>CM048844.1:33922129-35192987 GCA_026545765.1 Plantago major | reverse complement strand
TAAGAAAATTAGATAAACCAAAAGTGAAAATCTGCAACCAGCACCTCAGACTGATCGGTGCTTGGTAAATTACAATTTTCCAGTGCAATCTGAGTTAATTATATTCCTTATAGTCATATTAAATTATTAATAGGCCCAGCACAATAGCCCGCAACATATATGCAGCATAACTCCACCTCACTCTGAGGTAGTGTTTGCAACTTCTATATCAACAAGTATAAGATGAATAAATGGGAAAAAAAGAAAACAGGAGAAAGTTGTAGGTAAGTTGAAGTGCAGTGTTTCTAAACTTGTGAAGAAAGTAGCTAACAAGTAATTTGAACTGTTTGCATAATGGAGCATTAGTGTGTTATCATGCGTCCATGCCAAATGAATTCTAGTATTATAAGGAAAAGCCATTGAGCGAAACAAATAAATAAATAAATAAAAAGCCACCCAACACATGCTTTTGACATGTTTCAATAGTTGCTTAAATTAAGACAACTTTAAGCATTTTCTGAACTTACAAACACTCCAGAATGCACCTTTTGCTTGAGTTGAAAGTATAATAACAGATAATCCTGCTGTGGTAGAGCTTGCAATTTGAAATCAGTAGCAGAATATGGCTTTCTTCTCAGCATATTAATGGCGTGAATACGCCTCAGTATCCGTTTTTCAATGTGTGTTTGACTACTTATTGTTCAGTAACATCAGAAGTTGCCGTGTTTTTGGGTGTGGAAGGGGGAGTGGAACTAAGCATGTTTTCTTTTTTCATTTTCCCATTGTTTTGAAGGTTATCTAAAGCTAACAGTTGACAACTTGACATCTTCAAGAGAATTTGATTTCCATCACCACGCAATACCAATCATGAAAGATATATATGACTGTCTAAATAATAATAATAATAATAATAATAATAATAATAATAATAATAATAATAATAATAATAATAATAATAATAAAGACATTCTAGATAGGGGTGAGCTGTGGACAATATTGATGAGCACATACCTAGGTGTTGGGAGACCAAAAGAGTTACCAGCTGGATTTGCAGCCATGTTGCCCATCTATTCGAGAACCAACATAGAAAAGGAAGAAAAAGGAGTTTGGGGATATCAGTAAATCTAGAATCTCAGAGTATCGCTACAGCATCAGATCTCACTTACTTACCTGCATATATTTTCCCAAATCAACTTGGCCAGCTGATGGCATCATCATACCAGGGAATTGATAGCCAACATTTGGCCAAGTTTGGCCAGGCATATTGGTGGCGTTATTCCCTGCTTGTGCGTTACCAGGAACTTGCAATTTTCCTCCAGAAGCATTGGCAGCTGCAGCAGCAGCCATTAATATAGACTGTTGTTGAGCTAGCATAGCAAGTTGTTGTTGGTGAAGAGAAAATGGTGAAACAGCATTGGACTGCAACATTGACAAGAATGGGGTTGATCGATTGGTTTACAACACAGCAGATAGAGCAGCGGCATGGAAAGATGGGACAAAAATATCTTTTTTAAATTTAAAAAAATAAAAAAACAGGAAGAAGAAGATGAAAAACAAAGCAACACCCAATCGCAATTAAAAGGGAGGAAGCCAATCCTCTAACAAGACTGAAATTACTCTTACGGGCAAGAGTGCCAAACTAATCTGCTCTAATGAGATATAACCAGTGAATATCTGTTGTAGGTGAAATTACAACTTCCGAAGACAGCCCAAAAGCTACTACTAAGTAATGTTCCTTGTGCCAGTAAAACCTGAACTAGTTACTCAGATTTGTTTGCGGATAATTGAACTACATCAATTTTAGGAAGAATTATGACAACCCTTCAATTCTGGCCTATATATGACTCAAGAAGACCATTACACTAGAGGCGAATGAGTTGGGCTTCTTTGGCAATCGTTGGTACATAAAACTATGCAGGGATGGGTTCATATTTTTCTGTCAAAAAACATACCTTCTCAAAGAGGGACATAATATCATTTTTTACATCTTTTTGAGGTTTTGCGGTCGCCGAACTAGGTGTAATTGATGGTGCATCGTTAAAAAGATCTTCAATTCCAGGAGAAGTTTGGCTCTTATTGTTGTCAATTTTAACTCCACCGTTCTTTTCTGTTGATGAAAGTGCATCAGCAGCTGCATGTTCTCAAAGAGTTAGTTCCAGAAGAAACATGCATATGCACAAATATGTATCTAACTAAAAGGATTATTTGTAAAACACCCCCTGGATAATGTCAACATTGCAAACAAATCCATGCTCTGTTAACTTGTAACATTAGAACCCCTCACCGTTGATGAAATATTCCACAAAGTAGTCTAGCCTTAAATTTTCCATCCCTATTCCTGGTGACATCATAAAACCTATTAATTTTGTAAAAAAAAAGCTCCTGCCTGCTCCTACAAGGGCAGAGGTGGGCGGAGCTGTAAATGCTCTGCCAGGGTGGTGCAATAATGCTCTGCTCGCGGAGCTTTTAAGCTCGGCCATTTCCGGAGTCCAGATCTGATCTTTTTTATTTTATTTTTAATTTTGTTCTCTCTTGTTTATTTTTTGTTTTTGGTTTTTTTTGGTTTTTTCCCCAATAAAGGGAATTTTAGCATTGACACTTTGAAAATTAACAGAGAGGGGTGTTTTTATAATGGAGCCTGCGTTCTTTTTTTTTTTTTTTTTTTTTTTTTTGGTGATACTGGCATTATCCAGGGGGTGTTTAACTAACAAAATATCCTATTCCCATCTAAAAAGGAAATAAACAAATAAATAAAAGTACAGAAGATATGGAGGAAAATTATAAGATCAATAGGGGAATACACTGAAAGCCTGCCCACGTATTATCCTCGCCAGATGCTGTAGCCATACTATCAGAAGTACTATCCATAGAGAGCATACTGAAAAGATCAGTAGCATAATCGACTTTAGGGGGAGAGACTATTTCAGCAACCTGCTTCGATGATTCAGCAGAAGCAGCTGGCTCTGATTTCTCAATCAGTTGTGCAGGCACTGGAGCTGGAGCTGGAGCAGCCTGTTTTGAAACAGAAAGTGCACATTAAGAGTTTCATCCTCTGGAGGAGTCACAAATTGATTAATATGAATAGGTAGTAGACACTAGACAAGTTTCCACCACACGAACTACACATTGATAACATTCAAAAAAAAAAGAAAAGTCGGATGTCACAAATACATGCAGCGCACCAAATTGTTATACCTCATCCCACGAGCAAACAATGGCCAAACATCGATAAATTAAGAGCCAGGATAAGCTATACTTCCTCCGTCCCATAAAAAGCTTCCCATTTTGCCATTTTAGTGTCCCAGTGAAAGCTTCCCATTTCCATTTTTGGTAATGTCCTTCTACCCCACTTAACTAATACCCACATAAAACACTCATATTTACAACTTTACCAACCCACTATCTCTACATTGTTCATTCTTTATTATTTCTTCATTAAATAATACTCAACTTTCCACTTTAACAACAGTATCAATATTTATTCATTCTTTATTATTTTTCTATTTGAATCTTCCACTTTCCTTATTTTATTGACCAATAAAGCAAACGGGAAATTTTTGCTCAGATGCAGGAAGTAACATGATCACCTTTCAGCGGTTGAAGACATAATCGACATACTAATTGCTTAAGACCTTCAATTGTTTACAAGGGTACACAAATATGTAATTAGGAGATATGTTTCTTGTCCAATTATATACTACGTGCATTACATAAAAGTAAAGGAGAAGCTGAGAAACAGCCACAAAAAGATTTTATGTAACAGCATATTATATGGGGCCACATATACCTGTTCGGGTCCTTTAGGAGGCACTGGAACACTCATTCTGGCAGCAGGAATATGTTGTTTTGTACTAGGTGTTGCTCTATTGGTCCTCTCATCAAAAGAGTTCCTAGAGTTGCTGGCATATCTATCACTTGGTCTTTGCCACTGCACTGGAGCATTTTCTTCTCTTTTTACAGGTGATTTTGGCTTACCATCCCTAGAAACCCATCTCTTCTCATCATACCTTAATTGAAGAGAGATAGGAACAGAGACACATCAGCTTGGGCATCAGATATGCGACAAAAGGGGACATAATTCAATTCATATAAACAAAGAGCTCATACTTTGCACGAATGAAATTCTCAATTCCCACTCTATCATAATTTGGTGGGAGCTCTGCCTCCCAATAACTGTTGGCCTTCTCATTTCCCATAGCTTTGTTTGCAAATGAAATAAAATATTAATGTTGAGGCACTCACAAAATCCAATCAATATCAACTAAAATGTCCTGAGCAAAAAGTTCTTACACTGAATAAATGCAACCTGTTCAGGAAGCCATGTGTCCAGGGTGGCAGATCTCACCTGCAAAATAGATAATCTGATAATATAGAATAATGCATTTACTTATTAATGTTGATATTACAACAAAATAGCATTTCCTGTTTACTTAAATGAATTCTATTTCCACAAGAACATTGATATGGGCTGCTATATCAGCATGGTGAGGCACGGATCCCTTGGTTAAGTTGCAGTATTTCAAATAGTTGTTTCTTTGACTTTTAACTTGTTGAATTGGCCAGTGTACTGCAGGGGTTTGTTTCTTTTATAACTCATAATGTCTTGAAGACATGTATACTATGTTTTGAACTCCAGAATCCGACATCGCCCTGGCAGACATCACCCTGGCAACCCCACAGAGGGACATTCAGCCTGGGTTAACTCGGAATGTTGAATATCAGCCAATACAGTTTTCAACTCCAATAATAATGATAGATTAATAGTAATACCCAGTTAAAAATTCATCGATGAAGTTACAAAGTAAAACAAATGCATAACATTCAACCAGAAATGTCAGGTAGTAGCTAAAACATTACAATAATCCAAATAGGCAGACTCCAAACATTAAAACAATCAACAAATAACAGAAAGAAAATTTACTTAAACAAATCCATGAAGTAAGAAAGTCACAAATATCTAATTTCAGCTACAATTATTTTTGGGTTAACTGGTCCAGCCCGGGTTAACAGTTTCCGGGTTCCTTTTTTTTTTTTTTTTTTTGTGATTTCGACCCGTTAAAGCCTCTGAGTACCATTTGCCCCGCTAGGTTTTAAGAAACAGCATTTATCTTAAAGCCTTCAACATCCATTTTAGTGGTAACGAAACTATTAAGCATTTGCCTGCATCAGTATTATGTTTTAAGTCAAGTAGAATTCTCAGATGTGCACTAGTATGTTTCCGCACTTCATAGATATTAAATAATTTAGGGTGCTACAAGAACCATTGGAAGTCATGATACTTCTACAAAGTATATGCATGTGCCACTTCGTTATGCGCTCTAGGCCCAATACAGATTTCCCTATACACTGTCGATAAAAAAAAATTAAAAAGGATGTATGGTAAGGTTTTTTTTTTTTTTTTTTTTTTTTGGATAAATAGTCTATTTCTTCTATCAGGTATATAATGTAAGCATGCAAATTCACAGTAGTCTATTTCTTCCATTAGTTGATAAATAGTCTATTTCTTCTATCAGGTATATAATGTAAGCATGCAAATTCACTGTAGAATCACTGAGTTCTCCCTCGGCTTAATAGTAATACCATTATCCAAAGAGGTCCATGTTTATCAACAGACACAATGCCAAGCATAATACTATACATTGATATAACCCTTATATTTAACAATATGTTTTGTTACAAAATAAATGATAAACAGTGATTTGTGATATGGTAGGAAGGTTTGTAGTCGGGTCCGGGGTGGGTTCACAGTGTGTATGTTGTAAATTATATAGAACCTAGACCTAAATAATCAGAAACAGACTAAAGCAATATCTGCCTTCATTAGTCACATAGATCGCGCATATTTACTTTTACCATGTCAAAGAAACATGTCCATTGCCCAAGAACAAAGATATGTTGGAATTTGGAAACAGGCAGCATGGGCCAGCTCAAAATTCAACACATGTAAGTACTGAATGCCATGAAGCAAATATTATTTATAGTATAAGTATTGAAATGTCAGTATACAATATATAAATGGTTTGATTTATCACATAAAAAGCATGAGAATAGCAGCATCCAATCCAATTTACACCATACAAAACTCCTACTACGCAAAACTACCCATACTAAACAAATGATGAACATGTAAAACTGAAACCAGGAATCACCTTTGAGATGTGCACCCCAAGACTTCTGTGAATCCCAGAGCATTGCATGCATATGAATATGCCCAGGTTCACACTCGCCCATCGAGGACCTCTACAAACAATCAATAAAACAGTCAGAGTCACAGAAATGGCAGCTGAACTTCAACTGAACTACGTACAAAAGAAGCTCCGTGTGCGCGAAACAAGTTTAAAATCATTAGACAAACATACTTGCTTTTACAATCAGCACATTCCCTATTCTCTGGCAATTTAAGCAGTCCCTCCAAAACCTGAAAACACAGACATCATTGTTATTAAATCATGCAGACGATCCGAAGGATTAAGAAACTAGGCCAGAAAAGAAGAAAACAATATCTTAGCAGCATAATATACATGATAATTAACTGGAAAAATCCCCAAACGCGATAAATTATTACTTATAAGTTAGCTAGAAACAAAAGTCACATACAGTATTATCAGACACTCAATATGTAGATCTAACACTCACATACTTGTTCAATTCTTCAATTCAACTGACAAAATGATTCTAAAACAGTCTAGCTCTACATGGAGCAATCGAATAAACTCGCCAGGTGAAATTCATTCTACATAAACAAACCTATGCGTAGATCATAAATATCTCACTAATCGGTAGCTAAATAGACACATCCCATAGGAACAGACAACTAGGAATCATACCGGAAAAAAGTAACAAGCTCGATCAAAGCAGATGAAACTAGCAACAAGATCGAATCAGAAAATGAAATCATATAAAACTTGAAATTGTATTAAACCTTTCTGTGCTTGAGATTAAGCTCTTTGGATACGTTAGCCTTCTGATTCATATTGATAGATTGAGAAATTTCACAAAGTTGTAGAAGAAGACGGTTCCGATCTTGCGGAAAACCGTCCGATTAGCTGACCGATCAGCAACGCCGTGAAATTGGGCGGAGACGACCAGAGAAATAGATAAACCGGCGTTGGTTTCTGATTTGACTTGTCTTCTCTCTCAATCAATTTGATGTTCTCTTTGGCCTTTTTTATTATTTTTTCTCTTATTTTATTATTTTTTTCTACTCCATATTAATGATAATGATTAACCTTTTCCATTTGATCTGAGTGATTTAGGTTCAGTGCGTGTCAACTATTGAATCGATTTGGTCGGTAAACTCTCACGCGTTAACGGATTGGTTTCTTAACATCCTTTATAAATGGTTGGTTCGACCGGTTAACCGCTAATTTTTACTATTATTAATTGAGGTCAGGTACCGTTAACCACTCACATAGAATAAAAATGTGATAGGTAAGTGCACTAAGGTAGGGTGCACACGAAAAGAAAATAAAATCTATGTCACGACTACAAAACTTTACACCTCTGTCAGTTAATTTTCTGCACAAAATATATCATGGTTGAAAATCTTTAGCCCACCATTTCGCAGTTCATGTGGGTGCAATCCGCCACGTGTCCGTCTATATGCTTTTTTTAATTTTTGAACCCACAACTTGAAGTTTCATGTAGAGTATAGATTGTTACTAATAGAAGTATTAGCAAAATAAGGTGTGGGTTCATTTCTCATACTTAGTTCTCATCTGGATAAGCATTTTTTTCCCGAAAGTTACTTTTGTTATAAATAGTTCTTAGATTAATTGTATAATAATCACTCTTTATCTATTTTCAAGTCTTTATAACATGTTCATTATTATGACCGAGTGAAACCCGTCAATCCGTTGAATATCAACATGCGTTGTGTATCACCCGAGTCGCCATGATTGGGGAACTCACCCGTCATGGTTTACTATCAAAACCACCTTTTGTAAACGGGTTGATTACATCTTTGGGGAAAAAAACGCTTTGTATCCACCCATGTGCACTCGAACTAGGGAGTGTAACATCCAATGAACCCAATCGAACATAAGTTGTCATCCACGTAACAAATCAATTAATATATGAACCCATATAATTGAAATCGATTAATTCATGGGATTATGTTGTGTAAGCTCTGGCTTTTTCCTGAAGAATCAGGGAGTACAAGCTCAAAGGTACCAAGTAGATACGGGGGCGGGGCGGGGGGGGGGGGGGCGCCAAAGGTTGAAGTTTTGAGCTTAAAATGACCAAGTAATCGCTTAAGGGCATGTACGCTGCCAACATAAGAAGGAAATCTAGCTCGACATGTACAGAGGGGGCAGACGATCTCCTGGAAGCGTTATTTATACTATACTATTGGTTTCTGCGACTCAGATCGATATCAGACATTCTGTAACATCTTTCTTCTTCGTTTTTTTTTTTTAAATTCTTTTTCCCCTTTTCTCACTTTCAAGAACCCTAATGTAATTAAACAATTATATTTTACCTATTGGATGATTATTGAAACACATTGGGGCGGAGTTTGAATCTTGATTCCTACACGATACGTAATTCAACTGAAGCTTTTTACCGATTGATCAGAATTTGTGATAATTTGATCGGATTAATCCTACTCATGTCCCCAACATGTTGAACTTCAGAAAAATATAAAAATTATACCAACGCTTATTTTTTTTCGAACTCTATAAATAGAGACCAGACTTAACCAAACACTTCAAATTTCACACTTCTTTTATGTAGTATTTTAATTATAATGTGTATTATTATTACTATTACTATTATTATTATTATTATTATTTTGTTTTATTATAAATTTTCTTAACATTTTATTTCAATATTCCTACAACTATAAAAAAAAATTCCTACGGCCAAACTTGGTGACCACCCCACGACAATTATCACAGTGGCAGTTTTTGGTCGCGGGAATGCGTGAACCTCAAAAAACCATGTTCATCCACATGCAGTGGTAACAAGCAATTCTATCAAATGTATGTCTGTCCGTATATGGATGAAGTTGAGGGAAACAATGATCGCAAAGAATTCTGAGTTACAAAACTAAGAGTTTAGAGTCTTGAGACTGCTCAACAGGAAGAGCTGAAGGTAATTCCAAAATCAGCATGCGTTTATTGGACGTGTAGCTGCTGTGTGGGATCTCTCAGACTTCTCACTTGTACTAGTCATATGTTACTCATATCTAGAGTTAGAGAAGTTGCCAAACTCTTGATATTAAAGCACTAATCTTGAAAAATTCTTGCCCTATAATGTGAATTTTGTGGAATGTGTGACGGGAATTTTAACTTCTTTTGAATTTTAAGGCATTCAAATGAATGTTCAGCTGTTGAGGTTTGTGAAAATTTGCAGTAAAATTTTAGTAATCTTCTTCTAATATAATCTATTGTCTATTATGATTGGGGGATACTGAAAACTAAATGGAACTTCATTTTTTTCTTCTTCTTTTTTGTTATTTCCCGTGTCCATATCAATTAGGACTGCAAAACTAGATTTGTTTAGTGCCCAGAAAGTAAACTTTACCAGACTCCACGAGAAGCCCACAATTCCAACTGCTCTGTATTTAATGATTTATTCAACTACTTGGCATAAAACTTCACTTCATCTTTCTACACAAAATAAAGCCTCAACATTTCATTACCACATACTCACACACATGGAGGACCAGAAGAAACAGATTGTGCATGGGGAGTGCCCTAGAAAGCTCAACTTGAGTGTCCCCCTACTATCGACCAAGCGCCATCTGACCGTTGCCACCGATAACAGCTTAGCTGCCTCCGTAGATAACACCCTTAGGGTGCCTTTTTCTTGGGAACAACTTCCAGGCCAGCCGAAAGACAGCGATAAAAATGTTTCCTATCTTGATCTTGATTTGCCTCCAACTCCGAAGCTACCCCCTGGGAGGAGGTATGAGCCAAAGGATTGCGTTGTTGACCAATATAGCGAGTATGATGATGGATGTTATGGTGACGACGATTCTGGTGATCAAGAAGAACGTGATGAGCGTTTCTCAGATGCCATCGACATCTTCTCATTAGCAGAGTCTGTAGATTATGTGGAAACAAACTTTAAAGTGAAAAGGGAAAGAAGTGAGGCCAATGCGTGTCACTCACCGAATTTCATCATAGAAAGGTTTCTTCCGGATGCACAGGCTTTAGCTGCAGCATCAATTAATGCAAACATGAGACATCCATTTTCGAGCTCGAGTGATTCTGATGCTTCTTTTCCTCGGGAAGCGGTTAGCATTGGGAGATCGTATACATCGCCAAAGGGATGTGGTATAGGGAGTTTGTTCCCATGGAAGATGAAGCCTAAGCTGTGTAGCGTCAAGACTCCAGTCTGTGACACTATCATAGGTGCAAATCAGAAGAAAACCAGTGACTCAACATCCTAAAATTTATGGTTTTTGGCTAGTTGCATTGTATAATCTGTAAATCTGTCTTCATATTTTTCTTAGAAAAATTGCTTCTAGTCCACATTAGCAATTAGCGAGGCGATAATGAATCTTCAGTCACAACAGAACAAAACAAAAGTCTGAGAGCCCAAAGATTCACATGTACGTACAGTAGAAGGTTTATCATCATTCATCTCCACCAGTACCACAGGCCTTTCACCCAAATTACTCTCAAATTATATTGGTAAAAAACTAAAATAAATTATTTTGTGAGAGAATGCGAATTACAGAAAATCATATAATATTCTCTTAGTATTTTCTGCATATAATTTAGAAGTAACTTAGGGTGACAAATATACTGAAACCAAGTAAAATAAAGTTCTATGGACGGAGGGAGTACCGATTCCACTTTGCAACATTCATTTTAGGCGTATGAATCTACCTTCAGTTTGCTGCATATTTCATAGTTTACCCCGAAAATAATTTATAAAGTGTATCTCAATGTTCAATCAGCAAAGTTTCTAGAGCCAGTAAAGGAACAAAATGCAAGTCTCACTTTATAGACGAAAAACTAATGATAAAGTTGCAGTCACTACTGGAAAAACCATATGTAGTCATTATATATTTACTCACCTTTTACATGAAAACATACAATAATACGTATGACAGTAATACAACATCAAGTCTGTTCCCATGTCTTCAAAGCATTTTACAAACGGGAACGGATGAAAACCTTTTTCCGACCAGTAACTTCTGTAGAACTTTTGAGAGGCTCGTCAGGGAACTGTTTTGGATGCCCGTGTACATCTGTTCTGTTTGTTGAAATATTACTTTGCGGTTGCAACTGTATATCATTCAAGTCTTCTTGCAGCTTCTCCAACCTTGCTTGCATTTCTTCCACCAGCGTAGAATTTTGTGTCCTACCACTGTCTAAAAGGTCTGAAGGGGCTGGAGCCTTCAATTTCCCTGCCACAACTGCATAAACTTGCCTACCGCCTGCACAATTAATGGCACATGAGTAAATGATATATACAGTCACTGATCAGAAGACAATAGCTATTTCAATATTGTAAAGTTAACTCAATAGTGTCATAATAAATTCGGTGGGAAAAAATGCATCGCAATAAACACAGTCCATCGTAAGCAACCTACGGATCATATCGACTAGACCGTCTCTGTTTGAAGACAGAAGTGATAGTTTCAGAGACTTCAAATGCAGGCAGCATCTATCTAATGTACATTAAAACAGAAAGATTTATTCTCGGACGTTCCCAACGGACTTGGAGTCCAGCTTTACAAATTACAAAGAGAGTCTAGCTTCAACAAATAACAAAGAGCAAATGACTTTAAACATTTCAACCCAAGTTATAGGAATGTTTGATCACTAAATCTGAGAAGGAACCCCAACTCTTCTGATACTCAAGAATTAACCAAGTTTCTTTAGTCAACATTTCAATGATTCACCGATCAGACCACCAAACACAGATTTGTTATATAGTATTTATAATAATTGATGCTGGTGACCCGAGATCTAGCGACCCAAATACTCGTAACGTGAATTAGGGCGTAATTTGCAAAATAGTAAAAATAAAAGAGGAAAGAGTCTAGTTCATTAAAAAAGGAGAATATTGAGTTACAAGATTGAGGAATTCCTTCTTTAAAACAGACTCCACCCACGTAATTCTCTTCAATGTTAAATCCCTCAGCAAAACTCTCTCCTTCCTCAATATCCAAGAGGCTTCCAAGGGCAAGTAAATCATATATCTTCCTCTATAATTAACGTTCACCAAATCTTTTTCTTTTTCCATCATTTACGCTTTCAAAAGACCTTTACGAATTCAACAAAAGTATATGGTTGCAGATTACTACATAGAATGCACTGCAGGTATTCTGGCACTTCATTCTAGAACCATTTAAGGTTCTGGCAGGTATATGTTGATAATGGAATTAAAAGAAACTACGCAGATCAAGATAGAAAAATCGAGTGCAAAATACAGTACAAACAACAAGAAATCTAGAATTAATCCAAACATAGATCGAGTCATAACGTTGATACTCATATGATTCATGTTGGTGAGCAAAGGGGTTAGTTAAGTGAACCTGTGCAACTCAGAGACGTACGTCCTTTGGCCTTGTCACAATCCTATACAAATGGTTCTCCAAATTTCACTTCACTTCCACCAAACATTTTGTGAAAGGGAATTTGTGTTTATGATTGCGACAAGATCAAGAGAAACACAGCTCGAGAACTACATCATCTATAACTTGCCATAAAAAAATTACACATGGACTTGAGTAATCAATCTATATTATATGATCCTGTTGGATTCCATTTTGTAATCATGTATTTGCACAAAAGTATTTACATATGAACTGTCTATGCCCTATGGCTCTATGCTGGTTAGATTAGTCTAAATCCACATGCACAAACTCGTCCAATACTATTCCTACAAAATCCACCAAGTAATATTATATATAGCTTCAATAATGAGTATGTCTATTGATTTCTACAATCAGCGATTTGGCATTTACAATACCAGAACGATTACGAAAAATAAGGTAAAAATAGAAAGAGTAAAATTAGTTGATATGAGGAAAACAAAGTAATTCGACAAGAGACGATTGATTACCTTTGAGGGATTCGTTAACGGTAGCGTGTAAAGCCAATTTGCCAAAGCCCGTCAGTTTCGCGGCGGTCCACCGGAGCTCATCTGTTATGCCCATCGCAAAGCCCTCACAAAAATAAATGATCCAACTGTTGAGCGTGCGAGTGAATTAATCAACTACCTAGATAGCATAATAAATATAATAAATAAAATAATTAATTATTTATTTACACAATTTACACCATCCAAAAAATTCAACCCGACCCACCTATGGTAGGTGATTATTTTTTCAACCCGCAGCGGGTGGAATATTTTTCCAACCCGCGACAGTTCGGGTAATGACAATGGCGGGCGGATAGCGGGTGAAAATAGACAAAAAAAAACATAAATTTGAAATGTAAAATGAATTTATAAATCCCCAAGTAGCAACGATCATAAACAAAGTTTCAAATCCAAATTAAATCATACAGCAATAGTGGATATCCAAATAAAATAGGCACAGCAGATTGGGATCTGTTACATTGGAGAAAGCAAGAAACGTATTTCATTACATACTACAACTATGAACTATTCTTTTATTACTAATGGGCGGGCGGGTGGCGGGTGGCACCCGCCCAACCCGCCACCCGCCGGCCAATGGCGGGTTGAAAATTTTTCAACCCACGAAAAAATTAAAAAAAAAAAATTGGCGGGTGCGGGTGAGACGCGGGCGGTTTGTGTGGGCGGGTCGGTCGGGCGGCTTTTTTGCTCACCCCTACGTATAATAGACATGTTATAAATAAATGGAGCTCATCTGGTTTGTTAGACCATACGGGTGCTACCACCGGTATCACTCCTCATTGTAACAGTGGACCCCACAAGTTACAATGAGTGGTGATACTATTGGTAGCGCATCGCCCTCACAATATGATCCATCTATTGACTGTCGTAGACTATATATCATGAGACTTTGTATAAGAAATTTACTTATTTAAGTTCGGAAGTTTGTAATGTAAACCAAAATAAGAAAAGTTGTGAAGATTTTAGGAGGGAATAACAACTATTACCAAGAATTGTGTGGAGCAGAAGCCCATATGCAGTTGTTCTAACCTGATTATGCTTTCAGAACTACTTCTTCCGTCCCGTCCCATATTACCCATTTTGACTTTTTTCGGTCAACCGTTTTCAACTTTGACTACGAATAAATCTTAAACCGTAAAGTATCATAATATAATTTAATTGAACATTTTACATTTGCGGTTTAAGATTAACTAGTTTATAACCCGTCGATACTCGACGGGTATAGTAAAAAAATATTTAAGTATATGAAATCCTACAATATTTACAACAACATTTTTGTAACGCGCCGTACCCTTGCGAGCCGATGTCCGACCCTCTGTGCCAGCGCGGTCATGGACTATTATCCGGGTGATATGTTGGCCCACTGTACCAATACATGTTCGTTCCCGCACTTTATCCCACTCGTGCACGCAACGATAGACTTACCAGTCATCCACCCTAAGATTATTGCTGAGCATGCACGCTTTAGTCTAAAGCTCTTATGGATGGATTTCCGAAAAAGAAAGGTGCACATTGTTGGTATGAGTAGCGTTCTCGATCCTTTAAACTCTCTGAAAATTTATCTTAAACTTTGGGATGTTACATTTTTAGTTTGTCTCTGATGGACTCATCATCACACTAATTAAGAACAACAAACTTTTTGCATGCGTTTATTCCATACATCATTTTTACCTCGATTATAATTATAAGAGTAGTGACTCTCAATCGTGCCATTGCACAATTTTAATGCATAATCAATATTCCTCAAAAGTTTGGCTAATCTTTATCATGATCTATGATAAGTCGCACCTGAGTAATTAATCGTATTAATACTATAAGCTGAGAAGACCTTTTCCAATCAAGTCTTTTAAATGGATCGAGGTATATCCAACCCGTTGTGAACCTTAACGGTATCTATTTAAAATAATGGCGTACGGATCGGGTATATACCTCACCCATTCCATGCTACCCACCAACTCATTTGCCAATCTGCCACAGGTTAGTAAAGCAATCTACCCACCTTGATTTTATTTAAACCACACATCTATAGTGGGCCAGTCTAATTTGTTAACAATACCATCTTCACCCGATCGTACTCCCCTAAAATTAGGGGTATTAAAAAAAGCGCACGCGCCAATTATTTTCTTGAAAACATTTACAGGTTAATTTTTTCGTAACCTCTTATTCAACCGACGACAGATGAGCTAGTACAACTCTTTAGTCACCCGACCTCGTCAATATGTGAAAAAGAAAGAGAGTAAATATATGTGTACATCCATAAATTACAATAATAAAAAATTATCTATATTAAATGTCATATACAATAAATTCAACAACTAATTATTTGCATGTTTTATTTAATATATACTTTATTCGTCCCGCAGAACTTTATACATTTGTCATTTTTAGACGTACTACAAAACTTCATACATTACTAAAAAAGAAAGGTACTCCACACCCAACCAATAATAATAAATCCTACTCTTGCACTTTTTACCACCTCTCACATTTCCCACTAAAATTACACATTTTTACCATATTTTAATGTTTTATCACTTACTACTTAGTTTTTTTGATTTAAACATTTATATTGTTTTTTATTTGAAGTTTTTAACTAATTATGTATTTAATTTTATCTATTTTCACCCGTTTATCCGCCCCCTTGTTATCACCAGACTGCCATGGGTTGAAAAACTATTATACATGTCCCAGTTGTTATTATAGCCGAGAGCCTATAGTACTGGGTCGGTTTAGTTCTTGTGTAAAAACAACTTACGCCCCTCCATAAAACGATATGGGATTGCAATACTTCCCATTCCAAGACTTTTCCATTTTTATCATTTCTGTCTCTTACCTCTTATACTTTCTCCAGTATTTATCATTTATCTCTTCCACAACAAACAACAAACTATAGACTTTCTTAACAATAGTGTCGAAAATAAGTGAGACACGTTTAACGGGACGGAGGGATTATATGTAAAAAGATTGAAAATGAGAAAAAAATTTAATACATAACAACTGTAATCTAGTGTCAAAGATTATATGTACGGAACAATTACATATACCTCCCCTATTAGATGCCCTCTACTAATCTGGATACCATTAGTCGAACAATTACATCCAGGTCCATTAATATGTTTTTGGGTTGACTAACTGATAAGCTGAATCAACTTATTCACAAACCAAACATGCCCTTAGCCAATTCATTTGGATGTGTTTGGTTGCAATATGAGTTTGGACTATACAATACTCCCTCCGTTCTTTTTATAGGTTTACATTTTGCCATTCTGAGGATTTTTTTTAAAAGTTTAATGTTTCATTTTTTGGAAACCCCACTATCTACATTTATTAATTTTTTAAATACTCTTTTTCAAACTTTATCCATTATTTCTCTTACTTTTTTTATACTCTCTCTTACTTTTTACCATCTACTTACTATTTTATTCTATTTCCTTAAAATTCACACCGAACCAAAATGTAAACCTTCTAAAGCAATCGAGGGAGTAATAGATTTATGAAAAAGGTTGAAATTTGTTATTGTTCAAAAGTTACGGACTACAATGTCATTAGAAAATTTATTAGGGAAACTATAACTAATTTGCCAGCGTTTTCCATTTCAAACCATCATCAAAATTGAAGCTATATTGGGGTTGAAAAATATTAATATTTGAAAAATATGTAGGTGTAGAATGTGTCTCTGATGAAACTTGGTTCCAGTAAATATTGATTTCTAGTTGAATCTTTAACAAATCTAATAAAGTTAGGATTATAAATTTCGTTCATCCACTTTATACTCATTGATAATTTTTTAGAGCACCTGCTTTCACCCTGCATACTACCCCTAAAATGAGAAATGTTCAAAAAAACCGCTTGTCCTATGTGACTGCGCAAACTACCCCCGCTCACCTATTATTATTAAGTTTAGAAAAAATTGTAGGTAAATTTTCATGTAAACCTGTAATTTAACTGATGGCGGGTGAGAGGGTACAACCTGCCAGTCACCCAACCCGTCAATATATATGTAGAAAGAAAAGGAGTAAATATATGTATGTAATCATAAATTACACATGTACACTAATATTTTACATGTTTAATTTGAAACTTCTTTGGATTATGGGTAAAAGACTTTCGATATATCTTGTACCATTTTATTTGAGTTTTGGACTTGGTTCATGAATCGACGCTAGTTATAAATTAACACAAACTCTCATGAGATACGGTCTCTAGATAACGTATCTAAAGACGACCTATGCTATTAATAAATCGTACATGTTATTAATCAAAACGTCTATGTTATTAACGAAATAAGTCTTATTGTAATATGAAAGAATACCAATGTTGATAACATAGGTGTTTTGATTAATAACATCGATGATTTTCTTGATAATATAGGTCAGTCTCTAGATAAATTATTTAGAGATCGTCTCTCATGAGACTTACTCATAAATAAATGGATAGTTTTTGGATTTAAACATTTATTTTGTTTTGTATTTAACGTTTTTGTCTAATTAATTATATTACACATTTTGGTCTATTTCACCCACTCCATCTCTTATCACCTGACCTGCAATGGATTGTAAAACTATTTTACCCGTCTCGATTAAGTATATGATATACACACACACATATACAATTACACACACACACACACGTATATACTATAGTAATTTTTTTTTCAAAGTAATGATATAACCCAATAAAAAGCGAGTGGGGAAAGTCATTATTTGTGCCCATTTTTGCTCAATTTCATAAAAAAAAAGTACAAATCTCACTAAAATGATGAGGACTCTCACAAGAAGACAAATAGCGCGTGTCTCTCCGTTACATTTTTCATCACCTCCGATCCCTAATTAGACTAATTTGTAATATATATTTAAATTAGACTTTTGTTGCAAAAAACCAACATGTATCACTCAATTTAATTTTAAGTCATAATTCAACCACAACAAAATTATCAATTTATCATAGAAAACTCAATCTATCTTCTCAAATTAAATTTCAATCCTAATTCAATAACAAAATTCATCATTAAAAAGTCAACCATAATGAATCTTTCTTCTCCACGTTATTCAATTAAATTAAAACAAATAAATTCACACTAATTTAAAACCCTAATTCAACTTCGAAATGTTCTCACATTTTAGTGTGTGTGTCTATATATCCAGTAGAAACCCTCTAAAAGAATACTCTATAAATGAATAAACTTTCTATAATAATAAAAATTTACAGTCCCAACTTGTGTATAAATGCTTAAAAATACTCTAAGAATAAACTCTTTATAAGAATATTTTTTATCAGTCCCAATGATATTACTGTATGAAATATATATATATATATATATATATATATATATATATATATATATATATGGGGTTAACATGAATCAACCAACCAATTATGTTAATAAACCATAAAAAAGTTGTTTAATTACTTTAACATCTCGAATATGGTGATTTTTAGAAACATAGTGACCAACCAATTACTTTATAGATTCAATAAACACATGGAATTTAGAAAATAAAGAGTAACCGAGATGTTGGACTTTCATTTAGAATGGAAAATATTTACAAAAATGGAAAGAAATCATAAATTAAAATGGTTGATTGATTTAAAAAAAATTGGTGCATATGTAAGGTAAATAACCGAAACACATCATCATGAGATAGAAACTGGTCAATCAGAATAAAAGAATAGGACAGCATGGAATGAGAATCAACCAATCACAAAGCATTATTTTGCCAAATAATTAAATGATGTGGATAGCCTTAAATGGCTCCAAACCTTTTTTGCTTAATATATTATATAGAATATAGATTATAGTCAAAGTTGGACACTGCTGACTGGAAAAAGTCAAAGTGGGTAACATGAGACGGGACGGAGGAAATAGATGTGAAGTTTTTGTAATTCTTATTATTATTCCCTTTGTGATAGGTTTAGCTTATTTAGTGTGTACGATTCCTTGATGAGATGCATTAAATGGATAAGTTGCTAATTAACTACAGATAAGTTTCTCACAACCTTATCCTAAATGACATATGCTGCTCTACTTTCTGCTGCCGAACAGCAAGTAATTGAACAAGGGCTTTTCTCTGTGGGAAAGAGGACATAAATTATCTCCACAAGTGCATCATTTCCCTCAAGGATTTCTTGAACTGATTCCTCAAAGTACACAACAGTAAGTACGACTCAACTAGAAAGTCTGCTCACTAGTGTGGTCTATCAGATTGAAGATCTCATTGAATAGAGCATGAAAGGGTCACCGGCATATCAAGGCCTCACGTGCAACGTCACATTGTTACCTTGGGTGTTCTGGCTTAGCATTCAAGAAATCAGTTGCATTTTGCATTGAACAAAGGTGCACCTGCACGTCATTCTCCAACCACAAGGCCCTTGATAGTTGCACGTAGCAGCAACGATACTATGGTGGGACTCGAGGTGAATGAGAATCAGCTATGAGAAGACACTGAAAGTCACTCCAATATTGGAATGGGAGGCATTGGAAAGACTAGTCTTGCTAGAGCAGTCGATAAAAATCTATCAAAAGTAGGCCATTTTGATGTTTGTTCTTGGGTAACTATTTCTCGAACAATATACATACAAGAAATTCTGCAAAGGCTACTATCAGACAAAAAGCCAACCGAAGGGTAAATGAATGCGGAGTCCTTGATCGTGAGTGTTCATAAAAGACTATATAAACGCAGATTCCTAATCGTTCTGGATGACATGTGGCATGCAGAAGCACAGGATGGCAGGGCAATCCCGGATAACAAAAATGGTAGTCGTCTCATCTTAACCACCAGATTGTCAAATGTGGCTGCAAAAGTCAACTGTCCCCTGCACAAAATGCAGTTACTGCACATAGACCAGAGTTACTTGGGGAAAAGGTATACGGACACGAACCATGAATCCCTGCTTTGGAAAGTGTAGGAAGAAGGATTGCAGAAAACTGCAAGGGACTCCCACTCGCAAGTCGCGACTGTGGTGGTTGCAGGACTTCTGAACTTCAACAAGACAAAGGGTTACTGGGAAGACATGGCAAGAAATGTAAGTGAAGCAGCTTCAAGCAATGAAGAATTGACTGGAATTCTAACTGGGTTATAACAACTTGCCTGCTCACTTGAAGTCTTGCTTTCTCTATTTCAGAGTCTTTCCAGAGGACTTTCATATCAGAACCAGTGTATTACTTTCGCTTTGGATTGCTGAAGGTTTTGTCAAACCGAGAGCACCTAAAAAGCTAGAAGAGATTGCTGAGTAATACTTGGAGGATCTTGTAGAAAGAAGTCTTGTTCTGGTCACAGGGAACAGAAATTGAAGAAGAATCAAAGCTTATAGCATCCAAGATATCCTCCGGGAGTTGAGTTCAAGAAAAGCTAAAGAAGTCAAGTTTGTACAGCGTATCAAGGGCACTTGCATGGACAAAGTTACTTCTCAAAATATCATCAAGTCCCAGTGCCGCGTAAGTATCTCCAGGGGACTTTACTCCTGTCTGGGTAATACTCGGAACACTCCCATCCGTTCTCCACCATACACAGATTGTTATGTCAGCTGGCTATTTACATTAACATAATCCCATTTTAGATTACTCAAAGAGCCGGAAGGTATGGTTGTAACTACAGTAAGGGTCCCCTTATGGTACCTGAATCAATATCCAAGCTGCAGAAGATGGAGATGTCAATTATTCATCCATATCAATGTGAAGTGATTTATCCGGTAGATATCTGGAAAATCCCAACATTGAAGCATATCTCTTGTCAGGTGGATGCACCTTGCCCTATTCAGAATCTGGCCGAGTCTATCCCATCATGGAAACCTGCAAACTCTTTCCTTGGTAAGAAACATCCAATTCCGTAAAGGAGTTATCGAAAGAATGCCAAATTTCAAAGTGTTGAAAATTTGGTGTGAGGGTGATCATTCTGTTACTAATATAGCAGAACATCACCTCGAGAATCTTGCTTATCTATGCCAACTCGAGAACCTGAATCTTTCCTGTGAAGCCTATGTGAACTGGGCAGGCATGTCTTTGCTCAGAATCTGAAAAAGTTGTCTGTTTAATACTAAGATTCCCTGGAAGCATATGTCAATTGTTGGGTCACTACCAAATCTTCAAGTCCTTAAGCTCAGAGATTATTCGGTTACCGGTAACGTGGGAACCTAACGAAAGAGAATATCTTCAACTGGAGTACCTGGAACTGAAATGGGTATACCTCAGGTATTGGCTGGCTGAATGTGACCATTTCCCATTGTCTTGAGAAGCTTGTTATTGAGAGTGTTGGCCATCTGAAGGAGATACCCTTCAGCTGTGGATGTATGGATACACTACAGAAACTGATTGTAAAAGATTGTGGTAGACGAGTAGTTGATCTGCAGAGAAGATACGCGGATAACAAAACAGCTTCGGGAATGATGCACTTGAAGTCGTCATTTCACACAAAGTAGAACTGTGTGTCCGTAGCATTCCTGGTAACTAAAACACCAGACAGGGATAAAGACTACCAAGAAATAGCACTTGAATCGAATACAATCTAGGAAGCACGAATACGAATACGCATGCAAATACGAATACGGTACGAATACGAAAAACGATAAAATCTAAAATATTAAAATACGAATACGTCAAGAATACGTTTGGTTATTTATATTTATATAATTTTATATTGTGATATGGATAATTATATGTCAGGATTAGATCTATTAAATTAGGTCTTTTAGTAATTAAATCACAACACTTTGAACTTTGGCCTATTTAGGAACAATTATAAGAAGTCTTGTTGAAAAAGTACTCTTCCAAGATTCAGTTCTATCCAAAAAGTTAACAGATGAGAATAACTAACGCTTGTAGGAAGAAAAAATACATATTCTTCAAGTATTTCAACGTATGCGTATTAAATATATACGCAGGTTGAATACTCCGGGCCAGAAAGGTATGCATGCTTCCCAGGATACAATGCATAGATGTTTAAACAGAGTGAGATGGGGAATTAGCTGTTAAGCCATGTGTTTATGCGGTTTCTTTCAATAAGCTACATGAGGTAACTCATCAAATCAGCTACAAGCTAAGCGCTCACATAACTGATTTATTTGATCAAATAAGCTAATATAGAGTATATAAGCTACATGGTAAATTTGTGTTACATAGAGCCTCTATAAAGTAAATATACAAATATACGAGGTGGTGATATTGATCATGTATAGCAAGCATACTTACAACATACATATAGCAATTTTCTCCTCCATGAGAGGAAAATTCCCACATTAAATTCTCTGACCATTGAACTTGCTGGTCGAACTGGGTGTTTTCCTTTCAATTCACATAGTAATAGCATGCCACCGGTTGGCCTACCGTGACACAATCACTTTGTGTTAGTGAAAGTGTACAACATATCAGTTGTACAAGCTGATTGAGTCAAACCCCTTCCATTGCATGTATCATTCAACATCTCTTATTTCGGCTTCAACATCCACAACTCCCTTATAGGAATTCTTCCCTAAAGGACACATAAAACTAATCAATGAGAGGTGAGCCAGTGGAAGAAAATTGATAGTATGTTTGGTTTGGGATGTTTGATTATCCAAGTCACAAACCCTATTGGTTCTGGGACTTCCCTCAAAGCTTCACAACAGTTCCAATGTCATTGAAAAGTAGAATAAGAATAAGAAGCAAACCTTTCTTATTACGAGGTGAGAAATCACCGAATCCTTGACCAAATGTTGTCGATTCGTTGGAAAACGTCACTGGATCACTAACAAACTCATTATCTACCACTGTAAAGAACCAACCAAGAGTAATTGCCTTAGAACCAACCAAGTTTAAACCTTATTGGCTGTAAATGGAATAATAGTAATCGTTGCAGTTCAGATGCTATGGTTGTTTCAAAAGGTGCAGAGAATACAGTGAAGAGAATTAATGGGTGGTGATACTTGTTTATCTCCCAATTCCAGAAAGAAAGTGAGAGAATTGATTAATACGCTTAGGCAAGTTCCATGAGCAAGTAGCATGGAACTTCACTTCACACTAACTGAATCAAATGAATCACTCGAAAAACTTTTGGATGTTCATATTGTTCGCATTTACCTGAGAAAGGCTGGCTACAAAATGGGCACAGCTGCAAATCATCATTCATGGTAGATCTGTACCATATGTAGGAGTCAAATAGTGAAAAGGCATACCTCTGGTTCTCTTTAACATTTTTTTGGAAAAAAATAATCTTAAGGCTAAAGGTATATCTTACTTAAATACTTGAAATTCGTTTCCACAGTTCGGGCACTGCAAAAATTAAGCATTTTGTTAATGCACCATTTGCCTAAACAGAAAGAAACCAGAGAGCACAGACCAGAAATGATACTATATTGTAGTGACATAGCATAGGCAGCAGGGACTTAACCTCTCAACACTCCTAGCAACTTACTGCATGCCAAAAATTATCATAAATTGGAACAGCTAATTTAGGTGCTAGTTTCTGAGCATTAGACTGACACAACTGTGTAGTGGACCATAAAATCATAAGCAGTTCAACATCCAATGCAGCATAACAAAATAAATCCAAGTTTAGCTAGTAAGAACTATGAAAGATGGTTTGTTTCAGGTATATCAAATCGACCAAAGATAAAAATATCTTACGCTGCTTTGAATTATATCTCGTCCTGCCCACCAGAGAAAAGCTCCTATGCCAACAATCGGTACAAGCACCACAATAAGCTGAAATCAAGAATCAGCAAATGGAAACATGAAGTACGCAAAAGAAATTAAAAAAAAAAGCTCGAACAGTGGTAACGTAGCTATAAGCCTATAACCGAATGCATGATATACAGCAAGATCTTTGGACTGAGAATCATCTCAAACCAGCTAATCACTCCCAAAGTAACAACAATGAATCCTTATATCCCAATCTATTGAGATAAGCTACATTAACCAATAACAGAATCACGGCTGGTTGAGTGTAGATTCAATTTCAACTCAATACTAACTCAAGGACAGTTAATAGAGTAAATGCACTCAAGCTGCAAGTCGAAAAATGGATCCATCGACCAAACAAGCCAAAACCCAAAGGCTACTCACAATCTCACTCACACCTAGTCACAGGCAGTGAACAGAACCATATGCAGGCCTTAAGAAAGTAGGCTCATTGCATTGCAATTACACAACAGGATATAAAGACAAAAAGAAAATCTTGCTGAATTGTATCTTCCTTAACAGGTTATCCATTAACATTTCAATCAATTCTAAAAGAAAAGGAAGCAACAAAAGTTAAAGACAGCAAAGGATGGAATTGAAAAGTTAGTTACCCATATTGAAACAATAGTATCAAGAAGCCAGCCCAATTGTCCATTCATGGTAAGGTAAGTCAAGAAAATTGCCAAAGCAAGATTCCCCAAAACCCTTGTTGTCTCACTATTTAATTTTCTACCTCCTCCACCAAGTTCATTAAACCCTTTATTATTGAACCTCACCACAACTACCCTTTTCGCTGAGTTCCCACATCTACTCCTGCCCAATCCTGAGAATGACAATTTCTCCCTCGAAGCTGCAATCTTGAACCTGTCTATGTGTAAAGATTCGATTTTTCGTGTAGAATGAGTGTAATAATTAATGGGTTGCGTAAATTTGAGCTTATTTTTGCTGTATTTATGTAAAACAGTTGAGGCAGGAAAATTGATGGAAATTTGGATTGATGCTTGCATGGTGAAGCTTCAGATGGTGATGAAGCACAAGAAAGTGGAGTTCTTGATTTTAGTCTATGTAGGTGGTGGCGTGCCGGAGTTCAAATTCATGGTTTGTTTGGGATGTAACAGACGAGGAAAGGAAGATAAAGGTAATGGAATGGATTATCAAGTTCAAGACCTACAAATTGGAGATAAATTCTCCGAAACCCATATTATGGACTAAATTACTCACGACCCAAACTAAAAATAGATATTACTTTCCCTTAGGGCTGCTCATTTCATCCGTATCCGTGGATCCGGTCCGTTTATCTGTATTTACGGATCGGATCGATCCGGTTCATTGGCTAACGGATCGGATAATGGATATGATTTTCGCCTATCCGTTATGAACGGGTAAATCCGTCGGATATTCGCGGATATCCGTTATCCGTTTTTTTATTTTTAAATAATTTACAATTATACATAATTACATATACATAAATTCAATTAGGTCACCAACAAAACACACATTTCGTCTTCTGCAAACGTCTCACTCTCTCCCAATACCAACACTCAACCGCTCCTAACTCTCTCTCAGATCGGAATCGGAGCTCCGCCGCTCTCTCTCAGATCGGAATCGCCGATCTTCTTCATGTCTTCGCAGTTCGCACTTCCTCTTCTTCTCGTGTCTCTGATTCGTCTTCCTCTTCTCGTGTCTCTGCTTCAATTTCCTTCCTCCGCCGCCTCCCTGCTCCGATCTCCTCCCCTCCGATCTTCGCTCCTCCTTTCTCCATATCCGACTTCTCGACTCCAGCTTCTAGGTTTGGTTCACCGTCTTCCGCCTACGACTTCTGTTTTGTTAGATTTGGTCCCGCAGATTCAAATTGCACTTTCTCTCCCTTTTCTTCTTTATGTTGTTCTCCTAAAATGGATTGTTTTGTTATTGTTGGGGACTCTTATGTTGTGCAAATGTTGAAAAATGGAGTAGTTTTTTTTTTAATTAAGTTTCATGGATAACGGATATCCGCGAATTTGTCCGTTATCCGATCCGCTCTGAATGGATCGGATAACGGATAGACATTTTAGTTATTCGTTTGACCGGATCGGATATATCCGTATCCGTCCGTTGCGCAGCCCTAACTCCCCTGGTCCATTAAAAGCTTCATAGGCTCTTACTTTCTCTTCAATTAAGGAATGGTAGTAAAAAAATAGTTTGTAAGATGTATTATATTGGTAAAGTTGTGAGTGGGTAATAAAAGTAAGAGAGATGTTGAATAAAGTGATGATAAAGTAAGAAAGAAAAATAATAAAGAATTAGTTAATGGGGGAAAATTTTTTCCATTTATGGGGTTAGAAAGTTTCTACTGGAACCCAAAAACAGGAAAGTTATGAAGTTATTAATGGAATTGAGGGAGTAGTGTTTATCAATTATACCCCAGAAACTAAATTAGTTAATATTTATTATTAATATCATGGGCAAATTACTTATGATTCCCCTTAAATTTGGCCCAATTCACTACAAGAAATCCGCCAAATAGCGACGGAGCCGCTATTGGAGACGGATTGGAGGGGTAAAAATCCGTCGCTATCTAGCGACGAATCGCTAGGTTTAGCGACGGATTGGAGACGGATTGAGCGAATTCGCTCAATCCGTCTCTAATCCGTCGCTAACATAGCGACGGATATTATATCCGTCCCTAAATAAGTTGACCGGATTAAAAAAAAAAAAAAAGAAAATTGATTTTAGTGATGGATATCGATCCGTCGCTAAAATCGTTATAGAATCGGGCAGTAGCCCTTTTCTTCTCCATTTTTCAGCAGCTTCTTTTTCTTCCTTCTTCCTTCTTCATTCGCCATTTCCAATTTCCGACCAAATCTCGACCGTTCCGGCCAATTTTGGAGTATTCTCGAAGCTCGTGGGACAAGGAGCTCGTGTGGTCAACCAATTTCATCTTTTTTCAGCTAAATTGAAGGTATTTTGGCTAAAACCCTAACTTTGCCAAATTTGGGGATTTTGTTAATTTCGACTAATTTGAGCAATTGCATGTTTATTGTAAGTATGTAGTAGTTAGTTTAGATTATATTACGTAGTGTGTTAACTTTGAGATGTTCAATTGATATATTGATTGTGAATTTGGATTTTTAGTATAATGTTAGGATGTTTGGAAGTATGTAGGGTTGTTAATTTGATATTTTCGTATATGTAGTAGGATTAGAAAGATTTAGTTGAGTGTTTTGGAACCCTTACTTGTTGACAAATTTGATAATTTTGTTAATTTCGACTAATTGGATCAATTGTATGTTTATGGGAGCTATAGTATACTAGCTAGTTAACTTTGTGCAATTGATATATTGATTGTGAATTTGTATTGTTAATTAGTATAATGTTAGGATGTTTGTAATTACGTAGTAATTTTGATTCGATAAATTCGTATATATACACTAGATTATGAAGATTTAATTAAGTGTGTTGAGACTATTTGGTGATTATATTAACGTAAAATGCATGTGATAAATCTAATAATTGTAGACGTGTCAGGCTAATCATATAATTATGAATCCCGATCGTTCATGGATGTACCGGCGCATAGTTAATGCAGAATTCAGTCTAGTTTTGTGGAAGGGGTTGAATCCTTCATCACTTTTGCGCTTACACAAACTACTTGTTTGAGTGGGGGGAAGATGAAGTGCCCTTGCAATGCGAACAAATGTAGGAATAAACAATTTTTGCCTCCTGAAACGGTAGTGGAGCACTTGAAACGTAAGGGGTTCGTGTCTCAGTATGAGGTATGGTGTTATCATGGTGAGACACGAGCACCGTTCATGGATTATGAGCATCTCTCAAAGTGTAAAAGGAAGGAGAAAAATGTGATCGGAAGTACTCAAAATACGTCTACATCTGATGCTAATTATGATCATGAACGGATGGAGCAAATGGTGTATGATGTTGCGGGTCCAGAGTTCATGGACACCAGGGAGCCAATAACCGAGGGGGATGTGGAGGAGCCTCCGAATCCTGCGGATCAGGTGTTCTTTGACTTGCTGGAATCAGCAAAGAAGCTGATTTATCCGGGGTGTAGGCTCAGCGAGTTGTCTTTGTTGGCTCGGCTAATGAGTTGTAAGGCTAATGGCCTGAATCAAGCGAGCTTCAATGAATGGGTACAAGTAATGTCGGATCTTTGTCCTGAAGAAAATCTAGTTCCCACCAACTTTTACCAGGCGAAGAAAAAGATGCGGGGGATGGGGTTGCCCATGGAAACCATAGATTGTTGTGAGGATATGTGCATGATCTATTGGGGGGAGGATAAAGATCTACTGAAGTGCAAGTTCTGTGGTAAGGACCGGTACAAGCGTTACAAGGAGGGGGTTGCAAAGAAACGTCAGAAGAAAAATCTACCACATAAGAAAATGTGGTACTTCCCTCTAGCACCTCGTTTGAAGAGGTTGTACGCTTCAAGTGATTGTGCCGATAAAATGCGGTGGCACAAGGAGCGAGTAATCCCGGGAGAGGGTAGAATGGAGCATCCATCAGACTCACCCGCATGGAAACAGTTCGATAAGACCTACCCGGAGTTTGCAGCCGAGCCTAGAAATGTACGCTTGGGGATTTGTACGGATGGTTTTAACCCGTTTGGAAATGACCGGAAGTACTCTTGTTGGCCAGTTATACTGACACCGTACAACCTGCCCCCACAGTGAGTGCATGAAGGAACCATTCATGTTCTTGACTGTGTTGGTGCCCGGGCCAGATGATCCGTCACAGAAGCTGGATGTGTTCTTGCAGCCCCTAATCAAGGAGCTGATTGAGTTGTGGGAAAATGGTATCCCGACATATGATGTGTCAACGAAGAAGAACTTTACATTAAGAGCAGCATTAATGTGGACCGTGAGTGATTTTCCTGCGTACTCCATGCTATCTGGAAGGAAAACTGCGGGCTTTAATGCTTGTCCACATTGTATGGAAGACACTGATGCATTTAGACTGAAGGAGAGCAGAAAGGAATGTTGGTTTGACTGTCATCGTAGATTTCTACCAAAGGACCATACGTTCAGGAAGAACAAGACTCAATTCTTGAAAAATAATGTAGTGAACAAAGGCGCCCCGAGACAACTTACTGGTGCAGAAATACTTGCGGAGATAGATAGGCTGGGTCTTATGAAAGTGACTGAAGTTGGGTCGGAGAAGCATAACGAGAAAATTAGCAAAAATTGTGGATGGAAGAAGAGAAGCATCTTCTGGGACTTGCCTTATTGGAGCAGTCTTCTTATACGTCACAACTTGGATTTCATGCACATTGAGAAAAACGTGTTCGAGAACTTATTCAACACGATTTGCAACATTCCCGGAAAAACAAAGGACACCCCTAAATCTAGAGCCGAGTTGGATACATTGTGTAAAAGGCCCGAGTTGACAAAGAAGAATGATAAGGGGCAGTGGCCCAAGGCATGCTACACAATTGACACTGAATCTAGGAACAAACTATTTGATTGGGTGAGGGGATTGAAGTTCCCCGACAATTACGCCTCGAAGTTGGGGCGGTGTGTGCATGTGAAGAGGACAAAGATGTATGGGATGAAGAGCCACGATTGTCATGTGTTCATGGAGAGGCTTCTCCCTGTTGCATTTTGAGAAATGCTACCTAAACCTGTATGGATTGCGATCACCGAGCTGAGCTTATTTTCAAGAATTTATGCTCAAGGGTGCTTGACGATGAAGTGTTAGCAAATCTTGAAAGCAACATACCATTGATTCTATGCAAGCTCGAGCGTATCTTTCCCCCGAGCTTCTTTGATTCTATGGAGCACTTGCCGGTTCACCTCCCACATGAAGCGAGGCTTGCTGGACCGGTTCAGTATCGATGGATGTATCCATTTGAGAGGTGTGTAATCAAGGCAATCATTTACTTATAAAGTCTAAATTTTCCAAAGTTGCATTGTGTTACATCAACATATATGCATTACAGGTACTTGGGGAAATTGAAGAGGTATGTCAGCAACAAAGGCAAGCCTGAGGGATCGATGGCCAATGCCTACGTGCGAGAGGAAGCTGCAACCTTCTGCTCCTATTACTTTGGGGACCATGTCCCGACGAAGGCATTTAGGCTGTCCAGAAACGCAGACACATTTGAAGTTCAAGAGGATGATGACGTTTCCATTTCAATTTTTAGGGTCTCGGGGAGACCTATTGGAGAAGAAAAGAATGGTCGACGATGATAAGGAGTCAAGGCGCACATATTATGTCCTCTCGAACTGTGCTGAAGTTGACAAATTTATGGAGATTTATGTTCGGTGAGTAGCTTTCTTACGCTAACACATGGACTTTAACTTCTAACTACTATATATATCTAATCATGTAATCGTGTCCACAGCCTTTTCAGAGAGAAGAATCCAACAATGGCAGATGACGTAATTGAAGAACTGCTTCAAGAGAAGTTGGAAATAGAATTTGCAGATTGGTTCAAGGAGTACGGACGAAATCCTGTCAACAAAGTCACATGTCCTTACTTAGAATCTCTAGCAGAGGGACCAAACAGAAAGGTCTCCACATTCTCATCGTACATAGTAAATGTCCTTAGGTTTCAAACAATTGAGTCTAACACCGCCATGGCCACAAGCAATTATGGGGTGTGTGTCAGGGGGCAAGATCAAGATGCAACTGATGATTTGTATGATTTATACGGGAACCTGAGACGAATTGTGCGACTTGAATATCCGGGGTTTCCTTTGAAAAGAACCTTTCTGTTTAATGTTGACTGGTATGATCCTACTCCAAGTGGTACGAAGAAACACGAGCTCCATCAGATGGTAGAAATTAACCATAGGAAGAGGTATCGTACGAAGTATGAACCATTTATCTTGGAGACTCAAGTATGCCAGGTGGTGTTTATTGAATATCCAAGCCTCAAACGCGATAAGGCGGACTGGTTGGCTGCGATGCATATACAGGCCCGCTCCAGGGTAGAGTACATTGATAAGGATGACTCAATTACCAACTCGTATCAAGAAGAGGTCGTCGATCAAACAGTGAGAAAGCCTGTACAAGCTGATGATGAGTTCATAGACCTGCATGAAGACCAATTTATAGGCTTAACAATAGCCGAGGAGGATGAGGGTATGTGTGTATTGTAGGCTTAGTTGTTATGTGTATATATGCTTAGTTGTTGATTATTATTACTTTTTTTGCGTTAATATATGTCAAATGTATATGTTTTACATGCATATTCATGTATTCTTTACTAACACATTTTTTCCTGCAATTTCTTATATGCTCTTGCAGATGCCGCGCCAAAGGAAGTCGACATACCTTCCTCCCAGGTGTAGGGGTGCTAGTCCAGCGGTTTCTAGTAGCACACCACCGAGTCATGGTACTAGTCCTCTCGTTGGATACGACATTGGTGGGAGCAGCAACCAGTCTCAGGTACCAGAGACTCCACTGGCCTACACGGCACATGCTCCTGGTGACTACCCCTCTGACGGGTGTCCCTACCTGACGTTGACGGATGGTGCTACATTCCAGGGGAAGCCGGTGTTGTTCCCCAACGGCAGGAACAAGTAAGTATTATGCATTTGTAGAACATACACTTAAGATAAATATATGTTACATGATTTTACTAATGAATATTCATTTCTTGTTTGTCTCATTGATAACAGGTTTTGGCCACCGAATGCCTCGGACAAACTAGGCAAAATCTTCAGGAGGAGGAGGGAGATGCTGGGACAGGGAGGCGAGAAGTGGTCAAACGTCCCGGACCGGATGAAGCACTTTTACTTCGACGAGCTGCGGGTAAGCTTAAATGTAACAATGAATGCTTTATTTGTTCTTTTAATCATTGTGTTAATGTGTGTGGTATGTTAGCCACTATATCTGTGAGTGGTATGTTAGCCACTGAACTTGAGTGATATGTTAGTCACCATAGTGTTAGTCAATTTTAGGACAATTTGACTGGTATGTTACCACTAAGCTTGTTTTGATGTGTTAGTCACCATTCATGAACTTGTTGTGTCATTTGAGTGGTATGTTAGCCACTAAACTTGGTGTTATATGTTAGTCACCATTGTGTTAGTCAATTTTAGGACAATTTGAGTGGTATGTTACCACTAAGCTTGTTTTGATGTGTTAGTCACCATTCATGAACTTGTTGTGTCATTTGAGTGGTATGTTAGCCACTAAACTTGGTGTTATATTTAAATTGTTATCTTTCTTTAAACTTGTGTAATTTTTACTTTGAATGGAATTGTTGTAGAAGGACTACTACATTCCCAATGCCCGGGTGTCCCAGTTGTACTCTGTTTTCGAGACTTTAGGGTCAGACATCTATAGGAAAATGGTTTACAAAATGAAGGAGACACGCAGACAACCAACTTGGGTGGGGGATGACGAGTGGGCACTTTGGGAGGCGTACTGGATTGATCCCTTCGTCCAGGATCAAGCGTACAAGAACAGACAAAACCGTTTGTCTGAGCCGCGAGATGGTACGGGCACTGCCAGACATCACTATGGGTCGCGAGCTGTTGTTACAGATCACGTGATGGAGGAGCCTTGGATTTTCCACTATAATTATCGAATAGGTACTTGGTTGGAGGTATGAGCGTCTAGATCAACAAAGGTACCCTAACCTAAGAAGAAACCCTAAAAAGGGATAGGTAATCCTCTAAATGCATAAAAAGCACATGCTATAATTATAGGTGTGTTCAATACAATATAGTATGTAGTTATAGGTATAAGTTCCTTCATTTTCGCTTGCCTCTATTTTTACTTATCCCGTAGCCTGTTCAAATTGTGAAAAAATCGTAGTCTCTCCTTTTATTTTACATTTACAGTGCTTTGTTAATTTCATTTTTACTTTAGAATCTACTTATTGCTGAAGAATATTCGTCTGCTTACACAGATTCCTCCATTAGAGAGAGCATCGGCAAGCATTTGATTGAAAACAAATGTTTTGTGTTATAGGATAAATTAGAAGCAGAACATTATACCGCTTAGGAATAACTAACCAGAAGGGATGAACAAAAAGGCATTGGACCGATAACCGAGAATGGATAAGAGGGACTTTATATAATAGACTGGATCTATTACTTATACTTTAATAAATAAAAAAGATAGTTTTAGTTGTTAGATGCTCTTATACCAAAACAAGGTAACACTGTTATAGAGTTAATTAAGGTAATACAAGTAAAGAAAGTCGTAAAGTTCCTATTTTTCATAATTATCCTGTAAAACTAAGCTCTAGATATGGTATCTTAAAATAAGAGAAAATAGGGAAGTGCTAGTCAAATTACTTAGTTAGGATAACATATCGCAAATGTAGATAGCTTATATCTCACTTAAAAGTTCTTCCTAGAAATGACCCAACAGATCCTTTTATATCCCAAAACAATCTCTTTCTTCGGATCAGTTACATATTTCCGGGCGTGTCTCTCTACCCAAGACTATAAGTACTTTCTCAATGTCCACTTATAAATAAATATAAAAGGAAAAGATACACTTTAGCTATACTTATCCATTAAATTATTAGCAAGAATTCTTCTTTTTGTAGGGTAACTCCAGCAGGTATTATAAAATATGAGATATAGCACACGTAACGTAGAAGGGTTTTTTAACTTTAACACAAGAAGGGTCTAGGGCATATACAAAGATAACAGGAATTTTAAGTAAGATCGTAAATATGTTGTTTATGACTTGGAATATGATACATAACAGTTTTTTGCTTTCATTTCAATCAACTAACTACTTGTTTGCACATATGTTTTTTTAGGCCAATAGAGGACAGCCGAAGAGTGCTCTGTACCACTTCAAGAAGGCTAAGCTGAAGAATGGCATCTGGACTGACGTGAGGGCCGAGCGTATTGCGGTACGTTTCTTTCTTAAGGTTAACATTTGTATTTGAGTATTTTTAAAGTGATTCCTAAAATTGCATCTCATTTCGTATGCAACCAACAATTGCAGAGTGAGGTCGAGAGGAGGATGGACGAGAGGATGATCGACGGTCATGAGCTGTCAATTGAAGAGCAAGACCAGATCTTCTTCGAGGTCAACCCAATGGACAACAAGGGTCGAATGTATGGTTGGGAAGTTTGGGCCCTTCCATGAGTTCTGGTAGCTTCTCAGTGTCCCAGGGATCAGGATCGCGATCTAATCTCTACACACAGGAGCAGGATCACGATCTAATCTCTATTTCACCTTCTTCTTGTTTCGGATAATTTATGGATAATTTATATTGTTTCGGATACATTAATGCAATTTAATTGTTTCGGGTATATTATCTATGATTATATTATGTGAAAAAACAGGTGAAATGTGAAACAGAAATATAAAAAAAAAATAAAAAATTTAAACAGTGAATTGAGCGACGGAAAAAATCGCTAAATTCACGAACTAAGGGCGAATTAGCCCATTGAATTTAGCGACGGATTTTTTTCCGTCGCTAAATGTTAAGTGAACTAAGGGCTGATTAGTGGTGGGATTTAGCGATGGAAAAAATCCGTCGCTAATTGGCAACGGATAAGTAATCCGTCGCCAATTTGGACGGACTGGTCAACGGATTAATCCGTCGCCAGTTCGTCGTTATTTAGCGACGGAATACTTATCCGTCGCCAAAAAAAATAGTGAGGATTGGTTTGGAGACGGGGGATTATCCGTCGCTAAGGATTTAGCGACGGATCGGCACAGCTTTAGCGACGGATAATTCCGTCGCTAAAACTGGTTTTTTTTGTAGTAATTACAGATTCGTCCCTAAATTGACAACAATTACAGATATGTCCAAATCCCCATTTTTGAGTTGACCAAACAAAAAATAAAGGAAAATTAAATTAAATGGACTCAGTTGCAATTTACAAGTTTCATTTTATTACATACTTGACTATAATATTTTATAATTTACAAAAATAACCCAAAATATTTTTTTTACAACCCCAAATTCTTATTAACTAACAAAAATACCCCACCCACCACACCACCACCACCACCCATGACTGCCGGAAAATACCAAACTCCAATCCTGGAAAAGGAGCTCCCATGGCGGAAGCTCTGTAACAGATCTGTTACAGAGAGCTTCCGCCATGGAAGCAAATATGTAACAGATCTGTTACAGAGCTTCCACGGCGGAAGCTTGAGTTACAGATATGCTTCCATGGCGAAAGCTCGAGCTTCCGCCATGGAAGCTGTAACAGCTCTGATAAAGGTGGTGGTGTGATGGTTTTGGGGGGGGGGGGGGAAGATGTGTGGTGGTTTTGGTGGTGGTGTTAGTGGTGGTGTTGGTGGTGGGGAAGAAGATGGGTGGTGGGGAAGAAGAGAAGAAGGGTTGAAGTTTTAATAATTAAAACTTTTTGGATATTTTTATAAAAATTGAAAACTGTTTGGGCTTATTTTGTAATAAACTAAAACTAATATAATTATGGAATTATAAAGAAAAGAAAAAATAGGAGAAAAAGTTGACTTTTGGGGTTGGTTGTAATTGTTGAATTTGGCCTTTGTAAAAAATGGGTCTATTTGTAATTTAAGCCAATCTATGGGTGAATCTGAAATGAGGGTCAATTTAAGGGGTAGTATCTGTAATTTTCTCTAATATCATTATCTACTAAAATTCCGATATGGAACCATCATATGGTGCATGAAATTTTAAATCAATTCACAAATCACGATATCCAAACATGGAACCAAAGTATTATACAAACTATATATAGAATAAAAAAGCATTATATATATGGTACCACATCGTTGTACAAAAAAATAAAAACAATGTACCATCTAAACAGACCAATAAATATAAGGTACCATATCGTTGTTCCAAAACAAAAAACATTGTACTATCTCAACACACCAATAAATATACGGTACCATGAACATAGTGGTACAAATACTAAAAACATTGTACCATCTCAACACATCAATATATATAAGGTACTACATCGTGGTACCAATACTAAAAACATTGTACCATCTAAATATGTCAATAGATATAAGGTACCATATCGTTGTGCCAAAACTAAAAATATTGTATCATCTCAACACACCAATAAATATAATGTATCACATAGTAGTACCAATACTAAATTTACTACACCATGCTCTAGTTCATAATTGCTTATTAACATTGTAGTTTATCCTGATGGTTCATAATTTCTTTGTTTGTGTCACCTGATGGTATAATGTTAATATATACTGCACCATGTTTTGGTTCAGTAAATAATAACACAAGGCACCAACATTAGGTACCATGAATGGCATAAGCCATTATAAAATATTGAATCATCACCAACTAAATTTTTTTTAGTTATAGTTATTCGGTACAATTTACTTGTTCATAAATTAAATAATCTATTTATTTGTGTCACTATGTTACTATGTTTGTGTTTAATGCACCCATGCTATGGTGAAAAAGACGTTATTTTACCTTTTTGGTGAAATTTACTGAATTAGTTACATTAAGGTAATTTTTTCCTAAAAATAAGATACTATAATTAGGGAGTTAGTTTCCATATCTTTTATTTAATAATTAAGTTATTAAAAAAAGGACACAAATGTCAATATTTGGACTTGAGAGTAATATTTTTGGGTCTTATAATAAGGATGTTTTGAGAGTGGGTTTTGTAGAAATATTTGGTATAAAATTAAACTGGACCTCCGAACAATAATCCTACAAATTGTCCCTACAAGCACACCAAACTTTAGTAGATAATAGTTGGAGTGCGACTTAAAAAGTTGTTATTGGAAATGTTGTTGAAAGCGTTTTATATATATATATATATATATATATATATATAGGTTTTGGAGTATTAATTTTTGTGAGAAATGTCTAACCCCACCAACATCAAAGTAATTATGAGTGGTGCCATCGAATTTCAACAAAACCCTCCAAAAAATCGAGCCCCAGAAGTTGATAGTTTTTTCTTTCTTCTCCCTTTCCCGCTTCAGCACCATTGTTGCCTTGTTGGTGATTTTGTAGAAAGTCTTCAAGATTTGTTCCGAGGTTGCTAAATTCATCAAGGTTACTTCTTCTCTTTATGAATCTCTTCGCCTTTCTTCTCTTTTATGAATCTCTTCTCCTTTTCTTTGTTACATTCTCAGTGCTAAAATGTTTACCAGATCTGTTTGAATCTTTAGGTAGTGTGTTTGATGAGTCAGTTTTACACAGTCTCATTTGGTCTTTTTTACCGTCTTATTGTCGTCCTTAAGTATAATTTTTATTAGTTTTCCTAGAGTATTTTTTTACTTGTTTTGTTATTTGTGTGTTTTGTAGGTATTTGGCTAAACCGCGTTAATTGGAGGCAAAATGGTGCATTTTATATGCATCTACAAGATATGGAGTTCCAATGCCTCGACCGGATGCCAGAAGTGGAGCGGGAAGTCTAAAAATACAAAAGTTGGAGTCAAAGCGCGGAATCGGACCTATTGTGGTACTCCGACGCCAGAGGTCGGAGGTTTCGAAGTTGGTACGCCAAAGCGGATACCGCTTTCGGCTATGCCAGCGTAAGGCCGGGCGACGCCACTGCTTTCTCGCCGTTTTCCCGTTTCTTTCCTAATTCGTTTCTATTAGTTAGAACAAGATACAATTAGTTTCATATTCTCTTTTACATCTTTTTGCTCTCAACCTAGAACCTTTACAAGGCAATTACCTACCTATTACTGGAGGTAATTGAACCGATTTCTCTTGTAATTCGACGATTGATTATTGTTTGGAAGCATATTCTACATACTTTTCACCGATTGGATTCAAGTTCTTCAATTTCTACCTAGGGTTTGTGACACGATTGGGTAAAATTGTATCAACTCTTGATTCTTGGTTTTTAGTATTGATTATGTTTATTGTGTGTTCGTATATGATGTTGATTATGTCTTCGCATATCATGAGTAGCTAAACACCCTAATTATGGGGTGGTGATGGATTCAATGCATGATAGTTAGGGTTCATGCGATTCAATATATATAAGATGCGATTTACTCTGTGCCGTTTTGATTAAATGCGTATGTAGTTATGTGTATTGAGTTTTAACGCCAAAATCACCAATGGATTATTATGCAACTAATCTTTCATACCAAAACGTCTAGAGATTGCTAATCCATTGGTTCGTTGCAAACACAGTAACTACATTAGTTTGTTAATTGTAGCTTAGTGAAATTGACGCATTCACTAATGCTATATGTTTTCTAGAACAATTTCAGTTAGCTCATTGTCATAGTCCTTCGTACCTTATCTGATATAAGGTGTCTGCCTAGAAAAGCCTAGAGCAGTGTAATAATCGTTAGGACGTGTCCCAGTGATAGCTAGAGTAAATCGACATCATTATTGTTGCATGTTTCCTGCTAGCTAGCTTGTTTTCTGTCACCACACCATAATTCCCTCTCACATATTCGTCTCCACAAGTAATCTGTTTTCTAATTAGTCTGCGTATTTGTTAGATCATCATTCTGCTGTCGAAGCAAACCAACTTTTACTGCTTTTCATACTGTTATTACTATTCGTAAACACAACTCAGCTTAGTTAAGTCCTGAGAGACCGACCTCGGGGTTAACTTCACTGCACTACAAGTTTTCGTAGTATTGAGAATTAACTCTGGGCTTAGTAAACAAATTTAAAACATTGATTTGACACATCAATGTTCATAGGAGAATTTGTTTAGTTTTGACTTTAGCTAGCTGTGTGTATTTTATTTGGTAATGTAGCTAAATTTGGCTTTCTGTTCTCTTGCCTTGTGTTTGATTGAAACTATATATGTTTGAGTACAACTGTTACATCGATTTGTTGTGCTTGTTTAATTGATGTTTTGTCTCATGTTTAATGTTTGAGCTCGGTGGTTCATTAAAACTCTATTTAATGTTCGATTCTAAGAGAAATGTGTCACGTCATTTAATTCAATCCACATTTGGTAGCACTGATATTAAATTTTGATTCTAAATTCGACACATACATGTTAGAACTAAACTAAAATGAACAGACGAAAGAACTTTGATTTTTTGGTTATTAATTTCATATATTTAGAATGAACAGAATGCTAACTGTTCATCTGATTACTTTCTTACGTGTGTTTGTATAGTTTCACTATCCATGGACAAACACCGTGAAAATGTCTGAAAGTTTATTCTCAGTCAGATAGGTCTAGTGTTTGTGTTAATATCGTATTATGTGACTCGTATTCGGCCTCGTCTATCTCTCCCTCGGCAACCGATAAGGTACAACGTTAAGAGGAAACGAAATTCGCAAGCCATTTATCTGAAATGGTTAACCCAAATCGTGATGTCGATTGTAAGAATATACTCTGAATGAATAAACAAACGTTCCGTGAGTTTTTGCTCTTATTACGTGAGCGAGGGGGTTTGGGTGACAACAAGTATGTTTCTATTGAAGAGAAGGTTGCATGCTTCTTAATTATCATTGGCCACACAATCAACATATACTTTCACTAGGTGTTGAAGTCTATACTGAAACTACACCATGTATTACTTACTCAGCCAGAGCCAATTCCTGCTGATTGTGAAGATGAGCCATGGAGACACTTCAAGGTTATGCTATAGTTATCTAGTATATCAAATACACTTACATCTACTATTAAGAATATACTCACATCTAATGCAAGTTTATCTGTCATTTCAGGGATGTATTGGAGCACTTGATGGAACTTATGTTGATGTGATGGTTAATAAGCGTAGGCAAGCATTTTACCGGAACATGAAAGGAAATATAATAGTAAACGTGTTGGGTGTGGTCGATGGGCACATGCGTTTCATCTATGCTCTTACCGGCTGGGAAGGGTCAACTGCTGATGGCAAGGTCCTACGAGAAGCTATTCTAAAAGATAATGGATTGAAGGTGCCAGTTGGTAAGATACTAGCAGCCATTTGCTATTTGAAATTATTTTTGTTCCAATGGTATAGATATTGCTAGCCTTGTACTACTTAAATTAATTGTTGTTTGTAAAAGATAATGGATTTATGGTGCCAGTTTTAAGTATCTTTGTGTATGCAGGTAATTTTTATTTGGTGGACAGCGGATACGCTCATGCTCCTGGATTTATGGCTCCGTTTCCAAGGACTCCTTATCATCTTCAAGAATGGGGGACTGGTAGAAAGATTTCCCAGATTCCAAAGGAGTATTTTAACATGAAACACTCCTCTGCAAGGAATGTTGTTGATGAGCGAACATTTGGACTATGGAAGAAACAGTGGGGAATACTTTGATCCTCATCATTTTACTCGGTCAACATACACAACCACATCATTTTGGTTTGTTGCCATGCACATAACTTCATAAGAAATTCAATGCATAATGATTGGTTGGAGGATGAAAGTTCATCTGATGATCAGGATGCTGATGAAAGTGAAGAGGAGGATGAGACTGGCCGCTGAGAGCAGCACTCCCTATGTTGAAGAAGTTATATTGGATTACCCACAGTGGAATAGGGTTTAGAATGTTTTGGCTGCTTTGATGTATAATCGGTGGAGGAATGCACGTGCTAACAGGGGTCTTGCTTAGTGTGATATTAATTTAAATAGTTTGATTAGGATCCAGAATCATATGAGTTGAGTGTGGCATATCCACATTCACCACTAATATTGTGTGTTTGTTGTTTTTTTAACTATTGTATGAACACTAGTATTTGTTGCTATGAATAACTTGACTCTTGTTGTTAGTTATGTGTTAATAACATCTTTGTGAATCCTGTTTTCTATTTTTTTTTTCCAGTCTTAATTATGCAACCAGCATGTATATATAATCAACCTGCAAATAATATCATGTACAAGTTTGACATTTTTTTATTTGTATTACATGAATAATGTAGATGACGTTTGCAGGTCGTGAGGATGTTGATGAAGGAAAATCTACGAAGGATTACCACAAATGGGCTACCGATGAAGAGATCAAACTGCTAGTTGCAATCAAATTGGTTAAAGCTGCTGGACACAAGTCACCTCAACGTTTTAGGATAAAAGGCATTTCGTTCATGCTGGATCATTTGAAGATGAAATTTCCAGGAACAACAATGAAGCAAGTATCCATAAAAAATCACCTGAAACAGTTGTGTATCTTTTTGCTATTCTTGATCTTAAGGGGCTTAGTGGTGTTGGATGGTCCGATGTGACAATGTCATTTAGCTGTAGTGACGAGACATGAAAGTACAACGCTAAGGTTCATTTAACTTCAAATAATTCAAAGTCCACTACAAGAATTACTGATTTTAGGGACGGATCCGTCTCTAATTAGCGACATATCGCTCTAATTTAGCGACGGATTGAGCTAATTGCTCAATCCGTCTCTAATTAGGTTGACCAAAAAATTAAAAAAGAAAAAGATAAAGGATCTAGCGACGGATCGCCATATCCGTCGCTAAGGTGAAATGTAACCCTAATATTACCCAACTCCTTCCTTCCATCACTCACAATTCCATCTCCATCTCTCTAAAACACTAATTCCTTTCCCTCCCCTCCCAGCCACCACTAGCCACCAGTTCCGACCACCACCAACCCCCCACGCCCACCCCACCACCACCACCACCGTCCAACCACCAGCCGCTGACCACTTCTCTGCCACCACGCCACCACCACGAGATCTCCCTCCCACCGCCTCCAAGAATGAATACTCAGTTAAGTAAAATAAGGATTCAATGTTTCACACGTAAAATAGTTTTGTATAAACCGAGTTATTTACCTTGACATGCTCCTACCAAACCTGATGTGATCTGGTAAACTTATTAGCATACATGTAATAGGTCAGTCCTGGGACCTTGAGCAGTTGCCGGAAAACAAGATGTCTCTCGTACATCTTGTAAACCACCTTGTTCACCTCCAATATAGTATAACCGAACTTGGTTTTGAGTATATCGACCATACGCGCGTTTGTTCCCTTCCTGAATCTTATCTGGTCATTTCCAAAGGCCATCTTTCTCAGCCATACGTTGCATCCCAATGAACACCCATTCTTGATGTTCCTTTGGGAAATCTTGAATGTAGAAGAGCTGGTCTTGAGCCTTCAAGTGGAGGGAGTTTGAAGGAGGCATTTTAGGAGGCATATTTTGGTAGTTTTTAAGAAAGTTTGATGTGTTATTTGATAGTGAACAGAGGAAGGACCAGCTCTGTATTTATAGAAGGAATAATCAAAGTTGTCTAACTTGTGGTTTTATTTTAAAGTTATCTTTTCTATTAAGACATGTAACAACTTGTCTAGACCTGTGTAAAGACTAAAGTATGCTTCTATAAAATATGTCACCTAAGTCATTTTCGACAATTTAACATGTGATTAAACTTTATTGTATCATCATGATTCATGACTATAGTATATTTATCGATTATAGGTGTTACGTCTTCGATCCATATTTAATTTTGTTTCGTGATCAATAATTCCTATCAAAATTCTTTATTAAATTACAAATAGCTGGATAACAAAGATCTGGAAAATGAAATTTTATTTAAATTTAGATTTTACTTAACATTACATGACTCAAATGATAGTGTGGATTAAAACCACTTAGGTAAATAAAATCACGCAGAACTTAATAGCATACAAATCACCATCCATTCTTATCTAGACATGACAAACCATTACACTACTGAAATTGAACACATATCTAAATTGTAGGAACAAGAGACAGAATAATATGATTCCAGATTTTACCTAGGCAGAGTCATATGATTCCTGTGGTTGATTGAACTCAGGGCCTTCGAAGATTACACCAAATCACTCCACAAAGGTTCCCCAAGAAGGTAATACCAAGAGTAGCGACCATCAACCTTACAAATGAAACTGCGGTTAAAAGTATTTTTCATTTTCATTTCAACAATTAATTATCACATAACAAAATGATTGAATACCTTCATCAACCTGGTCCAATCAACATTTGTCCAAGACATCTTGTTTTACTTCTTGTTCCAATGACAACCTTCGACACGAAGCAGGGCCTGGAACACGTACAGTATGACGCCCATTCAGTTTATTCATAACCGATATCACGTCGGACAGTTGCCATTTCACACCAAGCTCACGCTCGACTTCAACAACTAGATATGCATACACATCACTAGTATCAGTTTTCCATGTCCATAGTCCATGATGAGTAAAAGCAGCAACACACTCGACATACACTTTCCGCCAAGTAGGCATGTAAAAGGCACAGTTTTGGATTTCTTCGAAGTGTTTCACCGTCTTAGCAGGGATCAACATTTTTAGACAATAAAAATTGAAAAGGATTTATTATTTCCTTATATTTATTTTTACGTTATTTGTAGATTTGAAATTTGTTTTCTATGATCAACTAGATTGAAGAAGTCTGTCATAAATATATATAGGAGGAGGAGTGCATGTTTATGAGGTCTTGGTTTTTACACACTTTGTTTGTAGTGCATTAAATTTGAACCAGTACATGTGCTTGAACTATGGAATTATTCACGTTCAATATATGTGCAAGTATTCAAAATTAATTGCTGACTCTACACACCACAATTACTATGAGTATTTAAACATGTGTATCTCACAACAACTTATCTGATGAGATATTGAAGTCCATGAAAGACTTCATTGCTGAAAAAGATTTATGGGAAGAAATCAGGAATTATTTTGGTGAAATGTAGTTCATGCATATCCTCAACCCATCAATTATCCATAGCTGACTGCATTTATGTACATAGCTCAAAGAGTGGCCTGTTGGAAAGAACCATGTTTTGGAAGCAAGTTAAGCTTTTCCCGTTCTGAGCTAAGAAACACACTTAATTCTCTACCTTATGCAGTTTGTAGTTGGATGTTGAAATGGATCATCATTCTACTCTACATGTGGGTAATAAACAACATTGTTCACAGATCAAATCAATTCATGGAGCGATAGACCTTCAAAGCTATTGACAGCCTAGTGAAGAAGCTACCAAATTGAGCTCGTCGTTCAATAACTTCACCCATTATTAGAATTGTCTTACATCAATATGAACACAAAATATTGATAACATTTTAAACATTAAACAATCAATTTAGGAATTAAGTATCATTAACAGTTTGACACACAATACATTTTAGGCAGTGTTAAACTAAAGAAATAGATCATGCTAAGGTCAAACTAATTTTGTCGTCAAAGTAATCGAGTGTTGAACACAAAAGAATAATTAAGGAAATTTTGTAATATAATATTGTCTTTTAGAACCCTACTGGTCACCCTGCCTCTATATAAGTCTGGTTAGATAGTAGGAAATTTATAATTTCTACACTTTCATCAAATACCTAGATAAAATGAATCAAAATGCTCAAGAAGAGGCATTTTATGGTCGTGGTCGTTTGACGCAACAACATGTCAGAATTTTGGTGGACAATCTAATGAAGCTCGAGCATCTGGGATTGTGGAAATGGCCAAATGAGATCGATCAGGGTGTCAATGTTGCGCAAAACTGTTTCAACATTAATAAATTGAACCTGAATTTCTCAAAAACTAAGATCATGAGGGCGATAACAAATCTTCACGGGAGATACGCTATTTTTGGACAGCTGACAAAATTTCCGGGTATATTTATCAACACAAATGGCAACCGTCTCATGTATGAGGACAGATCATGGGCAGCTGCACGAATGGTAAGTTTAACATTTATAATACCATCTTTTTACTCTTAATTATGTTTGTAAACTGAAGATATATTTGCCGTAAACTTTTCAATTTCAAACGTGTAGTGTGATGCCAAATTTGATTGGTACAAGGAGGCTGGGGAACCGTTATGGCTCTGTTTGCAACTAATCTTCCGTAGTAACAAAATACCTGAGCCAAGCAAATTAACACTTGTTGAAAATGATGACGACTTAGAAGTCATGTTGAGAGAAATTGATGAATTCGAAAAGGCTGAGGAGAAGTTCGAGGATCCTTCTGACTCAGAAATGCTCGAGGGTGGTGCGGAAAAATCTGATGTGGACTCCAGCTTTCAGGTGAAGAACAAGGGAGTGTTTGCAAATTTGTTGCCTAAGTTTCAAAAGGAGTAAGATGATCTCCAAAATCAATCCGCTAAAATTGCCACTTATGTTCGTTATTTATTGTTCGCGACTCTTTTGTTGTATCAATTCCAGTTAACTTTGTTTATGCATTAAAAAATGAACTTTGTGTCTACATTCTCATAACACAGGAGACATTTTAAGTTTAAATTAGAAGTAGCTTTTGAAAAAAACATAAATTATTATATAAACTTGTAGCCAAAATCAGATCATAAAACTCATGTTAAAAATAGGATAATTCATGTTAAATTAGATCTTAAACTTGTAACCAAAATCAGATCATAAACAAGCAACCAAAATGAGATCATTACTAAAGTATATAAGTCAAAGGACATAAAAGTAATTCATGTTAAATTACAGCCCCAAATAAGATCATAATATTCGATTAACAATAGCCTTATCAACAAAACATAAAACTTGACCACAACAACTTAGCCCTAGAACCTCATGCGCACCGGACCTCTGGGATATGCAATGGCAGATGAATACCACCTGTCGCACCGGTTTTCCAACATCTCGATCATGCCAGGAGTGCAGGTGGCTTTGATCTTCGCATCCCACTCGTTGGCATAGAGCTCTGCCAAATCCCCGTCGTAGTCCAGTCTCAGATAAGGGATTCCAGCAGGGAGCACATAGGACAACTCTGAGATGCCATCCTCACCCGAAGTCTCTTCAGCAATGGAGTCTTGCATGTACACAACAATGACCAGCCTGTTGTGGTGCTCAGCATCTTTCCACAGGGCAGCAAGGTCCTTATTCGTCTCGAGAACCCGGAGACCTTTTGGCCACTCCTTGCCAAACAGAGTAAACCAAGCCCATTTAGGCTTCACAACTTCCAGCTCGCGCATATGATACGCAGCATACCACAGTTCTCCAATATCAAAACTCTCCGAATTGATATTGTGAATGTAACGTGTCTCCCCGCCTACGTACTTTGGACCATTATGTCCATCATTGACAAAACGCCCCCGACAGAAACAACCAGTCCCCTTAAATCATCCAAGTAAACTGCAATCCAACCAAAATATAAAACATTACTAAATCGCGATAAAAAAACTAACTGTCAATTTAAATAGAGCCTCAACCAAACTTTTATTCATATTCTTTTTTCACACAGATCATATAATAATCTCACCCCTAGAACAAAATTAACGGACCCATGGAATGTGTCTACTAATCAGTTTATATATGTGATTACTTATAAAAAATATGGAAAACCTCACAATTATACATAATCATCTGGTCAAAAATCAAAGCATAAACCATCAACATTCACAAAACATGGATGCACCAACAAATTTTCACAACATCAAACTGGCATACATCATATTTTCTCCAAAACAGAAACACATACAAATCAAGGCAGAAAAAAACAAGTCTCCAAGTACATGAACAACAATAAATTGACTAAAATTGAAACAAAAATTAGTAAAACTAACCTCCTTGATTGTTTGATGGTCTTGTTCTTCCCATTTCGTCTTCTGGAAGCTTGGTAGAGTAGTCGGATTTTCAAAGTAGAATGTGGAAGGTTGGATTGTTGAGAGAATGTATTTAAGTTGATCTGATTTGTTATTTAGTATTAAATCTATTGTGTAATTCATTCTCCCCTTCCCCTGTAATCATTCCAGGTGAAGAGTTTCTCTTTTTCCAATTTTCAACAGACACTTAAATTTAAATTGATTTTGTAATTACATTTTATCTGAATTTGTTAGTCGAACTCGGCTTAATTGAATGTCCAATCTATATATTTGTAATTATTCGTATAACCAATTTTACTATATAAAATATTTTCAAAAATTTTAGTTTTAAAATCTCAAGTTTATTTCTTATTTAACGAGCCTCGAACTTGAACATATTCCCGTAAAAACTTAACTACATATTAATGCCATAATCATTATATAATAATAAAGCAAAAAAGTTGGACAATCCAACACCACCATGATTGCAGTTTGTTAACTTAGAGAAAGCAAAAAAATTCCCTCATTAATGACTCAGGCTCTTATCTTCAATTTAAAACTTATTCGCCTGGCCCATTCATTCGATTCGTTTAGTTCGATTCTATTCACTAATTCCATTATATTTTATAAGACAATGATTCGATTCGTAAAATCAGAATCGTTATAATGTAGCCTTTACACTTCCATGAAATGACACAACCAATGAGATTACAATTAAACATCCAATAATATATTAATTTCGTTCATACATTTTCATTTAATATAGAACAATAGACCTGAACATAATTATGGCACTATTACATGGAAAATTAGACAACAAATGCGTGTGACAGACCGAGTAATTCTTTCATAAAGAAGTCTGAAATTTTCGAGTACGCAATCACGCTAATAAATCTACGACCCTAATAAACAAAACTTCTATTAAAACACGTCAACACATATCTAGTACGATAGCGAGAACAAGATTAGAAATTGATAGTCAACCGAATTGTTAGGCCCTAGACCAGAATTTGCAACCGGATAGACAAACTTGTTTGTCTTCTTTTCATCCGAGGTCCTATAGCCCCATTTGTTTGCTGCATCCTTGGTGATAGAAGAACAACAGCCTTACTTTCAATTCCTTCAGCAACGAAAGCTTTGTTATAGCACAAAAACTTAGCCCCTTCAAATATTAGTCCTAGACTGCACCACAATGGATCACCAACATTAAAATACCACTTCGTGCGGGGATCAGCCTGCAAATAATTCAATGTAAATAAAAGTATCATGGAATCAAAAAATAATCAAAAGTATCGTTGTTTCCGAGTTTCATACCTTGAACAATTCAGACCATACTATATCATCTGCAAAGAACTTGTTCACTTCCTCATTGTAAGTAATGCCCCTGCACTTGTAAACTGTGGAAAACAAAATGTCGCTCCTAGAGTCGTTGAACTACAGCCTTAACGTCTTTCCACTTGTGCAGCCTACTAAACCTTTCTTCAACCTCACTTATAGCCGCGTCGATTCCGTAATCAACGCGGCTATAAGTGAATTAAGAAAATAGACAAAGAATTCGACTTCTTTTTTTCGGAATCACCCCATCATAGAATATTTCATCTTGTGCTACACTAGGATCGAATTGAGATAGAGTTGCCATTTCTCACATTTTTTTGGACTGCTTTCACATTATAAGGACACTATATAAAGAGACTATTTGGCTATGTCAATGTAAACAATATATACGACCCAACTAACATTATGTACTTGCACATTTATATTTTCAAATTATGTTTACGTTTTTCCAACATAATTATTACTGTATATGATAATGAAAACAGTAACAATTAGCAAGGCTATATCATGAATCATTAACAAACATATTAAAGTCACACACTATTAAAAATGATCTCAACCAGTAATATTTGCCAATGATCCAGCATAATTCAAATAACGAACACTAATAACGAGTTCAATACCGGATCATACAAATACAAGCATAAGGTCAAACCAACTTCACTTGCCTTAATTAGAAAACTAAGTTGGTTATAGTCTAAAAATATGATTACTAATACACCATTGACTAATACTTAATTAATACAATCATAATGACAAAAGGCAATCACAATTCCAGACAACAACCTCATCCGCCTATCTCTCATGGATTTAGTTTTCATTAACTCAGAATGCTTCAATTCAAGCTTAGCAATTAATTTAGCTTTGTCCTCTAAAACCTGTCTCAACTAGAATATTCAAGTTGGTTAACAATTCAACCAAAAGTTAGTTACAGAAAGTTAGTTAGAGTTAGTTATTTTTGTTAGTTATCTTTAGCTCTATATAAACAGAGCTTTCTTCTTCTTTTTTACTTACTTTTTTTTGTATCAGATTGGAAGTTTATTCCCAATTAATGAAAATTCAGTTCTTCATTCTTCTCTTCATACTTTCATAACAAATTCACATGGTATCAGTTTGAAATCGATTGATTTCTGCAACAGTTTTTTCGATCTTTTTCTTCCGCATTCCTGTTACTCTGATCGATCAGTTGATTCAATCACTGAATCGATTTTCTGTTCGTTTGCTTGACTACGTATTTCATTTAAGTTTTCTTGTCAATTGACGGTTATTGTTCGAGTTTTGTTCGATCATCTTCAAATGACGACTGCCGATCCTTCAATGGCGAATGTTTCGGGTGCTACTCGTCCAATTTCGTTGAATCCAGCTATCAATCCTGGTTCACCTTATTTTTATCATGCGTCAGATCATCCAGGGCTTCAAATCATACCTGTCATTTTTACTGGAGAGAATTATGTTTCATGGAGTAAGGCGGTTATTCGATCGTTACAGGTGAAGAATAAACTACCATTGATCGATGGTTCTTTGGCGATTCCTGATGTTTCTGATACAGTTCTGTATGAGGCTTGGGAGCGTGCCAATGCTTTGGTTCTCTCATGGATCAATTTGTCTATTCTTGATGAAATAAAGAATAGTATGCTTTACTGTAATACCGCAAGAGAAGTTTGGGTTGAGGTTAAAATGCGTTATGCAAAATCTGATGGTCCTCGTGTTTTTCAACTGGAGAAGTCCTTGAGTGTGATTTGTAAGGGTACTCAAACGATGACTCAGTACTATAACATGTTCAAAACTTTGTGGGATGAGTACTTGAGTTATAGACCGACTTTGGTATGTTCTTGTGGTGCTATGAATAAATGCACTTGCTCTTTGGTTAAGATTGTATCTGATACACAGCAAAAGGATGCTGTTATGAAGTTTCTTGTTGGACTTGATGATTCATATAACAATTTGTGTAGTCAGTTGTTATTGCAAATTCCTATCCCTTCTCTCACTCAAGTTTATTCTATATTACTTCAAGAAGAGGCACAAAGGAGTATTTGTCAACCAGTGATGCATAATCCTTTGGATTCAGCTGCAATGGTAGCAAGGGGTAATTCTGGGTCTTATAGGCCACCATCACTGAGAGATAATGCTGGTAGGTTTCAGGGTTTTCAGAAGAAAAAACCAAAGAAGAAATGTTCAAATAGCAATATGCAGAATCATACTGCAGATACTTGTTTTCAGCTCATTGGTTTTCCACCTGGTTGGAGAAACAACAAGTCTACAGGTCAAAAGAAATATCCTGCAAATGCTGTGGAAGCTAATGTTGAAAATTCAGAGGCTTATTCTGACAATCCATTGATGGATCCTGCATACATTCAACAATTTACTCAATTTCTGGCTTTTCAAAAGTATACACAGCAACAACAATCTCCAGTGGTGCATTCTGCAAATGTAGCTGTGGCAACATTGCCTATTGATCCATCTGAGATCAATGCTACAGGTTTGCATGGTTCTAGATGTTGTTTTTCTGTTATTAATAGTAAAATTATGTCTACTTGGATAGTGGATACAGGTGCTACTGATCACATGACTTGTGACTTTTCTTTGTTTACTTGTGTAGCAAAAGTTGTGCATGTTGTTATTAGTTTACCTAATAATCAATCTTCTGTGGCTACTCATATAGGAAGTATTAGGTTGACAAATGATTTGGTTTTACAAAATGTTTTATATGTCCCTAGTTTTACTTATAACCTTCTATCTATCAGTATTCTTACTAAACAAGCTGATTGCCATGTTTTGTTTAGTCAAGATAAATGTATATTGTTCAATGCTAAGAATTTCATTTTGCAGGACAACATACAATACAAAGAGATTGGGCTTGCTAGACAAAACAATGGTCTTTATCATCTCAATATAAATTCTGTTCACAACACAAGTGTTCAATATAAAAATTCTATGTCTGGTTCTGATAGCAATAGCAATGTTATTAGATGTGATTCTCATGTTAATTCAGCAATTTCTGATGTAAAATTGTGGCATAGTCGATTAGGACATGCTTCTATCCATTGTATTTCTTTGATTCCAGGTCTCAGTAAACCTTGTAAAGATCAAATTCATTGTGAGATTTGTCACTTTGCCAAGCATAAAAGAAGTTCTTTTCCAGTCAGTGTTACTGCATCTTCTATACCTTTTGAGCTTATTCATTGTGACATTTGGGGTCCTTATGCCACTGCAAGTCACCAAGGCCATAAGTATTTTTTTAACTATAGTTGATGATTATTCCAGATGTACATGGATCTTTCTTATGAAAGCCAAGTCAGAGGTTAAAATTCATCTGATAAACTTCCATAAACTGGTTCAGACACAATTTAATGGTTTAATAAAATGTGTTAGATCAGATAATGGTGTGGAGTTTATCATGCATGATTTTTATCATATTCATGGCATTGTACATCAGACTTCTTGCATCTATACTCCTCAGCAAAATGGGGTTGTAGAGAGGAAGCATCAACATCTTTTACAAGTTGCTAGATCTTTATTATTTCAATCCAATATTTCAATGTCTTATTGGAGTGATTGTGTTTTAACTGCAGCACATATTATAAATCGATTGCCAACTGCAGTGCTTCACAATAAGAGCCCTTATGAGATGTTATACAACAAGCCTGCAACCTATGACCATTTAAAAACGTTTGGTTGTTTATGCTATTGTAGTACTATTAAAGCTCACAGAAATAAGTTCAGTCCAAGGTCTGATCAATGTGTATTCATTGGATATCCTGCTGGTATTAAAGGATACAAGTTACTGCATTTACAAACAAAGAAAATTATCATTTCCAGAGATGTGTTCTTTTATGAACATATTTTTCTTTTTAAAATCCAAACACAGCAGGACATGCCAGTAATTACTCATGAATCTGGATTAAACTATTTTGATTTTGATTCTACTAGTACTAGCATGTTTAATATTCCTACTCCTACAGTTACTGATTCTCCTGTGCATATTACAGATGATACTTCTAATATTTCCAGTCCAACTGATGTTAGAGAAGATTCAAGTTGGCTTGCACATAACAATGAAGTACAGGAGTCAAATAATTTGCCTAATGCAGAACATGGATCGGATATTATACTTCCTTCTACAAATACAGACATGCATGATTCCTCTAATGCTTCAGGGATTCAATCAGACATTTCCGGAATTCAGTCAGACATTTCTATTTCTGACACTTCAAATCAGGAATCATTGAGAAGATCTATAAGAACAAGAGCTAATCCAGCTTATTTTGATGTCTATAACATCACTCTTCCACCTTCTTTAACTCACACTAATACTTCTTCTAATGCTTGCACAGTTTTGTATCCTCTTTCTCATTATTTGACTAGTGATCAATTGTCTGATTCACATTTTGTTTTCACAGCTGCTATTACAACAGATGTGGAACCAAAGACTTACAAACAAGCTAGTAAAGTTACAGAATGGCAAAAGGTTATGGAAGCAGAATTGCAAGCTTTGGAAAAGACTAAAACTTGGAGTTTGGTTGATTTGCCCAAAGACAAGCACTATATTGGGTGTAAATGGGTTTTTCAAAATCAAGCACAAAGCTGATGGTTCAATTGAACGTTACAAAGCACGTTTAGTTGCTAAAGGGTACACTCAAGAGGAGGGAATAGATTACTTCCACACCTTTTCTCCAGTAGCAAAACTAACAACTGTTAGAACCATTTTGGCTATTGCTGCAAATAAACGTTGGTTTTTACATCAATGTGATGTAAATAACGCTTTCCTACATGGAGATTTAGATGAGGAAGTATATATGTTGCCCCCTCCTGGTTACATAACCACTAATGACACTAGAGTTTGTAAACTCCATAAGAGTTTATACGGTTTGAAACAAGCCTCTCGTCAATGGTTTCATAAGTTGACTGAGTGTCTTCTTGGTTATGGTTTTACTCAGTCTATTGCAGACAACTCATTATTTGTTTTTAAAACATCTACTTTTTTTATAGCTCTTGTATGTTATGTTGATGACATAATTCTTGCAGGAGATAATGAAGTAGAAATTATCAAAGTTAAGCAGCATCTACATCAATAGTTTACTATTAAAGACCTTGGCATTCTTAAGTACATGTTGGGAATAGAGGTAGCTCGCACACCTGAGGGCATTTTCTTGTGTCAACGCAAATATACACTGGATATATTGAAGGACACGGGCTACTTGGCAAGCAAACCAATTGATACTCCCATGGATAGCAAGCAAAAATTTGCAAATTTGGATTCACCACTATTAAAGGATCCTACTGAGTATCGTCGACTAGTAGGACGATTGATCTATCTTACTATCACGCGCCCTGACATTGCATACTCACTCCAGACATTGAGTCAGTATATGTCTCAACCTACTGAGGCACACTTGAATGCTGCACATCGATTACTACGTTTTCTCAAACAATCTATAGGAAAAGGAGTCTTCTTATCAGCTACTACAACTCTCAAGCTTAGTGCATATTGTGACAGCGATTGGGCACGGTGTCCTGATACTAAACGTAGTGTCACTGGTTATGTTGTATATCTGGGAGACTCCCTTATCTCCTGGAAATCAAAGAAGCAACCAACGGTGAGCCGTTCCTCGGTTGAAGCAGAATATCGTGCGCTAGCATATAACACTTGCGAAGTCCAGTGGTTGCTGTATTTACTTAAAGATCTTTGCATTGATCATTCCTTTCCTGCAGCCATTTACACTGACTCCAAAAGTGCACTATGTATTGCACAAAATCCAGTATTACACGAGAAAACGAAGCATATCCAGATAGATTATCATTTCACTCGAGAGAAGCTGCAAGAAGGCATCATCAAGCTTATTCATATACCAACTTTGCAGAACACATCAGACATTCTAACAAAACCTCTCGGCTTGGAATTATTCACTGATTTCAGCTCCAAGATGCACTTAATGAACATTCACGCACATCTTGACGGGGGTCTCAAGAGAAGATTCAAGTTGGTTAACAATTCAACCAAAAGTTAGTTACAGAAAGTTAGTTAGAGTTAGTTATTTTTGTTAGTTATCTTTAGCTCTATATAAACAGAGCTTTCTTCTTCTTTTTTACTTACTTGTTTTTGTATCAGATTGGAAGTTTATTCCCAATTAATGAAAATTCAGTTCTTCATTCTTCTCTTCATACTTTCATAACAAATTCACAACATGCTTCAATTGTGCTTCAAGTCTGTTAGCACTCCTCAGCAAGCCGGAGATTAATTCTTTTGATCGTGGACGCATAACATCGTCATACCACTCCCAAAACGAGCATCAATTCCTCAAGCCCTATGGAAGAGATTAAAAAAAAGAAGAATCAATTCGAAAATACACAATTACTATAAAATGTTGGTGCGTTTTAACACCTAATTATTTTTGTAATGAAGAAATCAAACACTATTCTTACTTTGTATGGACATATCACAAATCTTCGACCTGGGTTTTGGTCAGTCCAAGACGTCACGCATTGGGCTCGTGCACCACAATAACAATTTGGGACTAGTTTAGTGACTTTAGTCACAAATTCTCGTCTGCTAACACTGGAACTAAAAGTCGACATAGCAGGTAGGGGATACGAAATGTTAAATTAAATTGTTCAAATGACGTTTATGTAAAGGACGAGATCTGAACATAACCAACTTCTATTTATGTCAAAATTCTATGTTAAAGGATGGATTTGGAGGAATCTCATCAATTTTCCCGCTCAAAAATTTTGATGGAAATCACCATTTTTAGTGACAATGGGAGAATATTGCGTACCAAACAGTAGTAGTAAACAAGATACTCCATTTCGTAAAGTGAAACCAAATTGGAGTATTACGTGAAAATTCGGAATTGCAGGATATCGAATACCAAACAGGGGTATCACGAAAAAGGCGTTGTAATACTCCAGTTCTAATTACCGGGCCCCACACTCCATTTCCTCAATTTGGAATATTCCATTCCAAACCAAACACTGCCTTATAGTTATGCAATTGAGTACTTAAATTTAAGTTAAATTGGACCGAATTGTGATATAAATGTAAATTAAACTTTAATTTCAAAAAACCAATATGTCTTATTCATTTTAATTCTAAGTACTAACGCAATCCCAACAAAATTAATTCATCATTAATAAACTCAATTTATGTTATCCAATTAAAATTCAAACCCTAAATCAACCCAACAGAATCAATCCATTATTAAAAAAAAACTCAATATGTATTCTCTAATTAAATTCAAAGCTCTAATTCTACCCCAACAAAATCAATTCATCAAAAAAACAACATCAACAACGATAACCAATATTTCTTCTCTGTCTTCTTTAATTAAATTGAAACAGATTAAGTCGCACTAACCCAGACCTTAATTCAACTCAAAAATAGACATTTCATTATCAGAAACAACAATATTACTTGCCTTCATATATTTTTTCTATTATTTATAACTAGATTCCACAATAACACGCGTAACGTGCTCTCACGTTCTAGTATGTAATAAGTATCTAAAAGCAAACTACTCAAACACAGTTAACATGTCAATCAATTGAATTTTGACCAATAGAAATGATTTTGACTTATTACAAAAGATCTATCAGAAGAGAATTTCAATCAAAAGATCTCGGAGACACTTGCTATATCTATAGCCCACCTAATGTTGCCATGACTACCGGAACAACCGGAAGGTTGAAACCCAAACTATATATGCGTAAAAGACTACGAGTACTTCTAACTAACCAAAGAAGATTATGAATGGGATCTTAGCTATCTGAAAAAGATATGTAAGAACAGAAATCCATCCGATATGCAATTTCAGCATTGGCGGTTATGGGGAAGACATTTATAGGAAAAGCAGTTTGAGAAGAATAATCTCCACATGAAATATAAGATGAAAACATGATATCAAGAAAGATAGAGGTTAAAGTCTGAAACATGCTGCTCCATTATGAAAGTGATGTTCAAAGATTTGCAGGTTAGAAGACCTTAGAAAGCTAGGCAGAATTACTTAGAAATTATTCTTGTGTATCCTTGCTTTCTGAACCTCTCTGTCTTTATGTTTGTTGGTTGTTTTGTAAATGTTATCTCATGTACCTTATTGTAAAATCATCCTTCGTAATGCGTTGCGACCTCCATTGTGGATGAATGGAAAAAAGATAACTTCTCAGGTTGGTGTTACTTTTTACACTTTAAGTTATGAATGAAAATTAATGTTGTGGATTGTTTCCTCATCCACTCTGATAGCAAGTTATAAAATAGTCATGTGTTACTTCATCAAAAAGGGGGAAAATTGTTAGAATACGCTTTTAGATTTTGACGAGCAACAATACATGTCTATTTAGTTCAACAAGTTTAAAGCACTCTTAGTCCATAGGAAAGTAGCAATCTTAGGATGGGCGAACCTCGAGTCTCAGGTTCACGCAGTGAGGACAAAGTGTGCGGAAAGGACATGTTGATGCGATTGGGGATATTACAAGGAGAGTTGTCCACGAATAACCGCATCGTCCCAAAGGGCCGGGGCTCGATCGATCCCGAAGTTTCAATTAAGTTGAGTATAAAGGGATTGAGAACGCTACTCATACCAACAACACTACAAATCGCTGTGGCGACGGATAGATCCCGCTCACATAATAGCCTATCCGTCGCCCAGCTGGCGACGGATAATCCGTCGCCCCCCTGGAGCTGTGGCGACGGATAACAATCCGTCATTCGATTCGACGGATTGGACGGATTGACCAATTTTTTTTTTTTAATTCCAAAATTTAGCGACGGATAGATTCTATCCGTGTCTATATCTTGACGGATAGATTATCCGTCGCTATATTTAGCACGGATAGAATCTATCCGTCAAGATTTATTGACGGATAGATCCTATCCGTCGCTAAATATTTTAATTGACTAGTGACGAATTTGAAATTCCGTCACCGTGAATTCCGTCACTATTTATTTCATATTAATCCTATTTTCGTAGTTCACCTATTTAATCAATATAATGTTCGATAATAAATCAATAATACGGAAAATGTTTCAATGAATAAAAAGTAATATTCGAGTGGAGAAATTATCCAAACAAGTGTAAATATGAAAAAAATCCGAACATACAGATACATAACTAGCTATCGACGGGTGGGGTGGGTGATGGCGAATCGGAACATGCTTCCATCTCAGAATCAAGGCGCTCGTTCTCCTTCGTTCTCGTCATGGCGCTCCATCTCGTCCCTTTGTTGCTCCATCTCTTGAGTTAGCCGAGCAACATGTTCCGGACCTTGATCGCACCATTTCCGAGACTGTCCTGTGTAAACCGGACGTCTGGGCCTGGGATGATGATGAGCACGCCGGACTAGCCAGATGCAAACCGAGGCTCCGAGTCCATATATTCGTCCTTTCTTGTCCGGTTTGTTGACCTCTAGGAAGATGTTGTCAACTTGTTCATTGACAACACATCACCCGCCTCGTCCTCCCTCGCCGCCACCGAGCATCAACCTCACCAAATCGTAAATAGCAGATATAATGATCGATTCGCTTTTTAAAAAGTAACTTGTAATAGTGTACAAACATGAACTTTAAGCAACATAAACATATCAAGATAGGCGAGGCCGGTCGGTCCATACCCCGCCCTTGGCCTTCTTGAAGATGGCATACTTGGATGTCACCTCCCCGTGCCACCGAATCAAACCAGATCTAGTCAACAATTTATCATCTACAAGTAATAGAGCGGGAGACTTCATACATACACGTAATGCTAGATTGCAAAACACATATATACGCACCAATTGATAATAATCGATGTGAGATCGCCTCCCAAGGTGGTGAACGGCCCTTCCCGCCAGACGATCGGGATGCCGGTTCATGTTGGTCCAAGCAACGCCCCGACATCGATTCGCCAAGAGGCATCCCAAAGGGCCCACTCGTTGCATCAACTCGTGGAGGATTGGGCCACCCGATCCCGAATAGCCTTCCACGCATGACCATATCCTCAGATGTTTGGATCCCACAGTCTAAACGCGCCAGATCTGGGATCAACTCTTTGGAATGAAGTACTCCTTCTACATTCCCAATTTCATACAACATCCAAAGTCAATACATGTCCTAACAACATAATGATATGGTGACTAACATATCACCCAAATAAAGTGGCTAACATACCACTCACATATAGTGGCTAACATACCACTCACATTGTCCTAAAATTTACTAACACAATGGTGACTAACATATCACCCAAATAAAGTGGCTAACATACCACTCACATACAAAGGCTAACATACCACTCACATTGTCCTAAAATTTACTAACACAATGGTGACTAACATATCACCCAAATAAAGTGGCTAACATACCACTCACATACAATGGCTAACATACCACTCACATTGTCCTAAAATTTACTAACACAATGGTGACTAACATATCACCCAAATAAAGTGGCTAACATACCACTCACATACAAGGCTAACATACCACTCACATTGTCCTAAAATTTACTAACACAATGGTGACTAACATATCACCCAAATAAAGTGGCTAACATACCACTCACATACAAGGCTAACATACCACTCATATTAAAACGATTATAATTACAAACAAATGAATGTCATATTTTAACTTACCTCACCATCAAGTACTCGGCCCTCATGCGCTCGAGATGTGGCTCCAACACTCACCACCACCTTGGTGGTTTTCTCCTGCTCAGGAAGATGTCACAAAGTTTGTTGTGCACCTCCAGAGGCCATAAGTCATTGTCAATGTATAAGATACAAGAAACGAATATGCATTACTTTAGTACAACAATTTATACTTGTCAACTATCATTATCGCTATGTTTTACATATTTAAGAAGAATGTATAATACTTACTTGGCGGGACCAATAGGGAAAATCACAGTAGTCCCACGGACGTTGGGATTGTTTGGATCGAACACGAGGTAGGGACAATCGTCGTGGTCGCCCTCCAAAGATGTATGTCGGGTTGGTAGAGCCACGATCGCTCTCTCCTCGGGGTCTCAGAATCCGAGACCTCTGTCACGATCTTGAGCCCTCCACATCGACGGTGTCCCCACCCACCACTATCATGCGCTGCGTGGGGGGACGATAGGTGGACGCCTCTGTCATGCATCTGCAAAAAATGTAATAAATACAATAAAAATGTGTTAGTACGAGTTATAATACATAACAGATTATAATAACACATATAATTACTCATAATACACATAATATACCATTATAGCCGTCCTCTAAGACTACATATTGGTCCTCGTGCAGATCAAACAACTCATCATCGCTTCTATGGGATCTTCCTGTTTATCGACATCCTCTTGTTGGTATGAGTTGGTAATTGAGTCGTCTTTCTCAATGTACTCCACTTTCGAGCGAGCACGAATAGGTACCGCAGCTAACCATTCCCCCTTATCGCGTTTTCTACTTGGATATTCAAGAAACACCACTTGTCGTGCTTGAGTCGCCAGAATAAATGGTTCATACTTGGTTCGGTACCTCTTCTTTTGGTTCACATCAACCATTTCATACCGTTCTTCCTCGTACCTCCTGGATTAGGATCATACCACTCAACGTCAAACAAGAAGGTTCGTTTAAATGGCAATCCAGAATATTCAATCCTCACAATTCGTTTTAGCTTGCCGTGGAAATCAAACAAAGTAGCGTCTCCATACTCTTCACGCACCATTAACACACACCGAGTTGCTTGTCGCCATGGCCGTGTTACATTCACGTGTGGAACCTAAGGCCATTGACTATATATAACTCGGAATGTGTAGACCTTTTGAATGGACCCTCTGCGAGCCTTTAAGTATATGCATGTGACGTTGTTAATAGGATTCTACATACTCTCGGAACTGGAAATTCAGGAATTTTTGAGTCAAGTAGTTCCTCTAGTGTATCCTCCGTCATCGAGGATTTTCTTCCAAACAACGCTTTTTGAAAAACTGCAAACATTGATTCGATGATAAGTCTATAATTGAAGTAGAGACTTGCGTAGCTATATTAAAATTTAAATAAATGGTTCGACCTCGCAAATAGTACCATATCTTGGTCAACCTCAAAGACAATTCGAGGACATAATATTGAGTCGCTTTCAACTCTTTATCCGTAAGATATTCTTTCTTAGTCGCACCAAGAGGTCTCCCCGATACCAAGATGATAGGAAAACTCATCATCCGCTTGAACTACGAATGTATACGCATTTCGAGCCTTGTCTTCGTAGGGACGTGTTCATCAAAGTAATAAGAGCGAAGGTTGCGCTTCCTCTCGAATGTAGGCATTGGCAATCGAACCTTCAGTTTACCTTTGTTGTTGACATACTTCTTCAATTTCCCCAAGTACCTCTCGAATGGATACATCCATCGACATCGGACCCGACAAGTCTCGCTTCATGAGGAAGGTGAACCGACAAGTGCTCCATAGAATCAAACCAGCTCGGTGGAAAGATACGCTCGAGCTTGCATAGAATCAATGGTATGTTCCTTTCAAGATTTTCCAACACTTTATCATGAACCACCCTTGTGCCTAAATTTTTGAAAAATAAGCTCAACTCGGTGATAGCAGTCCATACGTGTTTCGGCAGAAGCTCTCGAAATGCTACCGGGATAAGCCTCTCTATGAACACATGACAGTCGTGGCTCTTCATCCCATAAACCTTTGTCTTCTTCAAATCCACACACCTCTCTAAATTTGAGGCGTAATTATCTGGGAAACTCAATGTCCTCACCCAATCAAACAAAATTGACCTAGAAGCGTTGTCAATTGTGTAGCACGCTTTCGGACACTTACCATTCTCATCCTTCTTTGTCAACTCAGGCCTTTTACACCACTCGACAACTCGGATCTAGACTTCGCATGGTCCTTTGTTTTTCCCTCAATGTTGCAAAGTGTATTGAATAAGTTCTCGAACACGTTCTTCTCAATGTGCATGAAATCTAAGTTGTGACGGATAAGAAGACTGCTCCAGTAAGGCAAGTCCCAGAAAATGCTTCTCTTCCTCCAACCACATTTTTTACCAATTTTCTCGTTATGCTTCATCCACCCAAGCTCAGTCACCTTCATAAGACCCAATCTATCAATCTCCGCAATAATTTGTGCACCAAGAAGTCTTGTCGGGGCTTTTTGTTGTGACTTTATTTTTCAAGAATTGATCCTTGTTCTTCTGAACGGATGGTCACTTTCTAGCAACCTACGATGACAATCAAACCAACAAAATTTTCCACTACCCTTCGGCCTAAATGCATCAGATCCTCCAAGCAATGTGGACATGCATATTTCCTGCATTTTCCTTCCGGATAGCATGGAGTGCAGGGAAGTCACTCACGGTCCAAAGAAGAGCGCTCTCAAGGTGAAGTTCTTTTTTCGACACATCATATGAGGATACCATCCGTCCAACTCGATCGGCTCCTTGATTAGGGGTTGCAAGAAAACATCCAACGTCATCCAGGATCTTTCGGCCCAGCACCAATGCAAATAAACATGAATGGCTCCTTCATGCACTCACCAAAGGCGATTATGCGGTGTGAGCATAATCGCCAACAAGAGTATTTACGTTCACTACCGAAGCAGTTAAAACCATCCGCATAAAGTCCCAAACGTACATTTCTAGATTCGGCCGCAAACTCGGATATGTCTTGTCAAACGATTTCCATGCGGGTGAGTCTCATGGATGGTCCATTCTACCACCTTCAAAGATTATCCGAGATTACTGCTCCTTGTGCCACCGCATTTTATCCATGAAGCACTTGAAGCATACAATCTTTTCAAACGAGGTGCTAGAGGAAGTACCACATTTTCTTATGTGAGAGATTTTTCTTTTGCGTTTCTTTGCAGCCCTCCTTGTAACGCTTGTACCGTTCCTTACCACGTAACTTGCATTCTATTAGATCTGCATCCTCCTCCCAATATATCATGCACATTTTGACAACGATCTATGGTTACCACAGCAGTGACCTAATCCGCATCTTTTCTTCGCTTGGTAAAAGTTGGTGGGAACTAGGTTTTCTTCAGACAAAGGTCCGACATTACGTCAACCCATTCATTGAAGCTCGTTTGATTGCGGCCATTAGCCTTACAACTCATTAGCCGAGATAACAAAGACAACTCGGTGAGCTTACACCCGGGTAAACCGCTTCCTTGATGATTCTAACAAGTCAAAGAACAACCGATCCTCGGGATTGGTGGTTCCTCCACCTCCACCTCGGTTTTCGGTGTTGGTTGTGTCCTGAACTCCGCCCTAGATCGCCGTACACCATTTGTTCGACTCGAGCTCGAATAGCATCGCCTTCAGATAGGGATTGTACCCCGACTTGTTCAATTTTTCTCTTCCTTCCACGTTATGCACAATTGGTCATATGTATTGGACGGTCGCTTCCTCACCATGATGATTCCATACGATCGCAGGAAGGAATCCATTTTCCTCAAGTCTTTGGACTACCACTTTAGGAGTCACGTATTGCTTGTTTCTGCACTGTTTCATTGCACAAGGACACTTTATCAACCCATCCTTTACACAAGACGGATTTGACATTGCAAATTCAATGAAACCTTCAACCCCTTTCAGAAAACTCCATTGAACTCTGCCATTGAGAGTACGACAATACATCCATCCACGATCGGTATTCATTGAATAATTAGATAATAACCTGACACGTTTGAATTCATTAGATCGAGGTCTTTCATTTACGGTAATAAATCAATTTCACAATAATTCAATCAATTGCTACGTAATATAAGTTATATTAGCTTCAGTCAATTGTTAAGGCATTACATAATATAAGTTACATCAGCTTCAATTTTACCATAATGTTTGGTTTCATATATATATCAACTAATGATTACTAGTTATACAAGCCTAGAGACAAAACGGATGAAACTCCTCATTCTCATGCACCCCCCTCCTCATCACTTGTGACGCTCCCTACCACAGAACTTGCATTCCAACAGATCTACATCCTCCTCCCAATACACCATGCACATGTTCCGACAAGCAGAAAGGCACTCAATAGGCGGCCCCAAACCCCGCCTCTCCCTCCACTGGAGGTATGCCATGGACGGTGCTTCCTCGCCGTGATGAATCCATACATGATACTCAGGCATGAATCCATAACGTCGCAAGTGCTCGAATACTGCAGTAGGCGTCATAAATTGCTTGTTTCCGCAGGTTTCCAATGTGCAAGGACACTTTATCAACCCCCCAATTGCACAAACCGGATGTCCCATGGCAAACGAGATGAAACCTTTAACCCCTTCTACGAAACTCTGTCATTTACCAAATGCGATCGTACATCCATGAACGGTCGAATTCATTGTTTACTTTATTTTTAACTCGAGACGTTCAATTGATTAGATCGTATTTAATTTATTAGATCGATTCCAATTCGGATAAGAAGATTGTAGAGGTTAATTGTTAATTATTATATGTTCCTTATAAATTAATTATTAATTAAGTGTTCATGTGTTACAAAATTGGACATATATAATAACCATTTCAACCTCTTAGTACATATATTATATACTTAACATACATATCAAATTAACTAATTACTCTATACATATCGAATTACTACATATATTCATATCAAATTACATACTTAACATACAAATTTATCAAATCAAAACTACATACTTCTATACTTAACAAACATATCAAATTAACTAAACTAACTATATATACTTAACACACAAATCAAACTAACTACATACATTCATACATACCAAACTTAACATACTACATACATTCATATCATTCAAATTGAACAAATTACATATAATTGATCAAATTAACTAAACTAACTACTACATACTTATCATATATACATATAATTGCTCAAATTAATCAAAAATAAACAAAATCCCCAAATTTTTAAAAACTAGGGTTTTAGCAAAAATACCTTGATTAATCGGTAGAAATATGAAATTGATCGAAGAACCAAACTCCTTGTCACACGAGCTTCGATTAGGCACCAAGATTGGCCGGAATAACGGATGATTGGCGAAAACGGATTGAGGAGAAGAAGAAAATGAGGAAGAAGAAGGAAGAAGATGAAGAAATGAGGCGATCGCCTCTCTCGTCTAATTAGAAACTACGGCGACGGACACGTGGCCGTCGGCCCAGAGTCGATCCGTCGCCATTTTTGGCGACGGATAGGTATCCGTCGCTATAAGGCGACGGATAATCTATCCGTCGCCCAGTTTTCAAAAAACAAAAATTTCTTTTTTTTTTAATAAAAGTCAAACTTGGGCGACGGATAAATATTTATCCGTCGCCCATGTTAGCGACGGATAAGTTATTAGCGACGGATAACTATTATCCGTCGCCAAACTGGGCGACGGATAGATTCCGTCGCCCAGTTTATCGATCCGTCGTTATGGGGCGACGGATTTCTGGTTTTCTTGTAGTGCAAGGTGCACATTTATTTTCGGGAATGCATCCATAAGAACTCCAAAGCTGAGCGTGCTTGTCCTTGAGTAATCTTAGGAAGGGTGGCCAATTGGAAAGTCTTCCAGTTCCCGCACAAGTAAGAACAAAGTGGGGTAAAATAGATAAATTATACTCCAGGTTGTACCTTATATAATTTATGTACTCAACATTGCCACCGTATAAAATTTACACCTTAAATCAACCATATGTTTAAACCTTATACTCTGTCCAGTTTTATCATCAGAAAACGGAATAATAAATTTATAACTTCATAAAAAATTATACACTAAAAGTTCAATTTAATAAAAATGAAAAAAATATTAATCAAATATAAAATTCAAAAAAATAAAATTTAAAATTGAAATATTATAAAAGCTCCATTTGGAATAATTTTTTTAATTTTTTTTAAAATTGAGATATTATAAATTTCCTTTCTTTTTTTAATAATACACCTAGATTAAACGTACATGATGAGGATAAAAAAATGTTGGTACGTCTTATCACTACAAGTAAACAGGGGTTTAGCGACGGAATTATCCGTCGCTAAACCCCTGCCGATCCGTCGCTACCGTCTTAATGACGGACGTCTCTAAGGCGTATTAGTGACGAATTTTTATCCGTCGCTAATAGTCACGAATTTGGCGACGGATAGGGTGTTGACCCTCCGTCGCCATTAGAGACGGATAATTATCCGTCTCTAATCAAATTAGGGCTAGAACGCCCTAATTCGTTGTTATCCGTTGCTAAACTAGGAATTAGGGCTAGAACGCCCTAATTCGTTGTTTAGCGACAGATAGGGTAGCACTCCCTAATTCGTAGTTTAGCGACGGATAATTATCCGTCGCTAAACTACTATTTTTTTAAAAAAAAATTTAAAAATTATTTTATAATTTAAAAACCTGTTTTTTCAACCAATATAATAGTGATATGTCACAAAGGGGAAATTGCATTAATTAACAACAACGATTCGTCCAAAAAACTAATTATCCAAAATAAAGTATACATATCCGAATATAAATCCAAATATCCAACAAAGTAAAAAGTTGCATATTATCCAAAACATCAGAACATCACTAAGACGAGGGACCGGGGTTATTCTGGCTCATATACAAGCGGCACAGCTCTTCCATCCTCTGATTCATACGAGCCTGCTCATCCCTGAGATTTCCAATCTCGACCGAGAGGAGTCCGCTGATTCACCATTTGCTCGACTGGGCGTGTGTAAACACCACCATGTCCGAGATTTCTTTGGGACACGGAGAAGCTCTGCGTCGTTGTCTCGCCATAACTACCAAGACCATAAACCCGACTTGTTGTCGGGTGGGTTGACTTTAAGAAAGATCCGGTCTTGTTCTTCCACGGACAACTCCTCACCTCGAAGCGACCTCTCCGCAATGATCCGCTCCACCTCACTCTGTAATAGTCAAGTGTATACGAAATGAGCTACAATTTCATATTTAATTTATAATACACATGCATATACAACTGTAACACTTAGCAAATACGCATACCGCAATAAGCTCGGACTTCTGGTCCACCCAAATGCCGTTCTTGAACTATTTAACGAAGGCATCAACCCCTTCCACAAAACTAGGTAAAACTCTCCCATTAACTATCCTTTGGTACATCCATGAACGATCGATGTTCATTGGATAATTATATAACCTGACACGTTTGAATTGATTAGATCGTATTTTTTCAACTCGATTCCCATTTTCCCATTTCTTGCATGTTATAAAGTTTATGTCTCTTACCAAAATTCCCATTACAAATAAAGCATTCCAACCCTTTAATGCGAATTTATAAATTATAAATTACATGCATTTTACGAATGTAATCACCAAATTATATCAACACACTTAATTAATTAAATTCTCATAATTTATAATCTAGTACATGTATAAATTTATCAAATGAAACAATTGCAAATCTTAATTAACATACTTAACATACTTAAATCAAAACTACGACATACTTAACATTATACTAATTAACAATTCAAATAATTTCACATCTCAAAGTTAATTAAACATACAATTACAATTGCTTAAATTAGTCTAAATTAACTAAATTTTCCAAATATGTCAAAAAGTTAGGGTTTCAAAATGAGGTACTAAATCTTCATAATTTTACTAAATATACACCAATATCAAATTAATTAAAAGTCCAACATACTTACAAACATACTATACTAAAAATTCAAATTCACAATCAACATATATCAATTGCACATCTCAAAGGTAAAACATTACCTAATTACATCTAAACTAAGTACTATATACTCTCCATTTACATTCAATTGCTCAAATTAGTCCAAAGTAACAAAATTCCCAAATATAAAAAATTAGGGTTTACCTTCGAATCCGGAGAAATGAGCGGATGGAATTTGAAATTGACGGCACAATTGACCTCCTTGATTCACGAGCTTCGAATGTACACGAAGAATGGACAAAATGGTTGAGATTTGGACCGGAATGGCTTTGGGCGAAATAAGGAGAAGAAAGGAAGAAGAGAAAATGGGGAAGGAAGCATTCTGCTTCCCGTAAAAAACTGGAACTCTAGCGACGGATAGGCTATCCGTCGCTAATAACGACGGATAAGCCTATCCGTCGCTAGAGTTCCAGTTTTTTTTTTTAAAAAAAATTATTTTCCCTTTTTTTTTCTTGGTCAAAGAATGTAGCGACGGATAGATTATCCGTCTCTAGGTTTAACGACGGATAGTCGTATCCGTCGTTAACTAAAGACAGATAAGCCTATCCGTCGCTAGGTTTAACGACGGATAAGACTATCCGTCGTTAAACCTAGCGACGGATTTTATCCGTCGCTAGAGATAGCGATTCGTCGCTAGCTAGCGACGGATAGAATCCGTCGCTATTCTTCTGTGGCTATTAACAGGCTTTCTTGTAGTGTATTGCTCACCAAAGTAAAATTAGTTTATGGAAAGCCTAGAGAAGAGTAGCACCCCGGAAAGATTGGCCTCCTCAGAAAGTGTTTTTTAGATCCTACACAGTGGGGTGGTGTTATTATTTTAAGCTGGCCTGCCTTGGACATGTCAATCTGAGACTTAACTGATGGGTCCGAGCGGTATGATCTAGATCCCTAAGAGGTAAATATTGAACAGTAAGCATACAACTAAGTTACCTGGTCACCTTGACAAGTGAGCCTATTCATAGATGTCCCATGTTTGGGGTCTCTGTCCTAGATAGTAGGATGTCCACGTGTCAATCGGAGAGTGGTCCTTGTGTACGAAGATTGGCTCCTCAGACCGTAGCTGCTCCGAGGTGGAAAGTCGCCCTTTTTTTATCATGTGATTCTCTGAGATTTATAAAGTGCAACGGGTTGAAACCAAGATGCTCGGAAGAAGCTCCTAGGACGGAGCTCTCTCAGATATTTGGTCTAAAGCCCGCACTTTAATTCGTGGTAATTCGTACAAATTTTGAGGAGACATATTTAATCATAACAATACAGCTGACCATATTTGGTCAATTAATTAAATGTACAACAGACATTTGCTAATCTTTTTTTTTTTTTAATTTGTCAAGCTTCCATGACTTGCAAGAAGTTTTATTTTTATTTTTTTAATTAGTGGAAGTATAATCCTGATTTTTACTTTTTATTCAATAGAATTAAAAAAGTTATTTTACATTGTTTAAAAATAAAATGTCTCATATTTAACCACAAGCTGACAAGTGTCACCATTTTCTGATGACAAAATAGGCCGGAGTATAATGTTTAAATTGTTGATTTAACATGTAAATTTTATGCTGTGACAGTGTTGAGTATATAAATTATATAAGGTACAACCTGAAGTATAATTTATCTATGTTACCTATCTATCGCATGAACAGTGTCGGCGTTTGAACAACACGCGTCATTTTCTGATGGCAAAACTAGTCGGAGTATAATGTTTAAACGAGTGGTTAATGTAAGGTATAAATTTATACGGTGTCAATGTTGATTATATAAACTGTTTAAGGTACAACCTGGAGCATAATTTATCTATTTTACCCGAACAAAGTGCGCGGAAAAGGACATGCATTTGAATAATGGGGTCATGAGTAACCGCGCCGACCCAAAGGGGATGGAGCATAATAAACGGTATCAAGTCAATCTAACCCAAATCCCACTAGGGGGGGGGACAGTCTGAATGTTGCACAATTTAAGAGGGGGTGAATGTAATTGTAATATCCAACACCCCACATCAGTTAAGAACGAGAGGGATGAAGATTTTATAAGTAAACCACCACTCTCAAATAGTACAAGGCATTTTGGTGAATCCAAAAGCAAATTCATGTGGACTCCGACCCAAAGCGGACACTATCATACTAGCATGGTGTGTGTGGCCCAAGTCATGCGTAAACACGCTAGCCCAAAGAATCGGGTCTTGATCGATTAGTGGTCGGGTCGTTACAAATGGTATCAGAGTCGTGCCAACCCAAAATCTACAAGGGATGGATGGTTGGTTCAAACCGAGGTGCGATCGGGACGTCAAACAGTTCAAGAGGGGTGAATGTAACGCCCCAAAGTTTCAAGTTAAGTTTTCAAAGAGCTTATAGGGATTGGGAACGATACACATACTTACAAGGTGCACCTTTCTTTTCGGGAATACATCAATAAGAACTCTAGAGTCCAAAGTTAAAGCGTGCTTTTTCCCAGTTCTCACAAGAGTGGATACGGCGTGCACGAGAAATGACATGTGTTAGTACTGTGGGGCCAGCATATTATCTAGATAGATGGCCATGAATAATTGCGTCGTCCCAAAGTATTGGAGTTTGATCGATCAGGGGTCGACTCGTTACAAAATATATCTAAATTATTTCTATAATACGTACAAATAATTCTCAAACTTAAAATCGTGCATGGGAGTATACAGAATTATCCCATGCCCATGTATAAGTAAAATAATGGGACAATTACAAATTGGTGTCATCCCCAAATCTTTCCTATACATAATATCTTTACTACAATTTAGTGTATATATATATAATTTCAAAGATGCCCTCTAACTAAATACTAAATATAGTATATTTAATAGAATGAATTGCCAAAATAGCTTTCTCCCAAAAACTATATCCCAAACTAACCTTCTATAGAATTTATTTTCTTTTATAGCCTTCTTTGCCACATGAGATGCCATGTAGATATTAAAATGCCATAAAAACCAACTTAAAGTGTCACAAAAACATTGAACAAAATGTATTAAAAAATATAAATATCTTATCAGTTTAAATCTTATCATCTAGTCTTTACAATATTTAAACTGTTTAATTAATTATAAATCTTACAAAATTAAGACAACGGTAGTCATTACTAATTTTTCTAAACATGCTAATTAGAATAGTCCGTATTATTCAACTTGAGGTTCCAAGCAAAAAATAAATATGAATTAATTATATATGATTAAATGCAAATAACCCTAGGGATTATCAAAAGGATAAAAAAAATTAAGAGTGATAGAGCACGTGAAATCTCTTAGTTAAAAAATAGCACTAATTAAACCCTCTAAGTTCTATAAAATTTTGCATGAAACCCGCTCACTATAAAATATTGTGGCATCTAGTTACAAATAATAGAATAAGTATATGAAGTTGTTTCTGATATTGAATTAGGGCTTTAAATTTAATTGGAGAATACATATTGAGTGGCTTTTTTTAATGATGGACTGTAACGACCCGGATTTAAATTAATCGAATTAAAGCGATTTTAGACGAACTGGGCCAAGTATAGAAAGAACTACTTAAAAAGCCCAATTCCTCTTTTAAGACCTGGCCCATTCTTTTAGCTAAACCTAATTGAATAAGAAAAGTAGTTTTTCCAACAAACTGAGGAAGAAAACGTTAGAAGCTGGGAAGAAAAGAAGGATTCTGCTGCAAAGAAGAAACCAAGAAAATAGATCATTCTCCATCCTTTACTGTCTTTCCTTGATTCTTCTTCTTCCAGGCAAGTGAAGCTTTAAGAATTTCGTTGTTATATATGTTAGAAATCACATGCCAGGGCTTAATTTTGTGTAAATTATGGTCTTGGAATGATTATGAGCTTCTGGTAAACGACCATCTGCTGAAGTCGTTGCTGTGTAGTTTAATAAGATAGATTTGATGTTGTCATTTTTGCCTAGTAATTGTTACTGTGCTGGGAAGGATTAGTACCTTTATGTTTCAAATAATTAGTTATATGGGGTTTGTATTGTTAATGTGTTGGAGCTATTGTGGTAAAGTAATTAGTTTCTCTGGTACATAAGCTATTATTTGCCTGCTCTCCATTATACTATTAGTTGGTTGCTAGTTAATTGTAATTGGTTATGGTGACAATTCTTCTAGTACTTGAGTTGAAAAGTTCTACGATCAATTACCTGGTAGTCCATTAAGGACTAGGAAGTAGATGATAATCACTGGTTTTCTTTTTCTTCCAGATTGCCTTGGAGTATATTTTGTTTTAGTAGTACTAATCTTGCACCTGATGGAGTCAACAATTATAAAATAAATGCAGTTAGAGGATTATTGTTTTATCAGGGTATGCAGCAAGTAGTAGATTGATGTTAACTGAGTCATTAATTAACTACTTAGTTTAGTTAATCTTGGTTGTCCATGTGTGTCCTTTAGTTTAAATTCATCTTGTTGTTGAGTAGCAATTATGTACGCAGACTACCTCCCATACTTGAATTTTGAGATTTTGGTTTGAGTTACTTCTTTTTTTTTTTTGTAACTATTAAATATGAAATTAATTGAAGCGAATACGCTTGCTTAAAAACAGAATGGAATGACTATACAAGCTTCCTAGCTTGTATTTAGTATGTTCCTCAATATTAAGAAAAATGTAAGATACTTTCTCAAAAGTTAAATGGATGAATGAATAAAAGTAAAGAATGAAAGAAAGGATGCCTAGGTGTCTCTATTGGATATACACCCTAATGATTGAGCCAAGGCGTATTACGTATGTTGATACGGTGAGCATACACAATAGAGCAGAGGCGAAAGCCGATGCGTTTTACGTATACTGCTACGGTGAGTATACACATGAGAGCCAAGGCATTTTACGCATGTTGCTACGGTGAGCATGCACGTATACCAATATGAGGCGAAGCTTACCTAGGCACCTTAAAAGAAAGAATGCTAAAGTGATTCTAGCTAAAGATAAGGAAAGAGCTTGAATCAAATGAATGATCTTAATGAATGACAAAGAAAAGAAACTCAAGTCAAATGTTTAAGCTAGTGATTTCTAGAAGTAAAAGAACGGAGAATTGGTACTCCATGGCCTTCTTTTTATTTATTGATTTTACCTTGTGAATGATGCAAATGTAAGGAATATTTGTGCTATGTATTACATGTTAGTTTGGCTTGCTTGCGAGTACAAGTAGGTACTCACCCTTGCCCTATTGAACCTCAGGTGATGAACAAGCTGGAGTGGATGGGGATCAAGATTGAAGCTGATTCAGTACACTTATGATTGAACATTAATTTTTTATTTATTTCTTTTCTTTTAAGCGCGGTTTGCGCATAGACATGTTGGTTTTAAGACTTCCGTTGTAAACGATTTTCATTCTTTTCAAGTTCACTGAATTTTGACTACATTTATATTGTCCTAGAAATTTTTTTTTAGCTGCCCTTTTTGAAAATAGCATTTATTGTCGGAATCCACGTGTATTTTATATTAAAAATTAACAGGGCGCTACAGTTTGGTATCAAAGCCCAAGGTTTTAAATACGATACTTTGGGTTACTTTTTCGACAAGATAAAATAGATGTTTTCATAAGAAAAAGTTGATGTATAATGTATATATGAATTGTAAGTACTGAATCAGGCTCGATCGACTCCTTCCACTTCGGTAAGTCTTTATATGTTTATAAGTGATGATTTTATGATTATGATGAGTTACATGTTTAGGCACCTTACCAAGTATAATGTCTTATGTTCTTGAAATTGGTGGATGTGTGATCCAGCTTACGATAATGAGTCGCAACGGACGTAACGGTAACACGAACCAGGCTGCTACACCTTTGACCGTGGAAGCAATGACGGAAGCATTGATTCAGGCTACCCAGAATCGTAGAGAGAACGACAGGAATCATCTTCTTTGAGTTTTTTGTCTCCCCCAGCTTTTCATGGAACCACTGATCCCATGAAGGCAGAAAGTTGGCTCAAGGAAATCAAGAAGGTTTTTTCGGTTTGTCATCCTAGTGAAGCAGATAAGGTGAGCTTTGCTGCTTTTAGGTTGAAGGATAGTGCCTTAGATTGGTGGCAGCTAATTGAACGTCAAGAAGGTAATGCGGCAATCACTTGGGAGAGATTCGAGGAGTTATTTTATGAAAAATATTTCCCTTTGAGTGTGAGGAGGGAGAAGGAACGTGAGTTTATGAATTTAACTCAGGGTAATCTTTCTGTGGTCGAGTATGAAGCAAAGTTCATTGCGCTAGCCCGATTTGCTCGTAACTTGATCCCTAATGAGGTTGAGAAGGGAAGACGCTTTGAAGAGGGACTCCTACTGGAGATTCGTCTATTACTTTGTGCCGATCAGTTCCCCACGATGCAACAAGTTGTGGCTAAAGCTATGCTAATTGAGAAGGTACATCAGCAGTGTGTTGCAGCTGCAACGCCTATTCAGGCAATGAAACCTAGAGCAGGGAACCAATCTTTTGGACAAGGAGGTGGTCATAAAAGAAAGCAACCACCAACACATCAGCGACCAACTTCTGCGAAGAAGCCAGTTTGTGATACATGTAAGAAAGCACATGGAGGAAAGTGCCTGCAAGGGACGACTGTCTGCTACCATTGCAAGAAGCCAGGACATATTATGACTTATTGCCTAGATAAGAATAAAGGAACTGCAGCTCGAGTTTACATGATGACTTTTGATGAAGCGAAGGAATCAGCTGACGTAGTCACCGGTACTTCTTCCCTTTATTGTTCAGCGCCTCGTTTATTCTATATGTTTAAATTGTCTACTATGTGTTGTATTATGTGATTTAAATGTTTATGCATGATGTTGTGATAGGAAATCTTCCTGTGTATGGTCTTTCAGCCTTTGTTTTATTTGATTCTGGAGCATCACACTCTTTTGTGAAACCCTTTTTCGCTAAACAACTAGTTGATCATCCTCGTCTCATGAATGAGAATTACCACATATCGACTCCATCTGGGGAAGTGTTAACATCATCTGAAGTTCTTCAGGATTGTCCAAGAAGTATTGAAGGTAAAGAACTCGATGCAAACCTCATCATGTTGGAAATGAAAGACTTTGATGTCATCTTAGGCATGGATTGGCTTTTCAAGCATCATGCATTGATTGACTGTCGGAATCGAAAGGTGGTTTTTTGTTCTGAGGGATTACCACATCTCTCATATCAGAGTATTTCATCCAAGTTGGGAACTCTCGTGATATCTGCAGTTAAGGCACGGAAGCTAGTCAGCAAAAGGATGTGAAGCATACCTAGCTTTTATCTCAAAAGTGGATGAGCAACATCCATCACTTGACCAAATTCCAGTAGTGCGAGAATTTCCTGACGTCTTTCCAGAAGATATTCAAGGTGTTCCTCCGGAAAGGGAAGTTGAGTTTGGAATAGAGTTAGTGCCAGGAACAACTCCAATTTCGAAAGCACCGTACAGAATGGCTCCAGCAGAGTTAAAAGAACTTAAGGAGCAAATTCAGGATTTGCTAGACAAAGGGTTCATAAGGCCGAGTTTCTCGCCCTGGGGAGCTCCAATCCTCTTCGTCAAGAAAAAGGACGGTACGATGCGACTCTGCATTGATTACCGTGAGATCAATAAGGTAACTATTAAAAATAAGTACCCTCTTCCAAGGATCGATGAATTACTTGATCAACTTCAAGGTGCAGGGTTCTTTTCAAAGATTGATCTCAGATCAGGGTACCATCAGCTACGCGTGAGAGAGGAAGATGTGCCTAAGACAGCTTTTCGTTCGACATATGGCCAGTACGAGTTCCTCATCATGCCTTTTGGCCTGACAAATGCTCCAGCAGCTTTCATGGATTTGATGAATAGGGTATTTTCAGAATATCTCGATAAATTTGTCATTGTCTTCATTGATGACATCCTCATCTTTTCCCGGACAGAAGAGGAGCATGAGCGATCTAAGGCTTGACCGCAAAGATTGAGGAGAAGTCGTTGTTTGCTAAGTTCAAGAAGTGTGAGTTTTGGATGGATAGCATACCATTTCTAGGCACGTAATATCGAAGGAAGGTGTTGTTGTGGACCCGAGCAAGATTGAGGTGATCCGACCGCCAACTCCGGAATGTGAGTGAGATTCGTAGTTTTCTCGGTTTAGCGTGCTATCTAAGTGCGTAGATGGGTATTCTAAGATTTCGTTGCCCATGACCAATTTGACAAGAAAAGGGTTCGTTTCAACGATGAGGATCGTGAGAAGAGCTTCATCGAGCTTAAGAGATTGACGATGACCTATTTTGGTTCTTCCGATGGAAACAAAGATTATGTTATCTACTGATGCTTGTGGTAAAGGTTTGTGATGTGTTCTAATGCAAGAAGGAAAAGTGATAGCCTGCATCGAGGCAATTGAAAGTGCATGAGAAGAACTACCAACACATGATCTAGAGCTAGCAGCAGTTGTCTTCGCTTTGAAGATATGGCGACACTACCTTTACGGAGCCAAGTGTGAAATCTTCACTGATCATAAGAGCCTCAAATACTTCTTCACCCAAAAGGAGCTCAATATGAGGCACAGAAGATGGTTATAGTTGGTTAAGGACTATGATCAGACGATCAACTACCATCCCGGAAAGGCGAATGTCGAGTCGATGCCTTGAGCCGCAAGGGTCGTTTCTAATCTTCGAGAAGTTAAGGGCCTTTATTGCGGAAATTCAAGAGTTTGGATTAGAGATTGTTTCCAAAGGTAAATCGGTTAGCTTGGCGACCCTATCTTTAAGACCAACGATTTTGGATAAGATTAAAGTCGCTCAATTATGCGATCCTAAGTCGATAAAAATTAAGACCAAGTGTTAGAAGGGAAGCGCAGACTACTCGCCAGAGATGGGGAGTTACGGTTAGGCAATGCATCATTGGCGGTCCCGATGTGGAGGATTTAAAACAAGAAATTCTTAAGGAAGCCCATAGTTCAACATTCTCCATCCACCCAGGGAGTACAAAAATGTATCGTGACCTTAGTATGAATTACTCTTGGGTGGGAATGGAGAGAGATGTCGCAAATTTCGTTCAAAATGCCTTCAGTGTCAACGAGTTAAAGCTGAACATCAGAGGCCGTCAGGTTTACTTAAACCATTGTTAATTCCAGAATGGAAATGGGAGCACATATCCATGGATTTTGTAATGGGTCTGCCAAGGACAAAAGAAGAATTTGACTCGATATGGGTAATTGTGGACCGTCTTACCAAGTCTGCTCATTTCCTTCCAGTGAAGAGGACGTATCGTATGGCAAAATATGCTGAGCTGTACATGGCAGAAATAGTCCGGCTTCACGGAATACCTTTATCTATTATCTCTGACAGAGATCCCAAATTCACCGCAACATTTTGGAAGAGCTTTCACCAGGCCATGGGAACAAAGTTGAGTTTCAGTTCAGCTTTCCATCCTCAGACAGATGGGCAGTCTGAGAGAACGTTTCAGACGCTAGAGGACATGCTCCGAGCTTGTGCTTTGGACTTTAAAGGTACATGGAACAATCACTTGCAGTTAGTCGAATTCTCTTACAACAACAGTTTCCACGCATCTATTGGAATGGCTCCTTATGAAGCTTTGTACGGAAGGAAGTGTAGATCACCTACTCATTGGGATGAAGTAGGTGAAAGGGCAATCTTGGGTCCCGAATTGATTCAGCGAACAACTGACTTCGTCGACAAGATAAGGGCGCATTTGAACGGAGAAAGCCACTAGAGTTTGAAGTGGGAGATAATGTTTTCTTGAAAGTATCACCAATGAAAGGAGTAATGAGATTCAGAAAGAAGGGAAAGCTAAGCCCCAGGTTCATCGGTCCATTCGAGATTTTGGAACGGGTTGGAGATTTAGCTTACAGATTGGCCCTACCCCCGAGTCTTTCAAGTGTGCATAATGTCTTTCATGTTTCGATGCTTCGGAAGTACATCCCTGATGCACCCCATGTGTTGAGCTACGAGGCACTCAACCTTCGAGATGACTTATCTTATGAAGAGGAACCAGTTGCCATTCTCGATCGGTCTGAGAGAGAGTTTGGAAGGCATAGGCGAGTGATCATGGTCAAGGTTCTATGGAAAAATCACTCAGTGGAGGAAGCTACTTGGGAACGTGAAGCCGAAATGCAATCTCGTTATCCTCAACTTTTTGGTACGTTTTAAAGTTTCTTTTTATGCATGTTCTCTTTTTGCTTTTTGTGGTTATGTATTACTTCAAGTTTCGAGGACGAAACGTTCTAGAAGTTGGGGAGGATGTAACGACCCGGATTTTAATTAATCGAATTAAAGCGATTTTAGACGAACTGGGCCATGTATAGAAAGAACTACTTAAAAAGCCCAATTCCTCTTTTAAGACTTGGCCCATTCTTTTAGCTAAGCCTAATTGAATAAGAAAAGTAGTTTTTCCAACAAACTGAGGAAGAAAACGTTAGAAGCTGGGAAGAAAAGAAAGGATTCTGCTGCAAAGAAGAAACCAAGAAAATAGATCATTCTCCATCCTTTACTGTCTTTCCTTGATTCTTCTTCTTCCAGGCAAGTGAAGCTTTAAGAATTTCGTTGTTATATATGTTAGAAACCACATGCCATGGCTTAATTTTGTGTAAATTATGGTCTTGGAATGATTATGAGCTTCTGGTAAACGACCATCTGCTGAAGTTGTTGTTGTGTAGTTTAATAAGACAGATTTGATGTTGTCATTTTTGCCTAGTAATTGATACTGTGCTGGGAAGGATTAGTACCTTTATGTTTAAAATAATTAGTTATATTGGGTTTGTATTGTTAATGTGTTGGAGCTATTGTGGTAAAGTAATTAGTTTCTCTGGTACATAAGTTATTATTTGCCTGCTCTCCATTATACTATTAGTTGGTTGCTAGTTAATTGTAATTGGTTATGGTGACAATTCTTCTAGTGCTTGAGTTGAAAAGTTCTACGATCAATTACCTGGTAGTCCATTAAGGACTAGGAAGTAGATGATAATCACTGGTTTTCTTTTTCTTCCAGATTGCCTTGGAGTATATTTTGTTTTAGTAGTACTAATCTTGCACCTGATGGAGTCAACAATTATAAAATAAATGCAGTTAGAGGATTATTGTTTTATCAGGGTATGCAGCAAGTAGTAGATTGATGTTAACTGAGTCATTAATTAACTACTTAGTTTAGTTAATCTTGGTTGTCCATGTGTGTCCTTTAGTTTAAACTCATCTTGTTGTTGAGTAGCAATTATGTACGCAGACTACCTCCCATACTTGAATTTTGAGATTTTGGTTTGAGTTACTTCTTTTTTTTTTTTTTTGTAACTATTAAATATGAAATTAATTGAAGCGAATACGCTTGCTTAAAAACAGAATGGAATGACTATACAAGCTTCCTAGCTTGTATTTAGTATGTTCCTCAATATTAAGAAAAATGTAAGATACTTTCTCAAAAGTTAAATGGATGAATGAATAAAAGTAAAGAATGAAAGAAAGGATGCCTAGGTGTCTCTATTGGATATACACCCTAATGATTGAGCCAAGGCGTATTACGTATGTTGCTACGGTGAGCATACACAAGAGAAGCGGTAAAGCCGATGCGTTTACGATATCTTTACGGTGAGTATACACATGAGAGCCGAGGCGTTTTACGCATGTTGCTACGGTGAGCATGCACGTATACCAATATGAAGCGAAGCTTACCTAGGCACATTAAAAGAAAGAATGCTAAAGTGATTCTAGCTAAAGATAAGGAAAGAGCTTGAATCAAATGAATGATCTTAATGAATGACAAAGAAAAGAAACTCAAGTCAAATGTTTAAGCTAGTGATTTCTAGAAGTAAAAGAACGGAGAATTGGTACTCCATGGCCTTCTTTTTATTTATTGATTTTACCTTGTGAATGATGCAAATGTAAGGAATATTTGTGCTATGTATTACATGTTAGTTTGGCTTGCTTGCGAGTACAAGTAGGTACTCACCCTTGTCCTATTGAACCTCAGGTGATGAACAAGCTGGAGTGGATGGGGATCAAGATTGAAGCTGATTCAGTACACTTATATATGATTGAACATTAATTCTTTATTTATTTCTTTTTTTTTTTTAAGCGCGGTTTTCTCATAGACATGTTGGTTTTAAGACTTCCGTTGTAAACGATTTTCATTCTTTTCAAGTTCACTGAATTTTGACTACATTTATATTGTCCTAGAATTTTTTTTTTAGCTGCCCTTTTTTAAAATAGCATTTATTGTCGGAATGCACATGTATTTTATATTGAAAATTAACAGGGCGCTACATGGACTAATTCTGTTGGGCTTGATTTATAGCTTGAAATTTAATTGGATAAGACAAATTTGAGTTTTTTTCCACGATGAATTGATTTTGTTGGAGTTGCGTTAGGGCTTATAATTAGAATGAATTAGACATATTGTTTTTTGTAATTAAAGTCTAATTTAAATGTATATTACAACAAGCATCCAACAAAACCTAACATCATAATTAGTAACAAGTGAATGAACTAAGGTGAGAGAATTTCATGCGGGATCTATCTTTTAATTATTTTTTTTAAAATCTTTTTGATAATTTATGGGTTATTTGCATCTAACCCTATATAATTCATATTTATTGTTTGCTTGAAGCCTCAAGTCGATTAATACGGATGGTTCTTTATTAGTAGGATTTAAAACAATTAGTAATGAATACATTTTTGTCTTAATTTTGTAAGATTATAATTAATTAAATAGTTTAAATATTTTGAAGACTAGATGATAATATTTAAACTAATGAGAGATTTTTTTCTTTAATATATTATGTTCAATATTTTTGTGACACTTTAAGTTGGCTAATTTTTTGACATTTTAATATCTACATGGCATCTCATGTGGCAAAGAAGGCTATAAAGGAAAATAAGTTCTATAGAAGGTTAGTTTGGGATATATTTTTTGGGAGAAAGCTATTTTGACAATTCATTCATATTTAATAATCAAAATTAAACTTCAATAAGATTATCCAAGCACCATCAAAATAAATGTTTGCCCTCATTTACCAGCATTTAATTGCAAGCATCATTTAGCATTATATTACAAGCACCATCCAATGCGAAACAAGCATCATATTAGCACTGCAAGTATCATTTAGCATTACATTACAAGCATCAAATAATCTGCGTATTAGATCATTTAACGTCATCATTTAGCATTACATTACAAGCATCATATAATCTGACATTAAATACTGAACAAACATCATATTAATCGCAATCATTATTTAACATTAAATTACAAAGATCATATAATACAAAGATCCAAATTTAAACAAAGATCATATTATATTACCACGCATTGATAGAGATCAAAAGAGAATGCGATGTCAATAATAAAACATGAACATAAAAAAAAAAACCCGATTATGGATGATGTAGGAAGCTAGAAGGGTGATTATTGTGATGATAATGCTGTATCAATTAGCAGATGTCTGTATCAATTAATAGATGCTTGTTTGTTTCAACTGGTGTCTGGGGTGTGAACGTGTTGATAATAATTGTGTTTTGAATTAGTGTTTTGATTTAGTTTTGCCTATAAATATATAAGGGATTGATTTTATCAATAATGGTGTATTGAATTTCATATTTACTAAAAGTAATAAAATCATTAATTTGTAAAAAGTTTTTTTTATGAATAATTAAAGTGTAAGAAGTTTTTGAAAGTTATATTAATTTATAATTATTCCTAAAATAAATTAGAAGTCGGATGGTGATGATAAAATCCAATCAATTCATAATTTCGTTCGGTATCCAAAACAAATGTACAAAGTCACATCTTACACGTGCCCCATTCCTGTGGCTGTAGTTTAAGATATTTTCAAATCCAAAGGGTCCCAAACTCCCAATCATTCCTCTACTTTTCATTTTTTGTATTTTTATACACCAAGTATACGTACTTGTGTTATCTAGTACTCCCTTTTAACCGACTAGTCTCATTCTCAAACAATAAGTCATGTCATCTACCATAGATTACTCCAATCAATAAATTTTGAGAAGATGAATGTTAAAACCATCACAGTGTTTAAACATTAAATGTAGAACACTTTTTTAGTATTTTATAAATTTCATCAAAATTATAGTAATTTATAAAATCCATTAACTTTAAAATAATACAATTTTATCCGAAAACATTTTAAATTTTACATTTCAACTCTCTTATATACATCTTCCTCTTTCAATCTTCAAACGAACAAAATCGAAGAACACGAAGAAGCATCAAAGGAAGGTTAGTTTTTTTTATTAGAATTAATTATTTAAAACAATGTTAAAAATAAATAAAAAAATTAATCAAATCATACACGATAAAACACTAGAATTAATTACTTAAAAAAATTCGGTCAAAACGGGCCACATTTCACCACGCCACAGTTCAAAGTCGACTGTAGCAATGGCTGGTCACTTTGAAGTCGTCTGCATTCAAAGTGACCATAATTAATTGACTTTGAAGTGACTATCAATAGTCAACCTTAAGAGTGTTCTAGTAAGTTGTATGTCTGCCAAAAATTTTTTTGTCATTTTTTTGATATTTTTTTGCGAAATTTTAGCTAATTTAAGTATACGAACGTAATAAAATAATTATAAACAACTATAAATATCAAATTAATACAATTCATATCTCTTCAGATTCTCCATCGTTGTCATAATCTGGCCAATACTTGTACGACATGATTTTTTGTTCTCGTATTGTACTGTAGTGTGTTTACGATTATATAGTTTTGAAGATGTGAGGTATTGTGGGGTTTAGCTGAATATATGATAAATATGAGACTAACTTTTATATTTATATTACTTGAAAGATCTTTTGCAATATGTTAAAAACTATCCTGTGTTTAACATGTCCCTTTTGAGAATCATGCAAAAACTATTATGAGTGATGTGGTATAAAAATGGATAAGTCAATAGTCTAAGTCACGGTCGTGATCAGTCCGTATTAAAGATTGGGAATGGAGTAGTAATTCGTCAAAGTCCTTCAAGCAATGGTGTAAACTTAATTTTTTAATGAAAGATGGTCGAATAAATTCTATTTTCTTAATTTTTTCGTAAAGATAGTCGAATAAATTCTATTTTAGTAAACACGTTTTATTGTTTGTTTCATCGTATTGTTTTATGTTGAATTACATTAAGTGTATACGATCACTTAAACAATTATCATGAAATACAAATACAAATGTACATTAATGCATGTGCTCGTATGCGGCTGATTGAATTTCGAACGTTGATGATCAAGAAACCGAGTCAATAAGGCATCATATCATTTAGATTTGGACACAAATCATGTCTAATGAATAATGAGTTGTGTGATATCTAGTGAACTTGAATAGTGGAAAACTCTTCTATGCCACAGAGACTAGAGTCACCGTACTTTTAGATAACCAACACGTGTCTGACTGAGATCGTGCTACATTTCAGGGACTCCTAGACCGTAATGTGTGGTTGATTAGTAATTTTTGTGGAAATAATCTTGTGAGATCAATAAAGTAATAGAGTGATGTTGGTCAGGAAAATGTTTACCTCTTGGATAAGACCGATCGAATCATATTACGAGCCACCCAACTTTAATTCATGTTAGTCCCTAACATAATCCGCGTATACATATCCAACCTCACAATAATAATTTCTTTCTTCTAAAAAAAGAAGATTTCATACCAAGGAGAAGTATGAAGCTGACATCAACATCTTGTTCCAAAATTTATAGCGACTGAGTACCCATGATGTGAGGACAAGTTGCAAGTAGAAAAATACTAAAATTAAAGGATTAAAAGCATTTCTAGCTGTTTTATATATAGTTAAAAAAGTGAGTTAAGTCAAAATTTTAGTTGATAAATAGTAACTGGGTTAAATGTGAGTTATGAAAAATAGTGTTTGGAATAGAGTTAAAAACTTATGGGTTTATAGGGTTGTTATATAGAGTGTGGCTCTGTTTAGCACAAGTTTATCAGCTTGATGACCTTATTTTCGTAATAAACCTGTTACGTGAACGCTTAGATGGTAGCTGATAAGCTAGCTGATCTGATAAGCTTGTCTAGTTAGCTTATAAAAAAAATAAACTAACTGATTTATTTTTACATACCATATTTAGCAAATCAGCGAATTGGTTTACTAAACACTTTTATAGAAACCAACTAGCTTATCAGCTATCAGCTACCTTATCAGCTAGTTTTGCTAAACAGAGTTTGTGTAAGAATAAAGTGATGTGTGTAAGAAGGAAGTGATGTGTTTGATATTTTTAAGGTTATTTGATTGGTTTAAATATCGTTTGATTGGTTTTTTATTGTTAGTTTGATAGAAAAAGTAAAATGAGAATAACATTAGGGATAAAAAGAATGATAATTGTTTAGTGAGAAAAAACTGAGTTAAATTTTTTACATACAAAATAAATACCATCAAACATTTTAACATATAGAATAGTGCATTTAAAATAATGAATGCCAATCAGGCTGTTTGATTTTATGCATCCCTATACTATATATACAATAATCTATCGAGAGACGTAGGCGTAGATGTGAAAGAGGCACGAGTTTCTTCTTGGTTCACTCACCTACTTGATTGTCCACTCTCCTCTGGTCAAGCTTTTACTCTCTCCGTCCCTGTAAGTTTCCCTTGATTCGCTCTTCTTCTTGATTTACACTTTCACAATGTCTATAAACGAACCCGAATTCTGTTTATGAATCTCGTTATTGCTTACACTATATGGATGATTGATTGAGTGGTTGATTGATTGCTCTTCTTGCTTATCAGAGCTCAATAACACAATCTTAAGTTTAGATTCGATTAAATCTTCTTGTTCGACTGATTCAGTTTTAATCAGCTGTTTTATCATGAAAAATTTGATTGTTTTCAACTTACTTTGTTTAGATCAAGTAATAGGCTTCAGAATTGACTGAAATAAACTAGTCACCAATATTTTGAATCACATGAATTTCAAGATTTTTTCATTTAATCAATCAAGGCGTGATTTCTTCCAAGATTCATATCACTTCAATTGCAACATTTTCTTGTTATGGTCTGCAGCTTATCTCTGTAGATATTATTATGTAAGCATTTAAACTATTTTTTGGTTTGAGTTGGAGTTGATCTTCATTTCATTTACATTATTAATCATCAAGAGTAGGTTACACATTATTTGAGAAAGATGAATTTTTTAAAGACATTCATCTTAAATGCAGCTATCGGATATGGATATGGATATGTATACTCGAGTTCCTGGCTCATTATTGTTTTATTTTGTAATTTCTGTGTAAAACAGAATAAGCCTCACAGAAATATGATCAGAGCTAGTCTATTCTCAATGGATTTATGATCACATAGTGTTATTGGGTTTATGAGATAAATGACTTAATTACTCCGATTGAAGTGAGGCTTCTTTTTATAAGCTCTTATATTTGATTATTCTGTTGTCTAGAGAGAGAAACTTCCACCATGAATCGAGAACAGTATACGTTCATGGGACTGACCGTATGTGTCATGCTCAGTCTGCACTTCTCTATACAACTAGTTACACAGCACTTCCTTTCCTGGAAGAAACCAAAGGAACAGACGGCAATAGTTATCATCGTCCTCATGGCTCCCCTGTATGCTGTTGATTCCTACATTGGTTTGCTAGACATAAAAGGGAGTGACACATTTTTCACTTTCTTGGATTCGATCAAAGAATGCTATGAGGGTCTGGTTAGTTTCTCAGACTTGATATGAGAAGTTGATTATTAACCAGTGTCATTTAGGTAATTTACCTTTATGTTTGATGATAGGTGATGGCTAAGTTTCTATCATTGATGTACACATACCTGAACATATCCATCAGCAAATGCATAGTGCCTGATGAAATTAAAGGGAGAGAAATGCATCATTCATTTCCTGTGACTCTTTTCCAGGTATGACTATTTAGTCTTTTTCCTGTTTCCTTTTCCTTCAATCATCATGATTATAATGAAAAGACAACACAATCTTAGCCAAGTAAACGTGCTGATTCTGTTAAGTATGTCAAAGAAGATAAGGTGCAGATAGTGCCTTGAAAGATTGGTAATTTTGCTTTTTCCAGTTTGGAACTCAAAATAAATTACTCGTATACCATGTACCAGCTGAAGTTAATATTTGGTCACGTATAGGGATTTGCTGGTGGATTTATGTGAATCTTTGCTATACTTTTTAATAGAATATTCTCAGAATGCATGCTTTCATGGCTACATTACGTTTTCCAGAAAATAATGAAGTTTCTAAATGATGGTTATGTGATATGCAGCCTCATACAGTTCGTTTGGACCACAAAAACCTAAAACTTCTCAAGGACTGGACATTGCAATTTGTTGTCATTCGACCTGTTTGCTCGATCTTGATGATAGCATGCCAACTTCTTGATATTTACCCTAGTTGGCTGAGCTGGACATTCACAATCATCTTGAACTTCTCAGTTTCATTGGCTCTGTATTCCCTGGTGGTGTTTTACCATGTCTTCGCGAAAGAGTTAGGACCACATAAACCACTTGCAAAGTTTCTGTGTGTCAAAGGCATTGTCTTCTTCTGTTTCTGGCAGGTATGTGTTTCGTACTTGACTAAAACATCAGTGTAGTATGATTGAAAAATTCAGTGTATTGGAAGAAAGACTGGTTCTTGCTTTATCTAGACTGAGAAATGCATTTCCTTGCGATCTATGCTTCACATTTCCATCTTTTTTTATTACTTGATTCAGGGAGAATGATAAAATGCTGAATTATCATTTAAGTGAACTATGTTGGATTTAGCATCATTTCCTTCTCTTCATATCTCTACAATGCATCTAATGCACATTGTGTCCAGTGTATTAAAGTTTTGCTGTTAAGCTGTAAAAGAATTATGTTGCTCTGAGCAAAAACTTAAACCATGTCCGATGGATAAAAGCATTGCACGCTTGATCATCAATGTTTCTAGTATAACTGTAACTTTAACCCTGATGATGGAGTAATCTTAATTTTCCCGGCACAGTACTACATAATTTAATGATTATTTGTTCCCTGTTCCTCTTCATCCAGGGAATTATGCTGGACATCTTTGTGGCAATGGGTATTGTTAAATCAGAACACGTCTGGTTGGACGTGGAGCATCTACAGGAAGCTCTTCAGAATATGTTAGTGGTAGTGGAGATGGTTTTCTTTTCTCTCTTGATGCAACATGCATACACTGCTGAGCCTTACCGCACCGGCTCTGTTGCTCAAGTGAAGAGTGAAGGTGACAAGAAAAAAGAGTGATCCAACTGCCACTTGTTTCTCGATGTACACTAATAATGGCTATTGATATTGTGATTTTGCTGCAAGTCGATTATTTAAGGGGCTTCTTTTTCTGGCCTTGATGTACTTGAGATCTAGACAAATTTTCCACAAATTCTATGCTGTAAAATTAGTGTAATTTCTCTTATGTTGATTATAAACTTATGGTAAGATATACATGTTCTGTTCTGTAAGCACTTATTTATCAAGATATGTGTTTGAATAATATCTTCTTCTTCACCTGGGTGACTTATGAATGTGGCTTCTGTCTGTGTTGTTGCAAAACTGAGACACTTGTTTGAAAATTCCAGGAAACTTATGGGAGTGGGTGAAGGTTTTAGCCCTATTCATAACTACAAGGCACATTATTGATGTTGAAATGCAAGATGATCATTCTAATATCAGATGTAGTCATTGTCAATGAGCGTACGTTATCAAGAACAATTTTGAGACTTGAAACATGACAATTTATGATGGTTGGGTAGAGACTAGAGAGGGATTGTTTCATCTGCAATTGGAGTATATATATACGGATTTAATACCAATCCAATGGTGATGGAACCATGATTCCAAAACAAGGCACATATGTAACTCCAAATCAGTAAACCTCTAGCTCTGCTAGAAGATACTAACCCGGACAACCGACGACTAGATCAGTAACCCTTATTTTCTAACAAAGAATAAAGTCGTAAACAATCATTTTTAAGAAAATGAGCATAAATGATCACAGACTGATTAAATTACGTAGAGCCCAGAGCAGGCGATGATGAATCAACAATTGATCACAGAGAGATAGGCCTAGAACAGGCTGAGAGATAATTGACAACTAATCACATAGAGAAAGGCCCGGAGCAGGCAGTGAGAGGGACCAGAGCAGTCCAAGACGAAGAAATCGAAAAGAGAAATAGTAAGCCCAGATGATGTAATTTGATCAAAAAAGGCCCCACATTATGGCACAATCTTCCCATAACGCCATTTCGACCAGAAACACCTTAAACAATCATCAAATCGAACACTTTTAGCAAAAACTTCAAAATTTGACAGATTACTTCGGATGGTCCAATTTCTGCACTAACCACATTTGTCCCACCTCATTTTTTCATGTGGCTTTCAACAAGCGACATCCTGATGGGGCGAGACAAGGCTCTCCACAAAAGTGTGAGCGTATCCGAAATGACCTGGAACTCCATCAACTGTAACCTCAGAGCCTTCAAAGTCTCTTCTACAATGTGGAACACCTCTATTAAACGTAGACTGCAGGTTATGCACCTTCAAACCCGCTCTTCCATGACCATCAAACGCGTAAACAATCTCCTGATCATGATCATCGCCAGTTATAAACAAAGGATTGATTCTCCAGGTATCATCAATGTGCAGGGTAATTAATTTGGTCCAAGACTTTACTATTCCATACTCTTCCATGACCCATATGTTAGAATCATTTGTTATACCACATGAACTACAAGAACTAAATGGGTATGGAGATCTCTCTACCATACACAAACGCCCTCTCAGAGCGAAAGGTCCTCTGAATCTGTTCTACCAATAATACTTATGAATATCTTCGGGGCGGAAAATGGCGGTAGGAATTGGTATTTCATAAAAAACCTCATTAGCCAAATTGAAAGCAGCAATGATCGCAGAGTTACTACGAGTTAAACCGAACCAATGGATAGCCCCATCGAGAAACACACTAGTACGCGGTTCGTTATCATAAGGAGATAAACCAAGATTTCTCCAAGCACCCGTTTTGGAGGAATAGACAAAGACAACACATGAACTTTTACCTAATTCTTGCAACTTTGGTCCATCAGGATGATAAAGTGATACAATCTTATAATCATCACTATCGACATAACCAAATCCATGAATTAGAACATCTTTGAAGACCGGTAAATGATGACCAGGGTGCGTAGCGAACGGTTGCATGCTGCTTCGTAACCGGATTGATCAGTAGGAAAAACTTTGTGTTATTTTTTTTAGGGCAAAGGTAGTAAAGCTTGACAGCATAGAGAACCAAGCCATTGCAGTGCCCGACCATCTCTATGTTGTGATATGGGGGCAGTTCAATCTCTCTTGCGAGTCGATCATCTTTTAATTTGCAGTACAAAGCAGAATAGTTTCGAATTAGAATGAGTTTGTCTTCATGGCGATAATCTTCATGGCGATGATAATGCAGGTGTAAACCTATGAACTCCATAGAGGAGAGACGAGTTCCCCATGTCTTCGATAAACGCCTTAACTTACCTACGGATCTTGCCGGCAACCGCGAGAAAATTTCCGGCAGTATGTCGTCCGGAACATCATAAACACCAGGCCATGACAAAGAAGAAGGAGATTCCGACATTATATGAAAATCAAGTCTTTTACGAGAATTTGACAGCTTCCGGTTGTATTTGTAGATGGGAGGCTTCGTTGAATTTTTTAGATGGGGTAGGTATTTATATGTTACAGATGATTAGGGTTCTTCAGTTTACAGGTGAGAGCAGATCGTCGTTTGCAGGTGAGAGCAGATCGTCCTCTGTTAGGAGTCAGCGTGGAGGAGCGCTGAATTTTTTTTTGAAATGCACTAGATGAAAAGTCTCAAGTGACTGAATGAAAAAATACTGGAGGCTTCAATAGTTCCTCAGTCGCACTAGATTCATGACCTTGAGCAGTTTCGAAATGCACCATTATGAACACCATAGTCTCTGTATCACCCAGTGCAGTTAGCTGGAAAGTATTTTTGTAGGATGTATAGCCACTGGTAAGTCGACCCCCCTTGGTCGCCTCCAGAGCAATCTGATGAAAGGATTCATCAAAATCGGCCACCCTTTCCTTCTGGTAGCTCGTGTTTGGCACATCTATTAGTATACACAGAAAAATTAGAAGGGGACTTTAGAACTAGTTAAAACCATCAGTATCGTCTTAAAGTGTAAAGAACGAACTCACCAGGTCCGAATTCGAAGAGATAAACAGTTCCCGAACCGTCATTGCCTTCCAAAAGTTCCAATTTCTTGACCAAATTTGGGATAACTGCTGGAGAAGTTGTCTTGAAGTCCTTGGTTAGAGCCTTCCACAGGAGTTGAATATCAACAGAAACCTTTATCACTTGAGTTTCACCTGATCCTTTCATTACAACTTTATTACTCCTTGATTTCTGGTATATGTATGTTACAAATTCTCTGCCAAGCTTATGTAATTCTGCAGATTGAATAATATGACAAACTAAATGGCCAATCTATTGAAGAATCTTTACTGAGAGATGCTTAGTACATGTTGTCAAATACTACCAAGAAACCAACTATCATTATTTTCTACTGTAACAAAAGCTATAACAATTTTTTTTTTAGCATTCGATATTATTTTGCATTTTACATGTACAATTAGTGACAAATCAACTACCTAAATAAAATTATTTCAGTTTATATCTTTAATCTTTTATCATTGAATTTTGCTTTTACCATTTTGAATTGTGCAACATATCAATCTAACTGACGATCAAGTCTTATAAAAAAACTTGATTTTTCTAAACAATAGGAAAATCATATCTCTCTCACCCCATGTGTATGGAACACTTTCCTTCTTGATACTAGTTGTGAACGTAAAACCCAAAAAATATATTTTATGTTGTACCATATTCATAAAGGATATACCAAATATTGACATAGCCCAATTTGTACATTTGTATTGTACCATGTACAAAATGGTACTATTGTCAAGGACCAATTGTGACCAAAGTTAACCATATGTCCAATCTGAATATTCCAACCAATTTGTTCACCTGATTTGTTTGTGTGAAGTCGGACAATTCAGACACGTTGGACGCATGTCATCAGCAGAATAATTTTAAAAAATTCAGACACGTTGGTAAGTAGTTTTTAAAAAAATTAAAAAATAATTTTTTTCAATTGACACGTATCACTTGGAGAATTATGTTGGGAAACCGACCCGGAACAATCCGGTCCGGGACCAAACCGGATATTCAGGTTCAGTTTCAGTCCATGCTTTGACCACCCCCTGACTGGTGACAGGTGAGTCCATATCCATATGGAAACAATGTATCATAATGTGGATCACCAATGTTCACCGAAGTTGATCAACTCTGTCTTGACTCTTGAACGACATGCAAAAGCTTGACACTAAAACCAGAGTCATTCTAACAGAACATCAGCCACATCTTGTCCTGATCCTGGCAGCAAAGGGCTACAAGAGCGCTTCAATTTGTGCAAAATACTGGTCGATAACTACTGCTCCGTCTGTTAGAGAACCACAGCACATTTGAAAGCACCACAGATATCTGATATGGTTCTTAGGCCAGCTTCTGGTAGTGTTAAGTGTAAGATATCTCCAAATGTGTGGTCAAATATGGGTGCAAAATAAATCCGGATACACCGTTATTTTTCTTCTCTCTTATTCACACCCTCAAATTGTTCAAAAACTTCTGCAGTAATCATTAACAGAAACAGTGAAGATGTTTAGGTGTAGCTTTTTGTTTATCATCATGCTGATATTGATGTCTTATGTTGCAAGAATCCTTACTAACAGGTAGGTTACCTGCACGAATGGTAAACCTGAAATCTTGGGATTCATAAATCTGTAAATTTATCTTATGACTCTCTACTGTAATGTTCCAGTTCAATAGTCTAAGAAAAACTGAATCTGCTGCACCATTCTTATTCCTTTGCCATGAAAAGTTTATTTCGTTTCAGAAATCCAAAATGTTGACAGTATAACACTAGGCTTAACATTCCTGGCCTTGTTTCAGCAGATAAGTCTCAAGGGACTGAATGAAAAAAGCAGTAGGCTTCAACATTTCCTCTGGGGCACGAGATTCGTGACCTTCAGCAGTCTCGAAATGCACCTTCAGCAACACCATAGTCTCTGTATCTCCGAGTGCAGTAAGCTGGAAAGTGTTTTTGTAGTACGTATATCCACTGCTAAGACGACCCCCCTCGATCACATCCAACGCAATCTGATGCAAGGACTCATCGAAATCGACCACCCTTTCCTTCTGGTAGCTCATCTTTACTGTATCTGTTAGTTAATATCAACCCAAAAAATCACATTACAATCAGTATATTGTTAAGTGTTGATATATACCACTCAAACCATCATTTTTGAAGTTAAAGAAACTCACCAGGGTCTAATGTGAAGAGATAAACAGTTCCTGAACCACCATCTCCTTCCAAAAGTTCCAATTTCTTGACCAAATTTTGGAGAACTGCTGGAGAAGTAATCTTGAAGTCCTTGGTTAGAGCTCTCCAAAGAACTTCAATTCCAACAGAAACCTTCACTTCAACTTCACCTTCTCCTTTCATTGAAGCTCTATAATTAGCTAGTATTCCTTAATTAATTTAGGTGTGTGTAATCTGTAAGTTAGTGGCAGCTTATATAATGGAACAGAATGTATAGTGACAAACTATTAGAGCATCTTTACAGCTTATGTAACTACAAAACCACATTTGTCATTATTCTGTCCTGTAGTGCAATAAAAGCTTAATCTCTAACAACTTTCTGCTTGGTTTAAACGCTCTAATCAACTTAGTTTACTTGTAAGTCCACAGTCTGATCCCACATAATTAGTTTATCATAATTGGCAGGATATTTTATTTTTATCGCCACATTACCCCAGGATTTTTTAAATTGCCACATTATATAACCCCTTGAATTTCGGTGTGTGCAAACAAATTATGCTAGATTACAAACCATCCATGCGAATAAATTTGAATTCTTTTCCATTAAGAACAATGATACTCCCTCCATTTATGTAAAATTGAAACAATTTTGATTTGCATAATTTTTTTTAAAAAAAAAGTGTTGTCCCCAAAAAGTATGTGGTTACGAAAGAGTTTGAGATATTAATTTAGTGGAAAAGTTCAAGTGGCCCAAAAAATGTGTGGTTGATAATGAATTGTATTATGGAAGTAATTTACATAAAATGAAATGTAACAATTTTAATGAAACGCCAAAAACGGAAAATTGTTTTACTTTTATAGAAACAGATGGAATATTTTTTATTATTATTAATGTAAACCTTACAAAAATAAAACACGTAGTTTTACTTTATTCAATATTTTACCACATATATAATATAACCCCAAAAGAGTAAGTCTCCCGTAGATGAAGAAACTATTTGGCACATTTATTAGCTAAGCATTTTGAGTCTGATACTTGTGGAGACTCTATTTTGCTTTTTCTTAATCCTGATGTAACCTCTTCTATTTGATTAATATATGAGTCCTGTTATCTAAAAAAAAAAAAAAAAGAGTAAGTCTCCTGAGAAAACGGTCTTTAGATAATTTATTTAGAGATGAACCTATATTGTCAATAAAATCATTGATGTTATTAATAAAAACACATATGTTCTCAATATTGATGTTTTTTTCATATTACAACAAGACTCATATTGTTAACAACATGAACGTTTTGATTAATACATGAATGCTTTCTTGATAACATAGACTGCCTCTGAATAAGTTATCTAGAGATCGACTCTCATAAAACTTTGTCTTAAATTCACACCCCTGTGAAAATTTCTAATTACATATGGGTTAAAGTTATTAGAAGAATTACATGTTGCGAAACAATTTTTTTTTTTTTTTTGAATTTTGTATCCTACGGATCTATCCATATCCGTGCGCTCATAATGGATTGGATACCAGATCGATTCTTTTCTCATCTGTAAGTGCGGATATCCTCTTAAACGGATCGAATCAGATCAGATTCATTGCGCAGTCCTAGTGGAAGTAGTAATTAAAGCCCCATTTCCTTAATTGATCTCCCCCCATTAATCATCATAATAACAACCAACTTTTGCACCATGGTCAATTAGTAGTAATAAATTTCCGAAAATAAAAGTTGGATTAATAAATATAATAATAATCTAAAGACATCCTTATCAGATCCCAACGGTTTTCTCTCATATGGCTTGGCCTCCCTGCAAAAGACACATTTCAAAATTTTCGTCCAGCTTCTTTTCCGCTCAACTCCAAAACTCTCCTTTAAATCTTCTTCTTCTTCCTCCTCAAAACCATCATTCTTCATAAATCATAATTCTTCACATTCATTTTCCTTTTCTGTAATTGCTTCATCTATTCAATTCATTGATCTCTGTATTGCCTTATTCCTTTCCTCAACCAATATTAGCTCTGATCAACAAACCTCTGACTTTCGTTTCAACGAACCATTTTTTCCTCAACTGTATACAATTCTGGTTTGTGGCCTTTCCAAATTGTTGCTGACTTGTTCAATTGCATGTTCCATGGTTTCCGCCTCAATACCTTCATTGTAGAGTTTTTCATTGTGGGTTAGGGTTTTAGCTTAGGTTCATGATTTTTTTGAACAATGTCGCCTTAGGCATTGTTCGAAATTCATAGACATAAACAATTGGTTACAAATTGGATAATATTGTGGTGAAATTACTAAAATTGAGACGAAGGAAGAAATGTTGTCTGCATCTCCAAGTTCAATAGCTAGGAGTTCTCTAGAGGAAATGCTGGATACCCTCCAGCGAAGGGAGTCGTACAAGAGGCCCAAAGACATTCCTCCCGACCTTCCGTCTCGGCCCAAGGCTCGAGCACGGCTTCCTTCCACCAAGCGGTCTTTGCCTGCCAGCTTCCAAATTGATGAATCTGGCCAGTGTTGTAATTCTACCAAGGATGAGGTGAAGGGGTCGAAAGCTAAGCGTTTCGGGGCAAAAAAGGCTAAAGAGATGGAACCGGGAGAATCACCTTATGTTATGGAGGAAGAACCTTCACGCCAGCTGAGGTCGGAGGAAGATGATAATGCTAAGCTTTCTGGGTCACCCCCGGGAACTTTGCCGGGTTTTAGAGTGTCTGGGTGGGATGATAATGTGGAGTATTTCATTAAAAAGGTATTTATAGTATTGTTCACCTTTGCAATCTCATTTCTCTTATTGGCACTATCTTAATCTGAGAATTGAATGTTTATTGCAATTAGTCTGTGCTGGAATTTGGGGTGAAACACAAATCTTGATGCTTGTAATTAGCTTGAAGGGTTTAATTGATAGAACATAGTCCCAGGGGTGGATTAAATAGGTTTTGGGCTTTGTATACAATATGGGACATATTTCGGTACAGGTATCTGTGCATAATTTCATATCATCTACCTTTTGAGAAGTAAAATCTTCATGATATACTTGCTGAAAATCTTAGACATTGCGACCTTCTGTTAGGAGTTCTCGTTTCCTTATAAATATTGGAAGTTTATCTGCAAGCGGACCAGAAATATGGTAGTTGGGGAGTTTCGGATTAAATGTCCAAGATCATTCCTCCTGCTAAAATATTTTACCATTATTCTCACTTGCTCTTACCCTTGAAGAATTTATATTTCAGAAACTTCGTGTTTGGTGTCGGCAACGAAATGGTTTATGGGGATCAGGGCAAATAAAATCAACTTCAGGGAAGAAAGCTTCTGTTCTGCTGTCAGATGGAAATGTTAGTTTTCACGTTCTGGTATCTTTTTGTAATTTGTGGACGAGATGAATATCTGTTACTGGTGACATAAATGCTTCAACTTGTTATCACTATAGGCTGTGACGGTTCCCACAGAGGAGCTACTACCAGCCAATCCAGATATTCTTGAGGGAGTGGATGATCTTATACAACTTAGTTATTTGAATGAGCCTTCAGTGCTTCATAATCTGGAATACCGTTTTTCTAAAGAACAAATATATGTGAGTCTCAGTATATAAGTTTACATTATCAACTGTATTTATATAGTAATAATAGGATCTGGAATAATGTTCAATATTGTTTTACCTAGAGCAAAGCAGGCCCGGTTTTGATAGCAGTCAATCCTTTCAAAGATACCCAGCTATATGGGAGTGACCACCTGACCGCTTATAGACGTAAGCTTTTGGACAGTCCCCACGTGTATGCTATTGCCGACAGGGCGTATGATGAAATGATGACAGGTCTTATATGAAACCTTTTTATTTGTCTGTTAGTTTATTTTTCTGTTCCTGCAGAAGTGCACTTTGTTTTGACTTGCAATTTGTGTCTATTGAGTTACTTCCGTTTCATTTTTGAAACTTTTTTCGGACTTGGCTACTTCTCATCTGATGTTGCTATGCATATTGCAGATGGTATAAATCAGTCCATCATAATAAGGTTTGTTAAAATGTCTTCTGTCTCTCCTATTTTATTTCAAACCCCCAATGTGAGACTATAATTAAATGGCTCCATAGTGCTTTACTGGATTAAGGCCTATATGTTAGGGGAGTCTGAGACCTGATTATAACTTATGAGCTAAGATATGCATATATATATATACTAAGGTAACACTAATTTCCTGCTAAAATCTTGTAGTGGGGAGAGTGGAGCTGGGAAGACCGAAACAGCTAAAATTGCGATGCAATATTTGGCTGCTATATGTGGAGGTAGCGGTGGAATAGAGTCAGAAGTCCTGCAAACAAGTTGTATACTGGAGGCATTTGGCAATGCAAAGACATCCAGGAACGACAATTCTAGCCGATTCGTGAGTTCCTCTATTCAGTATGCAATAGCTTTATCAGCATAAATATTTGTCTGATGAAAATATGAAAAATTGATGCAGGGAAAGATTATTGAAATCCACTTTAATGCCTCTGGAAAGATATGCGGTGCTAAAATCCAGACCTGTAAGTATGCGTGGGCCGGCCTAAGCTTAAATTTTGGATAATTATTTGTTTATTTCTGTATGTTTCTTGATTAACTAACTAGTTCTCTTAACGTGGTTCACATGCACAACTTACCTTCCTGAACCGATGTTGTAGTCCTACTTGAAAAAGTAAGTCTGTGTTTTGTGAATTAATGTTTAATATCTTAAATTCTGCTGACTAGCATTCTGTTTCATTGCCTTTCACTGCTTCAGTCAAGAGTTGTTCAGTTGTCCCAGGGAGAGAGATCATACCATATCTTTTACCAACTTTGTGCCGGAGCTCCTTCTGGTCTCCGAGGTTTGTTTTTCAGTTCTTAGCCAAATTTTGAACCAATCGAATATTTACGTACTTTTATTACCTTTGTGCATTCAGTTTTACCTGGAGACTTAAACTGCTTGTTAATTTTGGTGCTCAACTGTGTCCCTGTAATTTTGGTGCCTAGTGAATGGAGAAAATGTTAATAAATTTAATAATTTATGTTAAACGGATATCGTTAATTGGTATTAAAAATACCTACCCACTACCAGGTTTTTATAATAATAAAAGAACACTGAATACTGTTAAATAAAGACTTCTGGCACATTAGAAATGTTTGCCGGTCAGTTTTCCTTTCAGTTGCTGGCAGTGGCACCTTTTCAACTGTGACTAATTATTTTAATTGAGCACTGTTGCATCTCATTATATCTTTAATGTTTGTTTTAGATATATGAAATAGATAAGCATGCAATATATAGTTTGCTCATTAATAGCGTGCATGGACGGTTTTCTGCAGGAAGACTGAAGTTAAAGAATGCGTGTGACTTCAAATATCTAAATCAAAGTGACTGTTTGGAGATCCAGAATGTTGCTGATGCTCGAAAGTTTCATGCCCTTATGGTAATATACCATCTTGGTGGAAGTTATGCATTGAATTTACTACTGATTTGTTCACAATTTCCATTTATATTCTTGATCCATATAGTATCCTGAGCGACAAACTATGAATGACAAAGGTTCTGCATGCATAGACCTAGAAAGAATTTTGGATTTCTGAGAACTTGGTTGTTTTCTTTACAAGTCTGTTCATCTTTGGCTCTTTGCATATGCTGATTGTTTCCCTGGTGCTAACTTGTTAATTTTTCAAATGCTTTTCTGTTGAATAGGGAGCTCTAGATTCTGTCAGAATTAGCAAGGAAGATCAGGAACATGCATTTGAGATGCTTGCCGCAGTATTATGGTTGGGAAACATTTCATTTCTCGTGATCGACAATGAAAACCATGTTGAGGTTGTAGCTGATGAAGGTAGAGTTATATATTCAGCTTCAACTTTTCTTTCTTTGCTATTTTTCCGCTCCTTTGAGTGCAATAGCAAGTCTGAGCTGCATAAGATGATATTCTGTTGTTAAGGGAGCAAAAATTTACACCAAATAAACATCACATGTTATAATTTATAAACAATTATATTGGAATTTTGAAATACACAAGTTTTTGTTTCTATATTTATGCGTGCGTTTATTACTGAGTTGATGTATTTGTGTATACGTGAAGAAGAATGTTAATGACAATTGACAAAGCACATGTAAATGCCAAATTAATGCTACTTAATTGGGTATAGTAGTGCATTTAGATAAAATTGACTAAAACTCTTCGACACTTGTAACCGTTCAAATTCACCTATTGTTTTGTATGGAGGAAGTACCTTCTAATGCTTCTTACTTATATGCTAAAATCCTTTCAAATATTTTCACGACACATTCATGTTATCCTATCAGGTTGTCGACAGAATGAGCTGAGTTTAGATTCTGCGTACATCTTTTGTTCTTACTGCTACATGTTGTGACTCTCTGATTAATCCTTTGTACCTGTTATTATAAGACCGGTTTACATGAGCAGACATGATTGTGATGTAATATTTGCAGAAATTACATGCAAAGGGTTTATTGTGTTTCTCTTTCCAATCGAGTTTCCTTCTTATTTTTCCTTTTCTTTTGTTTATTTATTTATGTAATTTTTTGGCAGTTGAATACAATTTAATTGCACATGATTGAGTATCTTTGTGTCTTGTTTGAACATCATTTTTCCTGTTAGTTATTTGAAAATTATGTGGTACAATGCTAAACTAAATATGTTAAACAAGAGTTCAAGGTGGGATAAATAAATGAATTAGAAATTTCTTTGTCATTCTTCTTCCTGTTCTTATCATATTCTGAAAATAGTTTGAGATAATATAATATGTAATTTTCTTTTTAACTAGAAGCTTAGGCATGCATGTTTAAATCTGCAACCTTATGCTCTGGCTTAACTATGAGGTATGATCATCCATTGCGTGCAGCTGTTACCATTGTTGCTGGTTTGATGGGTTTCTGTTCTGAGGACCTAATCCTTTCTTTGTCAACGCGTAAGATACAAGCTGGAAATGACGAGGTTTCTAAAAGGCTAACCCTGCAACAGGTTTATACGGATTAGCCGTGTCACGAAATAGACATACCTTTTCCTTACCTAAAGCATACATTTGTTTGCATTGAAATGGCTTCTGTGTCTATGCACATCTCACTTGAATCTCTTTCCCTCTAAATCCAGGCAATTGATACAAGAGATGCATTGTCTAAGTTTATCTATGCGAGCTTATTTGACTGGCTTGTGGAAAAGATCAACCTATCGCTTGCAATGGGCAAACAACAAACTGGGAGATCCATAAGCATTCTAGATATATATGGATTTGAATCATTTAAGGTTTGTTAAGCTTTTTCTTGGGCTTTTTACATGACTCAGCTGTGTCAGTCTCTTACTCCTCATTTTTTTTCTCCAGAAAAATAGCTTTGAACAGTTCTGTATAAACTATGCTAATGAAAGACTTCAGCAGCATTTCAATCGTCATCTTTTCAAGCTTGAACAAGAGGTAAGATCTTCAGCATCTGCCTTCTAGTTTGTGACTGGATATGCCTGCATACTTTCTCTCCTTCACCCTTACCTTAAAGAAACTTGAGCTGCAGCATATATTTCAAAATAAACGCAAGTACTCCTTTTCGCTAATAAAGCAATCAGCTTCGTCTGCACTTTTGCTCATTGCAATCCTTCATGTCGAACTGTTTTCGTTGCATGTTGAATTTTTGATAGCATTTTTTTCCTTCTCCCAATCTTTAAAGACAATCTTAGCAAAATGCAGTTTGAATAGTGTCTAGATTAGGATTTGGGGTTTAGTGTTGGAAAGACTCAACACAAAAAAAAAAAAAAAAATTAAATGATGCAAAGTAGGAGAAAAGGGCTGTGCAGCTCTTGAATCAAGTATTCATTATTGTGTATGGAAATATAAAATGAATAAGGAGAAAGTAAGTGAACGGTCAAATAATGTCTGTTAGTGTAGTCTAAGCCAAATTTGATGTTGAGGCCAACGGGTTGTTAAAATGGGAGTTTCATACAATGATTTCCTGATCATTTGTTTCAGGATTACGAGCTGGATGGAATTGACTGGACAAAAGTTGATTTTGAAGACAATCAAGACTGTTTGGATCTTTTTGAGAAGGTGTATTTTTTCTTCCTAATTAACATTTGATGTTTGCTGATGATGCCTATCACTTCTTCTGTAATTCGTATGTTTTCGTTTGTTCATTTCGGGAAGTGTGTTATTTATCTGAATGTTTATTTAATTACTTTGTTTCACTGTTCAACGCAGTCCTTTTACTTACAAATAAGATCGGTGTGCTCATGCAGAAACCTATTGGGCTTATATCTCTATTGGACGAAGAGTCGAACTTCCCCAAGTCTACCGATTTAACTTTTGCCTCTAAGCTTAAGCAACACTTGAATGCTAACCGTTGCTTTAAAGGCGAAAGAGCAGGTGCATTCACTGTCCGCCACTATGCTGGGGAGGTTTGTTTTACTTGTCCTTACGCTTTTCAGAATATTTTATGTTTAGGCAGAATTTAAGCAGTCATTTTGTTATTCCATGAGCTACCCCATATGCTTGTAACCTATTAAATGTTGATCTGACGACATGTTTTATTATTGAAAATAATATGGACCATAATCTGGGTAATTCGTAGATGCTAGAAGTACTGTGTCTTTCTTGTTGACTAGTTGCTGAAGTTTAAGCCATGTTTCAGAGTGGGTTTAGTTGATGTTTGAACTTGCATGATTTTGATACATCTATCCATATCAACATATGTTATCTAAATATAGAAGAACTTGTTACTATCACAGTGTGTAATATTATTTGTACAGTAAATTAATGTTCTTGTGTTCAGTTTCAACACACACACACACACATAATATACATATATCATATATATATGTACATAATATATATATATATATATATATATATATATATATATATATGTATATTATGTACATATATATGTATATTAATGTTCTTGTGTTCAGTTTCAACACACACACACACACGCACATATACATAATATACATATATCATATATATATGTACATAATATACATATATCATATATATATATATATATATATATATATATATATATATACACACACACACACAAACACACAACAACAGTGGTAAACACAACAACAGTGGTAAACATGAAGTAAAGGACATTAATTTGTTTCAGTGGGTTAAATTCTTTTATGCAATTTCAATTAATTGATCTCATCTATTGGTAAATGATACTCCCTCCGTCCCGCTAATCCAGTCCCATATATTTTTGGTGCAGTTCTTAAGAAAGCTTGATAGTTTATTATTTGTTGTTGGAGAGAGAAAATGATAAATAATGGAGAAAGTATGAGAGATAAGAGAGAGAATGATAAAGAATGGAAAAAGTATGAGAGATAGTGGGTTAGTGGGGTTTACTTTTTTTCTTCTACTTTTGGAATGGGACTAGATTAACGGGACGCCGATAAAAGGAATATGGGGCAAGATTAGCGGCGATAATCACCTAAACATTAATTGAGTTCAGCTCTGTCGATAATTGGAATGCATCACAACTGAACACCTTATAGTAGGAAGCAACTAATACTCATTGTTCTGAAACTAACTACTGCATATATAATCAACAGTTCTGTTTGATCTATAGCCATGTGGTTTTCAAGAATATGATTCAGCTTGTTGATACAAAAAGTTGGACTAGAAAGTCCTGCATGGTACTTGGTACAGGACCTACAGGGGCATGTTTATGACAGTTTTTTTTGTTTTGTTCTTTTTTAATTTCAATTAATACTATTAAGTTGGACCAAAAATCTTGCACAGTAAAGGCGCAGTATTTTTTCTCAACTAATACTATTAATCTCTCCATTTGTAAAATTATAAGTTTTTTTCATTTTATGTTTCTTTAGGTTCTTTATGACACTGGTGAATTCTTGGAAAAGAATAGGGATCCATTGCATTCTGAAATCATCCATCTACTGTCATCCTGCACCAGCCAACTACCTCAGTTGTTTTCCACAAAATTCCTTAATCACTTCAACAAGTCACCCGGTCCATTGGTCCAGTCAGGAATTTTAGCTTGTCAGAAGCAAAGTGTTGCTACAAAATTCAAGGTGCAGAAAACTGGCTCTTGTAGATTCTTCTTCTCCCATTTTCTTCTTATGCAAACACATGCACTTAGAATGACTGCTAGAGTTGCTTGCTTGTTAAGAGAGTTTGCTATCTATTCTCCCAAATTTGTCTCAAACACCTCTAAGGACCAGTCAGTCACCATAAGAAAGTCACATTGGCACTGTTACGGACCTAGAGTCCTAAATTATTATTAGAATTAATATTGTTATTACTATAGAGTTTTAGTACTGATAGGAAAGTTACCTTATAGATTATAGAGTTCAAGTTAAAATTAGTTATTACCTAGTTGGGTTCAACTCAAATTAGGAAATTCTTTTTATATATAAGAGATTAGGGTGTATTATGCAGTAGTCAGGTTTTAGTCTATATCTCTCTCTGGAGTTGGTTTCACTCTTTTGGGTGGTTCGTCTCTTTGGAGATTGGTGTCTTTACTAACAATTGCTTATGGGAATATTGACCTGCCACATCATCTGATTTTCCTGGTTAAATGACCTACCAAATATATAGGGTTTAAGGGGTGTGAAAGTAGTAAAGATCTAAGGAACTGGATAGGGGATGTAATTGTAATTCGAGATAAAACGTAAGGTATGAAAGTGAAAATATGACCTTTGGGACTGTGACCTGCTTTTCTGCAGGAGCACCTCCAGAGGTCACAATCCCAAAGGTCATATTTTCACTTTCATACCCCTTACGTTTTATCCCGAATTATTACACCCCCTATCCAGTTCCTTAGATCTTCATTACTTTCACACCCTTGAACTCTAAACTTGGTAGATCATTTCAGCCGGGAAACAAGATGACGTGGCAGGTCTATATTCCTAGAAACATTTACTCCCTCCGTCCCCATCTCAACTTCATGTTCACTTGTACGTGACCTTTCCTAAATAATGATTAAAAATAGAAGTTTCTAAACAAATTGGTGACTATCAATTTGTGAGGAATGAATTTAATATTGACAATTTAAATTGGTTATTGTAAAATAATTTATGTTTTACAAATAACAAGTGGTTTTTCAGAACGTAAAAAAAAGGCTGAGGGAATAATTTCCATTTACACCCACTGGGTACATTTGGAATGATAGGTCTCATTAATGGCATCATCACTCATTAGGATATTTTTTGTCAACGCTATTAAAATTTGACGATGTTATCAGTTTCTTAACGCAAGTGGTGGTGTATTATAATTGACTAACGGCAGGGGTGCCAATGTGACTTTCTATTGAAGACAGGACCTTTAGAGGTGTTTGCAACATACTCAGGGGGTCTGGACGTAATTTTTCCTTTTTTTAGTGAAGTTATATCAGGACTTTCTATTTATCTCTTTTGTTATTTAAAGAGGATTTTGTATGACATATTTTCCGTGATTGCAGGGTCAACTATTTAAGTTAATGCAGCAGCTTGAACGCACAAGACCACATTTTATTCGTTGTATAAAACCGAATAATAAGCAGATCCCTGGCATGTTTGAAAAAGATTTAGTTCTAGAACAGCTTAGGTGTTGTGGGGTTCTAGAAGTTGTTAGGATTTCGAGATCTGGGTATCCAACCCGAATGACACATCAAGAATTCACAAGAAGGTAGAATGCAACTTTCTTTATTTCCATTTACTAATTCTAATTGATTTGAGCCTCACTGAATATTGACGTGACTTGTTAGGTATGGGTTCCTACATTCGGAGAAGAATGCATGTCAGGATCCCTTAAACACATCAATTTCCATTCTAAACAAGTTTGATATTTTGCCTGAGATGTATCAAGTTGGTTATACAAAATTGTATTTCCGAGCAGGGCAGGTGGGTTTTGTGTTTCCGTTGTACTGAATAAATATTGATCTCATCATGTATTTCGTAGGAATTTATTTAACATTGACACTGTCCCCCGTATCTTCTGTGAACTTTTTATTATACATGAAGATGCAAACTTATGATGTCTAATGTTGCGGTGTGGGGGATCACAGATTGGTGCACTGGAAGATGTCAGAAAACAAGTGTTGCATGGTGCTCTTGAGGTGCAGAAGTGCTTCCGTGGTCATCGTGCCCGCCGATACTTCCAGGAACTCAAAGAAGGAGTAGTAACACTGCAATCATGTAAGCCTTATATGTTTTTGAATTTTCGATTTACTCTCTGAACAAAAACCTGCAGAAATGGAATACTGTTCTTGTGCTTTGCTGTTCCCTTTGGCAAGGTTCAGTCATCTTCTGGGGTTTTGGTTAACTTTGTAAATGTCACTTTCCGAGTCTTCTTGATATGTCTATACGTGGATAAAAGACTCAAAATTAATTGGATCCCGGCCTCCCGCTCATTTCCTACCATTTTTATTTATTTTAATTGTGTATATAATAATTTCAAGTGTTCTCATGTGGCAAATTGTATTGTGATTCATAGATGTTCGTGGTGAAGTTGCAAGAAAGGCGTATCATGATCTTTTTGAACTCAGGAAGCAGGGTGTTTGCATTAATGAGCAGTTAATGGCAGTTGTGCAAATACAGTCTGGTAAAGTTCATCTTCTTTCTTGTTTAGCCAGTGAATATATTAACTAGGTGTCCTAATAATAATTCCTCTTCTGCAGTAACTCGTGGATGGTTGGTTAGAAGACTATCTAGTCGCCTACAAAATACCAAGTGTTCAAATATTAGTAAACAGAGACAGGGGAGGATGATGTCTGAAGCCAAGGTACTATCTTGCAAAACCATGTTTATGCTCTGCTGATTTTGAACTTGTCAAGAGTACTCGAGTATAAGTTGTTTCAGCTTTTCTATTGATCAGTTTGCATATTATGCGCATAGATTCAAGTGCTTTTGTCTGGTGTTCAATCTTGATTCATGAATAGTCTGTTTTTCACTAGAAGTTCTCTTTTATTTGCATCTGTATTATCAAGTGTGTTTACTCCTATATAAATTCCTTTCAGGCTGAGCAGGATCTGCCACCAGAAACGCTACCTTCAGTTGTTGAAGAACTTGAGAAGCGTGTTATGATGGCGGAAGTTACATTGGAACACAAAGAAAAAGAAAATGCAACTCTAAGAGAGCAGGTACAACAATACGAGGCAAGATGGTCAGAGTACGAAGCCAAGATGAAATCTATGGAGGAGATGTGGCAAATACAGATGGCATCTTTACAAGTAAGTTCAGTGTATTTTTTTGCGTAGATTGTTGACTACCAACTGCTATTTTCCAGAAAAAAAAAATCTTTTAACAAATGAACTAGGCAACTCAGGGGATAGTCTGCTGGTAGAGAACTTGATAAACATATTAAGTTAACAATCATTTTGTTAATGGATGAAATCAGGTTTTTGTTTTCATGGTTGTGTACTAGGTTCTAGGATGAAGGATAGTAAAATTATGTGGATATTATATAGAATTGAATGTGCCTGCTAAGTTTTTGTATTTCCTGTTCCTGGTGCTTTCATGATACCAGAACAATGTTGGTCGAAAGCACCGCACGTGCAAGTTAAATTCAAAATGTTGAATGCGACGTACTCCGTATGAGTCTCATTGTGCTTTTTTTTTTTTTTTTTTTTGTTATTGAACAAATGAAACTATGCATGAAAGTCCAAACATGTGGCAGAGAAATAATTATGAACTATAGTCTTGACAGACTATAGTCTTATCTGAAAAGCTACAGATCAATACCTTGAAGTTCTGCCCAGTTTTGCCTTGAAACACCAAAAACTAATTATATATCCACTGAACTTCGCAAGTAAAATACACCTCATTGCTGCTACAGAAAACTAGCTTCTACGTCCATGATCATTGATTTATGCCTTTCAAGTAATAACGTGATATGCATGTAATTTGTATTCTTTAAGGTAGCAAGTATCGCACTTGCTGCTGGAAATGTATCCTCCGCATCAAAGAAAGCAATTCTGCATTTTAATCCATTTTGTATTGTGACAGATGAGTTTGGCTGCAGCCAAAAATAGTCTTGGTGCTGACAAGCAACATGGAAAACCCGATGGCACACAATCACCTCAATTTTATGATTCTGATAATACATCTATAGGAATCCACACTCCTGCCAGCAGTACTCCAAACAGAGTTGTGAGCAATGGTACTAATGCTGCAGGAGCTTTGGACTTGAAAGGTGATCCCAATGCCCTTGGCTCTCTTGTAAAGGAGTTTGAGCAAAGTAAACAAACTTTCGAAGATGAAGCTCTGGCAATTGCAGAGGTAAAGGCAGGGCAAAATCCTGTAAAGGATATACGGACACTGAAGAAAAGATTTGAGATGTGGAAAAAAGATTTCAAGGCCCGGTTGCGGGAAGCCAAAGCTAAAGCACACAGGAAAGGGAATCCTGACGCTGAGAAACATCGACGGAAATGGTGGGGAGTGAGAAGTAAAATCATTTAGCGCCATTATTGATTCTTTCTGTTGTTTATTTGTAATGATAAATTGATAATGGAATCCTTCTTTTCAGGAATGCTCTTGTTCCCCACAAAAAGGATTGGGTGTGCGGTAGTTACTGACTGTAAAGCATAACGTGTGCGACTCTGTATATATATATGAATATTGATTTTTGGTGTTGATATGAGTGATTCATCTATCCAGCTCCGGAGTAATTCATCGGATTCTGCCACGGTCATCCAGGAGTATTGCGTATAGTGTATTCGTTAGGTTGGTTCCGCACGATTAGTTGAGAGATCAGAGGTCTGTTGGTTGATCATCCCCTGTAGCAAACCTCAATCTCAAATGATGATTGTGTATAGAAAACTGTTACAACATCAGAAATAGGGGACAATAATTAAAAAGCAGAGAAGGGTGTAATTTATCGTGTGTCCAGTTTCTGTTACATTTCTTGCTTCCAGTCTTCTGAATGAAGTGAGAATGTTACAGTTAACTTGAGAAGTGTTTATGTTTTAGATGATCAAGTGTGAAATTGTATAGAATAACTATCTGGGAAAAATCATGTGATCAATATATATTATACACAATCATTCAGTGAATACATCAGTTTCCGAGCAAGTACATATATTAATCTACAGATTATGCACTCTCATTCATTACAACAAACAGCTTATGCTCCAGGTACAAACTTGGTGGCATAGACCCAGGCATTGTTGGCAACAGGGTTGTCAAGGTGATCCAACAGGTTCTCCAATGGACCCTTTCCGGTGACAATCGCCTGTACGAAGAATCCAAACATGGAGAACATGGCAAGCCTGCCGTTCTTGATCTCTTTCACCTTCAGCTCGGCAAATGTAACTGGGTCATCAGCTAAGCCCAGTGGGTCGAAGTATTGGCCACCGGGGTAGAGGTCGTTACCCTCACCAACTCCATCAAGCCCGTTGATTCTGAACCCTTCGACAAGTCCCATGAGCACGACTTGGAATCCAAGAACTGCTAGGATACTTTGAGCGTGCACAAGATTGGGGTTGCCCAAGTAGTCTAGCCCACCTTCAGAGAAGATTTGGGCACCGGCCTTGAACCAGACGGGCTCCTTGAAGTCGACCCTCACCCACTTCTCAAGTACTTCTGGGGTGATGCAACCTAGAGCTCCAAGCATAGCCCATCTTCCATGGATAACCTAACAATAATCACACACATCAAGAAGTTAATACCTACCAAAAATGGAACAATTAAACTTGGCTAAACATTTGCATTTGAAAAACATATACCTCAAGAGCCCTGTTCTTGGCAAAGGCCTCGGGGTCAGCAGACAAGCCGGCTGTGTCCCATCCATAGTCACCGGGGAATTCTCCAGTCAGATAAGACGGAGTCTGAGCTGAGAATGGTCCCAAGTACTTAACACGGTCAGGTCCGTACCATAGGCTCTATACACAATTTAAACATAAAAGAAGATGTTAGTATCAGCAATAGCTCTAGAAAGAATAAAAACTAAAAAGATGATGATCAAGGTTGCTAAAATGTACCATTCTGACTTCGAACTTTCCCTTGGAAACGAAAGTTCTAACGGGTTTCACCGTCCTGATTTGGCGGCCCAAGAATGAGTTGGCCCTGAGAACAGTGGTGGAGCTAGCAGTTGCAGCCATTGATGCCATTACTTTGCACTAACTCAGGTGCCTAACTTCAACACTGTTTTTTTTCCTTGTGTATTCTTAGCTTGTTGTTCAAGTGATATGTGAACTTGTGAAGGTGAAAGGTTTATATCAGCAGAGAGAATCTTGGTAGATGAGTGGTGAAGATTGTCTTCATGGATCTTGTGGCTGCTGATCATGGCAAATGCATCAACAACCAATCACAAGTTGCTTAAAGATTTCAACTATCACACCCTTCTATCCACATTTTATCTTGTCTTGTCTTGTTATATAGGAAAACAAAAGAATATATATATAAATACTTGAAAATATGGCAGATTAACTTAAAATGAATTCTTTTAGATTCTAAAATCAGATTATACTAATATTTGAAATTAAAAAATTCAGATTACCATCGTGGCATGCTTCCTTAATTTACATTTAGTGTGACATGGTTTAGCATAAGGTTCTTGACATGTATTCCCTTGTTTGCACAGGGAGACCGTTCGTGTCCCAAACAGATCTATTAGTTTTACTTGTAGAAGAGGCATGTTATAACTTAATATGATTACCAAGTAAAAAGAAAGGGGAAAAAATTAATTGCGGTGAGCGTGGATCGAACACGCGACCTTCAGATCTTCAGTCTGACGCTCTCCCAACTGAGCTATCCCCGCTATTTGATTTGTTCTTACTAGATTACTTATTTGAATGGTTAACCCCGAAAACCTATAATTCAACATTATTCTTGTCTAGTTAAAATGTAAGGGTTGGACGTGTGAGCGACATAGCAGATAGCACCAGCTCTTTTAAAAGTTGTTGAGGTCTTGTGACAAACTTGTCTACCACCAACTACTATCCATCTTGATAACTACATTTTACTCTCCCAACATCCATCCATATACCATCAACAACCCATGCATTAGGCTATTTCAGTGTGTTATTAATAATTATTTATCGACTAAAATGAGATTTGATTTTTTTTAGAATAAATGAGATTTGATTTTGATGAGCCTATTTGAAAGAGTTATTTATCACTAATCATCGATTAGAATGAGCTTTGATCTTTAAATTTGAAGTTAAAGTAAATTGCCACAATATTGATTTTAACTCACCTAGCTCGAACTCCATTAAACAGTTATATTTCTCTTTATACTGTGACCTTTCTCTCACTCATTTCACTCCTATACACTTCCATAACTACCATATAAAATGTGTAGTGGACTGTTCGGCAAGCAACTAAAAACTATGTTAATTCACTTATTCACCAGTTTTCATGTTTGATATACAACTAAAAACTATGTTAAATCATTATTACATTCACATGATTGTACTATTTACAATTTTGAGCACCTTTTGTAGATGGGTCTGTAAATTCTTTTTGTTTTTACAAAACTACAACCGGCGTAAGACACATCTACGTTGAGTTACACATTAGTACATTATTGGCCTAATGGAGTAACAAAAGTTATTGGTGATTCATTGGTCATGACTCATGATTGTACAGTATAAACTCCATAGAGGAATACTCCTTAAAGGAATAAACTCCTTATAATAATAAAAAATTACAGTCCCAACTTGAAATCAATTATAAATAAGAATAAACTCCACATTGTAATATTCCATGACTTTTTCAGGTCCCGTCTTAAGTAATTATACTCCCTATAGTAATAAATGACATAATATTCGATAAAAATAATTATAAATATATGTTGTAAATATATGTTATAAATATTCCATTACATAATATTTAAAATACTTATTTAAAGTTGTCTATGATACTGACTTAAAGCATATACTATAGCTTATTTGTATTAGTAGATGATGTATATGTGAACCCTTCTTGTTGCACTCAAAATATTTTATCCATGTGGATTTTATTTATAAAAAAGATATTTTTACCATAAAACTCTAATTAGGAATAAACTCTGTAGAGGAATATTTTTGTCTAGTCTCGACAATATGACTATATAGAGTTTTTAGTGTAATTTGTAAAGAAGGATTATTATGCTAATGTAGTGGTTGTGGGACAATTAAAAAGCAGATTCTCATGTAATCCAGATGTACGACCCTTGAATTTAGAGAATTGTATGGAGCAGATCTTGATCTAATTAATCCCCTCAATTTAGAGTACTGTAAGGAGACCACTAAAATTAAGCACTAATGAAATGTTATCTTATCTAGTTAAAATGTTTAACTAACCACATGAAATTAAGTACTATACTATACAAACTAATCTGTTCTGTAGTATCTCCTCCACCTTTCTCTCTTCTCTTCACCACCCTTGTTCTAAAAATTGAAATTCCCTCTCTCTCTCTCTCTCCATCAACAGATCAACTCAACACCAGTCATCTCATCTCATTCATCAACCAATATTCTCTCACCTCACCTCACCAAAACAAACAAACCTCAAAGATCAGAGACGACACGTCGATCCATGGCGCGCCGTCTCTTCACCTGTTTCGGCCGTTCCCGCCGCGATTCCGCCGGCGTCTCCTCGAACCACCACGCCACGGCCGATCTCGCAACCGAGCAGCAACACGCCTCTCCTCTACTCCTCGAGCTCTTCTCCTCCCAGGGCTGCGCCACCTCGCCGGAAGCCGAGATGCTCTTCTCGCGGCTCGGCAGAGGAGACTTCAAATTGGAATCGCCCTTGATATTGTTGGCGTACCACGTTGATTATTGGGATTACACTGGCTGGAAAGATCCCTTCGGATCCACCCAATGGACTGTTCGACAAAAGGCCTATGTTGAGTCTCTCAATTTAGACACTATCTTCACACCTCAGATCGTCGTTCAAGGAACGGCCCAATGTATGGGTAACGATTCTGATGCCGTGTTGGCGTCTATCGCCTCTGCTCCTAGATTTCCTGAACCTAAATTCCAGGTTTGTGTATTTCTCTTCCATTTTGGTTTGTACTCTTTTTTTTTAATATCACTGTTACAATCATATTACATGGAACTAACTAATATATGATTCATCGTTACATAATCATCACTCATCAATCTATCATAACTAGGCTTTTACCTCAGCCTAACCAAATGTTGGTTAGCTAGACTTGGTTTGTACTGTTTAGTACTATCTAGTTTATCGATTTTACTTTCTATGCGTTTTTTTATTTCCATGATTTTACTCTCGATATGCAATGTAATGTGATACCTGGTAAGTAATGATTATTAGTGAGTAGAAATTAGTTTAGTTTCATAGTAGATTAGCTTAGAATCATGTTTGATAGATATGCAGATGGAAGGATTGTTGAAGTGAGACTACTTAACTTGTTAGGATCAGATTGAACATGTTTTATTCGTTGGACTTGGATCGGATTGAATATATCCACGGGTAAGGATCAGATTTTCGTCAATAGTTGCATCCTGCACATATTTACTTCTAGTTATCAGGTTTGTGCTGTCCTGTGGAAATTCTTATTTAACATGTTTTAGATTATATCTGGCGTATCACATTGTAGCATCAATTAGATAGGCTAAACCGAACCAGCTAAGCTTCATATCCCAGTTAATTGAGGTAGGCTACCTGAATCAAGAAGAGCCATGATGGGCATGTGCAGCAATAAATAAGATACAAACTATATTTGGTATGCTATAATCATTCGGAAGCTTCAACCAAGGCATTTCTGTGGTTCATAGAGTCTTGCGCTGCCTAACGTTTGGGATTTAGGAAAGTCGAATTATTTCCATTCAGCAAAATGCAATCTGAATGTGGAACTTGGAAATAGTGTATAATGATGATGGCTTGGGTAAGATTAACTGCCATGATGAGGGGAATTCACCACGGTTCAATTTGTGAAGTCAGCTGAATTGCTATTGCAGCTAGTAATTGGAGTTTACAAGGGCTTTTGGCTTTTCACTGTCTTGAGCTATTTTGTAGTGTCTGCAAGTATGGCTTTTGCTTGGATTTTTATAAGGTAAAAAGAACTAGAAGCCGGGCTAAAGGCAGAAGCATCCCCTTATATGTTTTTGAAACATCTGTTTGTGATTTTAGAATCCTGCCCAAACAATTTAACATGTTCGATCAGCTTTACTGGCTTAAATTTAGGTGGATATGTCTCTCGATGCTTACAAAATGTGTTCATTGGTTGTGACATGTAGTTTCATATATGATAGATATTGGACAAAGCTGGAGATAAACTTGTCGTGTAAGACAGATCACATAGTAAAAGAGTTGCTGGGAATCATGTGTTTATTAGATACTCCATGTGTTATTGAACAGATATTTAAGTTGAGTCAGCTGGTTGGGATCAAAATGAACTTGGTTTTATTGGATTGTCGAAGTAATCCACAAGTAGGAATTTATCCATCATAAATGTCATTGCAGGATAACCATTAGATTCTTGATGATTAATACTCCATATATATCTGTTTCCATGTGTGCCACGTGTTAATGAAACAAATTGGGTTTTAAGCAGGAGTTGCATACCCTTTAACCTCTTTAATTTGTGATTTTGTTTTAGGGCAACGGCACCATCCTTGGGCTATGTTGAGCCTCATTATGCATTTTGCTCCAAGTGATCGTCTGATAGGTCATAAGCCATAAACTTATGCTGTCTTGTACTTATGTGTGTTTAAACCTTACAGGCGACGTACCAGAAGCCCACACCAACTTCATTACAAGTATCATTAACAGGAACCCTGAGGTCAAAAGTAGATAATGAAGGTGCCAATGTGATGGTAGCTCTTTACGAATGCGGTCTTGTCACTAGCTGTGAAAGTGGAGCCAACAAAGACAAGATCCTGGCAAATGAGTATGTTGTTCGAAGACTTGAAAAGCTCTGTTCTGTCAAGGATATTGCACCCAAGAAGATCACAAAAACTATTGAATTTTCTTTGTGGGATGGTTTCAATAGTGCAAAGTGTGGTCTTGTCGTCTTTGTTCAGGGCCCTTCACATCAGATATTCAGTTCACAGAAACTCCAGTTACCAGATAGTATTTGAGTTCTACTTCTACGGCCCTACCCTTAGTTGACGATGTATGATTGCTGATTCTTAAAGAAGCATGTGTTGTTTGGATGTGTGGATACTTGTACCGGGATGATCGATGGTTTTATATTTTGTGGATCTCACTGATCAAATTCTTGAAAAGAAAAATAAAATCATACATGTTCTTTTGTACAGGATTAGATGACTAGATTTTGTTTCTTTTCTGCCTTCCCTTTTGGGTATGATTTAATGAGTGCTTTTACGTTAGACAACACGTCACAAGTGAGTGACCAGACACATTTGGTTTCGGTTTGGACTATCCAATCCGACTATGGGTGTACATAAAAAATAACCGCCCGACCCGTCCGCCAAACCACCTGCCAATTACCCGCCAACGACGGTTAGAATTTTTGCCATAAGCCACCCGCGGATTAAAAATTTTTCACCCGCCTTTAAACGGGTGGGTGGCGGTTGGACGGTTGACATCCGCCAACCCACCCACCCACCCGCTGATTCTGAATGAAGTATTAGTAACGTATTTTAATTTTTATTATATTAGATATTTAGATTGAATAGATAAACTCCTCCACATATTTCTTTCCACTTTCTAATCTTATCTCTACAATCTTATCTTCTCAATCTCAAGTACAGGAGCCGACTTCTCCTCTCCTTGCCGTCGATCCTCTTGAAAGTGATTGTGTTGCTAGTTAATATATATATGCAGAAACTCCATTCCATTTCCAGCTCATAAACTCATCAATTAGCTTGAGAGCATATAATGTGTTGTTACTGAATTGTTTCTTCCTTTTCTTTTTTCCAAATTGCTTAAGCGTTTCCATCATATCGGATCAGAGGGCGGAGGGAATATTATTTTGTCATGACCTTTGTAATTTGAGGCTTTTGAGCAACTCATGAACTTATATTGTATTTGGAATTTTATGTACTTAGACTACTTGTATTAAAGTTTGAGAGATTGTGTTATATCATTGTTTTGATTCGTCATATATGTCATTGTTTTGATGCGTTAATAAACCGCCAATCCACCCGCATTCAAGTAGTCAACCGACCCGGGGCGGTTGAGAGAAAATCCCACCCGCCGCGGTTAATGATTTGACCTACCCGCCATAGGACGGGTCGGTTAGAACTTTGACAAATAACCACCCGCACCCGCCCGCGTACAGGCCTAAATCCGACTATGGTCTATTTGAGAGTTTACAATTTAACTATGATGTGTTATTATCTTAGGGGGTGATCATAAAATCCGAAACCCGATCCAAAAATTCGATCCTATCCGATCCAATGTATTTGGATCGGATTATGGATTATGATATTTTAGATCCAAAGATTTTCGGATTAATTCTGATCCGATCCGTCGGATATTCGGAATAATCTAAAAATCCGAATTAATTAAAAAAAAAATTTCCCCTTATTCAGCCAAACAAAATACAAAATAGAAAGTTAGCCCAAACAACATACAAAATAGAACATGAACTCTAAACTTTTCGTATTTGTTGTTTTGGACTTGAAGTAAACTTTTGAACTTTATTTTGTTTATTTTAAATGTGGAACTACTGAACTAGTATTTAATTTGGCTACGAAATGCTATTTCAATTTTTTTTTTTAAATTAAAGTTCGGATTATTCGGATCCAATCCGAACTTTTTCGGATTGAGCCTTTAGTGGTCCGAAACTTCGAATTGATCCGAACTTCGGATCGAATTAATCCGAACGTGCAACCCTACTTACTACGTAGCAAGTGAGTCACTAAAGAAGAAATCCCTGTCCTAAGAAGGCTTTTTTAGCTATGAATTATGTCTAGCCCCAATAGAATGCATGCCTCTTACTAGTACTCTTATGAGCGAATAACCTCTAGGGTTCAGATACTAAATACAGTTGGTTCACGCAATTTAATTCGCCTTGTGAGTACATTAACAAAGTTGCTAGAATAATATGAACGGACTGCTGAGTTCTGATTTAGTATGTTTCTAGTACAATTTATCCTCTTATATAGTCATGTGCAGTCATTCTTTAGGTTCATTAATTACGTTGACAAGCTCTCAGAATATGCTGATGTTTATTTTGTGATTTTTTGCTCAAGTACCTACGGCGTTTGAGTAAACCTAAGCACTATCTCACTTTATGTCATGTTGATGGGAAAAACACCAACGTAAGAGTTTCCTGCCACTACGAATTGACTATCAGATGTTTACAAGTTTAGTGTTGGTGATCTTTACAAGTTTCTTGTTAATACGTGTTGTAAGCGGTGGTAAAGGTATGTTCCTTGTAAACACGTTAATGTTTTAATATTTTATTTTTCTGATTAGTACGTAAGATACTGATTCGATCTGAAAGAAATAAGTTGGAAGAAGGGCGTTTTAGAATGTATTGTCCTCATGTTGAATTGAGACAAAAAATGCTAAAAGTGTAGTTTTTTCCAGTGATACCTGGACCTGGATATATAATTCCCATGACAATGAGCATAGTTTAACATTGAGTTTACCTTATCATGCTTAATTAGTTTACCTGATCAAGTGCATGCTCTCATGTTATATGGTGCATTTGCCAATTTTTTCTTGATTACCACTGCTTCTTATACTCGGCGGTTTGCTTCAAATATTTTTGAACCAAGATCAAGACGGTGGCATAGTATATGTTGCTACTTGTTTTGTATAGTTTTTTGTTATTAGTTGTAGATTCCATATATTGTGGATAAATTTGATCCTCAGTGATTTAATCTTAAATGTATTTAAGCAAGCTTTTAGTTGTTACATGATATTGTATTTAAGTACCAAAGTTTGTGTTTCCCAATTTTCTTTAGAGTCCGTTTTGCGAAAGACCCCTTATATATAAGAAAGTCCGAAAAGTCCACTTAAACGTTAAAACTAGACAATTTTATATGTTGTTTCTCGACTTAATTTCTCGCGGATCTTTTGACCCGGATTCATTAGAAACGGGTCTAGTATAAATAAAGAATTAACCATCTTTTACCATATTTTCAGCTTGATTTTCTCTCTCTATCCCCGATATTTATCTCTCTAACCTCGATTTTCTCTCTAACCTCGAATTCTGCTCAATTTCAGCTCGATTTGTGCAGAAAAACAGCAAAATCGATTACAAATCGATCAACCTCTGCCGTAAAACACCAAATCGATCTGCCGGGGAACTTCGAGACACCAAATCGAGCTGAAATCGACGAGTTTTTATACAAAAGTTGAAATCGACGAGCTGAATTCGATGAGTTGAAATCGAGATGGAACATGGCGGAATCATTGAAGGAACCGTTGTATCTTATGGAAACGAAGGCGATTCAGTAGTATCATCAACATTAACTCGTGAGAAACAGTTGCAGATCGTGTCACATGAATGTATACACTGACTGTCTATCTATATATTTATTGTTGTCTATATTTACAGTAAAATAGTCTACATATTACATATAATTATCTATGTTTAACATGTAACTGTCTATGTTTCATGTGATAGTCTCTATGCTGAATTTGTAGTTGTCTATATTTAGGCTGAAATTGTCTAGATATTACATGTAATTGTCTATGTTTAACATGTAGCTGTCTATGTTTCAGATGATAGACTCTATGCTGAATTTGTAGTTGTCTATATTTAGGCTGAAATTGTCTAGATATTACATGTAATTGTCTATGTTTCATGTGATAGTCTCTATACTGAATTTGTAGTTGTCTATATGTAGGCTGAAATTGTCTAGATATTACATGTAATTGTCTATGTTTAACATGTAGCTGTCTATGTTTAAGGTGATAGTTGTAGTTGTCTATATTTAGGCTGAAATTGTCTATATTTAACATCTAACTATCTATGTTTCAGGTGATAGACTCTATGCTGAATTTGTAGTTGTCTATATTTAGGCTGAAATTGTCTAGATATTACATGTAATTGTCTATGTTTAACATGTAGCTGTCTATGTTTAAGGTGATAGTCTCTATGCTGAATTCGTAGTTGTCTATATTTAGGCTGAAATTGTCTAGATATTACATGTAATTGTCTATATTTAACATCTAACTGTCTATGTTTCATGTGATAGTCTCTATTCTGAATTTGTAGTTGTATATATTTAGGCTGAAATTGTCTAGATATTACATGTAATTGTCTATATTTAACATCTATCTGTCTATGTTTCATGTGATAGTCTCTATGCTGAATTTGTAGTTGTCTATATTTAGGCTGAAATTGTCTATATATTACATGTAATTGACTATGTTTAACATGTAACTGTCTATGTTTCAGGTGATGTACTGCCAGATAGAATTGAAGATGAACCACTAGTAGGGTCTTTGTTAGGCAGAACTGCTAGTACTTATGAAGAACTCTTTGAATTGTATCGGAGGCAAGCTGCACTTTTAGGTTTCAGCGTCAAATTGTGTACAACAAAACGTTATGCACGTACTAGACAAGTAAGGGTGAAGTATTTCAGGTGTTATGCTCAAGGTTATACCAACTCAAAGGAAAAACAACCAAAAACACCATCACCATACATACAAGGACAAACAAGCAACAAACGTCAAAGGAAAACAAAAGAAGTGCCAGAAACTAGATGTGGGTGTATGGCTGCCATGAACGTCAAACATTGTAAGGAGACAAACTTGTACAAGGTTGATAAGCACTACATGAATCACACCCACCCTTAGACTGAATGGCAGCATCTCCATAGGGTGGAAAGAAAGATTACACTACACAAGGCAGATGTGATAAGTGCAATGGAAAAGTCAGGCATGAAGCCTACTGTTGCATTTAGGTACATGGCTTCCAACTCAGGTGGAACAGAGCATGTGGGACATACTATAAGAGACCAAATTAACTACGTAAATAGTGAGAGCGCATGAAATGTGGTGCGGATGCCCGGCAGATGTAGATAGTTTAATGCAACATAGGCAGCAAGAAGACACAGAATTCTATTATGATATGTTGATTGACAAAGAAAGTAGATTATGTGGGCTCTTTTGGTCAGATGCCATGATGAGGGATGATTATAAGATATTTGGTGATGTTGTAGTCTTTGACACAACATTCAGGACAAATAAGTATGAGCTAATTTGTGCTCCAATTGTAGGGGTAAACAATCATTGGGGCAATGCGATGTTTGGGTGTGCTTTTTTGGCAAATGAACAAACGGAAAGCTTTGTATGTCTACTGACATCATTCCTTAAATGCATGGATTCAAAGAAGCCTAAAACCATATTCACAGATCAAGATCTTTGCTATGTCGAGCAATAGAGCAGTAAAAAATGTTCAGTAAATTATCTAGGTTTTGCCTTAAATTGTCTAGTTTATAAACTTAATGGTCTACTTTATACTGTCAATATTTTATGTTTAAATTTTTAATTATGTAACAGGTGTTTGGGGATGAGACAAGACATAGATTATGTGTTTGGCACATTTGATCATTGCTACCGTGTTCACTTTCTCTCATTGATCAAAACAGTTTATTTGCTTAATAGTATTAATCTGTGCTTTAGAAGTAAAATTATTCAAAACCTACTTGTTACTCACAAACAAACGTTCTACTCTATTTCGTTGTGGTAACTTAATTAATTCACTAGAGAACGATACCGAGTTAGGCATAGCCTACAACTACAGCTTATTCTCTTAAGTTTTATAGAGTATAATTTGAGCTTATCACTGACAAACTATGGATAAGGTGGATACATGAGTACTATCTGAAAGGCCAGGATATTCTCACTTTCTCTCCTTCTGTCTCTTGCTCTTGGCAGAATGCAGTGAAAAATCTAGCACTACTAAGAAGTGATGTCAAATTCAAAGAAAAGTTTGACTTGGTTTTGAAGTTTTGTCATAATGAAGAACAGTTCGAAAGGGAATGGCATTCCATGATTGAAGGTTATAATCTACATGAAAATACATGGCTTGCCAAATTGTATGAAATTAGGATGAAATGGTGTAGGGCTTTAATGCATGGGAATGGCTTCTCTTAGATCGTTGAGAAACTTTTGCAGCTTTTACATCAACAACTTTCTTTCCTTTAAGCTTTCTCAACTTTTCACTCTCTTTCATTTTCTTTAATGCATCTTCTTTGTTAAATGATGCTACTTGTGTCAAAATATCAGATCTCAAACCATTTACATCAGCAAGAATAAGAGCTGAGCAAATTTCAACACGGAGGAATTTCCGACGATTCACCTAATAAACAAAAACAAAACAATTAACAAACACTGAACTAAAAAACTAAACAAATGCAAGCAAAAACTAAACAAATACAAGCAAAAACTACAAACTTGGGGAAACTATTACGTACTTGCATTAGATCCTTGCATTGGAAAGAATTTCCTTGCAACAGTTCCATATGCTCCATGAGAAAAACCCCACAGTCTAAAGTTCCAGGAAAACGAGTCCAATCAAACTTTACAATTTAGTTTCCAACATTATTAAGGAAATTAGCAGCTGGATGCCCAATACGACGAAGGAACTTATCCATTTCATAGCGCTGATATATGAAAACAAACGAAAACATTTAAGCAACAAAAAGCAGCCAACAACAACAAAAAAAAAAAAGTAAAAAAAAATTATAACAATATGTCCATAAGAACTTACCAATTTAGTCATCAATGTATACACTTCTCCTTCATCTTCAACAACCATATTATCAAGATATTGAATCTTCAAATTTTCACAGTTAACAACACAGCATGCAAAGTGTGATTTGTGTGGATGGTACAAAGGCACAAAGAACTGCAAACACAAACAAAAAAAAAAAACTAAACAATATCAAAACAATGAACTAACCAAATTTCAAGTAAAAACTAACAATTTCAGACAAAAACTAAACAATGTCACGTAAAAACTAAACAATATCTGACAAAAACTGAAGCACGTACAAAAGAAACAAATTAGAAAATATACCATTCCCACAGTACAAAGAGAAGATCCAATATCCCCAAGCTGATCCTCAATCCACACATCAAAAGAACCCTGTACTTCATTCTTCGATTCATCTTCATTATAATCCTTCTCATCCTCTTCTGTATCAAAAATCCCAGCAAGCTTGCACCAATGTTTCTGAAAAAACACATGCATAAAACTTAAACTAGAAAAAAGCAAAATATAAACTGGATTGATCACTCAAAAGCTAAAGGAAAAAAAAAAGTACTTACAGAAGTTTGAAGTCCAAAACAAAATCTGGTAATATTACCATTATTTACCCTCCTTTGAAAATCATTCAACACAACTGACCAACAATCAATGACACTAAATGTAATGTAAACTCCAGGATACATGCTAAGAAAATCCTCAGCATTCAAGAAAAACTTTTCAGTCAGATTCACAAACATTGCATCGGACACAGAGAAAAAAGAAGCGGAAAAATGATAAAAATATAATGAGTAAGCTAAACCCATAAAACTAGATAATAAAACAATAAAACTAGACAATAATAATAAAACTTACTGGATCTTGTTGATTGAAAGAAGCAATAATCAACCACTTCTCTTGCAACTGGTTCATTCCATTACAAAGGAAACTCAATTTTCTCATGTTCACGACATAATTCACTTGCACTAGTGGTGGCCCAACATCCAAAGAGCACCAACCACGTACATCTCGATACACTATATCATCGTCATTCTCATCATCTTCTGTTTCATCCTCACCATCTTCATTCTCATCATCCCCTCCATCTCCCTCCTCAGCATCATTCTTTTCCTGTTGTATAACATCATCAGCAACTTCATCCTCGACATTCTCATCATTCTCAACATTTTCCTGCTGGATTCTGCCATCATCAGCAACTTGATCCTGATTTCTAAAAACATCATCATCATTATCCGAGGTCCATTGTAGTCTCAGTTGGTGGATTGGACCTGCCATGCTAAAAAAGTATAAAATTCTAATAAGTAAGCAAAAACTAGACAATAAAATCATATATATTAAGAACTATACACTTTCACACAACATAAACTATACTAAAATATCATAAAACTAGACAATTAGAATATAAAACTAGACAATAAACTTACATCAGGACTTACAGCTACATTATCCCGGCCAGCTTGAGAAGATCTTATAGCATCAAACATATATGTAATGTTTTGATTTGTTTCAGCTTGAGAAAACCCAAGACTGAAGCTTGGACAGTCATTCCTCAACATCAAGAAGTACATAGCCACCATATGATCTAACTGATTCAAAACTTGTGGATCGGACCAAAATTTTTGAGTTTGGGATACTTCTTCTTGAGATGCAGACTCCTCTTCAGGCACTTTCAGTGTTTTCAAAACACGCGCAGAATATGCGTGGAAAACAACTTCCACATCTCGTTTGAGAAATTGGAGCGCCTCGTCCATTGCCTACAAATTTAAAAACCATTTCACAGAAACCAGAAATTAAAGAAAAAACTAGACAATCACATAGAAAAATAAAGACAAAAATCAGAACAAAGTAGACAAAAACAAAAGTAAAAACTATATGAAAAACTAAACAATTTCATGCAAAAAAATAAACAATTTCAGACAAACTAGACAATCATATAAAAAAATAAAGACAAAAATCAGAACAAAGTATACAAAAACAAAAGTAAAAACTATATGAAAAACTAAACAATTTCATGCAAAAAATAAACAATTTCAGACAAACTAAACAATTTCATGCAAAAATAAACAATTTCTTGCAAAAACTAAAAAATTTCACACAAAAACTAAACAATTTCATGCAAAAACTAACAAATTCAAGCAAAAATTAAACAATTTCAGACAAAACTAAACAATTTCCACATCTAAAAAATATACATTCACATTTAAAAACTAGACAATAACATTTAATAACTACACAATAACATCTAAAAACTAGACAGTAACAAAAAATGAAAAAGTAGAAAATAACTTACATCGCTCGGACTATTCTGAATTTCCATATCAGTACGAACTCCATCAGGAATAGGATATCTGATGGATGGAACAGTACCATCATAATCAACAACAACAGGCTTCAATCTCTGCTTACTAATGGGATACCAGTCAACCATAATAGAATTCCCATATCCAATGCTCTTCTCTTTTTCGAGCCTCTCTAACAAATTCTGCGTTGTCCAATGTTGGATAAGAGGAAGTGCAGTAAAATTGCAACGACCTTGAAAAGGGAACCTATGAAGATAAGCCATCACAAGCACAACTAGACAACCATGAATATGGTTTTGCGTTGTTGATTTGTATTTAGAAACTGCATCACACAACGTATCAACAATAAAACCACACCAATCAACATTGCGTATAGATGATACTCTCTCCAATTGACTAACAAGTCTCATATCAAGAGTATGGCCTGCAGTTGGTGCTAAGAAAATGCCACAAGAATAAAGAACAAAAACCCTCTTGAATTCCTCACAACCGTCCTTCAAACTCAATAAAACCTTCAATACATCTGTAAGTCTCACATCTCCCTTTGGATCTGTAATACCAAACTTCTCCCTCCACTTTTTTCTCAACTCCGCATCAGCAAGATATACAGCATCTTTCTTATCAGCAAGCCTTAAGTTCTGATAATGTAACTTAACAGGGAAACCAGGCTTCCTAGGAAGAAGAAAAATGTCTTGAACGTCTTCAGATGTAATATGGTACTTATTCTGCCCAATAGTCTGAATGCGTGTTTCGCCATTGAACCTTTCCACCAGCCAGGGTACAATACCCAATGGAACAGACTTGAATTTCATATGAAGCAACCCACCGAAACCAATTTGCATTACACTTTGTCTTTGTGCATCGTTTAACTTCTCCAGCATCTCAACCATAAGTTTTACAGAAGCCCCAGGCCTGTAGAGTTTTTTTATACCCTCCTCAACCTCCACCACATTTTGGCTGACACGAACTGTATCAGCTTCCTCAGTTCCAGCATCACCAACAAGGAGACCCCCCTTCTTACGATTAGGCTGCCTCTTTTGCTTTGGCTTAGGAGCCTTTGGAATAATCACCTTCTTAGGTCCTTTACCAATACAAAAATAAACACATTAAAACTATAGACAGACTAAAAAGTATACAGTTTATATGAAAAACTAGACAGTTAATATGAACAAATAGACAATATATATTAAAAACTAGAGAGTTCAAAACCCTTAAAAACTAGATGATATATCTTAAACACTATACCATATTTGTTAAAAACTAAAACATAAGGTGTTTACATGAAACTAGACAGTATATATTAAAAACTAGACAGTTTACACAAAAACATCAGAAAATTCAAACAATCAACAAATCCCCGCCAAAAACATACAGTGCACAAAACTACACAGCAAAAAAAGATAAAAAAAATCATAAAAAGTAGTTAATATATCGTAAGAACTAGACAAATCACCTTAAAACCTAGACAGCTTTGCACAGCACAAAAATCAATTACAAAACCACTCATCACAACTCAGCAAAACACCAAAAACCACATCAGGGACCAACTTACACATGCAGCGACATAAAATTCAATTACAAAACCATAAACGAAACTAAACGAACTTCAAACAACAAACAACACATCAGACTAGAAAAAATCCCCGCCAAAACAAAAAAAAAGTGCACACAACTACACAGCAAAAAAAGCTAAAAAATCATAAAAAGTAGATAATATATCTTAAAAACTAGAAAAATCACCTTAAAACCTAGACAGTTTTCCACAACATAAAATAAATTACAAAACAACTCATATACAAACTGTAAAAAGAACAGATCTAGCAAAAACACTCATATCAAAACTCAGAAAACACCAAAAACACATCAGGAACTAACTTACAACATGAATCACATCTAAAAAACCACATATATAGCGAAAAATCTCAAATACGAACCATAAAGGAATTAAAAAACAATAAACTATACCAGAAACAGAATTAAGGAGGACAGGAATCTCCGTGTTCACTTGTTCCGTATTCGATTCCGCCATTTAATACCTATCAAGCAAAAACGAGTAGAAAAAAAGGTTAAAATCACCGATTAAGCGAAAGCATCGAAAACAACTTTAAAACACAAACAAAGCGAGTTTCAACAGTTACTGACGGATCGGGATGAAAACACGATAAAATAAGCAACAAGCGTCAAACGCTCGGCTGAAACAAACATCATCGATTAAGCAGAAACGAAGCAACAAAAGGTAAAAACGAACACAAAAACAAGAGAATCGAGTTAAAAACATACATTACCTGAGAATCGCGCAATGAAACCGCTCCAGAAACTAGGTTTTTCGCCAAAATCGCCAAAAAAAGGAGAGAAATCCGAAAAATGGAAACAATCTGCTGAAAATGGGGGAAAAAAACCTATTTATACTATACCCATATTTAAAACGGTATGACCCGGATAAATTTCAACCCGAAAACCCGGTAATTTGACCCGCGAAAATGAAAAATGGGTCAATGTAAAAACTAGCCAATTTCTGTAGAAAACCAGTGGACTTTTTGGACTTTCCTAATAGTATAGGACTTTTATAAGACTAAGTATTTTCTTTAAACGTGTGCGGTTGTGCCACTATAACCTCAGAGGCATGCCGACATTATAACTCATTCCCTGCATGTGCTGCTATCCAGATAGTACCGGCCTATGCTACTCTTGAAAGTGCCATCCTGCCCAATCTATACCAGCATTTCCTTATGGGCACTCCTTAGCTTAGTGCCAGTATTGTTAATGCCGTTATAGGCCTTAAAAGGTTGCCCACATTTCCTTGTATTGTTGCCATTAGCTCATATCCGACTATAAGGCGTTGACAGACACCCTTGTGGGTTCCTCCAAGCATCGTTGTCGACAAGAATATTTTTTTTCCTGTATGGGGTGCATTTACCTTTTATGTGTTTCATTTTCTTGATTTAATTAGATCTGATATCGTTTTGATGTGCTATAATCTCATGTGAGATCAATGTTATTAGGAATACCATTGGTTTAGGGGGTGTGTTTTTCCAACCATATAAAAATTGGATAGTTTATCAGCAAGTAAATTAGTCCAACTCAACTTAGTATTCCAAGGATTCTGAAACTGACTGGCACTGCCAATTCTCCTTTCAACATCTGTATTGCTTCCAAAGAGTCAGATTCCACTTCAATATTAGGATATCTCCTCTCCCTCAAGTCCTAATTTAATTGCCATCGATGAGGCAGGGATTGCAGCCGCAAATCCCCATTCCCAGTTGCAGTTCGAGCTACTCCACCACGATTCTCGGAGGTAACTAGGCTTCCATCAACATTTAATTTTACCCATCCAGCTTGGGGCTTTTTCCATGTCTCCCTTGTTGTTTTCCCCTTCTTGGACAAATGGGTTTCTAAATCAGAGCTCAGTTGTTTGATCAGCCAAGTGTTTTCTTTTCGGTGCCAGCTTGTTATCTTTGTCATTCTAAGAATCTTACTGTGATAATTAATCCTAATTTGTCACGTCAAACGAATTTATGATGATATGTTTTTGTATGTCACCAGAAAGGAGTCTTTAATGACATTTAAACCTAAAACTTGTCATCTAAAATACTACCTTTTTTTGTAGTGTAATTCTCCCAGTAATCGGTATCCATAACAAGTGGATACAGATCGGCAGTAGATGTAGATACTGGTGAACTTGTCCATGGCACATCCATTGATGTACTGTCACCATTTTCATCGTTCGACTTTGTTTCTTGGTCCCTCGTCTGCTTAGCATTCAGTTTCTCAACAGAGGTATGCGAGGCTGGAATAACTTTCTTTACACCAACTCTTCCTTCGAGCATGCTTACCACAGATGACATTGGTGGTCTTTCTGTAGGAACAAGACTTGTGCAAAGGAGTGCAACTTTGATTGTTGTCAGAACCTCTTCTTTCTTGTAGTGTGATTCCAATCTCTGGTCTACTAATTCCAGTAAGTTTCCGCTCTCATTCAAGGAATTGGCCTGAGAAAAGAAAAGATGGAGTCTTTTAGTATTGTTACATTTATCAGTTGGCATGTGGTGTGTCGTTTGACAGGAGTACATGATACGTAGGCTTTTTATGTTACCCAATCAAGAAGATTGAAGTTATCCATTTTCCACTTCCCGCTTAAGTTGCTTTTTCCACTAACAATTTCCAAAAGAAGAACTCCGTAGCTGTATACATCTGCTTTGTCTGTCAAATGGCCCCTCATCGCGTATTCAGGTGCCATGTAACCACTGCAAAATTGAGTCTATATCATTTCCAACACATCAGTATGTGAATTACATGACAATTTCAAATGGTAAGTATTCACTTTGTTTTGGACGACTAGCTCTTGTGATTATGCAGATATGCACATCATTTGACCAAAACAAGAAACGCCAATGATAAAACAGGTTTTTGGACATGTAGGTGTAGTCACTTACTAAGTTCCAGCAATACGGGTGCTCATGTGGGTGTCATCCTCTTCATCTAGCTTAGCGAGACCGAAATCAGATATTTTAGGACTAAGATTCTTATCAAGGAGCACATTGGTAGCCTTGATATCACGATGGACAATTTTGATTATTGATTCTTCATGGAGAAAAGCCAAACCCCTTGCTATACCAACAGAGATATTGTGCCTTGTTGGCCAATCCAAGTTCAATCGTTGTTGTTCTGGACCTGTGAACATTTACCTTAGGCAATTAGGGAAGAACATAGAAGCTAGTTAACATGATTATGTGTGTGCCATTTTGCATTCTCCAGAAATAAAGATAAGGACCACAAAACATACCGAATAATGCACGAGCAAGGTTATTGTTCTCCAAATACTCATAAATAAGCAACAACTGGTTGCCTTCTATACAACATCCCAACAACTTTACAAGATGAGGATGTTGTAGAGCAGAGATCATGCCTATTTCAGTGATAAATTCACGATTTCCTTGTTTCGATTTGGATGAAAGCTTCTTCACAGCAATGGCAGTACCATCTGGCAACATACCCTTCAAGAAACAAAGAATGTCAATCAACAACTTCAGTTTCCAATTAGACTGAATCAGCAATTTCAGAAACATAAAACAGCAATAGAGAAAATATATGGAAAATTAATATTCATTTCATTATTTACCTTGTATACAGGACCAAAACCACCTTCTCCAATCTTATTAGTTGGATCAAAATCATTGGTCGCGGCTTTAACTTGACGATATGTATAAGAACTAGTCTGGAGATCTACACCTCTTAACTCTGCCAAAAGGGTCATTTGTGTAACAAGCATCTAAACGACAATGAAACTAGTATAAATTTGCTAGCGAAAATTGCAAAATTCCATAGCAATTCTTGCATGGATAATATATGCTGAAATACCAGTACCATATTCTAAAGTGTCTTTCCGTTTGAAGCACCCCATCCACCAAAGAATACCCACAACCAGCAAGATTGCAGAAAGAACTCCGAACACTATCCCAACTATAGCCCCCGTAGAGATGCTGAATGGTACTGGAAAATCTGTACAAGATAGAACGAGGACACATGTATAGTTATACTATAATCAAAGTTAAATCCTAAAAGATTTTGTTACTGATAGAATGAGGAGTATTAAAAAACACTTAAAATGGCCTTGCCAGTTTGAATTACTAGAACAATGCCATGAATCAATTACTTGACATTCTCTAGTAATTTATATAGATTACAGGTCCGGATTTACCGAAATATGTACCATCTCCCGTATCACAGCAATGGCACATATGTTCATCTTAAAATTTAGGACACATTTATGGAAAATGCAACCAATAATCTCTTTTAATTAACATTATCATTTATAAAAATTAAGTAGCTTGATTCCATTGTTATGTTGTCAGCAGCCATTGCAAGAACCTCTACAATTTAACAGATATGTAATTGATCCCTGATAGAAGCCTTTGTTGAATATAAATTCCTGTTAGTTGAACAATTACATCTAGGTATTTTTAGCTGATTTTGAGTTAACCAACTTATTTACTACAATAATTGTTCAACTAAACAAGGCCTTACCAATTCTTTCTTAATACTCCCATTTTAATTTTCTAAATGATTAATTGTTAATAGGTTATTTGGCAAGCGATTAAAATAAAAAAAAACCAGGTTAAGATAGATGTTTTTAGGTGTTTTTAACCAGGTTATGTTGGTTTTAACCACTTGTAAATCAAGCACTAAATGATTAATTTTTTATTGTATCCACTACTAACATACGCCATACATAATATGTACACAGTAATTTTTTAAATTAATTATTAAATGATTAATCGTTATAAAATTGATTAATTTTCATAAAAATTATTATTTATTATAAAAATGTTATAAATTGTAATTGTATGGCATTTCTTATATACATATTATTCTCCAATTTAAATACCATATAAAATGTGTCGGCTTATTTAAATAACACGTGTCACTTTGCAAAATACATAAATACGTTAGATTAAAATGTAAATACGGTAGTTTTTTTTGTTAATTTCACATTGATCATATTTTATTGAAAATATTTTACCCATAAACTTAAAAAATTAAAAAAAAACATAATAAATAAAAATTCCAAAAACTAAAAAAGAGTTTTTCTTTAAAAAAAGAAAAGAAAAATTGCATTTTCAGCCATGGAAGCTTGGACAAAAAATGCAAATTTTCTTTATTTTTCTAATTTTTTTTTAATTTTTCATTATTGTAAAATGGTGGTTTCAGAAATTATGTTGTCAAAATGGGGTCCATATAATTATTCGAAACAATGTGGTTCAATTGAAATTGACGGATTTTTTTTTAATTATTTTAAAAAATAACGGCCAGATTTTAAATACATGTAAGGGTCATTTACATATAGACCCCTTGTAAGATTGTCCAATTACAAATTCATACCCGTTGTTTGAACAATTACATCCTTACCCAAAATCGTTGGCCAAGATTAACGATTCATTTTTCAGAAAAAAAGAAAAGATAAAATAAATAGTAAAATAGAACTTAATGGAAAAATAAAATTATAATTGTAAGTTTTATTACAGTAAGGTCTTTTATGTTTGAAATGCTACAAAATATACCCAATTCTAAATTTTGCTCATATTATCATCCAAAAACATATTTAAAATCAACCCTCAACCAATTCAAAAATTCAACAAACTCCCACGTTTGATTATTTAGGAAGGAAAAAAAAAAAGAAATTGACCGGAGCTCCGGCCAGAACTTCCATCTTCTATGGAAGCTCTCCAAACGGAGCTTGAAGCTCCAGATCTGGAGCTTCTATGGAAGCACCAAACGTGTTGAGGGGTTTAGCCTCGAACACTAACTAACTAAACTACCACAAATCCCCGATCTAAGATCCGCCACCAACTTGAGGTCCGACCTGATGACTTGGTCCGTTAGATAGGTAACCCGGGTTGCAAGTTGTCAACCCAGTAAGAGACTTTACTCAAGAGAGAGTTGTAAAGATCTCAATGAAGTAGTTATGAGATATGATTTGGAATAATTATTGCTTATCACTTGGAAATTGTGACTTACCTTAAGGTCTTGGACCTTGTGCTATATTTATAGAGACCATATCTTATGAAATGACTCATAAGATGGTGCCAAGTGTATGCTTCAAATTTGGACACCAATGCTACCTTTGGCCCACAGCCCAATAGTGAACAGTAGCCCACATCCGATTAATGGGCCTGGGAGGGTAGTTTGGACCTTTTTGCTCTGAGAGTACTGTTCCCCCTGTTGAGTCCGTGTTAGTCCCTCGGACAGATCTGTCTGCTTGGTTGGTCTGCCCTTAGGTAACTCTGGGTGTCCGAGCCAGAAGTTTCACGAAAGTATCTCAGTGGTTCTGTTATATACGTTTGGTCTTAATGTGATGGTGGCGTCCGAGATTCTCTCCTCCGGTCCGTTTGGCATCCTAGGACTGACAGTTTGTGGTACTTGGAAGGACCATGTGACCTTTTGTCAGGTTCGGAAGTCGTACACCTAGCTTGGTCGGACTTAGCTGAGAAGGTGTGTTGACTTGTAAGTACTAGTTGACCTGGAATGGTTTCCCTTAAGTCAGACCGTTTGAAGGTCAGACTAGTACTGAATTGGCTATTTCAGCCTTGATGTGCTCTAGGACACACTCTATGGCGCCCTTAACGGATTGGACACATGTCCGTATCAACATATGCCCCCTAGTTTCCAAGTATCTTAGTAGAAGATAGTTGGTAACTATGAAAAGAACAAGTGTGTTGTGGAGCGTGTCCGAATCGTTAACTGAAAAGGAAAAAAAATCCCTTTTTGTGAGATCCGTTGTCCGTGTTCTTAGGAATTCAATATATCTACCCCCCCCCCCCCCCCCCCGTTCTACAGTCCAAGTTATGTAATAGCTCGGACTGTAGAAGGAAAAGGTATTTGTATCCGAAATATATAGATCCGAGTACGGTTAGGATCTGAAGAAGTCTTATGTGGAAGAGTGTATAGGAAGCAATCCGTTGGGCCAAATATGTGGAATGGCCCACCCGGGCTGATGAACAGTGATTCAAAAGGCCCAATAAGTCGCTTGTCCGGCCCACGGGGAAAGATCCCGGGTGAAGCGATACGACTCTTGGATTGAAAAGATCAACGGTTGGGATTTAGACCCAAGTGATGTGACGTTTCTGAGAAGAATTAAATGGGGTGTAATGTCAATACACCACTTGTGAACCGGCGCATCCGTTGGATTGAAAAGATCAACGGTGGGGTTTGAATCCAGGTGATGTGACGCTTTGCCTTCCCCAATTTCCCCCTATAAATAGTTGCCTAATCTGTCGCTTTCACACTTTAACCAAACCGAAACTCAGAGCAATTCTTAAGCAATCTGGGCAAACAAAAATCAATCCGAGCAACCAAAACTCGCAAAATCTTTCACTTTCCAACTGAGATCTGTACTCTCGGAGAGCTAGCAAGGCTGCGACGTTCGTCTAAACTTACCAAATCAACTTTATCAAGTAAGTATGCCTTGATTCTTCCTAAATTTTCTTTTTTATGATATGCTCGCTTAATGCTTGTATGCTTCTCCCTTGTTTGGACGTTTGTTTGTTGATTCCGTGGTTTCACATGTTGCACTTGGTAGACTCCTGTAGTATACTTAGTTGGAATACTCCTCCTGTATGCTGTATTGTGCTAAGTTCCCTAAGTAGCAACTTGTTGAGCTGACTTGTATAATATGTTAAATATGCATAAAAATCGGTATTGCATGTTCCTATTGTAGTATTTTGGTGCCGATTGGCACATAGACCTTTATATGCTGTCCCTGTTAGTGTGCCATATAGGGTAGATAATAGTGCCAATGGCACGTCTTTGCGTGCCAAGTCTAGTACCCACGGTGTCATGAGATTATGTACCATGTAGAAAATCTGATAAAGTAAGGCTTCCTCGGACCATTGGACTTAATAAGATACCTAAATTAACTCTCGGACAATCACAATCCTCGTTACTGATCCGTTTCCTTGTGCCCTAGGATGTCCGGGAGTGATAGTCAGAATCATCACGAGGCTCAAGGCTACGATGATGGAGCAAGCCAGGTGACTGAGTCCATGGACGTAACCGCATCCGTGTCAGATTACCTAGTGTTGGAGGCTGTGCCTACCAAGGACGAGCAAGTGATCCCGGATGCGCATGAAACTGTCGTCATTGAACTCCTTTCTTCCAGGGATTTCGATGCTGGGCAAGGGGTCCGCAATGTGACAGAAACTCGGCCTGAAGTGGTAGTGGGCCAGGAAGATGTTGCTAGGATTAGGTCTCGAGTCTAGTCTCGGACCATAGGTGGTGGTGGTGTGTCCGCTGGTTTGAATGAACCTCGGATTGAGTAGGGAGGTGACAGTGGTCAGAACGCGGATGATGTGGAGATGTTCGAGGCTGGGGAGGAGGACCGTGTGGAGACAGAAGCAGGTCCTTCCAATCCTAATACGTCCGCGGTTCCAGTAGTTGAAGGAGGAGAGGAGGAAGAAGAAGAGGAAGACGCCTCTGAGAGTGTCTGTCCGCGTAGGCACTCAGTGCGAAATAATCGTTAGATTGTTCTCCACCCCAGAGCAACTGCGAACCCTACTCTTCCTCTGGTAGCTGGGCGTGGGGCACAAGCAGCGTGGACCAAATTTCCTCGTTCCGCATCCGCCGTTGTGATAGCGGACCAATACGGAGAGCTCAACACAGACGGGTTGCTCCCTACTTGTCCGTCTAAAGTGAAGTTGGTGGATATCCCGGAGTGGAGGAGGAAGTGGGAGATTCCCGATACTGTGGATATAATGGTCCCAGAGCCCGGGCACGCATTTTACAATCCGCCAGCCGGATATATGTGTGTGCATGAGGCGGCATTCGCTTGCGGGTGGAGGATCCCTATTGCGCCCGAGCTTAAGCAGATCCTGAATCACATCGGGATTGGTCCGAGCCAGGTTATCCCAAAATCTTTGGGTAACCTTATCTGTTTTGTCATCTTTTGTAAAAAGAAGGGGCAGCTGGTGAACTTTGAGAACTTCCGGCAGCTCTTCAATGTTACTTTCAGTCCGGGGAACCCCCTTTTCTATACCTTTGTAAATAGAAAAATTTATAATTTTATTTCCGATTCCATCTCCTCACTCGGCTCCAAATGGTGGAGTAAATATATTTTTGTGCGGATGGCTTTGAAGCCTGGGGAGTCCGCAAGGAGGCGAGAGCAGTGGGGGCTGCCCAAAAAGTTTCTGAGGGAGAGTATCCCAGATTGGCGCCCACTTCCGAAGAATGTGGCTCCGTGGGTGGTGGAGATCCACAAGAAAAATGATCCACCCACATATCCGTTCCACGGATTGATTTGTCAGCCGCTGCCCTACTTGTGCGGACTGACAGATGCCGTGGAAGTTGGGGGAAAGACAGATTTCAGTAAGGATCTTTAACTTAGGATTTGTGCTTTCTTTTCTTTTGAATGCCCTGCCTTGAATTTTCATTTCCGAGATTCCTGTTATTCTCCCTTTATGCATCCGTATCTGACACTTTTATTTTGTTTCGCAGCTTACTGGTTCGACTATATAATGTCGATCCTCCGTGAGAAGAAGAAGCTGCAGAGAGAACAACAGGCCTTGGAAATGGCTGCTAGGTAGAGGAGGAAGATTATCAATACTTCCTCGGGTCTTCCTATGCCGGACCCAAAGAACGCTGCAGTGTTTGTTGTTGAGGAGGAGCGGCGGAGTAAGGCGGGGGAGGATCCGCAAGTGATGGGGGTACCCGACAGGGGTAAAGGTCCCGCCACTCGTAGCACCACTGCGTCTCAACCAGCTTGCTGCCTCCGCGGGACGCCATCGTATCCGGGAACAAGAGGAAGGCGACCTCGGGTGCCTTTCCCGCATCGAAGAGGCAACTCTTCTCTACTGCCCTGCCTTTGTCCGACCAAGCAGCTTGGCTGACGAATGAAGCTGGACTGCCCGAAGTAGAGCGGGTTGGGGAGCTCCATGAGCTTCATCAGAGGGTACATATATTTGCCTGTCTTGTGTGTTATCTGAATAAAAATGTGCAACCTTTCATTGTATGGATCTCTTGCAGCTCGGATGCCTTATCAAAGCAATGCAGTGGAAGGCCAGTGAGTGGGCCACTATCGAAGAGGACCTGCATAAGCGATCTTTGCGGCGGAGGGCGAAAAAAAGCGGTGAGCGTAAACCCACCTGAAGCAGTAGGACACAACAATAGCCAAGCTGAAGGCTAACGTGGCGACTCTTACGTCGGATGTGGAGTGGCAAGAGAACTTTATTGATAAGTCGATGAAGGCATTCCTGGAGTCCAAGGATGCGCTCCTCGAAGATCTCCAGTTTGCCCGGCTCGAAGCGGTGAATGACTTCATGAAGTCAGACTCCTTCAAGTTCTTTATGGCGGATAAAGCTGATGCGCTTCGCTTGGAGGGGTTTTCGTCTGCCATTGGCCAACTGTAAGGGAAGGGACTGCTTCCTCCCAACTTTAACTGGAAGGCGGAAGGGCTAGATCCTGCCGCAGATGCCAATGGAGTGGAGATCCCGTGGAGGTTGTTCCCGATGAGAAGCTGGGCGCGTGTGAGTTCGCAGAGATAGTCACCGAGGAAGGTGAGATTGACATCACCAACGGCGGGCCTTTTCTTCCCAAGTGCGTCCCGGATGCTCTTCGAAAGGTATGCTTCACGCCGTTCCATGAAAACATGAACTATCTGAAGGATTGGTACTTCATGCCTTCTTGGATCGTCGGCCATGACGCGGACTTCAACTTGTTCGAGAACATCAAGGCTTCCTTTGACGAAGTTGCTGCATCCCGCGCTGCTGCTGCCAATGTCAATGCCAATCCGCCCTCCACTAATCCGCCTAGAGTTGATGAAGCCGGTCCGAGCCAACCTCCTCCTCAGTAAGAAGTCCGGGGTATGCCCCGTGAAAAAAAATTGTAAACATTTGAATTTTGAGATCTTTTGTCGGCACGGAATGTTGCCAAGTACAATATTTATTATTTCTATTGTCTGTAGTAGTCGTTCCCGGTACAACGTTACTTTTGTCTTTGATATAACAATTGTGCGCTCCTTTATTTACCTTGATCCGTCCTTCATACGCTTGGTTATCGTAAGTAGCAAATATACAACTTTGCAAGCTCGGACAACTGTCTTTATTATACCGATTTACTTTATGGTGATGCGTAATCTTCTAGAAGGGGGAAGGTGAAGCGGTAAAGTCGCCATTATTACTGTGTCCTTTCATCTTCCGAGCCGTCAGATGGTGGACACGTGGCGTGACCGGAGGGATTCTTCGTTCCTATAAATAAGGATATGGTGATTCTTCCTTTCTCACTTTTTGACCTCTCTTCAGCCTTTCCTTTTCTAGAAATTTACTCTCCGAAAAAGTCAGATTCCTTTAGGATGTCGGAATTCGCTTGAGAAGCTGCAGTCCGAGCTAGTCAACTTCACCTTAATGCAAGCACAGTGCTACCCGACTTGGAGAACTTCGACTTTGGAGAACCAGATGATCCCAAGTACGATTGCTGTCGGCACTGTATAAATTGTGCCTGCGGAAACATGCACCCTCCGACTTATCCTAGTAAAGGCACAGTGGATGACTCAATCATTCTTGATCGAGAAGGTGATTCCCCTTTGTGTCCGGTGATCGCCAGGAGGCGAGCTGAGGAAGAGAGAGAGCGGGTGCTGAAGATGATCCGTAGGAGGATCCGAATGCAGCAGCAAGCTCGTCGGGCTCAAGGTGGTGGCTCGGAATCTCATGGCTCAACCTCGGGAATCCACTGAAGGGACAAGGCGGGGTATGCCTCGTAGGCATATGTATGGTCCTCGGACCTTGAAAAGTTGTACTTTCCGTTTTTGGAATGTTCGAATGATTTTCTAATGAAATTTGAACTAATCTCAATTAGATGAAGTTGTTACCTTTTTCATAGACTTACTTTGTCGGATCATTTTTATGCCATTTACTTGCAAAATGGCCAGCAGGTACGAACTCGGACGCGGTTAATGGGCTTGTCTGGATCAGGTAGGGTAAGCTCAGTCGATCCAACACTGTTCGGCCCAAACGGGTAGCCCATTCCCATTGTCGACGTCAAGGTTATTACGTGTCGGACGCTTATTGGTTCGTCCTATCTATAAATACCCGAGTTCTCCTTTGCATTGATCTCCTAAATCCGACTCCAATTTCCATTCTTACTGAAAATTTCCACCTTCTTTCTTAAACTCGGATAGATCTTACAATTTGAGCCCGGTAGTACCCATAAAAAAGATGATTTCTTGACTAGTCTCCCCCTCGAGACTCCTGTCCACTCTCAAATCGGCGCTTGTCTTGAGTTTGAGAGTGGCGTGGGTCTGGAGGGGATGATTGCTCAAGATCAGTTGTTAGAAAACACAGATCTTGGAAAATGTTCAGATCCGGGGGTAGACTAACGGATGATCTTAGCTGCTGGCGGGTGGGTCGCCATACGATCAATGCGTCAGATCCGTGCTCGGATTCGAACAAACAGGTACCTTTGAAGAACCCCTCTGCCCGGAGATAGGAGGTTTGATGCTGTAAAGATCCGAGGTAACACCGCTTGGTTCTCTTCATCAGACACATCTATTATATCCGGAAATCCGAGGTTTGATGTCGGACATAATAGATATGTCCGTCTAATCTACTTATGAGTATGAGATTCCGAGTGCCTTTTTTATAGGCTGGCCATGATAAATTATTGACTCATGGTGGCTCGGACTGGGCCAACAATCACTGGTTTAATGTGTCCGTACACACTATGCATGGGATCCGTAGAGGGAATCAAAGGTATGGTGATATTGTAGAATTCCAACTTACTGAATCATTCTGTATTGTGCAGGCACATCAGATTCTTGGTGTCCCCCGAAAGTTATGCTTACCGATTGACACGGAGAAAGCTTTCCTGACGGAGGAATAATCCCGAGAGAAGATGACAAATCTACAAAATCCTTCCGTTACCTTTTAACATTGTAACCGTAGATCTTACAAGGATCCGAGATTGTAAAATGGCTGCCTTTTTTTGTGTATGAATAAAATTTCTTTGCTTTCCTGCTGTCTGAATACGAGTTTCCAGATTTATGAATTGAAAGATAAAAGTTGTATTGATTTGACGGAAATTCAATTACAACCTGTGGGCCGTAAAGGCAATGACAAAAGAATACCGAAAACAGAACTGATGGAGTTTCGCGTAACAAACAGTTTTAATCCTAAAATATCCAAATGACCCGCAGAGGTCCGTGTAACCATCCCTACGCATAGAACTTTTGAAGGTTCCTGGCATTCCAAGTACGCTTGAGTGGGTGTCCGTACTCGTCTTCCAATTCGTAACTTCCGTTCACTCTTGCACCAACGATCTTGTAAGGTCCTTCCCATTTAGGCTTAAGCTTCCCAACATTGCTCAAGATATCAGCTCCGCGGAGCACTAGGTCTCCGACATGTAAGTCATTCGCTCGAACATTTCTGTTGTAGGCCCGGGCTGCAGTTGCTTGGTACCTGTGGATGTTAGCCAATGCTTCGGTTCTTTTCTATTCCAGCGTGTCTAGGTCAAATATCTGAGCTTCACGATTGACGAATCATTGAACTCTTGGACCCTCATTGTTTCAACCGCAATTTCCGCTGGTATGACTGCTTCCGAGCCATAAACCAGGGTAAATGGGGTTTCTCTAGTTGTGGTCCGCGCAGTGGTGCGATGAGCCCACAGTACGCCATCTAGGTCATCCACCCAACTCTCATGGGAAGTTCTCAGCCGCTTTTCGAGGATCTTAACAATTGTCTTGTTCGTGGACCCAGCTTGTCCATTAGCTTGTGGGTATCCGACAGATGTGAAGGGTTGTTCAATCTTGAAAGATGCCAACCATTCCTTGAGTCTGTTGCCCGAGAATTGAGCACCATTGTCCGAGACAAAAATTCTTGGTAGGCCAAAGTGACAAATGATGTTTTTCCAAATGAAGGTCCGCACGCGGCTTTCCGTGATAGTTGCCACAGCTTCCGCTTCTACCCACTTGGTGAAATATTCCACGGTCACAATTAAGAATTTCTTCTGTTGAGTGCCCCTTGGGAATGGCCCGACAATATCGATGCCCCATTGATCAAACGGACATGCTATGACTGACGGAATCATACGGTGTGTCGGACGATGGGGAACATTTGCATAATATTGACAATCAGGACATCTTCGGGCGTAGCCCGCGGAATCCTTATCAATGGTAGGCCAGTAGTAGCCTTGTTGAATGATCTTCTGAGCAAGAGTTCGTTCTCCGGAATGGCTTCCGCAGCTTCCGCTGTGAATTTTCTCAAGCACAGTCTTCGCTTCTTGCGGACCTAAACATCTTAAATGAGTCCCAGCGAAAGATTTCTTATACAAATCTTCCCCAAGTATAAAATATCTGTTTGCTCGGCGCTGTACACTCCTTGATTCCTTCGGATCAGCTGGTAATGATCCGTCTTTTAGATAACTAAAGATCTCAGTCATCCAGTTCCTTCCCGTTTCAGTTATCATAACAGTTGGAGTAGGACTCATAACGGATGAGTCAGTAATAGTGAGTAGGATTACTCTCCTGTTCAGAGAAGGCATTGCGGGGCAAACTTTGCCAGAGCATCCACTCTTTCATTCCGTGCCCTATCAAACTTCTCCAGGGTAAACTCATCAAAGAGACTAGCTTCTTGCTTAAGTAGCTCAAGATACTTGATCATTGAAGGGCCTTTTGTGGCAAAAGCACCAGAAAATTGGGCTTCAACTAACTGTGAATCCGTGTAAGCTTTAAGTTTCCGGATCTGCAGGGACTTGGCTAGACGCAGTCCGACTAACAGTGCTTCATACTCAGCCTCATTATTGGTGACTTTGAAGTCCAAGGATATCACTGTAGCAAATAAAATTGCACAAATGAAATTTTATTGATTTGATGAGTGCGGGTACAATTCTCTATTCTAATCCTCTGATTCTAGTCTTCTAATGCGGCAAACTTGGATATTCAAAGTCTTCGCTTTAGGATTTTATGACTTCAAGGTCGAGGAAATGATGATTTGGGGGCTTCTTGGCTTAATCTCGAATCAAATCGCGAACTTGGAAGTGTTTGGGGCGGACGATAACGAACTTCTTGAGAGATGGATGAACTCCACGAAGAATGCTACTAGATCGTCACGGAATTTGCCCTTTGATCTTCTGTAGATGAAGTTTGGCCTTCAGGAAATGTTTCTTCAAGGGCTTCTTAGCTTGATCTTGAATCTAACGTTTCTTTTGGCTTGAATTTGATGAAGAACTTCAAGAATTTTGCTTGGGATTCTTCAAGGCTTTTGGATTTTGATATTCACCGGTGGAAGTTTGGCCTTCGGAAAAATGTTTCTTCAAGGGCTTTTCACCTTGATCTTGAATCTAACGTTGCTTTTGGCTTGAATTTGATGAAGAACTTCAAGAACTTTGTTCGGACTTCTTCATGGCTTTTGGATTTTGATCTTCCTTTGCGGCGGTTGATTTTCCAATATCGTTTCTACAAGTGTGCGAGGACTTCTTCTTGGATCAAACGAAGGTTTTGCTTTAGTTGCCGGAAGAACTTCTTGAATGCTCCTTCGAACTTCAAAGCCGAATCTTGAGAGGATGAGAGGATTTGTGGGCACTTGCTCTTCACTTCTTCTCTTCTCCACTTCTTTCCTCCACTTCTTCTTCTTTCCTCCCTCCTTCCAATTTGATGGAAGACCTCTATTTATAGATGTGGAAGAGGGGTAAAGATGGAAATCCATTTTTTGAAGAGGGGTAAGGATGGAAATCCATTTTTTAAAAGCTTTTTTCCTTTTCTTGAATAATTGCATCACATGTATGATGTGTCGCGATCCCATTGGTCGAATTATCTCCTTCTTCATGTCTTGATTTAATTGGAAGTATGCATTTTGACATCATCCTTTTAACATGGCGCCTTTAACGGATTGGCTATTTCAGCCTTGATGCGCTCTAGGACACGCTCTATGGCGTCATTAACGGATTGGACACATGTCCGTATCAACAAAACGGAACTTCAATGGAAGCTCCGAAAGGAGCTGGAAGCTCCAGCTTCCATGGAGCTTCCAGCTCCGAACGGAGCTTTCACTTTTAAGAATTTTTTTTTAAAGGAAGAAGAAGATGTAGGAAGCTCAAATTGGGCTTCTTCCATGGAAGCTCAATTCCGTCCAAGCTTCCATGGAAGCTCAATTTCGAGCATCAATGGTGGTTCGTGGTGGGGGATTGTGGTGAAGATTCCATGGTGGTTGTTCATGGTAGTGGTGAAGAAGGGTGGAGCCGTGGAGGAGATGGTGGTGGAATTAGAAGTGAGGTGTTTTAGTGAAGAAGGAGAAATTTTGGAGAAGAAGTAGAATTGGGGGTTTTAAAATGTGAATTGGTGAAATAATTAATTTGAATGATTAAAAAGAAATGATAAAATAGAAAAGAAAAATAAAAATAATGGTAAAATAAAATAAAAATAGGAATCTTTGACTTTTTGGGTTTATATGTAATTAATTTGAAAACGTAAGTGAGGGTTTTGTAATTGTTCAAACATCGGGTATCAATCTGCAAAGTGGCCATCTTGGAGGGGTGGGTTTTATAAATACACCTAATAGTTGAACTTCAATTACATCTAAGTCCACACGTGACACCTATAAGTTAAGCATGTTTGGCCACTTATAAAAGCTGATAATTGGAGAGGGGCAAAAAAGGCTTCTTCAGGTTTTAATCTGCCAAAAGTCAAATTCGTTGACTTAGATATAATTAATTTGTATCTAATTAGACTTGTTTGTTATTGTTTATTTAACAGTGTGTAATAAGAAAATTTAGTAGGGCAGATGTAATTCGTCCTATTTTTTATTTTCAGAATTAATGCATCTTCAGCAATCTTTCAACTTCTCAAAGAGTTGTTATTAAGATAATTCAACAGTACTATATGTTTGCAATCTTTCAACTTCTCAAAGTGGAATACACGAGTACAAAAAAAAAATAAAAATTCTAGTAAACAATTTTTCCACTTCTACTGCTCTTCACAGAGTATACAATAACTTTAAAATGCTTTAATATATTCTAGTCATATCAAATGCTTGAGCATTGGTTTCATAACTTTGCAATAGTTAGGGTAGGTGCTTAAGGATAGATTAAGTAAAGAATTTTTGTTAAGGGTAAATTTTGTTAATGTCACGGCTGGATTTGTTTGTCAATGTGTATGTTTAAGGATAAACGGATATAGAAGTAGATTTTATATTTTATGGAGATTGTTACGAAACAAAATTTATTCTCATTTTATTTGCATTGCCAATGCCTCGTGACGCAATTGCAACTGGTACGGAAGATGGTTCGGTATAGTAAATTCGGACCGATAAATTTCAAAAGAAATAGGGGAGTTCCAGACTCACTTGAATTTACTGATATAGCTGAAATGAGAGGACCATATACCCCTTTGACGGGTATAACCGTTGTTCCTTTTCCGGCCCAATAGAAACGAATGTCCAAGGTTTGATTAGTAACAGTAGCAGTGAAGGGTCTTATGATTGCCCTATTAACTCCACCTGCTTCATTTTCTATGTTGAAATCCTTCAGTACCAGGTTTCCCTAAAACAAAATTACAAAATTTCTCTCAAATTAATATTTTGGTGCCCTGGATAAAGATCTATTTTCTACAAACAATAATAATAAATTTATAAATAATCAAACTAATAAGTTTGATAACAGGCAGCACTAAACTGTTTCAGTTCGAACTTTTCAGCATAAGCATGTCCTATCATGAAATCCTTTTTTGATTTTCATTAGACAGTTGCATTCATACAGACTACTAGTGACCCTTCAATGTTGCTTATGGAATGGAGAAAGAAGCAGCACCTGAATGTATACGTCAAAAATACGCCTCCCAAGGCTACTGAATGTTCTGTCATCTGTAAACATGATCTCAGCAAAATGTAAGTTCACTGTATATTTTCCATTTGCCAGACAGAATCCATAATAGGTCAATGACAGGGGAGAAAGTCGTGCATTCATGTAAAGCCTGGGGTCCTGCCCAACAATGCTTGAGTTGCTTGATAACACATACGGGCTGGGGCGAACGTCGTCACCAGGAACATCTAAGAAGTGTCCTGTGCTACTAAATCCCCAGTTTGTACTAGTACGGACAAACCTTGAAGCGCCTCCAGGACTTGAATCATCTTCGTAGTTACCATCGGCTTCGGCTATCTCTGACCCACCACAATTTATGTGGAAAGAGGAATATGCTGAAACAGAGATTTAACTGAAACTTCTACATATTCATTTCATGGAAACAAAAGTAAAGAACCGTTGAATATAGGCACATCCATAAAGAAGGAATACAAATGAAGTCTGATAAAGAGTATCATATACGGTTAATCCTATGGGAGAATCAGGCTCTATACTCTCCAATTTTGAGAACTAAATACTTGTAAATATTTTATTTCCACACTGAAGATAAGAAAATAAAAGGAGAAATCAACGACCCGATGACTCATCATATTCATATGTACTTACTTTGACTGCAGGGGGGGCTTCTTAAGCAGGAAACAATGCCACTGCCAATACATGTTAAATTCATAATTTCAGGGCCTATGAATCGATAGAAACATGAAATTGTGAATATATGATACTAAATCAACATTCAAACTCACCTCGAATTTCCTCTGGAGCTTTCAAACAAATTATTCCTGATAAGAAGTGATCATATGTTACTCAAATTCGACATGTCATTATAAGATATTAGTAGAGTTTAATACTGTGTTTTATTGCAGAACAAAATGAGAAAAGCTCACGAGTTTTGTTCTTGACAGGCGGAAGGTGATTCTGGTAACGTGAGGTTGTTGTAAGACAGGTCTCGGTGTCTGTGAAAAGAAAAAAAATATACATAGATGTTACAGCTTTTGCACGAGAGAGAAAATGGGCCATTGTAGTCAGGTATATATTTCATGCATTCATTCCCACCATGATCATCTATGGTTGATAGTGTAGGAAATGTAGTAGGTGTCTGCGGGTATGGAAGTAGTGGAGAACAAAAACATGATCGAGAATAGTCGATAGTTTAACTATCTCTCCTTAAGGTTTTATTGTCCCGCTACAGTGCACACGGGTTGCTTACAACAGTCTCGAAGGATAAAACTTCTCTTAAACGGCTAGGTTGCACTCCGATAGCCGAGTCTGCTGAACCTTAGTTTAAGTGTATAAGGATGCACAAAAGAGCAGAAGGCACTACAAGAATTCTGTGTTTTGACGACGGTAAGGGGCGACGGACTTGGCGATGGATAGGGCGTTTTGCCCTATCCGTCGCTAATCCGTCGACGTATCCGTCGTTAAGTAACGACGGATAATTCTATCCGTCGTGACGTAACGACGGATAAATATCTGTCGTTTGACTTAAAAAAAAAAAACAGAAATTTAACAACGGATAGATTATCCGTCGTTAAAAAAGAATTAAAAAAAAAAGGTAGTAGCTATCCGTCGCTGATTCCCAGACATAAACGGGAACAACTTCTTCCTTCTCCCCCATTTCTTCTCTGCTTCTTTCTTCTTCTCCCGTCTTCGAAATTTTCGTCTTCCCGGTTCTCCGACAAAACGTCCACCATTCCGGCGAATCTTTGGCTCTTTTGAAAGCTCTTTCAACAAGGAACTCGGGTGTCCGTTCAATTTCATCGATCTTCGACTATTTTTCCCGCAATTTGAAGGTAATGGTCTAAAACCCTACTTTTGTAAATTTGGGACTTTTGCTCATTTCGATCAATTGTATGTTTCTAAACTCATATACTAGCTAGTATAACTCATATTAAGTAGTGGGTTAATGAATTGATTGATTTATTGTGAAATTGATTAGTTAGTATAATGTTTGTAAGTATGGTGTTTAGTTTGATGTTTGTAAGTATGAAGTATGTAAGTATATATGGTATGTATGTAAGTATGTATGTTATTTATGGTATTTATTTTGATTTAGTTTAATGTTTGTAAGTATGTATTGGATTTGGTTAAGTATTTGGTAATTTATAATTTGTATAAAAAAATTGGTAAGGGGGCGAGAAGTGGAGTATGTTGAGAAAGACGACTCAATTACCAACTCGTAGCAAGAAGAGGTTGTCGATGAACAAGCAAAAAACTCATGTACAGGCTCGTGATGAGTTGATAGATCTGCACGAGGACCAGTATGTAGACTTAGACGAGGACGCACAGGGTATGTGAGAAGGGTAGATTATGTATATAACTAGTTAGTTGTTGATAATACCAAGTATTTGTGATTTACATGCTTTTCAAAATGTATGTAGGTATATACTAACACATTTTTCTTGTATTTGTTGCATGTTTTTGCAGATGCCGCGACATAGGCGCCCCACATACCGTCCTCCCCCATGCGGCCAGTCACGGGGTAGTACTAGTTGAGCAGGAGGGTCTGACTCAGAGGAGCAGTAGATTAGTCAGAGCAGCCGCTCTACGGTTCCTGAGACGCCACTGGTTCGAGCAGGGGCTCAACTCAGATCTTCGGGAACTTACAGGACGACGATTGTCCCAACACCGAGCTCGAGGTTGGGGCTCAGTGGAACGGGAAGCTTGTGTTGTTCCCACTGGGCAAAGACAAGTAAGTATTATGCATTCTTTTATATATATAGATCTAACATACCTTAAGTTAATTTATGTCACATCATTGTTATACTATATACTAATTAATATTTGTTTCTTGTATCTTATACATTGATAACAGGTTATGGCCTTCAGATGCAGCCGCTAAACTCGACGACATCTTTCGGACCAAGAGGGAGCCCCCGGGGCAAGGGGCGAGAAGTGGTCGTGCATCTCGGACCGGATGAGAGGCGAGTACTTTGATGAGTTGCGTGTAAGTTTGAATCTGACATTCCTTTATTTGTTGTTATACTCGTTGTTTTAATGTGAGTGGTATGTTAGCCATTGTATGTGAGTGGTATGTTAGCCGCTGAACTTGGGAGATATGTTAGTCACCACTGTGTTAGTAAATTTTAGGACAATGTGAGTGGTATGTTAGCCACTATATGTTAATGGTATGTTAATTTGGGTGATATGTTAGTCACCACTATGTTAGTATATTTTAGGAAAATGTGAGTGGTATGTTAGCCGCTAAACTTGGGTGATATGTTAGTCACCATTGAATATGTTATGTTGTGTTATCTTATTAAATTGATATCTCGGTTTATGTTAAATAATTTGGATGTTGTCTGGAATTGGGAATGTAGAAAAAGTACTTCATTCCCAACAGTTTGCTCCACCTGATATGGCCTTGTTTCGAGTCACTGGGGTCAGCTCGATACAAGAATATGGTTTGCACTATGAAGAAGATGTGGCGACAAAACAAAAGGTCTGGATGGTGTGATGAGGAGGAGTGGGCGCTTTGGGTGGCCTACTGGACTCGAAATGATGTCCGACAGATTTCGGACATCAACAGAGAGAACAAACCGACAGAGCCGTCTGAGGGATGTAGCAGAGGGGTGGCCATTCACCACTTAGGGTCGCAAGCTGTTCTTACGCATCACGTGAAATCTGTAAGTGTACATCTAATTTGGTCAGTTTATTCGTACATGTGTTTTGTGTTTCATTTCTATACCTTTAATGAGTTCCTAGCTAAATGTTTACCTTTAATGTGTTTTGTGTTTCATATGTTCTTCAGGTGTCTTCAGGGGTGCAGAATACCGCCTTCGAGTACTTCAAAAGAGCGAAACTGAAGAACGGCAGATGGGTTGACAGCAAGTCCGAGGCTATTGTGGTACGTTAATTTTGGTTAAAATTCATATTTGTGTAGTACAAGTTATTATGAAAAAACTGTAACTCATGATATCTGCATTTCACGGTTTCAAGCTGAGGTGGAGGCTCAGATTGAGAGGCAGCAGGCCGAAACGGGTGAGGAGCTGACCATTGAACAGCAAAACAGCATCTTCTTAGCCGTCAACCTAATGGACAACAAAGGCCGAGTATATGGATTGGGGAGTTTCGGCCCTGTGATGACTACTCCTACCTACTCAGCATCCCAGCAAACTAGACATCCGGTTTTCACACAGGAGCAGGTCTCGGATATGGTGCAGTCACAGGTGTCAGAACATGTTGCACGGCTCACAGAGTAAATGGAGCGACGAGATAGAGCCCTACGGGAGGAAAACGAGCGTCTTTGGTTACAGATGCAGGCTTTCATGTCCAGGTTCGAGCAGCAGTCACCCCTGTCTGGTAGTTAGATTTTGATTTGTGTTTTTTTTTTATACTTTAGACTATGTACGGATATTGATTTTCATTACGGATGGCTTGTTAACTTTTGTAGAATGATTTATGTTTAATTAAAACAATTTCCTTATTCTAGATTTACTATCGGACAGTATATTTTGTTAAACATGTGAAATATGAAAACAGACTGCAAATTATTAAAAAAAAAAATTAAAAATCTGCTTTTTTGGCGACGGATAATTTATCCGTCGCTAAAAAGAAGATTTAAAAAAAAAGAAAATTCTGCTATTTCGGCGACGGATAATTTATCCATCGCTAAAATAGCGACGGATAATTTATCCATCGCTAAAATAGCGACGGATAAATTATCCGTCGCCGAAATAGCAGAATTTTCTTTTTTTTTTTTAAATCTGAAAAATTCACTTTTTAGCGACGGATATTATCCGTCGCTAAAAAGTCAAAGGTTTATCCGTCGCTAAATCCGGCTAAAGACTTGGCGACGGATAGGTACTGTTTTGGCGACAGATAAATCCATCGCCAAAACAGCAGTTTTTTGTAGTGAGGAAAGAACAAGTATGGAATGTGTTGTGTGTTCTTGTGAAGAACTCCTTCACATATTTATACTTGTTTGGTGATCTTTTCTAAGAGTTATATCCTTCTACTAAAGGTGTTAACTCTTCATTCAATAGACACAAGTTGAAAGGGACACAATTATTCAACTCAAGGGAAGTGTATATTCATGAAAAGACAAGGAAAAATTCGAATTTATAAGAAAATCGCGACTTTTCGGTCGCCTACAGGGCTCACCGCGGTGAGCCCCACCCTCACCGCGGTTAGAAAAACAAAAAAAAAGTTTCTGTTTTCAACCGACCGAGGTGAGCTATAGTGAAAAATGAGCTCACCGCGGTGAGCTACAATGTTTCCAGCTTTTTCTCCAGAATTTTGATTTTTCTCCTTTCTTTTCGATTACTTTGCTCTTTAACCCGAATTTTAGCACATAGGATTACGAATCCTTATGTTTAAGATGACTTAACTCATTCATGTATTGATCAAACACACTTAAAGCATTAATCACCCTTTCACCACTTGGCAATTTTAGTGTCTTAATACACAAAGTGCAATTCGTTTTAACAACGAGATACACGCTTACACGGAATGCTTGTTTCCGACGTGTTAGGCCCTATTGACCAATTCATCGAATGAATTGAAAGCTCAATCATTCACTAAAATTCCACAATCCCCACATGAAAGGGAATTGATGCACATGCACCTTATCGGTGGATTATAATAGCATCGGGATTGACAGCTTTCGGCTTTGAATCCTCCCTAGTGGAATACTTTCGGATATACTTGCCACGCGGTGGACATGATGCCTTGAACCGGTCGGCATTTTGTGTATACCAAGACAAAAGTACCCACCCACTAATATAACCATGCACTCGTTTCAGGTTCTTATCAATTATCCATGTGGCCATGGACACACCTGGTTTTACAAGTGTGTTTCTAGTTTGAGGCAGCAAATCCTCACACATGCATAGGTGACTTCTCAACAAGAGTATCCTGCCAATACTCCATTTGAACTTCAAACTTTGAGAATCATTAAGAGTTCCATGAACTCACCCTTTACCCGTTTTGCAGGTAGCACTTATGTCTTACACGGGAATATGCTTTGGAGTTATAGTCACAAGTGACATAATTCGAAGTGCTCATACTTCTTAGTGTTTGTAAAACACCCTCGAAGCGCTCGATGAATCCTTACAACTTAGTTTTCCACATTGAACCAAATTCTTGGGATCTCCAGTCTGTATGCTTGGGTTACCACCGTAAAGATTCTTTAAGACATGGGTTTTAACCCATTCCCCTAGACAGAAACAGAGTTTACTCCCCTGAAAGGCCTTTTGTTAACGGATCAGCAATATTGTCTTTATATTTCACATAATCCAAAGAAATAACACCCGTTGAGAGCAATTCTCTAATGGTCTTATGACAAATGTGTCTAGACTTGCCATTGTACATGTTATTTCGTGCCCTTCCAAGTGCAGATTGACTGTCGTAGTTAATCGTTACTGAAGGCACGGGTTTATCCCAACAAGTGATATCTTCCAAAAACTTACAGAGCCACTCAACTTCTTCCCCAGCTTTGTCTAAAGCAATAAACTCATATTCCATGGTAAACCTGGAATTTAGAGTTTATTTGGAGGATTTCCAAGACACTGCCCCACCACCAATCGTAAAAACATACCCACTGGTGGACTTCCAGTTCTTAATATCAATCCAGTTAGCATCAGAAAACCCTTCTAACACAGCTGGATATATCTGGAGTAATGCAGACCATACTTATGCGTGTGTTTCAGATATCTCAATATCCTTTCCAACGTTGTCCAATGGTCTACTCCTGGATTGCATGTGAACCTTGCCAACTTGTTGACAAGATATGCAATGTCAGGACGTGTACAATTTCCAATGTACATTAGACAGCCAATTACTTGCGCATACCTATCTTGACACACAGGGGAACCCCGATGTTTAGCAATGTTCTTGCTCATATCCATTGGTACCTTCAATGGTGATAAACCATGAGTATCAAATCTCTTCAATACATTTTCAATGTAAAGATTGCGAAAATACCAAACCATCAGAAGTCTTGGAAATCTTAATTCCCATACTCACATCAACGATTCCCATGTCCTTCATGTCAAAAAGATTTTTCAACATGGTTTTAGTCTCAAAGATTAACTTGGACTACTACCTGTGATGAGCAAGTCATCCACATACATGCATATCATCACGAAGGAATTGGAATCCCCTTTCACGTAAATGCATTTGTCACATTCATTTATTGAGAATCCTTTTGACAATAACGAGTTGTCAAATTTCTCATACATTGTTTAGGATCCTGTTTCAGCCCGTACAATGATTTTACAAGGCGATTAACTTTGCCCTCTTGTCCTGGAACCACATACCCTTCAGGTTGTTCCATGTAAATTTCTTCATCCAATTCACCATTGAGAAAAGTTGTTTTAACACCCATTTGATGTATTTCTAAGTCATGCAACGTAGCAATGATTATAAATACTCTTATGGAAGTTAATCTAGACACAGGAGCGTATGTGTCGAAGTAGTCTAGGCCTTCCTTTTGGCGGTACCCCTGTACCACCAATCTGGCCTTGTACTTGTCAATTGTTCCTTCTGTCTTAAGCTTTCGCTTCAGAATCCACTTGCACCCTAAAGGCTTAATCCCTGGAGGGAGATCAGCCAATACCCAAGTGTGATTTTGCAGGATGGACCCAATTTCACTCTCTATAGCTTCCTTCCAAAGAGGAGCCTTAGGAGTAGACAATGCTTGCTTGATTATCTTCGGGTCATTTTTTACCAAAAATGTCAGAAAATCAGAACCAAATTCTTTCTTTTTTCTAGACCTTTTGCTACGTCTTGGTTCAATGTCATGAGCCTTGGAATTCTCTTGCATTGAACTACTAGAACGTTTTCTTCCTCTGGTAACATCATGGGCCTTTGTATTCTCTTGAGTTGGTGAGCCAGATTGAGGGAAGACACTAGATTCAAGACCATGAGCCTTGGTTATCTCTTGGCTTGAACTAGGTAAAATGCTAGAAGAGGAAGACCCCACATTTCATCCATCAAGTTCATTTGGTCCAGAATTTTCATTCTCACCAAGTTCACCAACTTGGCTTTTAAGAAAGCCAAGTGCTTCTTTTCCTTCATAAGAAAGGTATCTTCAAAGAATTCAGCATTCATTGATTCTATGATGGTCCCAACATGTACATCACCTATCTCAGACCGATGGACTAAGAATCGATAAGTACTACTATTGTTTGCATATTCTAGGAAAATACAATCTACAGTTTTGGGACCAATCTTAACCTTCTTTGGCTTAGGAACTTCTACCTTTGCCAAGCAACCCCACACGTTGAACATCTTGTAAGATGGGGGTGTCCTCTCCATAATTCATATGGAGTTTTGTTGCTTTTCTTTTGGAGAATTCTGTTAAGAATCTTATTAGATGTTAGAATGGTCTCACCCCACAAATTCTGAGGAAGCCCAAAATTCAACAACATAGCATTCATCATCTCCTTCAATGTCCTGTTTTTGCATTCCGCAATTCCATTCGATTGAGGAGAGTAGGGGGTTGTTGTTTGATGAATGATACCATATGAAGCACACAATTCTTCAAATGGCGCTCCATATTCCCCACAACGATCACTGCGTATTGACTTGATACGCGCAGTAAGTTGGTTCTCAACTTCATTTTTGTAGTTTTTTAAAGCCCCCAAGGCCTCATCTTTGCTTCTCAGCAAGTATACATTACAATACCTGGTACAATCATCTATGAATGTCACAAAGTATTTCTTTCCTCCTCTTGTTTGCACGAATTTCAAATCACATAAGTCACTATGGATTAATTGGAGAGGAGAAGTACTTCCTTCCACAGAGAAAAAATGAGACTTTTGGAGTTTTGCTTCAACACACACCCCACATTTCTGATGGTTGTTAAAGTTCATACCAGACAATAACTCGAGTCTCGCAAGAGTTTGTAACGATTTGTAGTTGACATGTCCTAATCTATAATGACAAAATCAGATTGCTCAATGAGGTAAGAAGAAACATTCTTTTCATTCATTGACTTATGCATTACAGAGTTTACATTCAATTTGAAGAGCCCATCATCGATGTAGCCTCTTCCTACAAATTCACCAAACATGGTGATTACAAACTTTTCAGATTCTAAGACTAACTTAAAGCCAGCCTTCACCAAGACCCAAGAGTGGTCCAGAAACCAAGTTCTTCCTTATGTCCGAGACATGAAGCACTTCTTTGAGGACAATCGTCTTCTCAGATGTCATTTTAAGGACCACACTACCAACACCGGCCACTTCAGAAGTTGCATGGTTTCCCATGAACAACTTTTTGTCGCTCACCGGAGTGTAGTTCGAGAAGACACTTTTACATGAGCATACATGTAGAGTAGCTTTGGTGTCTAACCACCAGGCTCCAGAATTTTCAACCAAGTTTGCTTCAAGCACAACCGCTGAGAATTTTGAAGTCTCATTCGCCGTAGAAGGTGTACCCTTGGTCTCAACCAAGTGCGCCTTTGCATCAAGGGGTTGTTTCCCTTTGTTCACGGCCTTCATATTATCCTCCAGAATTTGAAGTTTGATAATAAGGTTTTCCGACTTCATCTTCTTGGATTTAAGCTTCAAGTAACTTGAAAATTCACCCCACGAAGGAGATAATTTCTCAATTAAAGCAGCCACCAAGAAGAATTCATTGGGTTTCAAGTTCTCAGAATCCAAGTCATACAAAAGCATTTGGAATTCTTCAACTTGAACCCCCACAGGTTTGGAGTCACCATTTTGAATTTCAGAAATTTTGCCACCATGACTTTTTTCATGCCAGCAACTTCAGCACTATACTTCTTTTCCAACAATTTCAAAAGGGATTTGGCGGAAGAGATAGTAGTATAGTACAGTAAACAGAGTACAGAGAATCTGAAAAACAATTCAATATGTAAATCTTACAGAGAATGTCGCTGAGCGACCATGGACCGAAAGCCCCTTGCATCTTTTGCCTCCAGCATTTAAAGTTTCTTCCACCAAACGTTTCGGGCTTCTCATTGGGAACAGAAGGACGAGCCAATAGAATATCATTCACAGGTGTTGCCATCTTCAGATACTTCCACAAACAGATAAAGTCTTAAGATTGTAGGAAATGAAGTAGGTGTCTGCGGGTATGGAAGAAGTGAAGAACAAAAACAGGATCGAGAAGAGTCGATAGTTAGACTATCTCTCCTTAAGACTTTATTTCCCCGCTACGGTGAACACGGGTTGCTTGCAACAATCTCCCAGGATAAAACTTCTCTTAAACGGTTAGGTTGCACTCCGATAGCCGAGTCTGCCGAACCTTAGTTTGAGTGTATAAGGATGCACAAAAGTGTAGGAGGAAAGAACAAGTATGGAATGTGTTGTGTGTTCTTGTGAAGAACTTCATCATATATTTATACTTATTTGGTGATCTTTCCTAAGAGTCAAATCCTTCAACTAAAGGTATTAACTCTTCATTCAATAGACACAAGTTGAAAGGGACACAATTATTCAACTCAAGGGAAGTGTATATTCATGAAAAGACAAGGAAAAATTCGAATTTCTGAGAAAATCACGATTTTTCGGTCGCCTACAGGGCTCACCGTGGTCAGAAAAACAGAAAAAAGTTTTTGTTTTCAACCGACCGAGGTGAGCTACAGTGAAAAATGAGCTCATCACGGTGAGCTACAGTGTTTTCAGCTTTTTCTCCAGAATTTTGATTTTTCTCCTTTCTTTTCGATTACTTTGCTCTTTAACCGAACTTTATCACATAGGATTACGAATTATTATGTTTAAGATGACTTAACTCATTCATGTATTGATCAAACACATTTAAAGCATTAATCACCCTTTCACCACTTGGCGATTTTAGTGACTTAATACACAAAGTGCAATTCGTTTTAACAACGAGATACACGCTTACACGGAATGCTTGTTTCCGACGTGTTGGGCCCTATTGACCAATTCATTGAATGAATTAAAAGCTCAATCATTCACTAAAATTCCAACAATCCCCACATGAAAGGGAATTGATGCACATGCACCTTACCGGCAAATTATAATAGCATCAGGATAGATAGCTTTCGGCTTTGAATCTTTCCTAGTGGAATACTTTCGGATATACTTGCCACGCGGTGGACGTGATGCCTTGAACCACTCGGCGTTTTGTGTATACCAAGACAAAAGTACCGACACTAATATAACCCTGCACTCGTTTCAGGTTCTTATCAATTGTTCGTTGTGGCCATGGACACGCCTGGTTTCACAAGTGTGTTTCTAGTTTGAGGAGGCCGGTCCTCTCACTTGCATAGGTGACTTCTCAACAAGAGTATCCTGCCAATACCCCTTGAACTTCAAACTTGGAGAATCATTAAGAGTTCCATGAACTCACCGTTTACTTGTTCTACAGGTAGCACTTATGTCTTGCGCGGGAATAGGCTTTGGAGTTATAGTCACAAGTGACATAATCCGAAGTGCTCATACTTCTTAGTGTTTGTAAAACACCCTCGAAGCGCTCGACGAATCCTTACAGCTTAGTTTTTCACATTGAACCAAATTCTTGGGATCTCCAGTCAGTATGGTTGGTTACCACCGCAAAGATTCTTTAAGACATGGGTTTTAACCCCATTCCCCTAGACAGAAACAGAGTTTGCTCCCCTGATGGCCTTTCACTAACGGATCAACAATATTGTCTTTATATTTCACATAATCCAAATAAATAACACCCGTTGAGAACAATTTTCTAATGGTCTTATGTCTACGACGAATGTGTCTATACTTGCCATTGTACATGTTACTTCGTGCCCTTTCAAGTGCAGATTGACTGTCGCAGTTAATCGTTACCGAAGGCACGAGTTTATCCCAACAAGGGATATCTTCCAAAAACTCACGGAGCCACTCCGCTTCTTCCCCAGCTTTGTTTAAAGCAATAAACTCAGATTCCATGGTAGACCTGGAATTCAGAGTTTGTTTGGAGAATTTCCAAGACACTGCCCCACCACCAATCGTAAAAACATACCCACTAGTGGACTTGCAATTCTTAATATCAGATATCCAGTTAGCATCAGAAAACCATTCTAACACAACATGATATCTGGAGTAATGCAGACCATACTTAAGCGTGTGTTTTAGATATCTCAATATACTTTCCAACGTTGTCCAATGTCTACTCCTGGATTGCTCTTTAACCCGAATTTTAGCACATATGATTACGAATCCTTATGTTTAAGATGACTTAACTCATTCATGTATTGATCAAACACACTTAAAGCATTAATCACCCTTTCACCACTTGGCGATTTTAGTGACTTAATACACAAAGTGCAATTCATTTTAACAACGAGATAAACGCTTGCACGGAATGCTTGTTTGCGATGTGTTGGATCATATTGACCAATTCATCGAATGAATTGAAAGCTCAATCATTCACTAAAATTTCAACAGATAGAAATCTAAACATACTATATAGTTATATCAAAATAATCCTCCAAATTATCTTTCCCAAAGTGATGATGAATCTCATATCGTCCATTGAAGCACAAATTCATCATCTTAACTTAAAAGGGTACCCTAACTTGAAAAATAAATCACCTTTCTCCAAGTGTAGCCATTTAGTTCTTAAGGCAATATATGAATGGGAGCACGGGATTCGAGATTATAGATAACATTCATCAATGTTAAACGCAACACAATTTTCGTTAAACATAACACAAAATATTTGTAAATTGACCAAAATGTCCCTAACTCAAAAAAATCTTATAAACTTAACGAAAAATCGAAACGCACATTTACGCAAACACAAAAACATTAACATGCATGATCGAACACAAAATAACAACACTAAATATAATTCGGAAAAATTAAACAAATAAAAAATTTCGGAAAATATTTTGTTTACGCAAACACAAAAACATTAACATGCACGATCGAACACAAAACAACAACACTAAACATAAATCGGAATTTTTTTTTAAAAAAAATCGGTTATACAGTCCTAGACCTAAAAGGTGGTTGAAAACGGAGTTGATCGGTCAAAACGGAAGTGGATTCGGAGTTCGGACGGATATTTTAGAGCCGTTTAAGTGAAAGCGCGCGAAATTCGAACTACGATGGAGCAACTTTGGCATTTTGGCCGTAAATTTCTCATATGAACTCCGATTGACCGGATCTTGATGTGCACGCGTAGATAAGACCAAGATCTACAACTTTCAAGAAGGAACTATATCCAAATTCCGACGTTTAGACACTCAAAAAAAAGGAAAAAAAAAGACCTGCGGATGAAGAGATGGCATTCTTCATCCGCAGGTTTTTTCTTTAAGGAAATTGATTTTAAGCACTTGTTGCATTACCTAAAATACCCCTCAGTAGCTGGTGTTGGGCTTGGGCCAGTGTAGGGAAAAATGAAATAAAATTGGGGTTGGCCCACTTGTATACATTGATTTGGACTTTTTAAACGTGCGAATTGAGTACGTATGAACTCAATTTAGTGGGCTATTTGTTCGTACGGACGAATTTAGTCTAATCTAATCTTATACGTAGAGTATATCTTACGTATTTGTTACTACTTGAGTCGGTTTTAATTCAAAATCTTTGTTCTCTTCTGTATTTGATTTCTTAAACAAAGCAAACAAAAAAAGGCTTTCGAATTAATCAACTGTTCTCACTACAAGAAAAGTCGGTTTTAGGGACGGAAATTAGGGACGGATAATATCCGTCCCTAATTTAGGGACGAATCGGCGAGTTTAGGGACGGATTAGGGACGGATAGGCCTATCCGTCCCTAAGCCGTCCCTAATCCGTCCTTAATTAGGGACGGATTACATAATCCGTGCTTAATTTGGGACGGATTATGTAATCCGTCCCTGTTTTAGGGACGGATGTTTTATCCGTCCCTAAAACAGTTGACCTGGAAAAAAAACAAAAAAAAAATTTTTTTTAGGGACGGATATCTATCCGTCCCTAATTGTAGAGACGGCTTAGGGACGGATAAATATCCGTCCCTAAAAGTCCAGTGTTCATAACAGAACACGGGCAGTTTCTTCTTATTTCTTCTTCTTTCTTCCTTTCTTCCCCCAATTCGTCCCAAACATTTTCCGGCCCAATCTCGACGATTCCGGCCAATCTTGATCTCGTTTCGAAGCTCGTCGGACAAGGAGCTCGGATTGTGCTTCAATTTCAACTTTCATCCGCTATTTTTTCCGAAATTGAAGGTATTTTGGCTAAAACCCTTACTTTTTAAAATTGGGGAATTTTATGAATTTCGACTAGTTTGATCAATTGGATTGTTATAGGAAGTATGTAGTAGATAATTTAGCTTATATTACGTATTGGGTTAGCTTTGAGGTGTGAAATTGATATATTTATTGTGAAATTGGATTGCTAGTATGATGTTACTATTATTGTAATTGTGTAGGGTATTTACTTAGCTATTTTCAGATAATGCATTACTAGGATTATGAAAATTTAATTGTGTGTTTGGAGACAATTTGGTGATTTTAATATAATTTTGGAGTATTAACATAAAAACAATCAATAATATTTTCATCTACAATTTGTAATGTTAATAGATATATGGAAGTTTAACTACTAGAAAATTGAATTGTAATCGTAAAATGCATGTAATTCATTACCAATTGTTACCGTATCATAATTAAAAATGTAATTGTAATTGTAATGAAACTAAATACGTAATGGTATAAATGTTATAACTACCAGTGGGATTGAATTGTAATAGTAAAATGCATGTAATTCATTACCAATTGTTACCGTATCATAATTAAAAATGTAATTGTAATTGTAATGAAACTAAATACGTAATTGTATAAATGTTATAAATCTAATAAATTGAGACGCAGGTTAATTGTTGAATTATGAATCCCGATCGTTCATGGATGTACACCGTTAATTAATGGCGTAATTCAATCTAGTTTTGTGGAAGGGTTGAAGCCTTCATTGCTTTTGCACTTACGCACTACTTGTTTGAAGTCGGGGATGATGAAGTGCCCTTGCAATGCGAACAAATGTAGGAATAGACAAATTTTGCCTCCTAGAACGGTAGTCGAGCACTTGAAACGTAAGGGGTCTGGGAAAGTATGAGGTATGGTGTTATCATGGTGAGGAATCAATACCGTTCATGGACTATGGGAGTATTCCTAAGCGTAAAAGAAGGAAGCAAAATGTGATGGGTAGTACTCAAAATACGTCCACATCTGATGCTAATCCTGATCATGAGAGGATTGAGCAAATGGTGTATGATGTTGCGGGTCCAGAGTTCATGGACACCGATCGGGATGTGGAGGAGCCATCGAATTCCGAGGATCAGGTGTTCTTTGACTTGTTGGAATCATCAAAGAAGCCAATTTGGCCGGGGTGTCAGAAGCACACTGAGTTGTCTTTGTTGTCTCGGCTAATGAGTTGTAAGGCCGAGGGTGGCCAATCTGAAGTGAGCTTCAATAACTACGTACAATTGTTATCAGAGTGTTGCCCTGAACCAAACCTAGTACCCACCAACTTTTACCAAGCGAAGAAAAAGATGCGGGGGTTGGGGTTGCCTATGGTAACCATAGGCTGTTGTCCGGATATGTGCATGATCTATTGGGGGGAGGATGTAGATCTCTTGAAGTGCAAGTTTTGTGGTAAGGACCGCAATAAGCGTTACAAGGAGGGGCTTCAAAGAACGCGGAAGAAAAATCTCCCACATAAGAAAATGTGGTACTTCCTCTAGCACCTCGTTTGAAGAGGTTATGCGCTTCAAGTGCTTGTCTTGATAAAATGCGTTAGCACAAGGAGAGAGTAAGGAGGCGGATGCAAGGTATAATGGAGCACCCATCGACTCACGGCATGGAAAGAGTTCGACAAGACATATCCGAGTTTGCGGCGAATCTAGAAATGTACGTTTGGGGCTTTATGCGGATGGTTTTAACCCGTTTGGAAGTGACCGAAGTACTCTTGTTGGCGATCATGCCGACACCGCATAACCTCGCCCGGTGAGTGCATGAAGGAACCGTTCATGTTCTTGATGCGTTGGTGCGGGCGGTGATCCAGATGTGTCGGATGTGTTCTTGCAGCCCTTAATTAAGGAGCTGATTGAGTTGTGGGAAAATGGTATCCCTGCATATGATGTGTCAACGAAGAAGAACTTTACCTTGAGAGCAGCACTATTGTGGACCGTGAGTGATTTTCCAGCGTATTCAATGCTATCTGGAAGGAAAACTGCGGGTTTTCATGCTTGTCCACATTGTTTGGAGGACACTGATGCATTCAGACTGAAGGAGAGCGGGAGAATCTTGGTTTGACTGTCATCGTAGGTTTCTACCAAGGAACCATCCGTTTAGGAAGAACAAGACTCAATTCTTGAAAAACAAAGTAGAGATTAAAGGCCATCCGAGACAACTTACTGGTGCACAGATACTTGCGGAGATTGATAGGCTGGGTCTTATGAAAGTGACTGAACTTGGGTGGGAGAAGCATAACAAGAAAATTCAGAACAAATGTGGATGGAAGAAGAGAAGCATCTTCTGGGACTTGCCTTATTGGAGCAATCTTCTTATACGTCACATGTTGGATTTCATGCACATTGAGAAGAATGTGTTCGAGAACTACTTCAACACGATTTGTAACATTCCCGGAAAGACAAAGGATAACGTTAAATCTAGAGCCGAGTTGGATACATGGTGTAAAAGGCCTGAGTTGACAACGCGGAATGAGAAGGCGATGGCCAAGGCATGTTACACGATTGATCTGAATCTAGGAACAAGTCGTTTGATTGGGTTAGGGATTGAAGTTTCCCGACAATTATGCCTCAAAGTTGGGCCGATGTGTGGATTTGAAGAAGACGAAGATGTATAGAATGAAGAGCCACGATTGTCATGTGTTTATGGAGCGGCTTCTCCCGGTTGCATTTCGAGAACTGCTGCCTAAACCCGTATGGATGGCTCTCACTGAGCTGAGCTTATTTTTCAAGAATTTATGCGCAAGGGTGGTTGATGATCAAGTGTTAGCAAACCTTGAAAGCAACATACCATTGATTCTGCAAGCTTCGGCGTATCTTCCCACCGAGCTTCTTTGATTCTATGGAACACTTGCGGTTCACCTCCCACACGAAGCGAGGCTTTGGACCGGTTCAGTATCGATGGATGTATCCATTCGAGAGGTGTGTAATATATGAAGACAATCATTCACTTCAAATGTCTGAATTTTCCAAAGTCACATTATATTACCCAAAAGTATATGCATTGCAAGTACTTGGGAAAATTGAAGAGGTATGTCGAACAAAGGTAGGCTGAGGATCGATGGCCAATGCATACGTCTTGAGGAAGCTTCAACCTTCCGCCCTATTACTTTGGAGACCACGTTCCACAAAGGCATCTAGGCCGTCTCAAACGCAGATGATTCAAGTTCAAGAGGATGATGATGATGCTATTACATTTTTAGGGTCTCGTGGAGACCTATGGGAAGAAAAATACATCATGGTGAATGATAGTGAAATGTTGGCAGCCAAAGATATGTCCTGTCGAACTGCATCAAGTTGATGAATTTATGGTGAAATTCTTTGGGTGAGTAGCTTTCTTACTAGGGCTTCATGAATTTGAATATCTAACTACTAGTTAACTAATCATGCATACCAATCGTGTCCACAGGGAGTTCAAAGAGCGTTGTCTGGAGAAGAATCCAATATTGACAGATGATGAGATTGAGTCACAACTTGAAGTGAAATTGGAAACAGAATTCCCACCTTGGTTCAAGGAGTATGTCCGAGATCCTATCAACAACATCACATCTCCTTACTTAGTAGCTCTAGCGGAGGGACCAAACAGAAAGGTCTCCACATTCTCATCGTACATAGTCAATGGTCTTAGGTTCGACACGGTTGAATCTAACACGAGGAAGGCCACAAGCAATTCAGGGGTGTGTGTTAGTGGGCAAGATTTATCTGATTTGTATGATTTCTACGGAAAGTTGAAGCGAATCGTGCGGCTTGAATATTCCGGTTTGCCTTTGAAAAGAACCTTCGCTTGATGTTGATGGTATGATCCTACTCCGGTTAGTACGAGGAAGCACGAAAGATGAGATGGTTGACATTAACCATAGGAGGAGGTACCGTAAGTACGAACCGTTTATCTTGGCTACTCAAGCACGCCAAGTGGTATTCATTGAATATCCAAGCCTGAAACGTGACAAGGCATCGGTTGGGTTGCGATACATATCTGGCCGCTCGTAGTAGAGTACGTTAAGAAGGACGACTCAATTACCAACTCGTACCAAGAAGAGGTTGTTGATGAAACAGCGAGAAATGTTGTACATGCTCCTGATGAGTACATTGAGCTGCATGAAGACCAATATGTAGACTTAACCACGGGCGAGGAGGACGAGGGTATATGTATACTGGTGGTTCTTGATTACAACTTGTTACTACAACTTGTTATATATGCTTTATTAAGTGTCTATAATATATGTTTTACCTGCCAATTCATCTCGTCTTTCTTACTAACACTTGTTGTATGAATTTGCAGATGCCGAGGCATAGGAGGTCCACATACCGTCCAATCGCCATTAGTGGTACTAGTAGTGGTCTGATGGGTAGCTTCTGGGGCTATGACATTGGCGGAGTTCACGACAGTGCTGAGACTCCCATCGGCTCGAGCGTGGGGACGCCACCCATGTTTGTTGACTTATCCTCCGACGGTGTCCTACACCGCTCGACACCGGTGCTAGTTGGAATGGGAAGCCGGTTTTGTTCCCGAACGGGAAGAAGTAAGTATTATGCATTTGTAGAACATAACTTCAGATAATTACTAAATGTTACATGAATATACTAATAAAGGTTGTTTCATGTCTATCTCATTTGTAACGAGTTTGTACACCGGGTGCCTCCGAAAATCTTGGTAAGATTATAAGACTTCGAAGGGAGAAGCCGGGTGAAGGAGGGGAGAAGTGGTCTACTCTCCCGGAGAGGATGAAGCATCATTATTTTGATGAGATGCGGGTAAGCTTAAATGTTACAAAGCTTTATCCATGTTCTTTGACTTGTTGTGCTGATTGAGTGGTATGTTAGCCACTGTACTTGGGTGATATGTTAGTCACCATTGTGTTAGTAAATTTTAGGACAATTTGAGTGGTATGTTAGCCAATGTACTTGGGTGATATGTTAGTCACCATTACTGAACTTGTTGTGCTGATTTCTGGTATGTTAGCCACTGTACTTGGGTGATATGTTAGTCACCATTGTGTTAGTAAATATTAGGACAATTTGAGTGGTATGTTAGCCACTGTAATTGAGTGATATGTTAGTCACTGTTCCTTCACACTGTGTTGATTTCTTGGTATGTTAGCCACTGTACTTGGGTGATATGTTAGTCACCATTACTGAACTTGTTGTGCTGATTTCGTGGTATGTTAGCCACTGTACTTGTGTTTACTTTAAATTCCAGCTTTCATTAATCTATTTGGGCTTGCTACTTATGGAAATGTTGTAGAAGTACTACTTCATTCCCAATGCCCTCATTCCCCAACTGTGGCTTTTTCGCTGTTGGGTCGAGTGTTATAAGAGGATGGTTTGCAACATGAAAGCCTCCAGGTAAAGCCATGATGGATGGGGGATGATGAGTGGCACGTTGGCGAGTAATCTTGGAGAGATCCTTTGGTCATGGACATGGCGGAGAAGAACAGAGCGAACCGTTGGACCGAGGCGCGAGATGGTACAGCACCTCCGTGCATCATTATGGGTCGCGTCGTTGTTATTGCACCGCGGATGTCGGTTAGTATATATGTTATTTCGACTTGCAATATGATTTGTACTTATGTTTTTTGCTTTCATTTCTAACAACTTTCTACTTGTTTGCATGTTCTTGACTCCCGGGGAGCCCACTCGCTCTTCACCACTTCAAGAAGGCAAAATGAAGAATGGCATGTGGGTGATCCTAGGCCGAGCAAATTGAGGTATGTTTCTTTGTTAAGGTTCACATTTATATTTGTGTATATTATGGCTCGAGCGTATCTTCCTAAAACTGTATCTCATTTCGTATGCACTACACTATTGTAGACTGAGGTGGAGCGGATTATGGAGGAGAGGATGATCGATGGTCATGAACTCACAATTCGAGAGAAGGACCAAATATTCTTCCAAGTTAATCCGATGGACGCTAAGGGTCGAGTGTATGGGCTCGGCGCTTCATGCCTTCATTGACACCCGGCGGTAGCTTCTCCGTGTCGCAGCAGGCATCCTCATCACATGAAAATTTCTACACTCAAGAGCAGGTGAATGAGCTGATGAATCCTCTCAAGCAAACGATCGATCAACTTCTAGAGCAGCAAGCTCATATCACTCGTCGGATGGATGAGATGACACAACAGATGTTCGCTGCGAACCAACAACCACCGCCTCCGGTTCTTAGATGCTCATGTACTTACGTTGTTCTAGATACATACTTTTCACAATATTCATTTTATTCGTATATTTAGTCTTTTGTTCGTATATTTTATCTAATCTATATTTTAATTAATGCAATTTTATCACTTTCGGGTATATTATCTACGACTACATTGTAAAACAGGTGAAATGTAAAAAACATAAAAATAAAAAAAAAATTAAAAAAAAACAGTTTAGGGACGGATAAATCCGTCACTAAACCATCCCGTTGATTAGGGACGGATTTATCCGTCCCTAACCTTAGAGACGGATTAGGGACGGATAAATCCGTCCCTAATGGTCACAGCCATTTGAGACGGATATTATCCGTCTCTAATGGTGTTTGACCATTAGGGACGGATAAAATCCGTCCCTGGTTAGGGACGGATAATATATCCGTCCCTAAACGGTTAGAGACGCCCGTTTTAAGGACGGGCGTCCCTATTCGTCCCTAACGGATTAGGGACGAATCGGCAAGGGTTTAGGGACGGATAAATCCGTCCCTAAACCTGATTTTTCTTGTAGTGTCTTCCAAGGGTAGTAGCCATCTTAGACCAATCCCAATGGGCCATTGCGATGGCGGTGAATAGTGTCCGTCGTGATCGACGGCTGAATCTAGAAAAATCTTGTCCGATGGGTCATCGCGAAAACCATGAATAGTATTTTTTTTAATATTATTTTTTAAATTTTTTAAACATATTTACCATGTTATAGGACTGTTTAGAAGTTGAAATTAATGAAATTGCATTTATAAATATATAATTTTAATTAATAGTTTCAAAATCGTATTTACACAAAATAATATAATAACATAATTTTTTTTTTCAAAGTTTATTATAACGTTGGCATATGAGAGAAGAATGAGCGTGAAAAAATAAGTGAGAAAATATTGATGATCAAAATGTGGATTAGACGGCCTGCATTGCAGGCCATCAGTGTGAATTGACGTCCCAGTGGCGCGTCAGTTCTCTCCCCCATCACTTAGTGACGGGGGACACAAGGGCTGCTGCCACTTGTCCTCTTCTTACTGGCCTTTTTTTTAATTTTCAAATTCCTTTTTAGTTTAAAACGACTATAACTTTCAAAATAAAAATGCAAAAAATAAATAAAAATAACCAACGGCTTTATTTTTCCGAGATCTATAAAATGAGACCAGTCTTGACTATATTTGGATCATCACATCTCCAACTCCCCTTTCTCTCTTAATTAAACTTAAAACACTCTCTTCACTCCAAAACACCATCTCCACTTCAATTTTCCGGCGACATGGATGAAAACTTGTTTAGTCCAGAAACTCCGAGGTGGATGCAAGAAGACACACCCAAAGCCTACGAAGCGTGCATGCAAAATCTCGACAAAAACACCTCTCAACAACCCCAACCGAGCTTCGTTCGCCCTTTGTTCGAAAGCTCCTACCAAGACCCCTACACTCAAAATTACCATTCTCCAATCTCCCAAACACCAATATTTTTGCAAGCACCGGAAGTTGTTCCTGAAACGCAGCCTGAAATTCAACCGAGCCGGAGGCGTGGGAATGGAAAAGCCAAAGACACAGAAGGAGGGACGACCAATAAAGGGGAAGGATGGGGCTCACTCTACAACACGAATGAGGACTTGGTTCTCATGTCTTGTTACATGGCTGTTAGCGCAAATCCGATCATTGGCACGAATCAGAGGTACGCAAGTTTGTTCAAGAAAGTCGATGAGAAGTTCGAGGATGTGCGGAGGGATGGGAAGATGTCCGGTATGGAGAAAAAGCGGAGTCATGATTCACTTCGTCTCAGATTTAAGCGGATGAGAGATGACATTAATTGGTGGTTGATTTGTGTGGATCGTGTTACTAGGGTTGTCAGCGATCGGAGTGGCTACAAAGAGAAGTCAGGTTGTAACGCCGGATTCATCTTGTTCAAGCAGTGGGATGCCATGAAACAGTACGCAGAGTGAGAAATGAGGATGAACTTGGAGGAAAAATACAAGAAGGCCAAAACAACTCCGAGGGTTGAGGTTCCAGATGATGATGATCAACCAATGGAATCAGCAGGTGCTAGTAGTGGGAGCAAGAGCCAAAGTGAGGACAGTGTCACGACTAACAAACGTCATATGGCTCGTGACAAGGCAAAGAAGATGGCTAGAGGTGGTAGTTCTGGCAACTCCTCAATGGATGCAATGAGCGAGGGATTGATGGGTTAACTTTAATGAAAGTTATCCCCAATACCTTGAGTTGGAAAGACAGAAGCTGGAGTTTGCCCGCCGAAAGGAGGAACGTAGATGAAGGAGAAGAAGATGGACATGTGGATGACACTCATGGGGAACTATGCCAACTTGACCCCAAAACATAAGGGAGTTTGTGATGCACTGCAGAAGGAATTGTTTCAGTCCGAGTAATGGTTGAAGTTGGGAGCTTGTTTTAGTTTACTTGTTTGTTTTTTACTTCCCGAAGTGTGGCTTGTTTGTGTTTTACTCTTCCAAGTGTCCGTTGTAATAAAATCAATGTGCTTTGAATTTGAATTTGAATTTGAATTTGAGTTTGAATTATTTGAATTACGTAAAGTAAGTCTTGTGATTTATCCTTACTTTGTCAGGCATCTTATCTTTGCTTTGTCAGGCATCTTGTCTTCAATTTCTCAGGCAGTTTATCTTCAATTAATGAGGCATCCAATGCATTGTAACTCAGCTATGACTAAGAAATGAGTCACACATCTCCCACAACTTGTCTATATAATGCAACCATAGAACACATTTTCAGACACAACAAACTATTTGCATGCATCACTTCTTCCATTATCTTAACTAAATAGAAAACACTCAATCTACTTCAATTTTCCAAAGATAATCATGTCCAATTCATCATCTGATGATGAAGGATTGCTTGGTTCTTCTTCATCCAATCCTTTCGCACAAATCCAAAGCATGATAATACAAGACATACCAAATATGATCCAACAATTCCAACAACAGCAACAACCAGACAAACCACGACGGCCTAAGAAGAAGCGTGCTTACATTAACAGAAGTCGAGAAGAGCATGGCAAACAATTGGAGGAAGACTACTTCGGGGTTAACCCACCATATGCAGATAAATTTCGACGGAGATTCAGAATGGAGAGGCCGTTGTTCGAACGGGTGATTGCTGGTGTGGTGCGTCAAGATGATTACTTTGTGTGCAAGCCAGATGCTCTTGGCCGACCGGGGTTAACCACACTACAAAAATGTACCGCAGCCATTCGCATGCTAGCTTATAGGGCTTCTGCTGACTCGGTTGACGAGTACTACCGGCTTGGTGAAAGCACGGCTCTCGAGTGTCTTTCGCATTTTTGTGACACTATGGTGGCTAAGTTTGGTCCAATATACATGCGGAGGGCCAATGAAGCCGATGTTCGAATGATTCTGGCAATCAACGCTGCAAGAAGATTTGTGGGCATGTTTGGGAGTATCGACTGTATGCACTGGACATGAAAGAACTGTCCCAAGGCGTGGCACGGTCAATTTCAAGGCAGAAGCAAAAAGCCTAGCCTTGTTTTAGAATCAGTAGCATCCCAAGATACTTGGATATGGCATTCATTCTTTGGAATTTCCGGAAAATACAATGACTTGTCGATCGTGCAACGTTCACCGGTGTTCGACGATCTCCTGAACGGCACGACACCTCAGGTCAACTTTGAGGTCAATGGCCATCAGTACAACATGTCTTACTACCTAACCGATGGCATCTACCCATCTTGGGCTACATTTGTTCCTGCCATCCCGAATCCGGTAACGCACAAAGAAGCCAAGTTCTCTCGGCGTCGAGTCTTCACGAAAGATGTGGAACGTGCTTTCGGAGTACTGCAAGCACGATTTGCAATTATACGAAATTCCGCCCTTGCACACAACAGGGCCACACTAAAAAAGATTATGGATTGCTGCATCACACTCCACAACATGATAGTTGAGGATGAGCGCTACAAATACCTAAACTATGACAAGGAAATTGAAGAGTTCGAACAAGATACCCGTGAGAATGTACCCCATGTGATTGACGGAGTTCGTATCCGACGAGCGCAATCTACAATAAATTCTATCCCGGAATACATGAACTTTTCACGGCAAATGCACAGTAGGTGCACGCATGAAGAACTCCAAGCAGACTTGATGGAATATATTTGGAGGATGCGTTGACTGTGGAGCTTGCCTAATTGTGTCATGTGTGTTTGTTAGTTTAATGCATTTGTGTGCTGTATGTTTGTTGCATTTCAATTTGGTTTTTAAATTATCTGCGGTTTGTTGTAATATATTCTTGCTCAATAAATTATAAAACGAGTTTTAAAAATGCAATTTTATTAATTTCAACTTCTAAACACTCTTATAATATGTTAAATATGTTTTTTAAAAAATAAATAAATAAATAAATAAATTCAAATTTCATGATGACTCCGTGACACGTCACCCAATGCAGCAAAATCTCGTCACGGATCCCGTCACCAGCCGGTGAGGCGTCACGGAGCCGTCACCAATACAGGTAGTCTTATGGGGCTTCAACTTGGTTCTCATGAGTTAAACAACACATGCATTACTAGTTAACCACTGGGATACTCACAGAGTGTTTGGTTCTAAACTCAAATTGAGTTATCTAAATTCGAATAGAGTTTTTGTAGTAAATTTGTACATAAAAACCAAACTTGAATTGAGATAACTCAATTTGAGTTTGGAACCAAACACTCCGTCAGTTTTTTATGTTATGGTGTTGTAAAATATATAAACATACTATCGAAAATCGTGTGGGGGGGGGGGGGGGGGGTGGTTGGTGCAGCTAGCCCCACATGCTCCCCTTCAGATCGGCCAACTCGGGTGACAAATAAAAAATGGAGATCCCTAAAAAATGAAAGTCAAATCGATTGAATAACTTACATTCTATCGCTCTCTGACAAGAACCAGGCAGGCAGTGGTCCACTTAAGGAGTTCCCAGTTAAATATCTAGTAATTGAATGAGAAACAATGGATTAGCAGAACTCAACAATATCCCATGCATGCTAATGCATACAGTTGTCGCGGTTAAAAACATCAAATCTCTTCGGATTTTAAAGGCAGGTTTAAAATGATAATCATTATCCATTTATCCTACTAAATGAATCAGATTAAAAGAGATAACAATTGTATTCTTATCTATGTTTGAAGTACAAAAATATGTTTTTATTTACATACACACCCCTGTATAATGGCAAAATTACACATAAACCCAGCCCAAATCACTATATAACATATAAACCCCGTCGTTAAATTTTTCCATCAGAAAAATACAAACTTTTAAAAGATGAGATCAATTCAGAAACAAAAAAATTTTAATGACGTCATAAATTTTCTTGTACTTCCAACAATACCCCAAGGGGGTTTGAAAGTGAAATGTAAAATTAAATGGAATGGCATTTGTTATTTAGGTTTGTTTCTTGTCATTTTGTCATAAACCTGAAATATTTAAACAATAGTTATGTGAGCGTTTATATAAGAAGGCCAAATTGATGTATTTTTAGTCCATAAAGTATAAAGTGTATATCTGGGAGGGGTGTATCAGTAATAAAAATATTTTAACAAAGTTATATGCATGGAAGTTTATATAAGAAGGTCAAATTGATGCATTTTTTTAGTCCATAAAGTATCAAGTGTACCTGATACTGCCATGGTTGCATAAATAATAAAAATATTTAGATAGTTACGCGGAAGTTCATTAAGCAGGCCAAAATGGTGCATTTGTAGTCCATAAAGTATCAAGTGTATCTGACAGGGTTGTATAAATAATAAAAATATGGGAATATTACACCCAGCCACCTTTTTAGATGCCCTGTGAACGATTAGGTTCCTAACAGTTCAAAATTTACAATAAAGTCCAATCTGAGCATAAAGTTTGACTTTTGGGAAAAAGTCTAGTTTGCCCCTCGATTTAAGCATTTCTTTTAAAATACAAGTTTCATCTTATTACATATTTGTCTCAAATATTTTGCGTTTTACAATATAGACATAATACTTCAATATAATTCCTAAAACTTTCAAATTAAACCCCAAAGTTTTAACTTTTTATAGTTTTATCCATCTTCTTCTTCATAAAAAGAAATTTAAAAAAAAATAATAAAATTGAAAAAGGGGACCTTCCATGGAACTCCATTGAAACTGGAGCTTGGAAGCACCAAATTCGGAGCTTCCAAGCTCCAGATCTGGAGCTTCCATGGAATCTCCAGGAAGCTCCAAATCTGATCGGAGCTTCCAAGCTCCGGTTTTAGAGCTTCCATGGAAGCTTCATTATTCAAAATTTTTTTAAAAATGATTTGAAGAAGAACATAGATGAAAATATGAAAATTTAAAATATCAAGGCTTCTTTATTATAACTTGAAAGTTTTAGGGGGTTAATTGTAATAAAATAAAATATGGAATTTCAAAGAAAAGGAAAAAGAAAATGCATTTCCACTCTCTCTCCTATGACATCATCAACAAGTTTGACTTTTGTACTTCGGTGTAAATAATGTTCTAATCAGTTCTAAGTTTGTCCTTCTCCGTAATATTTGTAACGTTGGAGACCTAATCGTTTATAGGGCATCTAAAAAGGTTGTTAAATGTAAATCACCCTAAAAATATTTAGACAATAGTTATGTGGAAGTTCATATAAGGAATCTAAATTGGTGCATTCTCATTTCATGTCATTTTTTGGCCACTTTTCATGTCCATTTTTTTGTGCCAAAATGACAATAAATAACAAACATATAATCAATAAAACACCATTTCATTTCATTTTACATTTTATTCTCAGTTTTGGTTCATATTCTAAATTCTGATTATGACGTCATAAATATTTTTTCTTAGTTGACTTTAACTTCTAATGGTTTGACCGACTTTTGATGGAAAGAATTAACGGCAGGGGTCTATATGTTACATAGTGATTTAGACTGGGATTTATGTGTATAATGTGTACGTAATTAATAACCCAAAAATTGTTTCTTTAGATGAGAAGCTTTGAACGTCCAACCCAAACCCAACAGAGGAGCACTGAAAAACAATAGACCCTATTGTTTCCATTTCATGCTGCAGAACAGGTTAAATAAATTTCAGAAGGGAAGTACATAGTTGCAAACAAGAGCGAACTCAGAATTTAAAGCTCGAGGAACGAAACTATATATATGGGGTTATTTCGGAGTCCGGGGGAACGAGCTCCTAAATTATTAAAAATATTATCTATGGTCTAAATATTTGCAAAGGAAGTAAAACTGGTGATCATATTACGTGCTTGAAATGATAGTTATAAGTTTGCTATTGGCCTATTTCATTAGAACCTTTAGCACCTGCTTTCTTTCTTTGTACTTGTTCTGCACATTATGTGTTAAATTAAGTCAAAAGTACTTACATGTATGTCGTGCGTGATAAGCCATTAAAGGTGTCAGGAATAGGTCCACTCAAGCGGTTAAAACTAAGATCTCTGCATTAGAACACGCACATATGTAACAGTAAAAGCATACAGCAAGTGAGCATTGACATGTTTGACAAAGACTAGTACACGTGAGAATAAGTTGTACTCCCTCCATCACAAATCAAATGTTCTATTAACTTTTTACAGTTAATATTTTTTAACTTTGACTATGATTTAATCTTAAACCGTAACGGTAAAATATTTAATTAAAATATATAATTAAAATTTTGGAAGTAAAGTTTTATTATATAATTTAATTTGACATTTTACATTTACGGTTTAAGATTAAATTGTATTTAAAGTTATAAAATGTTAATTGCGAAAAGTCAAAATAAAATATTTAATCACATATATATATATATATAACTTGGCTCTGATACCAAACGGTTCATGGATCAAGTGGTTTTGTGATCCATGAACCGTTTGGTATCAGAGCCAAGTTATCAGTAAGCACATGATTAAGATAAGTCTTAACACAAATACTGTTTTTAATCATGAATATGATTAGAAGAAAGGATACTGTTAAAAACAGTAGACGAGAGGAATTTGATATCCCTCAAAATTTAGACTTATTAAATAGATGGACAATTCCTAGAATTGAGCCTAAGGTCATTTACCAATCAGGAGATTTTGAGAAATTAGGTTTAAAACGGGTAATAAAAACTACTGAGGAATCTGTCTCACTAGATAATGATGAATTAGTAATAAAATTACTTAGTGAGAAAGATATAGCTGTTTATAAAAACCTTTACAAATTTCTTCATATAGGTTTAGTGCAAATTGCTTTTAAACCTTTAACTCTAGAAGGATTACCTGAGAGTTTTATAGTTGCACTTAGGGATGGTCGAAACCTAGACTGGAAAAAATCTTTAATAGGAATTATAAAGTCTAGTTTGACTCATGGTCTAGTCTATTTTGATGTCTATCCAAATTTACAATTATCTTTATCGAATATTAATATTTTAGACTCCTTAACATTAAATGTTAAGACTAATGGTTATAATTATATTGCTGGTGCAGAAACTATATGTATCTGTTATAGGATTTATTATAAACCTCTGTTTACTTTAAATCCGCACTGCCGAAGGGTTGATAAACATTTAAATGAAACCATTTTAATTGAAACTAATTTTAGCAAGTCTAAGATTACTAGTCGAAGATCTATTAAATGGGAAGAAATAGATTTTCCAGAAAATTGGACGATTCAACAGGCTGTGCCCTCACAACCTGTTATTCAAAATAATTTAATAGATGTTATCCAAACACCTGAAGGTTTGGTAAAAATGCAGTTTGAAAATAATAACGATTTAATAGGATCATCTTCGAGACTTGGTAAGTCTTCATCCTTGAGATCTTTTATATCTCCTATAGACTATGTAGTTGATACTCCTTCCAGGATGTCAACCTCTGCTAAAAGCAGGATACAAAAGTTTGTTGAAACCATACAAGAGGATCATATAGATGAACTCAGAATAAATAAAGATCGTGATAATATTGTCAGAGGAGTTAATTATACTCAAAGTGAAGCAGATATAACTGCATCAGAAATGGAATTTCATTATTAATGAATATAAGTCATCTAATTGATTTTAATCCTGGCTCTCCGGCTAGGCAAAAGATTAGGACTGAATTTAATTTACCCAAATGGGAACCTTTTAAAAATTGGTTTTTTACAAACTTTTCTCAAAAAGAAAAAACTCTATCCAAGAAGAATTTTATAAAGATTGTGAAAAACATAATACTATGATTCCATTTGTTCCTTGGTTTGTTTCTAAATATGTGGAACAATATATTTCAGTTTTAGAAAGAAATTATAAACTTTCAACGGGGAAAACTTTACAACAAGTTTATCCTCCACAACAGTCTTTTCAAATTGAAAAAGGAAATCATAGTTTCCTAGCTTTTGCAAAATTACTGGAGGATGAGACTCTACCAGTAACTTGTAAACAAATAAATAGAATGATTGAACAACAAAATTATACAGATTTGTTTATAAATGTCCTTGGAGAACATTTAATCTCTCTGAGTGAAAGGGTAGAATTAGTTTTAAAAACTATTAACCCTAATCTTCCTTCAAACTCTAATCTTCCTTTAAAAGAAAGGAAAAGGAACATTATTCAGCCTGTCCTAATATTCAGCCACCTCCTGAAATAGCAGACTTTAAATTAAAGTCTATGAAGGAGCTCGAAAAGTTTTTAACTGAAAAATTTAAGGATATGAAAGTTACAACTCTTCATGATGTTGTACAAGAAAATCCTGATTACAAAAAAGTAATTAATGATGAAATCAATAAGCTGGGAAAATGGGCTGATAGACCTACCCAGAGAATGTACTATTATAGGAGACCTTCTCCTATAGATACTTTACACGAAGAACAGGAATATATCTTGAATAATAGCTACAATGGCAAGAACATCTATGAATGGAACTTAGATGCTTATGCTGATAGGCAAATTCATAATATGATTCATAGAATGCTTATTACTCTACGATTTGTAAAACAAATGGTAACACTGATAAAAATGTTGCAAAAATGATTGTTGCTGGTTTTACAGGACAATTAAAAGGTTGGTGGGATAATTATCTTTCTCCTGAGGGAAAAAATCATATTTTTAATACTGTAAAACAGGAAGATGAAGGATCAGTTGAAAACGCAGTTTACACTTTAGTAGTTACCATTATTGAACATTTCACCGGAAGATATTCCGATAAGAGCGAAAATATCAGAACTGTTTTGTAGAATTTAAGATGCAAAATTTGACTGATTTTCGATGGTATAAAGATACTTTTTTAAATAGGGTAATGAAATTACCTGAATGTAATAGTCCACATTGGAAATCAAAATTTATTGATGGACTTCTTGCATTATTTGCAGAAAGGGTTAGAAAAAATCTAAGAAAAGATAAAGTTTCTATCCCTTATGAAGATTATACTTATGGCAAGTTAATTGGAACTTGTATACAAGAAGGTTTAGCCTTATGCAATGAGATTAAATTAAACCAACAAATTAAAAGACAGAACTTGAAGGAGAAAGACCAGTTGGGACAGTTCTGTGACCAATTTGGTATGGATGTACCATCCACTTCAAAACCCCATAAGTCAAAAGATAGGTCGGCTTATAAACCAAAAAAGAAGAGACATTACTCTCCTAGAAAATTAGAAATCCGTAAACACAGAAAATAAGATAGAGAAGAAAGAAAGCGGATTCGGAAGAAACTTATAGTTTGCCGACAATGTGGGAAACTTGGTCACTTTGCAACAAATTGTTGGACCAAGCGAAAAATAAACAGATTAAAAGCTGATAATGATTTAAAAGAAACTCTCTCAAAAATACTTTTGAATTCTGATGAAGAAAAGAGTATGGACTCTTCTGAAGATTCAGATACTTCTAACAGTACTGAAGAAGAGAACTTAAAAGTTCTTGATCAAGAATCAGTATTGCCTGATTCAGAGTCAGATTGTAAACCTTGTATACTTGGACAACCTTGTATCAAAAAACAAGGAGACACAGATAATGATAAATTCTTTAATAAAGAATTTTACAATATTCTTTCACAGTTTCAAAGAACTGATTTAAATGTTTTGGATGGTAATAATATTATCGAGTTTCTGAAAACAATTAAAGATCATGAGTTAAGATTTAAAATTATAGATCAGATGGAAAATATTCCTAGTACTTCTTCGACTTTACCAGAACCAATGGTTCTCCCAGAAGATTTTAGAAAAAATAAGATGGAGAAGAAAGAAAGCGGATTCGGAAGAAAAAAACTTATTTTGAATGTGTGGGAAAAAAAACTTGGTCAACAAAAAAATGTTGTGGAAAAAAAAAAAAAAAAAAAAAAAAAAAAATTAAAAAAAAAAAAAAAAAAAAAAAAAAAAAATATGAAAAAAAAGAAGAAAAGAAAGAGGAGATCTAAGAAGAATCGATAAGAATAAGAAGAAAGAAGAGAGAAAAAAAGTTCTTGATCAAGAATCGATTGATTGTCATTTTTGATCGACACCTGTATTATACTTGGACAACCAAAAATAAAAAAAAAATTAAAATATAAAAATAAAATTTTTTTTTTTTTTTTTTTTTTCTTCATTTTCTTTTATTTTTGATTTAAATGTTTTAATATAATATAATATATATTATTATATCAATTAAAGATCATGAGTTAAGATTTAAAATTATAGATCAGATGGAAAATATTCCTAGTACTTCTTCGACTTTACCAGAACCAATGGTTCTCCCAGAAGATTTTAGAAAAAATGAGCCTTACTCTATGTCAGAAGTTTATAAACTTCTAAAACAAAGAAGGACAATTGAAACTCCTACTTCTACTCATGATTTAGAAATAGAAGTCGAAAATCTTAAAAAAGAAATACAGGTTTTAAAAAGAGAAAATAAATTAATAGACTATCGAGTTTCTAAACTTGAAAAATATACAAAAGAAACTGATCATTCTACTACTGGTGAATCAAGTCGAAGTAAACCAATTGCTCAACATTTTGATTCACAAGTGGATGAAAATTTTCTTTCAACCTTAGAAATGGTTATATCCCAAAAATGGTATATCAAAGTTACCTTATTAATTGATGACTATTTTTCAAAAGAATTGACTGCTCTCATAGATAGTGGTGCAGATTTAAATGTCATACAGGAAGGATTAATTCCTACAAAGTATTTTCATAAAACTACGCATACTCTTTCTCATGCTGGAGGAGAAAAATTAAATGTAAAATATAAGCTCCCTAGAGCCTATATTTGTATTGATAAAAATTGTATTCAAACCAGTTTTTTACTAACAAAAGATATTTCTAATCAAGTAATACTTTGTACCCTTTTTATTTCAAAAATTTATCCTTTTACTCATGTAGATAATACTGGTATTACTGGAACCTTTCAAGGTGGAAAAATCCACTTAAAATTTATTACGAAGCCAGTTAATAGAATGTTACATGAGATGTATGATCATCTAACCTTAAAGAAAAATCAGATGAATTTCTTAAAACAAGAAATAAATTCTTTGACTATTGACGAAAAATTACAAAATCCCAAATTACAAGGGAAAATTAAAATGATTGAGAATCAGCTTTCTTTAGAAATTTGCAATGATCATCCTAATGCTTTCTGGAGCAGAAAGAAACATGTAGTCAGTCTCCCTTATGAGGAAGACTTTGATGAAAAAAGGATTCCGACCAAGGCAAGACCTTGTCAGATGAATTCAGAGTATTTAGAACTCTGTAAAAAAGAAATTGATTCTTTATTACGAAAAGGTCTAATAAGTCCTTCCCAATCTCCTTGGTCTTGTACAGCCTTTTATGTTAATAAACATAGTGAACAAGAAAGAGGAGTTCCTAGATTAGTAATAAATTACAAGCCCCTTAATAAGGTTTTAAAATGGATTAGGCATCCTATTCCAAATAAAAAAGATCTTCTAGAAATACTTTATGATTCAATATTGTTTTCAAAATTTGATTTAAAATCAGGTTATTGGCAGGTACAATTGAACAAAATGATAGGTATAAAACAGACTTCAATGTTCCAATAGGACATTATGAATGGAATGTAATGCCATTTGGTTTAAAAAATGCTCCTTCTGAATTCCAGAAAATTATGAATGATATTTTTACGCCATATAGTGAATTTATATTAGTTTATATTGATGATATCTTAGTATTTTCAAAAGATATTGAAGCCCATTTCAAACATTTGGATATCTTAAAGAAAATAGTTATACAGAGTGGTTTAGTTATATCAAAACCAAAAATGTCTTTGTTTCAAACAAAAATAAGATTTTTGGGACATTATATAGAAAAAAGTAATATTATCCCAATAAATAGAAGCATTGATTTTGCAGATAAATTTTCTGATAAATAACTAATAAAACCCAGTTACAGAGGTTTTTAGGAAGTTTGAATTATATCTCTTCTTATTATAAAGATATAGCCCAAAATACTGCTATCTTATATGATAGACTTAAAAAGAATCCAAAGCCTTGGTCTGAAGATCATACTCAGGCTGTTAGGAAATTAAAAGAAAAGGTTAAAACATTGCCTTGTCTTATGCTGAGTAATCCTTCATGGGATAAAATTGTTGAGACAGATGCTTCAGATATAGGATATGGGGGTATTCTTAAACAGATTGATCCTCATAACAAACAAGAATATCTTGTTCGTTTTTATTCTGAAAAATGGAATAATAGTCAGAAAAATTATGCTACTATTGCCAAAGAGATACTTGCAATTGTCAAGTGTGTTTTAAAATTTCAAGATGATTTATACAATCAAAAGTTTATAATCAAAACATATTGTAACTCTGCAAAGTTTATGTTTAACAAATATTTTAAACATGATGTTTCTAAACAGATGTTTGCAAGATGGCAAGCTCATTTAGCTCTGATTTCGAGATTATTTATAAAAAAGAAGATAATAGTCTTCTAGATTTTCTAACGCGTGAATATATTTTATGAACTTTGCAGGAATGTACTCGCGAGGAAAAGGCTCTCCCTCTTATAGAGGAAGAGGAGGACGGGATCGAGAAGATTCCAAATCTGGCAGAGGAAAGCTTATAGCAATGAATTTGACATCACAAAAATCTGAGGCTCAAAGCTCAGAAGAATACCAAGAATTTCTTGAGTACAAAAGAAATAAGGGAAAAGATCCCATCTTTTGCTAAAATAGTAGCAGAAGAAGAGTCTGAAGAAAGTAAGTCTGAATATGTTGAAAACAGAAATCAAGAAATAATATTTCTGCTTGAACTGAGGGATATGCGATGGGCAAATAATCCCTGGACTCTAATGGTCAGATATTTAGATAAGGCATCATATGCTTTATGATCTTATAAAACAAGATCTTTCTATGAAAATATTCTTTTAAATACAGAGTCATGTGAAATAACACATTTCTCAGGAACACATAAGGAAGTTTATAACTTCAGTAAAATTTATATTAAAAAGATTATATCTTCTGAAGAATGGGGAATAGCACCATTAAGAGAAATGGAATTTTACTACCCTAACAATATAAATCCCATAAAATATATTTATCGGATATATGTGGAAGCATTTAAAGTAAAACTATATATAAATAGAAAAAAAAAAAAAAAATTTATAAGAATAATAAAAGTGAAGCTATGAGCAAGAGATACCAAAATTGGTTTCTAAATTGGTGGATGTATTTGGGAAGTTATTTGAAATTTTTAAATTTTTTTTAATAATATTTAAAAATTTACTCCCAAAAAAAAAAAAAGTTAAGAATATTATCATATATTATATTTTATTTTTTTAATGGATTTTTCTTCGAATTTGGTACTGAAATAGTACCAAGTATCGAAAATGTAAAAAAAGAAATTAAAAGATCTTCTTATACGAAGTTAAAAAAAAAAATAAAAAAAAAAAAAAAAATTAATTTGATTGATTTTATTAATTTATATTTATAAAAAAAAGAGAAAGAAATAGAATAAGAAAAAATAAAAGAAAGGTAAAAAAAAAGAGAAAAAGATATAATGAAAAAAAAGAAAAAGCAGAATGCGCAAAGAGAAGAAAAAGGCGAAATGCTAAAAAAGAAAAAAAGAAAATAAAAAAAAAAGATCAAAAATTAAAAATTGATGGATCGACCAAAAGATAAATCCTCATGAATAGATGTCGCTAAGCGCAGATGTGATAGATCTAGGGATAAGAAGTCTAAGAAGAGAAGATAGAAGATAGAGAAAGAAGAAGTAAAAAAGGTAAAGAAAAGGAAAATAAGGAAGAAAATAAAACCTCAATAATTAATTGTGGTATACCACAAAATAATATATAAAAAGAAAAGCGATGAAAAATTGCTCCAGTATAAAAAAAAAAAAAGATTTAATTTAAAGAAGAAGCTGAAAACGATGTTTACGGCAAACAATTAAAGAAGAAGATGAAGGTGATGTTTACGGCAAACATCAAACCAAGGGAATCAAATTCCCTAGTATAAATACTGAAGGAGAAGCATAAGTAGAGGGCATCGGCAAAAAACCAGAAGCCAAAAAACACTCTCAGTTTTTAAATTTTAAGATTTGTAATAAGTTTGAATTTTGTACTTGCAGAACATATTGTAAGTACTTTCCTTTTTACTTTTAAGTTTTGTAATATATTTGTTATATTAATAATATTGGCCTAATGATAGGCTAAGTTTGGTTTTTGTTAAGACAGGTCTAAATTATGTATTTACTATAATTATGGCAAAAATGTTTTACTGTTCATCGGTCACTATTCATGGTTACTATTCACGACAGAATTATGAATAAACTAGACTTCTATTACTTACTAAAAATAAGATAGACAAGGTTTGGTATATGAATCCGGCATATTAATATATTCTGATAGACAAATGAAGGTACTGTTTGCCCCTCTAAGCCGAAAGAAATGGTGTCTCCGGGCTGTTTTGTACTGATAATTATGTCTTGAGAAATATCTTAATATTGACAGATTCTATCACAGTAATACATCCTGATGTCATCTTATTGTTAGTTTGTAATTTGAATTCTGATTAATGAAGTGATTCTAGCTTGAATCATGTAATGCATGGATCAAGTGGTTTTGTGATTCATGAACCATATACATATATATATATATATATATATATATATATATATATATATATATGACTAAAAGGGCTTTTTGCAGTTTCGAGAAAACCACCCATCTTTCTCTCTTAACTGTAAATCTCTCATGCATACATAGAAAGAAAAAAATCACCTTGAGAACTAAGTACTTTCAGCAATTAAGTCAAACGATATTAATTAAAATGTAGGTATTCTACTCACATTATTCGAAAGTTCGTCATTTGCCCAATGTAAGGAGGCAACTGCCCGACAATATTGCAACTCCTCAGAATCCTAAATCAAGTTCTTGCAGTCAAACACACACTGAAGAAGAGAGCATTGCCAAATGAGAGTAAATTCATTACTTACAGTGTCGTGAGGTTTATCAGTCCACTAAGAGGTGGGAAACTCGATGAATTTCCATTCAGGTCACTGATTCTCCTGCAAAAATTTAAGATTGTAATTACAGATGTCAAGTACATTCTGAGACGATAATATTTTTCTTAAGAACGTCGAATGCATGTAATAGGAACAAAACTAGAACTCACAAGTCGGTCAATGTCGTTAAGTTACCAATGCCCAAAGGGATTGGCCCTGCCAAACCACTACCTTGTATGTTACTGCACCGTCACAGAGATACTGTGAGTTTTTAGAATTCTAGGATACATCAATAAATAAAACGACCAATTACACAACAGTGGACAATCAAAGAAAATTGTGACATGTGTTATTAATCAATACTCACAGTCCATTAATATTTGTCCAGTTCTCGATAAATTCAGGTATGCTTCCACTGAAGTTGTTATCACTAATGCGGCTGCGTGAAAAAAAATATTAACAAAATATGCAAGCTTAAACTTGTCACAGAGGAACTGAAATAAACCGCAATGTTAGAATATATATCCATATCACTTGTGAGTAGATCATCCAGATAATATAAGTGGATAACCTTATCCCCTTCAAAGTCTTTATTAAGGGAAGAATGTTATTCACCTTATGTTGTTATATATTGTTTGGATGATTTACTCACAACTCACAAGTGATGTGGGATATTCCCTCACGGGTAGGTCGCGATTAGTCGGTTTTACACGTGGAATCATAATAGCCTCTTTGGGCAAGCCGAAAATTATCATGGGACACACATCATCAACTTGAGCCTGCTCTGATACCATATAAGTTGGGTCACATCCCTCATTGGATAATTAATATAAATCAATAGATTCTACAACTATCTACAAGTTCAAACTTTTAGATGAGATGTAATTTTATTATGGTATCAAAGCATCTGGCCCACGTATAACCTGGGTTCTAATCTCCATAAATACAATTTTCGCACCATATTAATTTTTCACTTGAATGGTCTCCCAAAGAGGTTGAAACTGGCCACGAGTGCAGAGGAATATTGAAAAATTAATATAAATCAATAGATTTCACAACTCTCTACAAGTTTAAACGGTTAGATGAGATAGAATTCTATCACGCAAGTATAAGCTTACAAGTCCACCAATGTGGTCAATCTTCCAAGAGATGCCGGTAACTCTCCAGTTAAATTGTTGGAGGTAAAAAATCTGCAAACAAAAAATCATACAGAAATCGAATGAAATAATTTGTATTACAATAATGGCACAAAGTTGTATGTAATGCTTTCTCTACACATGATAACAAGAAAGTAAACAACAAAAAGATAAAGTTCAGCTAGTAAGAAGCTAAGATCAAAGGGAGCAATGAAAGATAAAGCTCAGGTAAGAAGCTAATATATGAAGGGCTTACAATCTCTCGATGCGAGGAAGATTTCCCAACTCTGGAGGTATAGCTCCAGATAATTGGTTGTGATCTAGAACTCTGCATATTTCGAAATAAAAAAGGCAAACAAATCCGAGATAAGTTACATCCATATGGGGAAGATTATACCTGTACAAATATAAAATGTACGAAAAACAGTGTGGAAAACAGTACAGTTTTACTAGTGTGCTTATGTTTGCAAGTTGTCTTGGTATTGGACCAGTCAGACGGTTTCCCAGTAGGGAACTGCAGCAAATCAACATTTTCTACTCAGTTTCACAGGGAAAATTAGTACCTATTCGTTAATACATGCAGTAAATCTACTTCATTGGCAACTAAAATGATAAAAGCAAATGCAGTTATAATTGAAGTGAAGAAAATTCACAACATACATGTTTACCAATCGCATTGAACCCCATTCTGGAGGAATTGTACCGTTGAGGTAGTTGAGAGTAAGGTCGCTATATATGGAAAATGAAAATGAAATTCAATTGTCAAGGGTTTCTCCTTGGAGACAAGCATTAAGCAATGCTACATTGTACAAGGAAACTTGAAACAGTGACTTACATGTCTTGGAGAAAAGGGAGCTGTACAAGCTCTCGTGGGAGTGATCCTGTCAAATTCTGTCTTTTGAGAAGGCTGCATGCAGAATTACATGATTCATTCAGTTTCAACTTTCAATAGACCATTCTTTCTTACCATCCATTTAAGTAAAAACATTTATTCAGTTTCAACTTTCAATAGACCCGAATCAGGCCCCACCTACCCCACACCCAAAACTAAAAAATATAGAATCCGAGTAATTTCATTTTGCACTTGTGTATTTTATTATTATTCGGGTTGGACGGGTTCTTTTTTCAAAACTTTTACTTGTTAATAGAGCACAAAATCTTGTGACTACAAGTTTTCTGTCAAAAGTGCAAATACAATCAGTTGATTGAGCTTATCATAAGAATTACAAGGAGTCAATTGCAACAAATGAAAAGTTGGAGGAGTGCGCTTGCGAGATCGACAGTTAGACAATTTGACTTGTACTTATCATAGAAAGTTATACTTAGTAACTAACTTTTCTATAAATAAGAGTTAGTTAAGTTAGTTTATGCACTGTTTGTTCATTCTCTTCTTCTTCCTCATCGATTTTTGCACTATGTAACTTTTACAGTGTGATTTCCACTTCAATTCACAATTTTCCATTTGATTTAATGAGAAATATGTGAATTTCAACTTTTAGGTTGTTCTTTTACGTTCGAAAAATATTGTAAATTATAAAATTTTAAAACTAAATAAAATCATGTAACACAAATCTACTAAAGAAATATGTTGCCAATCAAAAAAGCACCGGGAGTGCTAATACAGAGAGCGTCACTACATGTGTCAATCCTCAGACCAAACAGGACCTCTAAAACTCACACAAGAGTCAAGACCAACCAGTTCCATTATCTCCTACCATTACAGGAATAAATCCAAACCAAGTAAAAACAACACCGAAGCAAATGCACGACACAACAAGATAATATCCTACAGTACCGTGTTAAATTAATTGAAGGGGAACTTACACTACAATTGATTCATGGGAAGAAAGTTGGCGAGGTGACATGGACAGAGTCGGAGAAGAAGTAGCGGCGAGATGGACTGATTCGCAACGGAGATCGACTGATTTGCAACGGAGATGAACAGAGCACAGGGAAGTGGAGACGCAATTGATTCGTGTTGGAGCTCTGCCGTTGATCGATGGAGACACGATGTGGAGTGAAGTGGAGCTGCCGGCTCTAGGTGGGCGGATCGATGGAGATGAGTGTTAAATATCCCACATCGCTCAGAATTTCATGGGCACTCTCTATAAGAGTTGGACAACTCTCTCCCCTTACAATGCCTTTAAGGGGTAGATGAGCTTTCTACATGGTGTCAGAGCCCATGGACGGCTCAAATTGATGTTGGGTCTTGGGCTGCTCTGGTCCGTATATGCTTGCTCTGGGCTTATCTCTCTGTTGTCACGTGTTGAGCTTGGGTCTACCGGCTCACACGTGAGGGGGCTGTTAAATATCCCACACCGCTTAAGAATATACTAGGCACTCTCTATAAGAGTTGGGACAACTCTCTCTCCTTACAAGGCCTTTTAAGGGGTAAATGAGCCCCTTTCTACAATGAATACTATTTGGGGTAGTCATTTTGTCAAATTGGAAGTGAGAATTAAGGTTAGATTTAGTTGTTATTTCTATTTATATAAAGTTATAATTACATGTGGACCACAAATTAGTAGTTATTACATTTTGACCCATACTATATATATATATATATATATATATATCAATGTTCGCGAACCCTCGAATAAATAATAAATAGTTCGAGGTTCGGTTCGATAATACTCGAACATGTTCAGTTCGGTTAAACCGAACTCGAAATGTGCGTTGACCAAATTTTTTTATGAACGTTTGATCCATGGCTAAACCCCTATCTGGACCTAAAGTCGGACTCGGGGCAGACATAGGTTCAGACGTAACACTGGTAAAACCCCTAGAATTAAAGACCTCTTGAAGCCTGAAAAGTTCAGAGTACCCCTGGAAAGTCCAAAAGAGGCTATGGGCCAAACCCATTTAATGAGGTATGGGACCATTTAGCATTGGTGTCTCAATCCCAGCCAAACACTTGGCACGATCTGAAGGGGACAAACCCATTTTGGAGAGAAAGTATAAATATGGAACAAATCTCCACAATAAGGTAAGCTATTATTACACTCTTCTACCATTAAACTATACAAGGAAGGTCCTCACTTCCTTTCATTAAAGTCTTGACTGGTTTGACACTTAGCAAACCGGATTTACCGTACTACTACCCCCCCCCCCCCCCCCCAAAAAAAAGAAAAAAGAAGAGAGGTCCTAGCCAGCAACCTCGGAAGGACATCAAATACCATGACTTGAGGAATGGAGTTGCTCAAGCTCCATTAATGGAGAATTTTTTTAAAAAAATTTAGGGGTTTGTGAAAGAAAATGATTAAAAGAGACCTTATTGCAATTTGTTTTGGATTGAAATTCAATGGAATAAAATAAATATGGGTTGGTTTGAATTTATAATAAACTTTAGGGTAATGAATTGAATGTTAAATAAGTAAGAGGGATTAATTGTAATTTGCAAAATTAAAAAAATGATTTACGAAAAAATTCCATGTCACTAATTGTCCGCGACGTAGGATAGAGCCGTTGACTTTTGGACTAAAATGTAATTGATTTATGAAACTTGTCCTGTGCTATTATTGTTCAAATGCGAGGGACTTTCTTGTTAATAGGGTGTTTATTGGGGGGATTGGTGTAATTTTCCCCATATTTAATTTATATTATTAAGGATTTTCTATTTGATAGAAATTAATTAAATATTAATTGGATTGAACATTTAATTGAATTAAATATATTATTGAATTACTATTTGATAGAAAATATTTAATTAAGTTAAATTGGATTTATTTGGATTTAATTGATTATTTATAAGATAGTGTACTTGGACGAAATTTGATTTGTGCCCAAACCCAAAATGAAACCAAGGAGAAGAAGGAAAGATGTTGGGCAGATTGGCCCAACAATGGGGCTTCTGGGCGCGTGTGTGGTCCCCAAGTTTGTGGATTCCCTTGGGTTAATTCTTGGAAAAGATCCGATTTTCTTAAATATTAGGAAGATCATATTCCTATAATACAAGTGTTTGGCATGCTCTATAAATTACACTAGTTTAATGTGTGATTTTTCTTATGGTAAAGGAAAATAGTCATTTTACTAGACTTGCTCAAAGGTAATCACATCAGGTGCCGCACAAACAATGCATTGACAAACTTACATGCCAACGACATGGCAAACGGTGTTGCTGGAGAAGGAGCAGTTACAGTTAACTGCATTTTCGAATGCACTCGATGCTTTCGGGTCGACCCAACCCGACTGCCCGCTACACGGATCCACACTGAAATCCCAGTCCGTCTTTCCCAATCTACTCGCAATCACTCTCAGAGATTGAACTGCATGCCATTAATTTCAAACCATTCACAACTCCAAACAATATAACCCCTCCGTCCCATGTCAGTTATCCGGTTTTGACTTTTTCAAAATCTAACAAAATCAAATTTTAACTACGAATAACTCTCGAACTTCAATGCAAAAATTTTCAATTGTATTATATAATAAAAGTTTAGGATTTAAATTTTCATTATATAATGAAAATTTAGGACATACATTTCCATTATATAGTTTAGTTGGAAATTTTACAGATTTGAGATTAATTTATTGTCAAAATTTAATTTTATTTATAAAAAAAGTCAAAACAGGATATCTTCGAAAGACAAAGAACGGAGGAGTATTTCAGAGTATTTGGTGTGGCGGAATGGCAAGAATAGTGAGTTTTGTATTTTTAGAACATATTTTAAAACCTATTTTCTGTTCAACAATCTAATTTTGAATCACTTTTTAGACAATTTTTAGAAAAAAAATTAGAAGTAAATACTCAATTCCAAATGAATCTTTCTATTTTATTATTTTGCGGTCAACTATCTTTAAATTTTACTACAAATTATACTTAAACTATAATTTCAAATAACTTAATAATGTCATATTATGAAAATTTAATGAATTATAGTGAGTATTTTTTTGTCAAAGTCGAACGCAGTTTTAAAGACAATATGGAAAATTTTATTTGGAATAAAGGGAATATATATGATTTATAATCATTAATAATATTACATTCTTCTTCTAGTCCAACTGATAAAATACAACAAATTTTTACATATTACATATAATACCACTATTTATAATTTACAAAATAATTCAATAATTTGAAAAAATTACTATTTTACCCAAAAAAAAACATAAAACAAGTTTATTCGAATTAATTTTATCATTCGAATGAATAAATCGAAAAAACTTAAAAAGAAAACACGAAGATCCATGAAGTATCGTCGCCGGTGACCGGAGCATCTCCGATTTGGAGTTTGCCGGAGCAAACTTGACCATCGAGATGAGAAACTCAATCGAGTCGCTTAGATCTGGCGACTCGATCGGAGCACTGCTCAGATCGGACATGGTCATTTCCGATCGGACAAAAAGAAAAAGAAAAATAGTGTGTGACTAGATGATAATGGAATATATGTTCCTTCTAATTTTGTTCCTCTTGTTCAAATTTAAAATTCATCTATAATTGTTCATAAAATATTATAACATTGTATAAAGTTTCAGCCCTGCTGAATTTTACTACTGGATTCGCCACTCTATGTATACAATATACATACAAATACTAACCTTCATCAGGAGGAAGAGTCTGTGCGCATGTAAGACCCAAAACGAGACTGAAAGCGATAAACCTCATAAGAAGAAGGGGCATTTTGCTGTGTGTTCTAATGGGTTTCACAGTCATGTAATAATGTTAATTGCTAAGCAAGTTAATAAGCAGGAGGAGTTGAAGAAAGATTGACGAAGTATAAAATGAATAATGGATCAAATACATCATTGACTTTCATGACCCGATTCTGGATTGCAAGTTGCCAAGAGTATTTGGCATTTCTTCCTGCCCTCTCTTTTGTAGGTATACAACTTTACCGCGTGGAATTAATGGGGGAGGACTGGAATAAATATATGGTTGTAAGGTTACAAATTCTTGTTTTTGGAGTAAATTTTAGTGGACTGGTTAGCTCTCAATTCGTTCGATGTATTGGCCAATTGGGTTCAACATGTCGGAAACAAGCATTCTGATTAGCGTGTATATTGTTGTTCAAACGAATTGCACTTAATGTATTAATTCATTAAAATCACCAAGTGATGAAAGGGTGATTAATGCTAACAAAGTATAAAATGAAGAATGGATAAAATATATACATACATCATTGACTTTATTGCCCTGATTCTGGATTGCAAGTTGCCAGGAGTATTTGGCATTTTTTCCTACCCTCTCTTTTGTAGGTATACAACTTTACCGCGTGGAATTAATGGGGGAGGACTGGAATAATTATATGGTTGTGAGGTTACAAATTCCTGTTTTTGGAGTAATTTTTAGTTGACGGGTTAGCTCTCAATTCAATTCGTTCGATGTATTGGTCAATTAGGCTCAACATGTCAGAAACAAGCATTCTGATTAGCGTGTATATTGTTATTCAAACGAATTGCACTTAATGTATTAAGTCATTAAAATTACCAAGTACTGAAAGGGTAATTAATACTGACAAAGTATAAAATGAAGAATGGATCAAATATATACATACATTATCGACTTTAAAGACGCGATTCTGGATTGCAAGTTGCCAAGAGTATTTGGCATTTTTTCCTGCCCTCTCTTTTGTAGGTATAGAACTTTACCGCGTGGAATTAATGGGGGAGGACTAGAATAATTATATGGTTGTGTGTTTACAAAATCCTATTTTTGGAGTAATTTTTAGTGGACGGGTTAGCTCTCAATTCGTTCGATGTATTGGTCAATTAGGCTCAACATGTCGGAAACAAAGCATTCTGATTAGCGTGTATATCATCGATCAAACGAATTACATTTAATGTATTAAGTCATTTAAATCACCAAGTGGTGAAAGGGTGATTAATGCTTACAAAGTATAAAATGAAGAATGGATCAAATATATACATACATCATTATATTGACTTTAATGACCCGATTCTGGATTGCAAGTTGCCAAGAGTATTTGGCATTTTTTCCTGCCCTCTCTTTTGTAGGAATACAACTTTACCGCTGGAATTAATGGGGAGCACTGGAATAATTATATGGCTGTGAGGTTACAAATTCCTGTTTTTGGAGTAATTTTTAGTGGACGGGTTAGCTCTCAATTCGTTCGATGTATTGGCCAATCGGGTTCAACATGTCGGAAACAAGCATTCTGATTAGCGTGTATATTGTTGTTCAAATGAATTGCACTTAATGTATTAATTCATTAAACTCACCAAGTGATGAAAGGTGATTAATGCTAACAAAGTATAAAATGAAGAATGGATCAAATATATACATATATCATTGACTTTAATGCCCCGATTCTGGATTACAAGTTGCCAAGAGTATTTGGCATTTTTTTCTGCCCTCTCTTTTGTAGGTATACAACTTTACCGCGTGGAATTAATGGGGGAGGACTGGAATAATATATGGTTGTGAGGTTACAAATTCCTGTTTTTGGGGTAATTTTTAGTGGACGGGTTAGCTCTCAATTCAATTCGTTCGATGTATTGGTCAATTAGGCTCAACATGTCAGAAAAAAGCATTCTGATTAGCGTGTATATTATTGTTCAAACGAATTGCACTTAATGTATCAAGTCATTAAAATCACCAAGTAGTGAAAGGGTAATTAATGTTGACAAAGTATAAAATGAAGAATGGATCAAATACATACATACATTATCGACTTTATAGACGCGATTCTGGATTGCAAGTTGCCAAGAGTATTTGGCATTTTTTTTCCTACCCTCTCTTTTTTAAGTATAGAACTTTACCGCATGGAATTAATGGGGGAGGACTAGAATAATTATATGGTTGTGTGGTTACAAATTCATGTTTTTGGAGTAATTTCTAGTGGGCGGGTTAGCTCTCAATTCGTTCGATGTATTGGTCAATTAGGCTCAACATGTCGGAAACAAAGCATTCTGATTAGCGTGTATATCATTGTTCAAACGAAATGTATTAAGTCATTTAAATCACCAAGTGGTGAAAGGGTGATTAATGCTTACAAAGTATAAAATGAAGAATGGATCAAATATATACAAACATCATTGACTTTAATGACCCGATTCTGGATTGCAAGTTGCCAAGAGTATTTGGCATTTTTTCCTGCCCTCTCTTTTGTAGGAATACAACTTTACCGCGTGGAATAAATGGGGAGCACTGGAATAATTATATGGCTGTGAAGTTACAAATTCCTGTTTTTGGAGTAATTTTTAGTGGACGGGTTAGCTCTCAATTCGTTCGATGTATTGGCCAATCGGGTTCAACATGTCGGAAACAAGCATTCTGATTAGCGTGTATAGTGTTGTTCAAACGAATTGCACTTAATGTATTAATTCATTAATTAAACTCACCAAGTGATGAAAGGTGATTAATGCTAACAAAGTATAAAATGAAGAATGGATCAAATATATATATACATCATTGACTTTAATGCCCCGATTCTAGATTGCAAGTTACCAAGAGTATTTGGCATTTTTTCCTGCCCTCTCTTTTGTAGGTATACAACTTTACCGCGTGGAATTAATGGGGGAGGACTGGAATAATTATATGGTTGTGAGGTTACAAATTCCTGTTTTTGGAGTAATTTTTAGTGGACGGGTTAGCTCTCAATTCAATTCGTTCGATGTATTGGTCAATTTGGCTCAACATGTCAGAAACAAGCATTCTGATTAGCGTATATATATATTGTTGTTCAAACGAATTGCTTTTTTGTATCATGAAGTGGTTAGGGTGCAATGTGGCCTTACTTTATCGTACGAGTTTCTTCGTTGAACTTTGATAGTATGTGTGTGTATAAAACTTGTTGATTTTAACCTGAAACATTAAAAGAGATGAAGGCAATATTTGTTCTCATGTTGTTGTATTGTGAAGTTGCATTATATGCTTGTTTTTGTTCAATCATCTATTTACGATTATACAAAAGTACGCAAACTATGTGTGGTCAAGTTTGTTTGTATGATGAGCTAATTACATTTTGTATATGTAATATTGTGTGATGATTGTATATGTTGGCATATTCAATGCATGTGTACTTGTTATCCATAGTACATGAGAAATTCTTCCCTAGTGTGGAAAGTGTGAATGAGACCTTTTGTCCATGCATATCAGAATCAAGTAACATTTAAGTGAGTCTTATTATGCGAAAATTGTATTTCCAGGCATATGGAAAGGACCACATTAAATGTGTAATTTCTTGAAGCTCCGTTCATGTGGTGAGGAGAGCTTTACGCTCTCTAATTGAGATTTAAAAGACTCATCTCTCATATATATATATATATATATATATATATATATATATATATATATATATATATATATATATATATATATGTATATATATATATATATATATATATATATATATATATATATATATATATATATATATATATATATATAATTTCTATTTAAAAATCTAGCTAAAGGACTAAAGCCAAGAATGAATGTGAGAATTTCTTGATTGTATGATAATTAAATAATTACAAAAAATTACATATAAGGCAATGTTGGTGCTTGACGATTGACCCAATTAATTCATGTGTGAACACGCCGTATTTTAGGTAATGATTTCAAAATCCCATCCTACGATTTGAAAAGATTGCAATATATATATATATATATATATATATATATATATATATATATATATATATATATATATATATATATATATATATATATATATATATATATATAAAAGATTGCATATATAATTTTTATTAAATTGCATATAACTTTATCTGCAAAACTCTGAAAAATATTTTGAACATATATTTGGATTCATCGCGACAAGACGAATCCATAGACACCAATCTTATATACTATTATTAATTAAATAAATTATTTATATATTAAAATAAAATTTCAATTTGTTAAATAAAATATCAATTTGTTAAATAAATTATTTATAGACACCAATTTGAAATTTATTATTAATTAAATAAATTATTGTATTCATTAAAATAAACTATGAATTATTAAATGATATAAAATGAAATATTGAATTTTGAAAATAGAGTATTTATTAAATATTTAGTGCTCCCTGCATCCATTTAAAAAGAAATAATTGTTTTTAGATCTCCAATTATAAATTTGATTTTACGGTTGAGCAGAGGCCAAATATGGGTGTTCTTAGTGATGTTGCTAAGGATCATGAGGGCAATGTTATTGTTTAGCGTGAAAATTTTATGTCTTATGGTTGTTGAAACTAAGAAAGTATTGACAGCCAAATTAACAATTGATTTTTTAAAGGTTTGGAGTCCAAACATGTAGTTATTGAAATTGATTGTGCTTAGGTAATTATCTGCAAATTTTACCCTTGCCCTTTTGTTTCACATTTTCAAAGAAACCCAGACATTTTTAATATAGAATGGTATCTTCTGAAAAGAAATTGAAAAACAAAAGTGAAATTGAAGAACAAATTGACAAATTATGCGAATAATTAAGTGGGCACATACAAAGCCAAAATTCAACTAAAAATAATCATATATGTGAATCACTTAGCGTGGCTTGGGAACCTAATGAGTGAAGTTATACATTTCATAGTTATATTATTACAGATTAAATTAATTACTCATATTTATTACGAAGTTATATTACACAAAATGATAGGCTATTTTTTTATTTTGTAGGGAGGCTGAGATGAAATAAATTTTTCGATGGACACCTACAAAAAGTATAATAAGATATCACAAAATAAGATTGTTTTGTTTGAAACATTAACTTTTTAATCAATAACTACTCGAAAAATAAAAAGAGCATATAAGATACTTTTACAAGAGTCAGGGACACGATTGAGCACATGTCGAACAATATATTACTACACTTGTATTCCGTCATTTTATTTTGAGCATATAAGAAATAAATAGATATTTAGATTTTCAATTATAAATTTTGATTCTATGGTTGAGCAGAGTCCGAAAAGGTGGCGAGAATTTTGTTCCATGATGTTTTGAAACGTGAGGCTAATGTTTTAGCGCTCAGATTATCAGTTGGGTGTTCTTATATACTCCCTCTGTTCCAGAACAAATGTCCCATTTTGACTTTTTGCAGTCAACTTTTTCAAATTTTAACTGCGATTTAATCTTAAACCGTACATGTAAAATGTCCAATTAAATTATATAATGAAACTTTACTTTCAAAAATTTAATTATAGTCCGATTACATGTAAAATGTCCAATTAGATTATTCCATAATGATTTTTTTATATGTTGAAAAAGAAGGAAAATAACAAATTCTTACCCGATTAATCAATCGTACAATTAGCTAGGAACTCCGATCCAACTACTGGCCAAACGAATGTATAAAGCTTGATTGGCACAAGTCTACTAAAATATTTTTTACAGTCAAATGTTTACGACCTAAAATGTAAATTTTTTATACTAATAAACATAACAACAACTATACATTTGCAATATTAAACCTACCTATATACAAATCATTTACTAATTTATCTCCATCTTCATGCCCGGTATTGATTATCTATTTGTATTAATAAAGAAAATTCAGTTTGCCGTATTTTTTTATGTTTTTTTTTTTTTTTTTTACGTTTCAATTGGTGTTTCTCCATATATGGATGATGGTCCAAGCATAAAAAAAATACTAAATAATATACTTATTTAAGTCATAGTTATCATGAGAATAAGTTTGAGTGTACAACTCCTACAAAATTAAAACATTTTAATATAATAGATAGATGTTGATGAAGTGGATTATATACTCTAAGGACAATACTAAGCTAATTCAAGCTTACATGAATGAAACTCATACATTCTTATATAATTTAACATGAGTGAACGTTTAAAGTTGTGTTAATTTGTATTCTATGGTGAAGTTTGATTTAAGGGATTTGCACTTTGATACATCTTCGTGTATCATCAAACCTTAGTTAGGCTATGTTCTCTTCGTCTGCACTGAACTGAATTGAATGGAACTGAACTGAACTGAACTGAATTATAGTATAAAATATAACTAAGCAGAACTGAACCGAACTGAATGGATCTGAACTGAACTGAATGAGTTTGCAGACGAAGAGAACAGAGCCTTAGAAAAAAATCTTAGACAATAGGATATTAAATTTCACACCATGTGTATAAAGTATAAACAATTTCCTATTACATATTCATGCGCACACATTTTTCTGTACATGTTTACTAAGTTATGACAATTAACAAGAGTCAGGAACAATTTTATTCCACTGGTATTCCGTCATTTTACTTTTAAATGGGTCGGGTTCTATCCAAGCTGAATTTAAAACTGTTTGAAATAATGATGTTCATATCCGTGTCGGGCATATACTCGAACCAATTCCAAACTTTTGTGACAATACCCGAACTGTAACATTTTATGGTTAAATTAGTAAAAAAAACTGGGGTGGGGTGGGGTTGCCTAAAAAACCACCGTAACTTTGAAATTATATTTGTAGAATAATATTTTTGGTGTGTGTGGTGGGGTAGCACATACCACTCCAGGAGTTGTTGGGAACCAACCATGTTAACTGCGTCATATTTGTATTTTATTTTGGTTCAGATTAGAGTATAAATTATTAATTAACGTGTTAGGTATGGGTAGAGACCCGATATAAAATACTACTATATGTTATCAATCCGTCAGGTCTTGAACGGGTTCGAGCTGGGTTATACCCTTTTAAAAGCGTATACGTCATGATGAGTCGCATTTTACATTGTCTATAGTTACCACAAACAAAGACACAGTAATATAGTATTGGACGAAGGACTATACACATACAACACGGCCAACGTTGTTTACAATGAATTTTGACTATCTTATTTTCTCGATTAATTTGTTTTATTTTCATATTTCTATTTATTATTAAAAGTAAACTATACCGGTTTAATATAAGTTTCAGCTAAAGAACATTTGCCCAAATTGAACGTGTGATTTTCTTGCATTTATTTGTATTAAAAATTACAAAACAATTACAAGTAAGGAAAGTAAATAATATAGTAAGCTCCCCAATAATTACGCGACAAAACTTGCAAAGAGGAATCAGTTCACACCCGTGAAATTATTCCGAGATCAATATTTAGCCGTGTTCTGACGTTATGAAGAGAAATCAATTCAATCCCTGTGATTCCCTATATGTCTTCTTCAATCAGCAGTCGGTTGATATGGAAAAATTCATCAATATGTGTGCAATAGAGTTCAAAGGAGACTCCAGTTTCGGACGAATGAACCTACCCCCGTCTAGCATCATCTGTCGATTCATCACCCAACATAATCCTCTGCCCGAGTGGAGGTATTCTATTCATATTTTAGTTCGTTTTCTCTTTTTTATCTTTATATTGGATATTCAGTTTCATTTGTTCTTCCATATTTGAGTTGGAGATTTTAATTTTCTTACAAATCAGTAAGCTTATTGATGAGGTCTCCTTAAATTTCAGTTTTCTGCAGACGAGATTTATTGGACACTTTGCCCAGGAATTTGTTTGCAGATCGGCTACATGGTCGGATAACTGGCTTGAGGTACGAACTCACATTTGGACGTCTCATTGGTGATTAGTAACGTGATTTTATTCGAATCCATTCCTGCATTTTTTTTAAATTTCAAATTTGCAAGAATTACAGTGTTTAAATTGTGAGATAAAATATGAAATAGATATCTTACCCCAAGTTAAATTCGGATAAATTTTAGTATTTCTTTATAACTTTGAAGGATGAATCTGAAGTTTGTTTATGTTTTAATACATCCCCATTGACGGATTTCTAAAGGTTTCACAATTGTGTCTCACTTTTCAGATGGGCATGCTCAAGGATTGTACGCATACATTGGAAATAGCTTACCAACCATCGACCTCTCTCTCTTAGTTCAGCACTACAGTGTTCGTGTTCACCCAATGCATTTAATTAAGTATTTAAGTTCCCCTGTTCATTGTACAATTCACCTAAATACGCTTTCTTCATTATTTCATATGCTTATGAGTAAGGTTCATTGTTCTTGATAGATATTGCCTAATGTGTTTTGCATTTGTTTTAGCACAGTTAAAGAACAATTTTCACAGATAAATTCTTGCCATAATTTAAAAAAAGGGCCAATTACGTTTGTTGAACACACCCAGTGGCGTAAATTCAAGATGAGATATAGAGTGAGTAATTTATGATTGCTCATATGTTTCCGGAATATATTCCACCTAACACCTAATTTACGAATAAGATAAGAGATCATAATGGATTATCTTCATGTTTTAGTAATGTATGAAGTATGTGGGTTTGTGGTATCTTCATGTGAAATCCAAAATCAAGAAGTAATATCCGACCGTGTAGTATACAACATGGACACTAAGCGAGATTAAATTTTGTGTTTCACTTATCCATTTACCCTTTCACAAGAAACTAAACTGATTATTGTTTTATTGTAGTTTTGGCCAGTTGTTGGATGGATAAATCATCATTCTGTGCCACTACAGTTTCGGGTTAATCTTCAAAGTGCTATTGCCTGTTTCTGGTATTGACTTCTTTATTTTCTTGAATTGAGTCAAGAGCTTTGCAATTTGCATCTTATTTGAATCATTTGTTATTTACTTTCATTGTATTTCTCTGTTTTTTAGGCAATACTTCTGAATCTAAGAGTATCAAGGTTTGTGGCTTAGAAGAAAAAATAATGTATGTGCAAGAAGTAGGTATATGGTCTTCAACTGGTCATTCTTAGGCACCTGTACTGTATACCTTTGTACTTGGTGAAGTCTTTCGTTGGTGGGGGCTTTTGGGAGATTAGGCCGTAAATTGGAATATCTCATTTTAGGCACCTGTATACCTTTCGTTGATGCGGTGATGCTCGACCTTTGTTGTGTTTCATCACAGTAAAGGCTGTTGTGGTGATCCATGTTCAAAGAATATCTGTCATACATTTCCTGTTAAATTGATGTTGATTTTTATTCTTCACTCATTTTTCCAAGAGAATGTTAGGATTTTTGGATTTCTTCTGCTAATTTTTTCATCTTTAAGGTACATTGTTATATGCATTTTTTAACGGTCAATTCATTTTGGTCATTTTCGTTATTTTGTACACACCGATATATAAAAAAAGAAAAGAAAAAGAAACTCAACGATACAGAGACTAACATTACAATCAACCAGAAACTGATTCTACAAAATAAAAATGTTGATCCCGATGCGGCTTCAGGGTGTTCAATTGTTGGAACTGACATGGGGGGTCAGAAAGGATGGTGGTCTTGATGACAACTGAATGGATGGATCACTTACGACATGTATTGGAAGTTTTGCTGGGGGTTATTTCCTGGAGAAGAAAATGAACGGCGTACCTATAACACCATGAATCAGCTGAAGCAATGGCTGCAAAATTTGGTGTACAGGTTGCTGATTGAACCTGAGCGGAGGTATTGTTGAGGGAGACTCTTTACGCGTAATTAACCAGCTGAAGCAATAACTGGTGTTATTATTAGAATAAATCAGAATCTAATCTCGGGAGTTTTAGTTTATTAGATCCTAAATTTTCATTATACTATAATATAATTGAAAATTTCCGCACTATGGTTCGAGAGTTATTCGTAGTTAAAGTTTGATTTTTTGACTTTGAAAAGGTCAAAACCGAACAACTGGCATGGGCGGAGGGAGTAGGTGATAAGTTTATTAGCATAGACTTATGATAAGTTGTTGCCCTTGGCTCCTAAGTACGGTATGATTACTCCAATGTTCTCCGATTGTCTCAGGATTCGTGTATTACTAGCTATGAGGGGGTCGGGGATAGGGGATAGATGACAAGAGATTTAATGTCAATGCTGCATTTTTTGCCTCATCTAAAGGTGGGAGTGTGGATGTAATAATAGCTCGGGATCACCATGGGAGTTGAAAGTGCAATTTATATTGCACTTGTTTTGTTAATTCGGCCTTTCTTCGTTTATTAACCGGTTCAACGATTGTAGTTGTTTGTGAATGGATATTTTGTAGGAAACAACAAGATGGGCTACAACGTGATTTATTGGACTGAACATGGCTAACTTGGGCCTTAAGGAAAAGATCTGGAAGAGCTGGAAATAATCTAAGCGCTGGAAAGGAACTGGAAACCAGCGTCCAGCTTATGGGAAGTCCTGTTCAATTTGGAGTGTGAATAAGGAAGGAGTTTGAATTGCTTTGGAGACAAGGAAGGCAAATAAAGCAAAAGGAGATAAAATCTCTAGAGATAATCTTTTGGAAAGATTTTCCAGCCAGCCAGATACAGCAAATACTGTTCAATTTGGAGTGTGAATAAGGAAGGAGTTTGAATTGCTTTGGAGACAAGGAACGCAAATAAAGCAAAAGGAGATAAAATCTCTAGAGATAATCTTTTGTAAAGATTTTCCAGCCAGCCAGATACAGCAACTAACGTTTGAAGCAGGAAAGAAATATATAGCGCTCTTCTTGTCATCGATGAAGACATTATATATACAAGAAGAAGCTTGCTGCAAGACGACACCCTTTTTTAGCGTTCTTTCTTGACAAGATTGATCTAAACATTATATAAACAAGAAGAACGACATCTGCAAGAAGGCCTTTGATCACATTGATTCATATTATTTAGATTAGGGCTTCTTGCTTTACCAGACTTTTATTTCGGTGTTACTTGTGAGTGTTCTCTAAAGATTGAGAATTACTCTAGTATCATTGAACTAGAATAGGTTTTTCTTGTCTGTTCTAGGTCTAGTTTTCCGTAAGTTTAATCAATCGTTTGTGATTGATTTAAACTTTTTTTTGTAATTCTACTTTTCATATCTAGTAGAAATTTTGCTTACGGCACCGTCGGTATCTTTATATACCGACTTGATTAATTTTGTGTTCAGTTTTATTCCGCTGCACTTTACTGAGTTTTTTCGATCACAGTTCACTGTTGTCGTAGTTTAGTTGAACACTGTTCACTGTGTTGTAACGGTGTTGACTCAACATTACTAGTCAACATTGTTCAAATCTGTCCAGAAGTACCAATCCCGGTCCTACAGTTCTAACAAGTGGCATCAGAGCCAGCCACCTAATTAATTGGTGTCTAGATTTGGTACTACTACAATGGACATTGTCAATTCAAGTGTCAACAGGCCACCTGTGCTAGATGGGTCGAACTACCACTACTGGAAAATACGGATCAAAACGTATATCAAATCCATTGAAGGGCGTGCATGGAAATCTGTTCTTGAAGGCTATGTGTGGCCCACCATAGGACCAGACGCTGATGGAGATGTCGTTCCTAAACCAGAAGCTCAATGGTCAGGTGATGATTTTCTTGCTAGCTCTTACAATGAAAAAGCTTTGAATGCTATTTTTTCGCATATTGATCCACATATGTTTAAGCTCATTCAGAATTGCACTACTGCTAAACAAGCTTGGGATTTGTTGCAAAATCATTGTGAAGGTGATAATAGTATTAAGCAAACTAAACTTCAACTGCTTTGGTCAAAATTTGAAAACTTGAGAATGGCAGAAGAAGAAACCATTGATTCTTATTTTGATAAACTGCTCACTATTTCAAATGATATTCAACTGCTAGGTGATGCTATGTCTAATAAGCAACTGATTTTCAAAGTCGTTGTACTCTTTCTTCAAAATTTGACATAAAACGAACTGTTTTGGAAGATACTCAAAACCTGGCTACTATGGATTTTCATACCCTGATGAACAATTTGAAAATTTTTGAGCTCCAACAGAATGAGCGCAAAGGTACGAAAATATCTTCACTCAAAATCAAAAATCTCTGAGTCTGAAAGCAGTAGTGATGAGTCTGATGAGATGACTGAAGAAGCCTTTGGTAAAGCTTATACTAAGTTGCTTAGAAAGTTCAACAAAACCAGCTTGAGGAAGAATTCTAACAATGCCTCCCCAAGTAATCCTAAGGCTACTGGCAAGTTCAATAAGGCCGTAGAACTTCCTGGTTTTGATTCTAAACGACTAGACAAAGTTAGATGTTTTGAATGTCAAGGATGGGGTCACTTTCAGAATGAATGTGCTAACACTCTTCGTAAGAAGGGAAAAACGTTTCTTGCTTGTCTTAGTGATGATTCAGCGTGATGAAGTCGAGGCGATACTAGAAGGTCGTGTTGCGACTCATCCTCCTGCTCGGATGATGTTGGAAATCGATGTTTGGTCAACAATGAAAACTCAACACCGTCACAGATCCTCTTCTTTGATTATGATGACTCACAGAACTGTGAAGAGATATTCCGAGATAAATCTTTGGACTCTGAAAACTCTGTGTCTACTAACATTTACTGTTTGCATGGCTTAGTTGATTTATCTGTAGATTGTCCCTTTAAAGAAGAGTTCACTGGCGAACAGATGGTGGAAGAGCTGAAACTGAAAGATGCAGAACTTGAAAAGGATGAGACAGGTACTGAACCAGATGCAGGTACTGAACCAGATTCCCCAGTCACTGTCACTGTCAGAGAAGATGGATTCAATGTTGATCACAATGTTGACTCAACATTGCGCCCAACATTGCAGGGGGGAGAGCTCATCAGATGAATCTGTCTCTGAAAATGAAGATGAACCTGTTCTGGAACCGACAGTGCCTCTGGATTCCATCAGACGTGATCCACCCCCAAGGATTCGCAAAGATCACCCAAGCTCGCAAGTCATTGGTGATCCAAGGGGAAGAATGACTCTTAGGGGAAATACCAGAAAGAACTACAAGGAAATGATAAGTAATGCAACCTTGTGCCAAACGTTTGTGAAAGCTATGACAGGTTCCTTTGAGAAGAGTATGATAGGAGAACTCAGCTATTTCCTTGGACTTCAAATTCAATAGAAGGAAGATGGCCTATTTCTGTCCCAAGAAAAGTATGCACGAAATCTGATCAAGAAATTTGGGCTCGAAAGTTCTAAACCGTGCAGTACTCCTATGGCTACATCGTTGAAGCTGAGCAGAATCGATGTTGGACAGGATGTTGACCCAACATTGTATAGACCAATGATCGGCAATATTCAGACCGTCACAGCCAGACTGACATCATGTTCTCTCGTGTGTGCGCAGTATCAATCCAACCCCAAAATCCCCATTTAAGCTCATTAAGAGAATCCTCGGATATATATCGTGAATCTTAATCTAGGATTATGGTTTGCATGTGATACAAACACTAATCTGGTGGGATTTAGTGATTCTGATTGGGCTGGTGATCTAGATGATAGAAAATCCACTAGTGGAGGTTACTTTTATCTTGGTCCAAATTTGGTGTCTTGGTATAGCAAGAAAGAATCAGGTGTCACTCAATCTTGAATCTGAATATGTAGCAGCTGGGAGTTGTGTGACTCAACTGGTATGGTTGAAAAATATGCTGCATGACTTTGGTCTTCAAAGTGATACCCTGTTGATGTTCTGTGATAACCTTAGTGCCATAAATATTTCTAAGAACCCTGTTCAGCACTCACGCACGAAACACATAGACATTAGGCATCATTTTCTTAGGGATTTGGTCAATAAGCAAGTAATTGACATAGAACACATAGATACAACCAACCAACTTGCAGATATTTTTACCAAGCCCTTAGATAGTGAGAGATTCTTCAGCCTTCGAAGATCTCTTGGTCTGTGCTCTCTGTGATTGTCATTGTTGAGTACCAATGTTGACTCAACATCACGGTCAACATTGGAAAATTAGAATAAGTGATGCTGTTTTCTTTTTGCTTTTTAGTTCTATTGTGTGTTTCTGTGCTCCTGTGCTTCTGTATTGGTTTATGGCTGTTCTTGGTTTGTAGCTTACAGTGGTGATGCTTAGGGTTTGAAAGGCTGTTTGAAACCAAGGTTGAAAGGTATCGAGTCTCCTGTGTGTTTGCTTTGTGTAAAACCCACTTTTGCTACTTTTTGGCTATTTTTACTCGTACCTTGACTCGCACTTGATGTTGCCTCCTGTCCTTTAAGCTTAATAAATCTAATGGATTATGATACAAAGGGCTCGAAGTGTTTTCGTTGAGGATCGTGTTGGGCAAGTTTCAAATACTATCCAGATATCGACGTGGCCAATGTGTCATATGTCGTCAGGGTTGATGGCTTGTACTGGAAACCGACACGCACAAAAGTGCCGATTCTCGTAATGCTGCTGGTTCACTTTCTGAGTACCAAATTACCCAATGTGGTCAAATGAGTGATCTCTATGCCATGAGACGTGTGTTTGCCTAACTCCGCATAGGCTTCGACTTTGGAGCGGATTCATACGTGTTCCAATTATTTGACATGGTTCACGGTCTCATGGTCACCCCCACTCAAACTTATGCTAATTGTTCAATTTACTTTTTGAGGCAATGTTGAGTGTGTTTCTTTGGTATTCCTTTCTCTCTCTGTCTTTGCCTGCAACATCAGTGGTGTTAATCGAATCTGCACATTTTGAGACTTGGTTTCCTGGCTGACTTACATTAAGAGTGGTCTGATTTCCCGATGTTGTCATCAATTTTGAGTCAACATTCTGGTCAACAGAGACTTTACTTGAAGTGCTATTTGCTCTTTTGTTATGCTCCATTTTTTGTGCTCTGATTCTGTGTGTTTTTGGGTTTGAGGGGGAGTAGGTCTAAGGTGTTTCCTTGGGTTTTTTGGTTTCTGCATTCCTGTTCTTGCAAGTCATTTTCTTTAAAATCAAGATTTTTGGTCAACCTCCCTAGGGTTTATCTGATTACTTTGACTTGGCGGATAACTGTTTTACTTGCAACTTTAATCTTTAATTAACAGTTGTGCATAGTTTTTCGTTGCTTTGATATATATCTGCAAGAATCTACCTTGAAGCAAACCCAACAACACCCATCATGAATTATTTTGTAAGTTGTGTACATGACCATCCACTCTTATCCGAACACTGCCCTCCAGCTGATCCAACCTATATTCCTGATTACTACCCTCCAGCCGATCCATCCTCTAATTCTGCTTGGCTACTACCTTTGCCAGTGTTGACGACAATGTTGAGTCAACATCGTGTCTCTGTATTGGTACTTTGTCTGCAGGTCCTCAATAGATTACCAAGATGGTGAAGTTTTTTTAAAAAAGAACTTTATTTTCTTTCTTTCCTCACAAAAAAGGGGGAGAATGTTTGTACTCTTGGTTTTTTGTATTTAGGGGGAGTTCTTGGAGCAAGGGGGAGTTGCTTGATATTGTCTTGTATTTTCCTACTAACTGCTTTCAGGTTTTTGTGAAGAAAGGCAAGAATTAAGGGGGAGATTGAAAGTGCAATTTATATTGCACTTGTTTTGTTAATTCGGCCTTTCTTCGTTTATTAACCGGTTCAACGATTGTAGTTGTTTGTGAATGGATATTTTGTAGGAAACAGCAAGATGGGCTACAACATGATTTATTGGACTGAACTTGGCTAACTTGGGCCTTAAGGAAATGATCTGGAAGAGCTGGAAATAATCTAAGCGCTGGAAAGGAACTGGAAACCAGCGTCCAGCTTAATTTGGGGAAGTCCTGTTCAATTTGGAGTGTGAATAAGGAAGGAGTTTGAATTGCTTTGGAGACAAGGAAGGTAAATAAAGCTAAAGGAGATAAAATCTCTAGAGATAATCTTTTGGAAAGATTTTCCAGCCAGCCAGATACAGCAACTAACGTTTGAAGCAGGAAAGAAATATATAGCGCTCTTCTTGTCATCGATGAAGACATTATATATACAAGAAGAAGCTTGCTGCAAGACGACACCCTTTTTTAGCGTTCTTTCTTGACAAGATTGATCAGAACATTATATATACAAGAAGAACGACATCTGAAAGAAGGCCTTTGACCATCATTGATTCATATTATTTAGATTAGGGCGTCTTGCTTTACTAGACTTTTATTTCGGTGTTACTTGTGAGTGTTCTCTAAAGATTGAGAATTACTCTAGTATCATTGAACTAGAATAGGTTTTTCTTGTTTGTTCTAGGTCTAGTTTTCCGTAAGTTTAATCAATAGTTTGTGATTGATTTAAACTTTTTTTTTTAATTCTACTTTTCATATCTAGTATAAATTTTGCCTACGGCACCGTCGGTATCTTTATATACCGGCTTGATTAATTTTGTGTTCAGTTTTATTCCGTTGCACTTTACTGAGTTTTGTTGATCACAGTTCGTAGTTTAGTTGAACACTGTTCACTGTGTCATAACGGTGTTGACTCAACATTACTAGTCAACATTGTTCAAATCTGTCCAAAGGTACCAATCCCGGTCCTACCATTCTAACAGGAGTATTATTGTTTGGTCACGGAGAAATGTTGCACACATGATAAATGTAGAGGCTACCGAAGCATATCAGTCCAGTTAATTCATGTTAGAAGATAAGGAAATGGCATTGCTCATAGATGATAAGCTACGGAGATTACAGATATGTGATGGCAACTCTTCTATGCCATTCTGAGTTGTATTACTGGAGTCTTGGTTTTTTTAACCTTGTGATTCAACACACAAATTCTTGGAAGAGACGTGTATTAGTGAGAGATCTGAGAGACGAATTGATTTTCTTAAGTATATGTATAATGTTTTAAACAATATCAGTAATATTTGATGAACGTGCATTTTATATCATTTTTTATAAATATGTATATCAACGACGTTCGTAGTAAAACCTCTAAGACCGTCTCTCAAGAGACTTCCCCGTGGATGAAATAGCTGAAGTTTCCCTTAATTAAAACTAAATTCATGTTCTTAATTTGCCAGCTATATGCTGCTCATGTGTACTCCCTTCTTTCTTTCGATAACAAATGTATCTTTGATTTTGGGCATATAGATTACTATATACTTCTTCCGTCGCATCCGAAGTTTCTCATTTCATTTTTGTTGACTTTCTTAACGTTTGTTTGACTACAAATTAATTTTCAATAATATAGGAAAATTAATTTATAAATTTATATTACCAAAGTATAATAGTTAAACTGTATTGGTAGAAAAGAATACATCGGATCTAATTGCGACAATGGTTAATTATAGTACATATCCTTTGCTCATAGATCATGTTGATTTGGTCGGTACTTTCAAAACAAGGTTATATTAGCTCCAACTAATGATATTGTTCAAGAGATTAATGATTATGTCATGTCATTGTTGTCGGTGATGCGCTCGGTTGACTATCTTTATCTGATGTTGGTCTCTAATTTCCTAGGCCAATATTCATTTATGGTCGGTTGCATGTTGTATTTTCAAAAGTTACAAGGAAAAAGAGGAACAAAGTTTTAGGCTTTGATGAAAATAGTGCTATCCGTCGAAGACACGACCAACGTTGTTTACAGATAAGTGGTTGGTGTTTAGCAATATGTACTACACTCTCCGCCCCAGAGAACTTCATCCATTAGAGCTGGACGTTTAGTTTTAGGTGAAAATTTAAAATAGTGTTTATTGTTTGTTGAGTGTGAGGTTGCTTCCTTTTTTAGTAATGTATGAAGTTCTTTGGAACGAAGGAAATATAATAAATTAATAACATATTTTTTTTTCAATTTGGTAACATGTGGAACATTTGTTCTTTCGTTTTACATTTTGTATTACTACTTACATTTTTTTTGGTACTTAACGAGGCTTGACTTCGCATTGAACCCGTTAAATATTCATGGAGCAAAACCTGAACCAAACCCGTCAATTCAATATGAACCCGACCTGCGAGGCTGCGACACATTCTACAATTATATATGTTAGTGAAAGGATAATTTCGTTTTTGCAATGTGGGGTGGTACCCACCCTCATCCAAAAACTTCCACTGAAACATGTGAGAAGTTAGATTAACATAATAATTTTTTTTTTTTGGAGGGGGCACTCGAGCCACCTAAAAAGAAACATGTTAAAAATTATGTATGTGAAATAATATTTTTTTATGAAAGCCCCTCTGAAATACGAAGTAATTCTTTTGGGTTGATGTAAAAAATTATGCTAATAAAATTATATTTTTTCGGAAGTGGGGCGGATGGGACTGACACTCTCCCCTATGTTAATGTAGAAGGATTTTGTTATTACATACTCTTAATACAAGCCATGAACATTACAAAGTTGTTCTATGCAGCAGGATGTTACATGCATAATTAATGTAATACTTTGTGAATTGTGATGATGGGTTGAATTAATTTGAGTTACATTTTTTAATCTCTTTTGTTGTGGTGTTTATTCAACTGCTTACTGATAAAATGTAAAGAATCAAATAGAATAAATTTGTTACACCTTGAAGATTAGTGGTCTGCAGCTCTTTATTTATACTATGAACGAAAGATACAGTAATTTAAGCAGGGGCGGAGATGGGGTGGCGGGGGTGGCGAAATTTTCATTTTTTTTTATTACTATAGGCATATTTTAGAAAATTATATGTTCCGCGCCACCCTTAAATTTTTTAATTAGTACATTTAGTTAGTCGGCTTTATAATTAAATAAGTTGAAAAAAATTATATAATTTGATAAATTTAAAGTAAGTCTATTGAGAGACGGTCTTATGGAAACAATAAAAGAGACGGACAAATATTACAGTTTTATCAAAAAAAAACATTAGAGGTTTTACTAAAAACATCGGTGATATACATATACATTAAAAAAATAATATAAAATGTATACGTACTCATTGCACGTTATATATATACTTAAGAACATCAATCCGTCTCTCACTAATACACGTCTCTTCCAAGACTTTGTGATTAAAGAGATATTTTACTAATAAACTAATTTAAGAGGGTTATACCAGTTGTTTTTATACTTTTGGAGCAAGTTCTAAGCGTGCATTTTTTATCATGAAAACTACATAGATAAGACTGCGGAGTTCGATGGAGAATGACTTCTTGTCTAGCAATTTGATAATGCATATTGAAATGAATTGTCGAGAGTTTTGATATTGAGTCAATCACTTATGATTTTGAGAAGATGAAGAGATGTAGAGTACGATATAGAAGTGGGTCGTTTATTCATTTTGCTTTACCTTTATCGTGATGTGGTTTTTCGATCCTTTCATTTTACTTGAATATTCATATTTAAATATGTATGATGAATTTGGTGTAAAAAATATCGATCCGACCCGGCCCGTCCTAACCGACCTAACTAAATTACATATATTGTGCCTGTATTATAATACTCCGCCACCCCCACTTTCAAACTCTGGCTCCGCCCTGAATTTAAGTACATCAGATTACATAGTATCTAAACTATTATCTATCTACATTCTACATCCAGATGTCTAAAAGACAAGATATATCAAAGGAAGTTAATCTGATGGATCCAGGGAGTTATTCTCCGAAAGCATAACGTCGAGTTTGATCCAACACAAAGCTTTCGACTAAAAACGACTGAACAACGGGCGAGAAAGACTCTTAGTAAAATGTCCGAGATATTTAGCTGAGAAGGAACATAATGTGTCCTGAGTCGGCCCGCAAGACCAAATCATGAAGTGATAGTCAAGCTCAATGTGCATCTATTGAGAATAGATAACTCGTGTAATATCCCGAAATATTTTTTTGACCATCTATTTGATTTAATTCGAAGACAAGAAATTATTTGGACTTGAGTTGCTCTACGGAATTTTATAAGTCATTATAAGTTATTATTTTGGTAGATCAATGATTTAAGAGGGGCGATAATGTATTATATTGGACCTCAAATCCGTTGCAATCACTTATGGGCCAAAGTAATTAGTGTTGGATGGTATTTAGGATCCCTAAGTATGTATATACATATCATCGTACAGTAGTACATATATTTATATATTATTATCACGGTTTTTGGATTGAGTATGAGCCGTCAATATTGGAGCTATAGGCTGAGGAATCATCCTGGGCCGACTTATGTGGATGGAGATGATTAAAGATCGAGATTTATTATGGACTTGATCTGAGGAAACATAATATATGGAGGCTTGCAATTCGTGTGTTTTGAAGGTGAGTTGTTAACCTTCTACTACTTGGTCATTAAAGATAATTAATTATGGTGCAAGAATTGACAATTGTGCTACGGTTCAGAATCGTAATGGCGCAATACTTGAGGACGGAGCTAGTGCCTATCGGTCGAATGTTCAGTAAACTTTGTGGATTTAGGTAAGGGGTTTCTTTGACACTTTTGCTCTTATTTTTATATGATTGTATATATATAGTTTTAATGTTTGATAAACAATTTATGGTTATTATATCAGGATATAGGACTTGGTATGATAATCTATTTGAAAGGATCAAATATGTGAATACCCAAAATGTGTTTTATGATGTGTGTGATGTGTGAAACGATTTTGTTCAAGGGCATGGATAAATGTTATGTTTGAGCTCTCAGTTGTGATTATGAAATGTTATGTGCCATTCGGGGAATTTGTCTGGCTAGAGTACTCCCTTATGTTATGTTACCCCTTTGGTAGGGGATTATGTTTATATGAGTGAATCCTACAATTCGGACTTATACTAGTGGCCATAGGATCATGTTTGATTGAGCCGAAATGTTACATTTGTTATGCCATGCAACTTTTGTATGTGTGATTGTATGGTGTGTATATATATGTATCTTTGAAACTTTGTTTGATCCGGTAGAAGTGTCATTGAGGCTCACCCTTACCCACCCCTTTCAGATGTTTAGAGAAGTGATATTGGTTGATGGTACCTAGGAGTCGAGCAGGGTGGACATGTGATGGAGTTTATGAAGGCTGTTTAGTAGCTGTAAACTTGAGCTTAGTATTGTATAGGATGACTTGTGTATTGAGAGCATTGTTGTATTTTGAGGATTTGTTATTATTGTAATTACCTTGTACGGGTTTTAGACGCTCTGTTGTAGCACTCTGAGATAATTGATGTATTTGAGTATTAAAGTAAGGCTTCGTTTTGGCGTGAGCCCATCTCACGATAGACGGTCGGTCGCGCCAAAGTTTTGGTTTTGGGGCGTGACAACTCAATTCAGTATATAGTAGTTGTTCATTAGTTTTTTCCTTATAAAATTAGATTTGATACCATTTCACCTATCCATATTTCTTGAATTGATATGTTTTAAGTGAAAGAATATACATATATCGATCTCGACCTTATTTCGGTTCATTCAACCTTCTTTCGTTCAAGTTTTTTCAATTAACATATAGACTCCTGACCCGTCGCGATGTATAAACTATAAACTGTTGGTTTTCTCACTTAATTATCCCACCTGAATTTCGTTCTTTTTCTTCATCATATATGCTACATTTCAGAATTAATTCATGGTGAAGGATCAGGCCCAAGGTCATGTATTCTATTAATAAATTTTTTCTTAATACTAATAAAAAGAATATCGTATATACTTTGCACCAATTAATTCTGAATTGTCCTTTTTCTTATTTTGTGTTCACCTTATACATGTTATGTGATTGGAAAGAACTTGAAGAAGATGATTAGACGATAAAAAATGATTTAGAAAAGAAACTAAAAAGAAAAATGATCTTGCTAGGAAAAAAGAGATACAAAACTAGAGAAGTTTGGATAGAGAAATTAACGATTAGTAGTATTGTACGTTAATTAATTAATATGGATGATAAACACTCATGCCTATTTTTAGAAAATTGGTAAACTAGGATTTTTGAAAGAGAACATGGCACTGGTTAGTGTTGTCTGGTTGTGGTTAATTAAATTATTATTATTATTTTTTTTTTTTTTGAAACGAATATTAAACTTTTATTTCCTTCCAATCTGTTAAGTACACGCCAATCCTAGGATCCAGGCAAAATATCCAAAATATTATAAATGACTAGTAGAAACAAGATGAAAAAACGCTACTCTATCAAGCTAACATTAAGCGTGCACAATGTGCTCTCAATCGGGGATCAAGCCATGCTCTAGTAACTAAGACTTCAATAATGTTATCATCAAGATGCGGGTTTACAGGTTTAATCTGAAAGTAGACAGCGTTCCTCTCCATCCAAACGGCATAAATTGTCTCCGCGAAGGCGCTTTTGAGGAGCTTGGCTTTCCAATGTTTACCACCAAAACGTCGACACAGCACATCGATCTCCATGCTCCAGCCGTGGGGAGTTCTAATAATTTGCAGCCATCTCATTACCCGGAGCCAAATGCCATTAGTATAGGTACATTCAAAGAATAAATGCTGCTGCGTTTCTACTTGCAGACGTAATGTGCAGTTGGGACTATACCGGATCCCATCCGGATTACATCCGTGTTGCCAAGCGTTCATGTAGAGCCATCCAAGCACAAAACATAGCCCGTGGCCGTGCTTTGTTTCCAAACCAAAACTTCATCCATTTGACGTCTTGCTTATCCCCTTAAATCTCCTTGTATAATAACCTGGTGGGAAATTGCAGAGCCATAAGAGCCATCAGCCATATGCTAGATGATTGCACAAGTGCACGAGCCTTCATGACGGCTTTCATAATCCAGGAACAATTCGCAGTTATCATTACATCCATGACATCGCGATCCTTAATATAATAGCAATGTATCCATTTCACCCACAGTTTGTCAGCTTTGATGCACAAGTTCCATGGTAATTTAGCAACGGTGCACTTATTCCAATCGGCAATTGAAGTCAGATTTAGGCCACCCTTATTCTTTTCATCGCAAACTTTGTCCCATGCGACAGGTGCTTTCCTGGTAATAGCATATGTGTTACTCCACAGGAAGGAGCGGCAGATGGATTCAATGCGTTTTAGGACAGCAGATGGGAGAGGTAAGACCTGTATCCAGTAACTGGTCATGGCATGTAGCACACTACGGATAAGTTGGAATTTACCTGCATAGCTTAAAAGCTTAGAAGTCCAGTGTCGAATACGAGAGGTGATTCGGTCAATCAAAGGTTGGCAATCCCGAATGGCAAGTTTGCTAGTGGAAAGAGGTACCCCGAGGTACTTTATAGGTAACTTGCCCAGCTTAAAGTCTGTCATGTGTACAATTTCATCCCTTACGGATCGAGAAACACCTCCAAGGAAAATCTGGCATTTGCCGGGGTTCGCAGAAAGGCCTGTGGAAGCCGAGAACACACGTCAATGATCAAGCAGCAGCTCTACGGATCGGAGATCGCCACGAGCGAAGAGAAGAAGGTCATCGACAAAACACAAATTTGTTATGCCCAATTCTTCACATCGTGGGTGGAAATTTTAACCCGGGTCCCTTTTGAGGAGGCTCAGGACGCGGTGCAGGTATTCCATCATAATAACAAACAACAGTGGGGACATAGGATCACCCTGTCGGAGGCCTCGCTTAACTTTTAAAAGCCGCAAAGGGGAGCCATTAATAGCGTAACGATAGGAGACCGTCGTTACACATCTCATAATCCAAGTCACAAATAGAGTCGGGAATCCCATCTCTTCCAAAATCGATTGCAAAGCCCTCCATTCTACAGTATCAAATGCCTTCTGCAAATCCATCTGAATCATACAACGTGGAGAAATACCTTTCCGTTCATAACCCCGTACAAGCTCACTAGCCAGGAAGATATTATCATGGATGACCTTTCCCGGTAAAAACGCAGATTGACTTTCGTCAACTATCGAGTTAATTACACGACTCAATCTCCTAGTGATTATTTTAGAGATGATCTTGTAGACGGTAGAGCAACAGGAAATCGGTCTCATCTCCTTCATGGTGCAAGCGCTAGCGTATTTCGGGATGAGTGTAACCAAAGTACAATTAGCCGCGGCATAAAGCTGATTCGAGTGGAAGAAATCCATGACAAATTGAATGACATCCTCCTTGATTGTACTCCAGGCAGATTTGAAAAATTTCGCATTGTATCCATCTATCCCTGGAGCCTTATTATCCCCGATGTCACTTAGAACTTCCCAGATTTCTTTTTCGGAGAAGGGGGCTAGCAGCTCAAGTCGTTCGTCACGACTAAGCTGTTTTCCGGACCTTAGAGCATCAATATTGACGCTCGGCAGTTGCTTGGCAGCCTTTCCAACAAGTTCACCATAGAATCGAAGAACCTCCCGCTCCAAGTCTTGCGGAGAGGTCAGAATCTGTCCATCCGGACCAATCAGTTTCGATAGTCCCACCTTTCGGTTCTTTTCACGGACCGTGGCGTGAAAGAACGCATTGTTTCCATCTCCAGTACGAAGCCAGTGTACTTTGGCTTTTTGTGCCGCAATCATCTCATCCATGTCGTTCCATTTGATCACATCTTCTGTATATTGTTTAACTTGTTGGATAAGCCCCACATTAAAGCGGTCCTAGATTAGTTCTTGATGTGCCCGAGAGAGAGCAATTCGCGAGGCCTCGAGATTCCGAGTCGTGCCAAGGAGTTGCCGTGTTAGAGGTTTTAGGTGCCTCTGTAACAATTGCAATTTCCGCCATAAGATATACATGGGCTGGCCTTGAACATCTTGGTTCCATACGGATTGCACAGTAGTAAGAAAAGCGTCGTGCAATGCTAGGCTATTCATGAAGCGAAACTGCCGGGTTTGCGGAGTGGCGTGGCTGCCGAATCAATCACATGCAAAGGTGAGCGGTCTGAGACTCCAGGTGCTAGAACATGAATCTTCCGGGAGGGAAATTTGATGAACCAATCCGGGTTACATATTGCTCTGTCAATACGAGAGTAAATAATAGTCTGGTGTTGTTTATTTGACCAAGTGAAGTAATCACCCTCCATATCCTTTTCCACAAGAGATGCTACCTCCATTGTCTCTTCCAAATCCAGAAACTCAGAAGATGTGACCGGGTTTCCTCCCACTCTATCTAAAGGGCCAAGTACATTATTAAAATCCCCAATAACCATCCAAGGGCCAGAAATAGTCATGGATAAACTCTCAATGGTAGACCAAAGCTCTCTACGCTTTTCCAGGGTATTATGTGCATAAACAAAAGTGGTCCACTGTATGAGGGTATCTTGTAGATCATAGACGACGCAATGAATAAATTGATCAGATTTAGAATGAACCCGAAGCTTAACCCGCTGATCATTCCAAAGAATCCAAATACGCCCATTCGGGCGATGAGTATAGTTATCCTGTTAGCACCATTTATTACCAAAGCGAGTCCTGATTCGTATAGCATTCGGTTCTTTGACCCGAGTTTATAGCAAAGCAGCAATATTAACATTAAGTGAATTGAGGCGGGAGCTAACCTCACGATGCTTAGCTACTTTGTTCGGCCGTCGAGTATTCCAGGCTAACATTGATTTCGGGTCTGAGGCGTTTCTTGGTCATCCAATTGACGTAAAGCCTCAAACCCGTTTCGTGTTTGGATTAGTGGTATACTCGCGATTCTTGAAATAGGGGAGCGATCGAGGTCGATGCCGCCGTCCGGATCCATTCGGTGCAAGTGGCCTATCACCTGATCGAATTTGCCTTTCTTGGCTTTTCGAAGCGCAGTGGCGGTCGAGCAGAGCTCTACCTGCTGTGTTCGACCGGGCTACCCAACGTCCCACAACAGCTTGTCTACGGCCTGGGGCTTGTCTAGGCGCTGCATTCCTAGCAGGGGGAGCCGGAGTAAGAGGCTCGGCTTGTTGGTTCTCTAATCCTGGTTCGCAAACATGTCCAATTTGCTGACACTTCTCACAAAAAGCCAATGCCCACTCATATTCGACAGCTTGCACAATCTTCTTTCCTTTGTTATCAATAATAGGTACCGATTTACGGAGCTCCTTTGTAACATCAACCTCAATCAGAACACGAGCATAGGTAACACGAAGTTTGTGAGCTGTACACTCGTCTGTAAACAAAGGCTTTCCAATTGCACTGGCAATTTTTCCAATGCTTTTATCTCCCCACAGATGAAGAGGCAAGTGTGGGAATTTAACCCATACTGGCATAACTCGAAGTAGGTCATCCTTCAATGAGAAATTTTGCGTCCATTGGCGGAGAAAGATATGCATACCGAAGATCGAGTATGACTCACGTTGCAAAACCTCCTTCGTGTCCGCAGAAGAATGGAATCGAACTAGAAAGTAGCCTTCTTCATTATAATAAAGTTCCGGTAGTTGTACAAATTGCCAGATTTTTTATCATGAATTGCTTGACGGCATTCATCGATAATTCCCCTCCAATCACAAAGAAAATCAAGGTATTTTCCCAGAATTTTAATTCGGAAGCTACATCATTGTCGTCAATCACGATTTCCAGGTTTCCATCAACTATAGTCGGCGCAACATATTTAATTCCACGGCCCTGTTGAGGCAGTCTATTGCCCTTAATCACGTCCACCCAGATTCGGGTGTCCGATTCCGCTGTTAGGGGGTTCCGTTGATGCGGGTCGTTCCGCCAACAGAGTTTAATGACCGAGTAGCGGATCGGATAGTCTGTGGGTTTTCAATGACTCAATCACATCAAGATTGATCGATCAAAGGGTCGAGATCGAGTGCAGACGATGGGCGATGAGTGTCCAAATCGATTCGATTCGGTGTCAACAACAGCTCTATCTCATCGACTCCAGTAGGCCCAAGTTCTCCACAGACGCCTCCACGCCTGCTTTTTCTCAAGGTGACAAGGGTGAGCAACGGGAGTTTTTTTAGGAGCCATTAGTAAGATAATTAGTTTATGTAATTAAATTAAGTTATATGGTGTCAAGTCGTACAATCAAAATAATGTAAAAAAAATGGGTCATTTTATGGGGTACGCGATCCCATAAGAAGAGGTATTACGAATGCAATTAACAAAAATAGGCAAATAGCTTTGCTACAAGGCCGGAAGTAGAGGTGTTATCTGGGCCGGTCGCAGAACAGCCCGGAACGGACCGGCCCGCTTAAAAACCGGTCCGGACTGGCCCGCTTAATATTTGGCCGGACCGGCCCATGTACATTTAAATTATATGGGCCATAGGGGCCTTTTTTTGGAGGCCCGGCCCGGACCGGGACCGGATAAGCCCGGCCCGGCCCGGGACCTAATTAGCCCGTGAACCGGTAAGGCCCGATCCATTTATCCTGATAAGAAACGTCCGTTTATATGTTATTTTCGAGCTTTTGGATTTATATATCTCAAGTCCAACTCCAATATGAAAGTCCATTTTCCATTGGCCCAAGTCCAAGTCTCCAAAAGTAAGCCCAATAGGGTTTCTTCAATTCTTCTTGAATCTTGATTCTTCCAGCAGCCCCACGCCCTAATACAAGGAAAAAAAAAATGTTAGGCCCGGCCCGGCCCGGCCCATGGACATAGTGGGCTAAGGGGCCAGTCCGGTCCATGGGTTTGACAAAAAAACCTGGACCGGACCGGCCCGTTTTAAAATTGAGCCGGACCGGCCCGCTCCATTAAATGGAGCGGGCTGTTGCGGGCCGGGCCAGGACCGGCCCGAATAACACCTCTAACCGGAAGTATGGAACTAAATATAATTGAGATCACACTCTTCCTTAATTATAGGTGCAAGTTTATTTCAGCATATTTCATTTCATTAGACGATGTGCAATAGTTTAGCACATTTTTTGGTAAAGAAACTGAAGTTAATAGAGATAGCAACTATATTCTGCCTTTTAAGGTTTCTAATTGACGGTTCATGAATAGCAGTCTAACTTCATTTCATGTATGTAAATATCATAATATATGGTAAGCATTTTGTAAATCAATTATATTCAACTTGCTTTACATAAAATATTGAGGAGAGCAGTTTCTATGACAAATTTATATCTTATAGTTTGAACTGTGGTAATTATTGTTTTCCCAAAATCTCGGACTTATACATATCAGCAAAACTAACTTGATTAGATTTTATGAACATTTGTCACATTCTAATTGTATTTTCTAATTACTTCCAATTTGCATACATGGAAGGTTTAGGCTCTGTTCACTTCAACTAAGAACTCATTCAGTTCAGTTCGGTTCGGTTCCATTCAGTTCAGTTTTGCTTAGTTATATTTTATACTACGATTCAGTTCAGTTCATTTCAGAAAATTGCAGTTGAAGAGAACAGAGCCTTAGACTACATTAATTCCAAAAATACATTAAATAATTAAACCAATTTGATTTGATTTATCTTTTCTTATCTTAACATGTAGTATAATGAAATATTACAACCAAACGATAACTATTAGATGGATTGTCGAGAGGATTCAAGAGGCCTGTAAGGATCAACATAAAGATGATTGAGCCAACTTGATATTTTGGTATTATCACCTTAAATGCGTGTTTAACAATAATGTTTGCAGGTAGTGTTATATTTGTTTTATTAAATAATACTCCGTATTATATTAATTTGTTTGATTTTTAAAGAATTTTATTCCGTGGCACCACCACGTGTTAATAAAAACTACACTCCCCCGGCCCCTTCTCCGGGTAGATACTCTCTAGGTGGGGATGCTCCCTTCGATCTTCTCTCTACTTTCTTGATCTCCAAAACCCGTAACATGTGAAACTATGTTTGTAGAATAATAATCTTTGTATGTGTGGTGGGGTGACCACATATCACCGCGGGGTTGTCGGGAACCAACCTTATTGAATGTTTTACACTTTGTATTTTATTTTGGTTCGGATTTGAGGGATACAATATTTTTTTTAAACATGTACTTACCTATTAAAAAATATAATTATTCCTTTTTTTGGACCCTATATAAAATACCGATCGGGTCCCGAACGGGTTAAGGTTGGATCCTACCCCTTTCAAAACATATCATTCACGATGAGTCATATTTTATTTTCGATAGTTAGCATAAAAAAGACTCAACGATATAGTATTGGATGAAGAAGGACTACCCACCGACACCACGACCAATGTTGTTTACAAGTAAGTTTGACTATCTTATTTTCTCGATTAATTTATTTTGTCATCATCCATCCATCCATCCATATATTATGTAAAGCACAATGGTCTAAACATCACCAGATTAATTCAGTCCTACGTGGAATTTTGTAGAATTAGTTACATTTTAGTCGGTATATATTTCCATGTTATTTTTTGTATGTTGACTGCATATATAATTTTTATTAAATCTCATATAACTTATCTTAAAAAATCCGAAAAATATATGGAACATATATTTGAATTCGTCGTGACAAGACGAATCCATAGACACCATTCTTGAATACTATTATTAATTAAATAAATTATTTTATCTATTAAAATATAATATAAATTTATTAAATAAGATAAAATGAAATACTGAAATTTTAAAAATAGAGTATTTATTAAATTAATTCAATTCTACGTGTTTTTGGTATATTGGTTGCATATATAATTTTTATTAAATCTCATATAACTTTATCTACAAAAATTCAAAAAATATATTGAACATATATTTGAATTCCCCGTGACAAGACGAATCTATAGACACCAATCTTGAATACTATTATTCATTAAATAAATTATATTATTTATTAAAATAAAATATAAATTTATTAAATAAGATAAAATGAAATAATTAAATTTAAAAAATAGAAAATTTATTAAATTAATTCAATCCTATGTGGAATTTTGTGGAATTAGTTGCACAACCAGTATATATTTCACTGTTTATTTTTTGCATGTTGGCTGCATATATAGTTTTTATTAAGTCTCATATAAATTTATCTACAGACCTCTGAAAAATGTTTATGTTTATATTAATAGATATTTATATTTTCAATTAATATATAATAGATATTTATATTTTCAATTGTACATTTTGATTCTACGGTTGAGCAGATTCCGGGTAGGGGGAGAGAATTTTTTTGCATAAAGTTTTGTCTGGTAAAATGTGAGGAACTGAGGCTAATGTTTTAGCACTTAGATTATCCGTTGGGTGTTCTTATATAATATAATATAATATAATATAATATAATATAATATAATATAATATAATATAATATAATATAATATAATATAATATAATATAATATAATATAATATATAAAGTTGATGAGCTAAACCCACCAGATTCATTCAAATTCCATCCATCCTACGTGAAATTTTGATTCTACGGTTAATCAGAGTCTGAATAGGGGAATGTAGTAGTGTTGTTGCTAAGATCATGTGAGCAATGTTATTGATTGGTGACAAAATTTTATGTCTTATGGTTGCTGAAAACGCAGAAGGCCATGAATAGTGTTTTTTAATAGATGATTATTACTATTATTATTATTAAATAAATCATTTCATTCACTAAAATAAAATATTAATCTCATATAACTTTATCTACAAAAATCCAAAAAATATTTTTAACATATATTTGAATTCGTCGTGACAATACGAATCTATAGACACCAATTTTGAATACTATTATTAATTAAATAAATTATTTTATTCATTAAAATAAAATATAAATTTATTGAATAAGATAAAATAAAATAATGAAATTTTAAAAATTAAATACGACTCATTAAAATACATTATAAATAATTAATGTAGCATCAAGCATTCAAAAAGATACTCATTTTAAATAGTTTAGCATCAAACATTCTGGACAAACTAAAATATACGATTATTTTGATTAGCCTCATATATATATATCCATACGACCATACCATTTGCGCACTTTCAGTTATTCTGGCACTTTCGTATATTTTCTACTATATTCTAAAGTTGATGGTTTACTTTGAAGCACACATGATCCGCATGTGCATAAATGATACTTGGAGCGCTTTCTAATTACTTGGACATTTTCTAATACAAAATTAAAGTAAAAAAAATTCATTTTAAGTTGTATTAACTCTCTACGTTTTTTTTTAATTTTTGAATTTAGGTTTCGACTTTTCTCTAAATACTTATGTATGAAAAATAATGAATAGTCGTAGGCTATAGTGAATAAAGTAGAAGAGGTGAGAAGGTGAAGAATAAAGTAATAAATTAATTTTCAATTTTTAGGCATGTGAAGATGAGATCTATCCATATATTATAAAGATCAGTTTTTATTATCAATTCTAGCTATGGTACTTTGGCCTCAAATCAATGTGAGAAATTATTTCATTTTTTTAGATTAAAATATTACAAACCAATTATAATCAGGGTAAATTTATTTTGGATGCCAAGTTAATGCGTATTTGGTTCTGTTACCTTTACAATTTTAATATAATTTTGGTTACATAATTCTGCCATTGATATTCAACCTTTGCAACTATTTATAAATGTGACCAATCAAATCTTCTAAATCCCATAATTCAATTTCATTTTCTTTATGTATATGATTAGATCGGTAGGATGAGGTATAAGGTTTCTCTTCTCTACGATCTTTGGCTGGAAGGACTAGTTCTATCCAACCCGAATTCCAACCCCGTTCGAAATAATGATGTTCAGGTCCGGTCTGGTATATATTCGAACCCGTTCTATACCTTTGTTACAAGACCCAACCACAACATTTTATGATTAAGTTAGTAAAAACTACATTTTTTTTCTCGGGGCATATACTCTCTAGGCGGGGAAACTCTCTACTTTCTTGATACATAACGGGCCTGGGGATCTGATACTCTATAGGTGGGGAAACTCTCTTATATCTTCTCTCTACTTTCCTGATCTCCATAACGAGCCTGGGGGATCTGATACTCTCTAGGTGGGGAAACTCTCTTACATTTTCTCTCTACTTTCCTGATCTCTATAACGAGCCGGGGGAGGGCGGGGATCAGCTGATACTCTCTAGGCGGGAAAAATGTCTTCGATCTTCTTTGTACTTTCTTGATCTCCATGATGGGTCGGGGGGGGGGGGGGGGGTCCGGTATACTATCTAAGCGGGGAACCTCTCTTCTATCTTCTCTTTACTTTCTTCATCCATAACCCTTCCATGTGAAATTATGTTTGTAGAATAATAATTTTTATGTCTTTGGTGGGGTGACGCATATCACCGCGGGGTTGCTGGGAACCGATGGGTTGGAAAAAACAATCGTGACATGTGAAATTACGTTTGTATAATATTTGTGTATGTGGGGTGGGATGACCACATATCACCACGAGATTGTTGGGACAACCCTATTGATTCTGTTGTATACCTATTGATTGTGTTCTATACTTTTGTATTTAATTTTGGTTCTGTTTGAGGGATAGATTTTTTTGTAAAAAACATGTACATGTTCTAACAAGCCGGGTATGGTAGGATCCTATTTTTACATTTTCTATAGTTAACATAAATAAACACTCAATGATATAATATTGGATGAAGAATAACTACCGACCGACACCACGATCAATATGTAAAGCACAAGGGGCTAAACCCCCCACCGGATTAATTCAATCCTATGTGGAATTTTGTGGAATTAGTTGTATTTTAGCCAGTATATATTTCATTGTTATTTTTGGTATGTTGTCTACATACATAGTTTTTATTAAATCTCATATAACTTTATCTACAAAAATCCGAAAAATATTTTGAACATATATTTGAATTTCGTCGTGACAAGACGAATCCATAGACACCAATCTTGAATAGTTGCATTTTGTGGAATTAGTTGCATTTTCAACCATGATATCTTCTACTATTTATTTTTTGTATGTTGGCTGCATATATAGTTTTTATTAAATCTAATATAAATTAATTCTACAAAACTCCGAAAAATATTGTGAACATATATTTGAATTCACCGTGACAAGACGAATCTATAGACACCAATCTAGATTATTATTATTAATTAAATAAATTATTTTATTCACTAAAATAAAATATATATTTATTAAAGAGATAAAATGAAATATAAAAAATAGAGCATTTATTAAATATTTAATACTCCACCCATCTATTTAACAAGAAATTAATAGATATTTAGATTTTCAATTATAAATTTTGATTCTATGGTTGACCAAAGTCCGAATAGGGGGGCGAGAATTTTGTTCCATGATGTTTTTCCAGGTTAAATGTGAGGCTAATGTTTTAGCGCTCAGATTATCAGTTGGGTGTTCTTATATAATATAACTAGAACGTGAGCGTGTTATTGTGGCATCTAATTACAAATAATAATAAAAGTATATGAAGGTAAGTGCAATTGTTGTTTCTGATAACAAATTGTATTTTTTAGTTGAATTCAGATTTTGGATAGTGCGAATTGATCTGTTCCAATTTGATTAAAAAAGATGGAGAAGAAATAGTGGTTATCGTTGTTTTTTTTTCTTTAATGATGAATTGATTTTTTTTGGAGTTCGATTAGGGTTTTGAATTTATTGGAGATGGCATATTGAGATTTTTTTAATGATGAATTGATTCTGTTGGGGTTGATTTATGGCTTGAAATTTAATTAGAGAAGACAAATTGAGTTTTCTTAATGATGAATTGATTTTGTTGGAGTTGCGCTAGGGCTTAGAATTATAATGAATAAAACATATTAGTTTTTTGTAATTAAAATTTAATTTACATGCGTATCACAAATTGGTTCAATTTAACTTAAATTAAGTACTCAATTGCACAACTCTAATAGTTGTGCACTTATATATATAAATAAATACTAACATTTACATAACACACCACGTGTGTTAAGGGTTTTTATATAAACCAATGAATCTGTGTTTGAAAAAAAAAAGAGAAAATATTGAAAATAATAAATAAAAGGGAGAAACTTACGCCAATGGGATTTGAACCCTGCACCTTCTACTGAAACAATGACACATGTAGGGGTGCACGTTCGGATTAATCCGATCCAATCAGATCCGAAGTTCGGATCAATCCGAAGTTTCGGACCACTAAAGGCTCAATTCGAAAAAGTTCGGATTGGATCGGATTTAATCTGAATAATCCGAACTTTAATTAAAAAAAAAAACTGAAATATCATTTCGTAGCCAAATTAAATACTAGTTCAGTAGTTACACATTCAAAATAAATAAAATAAAGTTCACAAGTTTACTTCAAGTCCAAAACAACAGATACGAAAAGTTTGGAGTTCATGTTCTATTTTGTATTTTGTTTGGGCTAACTTTCTATTTTGTATTTTATTTGGCTGAATAAAGGGAATATATATATATATATATATATATATATATATTTTAATTAATTCGGATTTTCTGATTAATCCGAAAATCCGACGGATCGGATCGGATTAATCCGAAAATCTTTGGATCTAAAATATCATAATCCATAATCCAATCCGAATACATCGAATCGGATCGGATTTTTGGATCGGATTTCGGATTTTATGATCACCCCTAGACACATGTACGTACCCGATTCAAATTGAATTAGTAAGATCAACGGATGGGATTTAAATTGAATTACACACTTAGTGAAACCTTTTGAATTATTATACTACTTTGAATATACTGTAATATATAAAGTTGATGGGCTAAATCCACCAGATTTATTCAAATTCCAGCCATCCTACGTGAAATGTTGATACGGTTGAGCAGAGTCCGAATAGGGGGACGTATTAGTGTTGTTGCTAGGGATCATAAGGCCAATGTTATTGCTTGGTGATTTTTTTTTTTTTTTTTATGTCTTATGGTTGCTGAAAATGCGGAAGGTTGGCCAGCCAAATTAAGAACAAAATTTGTTCGAGATTTTGAGTGGCAACATGTAGTAATTGAAAGGGATTATTCTTTGGTGATTAGATCTCTTAAATCGACAAATTTTAGCTTTGCCCATTTATTTCACTTTTCAAAGAAATTCAGGTATTTGATGGAGAATTAAGCTTTGCCAAGTTAAACGTGAGGGTAACGTTTTAGCACATATATTATCGGTGTTCTTATGATGATGTTGGCTTGGTATATTTGTATTATCCACACCAAGATCGTTTTAGCATATATTGTTATAGTGGAATATATGTTACTAGACATGCTTTTTTCAGTTCCAAGATATAAAAGAAATACACATGAGCTAATTGGTGGTGTGTTGATCTTTACATGTCTATCAACAACATTTTACACGTGGAGACTTTCAAGTTCCTTTTCTTTATGTATAAGATTCGATCGGTAGGATGAGGTATAAGGGTTCTCTTCTCTACGGTCTCTGTCCAGAAGGACTAGTTCTATCCAACCCGAATTCAACCCCGTGCGAAATAATGATGTTCAGGTCCGGTCTAGCATATACTCGAACCCGTTCCACACCTTTGTTACAAGACCTGAGCGCAACATTTTATGATTAAGTTAGTAAAAAGTACATTTTTTGCATTCATTTCCATTTCTTGAAGAATCTGGTTCCAATTCTGAACTTTTCTCATACTCTATAGGCGGGGAAACTCCCTTCGATCTTCGCTCTACTTACTTGATCCATAACGGGCCTGGGGATCTGATACTCTCTAGGTGGGGAAACTCAATTCGATCTTCTCTCTACTTTCTTGATCTCCATAACGAGCCGGGGGAGGGGGGATAAGCTTATACCCTCTAGGCGGAGAAAATGTCTTCGATCTTCTTTGTACTTTCTTGATCTCCATGACGGGTCAATTGGGTTGGGGGGGGGGGGCAACCGTACCATGTGAATTTATGTTTATAGAATAATAATTTTTGTGTCTTTGATGGGGTGACGCATACCACCGCGGGGTTGTTGGGAACCGATGGGTTGGAAAAAACAACCGTAATATGTTAAATTAAGTTTTAATTTGTATAATTTTTTTTGTGTGTGTGTTATGGGTGACCACATACCACTGATAAGCTCAAATTATACTCTAAAAAGCAATTAGAGAATAAGTTGTAGTTGCAGACTAAATCCCAACTCGTGATCGATCTCTAGGGAATTAATTAAGCTACGTAGTAGTGAGAGTAAACAGATACTTGCCAGTAACAGTTCAATTGATGGTTTGGATATACTTCTAACTAGTTTAACTAAAGCTAAGATTACGATTAACAATGAGAGAAAAATGAATACAGTAGCGAGATCCAATTATGCTAATTCAAACTAGGGATAACACTCATATTTGTCACACGGTTGTTGTACAGAAAATCAATCAATTCGATTCAACCAATTGTTCTTAGAAAATATTATACTGGAGAAATCGTGAGTCGTCAATTCACGATCCTTAAACATGAACAATTTAGAAAATTTAATACGGACTTATCGAATTGAAGGTTTTTACGAAGATTTTATACGAGACTAACCTATATGAGTGCTTTGATAAACCCTAGAACGAATATGCATAATCTTCACATACTACTGTATTCAAAGGTGTTTAGCTACTCATAATTGATGATTGCATGCAGAGATTAATGGTAAAAATCATATGAAACATAGATGAAAAACTCGCATGCAAAAACATACAATTCAGTCAATAAGAAAGAATGAATTGTAAAGAACAAAGCAATGGAGAAATCAATACCAATAATCTTGATGAATAAAATTAATGAATAACTAAGCTCCAAAGATGTCTCAATGTCAATGTGTGTCTTAGGTCCCAAATAGGGTTTAGAATAAGGCTCTGTTCTCTTCAACTGAAAACTCATTCAGTTCAGTTCAGTTCCATTCAGTTTAGTTCAGTTCAGTTCAGTTCAGTTCAGTAAATTTCAGTTGAAGAGAACAGAGCCTAAGTTATGTTTGAAGTTATGGTGAAAGAAATCTATTTAAAGGAGAAAAAACGAAGAGAATCCTAGTAAAATTTGACCAGGAGACCGTCCAGAAATCTGCTCTCGTAAGTTCTCGCAGCGGCGAACAAAAATCCTCGCCGCTGCGCGGATGTTTTCTGCCAGCCATATTACGACGTCCATATATTTTTCCACAGTAGTAATTTAGCTACGATTCTGAAACTAAAGTTTTAGCCCTTTCAATTATCTTTCTATGGCCACCGAGATCAGGTAAATCGGACTTCATATGAGATAGTTATGTCCAAAATGGCTAGACTGCTCCGTAAATCATCACTTTTGCAAGTCACGCTAAAACGCCTCTCAGTTCTTCGTACGAACTCCGAATCCACTTCCGTCTTTGTCCAATTACTCTTCATTCAGAGATATATAACCAATGTATTCACTCCTATTTTCACCATCGGGACCAAATAACACAAAAAATCCTACAAAACACAAACAAAGTACCAGAGCATAAAAACGTACAAAAACACTATAAAACTAAGGTCAAAGACTAACAAAAGACCGCTAAAAAGGACCAAATGAGACGTTAGAATCAGTGTTGTCAATCCCGGCGAGATCCCGCGCGATCCCACTATCCCGGTGCGGTTTGGCACCTGGGCGGGATTGACATTCCCATCTCGGGAAGCATAGCATCCTGGGCAGGATTGCAGCCGGGATCCCGAATATCCCGGGCGGGATATTAAAGTTTGGGGGTAAATTGGCATTTACCCCAATTAAAACCTAATACATTGCAAATTTACAAAGTTCAAGCCCATTTTTCTTCAATTTCTGACTTTCTACCCGTTAATTGAGTTATTCTAAGGTTTTAAGTTTATGTTATAATGTATTGTATATCATATATTAAACTTCAGTATCCCGGTCATCCCGGTAGCGCGATCCCGCTATCCCGTTGGGCGCGACGCGACGCTATCCGGGATTAACAACACTGGTTAGAATATTGTCTCATCAAAATCCCCAAACCGAACCTTTGCTCGTCCTCGAGCAAACACACAACCTAAACAAACTAGACTCAAAACAAAAACAAACAAGAAGCACATAAAAGAGTTGAACTCCCAAGTGACCGAATCTACCATTGTAAACATTAAATTCACAAGATGCAAATGTTTTTCACTCAACTAACCTTGGCAGAATAGTGCACAGAAAATCAAACAAGAAAGTTTCTCAAGTAAATAACACTTAAGCCTAACTCGCTAATCCCTCACAAGAGGATCCTATGCAACTCTCTCTCACACTCTGGAAGTGTCCAGTGGGTTAATCACTCAAGAATATCAAGAGAAAGGAAGGTGACTTTCGTCACAAAAGTGCCTCAAATAACTCATCCGATGTACTCAATTAGTTAAGTCAGAAGGGACTTTTTCCTTGCACATAGCAGCTTGCCAGAACATACAAACCAACTTCCATATCACCACGTTCTTGCATACTATGAATTATATGCTAATCAATTGGCCACAATGGACTCTTTTAGTCTCACTTTTTTGGTAGTGTCTGTTTTACCGAAGTCCGCACTTTTGTGCGTGTCAGTTTGGTATACGTGCCATCAACCCTTACGGTCATATGGCTTTTTAGGACCACGCCGATATATAGGTAGTATTTGAAACACGCCCAACACGACTACGGTGATGACGAGCACCACAGATACACTCCGAGACATATTAAATAATCAGGGAAAGCAATACAGATTACAAGTATAAATTAAACATATCAGCACAACAGAATTCTTCTCCCCAAACCGGTTCTTTGTAATGGATTGGCATCGATAAAATAGATCATGAAGAGCATGTCGTTCGTCATACTTAACTTACACAGAGTACACATGAGCATGATGAGGCGCAAACAAGGGAGTTTGCACTTCCCGAATAAATCACACAGGTGCCGGTACAATATTTTTTCATCGGCTAAAGGTTTCTCACCGGCTTTTTGGACCAAAGAGCTACACATACTTGCTATTTACAAGAGAAACATACTTATAAGATTTTAAATCCACTAAACAACTTCCAGTTAAATATCATACAAAACATAAGCAGCAAGCAAATTTATTATCTACAATAGACGTTCGACTTGGAAGAACAACTCAGACTCACGAAAGACTCTAGAAACAGAAGTAAAATAGCAGGAAACAATGTACGAGACAACATAAGCTCATGATACAGTCGACAACACGACAACATCCCCAAACCGACACAATTGCTAGTCCCTAGCAATGAATAGTGTAAGAGAAAACGTCTGTATAGAATGACTAACCATAGCGATATCTTCGAAGGTGGAATAAAGCTGATCTAGAAGCGCCTCCACTGAATCGTTGCTCCCAGAAATCCTACTGTGCCTTCCATAGTGTGGCATGCTGCTCCAAGCACTCAATCTCACGCTGCTCCCTAGCATCTACTCTCCTGTCTCGCTCCTCCTGCTGCTGGTACCTGTATTTTGCTAGACATATTGTTGCCTCCAAAAACGGTGTAAGAGATAGTAATATGGGAGAAGAGTAAGATTACTACTTTCCCAAACCAAAACAAGATCATCAGTCAGAAGCAGGGGAATACAGAAATATCCCCAAACCAATTCAATACTCCATATCAAAACTCGATTCAATGTAGCGAAGATCACAATCATAAGAAAGGTCATAAGCAATGCAAAATAGGTACAATGTGGCATAATTTTGAGTGGGGTGCAATTGAACAATCAAACAAGTGAATCCAAAAGCAAGAGGCAATCAAACATATAGTATCATGCAATCAACCCACAAGAGTAAATAATTAGGAACTAACGACGATCAACCAAGTAAATCAAGTAAAACTTGAAATTAATGGAAGAAAGAAGTTTTCAAGCCAAAATACCTTTAAATCGCAAAAGAGTGGTGTAAGAAACTTGAAATTGGGGAAATAATCAAAAAGGATGAGAAGAAGAAAAGAGTGGGTTTTTTTTTTTTTTACTCTCGCTGCGGCGAGTTTTCTTCATATATATATATATATATATATATATATATATATATATATATATATATATATATATATATATATGGCATAGCGGAAATACAGGTACATACATAATGAAGAAGACTTGGCAAGATTATAACATACATTCTAAGTTACTGTAGAAAAATCAAAATTTACTGTAGCAATGAAGAAAATAACCAGAATTATACCTGAGATAACTCTGAACTTTAACTCTGACTTGAAAATTTGAAATTTAATCGGATTACAACTCTGACTTTAACTTTGAAATCTGATCTGATTACAAGAATCTGAAAACTGCTAAGCTAATGTTTTTAGATGAAATTTTTACATAAAGATTAAAAGAATCTGGAAGAGTACAAAACAAAGAAGAAGCTCTTTGAATACATTTTCTTTTCTTCTCTGGTTTTTTCGTTGTTCCTCTTCCTTCTGATTGAAGCCTATTTGAAGGAATGTCAGTTTCCTGTGCGGACTTGAAATTCTTCAATTCATATCCGGAAGGCTGATTGCAATTTGTCCATGAATTTGAACAGTTTGTCGGGAAATTAATTTTTCACTTTGTCCTTTTCACTTTGTCCCTTTGTCCTTTGATTGAATAATTTGTCGGGGAATCTTTCAGTCACTTTCTTTTATTTTTACCTCTCTGTATGGGAGTAAAAATCCCATAACAATCATCTTCATTATCTTGTTCGAAATTGACTGAGGAACTTGATCCTTCATCTTCACTTGCAGTTTGTAGAATTGCTTTCATCTCATCCAATGAGCTTGCTTGTGCTAATCTTGTTTGGATGGTATTTTTCATCATCAGGAATTCTTCATTTTGTTGGACCTTTTCTGGGGAGACAATTTGTTTGCTAAACTTTGGATGGAGTTTGAACCATTCCGATATGCTGTCCTTCTCCAGTGGACTGGTGTCCATTTTGTTCCACCATTTAACTTCTGCTTCTTTTGTTAACCAGTATAAACTGGTATTTTCATCATACCAAACATTTTGTAGGATTCTCAAAATCCAGGTTAAATTGAATTCTTTGTAAAACTTAATCATCAGGGGGTATTTGTGAGAACAACTTTGTTTTTTGTACCTATCTGAAAAGTACTCAAATGATTTTTGAACTTTGTCAGGAACATTTACGTAATGGTCCAAAATCATGCCACCATGCAAGAAACCAGTTAGGAAGTTCTTCTGGTGGTGGTAGAGTTTTTCCCATTAAGAAGAAATATGACATGGAGTTGACTGCATTTTGCTTGTAGAGGAATTTTGTCCAAGCTTGTATGTAATCAAAATAATTACATATGAGATGTGGTTTTATCTCCCTCAGAGTATAAGGGTTTCCCCAATCAGCTAGACTAATAACTTTGTTGATGAAAATTTTTCTGTAACCAATGGCTGATGAGGTGTTTGGATGGTTTTTTGGAACTTTGTTTTGAATATGAAGAGAATTTGTTTGGACCAAGATGTCCTCATAATATTGTTGTGGTTTCTGGTGATTTTCATAAATCCTACAAAATTTGTCGTCTAAGATATACTGTGAAATGATAGCACCTTGTTCTGCAAATTGTTAGGCATTATCATTTTCTATTTGTTTTGGAAAATTTTCTGGAATCCAGTCATCTTCAATGACACATTCTTTGTGAAAGTGTCCTGTGCTTAAATAGGGACAATCTGGCTGGTCATCTTTATTTGGAATTTGGGACTTGGTTTGTGTCAAAGTTTGTTTGTAGGTGGGTAATGTGGCTAATTTTGAGTGCAGAGGTGGAAATTGTTCAGGCTTGGGATATGGTGTTAATGCTACTTTACTAAGAGGTTGAAATTTGTTGGCAATCTGCAGAGATGTTTGTTGCCTTGTTTGTGGGATAGTTTGTAATGGTGTCGGGGACAAGGATTTTTCAGGCTTATTTTGTGCATATTGTGCCAAATTTACCATGGGTTTTTTCCCGGAACTTGATCCTGCTGTTGACGCCAATGGTACTAATCTTCTTTCTTCCATCCCTGAAGAAATTCTCTTGTCAAATAATCTGGAATACAATTGTCAGTTCCTTTTATGAATTCTATATCAAAATAAAAAATAGACAAAATTACTTGCCATCTAGCAAATATTTGTTTTGATGCTAGGTTTTGAACATCTTTTGTCAAAACTTCTTTTGCAGCTTTACAATCAATTTTAAGCAAAAACTTTTGATTTAACAAGTCATCCTGAAATTTAGTAATGCATAAAACCATCGAGAGTATTTCTTTTTTAATGGTTGAGTAATTTTGTTGTGCTCCCGATTTCCAAGTACCAGAATGATATCTAATAATTGTTTCCCTATCATCAATGATTTGCTTAAGAATACCTCCATACCTTAATTCTGAAGCGTCAGTTTGTACAATCTTAAGAGTATTGGGCCGACAAATGGTTAAACAAGGAAGAGTTTTAACTTTTGTTTTTATTTCTTTGACTATCTCAGTATGTTTGCTTGTCCACATTGGAGGGTTCTTTTTTAATCTTTCAAACAAAGGTTTGCAAGTTTGTCTTAAATTTGGATAAAAATCTCCTACATAATTCAATGATCCGAGAAATCTTTGTAATTGGGTTTTGTCTCTTATTTCATCCGGGAATTTGTCCCCAAATTCTAGAGACCGTTGGATTGGTATAATAGTACTTTCATGAATCTGATGTCCGAGAAATCTTATGCTTACTTGGAACAATTTTATTTTTCTTGAGGAGACAACTAAACCATTTTCTTTTATGACTTTTAGGAAAATATTTAAGTGTTTCCAATGTTGTTCTATATCTTGACTAAAAACTAGGACATCATCAATATAAACAATTGTAAAAGTAGTGTAAGGAGTGAAAATATCATTCATGACCTTTTGGAATTCTGAAGGAGCATTTTTTAATCCAAAAGGCATGACATTCCATTCAAATTGTCCGAACGGAACAGTAAAAGCTGTTTTGTACTTATCTTTTTCTGAAATTTGTATTTGCCAGAAACCGGATTTCATATCGAACTTGGAGAATATTTTAGCATTATAAAGTCTTTTAAGCAAATCGCTTTTATTTGGAATTGGATACCTGATCCATTTGAGCTAGGACTTTGTTTAATGGTTTATAATTTATAACTAGTCTAGGAGTTCCTCTCTCAAGTTCAGCATTCTTTTGTACATAAAATGCAGAACATGACCATGGTGATTTGCTTGGTCTTATGATTTTCATTTTTAATAATTCCGAAATTTCTTTTTTACAATGTTCTAACAGTTCTTGGTTCATTTGTATAGGCCTTGCCTTAGTCGGAATTTTACTTTCTTCGTAATCATTTGCATAAGGAAGGGTTACAATATGTCTTTTTCTATCCCAAAAAGCTGTGGGAAATTCTGAACAAACTTCATCCTCTAGCTTCTTTTGATAGGTTAAAATTTGTTTCTGTAGAATTGGGCTTTTTATTTTTTCTTCAATTCTTTTAAAACTTAGTTCCTCTTTAAGATGCATAATTTGTTTTTCTTTATTTTCTATTTTTTGAAAAATTCCAGTTTCTTGTAAAAGGTTTATTTCTCTGTTTGTCACAGGATATTGGAATTGGAAAAGTATTTTCTTTCCTAAAACTGTGGTTTCTACTCCCTTGTTGTCTACATGTATAGGAAACAACATTGACATGAATGGGTTTCCCAGAATGACTTTAGTGTCTAGATCTTTTACTAAAACAAAGATTGCCCGGAAACAAACTCCGTCATTGCAAATATGTGCATTTGAAAGTTTGTAATTTATTTTTAGTCTTTCTGAGTTTGCTGTTGATAATCTTTCCTTAGATTTTTCCAGATATTTTGTAGGTATTAATCCTTCTTGTATGCAATTCATATCAGCCCCACTATCCATTAAGGCAACTGTTTCTAGAATAAAGTTTCCTATAACAATTTTAACTTTAACATACCATTTTTGGTAAGAAATTTGTAATATAACATTTATAAAAGATTTTTATTCATTACTTTCTTCTTTTTCTGAATTATTTTCTTCTTTTTCATCAGTGGTGTTTTCCTCTTTTAGTAATTCATCTTTTAGTTTTAAAATCAAAATTTCTCGTTTCATTTGTTCACTTTCTTGCTTTAATTGTCGTATTTCTATTTTAACTTCCCTAATCTCATGTTGAATATCATTAATGGAGATGTTACTTGTTTTGTTGGTATTAAATGTTTTTATTATATCTTTGAAATCTGTTTTTTGTTTAATTGGAGCAGAAGGCCCTTGTCCTCCTTCCAAAACCATATCTTTTAATTTCTTTAAATAATTATCTTTTTGTTGGGGATCTTTTACTTGGTCTATCATTTCGAAAATTAACTCATAATGACTTTGTTTTGTTATTACAAAAAGTTTCTTTTCGCAATTACAAATACTTTTTCCCAATTGATCAGGGGTACAAAAACAGGTGTCTTCATAGTCCTCTGAGTAATCGGAAGTTTCAGCATTATCTGATTGTATTTGGTTAAATTGATAATCCTCTTCTTCAGTATTTTCTTCTTCATCAGAACTTATTTCAGAAATTATATTTAAAAGTTGGTTTTTCAATTGTTCGTCTAAAACTAGTTCTTGTATCTTTTGTCTTACTCTACAAGTGTTGGCATAGTGTCCAGGGGTCTTACATTTGTGACAAATTATTTTCTCTATTGGAGTTCTTTCTTTTTTCTTATAAAAATTATTCTTTCTTTTATTTGGTTTATAATCTTGTTTATAATTTGGTTTATAGTCTTGCCTATTAACTCTTTTGTGAAAATGCTTTTTCTTGTAGGGTTTTCTATCATGGCTTTTATGATGAATCGGAGTTTTAAATTTGTCAAAACCAAACTGTTCACACCAGCTTCCCAATTCTTTTCTACTTACAATATTTTGTTTCTTTAATTGGGATTTTAACTTCAAGTCATTACAAATTTGTAGGCCTGTTAGGTTTATTTGATTAATAATTTCTCCGTAAGGCATTGTCTCTATATTTCCATTAATGCTCTTAATTTTTTCCTTACTTTTTCGCAAATAACTTTGGTAAACCCGAAATAAATTTTTCTTTCCAATAATAATTATTTGGATCATCTCTTTAAATAAATTTTGTAAGGAACACGTCTTTGTACCATTTAAAATCTTGAAGTTTTCGCATTTTAAATTTTGTAAAATCTCGTGTTTCTCTCGATTGTACAGGTTGGATCTCCGACAAAATGGAGTAATATAGTATAAATGAGGGAAGTTACTGCTACTGAAATTTGGTTACCATTTTCATCTAAAATTGGTATCCCATCGTCATCTTCCTTAATACTATCTAGAATTGCATTTTGTTCTAATGGTGTAAGGGAATTATCCCACCATCCTTTTAATTGACCATTAAACCCTAAAATTAAAGTTCTTGCACAATCAACCTGTTTCATTGTATTACCATATATGTTTGATATGACCACCATTTCTTGACAAATTTTTATAATCGGTATTACGCTAGACCATCTATATTCCATTCATAAATTGTTGACCCATTAAATGTCCTTTGTGAGTGTGTTTCTTCTAATTGTATATCTGGGGGTGTTGGTCTAGGATAAAAATTTTTATTTTCTGGTTTTACAATAGGAAAAATATGATTACTATCTTCAGACTCATTATCTGAATTAGTGGCTTCTAGTGGTTTTTTTAAAGTGTTTAATTTTTCTGTACCTAAATCTCCTAACTTAGAATTTATCTTTTGTAGTAACTCAGTTTCTGTTAACTTTGGTTTGTACTCATTAATTTTGAAAGGAAATTTGTACATTTGTTTTTTCGCGGACTTTGTTCTTTACTTGTAGAAGCTGCTTTTGTGTCTATTGGAGTTTTACTACCTAAATTCTTTTCTATAGCTCCTTCTATTCTCTCTAATTGTTTTCTTAGACAATGTAAACCTATATTTGTATAATTTCTTTGCTTCATTCACTCATCATCTTTAATGTTGGTAATAATCGGTGTATGGATCTATGACATCAGCGAAAACTTTTGTCCTAACAGGTTCTAAAGGAGGGAATTCATTCGAGACACTTGACCCATCTTGCTTTGTAAAATAACTCTTCGTTTTAGATAAAACCAAAAGTTTATTATCTCCAAATTTTTTAAAGAAATAAGTAAAAATGGTATATTTATTTGTGCAATAATCATCAGTTCATACCATTCATTTCTTATGGTATTTCTTTGTTTTTCCGAAAATGTTTCCATGAACCACTTTCTATCCTTTGTACTTGTCACTCATAAAATCTTTTCTTAATGAAATTTTATCTATGCAAAATTCTTTTTCAAAACATAAATGCTTGAAAGATTTGGTGAAGTTGGTGCATTTTCTTCTTGTTGATCTAAATCATTTATGTCATTTTGTGAAGTATAAAGCTGGTTGGGCTATATTTCTGCGTCCTTACTCCTTGAAAATCATGCTTATCTTTTCAAAAGGACTAAAGGAATTTCTAAGGAACTACTTGAGATAAATAACCACTACTTTTTGTGGGCTATAACCTCTAAATGACATAGAACTTTGTGCATTAAATCTTATACTAACCCCTCCATCTGGGTGGTCTACTATATTTTCTATTTGAAATTTTCTATTGGTTGGGATCTTGGTATCGTTCGGAAAGCGAACTGTGCTTCGGGAAGATTAACATTTTTCCATTCTATAGTCTTAGGGACGTAAGATTAGACTTTGACTTATTAATTTCTCAAAAATAGTTTGTCCAAGATTTTTCATAGTGTCGCTTTGACATTTAAACCCGTATTCATAACTTTGTAATGTATTCTATAAAATATCTCATATATATGAGAACCATGCTTCATTTTGTAATTATGAGTTTTACATTTAAAGTAAGAATATCTAAAATATGCGGTCACTTAAAGATATGGTAAAATTGATAACAATTAAAATAAATTGGTCCATTACAGAGACTTGTTTCAATTAATCCTAAAAGGAAATCTTGAAAATCAAAATGTCTAGCATCTCTAAGTGCAACAAAAATGCTAGTATCTAATCCTTCTCTTGTTAAAGGTTTAATAGCAATTTGTACAAGACCTATATGTAAGAATCTGTATCCACTGGCTATATGCTTTCTAATTGATTTTTTAGTGAATAAATGTAAAGTTTGTTGATCACTTACTAAAGGAAGGACTTGTTCTTCTGTTTTTATAGTATAAGCCGATCTAAAATCTAATAAACCTTGTTTATATATTGTACTTTTATCCACATTAGGTGGTTTCCAGTTAAATAAATCCTTGTCTTCCCAAGTATTTTCAATTGTAGATACTATATTGTCACTAGTATCTGGTACAGATGATGAGGCAGAAGCCATATTGTTCCCAAAAAGCTTATTCATTAATCTTACTGGCTTGATTTCGTAAAAGCTAATTCAGACATTGTCTTACACACCTATCCAAGGAATTATATGCGTGTCTACCAGAATCAAAACTTACTACTAAATCAAGTTTGTTCAATTAAATAATACTCCCCCCGGGGACTTTATGGCTCTGATACCAGTGTATCAGGTAGCATAGCGGAAATACAGGTACACAACGAAAAAACCAGAGAAGAAAAGAAAATGTATTCAAAGAGCTTCTTCTTTGTTTTGTACTCTTCCAGATTCTTTTATCTTTATGTAAAAATTTCATCCAAAAAACATTAGCTTAGCAGTTTTCAGATTCTTGTAATCAGATCAGATTTCAAAGTTAAAGTCGGAGTTGTAATCCGATTAAATTTCAAATTTTCAAGTCAGAGTTAAAGTTCAGAGTTATCTCAGGTATAATTCTGGTTATTTTCTTCATTACTCTGAGAAATTTTGATTTTCTACTGAACTTAGAATGTATGTTATAATCTTGCCAAGTCTTCTTCATTATGTATGTACTGTATTTCGCTATGCATATATATATATATATATATATATATATATATATATATATATATATATATATATATATATATATATATATATATATATATATATATATATATATATATATATATATATATATATAGTCATGAGTTCTCGCCATGAAGAATAAATCTACATGTGTGAAACTTACGAGACAAACCTTTGAAAAAAGCAGACTCTACATGGCGGTGAAGCAAAGGCTACGCCCATGGCGAGGTTAAATTTTTTTTCTTTGTCTCTAATGCGATCTCACCTCGCGAGATCGAAATTCCATGCCTCGGCTAGAATTTCATGAGTTTCCTCGTGTGAGTACAAAGGTTCCGCTCCCACAAAAACGTACATACATAAACTGAAAGCAAAACAAACACATAAAAGTGGCTAACATACCACCCCACGTAGACAAATAAGGCACACATGCCGCAAAAAGATATGCAATCCTATGTGGCTCACCGACCACCACTATGAAAGCGATAAAAACGGACACAAAACACATGAAACCCTCCCCAAACCTAAACTTGAGCTCGTCCTCGAGTTTCAAGTTTAAGCAAGCGAAGGAACATAAAAGAAAAAAACAAAAAACTGATAATAAAGAAAACTTACCCCCGGGTTGCCTCCCGGGAAGCGCCTTTTATTATAGTCGTTGGCTCGACTTTTTGGGAATGCTGCTATCCATTATCAAATGGGAACGAATCCCTTGCATCCTTTCCGGTATCCTCAGCATTTTGTGAGCCATCCTTAGCTCATCTCCTCAAGTTCTCTAATAATTCCATGATTCCCTGCAAACTAAAATTAAACAAATCAAAAAATTTAAAAACTAAAAAATAACTATGGGAAACAGAGGGAAAATAAAAATGAGAAATTGGGTCGAAACTCCCTGGGCAATCCAATGTATGTGATGGAACCAATACGTGCGAATCACAAGCAGGTAATGGGGTAGAATGTATTTCATCTTGTTCTGTGGGGGCAGATTCGAAAGTTAGCTCAACAAGGCAGTTTGTCTTCTCACGCTCGATGTTCTCACGCCACAACATCGTCTCTTTATAAATACAAACTTGCGCATTGATAAACTCAAAGAATTGTCCAAGTTCGAACTCATCTATGGGTTGTCTCGCAGCATCATCTAACATCATTCTACTACTCTCGGTTAATCCCCAATAGAAACATCCTACCCATTCCTTATCCTCCAATCCAGCATATATGCACTCTTCTTGCAGCTCTAGAAACCAAAACCATGCTTCATCAAATCTTTCTCCACAAAATTGTCGAAAGCTGCGAAGCACTCCCCTCTCTGTTTGGCGGAGCTGTGCTCGCTCGATAAGCCATTCGCCATAGGTTTTTGATTTTACGATTGAGGATTTGTATGGCTTATCGGCTGTCATAAGTTCCTGCACACACAAATACAGGAAACCACGAGTAGTTCCGACAAAAAAAACTAACTAAACAAATAAAAACTATAAACAAACAAAAAATCACACTCAAACGCTACAGTAGGAATTAATTCCCAGGCAGCGGCGCCAAATTTGATAAGCTCAAATTATACTCTAAAAAGCAATTAGAGAATAAGCTGTAGTTGCAGACTAAAGCCCAACTCTTGATCGATCTCTAGAGAATTAATTAAGCTACATAGCAGTGAGAGTAAACAGATACTTGCCAGTAACAGTTCAATTGATGGTTTGTTTATACTTCTAACTAGTTTAACTAAAGCTAAGATTACGATTAACAATGAGAGAAAGATTAATATAGTAGCGAGATCCAATTATGCTAATTCGAACTAGGGATAACACTCATATTTGTCACACGGTTGTTGTACAGAAAATCAATCAATTCGATTCAACCAGTTGTTCTTAGAAAATATTATACTGGAGAAATCGTGAGTCGTCAATTCACGATCCTTAAACATGAACAATTTAGAAAATTTAATACGAACTTATCGAATTAAAGGTTTTTACGAAGATTTTATACGAGACTAACCTATATGAGTGTTTTGATAAACCCTAGAACGATTATGCATAATCTTCACATACTACTGTATTCAAAGGTGTTTAGCTACTCATAATTGATGATTGCATGCAGAGATTAATGGTAAAAATCATATGAAACATAGATGAAAAACTCGCATGCAAAAACATACAATTCAGTCAATAAGATAAAGAACGAATTGTAAAGAACTAAGCAATGGAGAAATCAATACCAATAATCTTGATGAATAAAATTAATGAATAACCAAGCTCCAAAGATGTCTCAATGTCAATGTGTGTCTTAGGTCCCAAAAAGGGTTTAGAATAAGTTATGTTTGAAGTTATGATGAAAGAAATCTATTTAAAGGAGAAAAAACGAAGAGAATCCTAGTAAAATTCGACCAGGAGACCGTCCAGAAATCTGCTCTCGTAAGTTCTCGCGGCGGCGAACAAAAATCCTCGCCGCTGCGCGGATGTTTTCTGCCAGCCATATTACGACGTCCATATCTTTTTCCACAGGTGGAATTTGGCTACGATTCTGGAACGAAAGTTGTAGCTCTTTGAATTATATTTCCATGGCCACCGAGATCAGGTAATTCGGACTTCATATGAGAGAGTTATGTCCAAAATGGCTAGACTAATCCGTAAATCATCACTTTTGCAAGTCACGCTAAAACGCCTCTCAATTCTTCGCCCGAACTCCGAATCCACTTCCGTCTTCGCCCTATTACTCTTCGTTCAGAGATCTATAACCAATGTCTTCACTTCTATTTTCACCTTCGGGACCAAATAACACAAAAAATCCTACAAAACACAAACAAAATACCAAAGCATAAAACGTACAAAAACACTATAAAACTAAGGTCAAAGACTAACAAAAGACCGCTAAAAAGGACCAAATGAGACGTTAGAATATTGTCTCATCAACCACCGCGGGGGTTGTTTAGAACAACCCTATTGATTGTGTAGACTTTTGTATTTGATTTTTGTTTCGTTTGAGGGATATTTAAAAAAAAACATGTTTTTTTAATAAGCTAATTATATTACATGGGCTCACCCGTGATCGAACCTCTTGCATGTAAAAGTTTAAAAAAAAACATGTGCCTGTTACTAATTAATGAATTAAGATGCAGTAGGACCCTATTTTTACATTTTCTTTAGTTAACATAAATAAACACTCAATGATATAATATTGAATGAAGAAGGACTACCGACCGACACAATGATCAACGTTATTCACATAAATTTAACTACCTTATTTTCTCGAATAATTTATTTTAACACCCCCTTTCTATTTATTATTAAAAGTCAACTATACCGTGACATCGCATGGTTAGTACTAGTTTATACTCCTCCATTTGGAAAAAAGTGTTACATTTTACTATTCTGCGGTCAACTGTCTCCGTGTTTGACCACAATTTACTCTTAAAAGATATTAATAAATAAATTATTAAAATTATATAATGAAAATTTAGTAATTAAATTTTTATTATATGATTTTATTAAATTATTTACTATTATCGTTTAAGAGTAATTTGTGGTCAAACTCGAAGACAGTTGACCAGTCAAAGTCAAAATGTAACACTTTTTCTGAAATGGAGGGAGTATTTATTTTTTGGAACTAGAATATATTATCGATCTCCAAAAACAGATACAAAGCAGTAGGCGATCGATGATCCAGCCTGAGTTATTCGAAAATAAACTATAATACTTAGCTAATCATTAGACTCTCGACATGGGGTCGAAATCTAGGTATCATCCAAGTTCTATAAACTAGTACATCAATAATAAACTGAGAAATGGGTATATGACTATCATCCCTACCGAAACATGTCTTATTCCTGTGATTCCAGATCTCGTAGATTGTCTCTAGGAAGGCCACCTTGAGTAGTTTGTCTCCAATTCTTCCCTTTGCTATGTTTCAGAACCCACGCCAGCTCCGTTGACCATGTCCCCGGTATGTGTGTGAATTTCATCCATCCTAGCACCTGCTGCCATATGCTTTTTGTGCCATTACATTCGAATAATAGGTGCTCTAGAGTTTCCGGCATTGGACAGAAACAACAAGTCACATCGACAATCATTCCAAACCTGTGTAATCTATCCTTGGTGGCCACTCTCCCTTGGCATGCGAGCCATGTAATAAACCGCGAACGGGGTCTTGCAATGTTCCCGTACATTAGCTGCTGCCACGCCACATCCGGTTTGTCACTTTGCAATGTCTTGTACATCTTGCCTGTGCTATACTTCTGAGACATGTTCATCGAATCCCATGTACTATTACCTGTCACCGTTGGCCGATGTTTCATGATTCCCTTCATGATCCATGAGCTAGTCAAGGGTATAGGGTGTGTCAAGATCTGTTCCCGTGGCATATAATATGCGTGGATCCATTTTACCAAAAGACTATCCTGTTTATTGCATAGGTTCCATAGCAATTTAAGCAGGCAGGCCCTACTCCAGATGACTAAGTCAATGATTTGTAATCCTCCTTTCTTCTTTGATGAACATATCTTTTCCCAAGCCACTGGTGATTTTCTAGTAATCGTGTCACTATTCGACCAGAGGAATGATCGACAAATAGCTTCAATCCTTTTCAGAATACCCTTAGGGAGGGGAAACATTGCATCCAATAATTGGTGACTGCGAATAGCACACTCTTTATAAGTTGTACTCTACCTCCATAACTGAGTAGTTTTGCACTCCAGTGTCGTATCCGGGTAACCAGTTTATCAATTAGAGGCTGGCATTGTACAATAGTAAGCTTTTTGCTCGTGAGTGGGACCCCGAGGTAACTGAATGGCAGAAGACCATTCGCAAAACCTGTAGCCTGCCGAATCGATTCCTGGATCTCATCCGGGACTACTCCAAAGAAGAGTTTGCATTTTGCCGGGTTTGGAGGGAGTATTTATTATTAAAAGTAAACTGGTCTAAAAGTAAAAAAATAAAAATTAAAAAATCCGAAGCGAGCTGATACTCCAGCTAGATTCTGAGCCAATAGGCAAGTAACACGTAGTATATCCCATGGGCGAAATCCGAAGCTACTTGCAGAAGTCACTTGCCGTTTATCCTCCTCCATCGTTTCTTGTCTGTACTGTAAATCCGGCAAAATCATTAAAGCTTTTCGAGTAATTATCGCTGATCATCGACTAACCATGATTTCCTGTTGAACTCTGTACATACATACATACTCACTTCTGTATTTTGACTTTCACTCTCTACCATAGTCGTCAAAACCCATCCTTTCTCTCCTTCGCCCAAGGTATTATTAGTTTATTACCACTATTAATCGGCTAAAACTGTTCAATTATGTTAATTGCGTGTTTGATTTATCACACTTCTGTGCTTTATATGCTTGTGTAAGTGTAATCAATTGCTAGGGATTGTCAATTACTCTTCATTCTTTTCTATAATTCAGCTGATTAGGGATCTCATTCTCACCCTAGTGTACTCTTGCCTGCTTCTGTTGCTCACCAGTTGTGACTTGTGAGTACATTTTGCTTCGAAAATAGATAAAGATTTGCTAGTATAGGGATTAATGGATTAGGTTAATTCATCACTTTCTTTGGGTGTTTGTTACTTTCAATTAATCCTTTCCTTTTTATTTGATTACTTGTTCTTTCGTTTCGGGTGTTTAAGATTTACAGAAAAGTTACAGTCTTTCTTGTACCCTCACATACTTTGCTGCTCTGGTAGTTCAATTATCCTTTGACATGTGTATGGATGAATATGGATTAATTCTGTCTTGTTTGTATGTCTAATCGTCCATGAACGTATGTAGAGAGAAAGGAATATATGTCATATCCCTGTTTTGTGCACAGTTGATGTTGGTGTGTTTGTGAATTGCAGACCGAGAAATGAGCTGGAGAAGAGTTGGTAAAGCGCTGCAGGAGGTTGCCGCTCATACTCTGCTATTCTGTGTCACGCTTTTGCTCGTTCTCAAGCTAGATCACGTTGTTTCTTGCTCTTGGTGGTAAGGGTTCTTTCTTGATTCTTTGTTAATCTTTTATTTGCTTATCATGCATTTCATGGTTTTACTTGGCAGTTTACTCTAATTTGTTTGTTCATGCAGGATTGTTTTCTTCCCACTGTGGTTGTTTCACTTAGTTGTCGCTCGTGGAAGATTCTCTCTACCTGCCCCATCAGTCCCCCATGATCGTAATGTACGCTATAATGCTATATCACATTTTCAATCAGTTCCTAACAAGGCAACTCTATCAGTTACCTGGTATAGGTTGCATCCTTGTTGTTTATTTACCCTCTGTGAACTTTGTGATTAGTGGGCCCCATGCCATACCGTGGTTGCTATGCCATTGCTTGTTGCATTCGAACTGCTTCTTTGTATATATCTCGAGAGTGTATCTGGTAAGGAAGCAAAGTCCTCTCCTGATTTTGTTACTACGATATCAACTTTGGTTCTTAGTTCATTGGCAATTATAATTTACCTGAGAAACTATTACTGTTATTTGACATCAAATCAAGTGGATTCTGCTCCTACAAAAATCTACTTCCTCTTTCTCTTCTGGATCTGCAAATGAAAGATCCCGGTTCTTTGCTATAGAATATGCCATTTATTTAACATACCATTTGTTTTTCCGTTTTTCCTTAACTAACAAATAACCACATGCAGTTATTGGTTTTGGTGCTGTTAACCTGAAAATCGTCTTCCTTCCATTGTTGGCATTTGAAGTTATCATCCTTGTTGATAATATTAGGTATGCATTTACTTGGATGCACTTACTTTCAGTGTTTTCTTTTTTCGCAATAGATGTAATACTTCTAGCAAGCAGTTATCTAGTAACCCTGTCAATTTCCTTAATAACCCGAGATTATCATTCTCCAATAGATAAAAAGCTGTGAATAAAGATCCGATACTTCACTCTTTCATATACTTGATCTCCAGAAATGAGTAACATAGTAGCATTCCATACTGATTGGAGGTGTCTCTGCCTTTAAAAGTCTATAACTATTATTATCATTATTCTAAAACAGTGGCCTTTACAGAAAATTGTTTATTCGAGTTTGTATATCGTACTCATTGTTCTGTCTGGATTAGTCCGAGCTCATTTCTTTCTTTCACATTAATCACTACAGAATGTGCAAGGCTTTGTTACCAGGAGATGAAAGCATGAGCGATGAAGCAATATGGGAGACATTACCGGTGAGTTTCGTTCAGAGAATAAGTGAAGTGCAACAAATGAATTGTTTCTCCATGCCAGCATACTAGTTATATTCTCCTTTTATTATTGTAATTTGTCTGTTAGTTGGTGGTGACTTGGCAACCATTTATCAATCTGTTTTTATATACTCACAAAACGGGTTACCAGTCATGTCCGTAATTTAAAAAAGAATAAGGAACTCAATTAGAAGTATACCAACTACCAAGTGAAGGAGCTCCATGCGGGCTTAAGTTTTTAAATCCGATAGAAATCTAGTTTTTTCTTTTTTTTCTTTAAATTTGGAAGCACTCATTAGGTTTTCTGATTGAGTCTGTTATGAATAAAATTGAGACGAGTGCTAATGGAGTGACCACGATTTAAGTTGATGTGAAAATAAGTAATTGTCTTGACAAGAGGGAGAGGGATGAGATATCTTTTATCGAGTGAAATAGTTATATGTGTGCTTCAGTCCCAGAATCCAGAAACAACTTCTAGAATTTATCTACGAATCACCCAACATTTTTATTGGATCTAACTATTGACTTGGCCATGTGGAAATTAAGATGGAATATTTGATTGCCACACTGTACACCAGTTCCTGTGTATTGGTTTGTTTAACATGCATTGATATAATGATAGTTGATGCTGCTTGCATGCCGGTGCAGACTATAGCAAGTCTGGTGTAAAATGTGATTAGACGTGCTTGTTAGAATGTTAACACAGTGCTATTCAAGATAAAAGTCTTACACCCTATGGCCCATGCATCTTTCCAAAATCATTTCTGAACTCTTTGGGTCCTTATAGGGTTCTCTGGGCAGTATATATCATCATCGTATTAGCAAGGATATGGTAGATCTAAAAACAGGAGACTTTGAGATACCAGCACGTGCCAAAATACGTGGAAGATGAAACTTGACTTATTCTATGGCTAATTGACTTGATGTCATACATTGACAATACAAGTTCTCAAGTAACATGTAGCAATTTACCTTGGTAGGATTAGGATATATTTAAGTTAGGTTTGCAACTTTAAGATCCTATGGTGCTCAATGATTACCTAGACAGTGATTACTTTTGCTGGGGAATTGGTGTTGCCTATATCTATTGAAAATTGCTAGACTCTATAATTAATGTCAATTTATTCTGTTCAGCACTTCTGGGTGGCTATCTCAATGGTTTTCTTTGTTGCGGCTACAGTCTTTACTCTCTTGAAGCTGTCTGGTAATATTTTCTTCCCCTAAAAGCTGCTACTGTATGAGTGTGTCCAAAATCAGGTCAGCAAATACGAAAAATGAGAAATTGAATTGGTATATCACATGGTCTGTTATGCTTTCAAACTTCCTCAAACACTTGTTGGATCTTATTACATTTCTGACATGACAATGCGCAGAGGCACAAGAGAGTTGTACCTCTCACTTCACTAAGATATCTTGCCATCTGGGAACAACAAGACTGGTTTTCGTGATGTGTGTCTTTAGTTGTAGAAATGTAATAAAATGCAGCGACATACTGCCTCTCTTGACTTCTTTAAGAAAACTTGCCTGTCGGGAGTTGATAAATCAGTGTTGTTGCCTTCTGTCATGTGTTTCTTGACTAACTTAGGGGGGAGAGAGTAGGCAAAGCCATGAAGTTAGGTTATGGTATTGCTGTTTCTCTCGTGACTTGTTATCCTTTAGCATTTCTACTGTAATGTGGTATATACAGCAACTCCATGACATACTGTGTTCTCAGTAAACATTCTTTGTTTTAAATAATTACACCCTCAAGCAAGAGTTTATCATGCTAAGTTTCCAACACACTTATATGGGACCTGAACTCATAAAAATCAAACATTCCATGTATCTATCCGTAATAGCAGGTGGTCATGCCAATAAAAAGATGTCTTGGATGTTACTCCTTCCGTCCCATTTTAATCTGACAGTATTCCTTATTTTGGTGTCCCCATTAGAAACGAGCACTTCTCAAACTTGCAAAAAAGTACCCCTGTGACTACATAAATACCCACCATCTTCATAATATTTAGTTATTTACATGGATTGCCACCCACTATCCACATTCACTCCACATTTATTCAAATAATATCCACTTATATTTATATACATTCTTTATTCAAACAATACCCACTTATAACTTTATCATTTATAATGCAATTTCCTAATATACGTGCCCAACAGAGTGTTCAATTAAAATGAGTTTTAGGGTTTCACTTGCACACACGGTTCATTTACTAATTGTAGAATTGTATTGGTCTTATTGAAAACTATTCTCGTGTGGGCATGTATCAGCCTTTTTATTCAATTTTGTTGAATCATCCTCTAGAACTCCATTACACTGGTATTAAACAAACTATGAGGATTCTGGCAAGATTGTTTTGTTATAAGTCTGAATTATTCTCTTTGATTCTGTTAACTCTCCATTGCAATCACTTTGCCTGCCATGTTCATTATTTTGCTGTGCTTTATTTTTTTTACAATTCTGCATTGCAGGTGATGTTGGTGCTCTAGGCTGGTGGGACTTGTTCATAAATTATGGGTACCAGTGATATCTAGAGTTCTTTCACGTTCACTCTCCATGTGCCATCGGTATTACACATGTTTGCTAATTTTGTTGTCTCGTGTTTCTATAGGATTGCCGAGTGTTTTGCATTTCTTGTCTGCACAAAATGGTCTAATCCTGTAATCCATAGAAATTTGCGAACAAGGGAAGAAGGCTCGTCTTCTACTACAATTAGATATCTTGATTGGAACAATGGGTTAAGTATTTCTTCTGAGGATAATTCTCGGGATAGGATGTGCGGTTTAGAAGACATTGGTGGCCACTTGATGAAAATCCCAATTATTGGTTTCCAAATTCTTCTCTGCATGAAGCTCGAGGTAGCCATTCTGGCTTAGATAATGTGTATAAATTTCTGCTCAGTAGAGCCCTGCTCTCCGGAGTGTTTAATCAACTAATTACGAAGGTGTTTTGGATTAGGGAACACCACCAAGTGCTAGAAATGTGCCTCTCCCAGTTCTGTTCTCTCCTATTTTTCTACTGCAAGGAGTTGGCGTCTTGTTTGCTACATCCAGATTAATTGAGAAAATAGTTCTTTTATTAAGGAGTGAAGCTGGTAGAGGAATATATTTTGTATACTCTTCAAGAATCCGTGACTTATTTGATTTCCTGCACCATGGGTCGAGGTAATGCTAAAAGTCGTGCTATTAGAGAGGGTCTCTTGTGGAGTTGTCTCTTGCACTCACCTTCATTTGTGAATTTTCTTGTTAGGCTGCTCGGCTGGTGGTCAATTGATGAAACAAGCAGAGAAGAACAGGCCCGCCTGTTCCATGATGGGGCCTCAGGGTACGGCATTTGTATCTTTATATCTTGCTTCTTAAATACATGTTGAACACACCTCATAATCGAACTTCTCTTATAAGTATCCTGAGAGTTTGAAGTTCAAGAATGCTATAGGAGATTGGAGATATTCCGGGGTGCATTATTTCCTTGATATTACCAATTAATTAAAATACTTCCTTAATATAAATGCATATTGGGAAATCTGAAAGGATGAAAAAACAGCAGGCCAAGAAAAATCTCACTTGGTCCTATGGAATTATTATTCCAAAATGTAAACATATATTGGTACAGTATTTGTTTATTTTCTTGTTTTGAATAATTTGAGCTCAACACTAGTCTTTTGCAGTACTTGCTTCAAAGGCAAATTTAAGTTCCTCGTTTTATGTTTTTATTTTGGTTGTTGTGGAGAAAAGCTATACTTTGCTAATAAATAAATGTTTTGTTGGTGGAATTTTATAAACGTCGGTTCTGCTGTTATGAGCGACAACTTTAGTGTGCTTATTAAATTGTTTCTAGTGCATCAGATATAACACTTTTCGTGGTTATTCGCCTGAGATAGTGAAGAAAATGCCAAAGAAAGATCTTGCCGAAGAGGTAAATAAATGTCAGCAGCATGTTAGTCATATCTCATTTTGCGTGAGGATTATATAAAAGTTCATATTTGATCCTCACTTTTCTACCCGCTCTCCTGATCTTTAGGTTTGGAGACTTCAAGCAGCACTTGGTGAGCAAACTGAAATTACAAAATTCAGCCAACAGGAGTACGAGCGACTTCATCATGTAACATTCCCTGCTTGATGGCGCTACTTAAAAGTTTTTTTTCCCTTTTTTTGTGATTCTGTTTTTTTCCCCTTCGCTTTTTGTTTTTTTTTCTTTTTGTGATTTTTTTCCTTTTCTTTATATACATTTTTAACGGCTGCATTCTAAAGAGAACCTACAAATCTGCTGAGAAAACTTTCTGTGGGTGCATAATGTGACATTGGTAGAGAGATAGATATATCATGTATGATTAAAGAATCAGTTGACTATGCTGTAACAACTAATAACATCTATAAGCTCATCATAAGTTGCCATGATGCTTTCCAGGAAAGAATTCTGTGTAGAGTCTGCTTCGAGGGAGAGATCAGCACAGTCCTACTTCCATGCAGGCATCGTGTTTTATGCAGGTATGGTGTGATTTTGATGGTAAAAGGTTAATTAGTAACTTTTTCTCGATTGCTTACTTTTATGACATACTGCTGTTTATTTTGGTACAGTACTTGCTCTGATAAATGTAAAAAGTGCCCGATTTGTCGAGTGTCTATTGAAGACCGATTACCTGTATATGATGTATAGTGCACCTGCAAAGTTCCTTTGCCTTGGTTTCTTTTCGGACAGTTGAACTACGTCAGATTTGGTATAGAGTCTAGTAAATATGTTACTTGGACACAACTAACAGGACGGGAGCAAAGAAATAGGACATAGTTGATTGAGGCTTCAATTGCTGGTGGTACTACTTCTAGCTTCTTTTGCTTTTCTTCTTCTTGTACATACACATGGGTACGAATTACAGGGGATACTTGTAAGTTGTAATATATTCTCACCCATTTTGTTCTTAAGCTAGTTTCTCCTAAAATTCAATTATAGGTTGTGTTTAGCACTAGTTTAACAACTAGCTTATAGCTTACAAACTCAATGTCCTAGTTGGTAAGCTTCTTAGTTAGCTAGCCTGATAAATTTATTCAGGTAGCTTACTAAAAAAATCAGCCAGCTCATTTATTTTATATACTACCACTATATTTAGCGAATGTTTATCAGCCAATTAATTCATTAAACATCTTCATATAAAACTAGATTATTATCTACTTGATCATCTATCAATTAGTTTTTCAAAATATATCCCTAGGTGTGAATTGAAGCTAAAAGAAACCTTTTTTTTATTATTAACATCAATTACGTAGCCAGTCGACCGCCTGATTCCGAGTTATGTAAACATATATTAGTGGAAGAAGCAAAATAAAATGGAGGAAAATCTAGTTGTTAAACTTTTGGTACAAGGAAAAAGAACCCGAGTAAACATGTATACCCTTAAATTTCGGAGAGTTTAAATGAATTGAGAACTCTAAAATTAAAATTAAGTGTATCTTTCTTTTAAAAACCTGTTAAACTAAACATGAAAACTCGGAGATGCAGCATATCTTATTTTAGCAATCATATAACGGTTCGTTTCAATAAAATTTGGTCAATCAACATTATCTTGCAATATGTCAATTTTTATCCCTCTCACTTGAGCATACCGTCTTTACTTAATTTCTTTCTTCTTGCGAATTTGGATTGGCACATCACATGTAGTCTTTTTATTAGTCTTTGAAACTATGTGCCCGTGTATGGTCAATGTGCATGATGCTTGACTTTTGCATTTTTGTTTGACAATTCGACCATTACGTGCTTCTTTGTGACTCTGTGATTTTTGTTTGTCCCTTTTATTTGTTCATTGGATCTTTCATTTAAGAAGACGCAAAGGTTCGATTTGGGAATGACGAAAGGACGACTATATATTGTAATTTGTGAATATGTTTTGTTGCGTTTTGTGTCTTGTTTAAGGTTGATTTGCTCATCTTCCATTTTCTTGAAGGTCAAAGCACTATTGTAATTTGTAAATTTGTTGCCCGTTACAAACATTTGGTTCCATCTTGCTAATTAACACACTATGAATTGATATGATCCTACACTATATCTATGAAAACCTATCTTGTTTGATCTTGTTGAATATTCTTCAATCTTGAGAAGATCTTTCAATTAAATAGCAAAGAATTCTAATTTACAAACTAAGCTCCGGCCTCTAACCTTGAGATCGATCTATGAAGAACCTTGCCACTTTTACTCTTAAGAATGGTTGACCTCATTTCGACAGTCGTACTATTGTCATTTGTCTGATTCTGGCGAATTGGTAACTCTGATGAGCCACTACTGCTGTCTATCGATTCATTCGAGTCTTTACTCTTACCCCATATAACACAATAAAGTCCAACAACAATCACCAATGCTCCAGCTACTCTGCAATCATCAAATTAAATATCTACTTTAGTCACAATGTTGTTCAAAATCACTTTCATGTCATAAATATAATGTAGATATATACTACTCCCTCTCTCATGGAGAAATTTATAAGGTTGGCGTAGCTTTAGTAAATTTTTTTAATAGATGATAAAACATAAAAATTTGCATTTTTAATGGTAATTTTTTTAGTGTAAAATTAATAATTTTTAATTATTAGTTATGTAGTTAGGAGTACTTACTGTCCCACGACGAGTTGCTCCGCAAAAATGAAAGAACTCATTATTGCAACGATGACCATGTTCAGAGGATTAAATGCTGTCACAAAAACTGGTCCCTTTGTCTTCATTATGATTCCTGAAACATAGTAGGTAACTCCTGAACTGATAATTCCCTGCACAAATCAGATGTAAAATGTTAGTTAAAGATAATCTCATCGTTTAAATTTCCTTCTATTTGTAATATTTCTTGAAAGCTACAGTAATACACAATTTCATACCCCATAAGCATAGGCCAAAAGCTCAGCATTCCATCCGATAGACCAGATGGATAAGTTTCCCCTCTCAACCACAAAAGTAAGAACAGTCCCTTGTAATGCTCCAGCACCGCAAATCAGAGTTGTGAGGGTAAGCCCAGCCGGGTAGGACTTCAATGTCATGGCTTGTAGAATATAAAACAACGAATATCCAAAATTTCCAGCAGCAATCATCAGAGCACCCATAACTGGATTTTGGGCAGTAGCTGTGCTAGAAGCGTCGTTTGATTCTGCTCTTGTCCAAGGCAATCCTAGTATTGGACCTGCTACAAGTGTCATGATCATTGCTCCGCCTACTGTTATTATCGTTCCGACTATCTTTGCTTGACTATGCCTCTTCTTTAAGTTCACTTTCTCTACTCTTAAAATCCAAGCCATTATAAATGTAAGGGCTGGAAGAACATTCGACATAGCTGAAGTGAACGTAGCTGTTGTCAGATTCATCCCAGCATAAAACAGATTTTGTCCCATAACCGGACTGCAAAAAATAGAAACAAGTGTAAGTCTCTTATAAAACCAGGGTTACGCAAGTTAAGTGTAAAAACAGTTTTTCATAAGAATTTTCAATATTACTCACTCTAGTAAGCCAAGTATCATGATCCTCACGAATATATTGAGTGTCATCTTTGGCCGGATTTTCCTGTAGAAAGCGAACAAATTAATATACTACATCATTAGATTATGTTTCTCTTTGCACAAGACCAGCTAAGAGAATTAAGCATATACACAAATATAAGAGATAAGATCTGTACTGTACCTCTCCAAGACCAAGGCAAATGGAGCGAAAACGAGAGCAGCAATTGCATTTCTGTATACTGCGAACGTGTAATGGCTAGTTCCTCCATTTAAAGCGAATTTGGCGACAATGGCAAAACCAGCAAAACCAAACTGCAGTAGTATCACAGCCATGTAGATCTTTGCACTGCTCATAGAAGACTTGGACTCCATTGTGAAGAGATGATGAATTTGTTACAATCAATATATATGAGAATGTATGGCAAAAAATTAGAGTATTCTAATTGTTTTGCTCCGTAGAAGTTGTAAGTGATAATGGAGTTTTAGGATGAGTAGTCTGTTTAGATGTGTTGAGCTTATATAGACGGGATAAGGAAGATGTGAATTGAGCTTGTATTATAATATATAAGAAATGGCTAGGAATGTTCAGAGTAAGGGTTGTTTAAATTTGACTTACTTTGACTCATATATGAAAATTATATCTTTCGTTAGAAGAAATCTTTCCATTTCTTATTATGCGCTATTAACTATATTCGCTTGCTTGAATTACTATTAAACTATAATAGTAAATAATTTAATAAAATCATATAATGAAAATTTAATTCGCGGTCAAAGTCGAAGACAGTTGATCGGTCAAAATCAAAATGGAAAGATTTCTTTGCAACGGAAGGTGTAATATCCAACCGAACATCATTCTAATTATAAGTTTGATTATTTAGCAATATGCAAGTTGCAACTATTGTTGACCAATATCACATACATCGATTGTTCAGTTATACACATTACATATTTAATTATTAATAATGTATTGGTAACATATGTATATCTGTCACACTATTTGAATTAAAGTTAAACATGCTATGGTTGTATTTAAATATATAGTTGATTTCATCTTTTGAAGAGATTATCTTTTGTAAAAGGTTACTTATTTCACTCATATTTACAATAAATTAGTTTTTGTGTTATAAACCATTATTTCAACAACGGATTGAATATAAAATATTTAGGTACAAAGATACATCTTCAACTATAAACATTATGAGTGTTTGGCTAAAAACTAAAACACGTAAAACTAAAATAAAAATTAACATCAAACTTACAATTTTATATATATATATATATATATATATATATATATATATATATATATATATATATATATATATATATACCAAACAATTTTAATTAGCAATGTATTGGCAATACATGTATACGATTAAGACACAATATGTATGGAGCTAAACATATTATACGCATATAGTTATACGTGTGGTGTTAATCTCGCTCGGACCGGGCATTACTTATTTGACCGACTGATACTCGCAACTTATAAATGATAAGCTTACTTATTTGACTACTTAATCTTAATAGTCTGTTGTCCTTTCATCGTCTTCCTTAATTGGTTAAGTGCATGATTGATTACATACTTACATATATTCTTATATACTTTTACTAGATTTTATGCCTTCGTGTGAACTTAATTAAAAATGTAATTTAACCAAGCATCTTTCTGCACTACGTCTACTTGGCTCGCAAAAGAGGATTCGTTTATTAGAGAAGTACAACTCTCAATTAGTTTGATTAGGTTATTTTTACGAGCAACTTTATCAGCTAGCTACATAGTTTATAACTCAGTTGTAATGAACCCAATTCAGATATAATTACTTTGATTTAATGTGCTAATTTATTGCCAAGTTATTAAGGGGCTCCACAAGTCCAGTGATGGTTTTGTTTGGTGATGGTCAATTGTAACTGGTGTTGGATTCATGGTTAAAATCCCAGATTGTTAGCAATTATTCTGGAAATCATAATGGAACATCAATTACCATTCTTTTGAGTTATATATAGAGTGTTGGTTATTAACCACTTAGTGTATTTGGTTGCATCATTTCTCTTACATGGATTTTCTTTAATAACACTTGATGGAGTTCATACTTAATTAACTGGACTACAATTACAAGTTACAACTATGAAAAGAGCAGTGATCTACGAACTATAACTAATTCTGTGTGCACTCTTCAATTTTCTCTACGGACAATCATGCAATTTTTTTTCCTTCTGAAATAATCTTAAGGCATTGACATCTTCCAACTTTTTCGGGTGGACTATGTCTTTTAAGCTATCTTGAGGTATTTAGTTGTTCCAACTTATTCCGGTGCACTGTGCTACATCGGATGTCTTGTGCAATTCACTCATTCCACACTTTAAGACGATATATGTCATCTCCCAGTCGTTGAATCATCAATTGGGTGCCAATATCTGTTTAAAAACCACATGGAATCAGCTTCAACAGCGTATCCATCTTGATTACGGTGCCAACTGTAGTAAGCATGAGTGCGGTTCTTGATTCCGAAGGTGGCATGGCCAAAGCTTACTTCACGAAATGCTGAGTACTCAGGTTGTGGTTCAGTCATGCTGAAAACAAATAAGGGTGTTAGTTACAATATTCTTGTCTCATGACTCCATCCCCATTTTAGGAGTAATATATACACATAATTATGCAGTCTATAGCTTCACAAGTTTATAGCATTCAAAGAAATCAGCATATTCTTACTTAGTGGCTAAACCTTCAAGATTTCCTCCATCTCCAACGGTAATATATACGGGAGCAGATTGGTCACTTATAGGACTGCAATTTCTATTTACAATATTGTATGCAATATTAGACACACGTTCTTGCAATGGAGGAGAACGAGATAGTCATCAAGTTATAGTAAACATACCAAGATATATAGTAATGCAAGAATATTGTGTTTATGTGGATGAAGATCGTATAGAACATTCACAAAACAATGTGGCACATGAGCATGGCCTGCAAATACAACATCAACTTTGTATTCAACAAACCAGGCCTCGTACATGACTCGCATGGTCTCTCCTTCCATATAATGATAAACGTTGCTATTGTACCACGGACTATGCATGAGAACTACCAACCATCGTGTCTCAGTCCTATTGACTTTTGGAAGCCATTCATATTGAGGTGTGTATTTGCCTAAAGAAACAAAAAGCGAAGATTTAGGTAAAATGTCATTTTTCATGATTGTTTGGACAAATTCTCACACAAAAGGTAATGGTACTAGTCCTACTTTTACGTATTGAGTGACAACCCTAAAAATATTTGTTTGTGATTTACTTTTGATTCGTACCATAAGCGGAATACGATGCCAAAACAATGATATATGTTGAAGCTCTCTTGATAGAGTACCAGAAAGGGGCAGTACTTTTCGAAGCTCTATACGGGACAAGATAACGGTGAGTGAAAGGCTTGAATGGCTTCTTCTCTCCCTAAATTAAGATAATGAAATTGATCAGAACTCAAGGACAATAGAAAGAGAACCATATAGATTCTAAGATGACATGAAAGGTCACACTAGCTCAAGGGTAATGACGTTAGAAGAAACTCACAATTTGAGGAGCAAAATCAAGTTCATGATTTCCGACTGTCCATATCCAAGGTTGATACGCCACACTTCTTTCAACAAACCTTCCCCATGTGTCCCATCTCGTATTATCATGATTAGGATATGTGTCTGCATAACATAAATCTCCAAGAAATAACACTGCTTGCCCCTTGGTTGGATTGTGCTCGTAATGTGTAAGAGTAATATTGGAGTCATAACTTTGCCCAAGATCCCCTACAATGAGATTATAAAAATAGTATACATGGTGAGATACATAAGTGATACTTGTCCTTTCAAATGAGTTTACTAAAGTATATGCTATATTTAGCTAAAATGTTGTTGAAGTTATATAACGAATTTTTCTAAAAGTGAATTGCTAAAAATGATATATAAGAACTGGTTGTAGCTAGTAGTTTTTAGAATCAAAGTAGCTGATCATTCAATACCCATAAACTTCCATAACAAACTTATATGGTCGAACGATTAAATAAGATCTTGTTTATAAAGTAACCCATAATTTTTATAATGATAAACAGATGCTAACACTATAACAAGCAGTACGTACCTATAAGGCCAAAAGTATATGGGACGTCAGGGCCAACGGCCGGGGGAGTGGAAAACCAGAAAGTTCTCGTCGTATTAGAGATTCCAACTTCATAGTAGTACTTAGTGTCATACTGCCGCAACGAAATAAGTTTATATAAAGATCAACTATCATATTTAATTTTTCCCCCTTTCTTAACATTAGAAAAACATCAAAACTACACCTCTAATTTCCTAATAAAGCAGTGATGGATGTAACCAGAAGTGTAATTGTGAAACTTGTAAGTAGTTAATTTCCCTTTTGCCCGCTTCTTGTGTAGACTATTCTCAGGCCAATACAAAACTATATTCGACCCTGGTTCATTGATAGTAGTCCATGAAATGATCACACCTTTTCCCACATGATCTCCTTGTGTAATATGTACCTAAAGACAAGACAACAAATTTTCATAATATTCAAATTTCACGAGATTACATAAAATTTAAATTAAGAGTTAACATTATTTTTAAAAAAAAACCTGTTGAGGCGCGTTATAGCCAGGAGGAATCATGAATACATCGCTATTAAGTGACATGTCCTTGGATTTCTCTTCTAGCCTTACATACCTACTTGTGGTTCCTCCATTGCACATATATGCAACATTGAGGATTGTTGCAACAAGAATTATTAGCGCCATTTTACCCTTCGCACCCATGTTTGTTATTTGCACCTAGCTACCTTATCTTGTTTACTTGACACGATATAACTGCCAAGATCTATCTATGAACTGACACTTGCTAACAAGTGTTTAAATACTCATTCTTCCAGCGGAATCTGAGCTTTAGTTAAAGGGAATATCCATACCAATTTTTCTGGTATCAATAGGTGAAAATGTTCTATTTATAGTTAATGTCATCTTTTAAAGGAATATCCAATATCAATAGGTGTAGTTGTTCTATGAATAGTTAATGTTTCTTCTACAAGAATCTATGGCTATGAATCACATGTTGCTTCATTTGCGGACTTGGAGAAAAATCATACAAGTGAGATTCAAAATTTGTAGGACATATTCAATGTACTAAGATCAAAGGTGATTCAGATATGACCATGTTCACTATTAGGGGGGGGGGGGGAGCCTGGGGAGGCTATTAAGATAAATAAATACTTATCGGAGATCGACGAGAGTTGGATATTATGCATTGTTCATATGTGACCTTTGGCAGGTTGGTCGTTGTCTTTAGTGGACACTTCATAATTATTTTGGCTCTTGTTCACCGAGGAAGTAGATATGATGCTGTGAACCTTTCTATATTGACCTTTTAAAAAAATAAATATTTTGCACATATTTTTTACATGAAAGAAGTGTTTCATCAATCAAACTTTATGAAAGAGTCACCGAGTATTATGATCAATATTGCTACATCAGTTGTTTAGATTTTAATGAGCAATTTACAAGTCTATAGAGTATTAGAAGACTAGCTAGTAGAACTCTTATTCCTTATAGTTTTAAGAAATACACCTGTAAAAAAGGAACTTGCTAACTGATTAGTCTAGCAAAACTTGTATAGGTGTTAGGTTTTCAAAGATGTAATTTTCATTTACCAAGCTAAAGAATACCTAGACGTTGCGACCACACCAGTAGATGGCTAAAATTGAATGTGCACTATCATTCAAGCATATTTTGCCTCGCTTGCCTCAGATATTGTAAAATTTGCTTCAAGCAATGGAGTAGTACCAGTTGAGCGTGCCTTTTTTTCACGATATTGCTAATGCAACAACATATTAGATGCATACAAAGTAATGTATGTTTTTCTAGCACATCATCATCAATATTAATTGTCTTACAACACAAGTGATTTTGAACATTCATATATCCCAACTTCCTGGTTGGTTATTCCACACTTTCTTTATATCACCATCAATATTACTACCAACATTAGGTTGGTGAGATTTATTAATATGGGTGTTCATATCCATCTTCAGGATAGTTAATGAATGTCCATATCCATATCCATATATGGTGATGTGGTGAATCAAAGTTCTGTATATGGTGAATACATATACTAATATTACCAACCTGGGGCCGGTTGTAAATTTCTTCATATATTAAAACCAACCCGAGGGTTGGAACCGATTGATATCTGATTCATGCTCACTTATGGTGAAGCTCTGGACAAACCTTGATTGAATATAATATATCCTTCATTTTGTTTCGAAAATTTCTAATCATCAATTGTTAACAACTTCCGGTCAATGTTGTTTTGTGTCACATATTCACTTCAGGAAATATGATAAATTGTCTTCCATATTTTAGATAATACTATATAATAAAAATGAAGAATTCAGTAAATAAAACTTATCTTGACCTGATGAAGAGTAATGAAATTTTGACATATATAATGTGTAGTTCGATTGGTGGAAACTAGAAATTGATCAACAACCAAAATTAAAATTGAAATAATAATAGTTTATGCATGCGACATTAAACAAAATTAAAATTGAAATAGTAATAGTTTATGCATATGGGATTTACAAACCTGTGACTACACGTCTTTGATTGGTAAAAATCAAAGATCACACCTTTGATTTGAATAATATTTACCAGATTCCAGAACCATATAATCAACTTGTCACTTACAACACATATCGATTGCATTGTAGGAAGTGTTCTTCTAATACTAATAAACAGCGGGTTCATGGGGTTGGATTCTTGAATCATGATTCGTCTGTTGGCTAATGGAGTAGAAAATTTACAGGAGAGATGGTCGGGTTGAGCACTATAGAAATTTTAGGATTGAGCACAATCGTGCAGATAACGTATTTATAAGATCAAATAAACTAGAGAACTTAGATGATGTAAAGTTCATTCTTATAATTAAATGAGAGTACATGCTTGAGTATACAAGAGCCTAAGAGAACAAGAAGAGGCAAAGACATCTTCACTAACTTGTATACATTTATCTCTTCAACAACTAACCCGTATATATGATCCAGTAACCCGTGTATGCATAACAACTTTATGGTGTTGTGTGGTTTTTATGTTGTCTTCTTTTAATTTGTTTATTGTGTATCACTACTCTTTCTTTTTTTACCGACTTTTGATGTGTTTTATTGATCTTTGTGCCTTGTTTAGGTATATTTGCTATTTCATCTTCTTGAAAGTACACTATTGTAAATTTTTTGTTACATACATTTGGTTCCATCTTGCCGATAAATACATTCCAAATTGATATGACTCTACTCTACATCTATGCAAACTTCTTGATTACCTACTAATTATCTGGCTAAAAGATTCTTTTCAACCTTCAAAAACAAATATCAATTTTTTTCAAAAATAGTAAACAATCCTAGTTTACAAACTAAGCCCCGGACTCTAACCTTGAGATCGACCTGTGAAGAATCTTGCCACTTTTACTCTTTAGAATAGTTGACCCCATTTCCACAGTCGCATTAGTGTCACTTGTCTGATTCTGGTGAATTGGTAGCCTGATGAACCACTACTACTGTCAATTGATTCATTCGAGTCTTTACTCTTGCCCCATATAACACAATAAAGTCCAACAACAATCACCAATGCTCCAATTACTCTGCAATCATCAAATTGAATATCAACTATGTACATTTAGTAGCGAAATGTGTAATTATACTGTAAAAGTAACATCTTAACTATTTGTTATGTATTCTTTAGCTTCCATTTTGATAGTGTATGAAATTTTAGGGAATAACTAAAAATAAAAATGTATGAGTCCTTACTGTCCCACGACGAGTTGCTCCGCATAGATGAAAGAACTCATTATTGCGACGATGACCATGTGTCCATGTTCAAGGGATTAAATGTTGTCACAAAAGCTGGTCCCTTTGTTTTCATTATGATTCCTGAAACATAGTAGGTAACTCCTGAATTGATAATTCCCTGCACAAATCAGATGTAAAATGTTAGTTAAAGATAATCTCATTATTTAAATTTCATTCTTTTTTTTTTTTTTGTAATATTTCTTGAAAGCTACAAAAATTCACAATTTCATACCCCATAAGCATATGCCAAAAGCTCAGCATTCCATCCAATAGACCAGCTGGCTAAGTTTCCCCTTCAACCACAAAAGTAAGAACAGTGCCTTGTAATGCTCCAGCACCGCAAATCAGAGTTGTGAGGGTAAGCCCTGCTGGGTAGGACTTCAATGTCATGGCCTGTAGAATGTAAAACAACGAATATCCAAAATTTCCATCTTTGGTTGCTTGAAGATAGCTGACTCCTTTTTCTACATACTTCACCTCAACCAGATTCTTCTTGGTTGCCTGCACCCGCTTTCCATCATCATAATTTCTATCAAAACGGGCCTGATTAGCCAATATTTTATAGTTTCCAATCCATAATCCCTTCAGTTCCATCAAGATAGCATTCAAATCCATTGCTTTGTCCAACCTAGCAAACACAAATTTTCTCCCATCTTTGTTTCTCTTATTCGGCATGAACACATCAATGACTGGCCAGAATTTCATCAGAAGTTCCTTGACATCCACAACAGTCCATTCAAACGGAAAATTAGCAATATACAGTGATTGTGCGTTTCTTGATAGTTGTTGCTCCATAAGTTACAAGATTACTCTTGTAATGAATTGGGGTGGTAGAGCATAAGTTACAAACATTTTATAATGAATTGGTATAATGTAGAATGGGGTTACATTCTCATTCCTCAACTATAAAAGGGTCTCATATGCATTGAAAAACAGGAGAAGAAACCCACCCTTTGTCTTCTCTCTTTGTTGCATTTTCTTCTCCTCTCCCCTTTCGTATAATTCGGGCTCCAGTTTAGTTCGCCAGGAACAGCTAGCAAGTGCAGCTAGTTGTTAAGGTTTAACCGTTGTATCCTGGGAAACAAGCGTTCAACGATACCTCAAGCACCATAGTGAGGGGCGTAATTATTTTAAGGGAAATGTGCAAGCACATGCCTCGGTTTTATGTTTAGCTAAATGCGGATTGAATTATTGTTTTTCTCTACACATTTTAATTCATTTTTTATACTAATATCTTCAATTTCCTCTTATCAGGTGTAACAATCTTAAAACAATTATGGAGTGTATTCTCTTATCAATTTGGATTCGAGTTTATATTCATTCGATATTGAAGATATTAATTTTATGAGTTTCTTGTGTAGGAAAAAAGAAAGAATTGGTAATCGTTTGATTTCCAACGACAAGGTGTCCTCGATGGTCTTCCTCATTTTGTAACACCAATTGGAGAAAAAATGGTGAATGTTTAAAAATTATTTTTCAATATGGTGAGTTATGGTGTTGTTGGGGATGGAGTTGGTAATTCTCAAATTGTCACACTTATTTTGTTGGATTGCAATCTTGATGGTATTTGTTACATTGGGCTTTAGTATGATTTTATATCAATTGTTAACATTAACAGATATCTTTCCTTTTGGACTGCGAAACAGAAGTATGCATGTGGTAATTGCCATGTAAATGGATTTTGGAATTCAATTTTGTTGGTCGTTAATGATAATATCATTTACTTATATTCAAAATCCTTTTGGATTTACAAGGCATGAGACTACATTTTTGTAGACCAATAATATTGTCACTTATTGTGATGTTTCAAATTGAACATTAATTCAACTTTTTTGTGATGGAATTATTGGAAAATTCATTTGTGTGATTTTGAGTTGCAAGTCTGAAGGGCCAAATGTGCTTATGTTGATGGTAACATCACTAAAAAATTTGTTGATACATCATGATTAATTGTGAATCCTTCACAAAATATGATCTTTCATTTGACCATGTTGGGTCTTGTGGGTTATCTCACCATGGAGGCTTGTGTAGCCCTTGAGGGTGAGTTTAACATTGGAATGGCGAGTGCCATTGGATTATGAAACCTCCTATGTACTGTCGTATATGAGGTGAACCCTTTTGGTTTAAACACCAAAAGAGTAGTTAAAAGATTCTGGTGCTACCAGTCACGTGTGCTTTGTCAAGCTATGTATTCTCAGTTGGATGAAACTGAGATAGTTGAAAAAGTTGTACATGGAGAATTCTGATTCCAATGACATCAAGGTCATGGGAAGGTGATTTTGAAATGACATATCTTGGCTCAAGTTTTTTTTAACAAAGTGTTGTATGTCTATAAGATTAGGAAGAATCTAATTTGTTTTATCTTTCCTAATCAAGTATGACATATGCATTTTGGTTGAGTCTATTAAGGTCACTTTGACCATGAATGATGTCTATGTTGGCCAATGGTACGTTACCAAAGGCACGTTCAAAATCAATGTAATGCTTGTTAACACCAATATTAATGGAAAAGCTATGAATTCTACGTACTTGTTTGAGTCTTTTGACCCATGAAATGGTAGACTTGGACATGTTAATTATGATACTTTGAGTAACTTAATTAACATAAAATGTTTACCAATGTTTCACGTGGATGCCTCATCCAAGAGTGAAGTATGTGACAAAGCAAAGTTGACAAATTCTTTTCAATATGTTGAAAGGAAAACTAGACCACTTGATTTAATTCATACATATGTGTATGATTTCAAATTAAATCCAATGTGTGTGGTTAACAAGTTTGTCATTAGTTTTAATGTTTTATAGATGATTGCACTAAGTTTTGTTTTGTGTAATCTATCAAAAGTAAAGATGAAGAAATAGAGAAGTTGTGCTCTCTATAAGAATGAAGTTGAGAATCAGCTCAACAAAAGGTTAAAGTGATGAGGAGTAATTGTGTGGGGAATAATGCTCCATCTTACTCACTTCAACAAAAAAAAAATGGCATAGCTAGTACTTTGAAAAAAAAAGATGAATGCCATGTTAATCACTTCTAAGATGAACCAAGAAATGTGGGGAAGAAGCTATTTTGAAAGCTAACTACATTTTTAACAAGGTTCTAAAATAGAAGTATGATATGAGCCCTAATGTGTTGTGGCATAAAAGCTTGCCGTCTATAAACACTTGCGAATTTTAAGGTAGTACCTAAATGTGGGGGTGTCTTCCTATGATGGTCCTTTACCTAAAAATTTTAAGGTAGGACCTAAAGACTGTTGGTTGCATTTTTTAGTTATGCACATAACATTAGTGCTTATCGATTCTTGGTGGTGAAATCTGAAATTTCTGACATACACAAGAACACAATAATGGAATCAAAAAATGCTTCATTTTTTTTTTGGATGTGTTTCTATGTAAAAGGTTAGAAGATGTTGCTAGCAGCTCTTCTAAACGGACACATGAGGAAACACAAGAAAATAATGAAGAAAGTGAAAAAGAAGAGATTGGACCGAGATGAGGCAAATGTGTAAAAGATTGGGGTCTTGAGTACTTGACTACTTTCATGTTTGAAAGTGAAACCCAAAGTTACCAAGAGGTTGTGACCTCAATGGAAGGATCCATGTGGAAAGAAGCTATCAATAGAAATTCAATCTATTTTGCAAAATTATACTTGGGAATTAGTGGATCTTCCTCAGGAAGTAAACCACTAGGTTACAAGTGGATTTTCAAGAGAAAATTGAAGTCTAGTGGAACTATTGATAATTATAAAGTCAAGATTTTTTGAGACATTATCATGTGTCAAAATTAACATCCTTTAGGATGATAATTGTGTTTGCTTCTTTGCGCAATCTTGAAGTTCATCATATGGATGAAAAGACTGCCTTTTCTAAATGGTGATTTAGAATAAGAGATTTATATGGAACAACCTGAAAGTTTTTCTGCACCTGGTCAGGAAATAAGGTTTGTAAATTGGTGAAGCCTTTGTAGGGCTTGAGACAAGCACTTAAGTAGTGGCATGAGCAATTTGATAATGCCATGAGGAAAACGGGTTTGTCATTAATGAAAGTGACAAATGTGTTTACATAAAGGAAACATAAAATTGCTAAGGAGCTCCTCAGATAGCTTGGCTCAGACAACTTGAAGAAATCATGTATCTTTGGAAGACAAGTATTTCAATAGGTTTCAGATAACCAGTGATCACCGAGTAAGGATATGCAAAGCCTCAGATAGCTTGCATTGTTCCGTTGAGACTACATGACAAAAGATAGTACAGTGCATTAATTACGCAGATAGAGATGTCTGAACAAAAGAGGAAATCTCTGTAAAGAGACAAAGCTCACTGTCGTACTATCTTCAGATATCAATAGTTTGAATTTCATTGTGTCTAATGGATACTATTCAAATGGCATGATTTTCAACTATAAATATCACCACTTAAAATGCTTGAAAGACACACTTGAACACATCCAGAACTATAATCTAACATTCAAGCATACAAGCCTTCTACCTACTTACTCTCTAGCTTTCTGTTGCGACTAAAGCTCTTGAATTCTAAGTAGCACGAAAGTTCTAAGTGTTCTGATCCTTAAAAAGAATTGCATATTGTGAAAGAGTTGAATCCAAGGATAAAGTTGCGACTTATATCTGAGATTCATTCTCTTGAACAACATCAAGACTTGGGTCAGTAAAGAATAACTTACCATACATTGTAAAGTGTATTAAGTAAGGTTGATTCTATAGAGCTCTCTAAGATAACTGAATAAGTTATAAGAGTTAGCTCACCTGACAAACTACCATAACCAACACCACACAGACGTTGAGCACACGAAGTACTTAGTTTGGGAAACTAAGGAATAGCTCAAAGGTTACTGAGTAGAGGAAGTACTTGGCTGACAAAGCCGGGGAATAACCCAGGGAGAACACTTGGTTGGGAACCTAGTGTAAAAGGGATCAAGAGATAGGATTTTGTAAGGGGGACTCATTATCTTATCTTAGTGGATTCAAATCTTGAGAAATGGCGAGTGGATTAGTTGAGGGATTACGCCACCTTCAGATACCACTATAAAGCTTTGTGTCATTTACTTACTGCACTTTACTTATTGCGTATTTATTACTTGCTGAGTACTTACACACATTATAGCTTGCTGAGCACGTGCACTTATCACAAAAGTCTTCCGCTTTCTAATTATAAGTATTAGATAGCTTCACAGATATCTGAGAAACTATTTTATCGACAAAAGTTTGAAAAGAGTATTCACCCCCCCCCCCCCCCACCCCCCTAGTCTTTTACTTTGCCGTTATCTGGACCAACACAACTCAAGTCCGTTGAACACAACTCTTCAGCATGCTAGAGGAAGTTCGTCAAAAACTCCAACAGTTGGAAACAACTTGTGTTTTCAATGTCAACAAATAGGACATTTCAAGAAAGATTGTCCTTTACTACCAAAGGATAAATCCGTAGAAAGAAAAGAGAAAAAACCTTCCGGAGAACTCAGAAAGCTATGCTCACTGAACAATGGAAGAACATACAACTCCAACTGGATGCTCTTGATATTGATTCAACTTCCACAGATGATGATGAGGATCCACAATCTCCAAAAATGTACGCACATGCTCATGAAGTAACTGACTTTGGAGTAAACAAAGAATTTTGCGGAGTTGTTGAAGAAATGTATCCAGACTACTCAAACATTGAATACTTCCTTTCACTGCTCAAGTAATTTCTATCACTAGGATGATTAATATGACAGTGATGATGGTAGAATTGAAAGTATGGAACATCTTTGAAGAGAGTTCGAAGTCTTGGAACAAGATTTTATGATGAGTAATTCTCGAGTGAAACATTTCAAAGAACTTTTTAAAGAGCTTAAGGAGTTTGGTGAACTCACTAAGATCTATGAGGAAAAGGATGTAGGAATAGCATTACTAAAAACTCAGGTATCTAGACTCATTTTGGAGATTGACTTATTAGACTTGATCAATGCAACTTGATTGTTGTGCAAAGATTGTCGTGACCTAAATTCCTGTAGTGCAAATTTGCAACTCAAATAATCATAGGATGAACGGGTTGAAATTCTAACTTAGGACATACCCGGCTCTCATCATTACTATGTTTTGTGTCATGTTTAAGGTTGATTAATTAATTTGCTCATCTTCCATCTTCTTGAAGGTCAAAACACTATTGTAATTTGTAAATTTGTTGCCCGTTACATACATTTGGTTCCATCTTGCTGATTGATACATTGCGAATTGCGACTGCACTCTACATCTATGAAAACCTCTTGATTTCCTCCTTATGATCTTTCTGAAAGATTCTTCAATCTTCAGAAACATCTTTCAAAAAGAGTAAAAAATTCTAGTTTACAAACTAAGCCCCGGCCTCTAACCTTGAGATCGACCTGTGAAGAACCTTGCCACTTTTACTCTTTAGAATAGTTGACCTCATTTCCACAGTCGTACTATTGTCAGTTATCTGATTCTGGTGAATTGGCAACCCTGATGAACCACTAGTACTGTCAATTGATTCGTTCGCATCTTTACTCTTGCCCCATATAACACAATAAAGTCCAACAACAATCACCAATGCTCCAATTACTCTGCAATCATCAAATTGAATATCAGATATGTATATTTAGTAGCGAAATGTGTAAAGTTACTTTAAAAGAACATTCTAATTATTTGTTATGCATTATATTTTGTTTCCAATGAAAATTATATGAATACTTACTGTCCCACGACGAGTTGCTCCGCGAAAATGAAAGAACTCATTATTGCAACGATGACCATGTTCAAGGGATTAAATGCTGTCACAAAAACTGGTCCCTTTGTCTTCATTATGATTCCTGAAACATAGTAGGTAACTCCTGAACTGATAATTCCCTGCACAAATTAGATGTAAAATGTTAGTTAAAGATAATCTCATTGTTTAAAATTCCTTAATTATATTTTTTGTAATTCTTGAAAGCTACATAAATTCACAATTTCTTACCCCGTAAGCATATGCCAAAAGTTCAGCATTCCATCCGATAGACCAGATGGCCAAGTTTCCCCTCTCGACCACAAAAGTAAGAACAGTGCCTTGTAATGCTCCAGCACCGCAAATCAAAGTTGTGAGAGTAAGTCCAGCTGGGTAAGACTTCAATGTCATGGCTTGTAGAATGTAAAACAATGAATAACCAAAATTTCCAGCAGCAATCATCAGAGCACCCATAACTGGATTTTGGGCAGTAGCTGTGCTAGAAGCGTCGTTTGACTCTGCTCTTGTCCAAGGCAATCCTAGTACTGGACCTGCTACAAGTGTCATGATCATTGCTCCGCCTACTGTTATTATCGTTCCGACTATCTTTGCTTGACTATGCATCTTCTTTAAGTTCACTTTCTCTACTCTTAAAATCCAAGCCATTATAAATGTAAGGGCTGGAAGAACATTCGACATAGCTGAAGTGAACGTAGCTGTTGTCAGATTCATCCCAGCGTAAAACAGATTTTGTCCCATAACCGGACTGCAAAAAATAGAAACAAGTGTAAGTCTCTTATAAAACTAGGGTTACACAAGTTAAGTGTAAAAACAGTTTTTCATAAGAATTTACAATATTACTCACTCTAGTAAGCCAAGTATCATGATCCTCACGAATATATTGTCATCTTTGGCCGGATTTTCCTGTAGAAAACGAACAAATTAATATAAATCATTAGGTTATGTTTTTCTTTGCACAAGACCAGCTAAGAAATTAAGCATATATATACACAGATATAAGAGATAAGGTCTGTACAGTACCTCTCCAAGACCAATGCAAATGGAGCGAAAACAAGAGCAGCAATCGCGTTTCTGTAGACTGCGAACGTGTAATGGCTCGTTCCTCCGTTTAAAGCGAATTTGGCGACTATGGCAAAACCAGCAAAACCAAACTGCAGTAGAATCACAGCCATGTAGATCTTTGCACTGCTCATAGAAGACTTGGACTCCATTGTGAAGAGATGATGAATTTGTTACAATCAATATATATGAGAATGTATGGCAAAAAATTAGAGTATTCTAATTGTTTTGCTCCGTAGAAGTTGGAAGTGTTAATGGAGTTTTAGGATGAGTAGTCTGTTTAGATGTGTTGAGCTTATATAGACAGGATACGGAAGAAATGGCTAGGAATGTTCAGAATAAGGGTTGTTTGAATTTGACTAACTTTGACTAAAATCTCCAACTTATAATATTCAATCGGACATTATTCCAGTTATAAGCTTTGATTATTTAGCATAAATCAATCAGTTTTTGTGCGGAATGAACATCATACTTTTAGTTACAAAGTTTAGCTATACATATCACATGTTGGGTTATACACATTATATTTTTTTGTAATGTATCAGTAAAACATGTAATATAGTATATGATACAGAGTGTTTGATAGAACTAATTAAGTTAAACATGTTTGATTCCATCTTGAAGAGAGATTGTCTTTTATAAAAGTTACTAGTGTTACTTATTAGACTCAAATTCACAAATTAATCAGTTTTTGTGAGATACCGTCTTTTTGCAACAAACGGGATGATTAACATCACATGTTTAATCACGAAGATACATATCTTCATTTATAACATTGTATGTTGAAATAACAATAAAATACATGTGACATTAATCTCATCTTTTATAAGTGTGAATATATATGTGATGTTGATATCCTATTCCAGACGAAGCATTACTTATTTGACTGATATTCACAAATTATAATACTGAAGTAAATATTATTCGTAATGATAAGCTTACTTATTTGACTACTGAATCTTTATAGTCTGTGGTCCTTCATCGTCATTGGACAGGTGCATGATTGAGCTCATATATATATTCTTATATGCTAGATTTTATGCCTTCATGTGAACTTAAGTAAGTAATTTAACCAAGCATCTTCCTGCACTACGTCTACTTTGCTCATAAAGAGGATTCCTTCGGTTAGAGAAGTACAACTCTCAATTAGTTTAATTAGTTGAGGTTAGGTTAGGTTATGTTTGTAACTCAGTTGTAATTAACCCAATTTAAGTATAACACAGTACTATGATTTATTGCCAAGTTATTGAACACAAGGGGCTACACAAGTCTAGTGATGGTCAGTTGCAAGTGGTGTTAATTAGATATCCATGGTTAAAATCCAAGATTGTTAGTAGCGGTTTGGGAAACTATTAAAATGGATCGGGTTTTAATTGTGTTTTAAGCGTGAATAGCAACTTACTTATAATTTTTTTTTTTTTTAGCGAGAATATATTATCAAACTCCAAAAACAGTACAAAGCAAAAGGCGATCAGAAGCGATCCAGCCTGTAGAAGTCATGAGTAACTAACAATCCTAACTCAGCATTAGTCGCCCAACATGGGGACGTAATCTAGGTACCAACCATGCTCTATAAATCACTACATCAATAATCTGTTGTGCAATAGATAAGCTCATATCAACATTATTGAAACAAACATTGTTCCTATGTTTCCACACCTCGTAGACTGTTTCCAGAAACGCTACCTTGAGTATCTGACACTTCCAGTTTTAACCCTTGCTAACTTGGACAATCCACAATAGTTCAGTTGACCAACCACTCGGGTGATGCTGGATCTTCAGCCATCGCAAAACCTCTTTCCAAATTGTCTGTGTGGTAGTACAATCAAAGAGCAGGTGCTCATGTGTCTCAACCCTAGTGATTGTTTCGCTGTTTGACCGAGGAAAGTTCTGCAGACGGACTCAATGGTGTGTAAAATCCCTTTCGGCAGTGGGAAGCATTGGAGCCAATAATTCGTAACAGCAAAGAGTACACTCTTTATCAGTTGCAAATGGCCGCCATAGCTCAATAACTTAGCACTCCAATGTCGTATCCTCGCCACAAGCTTATCAATCAAAGGTTGGCATTGAACAATAGTGAGCTTCTTACTTGTAAAAGGCACCCCTAAATAGCGAAACGGAAGCCTACCCACACCGAATGCCGTGACCTGCCATATCTCTTCCTGAATGTCGTGTGGAACAGCCCCAAAAAATATCTGACACTTTGCCGGGTTAACCCTCAAACCGGTAGACTTGGAGAAGCAATTGAAGGTGTCCAGTAGCAGCTCCACCGATCGTACATCACCCCTGGAGAACAACAACAGATCATCCGCAAAGCTAAGATTAACAATATTTAACTTCTCACACTTGGCATGGAAGTTGAAGTCTGGAACATGTTTTAAGCCCTGCATAATCCTGTGCATATACTCCATGACTAAAACAAACAGCAAAGGAAAGAGTGAGTCCCCTTGCCTGAGTCCTCTTCGTGCTCTGAGTAGCTTTGTGGGTTTTCCATTAACCATGTATCTATAAGAAACAGTGGTCACGCAGATCATAATCCACCAGATAAATCGAAGAGGAAAATTCATCTCTTGCAAGATACCCTCCAAAGCCGCCCATTCGACTGTGTCATACGCCTTCTGTAGGTCCATCTGTAACATACACCTTGGGGTTCCACCTTTTCTACCATAACCCTGGGAGAAGTTCATATGCTAGAAGAATGTGGTTATGTATTTGTTGCCCAGGTATAAACGCCGCTTGGCTCTCATTTACCACTTTACCCACTATATTACTCAGTCGGTGAGTAAGTATCTTAGAAATAATCTTGTAAAGTGTAGTACAGCATGAAATTGGCCTAAAGTCTTTACCATGGTCGCATCAGAGGTCTTTGGAATCAGAGCGACAATACTGCAATTTACCGCCATATACATTCGGTCATGGGTGAAGAACTCCTGTACTGCAGCTATAACATCCGCTCCCACCACAGGCCAAGCTGATTTGAAGAATTTAGCATTAAAACCATCTATACCTGGGGCCTTCAAGTCACCTATGTCCTTTAAAGCATCTGTAATTTCTTTTGTGGTAACTGGTGCAATCAAGGAGGTACCATCCACGTGACTCAACTGTGCACCATCACGCAAGGCTGGGATGTCAAGGCCCTGGAGTCGATCCGCCGCTGTCCCTACGAGTTGGGTATAGAAGTTGATCACTTCCTGCTCTATCTCATGCTGTGATGTAATAAATACTCCATCTGGTTTTTGTAGTTTGGTGAAGCCCATATTCCGATTCTTGGCTTGCAAGGAAGCGTGAAAGTACGCATTATTACCATCTCCAACCCGGATCCAATCTATTTTGGACTTCTGTTGGAGTAATTTTTCTTCCATCTCATTCCATTGCAGTAATTCAGCCGTACAAACCTTCACCCGCTCAATTCGTGCTAAGTTCATCCTGTCAAGTATAAGGGCTTGCTGTGCATCTTCCAGATTGAGTCGGGCAGCCTCCACTTTCTGCTTTATGCCCGAGAATCACTGTTGCATGTTACGGATCAATGGCTGAATCCTCTTCAGCTTATCCCAAACCGTCACCATCGATCTACCCCTCGTAGGTTTATCCCAATTCAGCCGAATCTGTTCCATGAAGCCCGGGGTGTCCACCACACTGTTAATAATCCGAAACTGCCTCCTAATCTTTGGTGGTGCGTCCCACAACCTCAAGACTAACATTGCATGATCAGATATATTCGGAGTCATGATTTCCACCGGCACATGACTAAAATCCTGAAACCATCGCAAGTTACCGAGTACTCGATCAATTCGCGAGTAGATAGGGTCCAGAATATTTTTATTATGTCAAGTAAAGTGGTCTCCAATGCTATCAACCTCATTTAGCCCCACTGTATCCATCATGTTTACTAGATCAACATATTCGGAAGGCTATACCAAAGATCCTCCAATCCTATCCTGTGAAGTTAGGACATTATTGAAATCCCCCATTAAAATCCACCGTCCCTGAACTTGTTGGCTAAGTCCCTCGATATTCCTCCACAGCAGCTTACGATCTTCTAGTAGATTGAGAGCATACACAACCGTAATCCACGTGATAAGGACCCCACTCATGTCGTATACACCACAGTGTAGAAATTGAGGACTGCCCGTGACTAACTTGACATCAACTTGCTTCGGATCCCACAATAACCAGATTCGGCCATTCGGGTGGTAAACATAATTATCTAGATAGCACCATTTAGTTCCCAACTTACTCCTGATATACTTACTTTTCCCTTCTTTCACTCGTGTCTCCACTAGTATAGCCAATGCAAAATTTAATCCATTGAGACGGGAGTTTATCTCACGAAGTTTGGCTATATTATTGCACCCCCTCACGTTCCATGAAATAATCATGGACCCGGATCATGAGCCGAGAGAGGATCATCTGAAATCCTCAATAACTCAAACCCGTTCTGGCACCGAATGCTTTATCCTGCGGAGCGATCCGGGGGGATCCACCATAGGTTCCTTCCCCTTATTCCTGGTTCTATGTGACCCCTCGATTGCGATCCAGTCAGTTTGTTTATGTGTCTCCTGGGGTTGCCTTATGCGGTCGCCCGCCCCTGCCTCCGTATGCTGACTAGTTCCAGAGCTATTCCCCACCTCAAATCTATGCGGCACCACTCGATCCTCAACCATTTGTGGACGCCGATCAACTTGCACACGCCACTGCTTGATCTGCCATGGCTGTGGTCTAGGTGTATTTCTTCGAGCCGGAGGGTTGCAAACATGCCCAATCTTTTGACACTTCTCACAAAACAACGGCTTCCACTCATACTCAATTGGTTGTTTGATCACCTTCTCCTTCAAATCCTTAATCGTGATGAAATCTCTGAGCGGCTTTGTGATATCAACCTCAACCAAGATTCTAGCGTAAGAAACACTCAACTTCCGTGTAGTACACTCATCTGTGAACATCGGCTTTCCCAGAGCACTCCCAATTTTACCCAGGCATTTGGAGCCCCAGAGATGCAGTGGCAGCTGAGGTAGTTTAACCCATATCGGTATAGCACGCATCATGTCATCTTGAAAAACCAGTTACCCATTCCCTCAAGAACATCGTCATATTATAAATCGTGTAAGGGCCCTTGTTCAGCACAACATTCCTATCTTCCATTGTCCTGAATTTGAGTATAGAGTATCCCTCCTCATTATAGAACATCTCCGGCAAGGCAACGAAATTCCAGAATTTGATCATGTATTGTTTTACCGCATTCATTGTCAAGTCTCCTCCTAGCACATACATAATCAGCGATGTCTGCCAAAATTCAATCTCGGATTCGACACCATCCTTATCAATTTCAACCTCAATCTCCCCATTCACAATCATAGGGGCTGAAAATTCGATAGCAATTCCCCGGGAATTTTCCCGATTTCCCCTAATTATATCCGTCCAAAGCTGAGGCGAAGTTGCCCCTATTCCATTCTGACCAGCCACGGGAAAAGTGTTATCGGTCTTATCTACCTGAGTTCTCTGCTCGACAGGTTCAATTCTGTCGATATCTTCTCCGTTCCCAAGTTCTTTGATCGATCGGCCATGGTTTCCTGTCAAATCTAGGGTTTCATCATGGTTTGTCTCAATTGGGTCGTCCTGTGTCTTGCTCTTCTCTGAATCGATCTGTTGTGGATTCCTCTGATCGACATCTTCCTGTTTTTGCGATAAACCCCCTATTTCCGCCGGATCTTCTTCCCACTCCACCTCATCAACACAATTGTTTCCCTGTACCGTGTTGGTACGCTGAGGAGAAGGCGAAGCCACCTTCTTTCGTGGCCGGCCGCGCGTTCTCTTCATGCCGTAGTGATCGTCGTCCGTTATTGAGTGGGATAGAGCTCAGATCGGGAGTTTTCTGACGATCGGTTTCTAGAGATGAGTATGAGCTGTGAACTTTAACATTGCATGAAAGACACACGAATACTTCAAAGGTACGGGATAACTTAATTATAATTGGATTTTCAAAAATTATGTTTAAAATGGAATTAAAGTTTTATAGGCTTGTTGTATAGGTTGTGTAAGGCTTTGTTTCTTCAACTGCAATTTTCTGAACTGAACTGAACTGGACTGAATTGAACTGAACTGAACTGAATTGTAGTATAAAATATAACTAAGTAGAACTGAACTGAACTGAACTGAATGAGTTTTCAGTTGAAGAGAACAGAGCCTAAGAGTGAAGTGATGTGTGTAAGAGTTTTTAAGATTATTTAATTAATTTTAATGTTATTTGATTGGTTTAAGATTGTTATAAAAAATGAGAAAGTAAAGTGAGAGAAAAAGATTAGGTAGAAAGATAAAGTTAATAATGAATAGTTTATGGATTAGAAAGGGATAATGTTCAATGTTGATACGGAAATATGTCCAATCCGTCATAGACGCCTTTGGAGCGTATCCTAAGGCGTATTAAACTGTCTAAGGTCAAAAGGCTCAATGTCCGACCCGGAGGTCCGACCCTTGACCTTCCCGGAAGAGCAATAAGAACCTTGGCCTTCAAGAGAAATGGTCCGACCCAGACCATGGTCCGAGCACCATGATGGTCTGACCCAGAGACGTTGATTCGGACGTATGACTCGAACCTCATAAGGAACCAAGCGAACTGGCACCAAGAGAGAAGGCAGGGTCCGAGGCTAGCAAGGTCCGAACCACAGTACTTTAGGAGGTTGTTTAAGTTATCTTACTTTCAAGTGAGTATCGCTCGGACCATTGCTCCGGACCTACCCTTTCGGACGAAGGTCCGAAATGAACATCAGAAGCCTCTAATCTCTCGAGGAAAGGCTAAACTACCCTCGAAAGCCCAAAGGGAATGGGTTAATTCTTCTTAATGGGCCTTGGGCCCAACGGAGCCTTGTTGGCGCAATCTGAGCTTTACACTTGGTACGATCTAGTGAAGCCCTTCCTTTTTGGGAGAAACATATATATATGGCACACACTTCCATGTAAACGATAAGTCATCATTGCGAACTAATCCCGATCACTATACAGAGCAGATCTTCGGTCTCTCTCAAGTAAAGTCTCTACCCAGTTTGGCACTTAGCAAACCGGGTCTACGGTTCTAAACCCCCCCCCCCACCCCCCCCCCAAGTTACTTGTGCAGGTTCTTACCCTCTAGTTCTTTGGAGTGCTTTGGACCCTAGCTTTGGACGCTCTACAGTGATTTGGACTTAGCGATTTAGGAAGAACTTATTAAGTGTTTGGGGACTTCACCCTCAACATTCAACACGATTAAAGTCGCATAACAAACATGATGATGAGAAGGATAAATCGATTAAAACCGATCATTAATTAACCGCGATACAGGCAGTATGGATACCTGATTGATACTTCTTGTCACCATAAATTTTAAGTTTAGTTGAGTAAATACATCTTCTTTAGAAAAATATAATGATAGTGAACCATGTTTATATAAGTTAATAAACTTTACCTTTTTGTGTAAATATCCTGAGAGACGATTTTTAAATAATTTATCTAGAGACGGACATATATTGTCAAGAAAATTATCGATATTATTAATAAAAACACCTATGTTCTCAATATTAGTGTTTTTTTCATATTATAACAAAACTTATTTCGTTAACAAAATAGACGTTTTGATTAATAACATTGATGGTTTTATTGATAACATAGGCCGTATCTAGATAAGTTATCTATAGACCGTCCCTCATGAGACTTTGTATACCTTTTTTAAAGAATTAGTTGTATTAAAAATTGATTCCTATTATTAGAAAAAAAATCTATGTTTATATATAATCAACAAAACATCATTATTTGTAAATTTATATCAATTTTCTAATATTCTTATTATTAGGAGAAGTTAGATGAATCATGTCTCATCCACAAAGTAGTACTACTTGATAGTTAAATGTGGAATACAGATAATGCATTAAGGCTCTGTTCTTTTCAACTGAAATTCTTGGAATCGAATCGAATCGAATGGAATCCAATCGAATCAAACTGAAACTAACTGAACTGAACTGAACTGAAGAAATTATTGTGTAATAATAATAACAATTATATGATGGTATATATAATCACAATTAAAAAAAATATATTATTTTTGTCATCTTTCTCACATTCTTCCTACTCTTTTTTCTGTCATTTTACATTTTTATTTATTATTGTATAACAAACTTTAAAACCAACCACGTGGAAGGTACTTTATACGATGCCTCAAATGGAAGACACATATCAAATATACGTGATTGTTGCTACCTTCACTCTGCATAATTTTATGCGCATGTGTAAACTTGAAATACCAGTTTTGCAACATGATATCAATGTCCAAGGTGGAGTGGATAATGATTTATTGAACCCGACAAGGAAAGAAACGATGAACAGGGTGCGCAAGGAGATGACATTGAGAATTTGGCGCTCTATTCCAGGCAATATAGAACCCGAGGAAGATAATATAGAGCCCGAGGAAGATAATATAGAGGAATAAATGCCATTTTTCAATATTTGTGATATATAATATTATTTTTATAAAGTTTGGTCCGGTTTTTGGTTTGGTTTAACTTGTTTTGGAGTTTTTGAACATGTAGATTTTTTGTTAGTTCAAATTGTAACTATACTCTTTATTTCATTGATCTACTAAAAGTCGTATTAAAAAGAAAGAAAGAAAAAAAGTTGAAAATAACTCAATTGGATAAATTTTCTTATTTTCCTCGTACAAAAGATCGGGTGTGTAAATAAATGATAAAATAATATTAATAATAATAATAATATTATTATTATTATTATTATTATTATTAACAACAACAACAACAATAATAATAATAATAATATGAATTTAATGAATCGAATCAAGGCGAAGGCAATTCGAAAGGCTGAATCGAATGGGCCCAGGAATCGAATGGCTGAACTGAATGAGTTTTCAGTTGAAAAGAACAGAGCCTAAATTGCAATAACTACCTTGTGAAATTATTTATTGGTGGTTAAAAGTACAAATGTCAAACAAAAAGTTTGGTATGAAAACTACATCTCCTCTCTTGTGAGACAAAAATACATAGTAGTATCTTTTTATAAGTAGTATCGATGTAATATGTTGGCATTCACCTCTTAATGTATTTGGGTGCATCATTTCACTCTTGGTTAGAAAATATTGATGCCTATTGATGAAGCTAAAGTGTCGTCACTTCTACTCTTAGCTAATTTTGCATTTTTGTGTCTTTGAGTGTCTGATCTCGTATATTTTATAGTGTTTTGTTACTACTAGTCTTTTTTTTTCCGTTTTGTAGGAAAAACACCCGCTTTTAGATGTATTCTTTGCCAAGGAGATGAAGTCGTAAATGCACACGAGAGTCAACATTGAAGATCGTGAGCGTATGGCGTGAATTTGAGCCTGAAGACTTCACGGGGTTGACTTAATTGTACTTGACTTGTACAAAGAATTTGGAAGAAAACCAAGCCAACAACAAATGAGGGAAGAATTTCCCCACTTTTATATTCACTCATCTTTTATGCTATTGAAGGTCAAACCACTATTGTAATTTGTAAATTTGTAGTCCGTTACATACATTTAGTTCTGTCTTGCTAATTGACACACTGAAAATTGATTCGATTCTACTCTACATCTATGCAAACCTTGATTTCCTCCTTATGATATTGTTGAAACATTCTCCAATCTTTAGAAGAGCTTCCAATTAAATATCAAACAATTCTAATTTACAAACTAAGCCCCGGGCTCCAACCTTGAGATCGATCTGTGAAGAACCTTGCCACTTTTACTCTGAAGAATAGTTGACCTCATTTCGACAACCGTACCATTGTCAATTGTTTGATTCTGACGACTTGATAACTCTGATGAGCCACTACTACTGTCAATTGATTCATTCGAGTCTTTACTCTTACCCCATATAACACAATAAAGTCCAACAACAATCACCAATGCTCCAACTACCCTGCAATCATCAAATTAAAAATCTACTTTAGTCTCAATGTCACTAGCTCAAATCACTTTCTTGTCATAAATATAATGTAGATATATACTACTCCCTCCGTCCTCCGGCCGTGGGGAAACTTATAGGGTTGGCGCAATTCTAGTTAAAAAATTTAATAGATAATAAAACATGAAAATTTGCATTTTTAATGTCAAAATGTGTCATTTTAGTAAAATTAAGAACTTCCAATTAATTGTTATATGGGTAGTAGTTTTCGTTTTTAAAACACCTAAAAATAAAATTTGGGACAATTTCTGCATGAGGAGTACTTACTGTCCCACTACGAGTTGCTCCGCGAAAATGAAAGAACTCATTATTGCAACGATGACCATGTTCAAAGGATTAAATGCTGTCACAAAAACTGGTCCCTTTGTCTTCATTATGATTCCTGAAACATAGTATGTAACTCCTGAACTGATAATTCCCTGTACAAATCAGATGTAAAAATGTTAATTAGAGATAATCTCATTGTTTAAATTTCCTTCTTTTCTTGATAGCTAAATTCACAGAAATACACAATTTCATACCCCATAAGCATAGGCCAAAAGCTCAGCATTCCATCCAATAGACCAGATGGCTAAGTTTCCCCTCTCAACCACAAAAGTAAGAACAGTCCCTTGTAATGCTCCAGCACCGCAAATCAGAGTTGTGAGGGTAAGTCCAGCTGGGTAGGACTTCAATGTCATGGCTTGTAGAATGTAAAACAATGAATAACCAAAATTTCCAGCAGCAATCATCAGAGCACCCATAACTGGATTTTGGGCAGTAGCTGTGCTAGAAGCGTCGTTTGACTCTGCTCTTGTCCAAGGCAATCCTAGTACTGGACCTGCTACAAGTGTCATGATCATTGCTCCGCCTACTGTTATTATCGTTCCGACTATCTTTGCTTGACTATGCATCTTCTTTAAGTTCACTTTCTCTACTCTTAAAATCCAAGCCATTATAAATGTAAGGGCTGGAAGAACATTCGACATAGCTGAAGTGAACGTAGCTGTTGTCAGATTCATCCCAGCGTAAAACAGATTTTGTCCCAAAACCGGACTGTAAAAAATAGAAAGAAGCGTAAGTCTCTTGTAAAGCATGTTTTACACAAGTTAAACGTAAAACAGTTTTGCAGAATTGTTAATAATTTACTCACTCTAATAAGCCAAGTATTATGATCCTTGCGATTATATTTAGTGTCATCTTTGGCCGAATTTTCCTGTTAGAAATCGAACATATATAAATCATCCTGTTCTCTTTCCAGTTAAGAGAATTAAGCACATACAGATATACTAAGAGATAAGGTATGTACTGTACCTCTCCAAGACCAAGGCAAATGGAGCAAAAACGAGAGCAGCAATCGCGTTTCTGTAGACTGCGAACGTGTAATGACTCGTTCCTCCGTTTAAAGCGAATTTGGCAACTATGGCAAAACCAGCAAAACCAAACTGCAGTAGTATCACAGCCATGTATATCTTTGCACTGCTCATAGAAGACTTGGACTCCATTGTGAAGAGATAACGAATTTGTTGCAAGTGATGAAGTTTTTAGGATTAGGATGAGTAATCTGTTTAGATGTGTTGAGCTTATAAAGACAGGATTAGGAAGATGTGAATTGAGCTTGTATTATAATATAAGAAATGGCTGGGAATGTTCAGAGTAAGAGTTGTTTGAATTTGACTTACTTTGACTCATATCTGCAAATTATAATATCAAAGCGAACAACATTCCAATAAAAAGCTTGATTATTCCATAGCCACGTTTATTAAAAGAAAGGAACTCAGGCCTTTCATCTACCTTCCTCCTGCTACATTTATTCCAAATAAACCTGGCAGTTGGAGCAGATGGGTGGGGATCAGTCCACTTTTTTTTCTTCTTCTTTTCTTCAGTTTTATCTTTTTCCAATCAATTTGATTGAGGGATGGTCTTCGATCAATCAATTACTTATTTAGGTACTCCCTCCCTATAAGCTTACGTCATCCTCCCAAAAAAAAACTTAAAGTTAGGGTTAGTCATGATTTTACGCAAAAGTTAAAGTAATGATAAAATATGAAAAAGTGGACAAAATTGTACTTTGAGTGGCAAAAGGTATAATTTATGTGTAAATTTGAGATTGTTTATTATTTGTTAGGTGTGGGGTAGCTTCCTTTTTTAATATGTATGAAGTTTTGTGGGACGGTTAAAAATGACAAATGTATAAAGTTCTCCGGGGCGGAGGGAGTACTAACTACGTTGTCAAAAAAAAAGTAATCAATCTTATTAACCTAACATTGAGTATGTTATTAACATTGGTATTTTTTTTATATGTATAGAAGATACAAAATGTTAACAACATATGTGTTTTGATTAATAACATCGATGTTTTTTTTTTTTTTTGACAACATAGGTACGATTCTATATAAATTATCTATAGACCGTCTCTCTAGATACTTTCTGTTGTTCAAATAATCAACATCGCTTCAGAATATCATAAGCATGCTCTATATGATATGGAATAACTCTTTATATCCTTAGTTCCTTACAACACCTTTTAAGGGGTAGTTGAACCCATTTCCATGGTACAAGTTGCTCTAAGTTGATGTTGGATTTTGATTGCTCCTTTCCATGTACCTGCATTGAGCTTGACTCTCATATTGAGCGTGGATCTACCGCCTTACACTCTTTGCCGGCTCTGGGTTGCCTATCTACCATCACGTGTTGAGTGCAGGTCTACCAGCTCACACATGAGGGGATGTTAATATATCTCAAATCGCTTGAGAATATAATGGGCATGCTTTATAAAATATGTGATAACTCTCTCGCCTTTTAAAGCTTTTTAAATGGTAGTTGAGCCAATTTCTACAATGTTATGTTTATAGAATTATCGAGAGACGAGATGAATATCATGGGGCAGAGCCATGGATTAAAGTTTGAGGGGCCAAATTATATATGTATGTATGTATGTACAGTAAAAATCCCTTAAAAAAATACTCTATAAAAAATAAACTCTCTATAATAATAAAAATTTACGGTCCCAACTTCTGTATAAACGTTTTTAAAAAAAAAACTCTATTTAGAAATAAACTCTTTATAAGAATATTTTTTGTCAATCCCAATGATATTACTGTATGCAGTTTTTACTGTATATTGTATGGTATTTCTCAGTTTTAGAGTGGGTAGAAATCTAAAAAAATTAAAAATATTACATAAATATTCTCTTTTTTTTTAATTGTGAGAAACGTCCCACTTTGCCACCTCCCGCTCTCTCCTACATGTAGTTAGTTTTGATTTCTTTGTCTGAGATTGACTCCCATCTCTTGCAAGTGTTTGCTGTATTATTTATTTCACTGATATCTACAAATAATAATATTGAAGGAATGATGATTATTCTTGGTCATAAGCTAACTTCTTTTGACTATCTACTGAATTTTAGTAGCATGTTCTCCTTCATCGTCCTTCATCATTGATCACATATATTCTGAAGGCAAGGGTATCCATATTCTTAATATGCTAGTACTAACCCATGGCATCGTATAATTTACTTTTAATAATAAATAGAAAAGAAATAATAAAATAAATTAATCGAAAAAAATAAGATAGTCAAATTTATATGAACAACGTTGATTGTGGTGTCGGTCGGTAGTCCTTCTTCATCCAATATTATATCATTGAGTGTTTATTTATGTTAACTATAGAAAATGTAAAATTAAGGTCCTACCGTACCCAACATGTTAATTAGTAACAGGTACATGTTTTTAAAAAAAAGAATTATATCCCTCAGAGAGAACCAAAATAAAATACAAAAGTATACAACACAAACTATAGGGTTGTTCCCAACAACCCCGCGGTGGTATGTGGTCACCCCACCACACACACAAAAATATATATATTTACAAACGTAATTTCACATGTTACGGTTGTTTTTCCAACACACTGGTTCCAACAACCCCGCGGTGGTATGCGTCACCCCACCAAAGACACAAAAATTATTATTCTACAAATCCCCCCCCCCCCCCCCTCCCCCGACCCGTCCCGTCCCGTCATGGAGATCAAGAAAGTACAGAGAATATCGAAGACATTCCCCCCGCCTAGAGAGTATCAATTGATCCCCCCTCGGGTCGTTATGGAGATCAAGAAAGTAGAGAGAAGATCGAAGAGAGTTTCCCACCTAGAGAGTATCAGATCCCCCCAGGCCCGTTATGGATGAAGAAAATAGAGAGAAGATCAAAAAGAGTTTTCCCGTCTAGAGAGTATATGCACCCCCCCCCCCCCTCCCGGCCGGACAAAATGTAGTTTTTACCAACTTAATCATAAAATATTGCGGTCGGGTCTTGTAACAAAGATATGGAACGGGTTCGAGTATATGTCAGACCGGACCTGAACATCATTATTTTTGAACTGGGTTGAATTTGGGTTGGATATAACAGTCCTTCCAGCCAGAGATCGTAGAGAAGAGAACCCTTATACCTCGTCCTACCGATCGAATTAATCTTATACATAAAGAAAAGAAAATTGAAAGTCTTCACATGTAAAATGTTGTTGATAGACATGTAAAGATCAACACACCACCAATTAGCTCATGTGTATCTCTGCTATCTTTTGGAACTGAAAAGAGCAAGTCTGGTACACGATTCATAGAACATTTTTAGAAGATCAGTTGACGAGACTCTATGTCAAGCATAGATCCAAAAGTCCTCCTATCTAGATTCATGCCCATTAAGAAAATGCATATTCAACAGTAAATCATACAAATCTGAAGGTATAAAATATAATAAAGCTTCATTGAACAATGTAATATTGATTACTTGAGTCCGATAAAATAAGTTTTTTTTAAATACCATTCTTATATGCATTATGTAAATTCACTATATGTGCCTAAATTCAGTATGCGGGTGGCGATTTTAATGGGATGATGGGATTTAGAATATTTGATTGATCACATTTATAAATAGTTACAAAGGTTGAATATCATTGGCATAATTATGTAACCAAATTAGATTTAAATTGTAAAAGTTACAGAACCAAATACCCATTAACTTGGCATCAAATATAAATTTACCTTGATTATAATTGTTTTGTAATTTTTTAATCCAAAAAAATGAAAGAATTTCTCACAATGATTTGAGGCCAAAGTCCTATAGCTAGAATTGATAATAAAAAAATGGTCTTTATAGTATATGGATAACTCTCATCTTCACATGCCTAAAAATTGAAAATTATTTTCTTACTTTATTCTTTACATTCTCACCTCTTTTACTTTATTCTCTATATTCTACGATTATTCATTATCTCTCATACATAAATATTTAGAGAAAAGTCGAAACCTAACTTCAAAAATAAAAAGAAACGTAGAGAGTTAACAAAAATTTAAATTCTATATTGCCATTTAAAATGAATTTATTTTCACATTAATTTTGTATTAGTAGCGCTCCAAGTATCATTTATGCACATGCAGATCATGTGTGCTTCAAAGTAAACCATCAACTTTAGAATATAGTAGAAAAATAAGAAAGTACCCGGAATAACCAAAAGTGCACAAATGGTATGGCCATATGGATATATATGAGGCTAATATAAATAATCGTATATTTTAGTTTGCCCAGAATGTTTGATGATAAACTATTTAAAATGAGTCTCTTTTTGAACGCTTGATGCTGCGTTAATTATTTATAATGTGTTTTAATGAGTCGCTTTTAATTTTTAAAATTCAATTATTTCATTTTATTTTATTTAATAAATTTATATATTATTTTAATGAATAAAATAATTTATTTAATTAATAATAGTATTCAAGATTGGTGTCTATAGATTTATCTTGTCACGACGAATTCAAATATATGTTCAAAATATTTTTTGGATTTTTGTAGATGAAGGTATATGAGATTAATATTTTATTTTAGTGAATGACATGATTTATTTAATTAATAATAATAATAATAATAATAATAATAATAATAATAATAATAATAATAATAATCTAGATTGATGTCTATAGATTCATCTTGTCATGGTGAATTCAAATATATGTTCAAAATAATTTTCGGAGTTTTATAGATAAATTTATATGAAATTTAATAAACTATATATGCAACCAACGTACCAAAAATAAACAATAAAAGATATACAAATTGAAAATGCAATTAATTTCACAAAATTCCACGTAGGATTTGAATTAATTTAATAAATACTATATATTTTTAAACATAAAATCTCATGAGAGACGGTTTCAAGATAACTTATGTAGAGACGATCTATGTTATCAATAAAAGCATCTATGTTATTAATCAAATACAAAGTTTCATGAGAGACGGTCTCTAGATAAGTTATCTAGAGACGGCATATGCTATTAGTCAAAACGTCTATGTTGTTAATGAAATAAGCCTCGTTGTAATATGAAAAAACACCAATGTTGAAAACATAGCTGTTTTGATTAATAATTTCGATGATTAATATATGTCCGTCTCTAGATAAATTATCTAGAGACCGTCTCCTATGAGACTTACTCTTAATTAAAACGTCAATATTGTTAACGAAATAAGTCTTGTTGTAATATGAAAACAACACCAATGTTGAGAACATAGGTATTTTGATTAATAACATCCATGATTTTCTTGACAATATATGTCCGTCTCTAGATAAATTATCTAGAGACCGTCTCTCATGAGACTTACTCATTTTTTAAAAATAAATTTATATTTAATTTTAATGAATAAAATAATTTATTTAATTAATAATAGTATTCAAGATTGATGTCTATGGATTCGTCTCGTCACGACGAATTCAAATATATGTTCAAAATATTTTTCGAATTTTTACAGATAAAGTTATATGAAATGAGTAAATCTCCTGAAAGACGGTCTTATGGAGAGACTAAAAAAGACGAAAAAACATTACAGTTATATCAAAAAAAATATGAGAGGTTTACTAAGAACATCGGTGATATACATATACATAAAAAAGGATATAAAATATTCAATCATAAAACATTACTGATATTGTTTAGAACATTATACATATACTTAAGAGCATCAATCCACCTCTCAGTCTCTCACTAATACACGTCTTTTCTAAGACTTTGTGATATGAAATTTAATCAAAACTATATATATATATATATATATATATATATATATATATATATATATATATATAGTCAACATACAAAAAATAACGGTGAAATATATACTGGCTAAAATATAACTTATTTCACAAAATTCCACCTAGGACTGAATGTATTTAGTAAAGTTTAACCCCTTGCGCTTTACATAATATATGGATGGATGGATGGATGTATTGGTGGATGGATTCTCTAATATAATTTTATGCCTTTCATGGGAATTAAAGGAAATAATTTAACCAAGCATCTTTCTGCACTAATCTACTTGGCTCGTAAAGAGGATTCCTTTTGTTAAAGAAGTACAATTCCCAATAGTTTGATTTAGGTTAAGTTAGTTAAAATCAACAATGACAAAAATCAGTAACCAAACAAATAATGAACTAAAACCAGAAATGATGACGTAAAGATTTACGTGGTTCGACAATGCCTACGTCCACGAATATCAATCATCAACCTTTATTGATACTTATAATATAACCATAACAAAAACAATCCCACAAAAAAGATCACAAACCACCCTAATCAGCTATATTCTACGAAGTATGATTTCTAATTCCTATCAATCCCTATTCGACAAGCTATACTAACAAACTTGATGCCATGACTATATATAGAGCACTCAAATACCAAATTCAACTAGCTAGAACAAGTAAAGTATTTCCGATAGAAGTAAATTGATTAGTAATCCTTCTAGGCTCTAGCACAATAAAACTAATTTAGGTATATTCTTGTAGAGTTCTCTAAACATGCGATTGATTATACAACATTATTTTTTTATCAAACGGTCCATATCAAATTGTCAAAGGCGGTAGCCCTTTCGCCCTATAAATATTTAAATTACAAAAATACAAAAATCAAAAAAAAATTCCATTTAACACTCTAAATTTTTATTAAAAAAATATAACAATATTCTTTTAAGAATTACCTATTTTTAATTTCAATTTTTTACATTTAACGTGTCACTCCCCAAAACCAAATCACTTTGGCGCGACCGACCGTCTATCGTGAGATGGACTCACGCCAAGACGAAGCCTATTTTTATCCTCAAAATACATACAATTAACTCAACGGTGGTAAAATCTGAACAACTAAAATCCTCAATACAGATACAACATCTATTAACCTCGAAAACAGTACAAATCCTCAAAGTACAAACTGAATCCTCAATAAATTACATTTTATCCAATAAACGACCTCAATTGAGAAACTCCAATGCTCTAACCCGCTTAACCCCAACGAAACTTAATCCAAGTCACAATCACTATTCCACTGAAAAATATAGAGTAAGGGGTGAGCTACAAACTCAGTAAGCAAGTTTCCAGTGCCCCTTTACCGAGCCAAACATATATTTACGTTAGCAGACACACACATCGATACATAGACACCGACATACATTCACATATCGGAATACTGAACAGAACACTTTCACATATTGTGGGTATACCAACCGCCCTTGCCGGACTTTAGAGGTGGCCCCTACGGATTCAAGATGTGGCTCCCACCGCTCCATACAATGTAGCACTTTGTTCCTTTAAGTACGGAGGCAAACCTACTTCACATCGCATAGGCACATACACACAAACAATTCACAACAAATATTCGATTTACATGCTTGACTCTTGTTCGCAATCTTAGAGACGACAATTCTAATTTTCAGAAATATTAAAGTAATAATAATACGACACTAGAAAACAATAAAGGTGTACGAAAACCCGCTTACGTTCCATTCGAAAATCACCAATGAAACATCCGTGAGACCTCAAATACATATCATAGCCCGTCCTCTTAAATCTCCACAAATCATTGAGCATGCTGTTGAAAATTCGTAAGACGGGCTGCAATATCACCAATCCACCACGCGCCACATCATCGCAGGCCTGATGGATCGGCGCACCATCCCTTCCCCGCGTCATCACATGACGCGGGGATATTAATGGCTGCTGCCAGTTGTCATGCCAGTTTGTTTCTTTTTTCGTTTTTTGAATTTTCGTTTTGTCCCCTCTTTAAACGTATATATCTTTTAAAAAATAAATAAAAATCACCAACAAATTTGTTTTTCCGAGATCTATAAATAGACACCACTCTTAAATATGTTTGGATAGTCCCATCTCGAACTCCTCTTTCTCCTTTTTATTCTGATTTGAACTTAATAAATTGTAAAACGAGTTCTATAAATGCAATTTCATTAATTTCAACTTCTAAACACTCTTATAATATTGTAAACATGTAAAAAAAATTAAAAAATAAAAAAAATTCCACGGCAACGTAGCGACGCGTCACCAATGCAGCAGAAGCACGTCTAAGGTGGTATCCAAAAGAGTTCATACATAAGCCAAGTACTTGTCCATGAAGTAATTCCATCCAAACTATTGATCAATCCTTAAACATAATACTAACTAATAACTAATCTAGTGAGCAATTTACTCTAATAATCCAAAAACTTGAATACTCACCTGGTCCATAACAAATCACAGCGTCACTAGCTCAACTCAGGACAAACATAGGTAATATGGTTTTCTACTACAACTCCAGTATCATGCCCAATAATTCCATAATGCCTCACGATCTGACGGCAGATGAACCGAATTACCCTAAACTGGAGTATATAATAAAGTCAAGATCGGGCCCAAATATCCTATAACACTTTTGTACATCTCAATGGGCTTTTATGCCGGTCCAAATCGAATCCAATAAAATTAGGGAAAATTGGTGCCATTGACCAATTTTGCACCCAAGTTTACAAAAAAGAACTACAGTATTTTGGTGTTTTCAAATAAAGTTCATTTAGCTTTTACAGCCACCTAGAAAGAATTACCCTTAATTGACCATATGAAATGAATTTTATACCCTTACTTGGAAAAAATGAATCAGCATTCTTTTATAATTTCAATTTTTTTAATTATTTAGAATTTCATATCTTAATTTCAATTCATATTTCATTCCTTTTTCTCACTTTTCTAACAAGAATCATAAGTTTACGGTTCATAATTTGTTTGACTGTATTTTATATCGACAACAATACAGTTGGACTGTATTAGTAGAGTTATGTAATACTGATCCATTGTATTAAGAGAGTTTGTAATACTGATAAGAGTTATAATACAAATCAGTATTAATAGAGTTAGGGGAACAATCCGACTGTACTAGTGGAGTTAAGTAATACAATCCGACTGTATTAATGTACAATATCAATAAAGTCTGCACATGTAAATATAAAAATCCAACAATATAAAAATATAAAATAATGGTGATGTTACAGAAATGAAAAACAAATTAAAAGGAATATTTATAGATTAAAAGAAAAAAATAAAAATTTATAGAAAAAGTAACTGGAGAAAATACATGAAGAAATTGATATAGAAATGTAGAAAAAAGTATCAATAAATGTACAACATGTATCCAGTGTAGAAAAATGTATCCAGAAGCAGGAAGAAATTGAACGGATCTGTACGGATCTTCCTATATCTTGATAGATCTATGGCGGAACTTGGTGGATCTTCTCAGATCTGAGTGGATCTTCGCATATCTTGATGGATCTAGGGCGGATCTGATGGTGTTAGGTGGTGTGGTGGAGTGTAGGATGTGGGATGCATCCGGTGCGGAGGTGGTAGGAGGTAGGTGGGTGGAGTCAGGTTGTGGTTGTTCGAATCTGGCGATGGGCGGAGCAGGTGTTGGTGGGAGGGGTGGTGGACGAAGGGTGGTGGGGCTGCGATGGGGTGAGAGGTGGTGGTCGGAGGCCGGAAACGAGGTGGTGGGTGTGGCGGTGAGAAGTGGTGGTGGAAGGCCGGAAACGGGGTGTGGGATGGGGAGGGAGGGAGGGGGGGGGGGGGGGGAGAGGGAGAGAGAGAGGGGGTTTTGGTAAAGTTGAGGGGGTGTTGGGTATAAGTAGAAGGGTATAATCGACTTTTCAAAGTCATTTTTTGCGTGTAAAAGAGGTTGGCCTTTTTTTAATAAAAGTAATTGGTTGGCCTTCATATTTGCTCTTCCCATAAAATTACCTAGCCCGTCTGAATTTGTCGATTCATAAAATAGTGACTAATAAAATCCCGTGCCTCAGTTCAAGTCCAGATAAATTTTTAACTCCAAGTATATATGTGTAGGCAGTCCAAAAATAAATTCCGGGATTTTACATAATGGAATGAATGTGCCAATTGTTTATTGGTTGCATGTTGTCACTTGTCAGACAGAGCGGAAGCCTGCCATATCGTAGAAAAACCCATTTTGGTTTAAGGAAAGTAACTAGAACTTCTAGTACAAGGATATTAAATTAGTTAGATACCACTTTCCCACTATCATATTTGATCTCCACTGTTGTGATTCTATATGTAATATGAGTCGTTCTAATGTCGATCTAACACTCTCACCTGTTATGTATGCCACCAATTTATCAACTAATTAATTCATTAATAGCTAATTAGTTTATGAAAAATACAACTCAAGTAGTGTATCTAGGTATAAATGTACAATTACTTTGATTAAAGTGGTCTAAAAGGATAGTCATTGACCAATGACATACATATTATGCATTATGAATATGAGTATTTAAAGTTACCATGAGAAGCAGCAGACTTGTGTTATATATATCCTTAATTAACATTATTATGATTTATTATCTTCATCTGAAAATTCATTAATTTCAGTTCAGTTTAGGTTCATATATTTAGTTTAGTTATGTTTTGTTCAGTCCTGCTTAATTGTTTTTTTATACTACAATTCAGTTCAATTCAGTTCTGCTCAGTTCAGTTCCGCTCAGTTCAGCTCTATTAAGACGAAGAGAATATAGCCTTAGTCATGTCATTCTATGTTCATGTGTATGCAAATCGCATGTTGCGTAATGTTCTTGAAACTCGATCACCAACAATAATGATCAATCAACTCAAACCACAACAAAACAATCGATGAATGTTATAGCAACAATCACTACGACTGTTATATCAACAATCAATAAAACAGAACTCAAGCAATAACTCCAAAACAATCAAAACACGATGATTTACGTGGTTCGGCAAATACCTACGTCCACGGGAGAAAACTAGAGATTCTTTTATTGACCAATACAATGACAAAGATACAACCAATCCTAACAATGTCGATTGACAGATAATCGAGAAAACAGAGCTTAATCGCAAACTAGAAGAATAAGAAGATTTCGTTATGGAATAGCAAATTGCTTGTCTTGTCTTGTCTTGTCTTGTCTTGTGTTGTGTCTAATGAATATGAAAAAGGATGTATATATAAGATTTCCTACGCCTCCTACATCACCCTGAGTTAGTAAAACAAGATTCAATCCTTTCCCACCTCAAAGAGAAAACAAAATACTCTTTATTCTTTTCCCAGTTCAGATAGGAAACCTGATGTTTCTCTCACTGTTGCTGTAACACTCTTTATTTCTTCAGACTTCTTCCTTCACTCTGAATTCAATCTATCTCCACACCGTAAATAAAATATACGAAACCGTTTTATACATTAAGTATTAACTACCACTTTGGTGTTTTCCTAAACATTAATCTAGGGGATGATTTTACTATGGTTCGTCTCTAAATGCTCTTCAATTATTGAATGAGACGTGATTAAGCTAATTTTTTCAAACAAATTTGTTATACCTATCCCATCATATTTGTGGCAATGCATATAGTATATATCAGTGGTTGTTCAGGTCTTTAACTGATATCCTCCATCGTTGCTTGTTGATGGTTGAGTCTAAGATGAAGGGTCTAGTTATATGTAAATTATGAGGATGAGCGTATGGATATGGACATGAAAAGATGGAAGAATCGAATGTATTTAACAGGGTAAAATCCATTTTTGGTACTCCAGTGTGAGACATTTCCGATTTTGGTACTTCAGAGTAGTCACGTCCAATTTAGGTATTATTTATCTATAACTATTTACGATTAAGGTACTAATTGTAAATTAAATCGTGGGTGTGCAAATCAGTACAAAGTTACAATTAACCTAACCCCAATTTCACGTGAATTCGATCAATTGAAAGTCGATTGAAACAAAATTAATGAGAAAACCTACAAAAGAGAATCTGTCGAGGAAGAATCTGACGCTTGTGAGTGGGACGAAGTCCATGATATCTTGTGAACGGTCAATATTCTATGTCTATTTTTTGGCGTTTGACATTCGCTCGCACATGAATGCGATGGAGCACCTCATAAATCCAATTAGTACTTAAATTGTACATAGTTATTGATAATTAGTATCTAAATTGGACGCAACCACTCTAGAGTATCAAAATCGAAAATGTCTCACACTGAAGTACTAAAAATGAATTTTACCCGTACTTAGACTCTTGGGATGTGAATAAAAGGTCTTTGTACATTCTTCAACATAAAAAAAAAATAGACACAAAACGAAGCAAAATCCATATTTCAAAATAAACTAGAAGCAGGGTGATGAGAACGGTTGGAAAGGAATTAGAGGGAGAAAAATACTTGAAATCAATTACTACAAACAAGTCAATGAGGAAATCGATTTAACTCAATTGCATATAAGTCCCTGAATTTGTGTTAGCTAAGTATATATACATCCAACAGCTTGTGCTGCCAAATAAAGGAGGAAAAAAGAAAAGAAAAGGGAAAGAAAAAATTTAAAAAATCTAAATTAATATATTGGATGACCTTTTCGTTATTAATGAGAACTATCTCCTCCACATCAGCAAAATCATATGTCACATCCTCCCATCCATAAACTTTTGGGGCCATATGTAATTGGAAAAAAAATTCATGTGTAAAAACTGGACGAATTTCTAATTCTGTAAATAGAAAAAACAAATCGGGAATCGGTCAATTGTATGGGTAGTTTTTGTAATATCCGCTAAAATATATAAGCATGCTAATTCAAAAAATTGGCTTTTTTACCGTTCAGTACACTTTTTGGGGCATTTTTATGGTCCACCAGCAAAACTTAATTCTGTTACCGCTGGCCAATTTATTGGTAAATGGTAACGAGATATGTAGTGAATGGTAACGGATTTATGGGCAGTATACACTGTATATGAGCACTTTTTACTAGAGCACCAAATGTTTATTTAATTACAATTAAACCCATTCACGTGATGCTTGCGGGGTCAGTTGTCAATTTACAAAAATATTGGGGAAGCATCAGAACTAAGTTCTATTGGAAAAATAAGGGTTAAACACTTTCTCAGTTTCTCCCAAATTCATTCCCATTTCAAATTAACAAACTCATTTCAAATTACAAACTCCTTGAGCTACTATATCCGTTCGATCTCAATTTTTCATGGTCACTTTTTTCGATTAATTATTTTCAATTTTACACACGAATTAATCTTAAACAGTAATAATACAATTATATTTAATTTATGTATAAACAAAGATTTAAAAAATCAACAAAATTCAAATTGATCCCGTGATCCGGGTCGAATGAAGTAAAATACTAGTGACATTAAATTGTTGGTTAGCTCTCTTACTTTCTTTACACTATATTTTGTGCCGCGTGGTGAAAACTTGCTAGCCCACAAGCTAGTTCGTCGTGTGATTCGTTAGTTTTTCTGGATTCTTATACGGTTTTTGGTGATTTGGTGATATGAATCTTACTAGTTTGTTTCTTAAAAAAAAAAAAAAAAAAAAAACTAAAAAACAATGTTAATTCATTATTAATTAGTTTTTATGTTTGTCATACAACTATAAATTTTGTTAAATCACTATGTTAATCATATAGAATCGCGTTATTTATTCATGTATTAAAGGTATGCTAAAATCATGTCAATATGGGTGTTGATCAAATGTTCATTAAACTCCAAATCTCTTTATTTAAAAAAACCTCAAGGAACTCAATATCATAAAAATAAAGGTAAGAAGGAAGAAAAATAAACCAACAAACCCATACACTTTTTTAACCAAATTTTAAAATAAAAAATACTAATGTACACGTTAAAGTAAGAAGAATTAATTTGTGAATGTTTCGAAATCTTCTGGAGTATATGATCAAAACTAATTCCAATTTCAAGATTTTGAAAAGAAAGATTTAAGCTGCTTTTACTCTTATTTAATTTGGACACTAGAAATTTTGTTTCGTTTAATGTTGAACATTGTTTATCGGGGCACGGACATTGTTTATTAGGGCACGACATGGGTATTGTTTTTCATCAAGTGTCGAGCATTATAGTGCGTCGTACATTACTTTAGTTATGTTTCGGGCACAGGCCATGGGAACTAGTGTCGGACACGGGTACCAATGTTAGAATTCGGGCATGGGCCATAGGTAGTACAGTGTCGGGCATGGGTGCCACTGTTATGTTTCGGGCACGGACTATGGGCACTAGTGTCGGGCACGGGTACTACTGTTATGTTTCGGGCAGGGACGATGGGCACTAGTATCGCACCCGCACCATCATATGTTCCGGACACAGACAATGGGCACTAGTGTCGGACACGGGCACTACTGTTATGTTTCGGGCACGGACGATGGCACAAGTGTCGGGCACGGGTGTAGAGTTATGTTTTGGGCACGGACCATGGGCACTAGTGTCGGGTACGGGTACTAATGTTATGTTTCGGGCACGGACCATGGACACTAGTGTCGGGCACGGGTACTACTATTATGTTTTCGATCACGGACCATGGGCACTAGTGTCGAGCACGGGTACCGTTTATCGGGCTTTATATGCCCGGGGCATACATATAAACACTAATTTATAATGTAATTAAGAATTAATTCCAAAATCAAAACAAAATTGTTAGTTCTTTTAATTTCGAAACTGAGGACATCAGAATCTCACCTCAATAAACACTAATCCATCTAGTAAGCCCAAACAATAACCAAAGGAAAACAAAACACAAAACGTGACGTCGCATAAGAAAGCAGACTTCACATAGAAACCCAGTTCACTTGAGAAATATAATGAGGGCTAATAAGGCTTGGAGAAATAGATAAAACTAAAATTAGAACATTTTCTTGAATCCCCAATTCTGATAAACCCTAAGTAACAAACCCAAATACTCCAATTTTCTCCAAGCCGCACACATCTTCTCCCTCCATAGCTGCGGTCTTCATGGCCAGCGGCCTGGAAAACTCATTTATTTCTTCAGATAGCTAGGATGTCATATCTGCTTCTGTAATACGATATCGGCGACCATTATCTGGGATGATGTTTGCTCTAATTCAGATAATTTTGCAAAAAGGATTTGGAAAAAAAATAATACCTGGGGGTCTTCTTGAACGGCCACCGTCCTCTGAATATCGTCGATTTTCTTCTTCCGATGACATCACTAAACTTCTGGAAAAAAATCACTTTTTTTTTCCTTCAGAAATTTTCCCAACTGTAACAATATTTCTCTGGTTTGGATTAACACAATTTCCATGCCCAGCCTCAAATACAATAGATATATCGCATCAAACAATGTGCCAATAGTCTGATTATTTGGTGGTAAATTGCAGGCCAAATTGCAAGTAAGCACCTACTCCTGGAAACGATGAAAACAAAAGAGCAGAGTAGTAGCATGAGCTGGCTAATATCTAGCTCATCACGTGACATGCATAGATGTAGTTTGTGAAAACCGGCAAGGGTATTAAAGTCAAATTGCAAAAATCTGTAGTAGTTGGTAACGCCGAAATCTAAGGTTGGCTCGGTGAAAAAAACGGGGCCAATATGTAGTGATTAGTAGCTCTCCCTACTACTATCAATCATTGTTTAAAGTTTTTACAAAATTGGCAGAAAACTCTGATCAAATTGTCAATTTTGCACTCATTAGATCAGATGAAATTGAATTTCAAGACGCTTTTATTATATTATTATTATATACAGTATATATTATTATTATTTTTTAAAGTAATATATTAATAATTAATAATATAACCAAATAGTTAGCGCGTGGAGGAGGAACGATTTGGTTTGTTACGGTACAAATCAAAAGTATGAAAAGGCCCAGAGTCAGAAAGTAGCGCGTGTGTTCACCACCACAATCTGAACCGTTGATCGTTTGTTTTCACACCAATTCTTTTTGTCTTATCCAAGATAAAATAAAATAATCCCAGTTTAGTCTTCACTTTCCCCCAAATTCTATTTACAATCTCTTCATCAGTTCAGGAAGTTTTTGTTATACAATACAATACCTCCACCAATTTTTCGGTGTTGTCTGTAGCTTCATATAGATATATATAATTTTTCTTTGATTCGGAAATACTTTGATGAAGAGATTCGATTCGCCATTCATGGTGGCGGTTCTAGCTTCACTTATTATATTGCATCATAGAAGATCAATACTTTGAAGATTTGTACTTGTCCGTAGGCATCCTCAAGTAATTGCTACAAGGTTGCAAGATTCACAGTATTTAGTCATGTAATTACCAGATGTAACTGAGTTATGAGGATTTACAGGTGTTTTCGGTTTTCTATTAATTGGTTTTCTTCCTACTAATCACTTTGGCTTGTACTTTCTTATTCAAAAAAAACTTTGGCTTGTACTTCGTAGAAATACAATATATAAGTGGAAACTATTATTATTATTATTATTATTATTATTATTATTATTATTATTATTATGTAATTGAGTATTTAATTTAAGTTAAATTGAATTTATATGTAATATGTATGTACATTACTTTAATTATCAAAATCAATCTTTCTTCTTCAATTAAATTATAAGCTATAATTCAACCTCAACAAACTAAGTTCATCATTTAAAAACAAAATATTTTTTCTCCAACCATAACCAATTGTTTCCATTGCCCTCGCATTATTCAACTTGATTACATTGAAACACACATAGGAGTATATTATTCTTAGACCACTCCCAATGGGAGTGGTCGTCGGACCGGCCGTGCCTCACGGCCGGCCGTTGGTGCTCCAATGGAGCACCACGGCCGCACCCGGAATCAACCTTAACAAGGCTGATTCCGGGTGTCCCAGCCGTTGGGCTGGGCCCCAGCCCAACGGCTGGGAAGCCCTATGGGCCCACCCGACTTTTTTTAAAAAAAATTTTTAAATTTTTTAAAAATTAATTTGTAAAGTAATATTAAATAAAAAATACACTAACGACTATATTTTTTCGATATCTATAAATACAACTCATTCACAACCCATTTCACCACCTCAATTTCCTCTCATCTTCCACTTCTTAAACTCAAAACGCTAAAATGTCTACTTCCAACTCCCAGAATTCGAACTCCACTCCACCAAATCCATTTGAACATCCGACATACATATGGCTCACTCAACAAGGAATGTTGGATAAAATACCGACATTTCTGAATGAGTTTTATGGTGTCACTCCCACTCCCAAATCCCCATCTCACCCAAAGGCCAACCGGAACCTTCATTCTACGATACGACCGATGCTACAATCCATACAACCCAGACTCTTCAACTTATCCACTGGAGACTCAACCGGAACCTACGGCAAAAGGGAAAGGAAGGAAACCTCGCAAGCCTACTGGAAAAAAGGCAGCCTCAACCGCGGGGAAAGAGGAAGAAAAAGACAGGTCAAGGAGTTCGTTCTCTGAAGAGGAGGATCGTGTTCTCATCCAGATTTTCATGTCGTTAAGTGAGGATCCGGTGAAAGCCACCAACCGCACGTATACTTCGATGTTTGTGGAAGTTCAGGAAATCTGGGAGCAAAACATTAGAGATGGCCATCCTCTTACCGGTCTCACACCTCGAACTGCAAATTCACTACGTGGTAGGTGGACTCGGATGAAAGAAGATGTAAACCACTTTGTCTCAGCTTATGATGATGCGGAAAGATGTGTTGGAGATAAAAGCGGTTACAATGACGATGATGTTATCAACATGGCCAAAAAGCTACACAAACAGAGGCAGGGCAGTAAGTTTAATAACATGCATTCAATGAGGCACTATCCGCAGTGGCAATCTCACATGAATTTCACCAATGCAACCGGGGTGAAATCTTCCAGGGCGCAACCTCGAGCATATGGTGGTGGATCAGCTGACGAGGCTATCAATGTTGAGGTTAGTGGTGAGAGCGGTACCAAAAGGGGTTTGGACTGCAATGATGATGGGAGCAAAATTGCATCGGAGCGCCCTATGGGTCGTGATAAGGCAAAGGCCTTCCAAAAGCAGGGGGTTCGAGTGGAAGCTCGATTATGGATGGTTTGAATGAATCCTTCCAAGGCATGAATACAATTGAGGAGGAGAGGCTTGAGCTTAAACTGAGGAAGATTGAGGAAAGGAAGCAAGCTGAGGTGCGGAGGCTTGAGTTTGAGGAGAGGAAGCTTGAAGTGATGCGAATGAAGGCGGAGAAGAAGTCTGAGGATACGAGAATGCTTGCTGAGAGTCAACATGAAGCTGCTACGTTGGGGAAGTTTTAAATGATGATCGATCTACAAAATAGGTTCGATAACTTGTCACCGATGGAGCTTACTATCCTGCAGAAGCTCCAGTCCGAGCTCGGAATGTAATTCCTTCTACGTTTGTTGTTGTGTGCTTTCATTTCTTTTCAAGTAGGACTTCAATGTTGTATGATGTTGTGTGTTTTCAATTTCAATCTTGTATTAGGATTGTAATGTTGTGATGCTGTATCCGTATGATTTCAATATATGAATCTGTGTGTTTTTAATACATGTTGTTCCGAACGGATATAAGTTTCAAACGGATTAAACAACGACTATATTTTTCAATCTCAATAAATTATAAAATGAGTTTTAAGAATCCAATTTGAGTAATTTCAACTTCTAAACACTCTTATAATATGTTAAGCAAGTTAAAAAAATATAAAAAAATACGAAAAAAAATTAAAAACCACTATTCACGGCCTTAACACGACTTGTTGGACAGTTTTTTTTTCTGCAGTGGTCGTTAAATCAGCCTTAGCTCACGACCGCCACTATTCACGGCCTTAGCGACGACCCATTGGGAGTAGTCTTAGAACCGTTCTGTGTTCAAAGTCCAATTGTAAAAAGCTCTCCAGATACTCTAACAACAATGTATATAATAATATAGTACTAATTTGTAAGTATATAAGATGGATATCATTGGAGTATAAATTTTAGTATAACATAGTGTACATCTGGAATATGTTTCACACGCATATCGTGTGTCGTGTTTATAGATATTAATTAGAGAGTTCAAAAAGGGGGAAAGAGATCTAACAGATATTTTTCCCAAAACTCTCAATTCAGAATGAATCGAATCTCCCCAAGTATATATATATATATATATGGTACCATATATATATATATATATATATATATATATATATATATATATATATATATATATATATATATATATATTAGACTTTAGTTACAAAAAATGAACATGTCTTATTCATTCTAATTCTAAACACTAATGCAATCTCAACAAAATTAATTTATCATTAAAAAAACTCAATTTGTCTACTTCAATTAAATTTCCAGATCTAAATCAACCCCAACATAATCAATTCGTCGTTAAAAAAACTCAATATGTCTTCTCCAATTAAATTCAAAGACCTAATTCAACCTCAACAAAATCAATTAATCATAAAAACAACAACAAATGATAACAAATATTTCTTCTCCATTTTCGTTAATTAAATTGAATCAGACCAATTCGCACTAACTAAAACCGTAATTTAACTCGAAAAAAACAAATTATTATCAAACAACGATAGTACTTACCTTCATACACTAATTCTATTATTTATAACTAAATCCCACATTAACACGCGTAGCGTGTTCTCACGTTCTAGTATGTAAGATTTGAATATGTTTTTATAACAATTTAAATTATAGTGATAAGTTTGTGAAGAATGCAAAACACATTTTAAAACCTTGGATTTGAAAGTAGTTGTATTATATGATTTGAAGTTGTGGTGGTACTGTCAAATTAAGAGTCAATTAAACATGCAGCTGTGTAGACAGGTCGACATTAATCCAGTTTTGATTTCTGGGAAACTGTCTGTCAATTAATATATCAATCGACTGACTATATATCATCAAGGGATGAGAATTCAAATATGGGGCCAACCAAATGAGATTAGATTATTTCATGGTATTATTATGGCTCTATCTAACTATATCCGTGCCCAACAAGTTGAATAACAAGACAATGTGCATTAATATTCAATGTCACACTCAAGTAGCAACTTGTTTTACATAACAACAAGTTCAATTAAAACAACTACTGTACTATCTGTTACTTCTTTCTTCTATCCTTTTCTTTTATTTGTTTTCTTCTCTTATTTAAGTTCATAATATAAGATATATTATTTCATTACCTCGACAAAAGAACCCATAATAACTTTATAATTGTTTTAAAACGTCACATCCCCATGCAAAAATATCTTTATAAATAGACAAATAATTGCAAAAGTCTATACTTCAGCAGGGGAAAATCATATCCGTCCCAACCCTAGTACATTATACAATCTATTTCTTTTATACTAGTTGCGATATAGATTTTTGTAGACTTCTTTCAACTTTTATGTCTAATCAAAGTTAATCTTTCATGTCTTGAAACAATTGAAAAAACTACAGCATTAAGAATTTAAAGATTACGCATTTATAATCTATTCCATCCATCCGCATGTAGCTTTCCGTTACATTTTGTTTTTCCAGAGAGATAAGACAACATTACCTTTTGACTAAAATAATAGTGTGGAGCTGAAATTTTTTGTTGATATTACTTTTTGATTTAGATTTTGAGAAAAGTTAAATATATTAAATATTATAGTTAGAGTAAAATTTGTTAAATGTGAAAATGGAAAGTTTTAATTGTGACATTAAAAATGACAAAATGAAAAGTTTCGGGTGGGACGGAGGAAGTAACATTATTTTTCAGTATGAGTTGGGATTAATTTGCAACTAAAGAAAAGTAAATAAAAAGTAAATAAAGAAAAGTAAATAAAAATGAGTAAGTCTCCTGAGAGACGGTTTCTATATAATTTATGTAGAGACGGACCTATATTGTCAAGAAAATCATCGATATTATTAATCAAAACATATATTTTGTCAACATTGGTGTTTTTTCATATTACAACAAGACTTATTTCGTTAACATAAACGTTTTGACTAATAACATGGGTTGTTTTATTGATAACATAGGTCGTCTCTAGATAAGTTATCTAGAGACTGTTTCTCATGAGACTTTGTGAATAAAAATAGAATGTAAAAAATGTAAACTTTTCACGGTATAAACACAGTCAATGGAGAATTCAAGAAATAATTTTTTGTTACAATATTAACTCATGTGGGTCTTTTTTTGTAATTTTATATATGTCAAATGGTATTTCGCACTAATTAGCCCATTAATTTAAGGGTGTCCAAGTTCATACCATGAAAAATATTATATGAGATGGCAGAAATGATTTTCGCAATAAATTTTTTTTCAAATAATACAAAGAAGATTGAAGAATGGATACGTAGCTTATCATTATTTAGTCATAGTACACTTCTTCTTTTCTTTCCCGCAAAATTAAATTCATTAAAGCCCAAATGGTGCGTACAAAAGTAAAAGTAAGAGGGCCAACGAACTCGAGCACATAAAAGAACTCAAATGAGGCCCAATATCACGGAAAGATAAAGATCTGGCGCAAGAAGTCTCAAGTCTTGTTGATAGGCTTAGTTTGGCATAACGACTTAGGATCAGTTCTCTTCAACCTTCATTTCATTCGATTCGGTTAGTTCGATTCTTAGTTATATTTTATACTACAATTCGATTCGATTCGATTGATTCGAAAATTTCAGTTGAAGAGAACAGAGCCTTAGTTTATCCAACCCTCACCTCGATGGACTTATTTTCAAAATAAAACTGTTACGTCCCTAAGTGGTAGCTGATCTGATAAATTTATACAGTAAGAGTAACGCCCTAAAATTTCAAGTCAAGTTCATAGAGCTTAATGGGATTGAAAACGCTAATCATACCAACAATGTACACCTTTCTTTTCGGAAATCCATCAATAAGAACTCTAAAGTTAAGTGTGATTGCTCTGGAGCAATCTTTTGATGGATGACCAACTGGAAAGTCTCCCGGTTCGCAAGAGTGAGGACAAAGTGCGCGGGAAATGACATGTGTTGGTACAGGCCAAAGACGGTTGTCGGACCATGGCGACGGAACGCCGTCGCACAATTCGAGGAAGGGGGTGAATGTAACGCCCCAAAAATTTCAAGTCAAGTTCAGAGAGCTTAAAGGGAATCGAGAACGTTGCTCATACCAATAAGGTGCACCTTTCTTTTCGGAAATCCATCTATAAGAACTTCAGAATTAAGCCAGAGAAATCTTAGGATGGGTGACCAACTGGAAAGTCTCCTTGTTCGCACACGAGTGATGACAAAGTACCCGGGAAAGGACATGTGTTGGTACTGTGGGGCTAGCATATCACCCGGAGAGCTGATTATGAGTAACCGCACCGGCCCAAAGGGTTGGGGCTCGATCGATTAGTGGTCGGGTCGTTACAAATGGTAAGCCAAACCAAAACCCACAATGGGTGGACGGTTGACCGGACCATGGTGCGGCGGGGACGTCGCACAATTCAAGAGGGGGTGAATGTAACGCCCCAAAAAATTTAAGTCAAGTTCAGAGAGCTTAAAGGAAATCGAGAACGCTACTCATACCAACAAGATGTACCTTTCTTTTCGAAAATCCATCTATACGAACTTCAGAATTAAGCGTGCTTGCTCTGGAGCAATCTTAGGATTTGTGACCAATTGGGAAGTCTCCCGGTTCGCACACGAGTGAGGTCAAAGTGCCCGGAAAAGGACATGTGTTCGTACAGTAGGGCCAGCATATCACCCAGAGAGCTGCACATGAGTAATCACAATGGTCCAAAGGGTTGGGACTCGATCGATTAGTGGGCGGGTCGTTACAAATGGTATCAGAATCGTGCCAAACCAAAACCCACAATGGGTGGACGGTTGGCCAGACCATGATGCGGCAAGGACGTCGCACAATTCAAGAGGGGTGAATGTAACACCCCAAAAATTTCAAGGCAAGTTCAGAGAGCTTAAAGGGATCGAGAACGCTTCTCATACCAACAAGGTGCACTTTTCTTTTCGGAAATCCATCTATAAGAACTTCAGAATTAAGCGTGCTTGCTCTGGAGCAATCTTATGATGGGTTACCAACTAGCTAGGAAGTCTCCCGATTCGCACACGAGTGAGAACAAAGTGCTCGGGAAAGGACATGTGTTGGTATAGTAGGAACAACATATCAGCCGGAGAGCTTCCAATGAGTAACCGCGCCGGCCCAAAGGATCGGGATTCGATCGATTAGTGGTCAGGTCGTTACAGTAAGCTTATTAAAAAAAAAAGCTATCGGATTTGTAATCTACTGTATTTAACAAATAAGCTAGTTTATTGACTAATTAATTTACTAAACACTTTATGTGTCAAGCCCCAAAATCAAGATACTTTGGCGCGACCGGTCATGTATCGTGAGATGGGCTCACGCCAAGACGAAGCCTACTTTTAAGTTATAAAACAGTTTGAAATAGCGGTTGGCCGGACCATGGTGCGGCGGAGACGTCGCACAATTCAAGAGGGGTGAATGTAACGCCCCAAAGTTTCAAGTCAAGTCCAAACAGCTTAAGGGGATCGAGAACGCTACTCATAACAACAATGTGCACCTTTTTTTTTCCGGGAATCCACCAATAAGAACTCCAGAGTTGCGCTGGAGAAATTTTAGGATGGGTGACCAACTAAGAAGTCTCCCGGTTCACGCATGAGTGAGGACATGTGTTCGTACAGTGGGGTCAGCATATCACCCGAAGAACTGTCCATAAGTAACCGCGCCGGTCCATTAGTGGTGCAGGTCGTTACAAATGGTATCATAGTCGTGCCAACCTAAAGCCCACATGGGGTGGACTGTTGGCCGGAACATGGTGCGGTGGGGACGTCGCACAATTCAAGAGGGGGTGAATGTAATGCCCCAAAGTATCAAGTCAAGTCCAAACAGCTTAAGGGGATCGAGAACGCTACTCATACCAACAAGGTGGACCTTTCTTTTCGGGAATCCATCAATAAGAACTCCAAAGTTAAGCGTGCTTGCACTGGAGCAATATTAAGATGGGTGACCAACTGGGAAGTCTCTCGGTTCGCGCACGAGTGAGGACAAAGTATGCGGGAAAGGACATGTGTTGGTACACCGCAAGATATCACCCGAGAATTTTATAAGAATCGTCTTTACCAGGTCGAGACTCGACCCATTAATGGTTCGGGTCATTACATTATAGAAATCAAATAGCTAATTTGCTACCAATAACCTTATCACCTATCAGCTAACTATTAGATTATCTAGTTTTGCTAAATGGAGCCCTAATCACAATCTAGATTACCCTCAACAAAAGAATCAGACAAAATATATCCCTCCGCCCGCATATACACAAAGACCAAGTATCTGAAGTTCGGGGATGAATTATATACAATATATGACATTATTTTGGGGTTAGTGGGACGAACTATTAAACTTTCGAAATGTTACATATATTCTTTTTTCTCAATTTTTTTTTTTTTTTTTTTTTTTGGGACTCCTCACTTGGGTCAGCCCTATGCACCAGGTAACGAACTAGGTTCACGGCTGGGATTCTATATGTTCACTCAACACCAAGCTCATGTCTGAGTCCACCGTCCATGGCTCCTCCTCTTCACAGGCAGAGGCGAAGCCAAGGGGGTGCCGGTGGGTGCGGCCGCACCCCCAGCCACCTTACCGCTGTTCTTATTTATGTAATTTGTGTTCTCTCTTTGCTTGCCATCCACCTTACCGCTGTTCTTGTTAATGTTCCATTGTTTCCTATTCCGGTTTAATCTCACATTTAAACTCTCACCGGCAGGATCGTGATGTCCACCAGAGTTCTTTTGCAATTTCTTTGAATTGAGTGCAGTCCATAACACTGAAAGTTGAAGTGTCTAATCTTTGAAGTTGTCATAGGACTTTGAGAGAAAACTTATTAGGATTAGTGCTTGATCCTCATCTGTTATAGTAACTTCCACATTATTTCTAGAAAGAAGTTTTTTCCAATTACTGTATTTTGAGTTCACTAGTATTCATGACACGCGTAAACTTTGCACCATTTCTACTTTGACATTTTTGAAAATTAACATAAATTGAAACCTAGCAATTTTATATAATTAAATGTTTGGGTTACATGAAAGGTTACTTATAGGGTTAAGTTAAAAATAAATAAATGAACATCATTTGGACCTTTAGTAATAAACTGATAGCATATAATGCGTTCATAGGTTACTAATAGGGTTAAGCTAAAGAAATGGTTAGAAGAGATATGTCTTGTTTTTGTCTTATTTTTTTCCTTTTTTTTCCCATGTAACTTCTCTCTTGGTAGTAATAACTATCTAGTTGTGTCTGCTTAAGATAATTGTATAGATGTGGATTAGTGGAGTTCCCGTGCATGAACTAAGATAAACCTAGGTTTAATGTTCGACCGAGGGCTCAAAAATTCAAATTTAAACGGAAATTTTGACCAAAGGATAAAAGTTAAAGTTTTGATAAAGAGCAAGTCTCCTGGTATATAGAGGAGCTAAACGGGAGATACACACATTATTATAGTTATAGTTAGAAGCATTTGAGGTTTGTATTAAAAACATCAGCGTTATACATTTTTCACATAAAGAATGTATTTAAAATATTCGGTTATAAAATATTATTAGTATTATTCATAAATTATACTTATATTTAAAACTATCAATCAGTCTCTGAATTCCATTACTAAGGCATTTTGGTCCCTTCTGAAAACTGTGTTTGAGAAATATATGTACACAATTTAACAAGCGGGAACATGTGGTATAGTAATTGAAGTGAGGATAACTATGGTACAAAATATAAAATTTCTCCATCTCTTAACTGAAGAAAAAGATTTACATCTCAATGTATGCCACCATGTAATTCAAACTGTGTAACCAATGTATGCAACTCTGAAAATTCATTCTTAACATCAGATTTTCTACCGTGAGTCAGGATGTCGCCCTGACTATTGTCAGTCAATGTATCGACATCTGACATGTGTCCGTTGCTCGATATCGCCCTAAACCGTTGCTCTGTGTCGCCCTCAACCATTGCTCAGTATCGTTTTCAACCGCTATTTTTTTTTTAACTATTAACTTATTCCAAAAATTTTAATTATTAAAATTTTAACTCTCCTTCCCCAATCCCCACCACCACCCACCATCTTCTTCCCCACCACCAACACCGCACACCACCACCAAAATCACTGCCGGAGCTTCCATGGCGGAAAGCTAATCAGTTTTTTTTTTTTCTTTTTGGAAGCTCCAAAAAAAAAAAAAAAAAAAAAAAAAAAACCAGATCGGAGCTTCCGCCATCCGGCAATGGCGTGGCCGGAGTTCCGGCAGTCCATGGTGAAAGCTCCGATCAAGCTTTCGTGGCGGATTCCGGTTAGAGCAAAAATATTTTTTTTAAATATATTTAAATAATTTAAAGCGACGTAGACGGTTTGAGCAACACGTAGCGCAACACCTTGTGCGACACCCCATGGAAACACTTAATGCGAAAGGTAACAGATTATTCGATCTCCACCGTTAAAATTTTAATCTAATGGATCAAAATAAGTGACTGACGTTAGTCAGGGCGACACCCTGACTGACGGTAGAAAGCCCCTTGTTAACATAATCACTCTTCAGTTGAAAACATAACATGACAACTAAGTGTGCTCTTCAACTGAAAGATTCAAATAAACCATGACTAAACATGTTCAGTTTAAACTATAACTACCATCATAAATCATAACCGTTATCCCCAGGTGCCTCTAGAGAGGCTCCCGCAACAAGAAGGATAAGAGGGGGGCCAAATGGACGCAACCTTTCCCTACAGAGACTGATTCCAGATAACTTGTTCATGATCGTTATCAGATTGAAACGGTACATTCTTTCCCACAGTGATAGACAGATAATGTCAAAGATGTCGAAGCTCTATGGAATTTTGAAAGCTGCTCTACAATTTTATTTGCTCGTATCCATGAAGAATCGACATATACATTCTTCAGGTTTACTCCATTCTCCACGAAAAACTTGGCTATAAATTGAGTTCTCTCATTATCCCAGTAACAAAACGTAACAGTCTTGTAGGTGAGATATAACACAGGATGGTACAGATACCTCCTCACCATAATCAAAGTCATTCAACTCATTCCCGTGCTATATGTCAAAAAAAAAAAAAAAAAAATGTATGTGAGTAGAAATTAACAGGATATATTAAGCAACAACAGAGTTGTATAGTTGTATAGCATGCCATACCCAGTCTATTATGAGAAATTTCAGAAGTGGTGCAGCGTGCAGCAACTCAAGCAGAAGAGCTGTACCATAATAACCATACAGAACTAACTGTTGCAACTTATTATACTGGGGAAGTGGGAGTCCCTGTCTTGGTATCGCAATAGCCTTGAAATAAGATTTGTCAGAGCAGGGGAAAACTAGTTTAAAAGTGCAGTTACTAACAACACAATTAGCTCTTACTAAAAGACTCCATGAATCAGAAGAATCACAAGAGAAGGAAAACGCACACACATTAAGGGGCGGAGCCAGGATTTAAAAGTGGGGTGACGGAGTATTAATTATATGATGAACACACTATGTAATTTAGTTAGGTTGGGTTATGCCGGTTCAGGTCGGGCCGGATCAATATTTTTTACATCAAATTCATCATACATATTTAAATATGAATATCCAAATAAAATGAAAGGAAAGAAAGAACCACATCATGATAAAGACAAACAAAAAATGAATAAATTAACGATCCACTTTTATGAAAATAGTACTCTATGTCTCTTCATCTTCTCAAAATTATTAGTGATTGAATCGATGTCAAAACCCTCGACAATTCCTTTTTCAATATGAATTATCAAATAGCTAGACAATAAGTCATCCTCCATCGATCGAAATCCGCAGTCTTATCTATATATGCAATTTTCATGACTGAAAATGCACACTTAGAACTTTCTCCAAAAGTATAAAAACCGCCCCTATAACCCTTTTAAATTAGTTAATTAGTAAAATATCTCTTAAATTACAAAGTCTTGGAAGAGACGTGTATTAGTGAGAGATGGACTGATGTTCTTAACTACTATATGTATAATGTTTTATGAGTATGTATGCATTTTATATCATTTTTTTAATGTAATATGTATATCACTAATGTTTTTAGTAAAATTTTTAATGTTTTAAGATATAATTGTAATGTTTGTCCGTCTCTTTTAGTTTCTCTATAAGACCGTCTCTCAGGAGACTTACGTTAAATCAAATATTATAATTTTCTCAACTTATTTAATTATAAAGTTGACTATCTAAATGTATTAACTAAAAAATTTAGGGTGGCGGAACATATACTTTTCTAAAATATGCTTATAATAATAAAGAAAATGAAAATTTCAGGGGTGGCGACCGCAACCCCCTGCCACCCCCTATCTCCGCCCCTGCACACATATATATACTACTCAAGTGACTGTGTTTAAAACATCCTAACTTACTTTTTTTTTTTCCATTAAAAACTTCCTAACCTATAAAAATTTTTTATCTCACCTATTTTTTTATTAATTTTTCCTACTTTATCGACCACTTATAATTTTATCAATATAATACCACTCACAAATAAATAGTTTATTAATTTTCCTTAATAAAATAAAGTTATAGTTGTTTCAGAACAATCTTAAAGATGAATCCTACAAGGCAATTGGAATCTTGTGTCACTAATCTACCTAGCAGATACATGCAGAAAGTAACTGAAACCTTACCTGAGAAAAATCAGTTGATAGAGACAAAGTCGTCAAAGATTTAAATCCTCTCAATAACTTCCGAACCTTCCCTATCCCATCATAGTTCGAACCTTCCCTATCCCATCATAGTTCGAATATATACTCAAATCTGCATGAAGAACACTATATTTCTCCAAAATAAAGTTCTTTGGTAAGCTACCATCCAATTTAAAAACCGCAAGCTTGGCACCACAAATCTTTAATGTGTACTCACTTAGTCTTTCAGACCCAGAGTTAGAGTCTTCGAATCTACACAGTGCAGGTGAATAGATTTCCACAAGATTCACATTTGACCATCTGCACTGTTTTAATACAAGTATATCCAGGACAGGGAAATTAAACACTAGCGGCTCTTCTATACTAGGAAGCTCCTTCAGAATCTTAACCTTATCGAGATATAATTCTCTCAGGCTGGGGAAATAGTTGTTCAGGGGAACTTTCCAAGTGCAAAGTGGATGATTCTGCCAAGTATAACGCCCAATAAGTTCAAACTTTCGCAAAGAGGGGTTATTCTGTAGGCCATGAGGCATGACAAAGTCTTCATGGTGGCAGCGCAAATGAAGCTCAAGATTCTCAACATTACGCCTCAATACAGCAGATATCCACGTTTTCAAGCGAGTTGAGCTGTAGGGGTCCTTACATGAAAGGCGGAAACATTTTACATTTTGCGTGAAAAGAAGTAGCCTCTCCACAAAGTTGACAAAGGTTGTTACTTTCCTCTTTTGTTTAGTGAAACGCTCCGTATGCGAATGCTTTGAATGGATGTCCAGTGGTATTCCCATTCTCTTGATAAAACACTAGTTCGTACAGCATCTTTCAAGGGCATGCGGGACAAAATATCGCCAATGATACCTTCAGGTAATTTGCTAATGTAATCTCCATGATTCGCAACACGAGTCTTTCTCGAACTCACTTGAGTGTTCCTACTCATGATTAAAAATCAACTGAAATTTAACAAGAAAACAGCCTTGTCAATCCACAAGAAGCTCAATCTCGATTCTGTCACTCAACATATAGTAATGGGATGCAACATTTTGCTGCAAAAAAGTTAGAGAGAACCCAATAACTATGCACCAGAGAATACTATAGCTATAGCAGATGGGAACATAGAAGTCAGCTAATTTAGCTTTTCCCCCCTACTAAATTGGAGTTCAAGAAAGCTGGTTAAGTGTTGCAATCTAATGGGATCATTATGTAAAGGGAAAGCAAAGGAGTTCTGATTGAGGACTTTTGTCGAACAGTTTGTGGGCGTTTTGGTGAAGTTAAGATTGCAAAAGCACTGGATTATTTTGAACTGGGATTAATTGACTACACGAAATTTAGCTAAATCCACTCTACTGTAACGGGAAGAGAAGGAAGAACATTATCATACCTGGATCAAGCGCCAACATATGTATCAAGTATCAACCTATCTTCAAGCCTTGGCCAAGAAAATCGAGTAAGTCTCTTGAGAGACGGTCTATAGGTAATTTATCAAGAGACGGAACTATATTGTCAAGAAAATCATCGATATTATTAATTAAAACATCTATGTTCTCAATATTGGTGTTTTTTCATATTACAAGAAGATTTATTTCGTTAACAACATAGACGTTTTACTTAATAGCATGGATGGTTTTATTGATAACTTAGGTCATCTCTGTATAAATTATCTAGAAACTGTCTCCCATGAGACTTTGTGGTTGTATAAGCTTCTTTTTGCACGCGTTGCTTTTTCTACCAGAGCATTTTTCACACGCCAGTTTAGACTTATTATATACTCCCTCCGTCCCAGTTTCATTTACCCATATTTTGTTTTAGTCCATTTCAAATTCAATTACCCATTCATTTTAATGGAAAATTTTTCCCCTGCTTTATTCAACATTTTTCATACTTTATTCATTATTTATCCTACTTTATTCAATCTTTTTCCTAGTACTTTATTACCATCTCTCCTACTTTATCCAATTTTTTCTTAAAATTTATATTCGGTCTCGCCGGTAATTGAAACCGGAACGAAGGGAGTATATTTTAAATCTGCTAATGAAAAAGTCAAAATAGCTACTTGCCAAAAATAGATTTGCGTTGTTTATTGAAGGTGAAGCTTTTTGATGCCGATTAATTCATTTCTCGAGTTAGGAACAAGTTACAATAATGGATTATTAAGAATGGTGTGGGACCACTGCTACAGTAAAATGGTGAAACCACCGGGGTAAGACGGGGTCTAAGAAACCGTTAACAAGTTCCCACAGATGGAACAGAGAACTGGACGGGTTGATTGATTTTGTGACTTTTGCCTGTTTATGGCTTTGATGATGGTATGAATGAATGACATGTCTTTTCTAAGAATAAAATGGGAAGAGGAAAACACAACAATATGACCACAAAATGTACAAGATCAAGGAGTAGTATATATATATATATATTATATTATAAAATTACCAATCTAGTCCCCTCATTTCAACCTTGGCACAAAATTTATAACATCTCTCCTTATACCAAACCACTCCATTTAATATCTCCTAAACATTCGATCAGAAAGATTCAAAAAAAAATTCTCAAAATCTAACAGTAGTAGGGCCCCAAGAGTTGAGTTCCATGACTCTGTTGAAAGACTGCTCTTTTCTGCCAATCTTGACTTTCCCATAAATAGCAGAGTTACTGGGAGCACTATTATGAACAATATGTGATTGATAATAAGCCTGAACACTGGTCTTTGCACGCTTCTGCATCAGCCTGAGACCATAGTTCCACCTGCAAACTCCCAATTGATCTTTCAGTGCTTCCACTGCCCCAATACTTGCTGCCACTATCAAGCTCCCTCCTTTTGCTGCACTCATTATTTCTTTTATTTTTTTATTTTCTCAACAAGAAATCCTCAAGATCGATCTGTGTGTTCTTTCTTGTAGCTGTTGTGTGTAGATAGAGAGATTGTTGAGTTTGTGTTGTATATATAGGTGTTGTGAGTTGTGAGAATCTGGTGAAGGTGAATCCAATGTGAGGAAGAAAACTATGAGCGATTTTACCTATGGTTTAGGAAGAAGAAAACAGGGAAGTAAAAACCAACAAGTGCTTTCTTTGGGTTGGGTCGTTTTCTGGATGTGCAAGTCCATGGTTTTTGGATGTACTGTCATGACTTTTTTATAACTTTTTGTTGGTGTTATGTGTAATCTAAGTCTTCTTTTATGAAAAACTAATGGTCTAATAAGTCCGTGTCTAATTATTTCGCCCGCAGATTCTTATGCAGCTGTTTCCTGGATATCAGGATGCTTTGTGATGGTTTACTCCACTTGGATTGTATGCCACCACAGAATATTGGGCTGGCAGGCACACCTAAAATTTGCCGGTTTACTCTTTCTTAACTTCGACCATATTTATGCCTCCAAAAGTAGAAGATCCATTTTTTTACATGGTTTTACGGATCTCGAATTCTCAATGATATATGTGTCACGAACACTAAGAACATAATCGACACTTCAACCCATTCTACTCGTGGGGCATTACTTTAATAGCCCACACAGGTTGACTCTCTAAGCGAGTCTCAAAGCGACATCCTCACTGCCCTCGAGACGTGGCGCCAAATTTCAGAATCAGAATCAATGGTTCGCTCATGACAGTGAAAAGGCTCGGCCAACGCTCAGATCGTGCTCGAGATCGATCAACACGAGCTTGCTCACAAGCAAGCTCGACTCATTTTCGATCGAGCAACGATCATGAAGATGAGAAGCTCGATGCTCACGAGCACATAATAATAATAATAATAATAATAATAATAATAATAATAATAATAATAATTCTCTTTCGATTATTTTTCTCCCTTTACATTATATTTTTTGGTGAGTTTATTGTAGTAATTTGGTGTGTTTGGAAAAAAAAGGGCTAAGGATCAATTTTACTAGAATAAATGCTTTTATACTTATTTTTTTACGAATCGATCAGCTCGCGAGCTTTTTCATAACTTGACGAACCGATCTCGATCTCAAATATGTGACGATCGTCGATCACGATCACATGTCAAAATTTGACGAGCAATGATCGATTTGGCTAAAAATCGGCTCGTTTACAACCCTAGCCTCAGCCTACTAGAGGAGCTTACTTGTGAGGCATTACATTAGTAGCCCACACGGGCTAACTCTCTAAGGGAGTCACTCGAAGGATATCCCTCCCTCGAGGGTCATGGGCTCGAGGGTTCCAGGTCAGAGTCGTCCATAGCACCCTTTTTACCTTAGCTACAAAGGGCGTCCCTAACCCTTGAGGCGCATAGCTCACAGGAGGACAAATGGCAGTGGGAACTTGCATCCTCGAGGGACAAGCCCAAAAAGATCCCCGTCACCATGGGATCTTATCCCATTGTGTTTTCAATGAATAACTCCATCCGAGTCATTTGTAAATTATGCATTTAATACCCAACCACATGTATCCGATCTTTTCCGAGGAACTCTCCTCAATAGCTTCATTGGTTTATAATCCAGCTTGTCCAATGCAAGCCGATTAAAGGGTCTAACCCCTCTCCTGTCTTTCCTCTCACGTACCGTAGCCAAGATCGCCTCGACTAGTTCCAAGGCAGAAGCATAGCAAGAATGCCTCAACGAGAGATTAGGAGGCTAGTTTAGTACTTAGTCAAATTTGAGCATCATGATCATATTGACACCGTATGTGGGATCAAACTAGATGATTGAGAGGCATATGGAAGGAGATGATCCAAAGGGATATAGCCCATTTTTTATGGTTGATGCCCTAAAGGGGATGACATTGCCCATCATTTCGGTCTTAATTCCACGCCGTATGGCCATGAGGACCATGAGATTGCCCGACGTTTAGCTTACGATACATATTTTTATTGGCATAATTCGGAAATTTGTTGTGCTTAAGATTCCTAGTCCGGTTCGGTCCTATAAAATAAAATTGAATTGAAGAAGATGAGTTGTGATTTGGAGCCTCAGGAAAATGATAAATATGGTTCCTTTATATTGTTAAACCGTTGATCTGTCCAATTAATGTCCAAAGTAAGAAGAAAATAGCAGGGAAGGAAAAATATCAAAAATATCAAGGAAGGAAATCCTTAAAAATCTCCCAACTCCACATGAGATTTAATTACACGACTAAATTTAAGAGCGCCAAACTCGGCTTTCCTCCCTTTTCACTCTGTATCTTTGACACACAAACTACATACAAACACGTTGATGCAGGTTCGATCTATATATATAGACGCAATGTTATTTTATTTCTTTTCGAATTTAATTCCCTTTATCATTATTATTATTAACTTTTCTCTGTCCCAAAAGAAGAGAAAGTTCTCCCATGGATATTGTTTAGAACAACCAACCAACAGCTAACTTGTTTCCAATGGAGTCGGTTAAAAACCGGGATAGAAGGAAGCTTTTTCAATGCCTCAAGCCGCCAACTATCAACTATGAACCCATCGCCGCTCCTCCTCCTCCTCCGCCGCTGCTTTCTTTCGATCAATACCAATGTGGCCGAAATAATAATATTAAGAACAAGAACAAGAAGAAGGCACGCCAGAGCTTGTCCGGTGGCCTAAAGGCCGTTTTGGTTAAGTCATTTCTGGTAAGCTTCTACATTTATTCCATTTTTCGAAAAATAATCTTATTTTTTTAGAATTGAATGCATATCTACATTTTTTTTCAATGTTAGTCCTGCTTGCTTTTGGAAAAATTACAAAAAAAAAAAAAAAAATCTTACTTGTGCTTGCCACCTTAAAGGTGACATATTTAATCAAGTCCCAACAATTAATTATTAAGTTTTTGTAAGAGATCGTTCATATATAGTTAATAAGATGTATCGTTTTTGTTAATGAAAAAAAAAAAAAAATCGTAAACATTCTAAGTTCTCCGTAATAAAGTCTAATATTTTTCCATCTTTCTTTATCTTCCTAATAAATGTCTTCAAGTAAAAGGAAGGAAAAATAAACATTTCAATAAGTTTTTAAACTCAAGTCGGGTACAAGCATCATTTTTTTGCTTTTAATTTTATTTTTGGATACACGACGACCATGTGGCATATCCAATATTTATCACAAACTTCGCCGCCGAATGCTAAAATTCGAGTATTTTACTTTCTCTTATAGTTCAAAATTAGATTATTCTTAAATTTAATTTGATCTACGAGTAACTCCAAATGTGATTTTGTGTTTATATATTGAAATTATTTTCTGAGACCATAATCATGGGATTTAAATTGTTTTACAAAGTTTTGTATAAAATATTTATCTCTTTTTCTTTTTTAAGCTCTGAAATGAAATTTTATTGTTTCATAGCTACTATTTAATTAGATAATATTTAAAGAGAGTAAAATCCAATAAGGTACTTTAATTATGGCACCTCTCGTTTTGGTAATCTAAGTAAACCATTCCTGATTTTGATACGTTATATTGTAATGTTGTCCCGTCTAGATACCTTGCATGTGGCAGCATATCTAAATTACACATGTCACTTTGCAAATAAAAAAAGTCTCTTGGGCCAATATTCAACTAAAGAAATTTTAGTTACTCTAAATGTAGTACCTAATTTTATCAAAAAGACACAGACCAAATCCAGTTAATTAAAAAATAAGGTAAAATAAACTTAATTTTATAATTGAAGTAAATGATTAAAACAAGTTGTTTTAATAAATGAAGAATAACAAAACGCCATGGAGCTTTCATGCTGGCAGTCCTGAAATGGAAACGGATTTGTCATATAAGTTAAACTTCAATGGCTAACCGAAGCTTCGATGGCTCATGTTCAGCCATGGAAGCTCTGACGTTGTGTTTTAAATGTTTGTTTATTTATATTTTTCACTTAATTTGTCCTTTAATAAAGTAATATATTTCTAATTTTCATTAATTTTTTAGTTCACTTTTCAATAAAATGGATTGTTTTGAAATTCTTCTTTATAAAATGGGTTTAGTTCATATTTTAAGAACAACAAAATGAGGTTCACTTGGGACTAATTAAAAATTGCAGTATTTACATTTTGACAAAAAAAATATGCATATGGAAAGGGGCACTAGAATTGATTTTACAATAAGGTACTGAAAATGAACGTACTTTAGCTAAGATATCGTATTTGGACACTGTTACAAATTTACAATATAAGGGATCTGAAATGGTCATGATTTAGTAAAGGTATATATAAAAGAGTAAGTATAGTATAGGGCCTGATTTTCCATTAGGATATGGAAAGGCCGGTTCGGTCAGTTTCTCCAGCTGCCCGGATAAATCTCGGTCACACTATAAAAACCCTTAAAATCAGATCCAAACCAGCTAAAATCTCAATTCAACACCCAATTCAATTTCAATTCCAAACTCACCAAAAATCCCAATTCACCACCACCACCTAACCACAATCGCAAATCGCCACCGTCACCGCCGTCCACCTCCTATGGCGTCGGCGGCCATTTCTTCATCCTCCTCATCTCTCTGCGTCAAACAGACTGTAGCTCCTCACAACTTGTCGATGTACACTTCCAGCAAACACGCAATCGCCGTGTCACTCCACTCCTCCCTGTTCTTCCGGTAATCGCCAGACGACGTCGTCCTCTTCGTCGTGGCTCCGACGTAGGTGTTGGTGTGGAAGTCATCTCGATCAACGGAGCGTTTGGCGAAGATCGGATTCCAGTCTAGATCGGATTCCGTGGAATAGTAGAGGAGCACAAGGGGATTTTTCATCTATTTGTTTCTACCTATACTTGCGATTTGACAAGAGTCGTTAAGAAAAAAGAAGGAACAGTAGAGGAGCACAAGAGTCGTTGCGACTTTTCTACCATATTTTATTCTTTCTGTGAGATTTATGTTGTGACTGGGGGATTTTATGTTGTGTCTGTGGAATTTTGCAACTGTGAGATTTTTGCTGTGTCTGTGGAATTTTTGCATCTGTGAGATTTATCTTGTATCTGGGATATTTATTTTATGTATGTAATATATATAGTGTGTCTGTGAGATTTTAAAACTGGTGGATTTATCTTCTGTCTGTTAGTTTTTGCATCTGTGAGATTTATCTTATGTCTGTGAGGTTTGCATCTGTCTGTGGGTTTTGCATCTGTGAGATTTATCTTATGTATGTGAGTTTTTGCATCTGTGAGATTTATCTGGTGTCTATGAGTTTTTAAAACTGGAAATTTACGTTGTGTCTGGGAGTTTTTATAACTGGGGGAATTAATGTTATGTCTGTGAGTTTTTATAACTGGAGGAAGTTCAGTCTGACCGCTGACCGCGAGAAATTTAAAAAACCGACTTTTCCTATTCCTAATGGAAAGGCATCCCTTTCCTAGACTTTTGCTATATAAAAATGGTAGGTGACTTATTTACAATACTTTTAAAAAAAAAAAAAAAAAAAAACTCCTCTCAGGAGGTTAAACTTTTGTAACAAAAAGCAACAAATGAGGTGAGACTTTGTTCTTGAACCACTATAAAAATAGAAAATACTCAAAAGGAAGTCTAATATATATTGCTTTTCAGTGTGTGCATTCCCTTTATTTTTTTTCTTCTTATAATTAGCAGCTCTTTCTATTTTTTTAATTGCAAGCATAACCAAACCAAGAATAATTTGAATTAGCATTTTAAAATACACGTTGTCGAATTTGTACTTTAAGATCGTGAGGATAGTTAGTCGGCCAACTACTCTTGTAACTCTCTAATCTCTCTAATATGTGCATTGAACTTTCAAAAAAAGAAACCTTAGGGATTGTGTATTTAATGGGTACGATTGTTGAAATAGGGAAAGAAGTTTCGGAAAAAGAAGTCTAGGAAAGATGAAACGTTCCTCAACACAATGAAGAAGAATTCATCCTACACTCAATTGTCGGACATCGATGAAGTTTTCACGAATTCGAGTTCAAGCAACACGACTTCCACAAGATCTTCGATTTCATCTCATTTAGGATCGGAAAGAATGACAGGACTACTTTATCTTGATTCCAAAGAGTTCAATACAAACAACACCAAACAAGAATCCACATTGGAAAAGGCAGGTAACGAAATTAGCAAATGTGTATGCAATCCTATTAGAATTGGCATGTTCATGTTTGTGGTTTGTTTGTTTGCTCTGGTTTTCGGGGGTAAGCCTTTGGCCATACTCACGTGTACCTCACTCTGGCTCTTCTTCACCCCGTGTCGCTGGTCCAAACAAGGTCCTGACTTGCTGGAAAACGAAGTAATTGAGTTGGGCGAGTGCAAGAAAAAGGTGATCATGGATGGTTTGTTGGAGAGTAATCAACGTCCTCGGATTTCATAATCCTGATGTGATGTATAAAATCCCTCGAGTTATTCAAAAGTCAAACGAGTTTATTGTTCTAGATAATGTTGTTCGATCGGTTGGTTGGAATTTTTGGTGTTAGCGCTGTTGGGAAAGGGGTTGAGAAAAGTTGTGCTTCCTTATAATTGTTTGTTGTAAAATTGGATTTTCAAGATTGGTGAATATGCATGCATGAAATTGACCAGTTCATCATGCTATTGCTAACTACTGTTGTGATTCTATTTACAAAAGCTCATTCAAATGTGTTTTTTTCCCCTTATTTCTCAAAAGTAGGGTTAAATGCAAAATACCCCTTAAATGTCATAAAACTCCTCGAGTTAACAAATTAATCTAAACCCCCGAGTTATTAAAAATTTCTTGAAACCTCCCGAGTTATTAAAACATGTGCGTGGAACCCCTTAGCCTTTTTTCTTTACGGCGTGTTCGTGTTAGGTGCGACAATGAATGTTCTTTTAGGTTTTCTTACTCCAAATTAACTGAACTGGATATTCATAGTTTCAGTTTATTATTTTTTGCCTTCACTTTTTTCCGTTTACATGACTAATAATGAATTGGTATATGTTGTTGATATGTAGTGACAATTTTAATTAGTGTTATATATGGTTGTTATTTATATATTTCAGTGCTACATAACTAATAGTGTGTGATCGATTTTTGTTGTTCATTAACCAGGAAAAAAGTAGAGTTTTTCTATTTTTAATATCTCAAATTTAAGTAATTTTAATATTTTCGAAAATTTGGACTAACGAGTCAAACTGCACACAATACGAATTCATCATGTATATTTAGTATTCATGTAAAAGGGTATTACACTACAAGAATTTCCGGTTTTAGAGACGGAATTTAGCGCTAAATAGCGACGAATCGCTACTTTTAGTGACGGATTGAGCAATTTGCTTAATCCGTCTCTAATCCGTCGCTAAATAGGGACGGATTAACTATCCGTCACTAATTAGAGACGGATAAATTTATCCGTCGTTAATTAGCGACGGATAAATTTATCCGTCTCTAATTAAGTTGACCCAAAAATTTAAAAAAAAAAAAATTAGTGACGGATAGATTTATCCGTCGCTAATTAGCGACGGATAAATCTATCCGTCGCTAAAATCCTAATATACCCAGATCCAGCCTCATTCCACCACCATCATTCTTCCACCACCACCATCTCCCTTCTCCTCCACCACCACCACCATCATCTCCCTTCCTCCACCACCTCTCCTAATTCCACCACCACTACCCGCCTTCCTCTCCTCCACCACCACCCGCCTTCCACCTCCACCACCACTGCCTCCCTCTCCTCCACCACCACCCGTCCTCCACCACCACCTGCACACCTCTCCTCCACCACCACTACCCGTCAACCACCACCACTGCCACCACCCACCGTCCACCACCACCACCACCACCACCACCGTCCACTCCTTCCTTCAACCAGATCCGACGTCCAAGATCCGACAGTTTTTTTTTTTAAATTTTTTCTTATTAATTTTGTAATTTCTTCTTTGTGTTAATTATTAAATGTTGTATATTGTATTATTGAATAATGAATATGAATATTGTATGAAATTTTCGATTTATTGTATTGTCGGTTTATCCGTAATGTATATTTGTATATAATTGTCGGTTTATCTGTATTGAATATTCGTATATAATTGTCGGTTTATCCGTATTGAATATTCGTATAAAATTATCAGTTTATCAATATTGAACAAAATTATCGGTTTTTCCGTATTGAATATTCGTATAAAATTTTCGATTTAAAAAAAAAATTCGATATAAAATTGCAGATTTTTTTTTAAAAAAATTAATTTTTAGCGACGGATAGTTATCCCTCGCTAAATCCTAAGTGCACAGTCAACGGAATTAACCGTCGCTAATCCGTTGTGAATTAGAGACGAATTGTCTATCCGTCTCTAAAAGCTTTGCGACGCCCGTTTTAGAGACAGGCGTCCTATCCGTCGCTACGGATTTAGCGACGAATCGGGAGGCTTTTAGCGACAGATAAATCCGTCGCTAAAAGCCTGTTTTTTTGTAGTGTTACAATGACTTTATAAGAATTCAATGGGATTTTGGTTGCATTGATTTTTAATAACTATGTTTTTTTTTTTTTTTTGGTTGCATTAATTTGACGTAAGATAACATAAACAAACATCTATAGTCGTCCCTAATGAGAGTGTACCTCACACACTTTAAAAATAAAGGGTGGGGGGTTTTGTGCCCATTTTTAATAACTTAAGGGGGTTTGGTACTAATTCGTTAGGATCATGAACTGTTGGAAAGATGTCAAACGTGTTGAATGTGCTTTTGGAGTTCTCCAATCACGTTTCAAAGTGATTAAAGATCCAACATTGGCCCATAACCGACGAGACCTTGCTAGGATCATGAACTGTTGCATTTGTTTGCTCAATGGGGCCCAGGAGTTGCATCTTTCACCGGATCCACACACTTACATTTCTTGAACACAAGCTGGAGTTGAGGCCATAGTGGTTCATCAACGACATAGTACCAGATAGTGGATCATGAGCGGCACTTATATCGCAACTACAACGACGTCATAGCTGAATTAGAAGAAGATGTTGTAGAATTAGGCATCCACAACGAAGATGATAATGTCTTTGACGCATGGATTCAGTGATCAATCAAATGGAGGTCTATTTGGTGAAACTGGCTGACCTAGAAAGTCGAGAGACCCATCTACAGCTTCAAGACGACATGATCAACCATGTTTGGTCTTTCAACGTTGAGTAGTTGTTCTTTCTGAGTTGTGTTGTTGTTTATTTCATTTATATGTATGTGTGATGTTGGTTTATTTCCTAGGGTTTGCACTGTAATATTTGATGTATTGTTCTTTCTGAGTTGATTTCAATGAACCTTCTTCCATAATACGAATAGTCACCCCTTTCATTTGATTAGAAATTAGACATTACAACATAGCATAACAATACAACATAAAATAAAACCTAACGATTTATGTTGCTCAATTACCCCCTGCGGGAGAACCCCTCACCTTGCATTGGAATGTCATTGAACACGGGTGGGAGCCCAGGAGTTGCATCTTTCACCGGATCCACACACTTACATTTCTTGAACACAAGCTGGAGTTGAGGCCATAGTGGTTCATCAACGACATAGTACCAGATAGCGTGATACCATACCTCGATCTCCGCCAAGCCTTTAAGTCAGATCGATTCCTACCACCACTGAAGCTAATTCTACCACGAATACCACTCTCTTCGTCCCAAGTGAGGATCCTGCCGTAGCAAAAGAATCATGTATACAGTTTCTCCACCCCATCCTTCATGTCTGCCAACGCATAGTAGGCACCTTGCTCCCCAAGTCGTTCTGCACCACCGTAGGGCTTGCTCTCGCCAGGAGGATAACACCACATCCCTAGCTCGGCACACTTCAACAGACTGTGAACCATGAAGATCACACTTTTCTTAGTCATCTTCTAGTCGTAGAGCAGGAAGTCTTGATAGGTTCGAGCAGCATTCTCTTGGGCCTCCGTCCAGATTTGTGCATCAGGGATCACCGGCCTCCACGACGAACTGGAAAACATCTTACAAAGAGTGTTTGAGTTGGATATTTGATCTGAGATTGAGTTGTAGGGTGTGAGGTTTGGAAGAATAAGTGTGGTGTATTTATAGTGAAACGAGTCCAAATTCATGTTGGAATTGAGACTTCAAATGCGTATGAAATTGAGATTCAAATTGGAATTCAATTTGGAATGAGGTTCTATGCTGCAATGTCAGGTTTCCAATGTACATATCCCCATAAAGAGTAGACAACAATCTTTCAATGTCATGATTGATATATTTCACTAGATTTTTTTTCAGATTTCTCTCATTCTGATTCAACCTCAATAAATTATAAAACGAGTTTTAAGAATGCAATTTGATTAATTTCAACTTCTAAACACTCTTATAATATGTTAAACAAGTTAAACAAATTTCTAAAATAAAACACTATTCATGGCCGTGTTGCATGTAATTTAGTCGTTGTTGTCATCGCTCACAACCGCCACTATTCATGGTAGTGTCCATGGTGTATTAGTGAGCTCTATGAGGTTTTCTTATGTGTATTCTTCCCCATTTTGTCGAAACAGTGCATACACCATATGGAATGGAGATGATGAGTATATGAAACGTACAATGGAATGCTGATATCTTTTTCGAGCTGTGATTAGTATGTCCAAGATAATCTGCAACAATGGCTACCATTTCACCAGAACACATCCCAATTTCAAACCCACCATACTACAACACAATACCTCTCCAACAAAAATGAAAATGGCGACCAAATTCACCTCTCCATTCCTCAAACCACCACGCAGAAACCCTCTCTTCTCCACCACAACTGTCTGCTACTCCACTCTTCACTACGGCCCTTCTCTCCACAAAGGCCACCCACCTTCACCACCCAACCTCCGAACCCCCCTCGAAGAGCTCAACGGAGCCGATTTCACCCGTGTATTCGACATCTCGGCCCTTCGAGTTCCTGCCAGCCTCTGCTTCGCCCTAGAAACCCGCCTTCGTGGCCACCTGCTCAATTGGCCTCGTGTTAAGAACATTGCCAGATTGCCTGGTGACGAAATTGACCCCCAATTGAAGTCAATTTTACCTAATTCTGAGGATGATGAGTTGGTTTCGTTGAATAGGAGAATCTATGGAAAGGCTGAAGGGGATGGGGAGCCGGCTAATGCGGTTTTGTACCGTGATGAGCTTGCTAGGAGTTTTGATTCCACAGGGTTTGTCAAATTTAGGAACTTGGCCAAGATTTCTAGGCCTGCAAAGAGGAAGAAGAAGACTAATGATAATAAAGATAGTGGTGATGATAGAAAAGAGGTGAGAAGGATTGGGAGAAATGGGATGGCTCTCATCGAGGTGGTTGAGAGTGATGATAGGGAGGATTGGAGTGGGTTGTTGGGGGAAGATTTTGGGCCGGGGAAATGGCGTGGGTCGACGAGGTTGTTGCTCTTAGATGAGCAGTATACTGATAAGGAGATTGATGAGTTGCCAGAGGCGATTAAGGTATTTGTTTCTCATGTATGGAACTAATGTGTATGGTTTGAGTGTGCATTTGTTTCGTGTAGCTTTTCAGAAAGCCGGATATTGTTTCTGTTTCTTTAGGTGCATTTTATGTGGATATGGATTGTGAAAGTGTGTATCTATTTCTTTAGCTACTTGTTATTGTGGAAGTCTATTTAGGAAATGAGGTTACTTCAGATTGTGAACCTGGCGTCATCAGGATAAGGATAGTACTTACTGTATATTGTTTATAAGTTCGCTGGTCTAGTTTCTATTCCTTCAGAACAGAGTGTCATTTGGAGTTTCAAGAGATTTATTAGGAGCTCCAGTTTGTTGCTCGCACAACCTCTGGAACTGTTAGTTCTTTGAACTACATTGTTTCTTGATGGACACCCAGGCTTAAATTTTACTGCACACTTGCACAGGGTTTTTACATGGCATATGATCTTGAAATCTTCGGCAGATAATTGAGCCCCATATATAAATTTTTCATGCATTTTGACTTGTAATGAGACTAGGAAGTTTCTCTTTGTTCTTTTGGTCCATTCAGTAGGTATCAATTGTCTCTCTCTTCTGGGGACTCCATAAGGATGAGAGTTTTCTTTCAGTAATCTCTACTCTTGGATTTGTTCTGTTGTGCATGGAAGCTAATGAATGCATTTCTTGTAGAGTTTATCTCTAACCCTGTTAGATCGTGGCATTATATCCATCTCGTGGTCCTGTTTCTGATGATCATCGTTGTTTTTCATTGAAAGACCAGGGCTCTTAAATTCAATAGTTCTTGTTCTCTTTATTCTTGCTTGTGCGGTTGTTACTTGCTTATAAGATATTTCATATATGTTGTATTAATTATTTTTCCCAGATGGTACTTAGGGAACATGATGGGCATGACTCAGCTTTTGAACTTGTGAGATGCAAGCTTACTTTGTTCTATGATTACTGGCAGCTCAACGAGGTATTGCCCTTAATCAGCATGAATTGTAAGACATCTGTCTCTCTTAACTGTCACTTCTTTTTCCCTTAACATAGTAGCTGGTATTTCTACATGCGCTGTAGGTTGTAGCTTTGCTATTTTCTTTTCTACTTTGTCCTTGCAATTCAAATAAGATGATAACTTTAGTTGTAAGGGATATGAGCTTATGCATCCATTACGTTAGATTTAAGCCTGGAGCTTTCACATATTATCAAATGGCAGCAACTGCATAAATGATTATGTGATCTTGAGTCTGTTATTTATAAAAACAAACTATGCTTTTTTCCTTTTGGGGATCTTGAGCTCCTTAAGAGTCATTTAATCTAAGCTTGTACTAGTATCTTTCTAAGTATACTATTTTGGGGGCTTATGAAAGCCAGTGTGAAGCATAAAAAACAAACTTAGAAGATTGATCGAGAACTCATTTATCTCTATAGCTGCAATTAGTTTCCTTTAGTGGATATTTTTAGATGTTAACGCATAGCAAAGTAAATTAATGTCATTTGTTGCTTCATCTGTAATAAATGTTGGTTAAGTTGGTAGATATGTACCTTCGACTATACTGTATTAGTATTAAATGAAAGTAGATAAGCTGATAAGGTATCATGAGTTATTGGACTCCTAAATTGCTCTTACTATGACATTTGTACCTAATTTCTTAGGAGTAAGTCCTCTGGGAGACTGTCTTATAGAAAGAGAATAAAAGATGGACAAACATCATGGCTATAGCCAGCAGCACTGTGGTTTTTACTTCAGAAAATCTGTGATTTTCATAAATTGAAAAAGTGTATTTTGTTAAAGAATAATTACTGTTTCGTGTTAAATCAGCGATCTCACATTAATAGTTGAAGATACAAAAAATAATATTGCATGGCATAAAATGTTCACTGCTCAGATATCAATGGTTTCATTTGTAACATTGTGGTTTTACTTGAGAACATCAGTTTGCCTTTTTTAAAAATTAAAGATACAGATTTTTGCTGATATTTTGTGTCGCACATAATATGATCATCTCGTGTTTCTTGCTTAAAACCACCTTCTGTAACTTAAGGGCAGAGGTCCTAAGAAAAGCACTTATATGATTCTTGTAATTATAAGTTGGGCAGAACTAATTATTGGTGTCTATCAGTTTAATCTATTTGATCTTGCATGTTAATAATGATTTCAATGATGTTTTTAGATCTTGGAGGCTATTCTACCAAAAGGAACAATCATACCTTCAGGTTTTGAAACGATTGGTCATATTGCTCACCTGAATCTGAGCTATGAACATCTTCAGTATAAAAAAATAATTGCTAAGGTATCTGCTGTGCTAACATAGTACTTCCTCCGTCCCATTCATTTCTTTCTGTTTTCTTTTTTGTTTGTCCCACTCTATCTCTTACATTTCTTTCTTTGACTATGTTTTCTTACTACTTTATTATGTGTCCCACCATTTAAACATACACAGCACACCTAATTAGTCATGCAAAAGGCAAACGTAAAGAACTACTGGAAACAGTGCGAATAATATTTACAGTACTGTAATTTGTCTCAGTTACTTCTGCAAGCTATAAGTTTAATGTATCTGTTTGTGATTATTTTGTTTCTCTCTGTACTAGGTAGTTCTGGATAAGAATAAACCAAAGATACAAACAGTTGTGAATAAAGTTGATGCTATTGACAATGACTATCGAACAATGCAGCTGGAAGTATTAGCAGGAAATAATTCCCTTGTGACAACTGTCGTCGAAAATGGATTGCGCTTCCACTTTGATTTAGCCACTGTGTAAGTGTTTGGCAGAGCTTGAATGATCACATAAATAGTTTTTTTATTTTTTTATTTAATTTTAATTTGCCTGTGTGCAGATATTGGAATTCAAAGTTGTCAACTGAAAGGCAGAGGCTTCTAAATTTCTTCACACACAGTGATGTAGTCTGTACGTTTCGATCTAGAGTTTAAAATTAAATGATACTAGTATTTTAATGTTGCTTCCGATATCACCATTACATGCTTAAGCTGGGATTAGATGTTAGGATCAAATAGCTATAAGCGATAAATTTCATTGACATTAACAAGGAAATGTGATAGAGCAGAAACACTTGGCTTTTGCATTCAGTTAACTACATTGCACCAAAGCAGATCCGTGGCTTTAGCATGCAGGACTTTTCTGCCCTTTATCAAGATACCGGAAAAATGAATGAAATAATTGAGTGCAAAGTTTTAAATAGATGATCCAATCGAAAGAACATTCCCTTGAATCCTTTCTGGTCTGGTATACTTAATTGAAAGCTCAAAAACACACGTTGATGTTGCTAATACCATGACTAAAGTGTCAGTTGTGATAGGATTATTTTCCAATGCTAATGCATGTCCCGATAAGTCTACAACCTTCCTTTTTTTTAACAAGCTTCCAAGGGACACTTAAGCTGGGAGATGTTAGCGATTTTGTGAGCTTGTTCATCTTGGCCACAAGTTCAAAACCCCTGGAACCACTCATTGGTGGCGGGTCTATGTTGGTTCCGTGTTTCAAAGAGCTTCTGTTTTCCGAAGGTTTAGCTAAAGCCCCAGTGTGACACATATCCTTTGAATTATGAGTACTCAGCTTGTAGGCTTGCTATAGTCTAATTCAACTGAAATAGCCTCGAGTCCTAAAGTAAAACATGAGCATCCCACATGATGGATATATGCATCAAAATAACCAAACTCTCTTCTAGTTTCAGATAAATACCTGAAGCAAAATGCATCATTTTACATTGTTAATATCACAAGTTGAAAATAGAAGTCTTTTGCTATTGAACTTCTTGCAAATGTCTACAGTTGTTTATAATACATCGTAATTTTTTCCTGATCATTCAACGGTGAACATAATGTGAGGTTGAGTCACCCGTGTCAGATATACTTGTATTTTTTGCATCTATAGTTTATGTCAGCCTAAACTTGGTGACACACTGTTATTGTCTTTAGTTCAGATAACATATGGTTCCATTCGTGTCATCCGCACAATGCCTTGCTGTTATTACTTTTGATGTGCTGCTGCTCACCGTTGTTTTCTCCTCATGTCCAGGCGACGCTTTTTGCTGGGGTTGGTCCTCTTGCTATACCTGCGGCGAAAAAGGTCAAGCATGTGTATGCTAATGATTTAAACCCTAATGCTGTCGAATATCTGGAAAGAAACAGCGTCCTCAATAGACTTGAGAGGAGAATCGAGGTAATACTATTACTGCTGTAATGTGTTGTTGTCCCCATAATCACTGTGTCATTATTTCACAGTGCTCTCAATCAAAGATACTTCCAGTGACAAGATTTTTCAGGAAATATCAGTTAATCATGGTAGTTAGTTGGTTCACGCAACGGTAAGTTGCTCCACTGGCGACCAGTTGGTCACAGGCTCGAGCCCTGAAAATAACCTCTTCACAAAATCAAAATTAAAGTCCAGGCTGTGTATAATAAGTCAACCCTTTTCACTCTACTGCAGAGCCAGAAAGTGTGTAGCACATGCATTTTGCTCTTTATTCATCACCGAAAGCCAGTCTGCTTCCTGTTATTATGTCTTAGATTTTTGTGTTGCATGCTCATATATTTAAACAGAAGATAGTGGTGGAAACTTATATGTAAGCATATAAATCCATCATGTCTCTCAAATTGCATTGTATAATTTTTCTAGACTGTCAATTTGTAGGTATATAACATGGATGGAAGGAGATTTATTAAATCAATCTTTGCTCATCAGAGGACTCGGCCTATTACTCAAGTTGTAATGAATTTGCCAAAGGATGCAGCTGAGTTTCTTGGTATGTAATGCCATTTATGATTATTCCTGTGTGATTTCTTCCATGGTTCTACTGGTATAAGTGGCCATGCCAAAGTTGGATCGAATTCCACCATCGCGTATCCACCTGTATTAAATTCTCAAATGAAATGGATTTATTTGATGGATTAGAGGCTTAGAGCCATAGGAAAACACTAAGGTTTGTGGATCGAACATCTCCACCCGTATTAAATTCTCCACTCGTTTGCGCCTCTGCAAAGAAGTAATGTGAGGGAGTGTGTTAGAGGAATGGATTACCTACCTCTTTATAAGTTCGGTCTTTTTTATGAGACGGAATTCTATCAGTCAATACGGTTCCCGATTCTTTCAAACAGACGTGCAAATTGTTTACGGATTTGGAGGCCCGTGTGTATTGTAGATTTATTGTTAAGTGATGTTTTCCTCTACATTGCAGGTGACGGTCTTCATTATCAAGTTAGAAGTCTGTTTCTGGTTAACTAATTTGTTAGCACTGGGTTCATATATGACATCGTTGACCCAGTATTTTACAAAAACGCGATAACTCTGACTCTAACTATTTTTGTTCGTGTGAAATGACTGTCCCCCTCTCTACCCCTACTCTCTCCTCCATAGAAGAAAGAAAAGTTAAAAAACTAGACTGGGTATATGGAATATTCGTGCTAAGCTTTTTTTTTTGCTTGCAGATGCTTTTAAGGGAATATTTAGTGGTAAAGATGTTTATGATGAAGAAGAAACCTTGCCCAGGATTCATGTTTATGGTTTCTCAAAAGCTCAAGATCCAGAATTTGACTTTCATGAGGTATGCCCTTCTTTTCTTTGACATTGTTCAGACCAAATATACCTAACTAGTTGCAGTTCACTCACAATTTTGATCAAATCATCTAATTTTTTTTCTTTCTTTTTATATTGTCAAACCAGCGAATTCGAATTGCGTTGTCAGAAGTGGCCTTTGATGTGCAGATGCACAAGGTTCGTCTCGTTGCTCCAGGAAAATGGATGCTGTGTGCTTCGTTCATCTTGCCTGAGAGAGTGGCTTACTCGAAAACAGGTTCAAGTTTTTAGATACGATCCACTAAATTGTAGGAGTATATGTATCCATAGATATGATGCTGCTCTCACAGCTCAGTTGAACTGTAACCATTATGCTAAAGATTATGGTAACATTATGAATACATGAGATAGATCAACAAGTTATGCTGAAAATTAGAAAGTAGGTAGTGTTCGAATCACAAAACAACTCTATGTTATGGGTGAAATTTAAAAAATTACGCAAATCTGTATCGATGTATTCTCAACATATTAGTACATTCTTCATTTTTACTTTAAGATGACAATGAGAAGTGCATTTATACAAGTCCTGATGGAAGCTTAACTAATGGGAATCCTCGCAAAATGTCATCGATTTTATTGGTTACTTTTTGGAAGCGATAAAGCATTCCCTAAATAGATAGTAAGTTAAGTTATTGCAGTGCGATTAACCCCATTAAATGTCACAACCCATTGAGACGTAGAGTTTGTGCGATCCAAAAAAGGGGTCAGCAACCAAATGTACAAGAGTCCCATATCATATCATACACATAAAAGAGTAGATAGGGAAAGATACTCTCCAAAAAAAAAAAAAAAAAAAATCCCAGTTGAGATCTTTCTCTCTCCAACAGTAACCAACCCACATCTGATCTGAGTAATAGATAGTGTGAAGTTTGATCCCAGATTTTGTATGGTAGTAACAAACTCTGTGAGTTAAATCTGAACCGTCCATATGGTGCCTGTCTACATTAATATCATCATAGCAAATGTATCATAGCAAATGTATGCTCTTTTCCTTCTTTTTTTTTTCTTTTTCTTTTTTACCAGAATCAAGACAAAGTACAGTTCCTCTACAGGCTTATCTTACCAGTGAAATTAATAATAACAAACCAAATTGCAAACAGAGAGAAAGCTAGAGGAGACAAAAGGCTCATGTACTGACTGTAGGCAGGATGTCTGCTAGCTACCTAGCTTTTTTTTTTCTCCTCCATCTCCCATTTTTATAGGTTTTTATACCATGGATATTATAGGTTTCACTAAGGATACGATGTTATACATACATATAAAACATAATATAAAAATATACACTTGCAAAATATTATTAATATTATTTTAAACATTATACTTATGCGTGCTTCTTCTTACCAGCAAATACGAGTGCAAGTTACATGTTCTTTTGAAGATCGGGTATGACTTTCAATTCATGACCTGGGCCTGTACTTTCAGTTCCTGATAATCGAGATGGCAAATTAATTGCTAAAAGAACAAAAGAAAAAGGAAAATCAGTCGGTCCCTCACTTGTGCCTGTCCGTACATAGGCATAATGTTAGAGTTTTGGGGCTGGAAATGAACAACTTTAATTCTCATTGAAGGAACGTAATTTTGTAGAACTTTTTCTGATTTTCTAGGTTTACTCCTTTCATCTTGTTCTGGTCATTAGTTGTCCAGTTGGGTATTCTGAACTTCAAATAAAAACATTTAAAATATTTCCGAAGCACTTTTGCTTATTCGTATAGGAGTGTTTGTAACAGACTCGGGTAAAATCCATTTTTAAGATTTCAAATGGTATATTTTGATTTTGATTCAGCCAGTGGCGTCCAATTTAGACTAATTATCAATAACTTTTCAATTAAGGTACTAATTGAATTTATGAGTCAAGATTCACATGCAAAATAACGCCGTCACCGAAAGATGTATAGAAAATTGATTGTCATGAATATATCGCGACTTCATTCCCACAAAGCATCAAATTTTTCCACATCATATTCTTTTTTAGGCTTTTTCATCAATTATCTTTCAATCAACTTTCAATTGATCAAATTCACATTAAATTGGGATTAGGTTAATTGTAATTCTTAGATCGATTTGCACACCCACCATCCAATTTACAATTAGTACCTTAATTATAATAATTATTAATAATTAGTACCTAAATTGGACGCGGCCACTATGGAGTATTAAAATTGAAAATGCCTCACACTGTAATACTAAAAATGGATTTTACCCAAACATACTCATAGCATAACTCAAAGCTGGTGTTTACAACACAACTAAAGTAAAAGAAAAGCTGTACTTTTAGATGTTGGCAATAGTTTATAAGTATGCAAATTTTCTTCAAATTCTCTATTAAATCAATTGTATCAACTTCTATATAAATTAATCTCTTTAAAATAAGTTGCACCCCTATAATCTACTTAGATTAGTCATCGATATATGTGGAGATATTTGTCATTTTGATCACAAGTATGAAACAGAAGGAAGTTCCAATATAGTAGTATGTGTAAAACTGTTCGTTTACTCTTTTATGCCTACAAAAATCTTTTGCCGCTGTTATGTGTTGTGATTTGGTCCATTGCCAAATGATACTTTATCATTATTCATTACTATTATATCTCATATTTATAGTACTACTACTATGTATATATAGTTGTAGACTTGTAGTAGCCGGTATAAGGTGTGCAAAATAGATTTAATAGTTTTGGCAATTTGTTCTAGCTTGGGATTTTTACAATCCTTGTTTACAATTAATTATAACTGGCAAAATCTGGTAAAACATCTAGTTTAACATAATTTTCTTAATTATAATCACTAGTCAAACATTATGTATGTTAAAGCCTTAAATTAATTAATAACTCCCCTCTATAAACAACTCCATCTTATTACCATTCGATTATCCTTATATTATAAGACCTGGCGAACATTTATCTCGCTCTCATTCCAATTTGATGAAATTATCAGCGTGTTGTTCACTTGAAGATGTTTTAATTTATTCACAGAATGAGATGGCACAATCAAGCAAAAAATAAATGGTTGTAGCAATTAAGAGGGACAATTTACGTTTTACGCCGGTCTAGATAGACAACGATAGAATTAGGAAATGTATGATATGATAAGATATGTATGATGATTAGTTCAAGTAGTACAGGTTGAGTCGAGGAGAATCAATTGGTCCCCAATCTATCTATTATTATTACATACAAGTAGGCATCTACATAGGATTAAGAAGCTAAAGAATCTTTTCACCTCGTACCAGGAGAAACTGCTTTGCAACCATTTACCAAACAAGGCGGCTAGCCTAGCCTAGGCTTCCCAAAGGATCGGAATTGGACAATCCCATTGGAAAATACGATCATCTAGTAGGACTACTGTTTGGCATGCAGCTCAATATCGATTAAAGTCGAGTTGTACAATAAATTGTATTTGACATATAATTAAAAGCGTGTTAATTCATTACCTTATTCACATAAAATCGAGTTACTCAATCTTCATTTGTTAAAGACAGTATGTTAAACGGTCTAATATTTCAAGGGAAAACACTTGTCGGCCCGAGACTCTATCACTCCATCTTTAACTTTAAATTAATGCCTTAAACTTGTTAGATACGGTATCTTTTAATTTTAGAGAAAATCGAGGGGCTAAGTATTATTTATGTACGATCCGACTACTAATTAATCGAGATCTAATATTCAGGCATGCTTGGTTATTCATGACCTTGGTCATAGTAATACTAGTTAGTACAATATTATCTGTTTGGGTTGCAACCTTCATGATTTTGCTTTTGAGATCACCCAAAAGATATAATACTATGTGAGCGTGGTGGTTAATTATACATTATTTATCTCACTCGGTTTAACTGGTCTTGGATATAGAGTACAATTTAGGGGAAATTATTGATATATCTATTTTTTAGTATTAATTATACTCCCTCCACCCCGCTAATATTGACTTAATTTCATTTGATGATTGTCACGTTGATATAACTTCATTTCAAAATAGCAGAAAGTAAACCTCACTAACCGCTATCCTTCTTACTTTATAATATATCTCTCATAATTTTTCATTCTTTACCATCTCTCTCTTATCTCTCGTATTTTCTCCATTCATTATTTCTCTCTTCTACAACTATTGGTAAACTATATACTTTCTTAAAACAATTAGGAAAAGAACCAAAATAAACTTAGCAGGACGGATGGAGTATATTTAATGTATTGCACTGTGTAAGAAATAAAGGACCTGAAGGTTTGTTACTATACTGATACACACCTGTGAATAACAATGTTGCTATCACAGTGAGTGTCACAGTGACAAGAACAATCAAATGCACAGCGGAATTAAGTAAACAATAACAGCAAACAAGATGATTTCTAGCAGGTATATAAATATACCTATTGTGCCATAGACGAAATATCCACTAAAATAAGAGGATTTACAAAAAGCTAGTCGGAATAGCTAACAATTCCAAAGCACCTAAACTAGATACTTCAAAGACTAGTAAAAACGGTTACAAGTAAAGAGAGAATGATGTATATGATTGCTCTATTAATTGCTCTATACTTGCACGCCCTTTGTGATGGCCCTGATCTTGTATATATAGTGTAGAAAAACGTCCATAAGATCAGGTCCAATCAGATCTTGTTGCTCATCCTTATCTTCAAGAGTTCATATAATCCAATCTTTTAGGAGTCCATAAGATCTTGACTTCCAAGAGTCCTTGTATCTTGTCTTCTAAGACTCCATGGCTTTCTTGAATATAAGTCGATTCCTATCTAAAAACATAAACTCAGATCCGTGGAACTAGGTTATAGTTAGTGAAAAAAGGCATTATCAATAAAGTCCTCTAAAGTGCATTTTCAATCGATATCATTAGCTATTGTCGCAATGTCATAGCCCTATTGCTACAACAATAACTTAAACAGCTGCACATCTGCACTTTCACACTGAATGTAATTTTTGCATTATCAACTACTTAGATTTAAAGATCGTTGATTTTGCATAGAATATTAGTTATATTTAACGAAACGTATTATTTGTGTTTATATAAAGGGCGAATTACATAAGGTACCCCTTAAATTCGAGCCAATTATAGATTCAACCCCCAATTTCAAACAATTACATCCAAGTCCAAAATTTATATTTTGAGTTGACCAACTAAAATTTAAATGGAAAAGAAAATGAATTGGACTCAATTGCAATTTACAAGTTTTATTTTACTACACATTATACCCAAATAATTTTATAACTTACAAAAATAGTCCAAAATTTTTTAAATAGCCCCAATAATTTCATAACTAACATAATAGTCCACAAAACAATTTTTTTTTCCGAATACACCCTCATCCCGATCACCTCGCCAGCCGGAGCACCGGTAGGCTTCCGTGACAGAGCTTCCATGGCGGAAGCTCTGTGCTTCCGCCATGGAATCTCCGATCTGGAGCTTCCTGCTCCAGATCCGGTGGGGAAGAAGATGGTGTTGTGAGTTGTGAGTTGTGGCGGTGGGGAAGAAGATGGTTGGTGGTGGTTGGGGAAGATGGTGGTTGGAAGTGGTAGGGAAGAATGAGGTGGTGGAGTGGTGGGGAAGAAGAAGAGTATAAATTTTAATAAGTAAATTTTTTGGGGTTCTTTTTAATAATAAATTGAAAGTGTTGGGGGTATTTTGGAATAAATAAAATTAATGTAATTATTGAATTATAAAGAAAAGATAAAATAGGTGAAAAAGTTGACTTTTGGGTTTGGATGTAATTTTCAAATTAGGCATTTGTTAATTTTGGACGAATCTGTAATAGACGCCAATCTAGGGGTGAATGTGAAAAAGGGACATATTTAAGGGGTGATTTTTGTAATTTTCCTTATATAAAACATTGATCATCCTAAGCGTAAATATTAATGTTTCACTATAACTCGTGATTCAACGCTTGTATGTTTTCTTTCGATCACTTTATAAGACCGTCCAAATCATTTAAGTAAAAATAAAGATGTTTAAATAGATGCAAACACGTGGAAATTGAAAAATATATTATTACTATAATAATCCGCATAAATCAACGTTCTCTATAAAATATCCTATGTTCTTAATAAAAACCACATTGTTTGACAAAAGAAATTTCATGTATATTCATTGAACATTATTTTTGTACAATTAACTATTTTAGCTAGGACGAATATGATATATCACACTAAACACTAATTATTTTATAACTTGAGACATTTAATATATTTATATATAACATCCATATTTTATAAGTATAATAAAAATCTTAATTTTTTCCCACTTTTTGGTAAAGATGGCCTCTAAAAAAACTTAAGTATGAGCCCTTGTCTGTGAAGTGTAAAGTTAGTAGTCAAACAATGATATATACACGAAATGTGCTTTTTTATGGATTATAGAGCAAGCTAGTAGTAATGCATTGGGATCAGAACAAATATGAGAAGATGTAGACATAAAGGAGGCAAATCTGAGTACACATGATTGCTTCTTTTATATTTTGCTTTAAATGTTCACACATACCACCTTACAATTTTGTTAGGGGACTCCCACAACAAGCAAAGATATAGGGCATGTTGAGCTTGAGAGGTCATGTGTGTACGTACGTTCTATGCAAACCAAGCTAGGTCTACTCTACTTGCTCTCGATCATGTCTTCTTTTCCCTTTTTCTTCTTTATAGTACTATATATGATTCATCCTCTCAGCTTCGGTCTTAAATTAAAGTAAAAGGTATTAAAAGATGAAAATGAAATGAAACCAATGGAGTGGTCATTTAGGATTTCCACCACCAATCTGAACTTACAAGATAATGCGAAATCTAATGTTAAACGGCCATCCTTGTGTTCTCTTCGAAGAAACATTTATTAGTAAGGGGCTAGATGGACCGATTAAGGTTTAATTATAATGTTTTTTCCCTCATCATAAATACGAACTCCATGATACTTACTCCATTGTGTCATTCTAGTTGCACGAATCCTTTTGAGTTAAACAATGAATCTATAAAAGGTGTCGAACTTCGTATCAATATGAATCTTATCCAAACACAAGTAATCTATTGTAAAGATAAGTTGTCCGAGTGTCAAATTCGAATGAATTGATGAAGTCAAATTAAGTTAGCAAATATAGACAAATCGTAATTTAATCATAAATCAGGAAACAATTATGAATATCGTGAATCTCAAACACACAAGACACACATATAATCATGTGGGATTTGAATCAATTTGTGGAAACATACCGGTAGCCATGTGAATATCAAAGATAACAAAATTGTATTACTATGTCATGTATATGGTTTTCATAATAGAGCATAAGTCTACGGAGTTTGATCTTTCAATAGCGTCTCTACATGCACCTCGGAGATTTATCCTTGGATCAAACACCGGCTTTCTCCAACTTCTTGACAAACTCGGGTGCTCTTACGAGCGTCTACAATTTAATATTGGCTTGTGAGAAGATGAGAGAATTGTAATTTTATTGCTGCATATCTTCTTGCATTAAATGGGTGTAAAATGAATAGAAGAGCTACTTTATTAATACGAGTAAGAGAAAAAAAAATTCAATTACGTGATGAAATTAAAAAGAAAAAACATTCTTGGCTAATTGGGCAATGTTTTTAATTTTTTAAATCAAATAAAAAACGTTTACTTACTTGCCAAGTAGCACTAGTCAAATCTACGTCAACCTTTATTATATTCCAAAAGGCACAAATGAAATCTCATTCATACATTCTTTTCTTGAATTACATGATTTTGATTAATTACTGCCATATTTTGCCCGTTAGATATGTGACACATAATTAAATTCAAAATTCCTATTAGAAAACAATCAACCGATTTTAATTTCTTGGAATTTAATTCTGTAATATTCCAAAATGAGTAGAAATTTATATTTCCACCTCAAAATATAATTTTAAATTACTCGGTTCAAATTTAGGGAGAAATAATTGATTTGCAGATTTGTCATATGGATATGGACCCGTTAAAAATTGCAATAATCCGAAAAGCTCCCTATGAAGCAAAAAGTAGACGAAATTTGAGTCATCTGAGAAAAGAAGACACTTAAACCAATGGTAACTGCAAAAAGGCTTTTAACTTGAGTTTGTAAAGAGAAAGTCACATAAGGCAACATATCTCTGGAAATAGTAAAAAATGATGGGAGGAAGAAAAAACAACTTCTCATAGACCTATATATATTTCTCACTCTCCCAATCACTTAACACTGTCTGGAAGAAAACCCCACACATTGCATTTCTCAGCTGTACATTTCTTGTTGGCAAATCTCTCTTAATTTCTCTCACTAGCTAGACACAAAACATAACACACAATGGCTACTTCACTCAACAACAACAACATGTTGGGCTTGCCTGAAACCCAGCCGGTTCGACGTGGTCCCGGGAGACGAAAGTCGAAAACCGGAGGCGAGCAGGCGAAGAAGAAGCAGCTGGAACGTCCACGGAGAGGAATGGGTGTGGAAAAGCTCGAGAGGCTTATAAAAGGAGAAGAAAACATTCCTTCATCATTTCCACCTGCTGATCATACTGGTCTGATGATGATGAATTCGGGTTGCGGCTGTAACCGAAGCTTTCAGTATCTGGGCGGGTTCGGGTCGCAAAATGTGGGTCATGTAGCGGCCCCAATTGCTCTTGGTCATGTTGTTTGTGGGGGTCATGAGATCTCTAAAGAGCTCCCTTCAAACCTAAATTCTAAGGTACTAGTTTCATTAATTTTCTTTTTATATAATTTTTTTTTTTTTTTTTTTGAAATAATGGTTGTGATGTTTGGTTTTGCAGAAAAAGAGGTACAATGGTGTTGGCAATTTGGGATTTGGGAGTAGAGGGATGGATATGGGCTTAAATGTTGGTGGAAATTATATTAATAATACTTATAATGATAATCAGAATAATCAGAAAATGTTTGTGAGACAAGAAAACTATTCTTCAGGGTTATTTGAAACCCCAAATTTCCAACAGATGGTACCTCAAGTCGGATATGTGACTCGACCCGGTCAGCCGGTAATGATCTTGTTTTATATATCAGTCATGCTTTTTATATTTTGGATTGATTTCTTCACTTTCATTCTCTAGAACAAAAAAAGTGTTCGTACTTAGTACATGTAATTAGGCCTAACTTACATTTCCATATGATTGTATTTTATTTTAGATTTTTAGAATATGACATTCTAATGATTTTGAGATAAAAATGTAAATTTTGTAGGGGGTGGAAGTGTTGGCAGTACACAAAAAAGGAGGAATGTCAAGAAGTGAAGAAAATGGGGATTTGGTGATGGAATATGAGTTTTTCCAGGTTGCAGTAGAAAGAAAGAAGAAGATTTAAAATGAAGAATAAGGCTGACGATGAAGATAATGAGTTTGTGATGATGATGATGAAGAAATCATCAACAGCAGGAACTATTATTCACCAGAAGAAACATGTCTTGGGATTGGTGTTGGAAGTGGAACTACTTCTTCTTCTTCCATTGATTTGTCCCTCAAGCTATCTTATTGCTAAGGAAATGAAACAAGAAAAGGGAAAATTTGGGGACTGACTAGTGTTTTAAGTAGTTTTGTCTTATGTTACTTTTCTGTGAAATGTGTGTTATCAATGCTCAAAAACACTGACTTTTGTTTGCCCTTTTGGTTGTTGGTTGTTTCATGTAGTATTCAACAACTCCAATATTGGGACATGCATTCTCTCATCAGAATCTAAACTCCAGCTAGCTAGCTTTGATTTGCTTTTGTTATTATTATTATTATACCATATGATATGGTATGATATATATGATCACTAGAAGTACATCCATCATGTTTACTGTTATATTGTCTTTGTTGTTTTGTTGAGATCTTGCTCCTAGCTCTTTAGTAGTATTCATTTCATGTGGATCTATCAAATGGTACCTATTGTCTTGTCTTGTGGATAACATTATTCACCTACATATCTTTTTCTTGGATTCATTTTATATCTATCTATCTATCTACCAATCTTGCACTTAATTAGATCGCCAGGATTTAAAAAGATTGTATTTAAATCTTACTCGTACGAGCATAAAACTATTAATATGATACATCACTCGTTAAGTTTTTAACCGGCACGTTACCCGAACCCTACATGTACAATGTAATATGGATATGGGAAAAAAAAATTAATATAATACTAAATTCTGAGATGGATTTCAAACTTGTGTTATTTAAAATGTACATTTGATACTATGAATTATTAATCATGTTGTAGAAGAAGGATTTTATGAGCGTTTTGACTTATAAGACGGGTTATATATTAGGTTTTTTTCTTTTTTATTTTTTACTAGTATCTGCTACGTGCGACTAATTCACCCGATCACTGTTTACTCTTTTTTTTAGGGAGAGACTCTTCCAGCGGGGTTATTACATCCATAAGGCTCAAACTGGAGGCCTTGTTAAATTAAACTCAAATCCCTTGCCGCTTTAGCATCAAGCGTCGATGGATAGATTTTAGGTTGTTAGGTAGGATTCATGAACTTTCTTTACGGTACCAAAAGGGTTCAATTATATACTCTATCCACATCTGAAACTCACAATATTGTTTGAATATTGAATGGTTGAGTTCGGATCCGATTCCACCCAATCAATTTAGTTCTCTACTATTGTCCTTGAGGATAACATTGAGGGGAAAGTAGAGAGTAGTAGTGATAAAATGTTAACAATTTTTAACCATTGTCCTTTAGATGAAGGAAATTACCTGCGAATTGTGATGCTTACAAGTTGGCCCGGGTTAAAATCTCAGCTAGCTCACAGGTGTTTGTGTTGTGCGGATTCAATTTGTACAAACCTTTTGACTTTTTTTTTCTATATATATTTGGCTTATAAACCTTTTTTTCTAAAAGCCATTGTACAAAACATTTGTGTTTTTCCTGACTTCAAATTAATAGGGTGTATCAAGTACAAGTCAGAAAGGTATACTGCCAAAATGTAATGTATACAAAATTACAAAGTCCTACAATAAGCCTGCTCAAACACAGCGGTTCAATTGCGAATTTTATTTTTGAAAAAAATTACAAACCTAAAAATGTTTATTTTTAAAGCAATTACTCACTCCGTCCCACAACAAATGACAAATTTTCTTTTGTTGACACAATATATAGTGAACTAAACAACATCGGTACATGGTGCGATAATTCTAATCAGACTGTTTGTTGTGTTAAACTAGATTGATGAAATTTGGTGTAATTCTTTGTACATTGAGAGGTATGGGCTGTAATAGATTTGTGTAAGGGAGTTTGTTCTTGTATCTAACATTGATGTTGAGGTGACGTGTTCTGAATTTTTGGGGAACATTTCTTATGTTCTTTGTAACTTTTATCGTTCATATATTAACAAAAAAATTTGCCGTTTAAAGATAAGGCTACAAGCTTTGTGAAGCTAGATCTATTTTGTTTTTTTTTTCCTTCTGAAAGCTTTTGTAATGTTCAAGTACTTACAGTGTTTGGACTTTGGATATTTCCTTATGTTGTTATCTCAATGAGCTAAAAACCTACATGGCGCGTAATTTCTGGCCATTTTCGGTGTGATTTTCACTCAAGAGGAATTTACGCGACCAACTAGATAGAAAATAATCAAACATCACACTAAACACATTTTATGAAGAAGGAAATATATAGATAAAAAAGTACGTTGATTACAAAATAATTCTTACACTTAACAAGATATAAAACTGGCTTCACTGAGATTTGAGTGACCCAAACTCGTCGTTTATGGATTTATACGAGATCAATCATTTGTAACATTTGTTTGTGTCTAAATGAGTTTAATATTTTAACTGGATAGGAATTTAGTTGAAGTTTAATTGACAACACAAGGCGGTTGATTAATAAGTCCTGCAAAGTTTCAAAACCCTAGAAATTCTGTGTATGTTCAGATGATCAGTTTTAAAGATACCCACATATATTATTAATAACATAAATATAAAAGATGAGTAAATATGTATTTCCTTGGTGAAGTTTATCTGTGAGTTTACAGACCTGGGAACCAAGGATGAGCACTGAGGGCTTTTCTGCAAAAGGGAGTGGAAAATGAGAAAAAGAGAAAAAAAGATTTGAAGTAAAAATGGATGGAGGCATGCCCTAGAAAAGAAAGAAGCAACAGGCACTTAGGAGCAGTACAGGAGTGGTATAGGCTATATCAGCAAAGCTGCTGCACCAAAAGTACTACCTCTGTAACTAATTATTACTCGCCTAGCTCTATATTAATTAATAAATTAATACTCACTATCACTCATATATACACAATACATACAAAACAAAACACTAATACTCCCTCTGTTTATGTAAAATTGAAACAATTTTGATTTGCATAATTTTTAAATAAAGTGGGTGGCTCCCTAAAACTATGTGGTTAAAATGAGTTTAGGATATTAAATGAGTGGAAAAGACATGGGCTAAAAAGGTGGTTGATAATCAGACATTATGGAAGTAATTTTCATAAAAGTAAATGTACCACTTTTATTGAAACGCTGAAAAATTATTTCAATTTTACAGAAATGGAGGGAGTAATAAATCTAATACCTATTTTTACCGTTCCATTGCTTGTTCATCCGCTTTTGGAATTAGATCAAGACCTCCTTTTATGTCCTTGCTCTAAGTTGATTTTGGGTGTAGGATTTTTTTTTTCTTCTTTTATTTCATTTTGATAATGTTTAGGATTTTATTGGAATCTAGAGCCAATAAAGAAATAAAAGTTGTCGAAATCGCGGTTTAGCCGAATGTTATGGACTATGCACGATTCTAGTTACCCCTAATGCTCTTGCACTTTTGCTTGTGTGGATGAGACAATAATGGGGCTTTAAGGGTTTGTAGTGATTGATCAATTCATTGTTGGGGGATTGGTTGTATTGAGTCAACCAAGTGTGGTTGAAGTAGATGAGGAAAGAGAGTTAAAATTGTGTGTATTATAAAGTGTTAAGTGGGTAAATTTGAGGAATTATTTATCTAAGTTCCATCGCTCGATTTTGTGTTCTTTAACTTGTTGCGAAGTGGGATGCGCAAGATTCGTGATGACGGATAAGATATCAGAGGTAACCAATGATAAATTGGCTTAAAGTGTACTTGTTGGGACTTGTATTTGTCCCACATTAAAAATGAATGGAAGGAAAGAGTGGTTTAAAGGTATGCTTGTGTAGACTTGTGTACGCAGGTGCATGGATTATTCTTCATCTACATATGTATGCATGGTTTATTTGGATATTTTAATCCACAAACGTTCCCATACAGGGGGTTGGACTACTATCCAATAATCACTTGTTCTTTGAAACCTTATTTGCATTAACTGTGTCAAATATCAACAATGATATTACTCAAGTTCTAAACTTGAAAAATTAGACTAATCCATTATTAAGATTTTATTGGCCATGCCACCCTTTCAGACATACTTTCACACATACATGTGAACAAAACTCGATCAAATATCCTTAGTAGGATCACTATTAAATTAATTTTTAGAAACACCATGATAGTTATTGTAGATTGTTTTATGCATTACATATTTAGAAGTGGGATAATACCACATATGTAATTAAATGACCTATTGATATGTTGCATATCAAAAGTTTAAAATGCCATAATTGGTGGGATTTGTAATGGATTCAAAACCCACAAATTAGCGTCAGAGGTTAGTGACTTGTCGATTCGAGGCGATAAAGGAATCAATAGGAGAATCATCGATGCTCTTAGTTAATGAAAGCTCATTATTTGATTGAAACTCTGAATTATAACAAGCGTAGGATAATGACAAATGAGATATAGTTATGTTTGGGACACATAATATATATTCATAATTTAACAATGTTGATTTATGTTATAATTTATATAGTATCCTCATTGTCGTTGAAACTCGAAGGCCGTAAACTAGTACTCCCTCCGTTTCATTTAACTATTATGCGGTCAATCATCTTTGGTTTTGACCATAAGTTACTTTTAAATTATAATAGTAAATATAATTTAAGAGTAGTTTTTTTGTCGAAGTCGAAAATCATTGGCCGGTCAAAGTCAAATGTTTTCTTTATAACGGAGGGAGTAATTCATAATTTAAAGATTTCAAGGACAAATGCTCTCAAAAGCCACTATTGTTTCCCATATGTGCACTAGTTTGGCCCATCTTCCTGGCGAAAGTCCATTTCAACTCATACTTGTGATGTTGTGATGGACCCTAGCCCCAAACTCCGTTTCTAAGTTTGAAGGATAGATACTTGTGTCTTGATCATATCCACTAGAAGATTTTGCTACATCCCCTAACTTTTGTTTGCAAAGGCATGTGGCCCACCCGAAAACCAACCAAAAATATTATCTCAGATAATTATCCCAAAGATCTTGAGCTTACCGTCAATAATGTCACCAATTGCCTCGATCATATCCACTAGAAGATTATGGCATCCTGCAGCCCCTATAACTTATGTTTGCTAATGCCACAGGCCCACCCGGAGAACCAACCAAGAAAATTATCCGAAATGATTACCTTAAAGATATCGAGCTTACCCGTCAATAATGTCACCAGTTACCTCGATTCCAAGGTCGGATTGCGAGCTTAACCTATGTGAAGAGGCCCTATGCACATATAGCACCCAACACCCCTAATTAAAAAAAAATACATCGTCCAGGTGCCCATTTTATTTATGAATGATATGGTTATATGTTTGCAAGTTTTGTTTTAATTTGTTCGGTACTGTATTGTTCACGTAAACAACATATATTATTTTAACATTTTTATTGTCACTCATGCTTGGCCAAATACCTTCCAACACTTATTATAATACTTCTCTAGAGTAAATACCATTTTAGTTCTTTTAAATGGATTTTTTTTAAAAGCACTTTTGTTACTTTATAAGACCATCTTCATCAATTCAATTTCAAACCCTCTCAAATCTCCCTTCTTTATCACGCTATTATTACGTTATCATTCTACTTACTCCATACCTACTCAAACTCTCTCCAACATTTGACTAAATTTTATTTTATTTCTCATTTCTTTCAAACTTCACTTTTCATTTCTTTTTCTTTTCTCATTTCTTAAAACTCCACAGTTCTAAATTCAGTTAATTAATTATAATAACATCATATAAATTTTAAAAAATTAAAATAAGTAAAATACAACAAACTAAAAAGCTCTAAAATATATAGAATATTCCTAGGAATACCCCAAAAGTTGGATAATCACATTGAGCACCCCATTACTTTTTCCATCAACTCCCGATTACAGTGAGTCAACCAACCTTCTTCACGAAAAAGCAATTCGAAATTCCAAATTGAATTCCCATCAAATCAAAATGCAGCAACCACCATCGTCAGATTCCGACCTACCACTCCTCGCCGCCGTGAAAGTCCGATCGTCCTCCCCTCGCTTCCCTCCCCCCACCACTCCTCTCTCCAACGAAACCCCCACTGCCAACGCCCAGCGCAAAATCGGCATCGCCGTTGATCTCAGCGACGAGTCCGCCTTCGCCGTCAAATGGTCCGTCCACCACTACCTCCGCCCTGGCGACGCCGTCATTCTCCTCCACGTCCGCCCTACCTCCGTCCTCTACGGTGCCGATTGGGGCTCCGTCGACCTTTCCGTTACTGACGCCGAGGATGAGGAGTCCAGGCAGAAGCTCGAGGACTATTTTGACACCTTTACTTCTACTAAGACTTCTGACATTGCGCAGCCGCTTGTTGATGCCCCGATACCGTTTAAGATACATATTGTCAAGGATCATGATATGAGGGAGAGGCTTTGCTTGGAGGTCGAGAGGTTAGGGTTGAGTGCCTTGATAATGGGGAGTAGGGGGTTTGGGGCGACTAAGCGAGGGAGTGACGGCAGGCTGGGGAGTGTTAGTGATTACTGTGTTAGGCACTGTGTTTGTCCTGTTGTTGTGGTTAGGTTTCCTGATGAGAAGGATGCTCCTGAGAATGCGGCCGAGCCGCCTGTCGCGTCTAGTGATGCTTCGGATGAGAAGAAAGGTTGGTTGCTTGTGCTTTCTCTGTAGAAATTGTGAATTGAATGAATTATGTTATGTGTTATTGGCCTTGATTTGATCGAATGCACATATTGACATGCTATGTTCGAACATATGTGAAGGTTTTGCTAGTGATGTGTTGGCGTTGATTTGATAATTAGCTGATTGTTACGGAATGCACATATTGACATGCTCTATCTAAACACGTGTATTGCTAGTTAAGTGTTGGCTTTGATTTGCTTCTAAGCTGATTGCAATAGGATGCATGTATTGCCATGCTCTATTTGAAAAGATGTCTAGTTTATTGCTAGGTTGAATAGAATTGCTATGAATCTAAACTTTCTTTCTTGTTTAATTATCATCACTTGAATGAACGCGGATTGCAAAATGTTACTCTCTATATAAGTATATATTGGTGTTAGAGAGGAACCCGTGTTAGACGGTTTAGCGAGAGTGCGCTAATTAATATCTACGGTGTTTGTGCAAATTAGGTTAATGTGGCTACAACAATGGGTTGGTCATGTAGTTTTTACTAATATTTTCATGTGTCCACCATTAGACGCTTGATGCAAAAAAAAAAAAAAAGCCTGAGGAGTAATGCTTTAGATGTGGTCGCATTTGAAATTCATCGACATTGAATCTAATCACCGCTATTTTCGCTACCCATTTGCTTGTTCGCTTGCTCTCCATGAATTACTAAATCTCAATATGTATTATATCTCTTCAACTTTTTTGATTGTTGACGGGCCTTGCTATCCATGTCTAATTCCCTCTAAAACACATCACTCGAAATAAAACATGCAAAGTATCTGGTTTATGATATGAATAATGTTAGGTCGCTTTAATTAGTTTTAATCACTTTAAAGTTCTCGAATTCCTTAAATCTACTTATTTTATGGCTCATATGTGATGAAGAAGAGTTTATTATGGAGCATCTCTTATGCTCGTGTAAACTTTATTTGAGTTGAGTAATAAATTGCCGTTTCAAAAAAAAAAGTGATGATGAAGAGTTGTAAAGAGTCAAAATGCATGGCTTTTGGTTCTCTTGTAAAGTTAGATGTGGTGTATTATGTTCATGTCGTAACGGGATGTTTGATTGCACTTCATATGTTCAGAATATTATTTTGACAAACCCCTTGATTAAGTGAAAGTATTTACTGCACTTTGATACAATTGATCAATCAAATGGAGGTCTATTTGGTGAAACTGGCTGACCTAGAAAGTCGAGAGACCCATCTACAGCTTCAAGACGACATGATCAACCATGTTTGGTCTTTCAACGTTGAGTAGTTGTTCTTTCTGAGTTGTGTTGTTGTTTATTTCATTTATATGTATGTGTGATGTTGGTTTATTTCCTAGGGTTTGCACTGTAATATTTGATGTATTGTTCTTTCTGAGTTGATTTCAATGAACCTTCTTCCATAATACGAATAGTCACCCCTTTCATTTGATTAGAAATTAGACATTACAACATAGCATAACAATACAACATAAAATAAAACCTAACGATTTATGTTGCTCAATTACCCCCTGCGGGAGAACCCCTCACCTTGCATTGGAATGTCATTGAACACGGGTGGGAGCCCAGGAGTTGCATCTTTCACCGGATCCACACACTTACATTTCTTGAACACAAGCTGGAGTTGAGGCCATAGTGGTTCATCAACGACATAGTACCAGATAGCGTGACAGTCATACCCTTGGATCTCTGCCCAAGCCTTTAAGTTGCATCGATTCCTACCACCACTGAAGCTAATTCTACCACGAATACCACTCTCTTCGTCCCAAGTGAGGATCCTGCCGTAGCAAAAGAATCATGTATACAGTTTCTCCACCCCATCCTTCATGTCTGCCAACGCATAGTAGGCACCTTGCTCCCCAAGTTGGTTCTGCACCACCTGTAGGGCTTGCTCCTGCTTGTGAGGATAACACCACATCCCTAGCTCGGCACACTTCAACAGACTGTGAACCATGAAGATCACACTTTTCTTAGTCATCTTCTAGTCGTAGAGCAGGAAGTCTTGATAGGTTCGAGCAGCATTCTCTTGGGCCTCCGTCCAGATTTGTGCATCAGGGATCACCGGCCTCCACGACGAACTGGAAAACATCTTACAAAGAGTGTTTGAGTTGGATATTTGATCTGAGATTGAGTTGTAGGGTGTGAGGTTTGGAAGAATAAGTGTGGTGTATTTATAGTGAAACGAGTCCAAATTCATGTTGGAATTGAGACTTCAAATGCAGATGAAATTGAGATTCAAATTGGAATTCAATTCTTGGAATGAGGTTCTATGCTGCAATGTCAGGTTTCCAATGTACATATCCCCATAAAGAGTAGACAACAATCTTTCAATGTCATGATTGATATATTTCACTAGATTTTTTTTCAGATTTCTCTCATTCTGATTCAACCTCAATAAATTATAAAACGAGTTTTAAGAATGCAATTTGATTAATTTCAACTTCTAAACACTCTTATAATATGTTAAACAAGTTAAACAAATTTCTAAAATAAAACACTATTCATGGCCGTCGTGTTGTACAGAATTTAGTCGTTGTTGTCATCGCTCACAACCGCCACTATTCATGGTAGTGTCCATGGTGTATTAGTGAGCTCTATGAGGTTTTCTTATGTGTATTCTTCCCCATTTTGTCGAAACAGTGCATACACCATATGGAATGGAGATGATGAGTATATGAAACGTACAATGGAATGCTGATATCTTTTTCGAGCTGTGATTAGTATGTCCAAGATAATCTGCAACAATGGCTACCATTTCACCAGAACACATCCCAATTTCAAACCCACCATACTACAACACAATACCTCTCCAACAAAAATGAAAATGGCGACCAAATTCACCTCTCCATTCCTCAAACCACCACGCAGAAACCCTCTCTTCTCCACCACAACTGTCTGCTACTCCACTCTTCACTACGGCCCTTCTCTCCACAAAGGCCACCCACCTTCACCACCCAACCTCCGAACCCCCCTCGAAGAGCTCAACGGAGCCGATTTCACCCGTGTATTCGACATCTCGGCCCTTCGAGTTCCTGCCAGCCTCTGCTTCGCCCTAGAAACCCGCCTTCGTGGCCACCTGCTCAATTGGCCTCGTGTTAAGAACATTGCCAGATTGCCTGGTGACGAAATTGACCCCCAATTGAAGTCAATTTTACCTAATTCTGAGGATGATGAGTTGGTTTCGTTGAATAGGAGAATCTATGGAAAGGCTGAAGGGGATGGGAGCCGCTAATGCGGTTTTGTACCGTGATGAGCTTGCTAGGAGTTTTGATTCCACAGGGTTTGTCAAATTTAGGAACTTGGCCAAGATTTCTAGGCCTGCAAAGAGGAAGAAGAAGACTAATGATAATAAAGATAGTGGTGATGATAGAAAAGAGGTGAGAAGGATTGGGAGAAATGGGATGGCTCTCATCGAGGTGGTTGAGAGTGATGATAGGGAGGATTGGAGTGGGTTGTTGGGGGAAGATTTTGGGCCGAAATGGGTCGACGAGGTTGTTGCTCTTAGATGAGCAGTATACTGATAAGGAGATTGATGAGTTGCCAGAGGCGATTAAGGTATTTGTTTCTCATGTATGGAACTAATGTGTATGGTTTGAGTGTGCATTTGTTTCGTGTAGCTTTTCAGAAAGCCGGATATTGTTTCTGTTTCTTTAGGTGCATTTTATGTGGATATGGATTGTGAAAGTGTGTATCTATTTCTTTAGCTACTTGTTATTGTGGAAGTCTATTTAGGAAATGAGGTTACTTCAGATTGTGAACCTGGCGTCATCAGGATAAGGATAGTACTTACTGTATATTGTTTATAAGTTCGCTGGTCTAGTTTCTATTCCTTCAGAACAGAGTGTCATTTGGAGTTTCAAGAGATTTATTAGGAGCTCCAGTTTGTTGCTCGCACAACCTCTGGAACTGTTAGTTCTTTGAACTACATTGTTTCTTGATGGACACCCAGGCTTAAATTTTACTGCACACTTGCACAGGGTTTTTACATGGCATATGATCTTGAAATCTTCGGCAGATAATTGAGCCCCATATATAAATTTTTCATGCATTTTGACTTGTAATGAGACTAGGAAGTTTCTCTTTGTTCTTTTGGTCCATTCAGTAGGTATCAATTGTCTCTCTCTTCTGGGGACTCCATAAGGATGAGAGTTTTCTTTTCAGTAATCTCTACTCTTGGATTTGTTCTGTTGTGCATGGAAGCTAATGAATGCATTTCTTGTAGAGTTTATCTCTAACCCTGTTAGATCGTGGCATTATATCCATCTCGTGGTCCTGTTTCTGATGATCATCGTTGTTTTTCATTGAAAGACCAGGGCTCTTAAATTCAATAGTTCTTGTTCTCTTTATTCTTGCTTGTGCGGTTGTTACTTGCTTATAAGATATTTCATATATGTTGTATTAATTATTTTTCCCAGATGGTACTTAGGGAACATGATGGGCATGACTCAGCTTTTGAACTTGTGAGATGCAAGCTTACTTTGTTCTATGATTACTGGCAGCTCAACGAGGTATTGCCCTTAATCAGCATGAATTGTAAGACATCTGTCTCTCTTAACTGTCACTTCTTTTTCCCTTAACATAGTAGCTGGTATTTCTACATGCGCTGTAGGTTGTAGCTTTGCTATTTTCTTTTCTACTTTGTCCTTGCAATTCAAATAAGATGATAACTTTAGTTGTAAGGGATATGAGCTTATGCATCCATTACGTTAGATTTAAGCCTGGAGCTTTCACATATTATCAAATGGCAGCAACTGCATAAATGATTATGTGATCTTGAGTCTGTTATTTATAAAAACAAACTATGCTTTTTTCCTTTTGGGGATCTTGAGCTCCTTAAGAGTCATTTAATCTAAGCTTGTACTAGTATCTTTCTAAGTATACTATTTTGGGGGCTTATGAAAGCCAGTGTGAAGCATAAAAAACAAACTTAGAAGATTGATCGAGAACTCATTTATCTCTATAGCTGCAATTAGTTTCCTTTAGTGGATATTTTTAGATGTTAACGCATAGCAAAGTAAATTAATGTCATTTGTTGCTTCATCTGTAATAAATGTTGGTTAAGTTGGTAGATATGTACCTTCGACTATACTGTATTAGTATTAAATGAAAGTAGATAAGCTGATAAGGTATCATGAGTTATTGGACTCCTAAATTGCTCTTACTATGACATTTGTACCTAATTTCTTAGGAGTAAGTCCTCTGGGAGACTGTCTTATAGAAAGAGAATAAAAGATGGACAAACATCATGGCTATAGCCAGCAGCACTGTGGTTTTTACTTCAGAAAATCTGTGATTTTCATAAATTGAAAAAGTGTATTTTGTTAAAGAATAATTACTGTTTCGTGTTAAATCAGCGATCTCACATTAATAGTTGAAGATACAAAAAATAATATTGCATGGCATAAAATGTTCACTGCTCAGATATCAATGGTTTCATTTGTAACATTGTGGTTTTACTTGAGAACATCAGTTTGCCTTTTTTAAAAATTAAAGATACAGATTTTTGCTGATATTTTGTGTCGTGCACATAATATGATCATCTCGTGTTTCTTGCTTAAAACCACCTTCTGTAACTTAAGGGCAGAGGTCCTAAGAAAAGCACTTATATGATTCTTGTAATTATAAGTTGGGCAGAACTAATTATTGGTGTCTATCAGTTTAATCTATTTGATCTTGCATGTTAATAATGATTTCAATGATGTTTTTAGATCTTGGAGGCTATTCTACCAAAAGGAACAATCATACCTTCAGGTTTTGAAACGATTGGTCATATTGCTCACCTGAATCTGAGCTATGAACATCTTCAGTATAAAAAAATAATTGCTAAGGTATCTGCTGTGCTAACATAGTACTTCCTCCGTCCCATTCATTTCTTTCTGTTTTCTTTTTTGTTTGTCCCACTCTATCTCTTACATTTCTTTCTTTGACTATGTTTTCTTACTACTTTATTATGTGTCCCACCATTTAAACATACACAGCACACCTAATTAGTCATGCAAAAGGCAAACGTAAAGAACTACTGGAAACAGTGCGAATAATATTTACAGTACTGTAATTTGTCTCAGTTACTTCTGCAAGCTATAAGTTTAATGTATCTGTTTGTGATTATTTTGTTTCTCTCTGTACTAGGTAGTTCTGGATAAGAATAAACCAAAGATACAAACAGTTGTGAATAAAGTTGATGCTATTGACAATGACTATCGAACAATGCAGCTGGAAGTATTAGCAGGAAATAATTCCCTTGTGACAACTGTCAATGAAAATGGATTGCGCTTCCACTTTGATTTAGCCACTGTGTAAGTGTTTGGCAGAGCTTGAATGATCACATAAATAGTTTTTTTATTTTTTTATTTAATTTTAATTTGCCTGTGTGCAGATATTGGAATTCAAAGTTGTCAACTGAAAGGCAGAGGCTTCTAAATTTCTTCACACACAGTGATGTAGTCTGTACGTTTCGATCTAGAGTTTAAAATTAAATGATACTAGTATTTTAATGTTGCTTCCGATATCACCATTACATGCTTAAGCTGGGATTAGATGTTAGGATCAAATAGCTATAAGCGATAAATTTCATTGACATTAACAAGGAAATGTGATAGAGCAGAAACACTTGGCTTTTGCATTCAGTTAACTACATTGCACCAAAGCAGATCCGTGGCTTTAGCATGCAGGACTTTTCTGCCCTTTATCAAGATACCGGAAAAATGAATGAAATAATTGAGTGCAAAGTTTTAAATAGATGATCCAATCGAAAGAACATTCCCTTGAATCCTTTCTGGTCTGGTATACTTAATTGAAAGCTCAAAAACACACGTTGATGTTGCTAATACCATGACTAAAGTGTCAGTTGTGATAGGATTATTTTCCAATGCTAATGCATGTCCCGATAAGTCTACAACCTTCCTTTTTTTTAACAAGCTTCCAAGGGACACTTAAGCTGGGAGATGTTAGCGATTTTGTGAGCTTGTTCATCTTGGCCACAAGTTCAAAACCCCTGGAACCACTCATTGGTGGCGGGTCTATGTTGGTTCCGTGTTTCAAAGAGCTTCTGTTTTCCGAAGGTTTAGCTAAAGCCCCAGTGTGACACATATCCTTTGAATTATGAGTACTCAGCTTGTAGGCTTGCTATAGTCTAATTCAACTGAAATAGCCTCGAGTCCTAAAGTAAAACATGAGCATCCCACATGATGGATATATGCATCAAAATAACCAAACTCTCTTCTAGTTTCAGATAAATACCTGAAGCAAAATGCATCATTTTACATTGTTAATATCACAAGTTGAAAAATAGAAGTCTTTTGCTATTGAACTTCTTGCAAATGTCTACAGTTGTTTATAATACATCGTAATTTTTTTTCCTGATCATTCAACGGTGAACATAATGTGAGGTTGAGTCACCCGTGTCAGATATACTTGTATTTTTTGCATCTATAGTTTATGTCAGCCTAAACTTGGTGACACACTGTTATTGTCTTTAGTTCGTAGATAACATATGGTTCCATTCGTGTCATCCGCACAATGCCTTGCTGTTATTACTTTTGATGTGCTGCTGCTCACCGTTGTTTTCTCCTCATGTCCAGGCGACGTTTTTGCTGGGGTTGGTCCTCTTGCTATACCTGCGGCGAAAAAGGTCAAGCATGTGTATGCTAATGATTTAAACCCTAATGCTGTCGAATATCTGGAAAGAAACAGCGTCCTCAATAGACTTGAGAGGAGAATCGAGGTAATACTATTACTGCTGTAATGTGTTGTTGTCCCCATAATCACTGTGTCATTATTTCACAGTGCTCTCAATCAAAGATACTTCCAGTGACAAGATTTTTCAGGAAATATCAGTTAATCATGGTAGTTAGTTGGTTCACGCAACGGTAAGTTGCTCCACTGGCGACCAGTTGGTCACAGGCTCGAGCCCTGAAAATAACCTCTTCACAAAATCAAAATTAAAGTCCAGGCTGTGTATAATAAGTCAACCCTTTTCACTCTACTGCAGAGCCAGAAAGTGTGTAGCACATGCATTTTGCTCTTTATTCATCACCGAAAGCCAGTCTGCTTCCTGTTATTATGTCTTAGATTTTTGTGTTGCATGCTCATATATTTAAACAGAAGATAGTGGTGGAAACTTATATGTAAGCATATAAATCCATCATGTCTCTCAAATTGCATTGTATAATTTTTCTAGACTGTCAATTTGTAGGTATATAACATGGATGGAAGGAGATTTATTAAATCAATCTTTGCTCATCAGAGGACTCGGCCTATTACTCAAGTTGTAATGAATTTGCCAAAGGATGCAGCTGAGTTTCTTGGTATGTAATGCCATTTATGATTATTCCTGTGTGATTTCTTCCATGGTTCTACTGGTATAAGTGGCCATGCCAAAGTTGGATCGAATTCCACCATCGCGTATCCACCTGTATTAAATTCTCAAATGAAATGGATTTATTTGATGGATTAGAGGCTTAGAGCCATAGGAAAACACTAAGGTTTGTGGATCGAACATCTCCACCCGTATTAAATTCTCCACTCGTTTGCGCCTCTGCAAAGAAGTAATGTGAGGGAGTGTGTTAGAGGAATGGATTACCTACCTCTTTATAAGTTCGGTCTTTTTTATGAGACGGAATTCTATCAGTCAATACGGTTCCCGATTCTTTCAAACAGACGTGCAAATTGTTTACGGATTTGGAGGCCCGTGTGTATTGTAGATTTATTGTTAAGTGATGTTTTCCTCTACATTGCAGGTGACGGTCTTCATTATCAAGTTAGAAGTCTGTTTCTGGTTAACTAATTTGTTAGCACTGGGTTCATATATGACATCGTTGACCCAGTATTTTACAAAAACGCGATAACTCTGACTCTAACTATTTTTGTTCGTGTGAAATGACTGTCCCCCTCTCTACCCCTACTCTCTCCTCCATAGAAGAAAGAAAAGTTAAAAAACTAGACTGGGTATATGGAATATTCGTGCTAAGCTTTTTTTTTTGCTTGCAGATGCTTTTAAGGGAATATTTAGTGGTAAAGATGTTTATGATGAAGAAGAAACCTTGCCCAGGATTCATGTTTATGGTTTCTCAAAAGCTCAAGATCCAGAATTTGACTTTCATGAGGTATGCCCTTCTTTTCTTTGACATTGTTCAGACCAAATATACCTAACTAGTTGCAGTTCACTCACAATTTTGATCAAATCATCTAATTTTTTTTCTTTCTTTTTATATTGTCAAACCAGCGAATTCGAATTGCGTTGTCAGAAGTGGCCTTTGATGTGCAGATGCACAAGGTTCGTCTCGTTGCTCCAGGAAAATGGATGCTGTGTGCTTCGTTCATCTTGCCTGAGAGAGTGGCTTACTCGAAAACAGGTTCAAGTTTTTAGATACGATCCACTAAATTGTAGGAGTATATGTATCCATAGATATGATGCTGCTCTCACAGCTCAGTTGAACTGTAACCATTATGCTAAAGATTATGGTAACATTATGAATACATGAGATAGATCAACAAGTTATGCTGAAAATTAGAAAGTAGGTAGTGTTCGAATCACAAAACAACTCTATGTTATGGGTGAAATTTAAAAAATTACGCAAATCTGTATCGATGTATTCTCAACATATTAGTACATTCTTCATTTTTACTTTAAGATGACAATGAGAAGTGCATTTATACAAGTCCTGATGGAAGCTTAACTAATGGGAATCCTCGCAAAATGTCATCGATTTTATTGGTTACTTTTTGGAAGCGATAAAGCATTCCCTAAATAGATAGTAAGTTAAGTTATTGCAGTGCGATTAACCCCATTAAATGTCACAACCCATTGAGACGTAGAGTTTGTGCGATCCAAAAAAGGGGTCAGCAACCAAATGTACAAGAGTCCCATATCATATCATACACATAAAAGAGTAGATAGGGAAAGATACTCTCCAAAAAAAAAAAAAAAAAAAATCCCAGTTGAGATCTTTCTCTCTCCAACAGTAACCAACCCACATCTGATCTGAGTAATAGATAGTGTGAAGTTTGATCCCAGATTTTGTATGGTAGTAACAAACTCTGTGAGTTAAATCTGAACCGTCCATATGGTGCCTGTCTACATTAATATCATCATAGCAAATGTATCATAGCAAATGTATGCTCTTTTCCTTCTTTTTTTTTTCTTTTTCTTTTTTACCAGAATCAAGACAAAGTACAGTTCCTCTACAGGCTTATCTTACCAGTGAAATTAATAATAACAAACCAAATTGCAAACAGAGAGAAAGCTAGAGGAGACAAAAGGCTCATGTACTGACTGTAGGCAGGATGTCTGCTAGCTACCTAGCTTTTTTTTTTCTCCTCCATCTCCCATTTTTATAGGTTTTTATACCATGGATATTATAGGTTTCACTAAGGATACGATGTTATACATACATATAAAACATAATATAAAAATATACACTTGCAAAATATTATTAATATTATTTTAAACATTATACTTATGCGTGCTTCTTCTTACCAGCAAATACGAGTGCAAGTTACATGTTCTTTTGAAGATCGGGTATGACTTTCAATTCATGACCTGGGCCTGTACTTTCAGTTCCTGATAATCGAGATGGCAAATTAATTGCTAAAAGAACAAAAGAAAAAGGAAAATCAGTCGGTCCCTCACTTGTGCCTGTCCGTACATAGGCATAATGTTAGAGTTTTGGGGCTGGAAATGAACAACTTTAATTCTCATTGAAGGAACGTAATTTTGTAGAACTTTTTCTGATTTTCTAGGTTTACTCCTTTCATCTTGTTCTGGTCATTAGTTGTCCAGTTGGGTATTCTGAACTTCAAATAAAAACATTTAAAATATTTCCGAAGCACTTTTGCTTATTCGTATAGGAGTGTTTGTAACAGACTCGGGTAAAATCCATTTTTAATCTTGATGTGATATTTTTGATTTTGATCTTTCCAGTGGTGGCGTCAATTTAGTCTAATTATCAATAACTGTTTTCAAATAAGGTACTAATTGTATTTATGAGTCTTGGCGTTCATTCACGCGAATGTCGTCAATGAAAGATAGACATAGAAAATTGATTGTTCGCAATATATCGTGGACTTTGTCCCACTCACAAGCATCAAATTTTTCCACATCATATTCTTTTTTAGGCTTTTTCATCAATTATCTTTCAATCAACTTTCAATTGATCAAATTCACATTAAATTGGGATTAGGTTAATTGTAACTTGGTACTGATTTGCACACCCACCATCCAATTTACAATTAGTACCTTAATTATAATAATTATTAATAATTAGTACCTAAATTGGACGCGGCCACTATGGAGTATTAAAATTGAAAATGCCTCACACTGTAATACTAAAAATGGATTTTACCCAAACATACTCATAGCATAACTCAAAGCTGGTGTTTACAACACAACTAAAGTAAAAGAAAAGCTGTACTTTTAGATGTTGGCAATAGTTTATAAGTATGCAAATTTTCTTCAAATTCTCTATTAAATCAATTGTATCAACTTCTATATAAATTAATCTCTTTAAAATAAGTTGCACCCCTATAATCTACTTAGATTAGTCATCGATATATGTGGAGATATTTGTCATTTTGATCACAAGTATGAAACAGAAGGAAGTTCCAATATAGTAGTATGTGTAAAACTGTTCGTTTACTCTTTTTATGCCTACAAAAAATCTTTTGCCGCTGTTATGTGTTGTGATTTGGTCCATTGCCAAATGATACTTTATCATTATTCATTACTATTATATCTCATATTTATAGTACTACTACTATGTATATATAGTTGTAGACTTGTAGTAGCCGGTATAAGGTGTGCAAAATAGATTTAATAGTTTTGGCAATTTGTTCTAGCTTGGGATTTTTACAATCCTTGTTTACAATTAATTATAACTGGCAAAATCTGGTAAAAACATCTAGTTTAACATAATTTTCTTAATTATAATCACTAGTCAAACATTATGTATGTTAAAGCCTTAAATTAATTAATAACTCCCCTCTATAAACAACTCCATCTTATTACCATTCGATTATCCTTATATTATAAGACCTGGCGAACATTTATCTCGCTCTCATTCCAATTTGATGAAATTATCAGCGTGTTGTTCACTTGAAGATGTTTTAATTTATTCACAGAATGAGATGGCACAATCAAGCAAAAAATAAATGGTTGTAGCAATTAAGAGGGACAATTTACGTTTTACGCCGGTCTAGATAGACAACGATAGAATTAGGAAATGTATGATATGATAAGATATGTATGATGATTAGTTCAAGTAGTACAGGTTGAGTCGAGGAGAATCAATTGGTCCCCAATCTATCTATTATTATTACATACAAGTAGGCATCTACATAGGATTAAGAAGCTAAAGAATCTTTTCACCTCGTACCAGGAGAAACTGCTTTGCAACCATTTACCAAACAAGGCGGCTAGCCTAGCCTAGGCTTCCCAAAGGATCGGAATTGGACAATCCCATTGGAAAATACGATCATCTAGTAGGACTACTGTTTGGCATGCAGCTCAATATCGATTAAAGTCGAGTTGTACAATAAATTGTATTTGACATATAATTAAAAGCGTGTTAATTCATTACCTTATTCACATAAAATCGAGTTACTCAATCTTCATTTGTTAAAGACAGTATGTTAAACGGTCTAATATTTCAAGGGAAAACACTTGTCGGCCCGAGACTCTATCACTCCATCTTTAACTTTAAATTAATGCCTTAAACTTGTTAGATACGGTATCTTTTAATTTTAGAGAAAATCGAGGGGCTAAGTATTATTTATGTACGATCCGACTACTAATTAATCGAGATCTAATATTCAGGCATGCTTGGTTATTCATGACCTTGGTCATAGTAATACTAGTTAGTACAATATTATCTGTTTGGGTTGCAACCTTCATGATTTTGCTTTTGAGATCACCCAAAAGATATAATACTATGTGAGCGTGGTGGTTAATTATACATTATTTATCTCACTCGGTTTAACTGGTCTTGGATATAGAGTACAATTTAGGGGAAATTATTGATATATCTATTTTTTAGTATTAATTATACTCCCTCCACCCCGCTAATATTGACTTAATTTCATTTGATGATTGTCACGTTGATATAACTTCATTTCAAAATAGCAGAAAGTAAACCTCACTAACCGCTATCCTTCTTACTTTATAATATATCTCTCATAATTTTTCATTCTTTACCATCTCTCTCTTATCTCTCGTATTTTCTCCATTCATTATTTCTCTCTTCTACAACTATTGGTAAACTATATACTTTCTTAAAACAATTAGGAAAAGAACCAAAATAAACTTAGCAGGACGGATGGAGTATATTTAATGTATTGCACTGTGTAAGAAATAAAGGACCTGAAGGTTTGTTACTATACTGATACACACCTGTGAATAACAATGTTGCTATCACAGTGAGTGTCACAGTGACAAGAACAATCAAATGCACAGCGGAATTAAGTAAACAATAACAGCAAACAAGATGATTTCTAGCAGGTATATAAATATACCTATTGTGCCATAGACGAAATATCCACTAAAATAAGAGGATTTACAAAAAGCTAGTCGGAATAGCTAACAATTCCAAAGCACCTAAACTAGATACTTCAAAGACTAGTAAAAACGGTTACAAGTAAAGAGAGAATGATGTATATGATTGCTCTATTAATTGCTCTATACTTGCACGCCCTTTGTGATGGCCCTGATCTTGTATATATAGTGTAGAAAAACGTCCATAAGATCAGGTCCAATCAGATCTTGTTGCTCATCCTTATCTTCAAGAGTTCATATAATCCAATCTTTTAGGAGTCCATAAGATCTTGACTTCCAAGAGTCCTTGTATCTTGTCTTCTAAGACTCCATGGCTTTCTTGAATATAAGTCGATTCCTATCTAAAAACATAAACTCAGATCCGTGGAACTAGGTTATAGTTAGTGAAAAAAGGCATTATCAATAAAGTCCTCTAAAGTGCAGATTTTACGAGCGTCTTTATTATAGCCATTGTTCTTTACATAGCCCTATTGCTACAACAATAACTTAAACAGCTGCACATCTGCACTTTCACACTGAATGTAATTTTTGCATTATCAACTACTTAGATTTAAAGATCGTTGATTTTGCATAGAATATTAGTTATATTTAACGAAACGTATTATTTGTGTTTATATAAAGGGCGAATTACATAAGGTACCCCTTAAATTCGAGCCAATTATAGATTCAACCCCCAATTTCAAACAATTACATCCAAGTCCAAAATTTATATTTTGAGTTGACCAACTAAAATTTAAATGGAAAAGAAAATGAATTGGACTCAATTGCAATTTACAAGTTTTATTTTACTACACATTATACCCAAATAATTTTATAACTTACAAAAATAGTCCAAAAATTTTTAAATAGCCCCAATAATTTCATAACTAACATAATAGTCCACAAAACAAATTTTTTTTTCCGAATACACCCTCATCCCGATCACCTCACCGGCCGGAGCACCGGCAGGCTTCCGTGACAGAGCTTCCATGGCGGAAGCACTGTGCTTCCGCCATGGAAGCTCCGATCTGGAGCTTCCTGCTCCAGATCCGGTGGGGAAGAAGATGGTGTTGTGAGTTGTGAGTTGTGGCGGTGGGGAAGAAGATGGTGTGGTGGTGGTTGGGGAAGATGGTGGTTGGAAGAGGTAGGGAAGAATGAGGTGGTGGAGTGGTGGGGAAGAAGAAGAGTATAAATTTTAATAAGTAAATTTTTTGGGGTTCTTGTTAATAATAAATTGAAAGTGTTGGGGGTATTTTGGAATAAATAAAATTAATGTAATTATTGAATTATAAAGAAAAGATAAAATAGGTGAAAAAGTTGACTTTTGGGTTTGGATGTAATTTTCAAATTAGGCATTTGTTAATTTTGGACGAATCTGTAATAGACGTCAATCTAGGGGTGAATGTGAAAAGGGGGCATATTTAAGGGGTGGTTTTTGTAATTTTCCCTTATATAAAACATTGATCATCCTAAGCAGAAATATTAATGTTTCGACTATAACTCGTGATTCAACGCTTGTATGTTTTCTTTCGATCACTTTATAAGACCGTCCAAATCATTTAAGTAAAAATAAAGATGTTTAAATAGATGCAAACACGTGTGGAAATTGAAAAATATATTATTACTATAATAATCCAGACAAATCAACGTTCTCTATAAAATATCCTATGTTCTTAATAAAAACCACATTGTTTGACAAAAGAAATTTCATGTATATTCATTGAACATTATTTTTGTACAATTAACTATTTTAGCTAGGACGAATATGATATATCACACTAAACACTAATTATTTTATAACTTGAGACATTTAATATATTTATATATAACATCCATATTTTATAAGTATAATAAAAATCTTAATTTTTTCCCACTTTTTGGTAAAGATGGCCTCTAAAAAAACTTAAGTATGAGCCCTTGTCTGTGAAGTGTAAAGTTAGTAGTCAAACAATGATATATACACGAAATGTGCTTTTTTATGGATTATAGAGCAAGCTAGTAGTAATGCATTGGGATCAGAACAAATATGAGAAGATGTAGACATAAAGGAGGCAAATCTGAGTACACATGATTGCTTCTTTTATATTTTGCTTTAAATGTTCACACATACCACCTTACAATTTTGTTAGGGGACTCCCACAACAAGCAAAGATATAGGGCATGTTGAGCTTGAGAGGTCATGTGTGTACGTACGTTCTATGCAAACCAAGCTAGGTCTACTCTACTTGCTCTCGATCATGTCTTCTTTTCCCTTTTTCTTCTTTATAGTACTATATATGATTCATCCTCTCAGCTTCGGTCTTAAATTAAAGTAAAAGGTATTAAAAGATGAAAATGAAATGAAACCAATGGAGTGGTCATTTAGGATTTCCACCACCAATCTGAACTTACAAGATAATGCGAAATCTAATGTTAAACGGCCATCCTTGTGTTCTCTTCGAAGAAACATTTATTAGTAAGGGGCTAGATGGACCGATTAAGGTTTAATTATAATGTTTTTTCCCTCATCATAAATACGAACTCCATGATACTTACTCCATTGTGTCATTCTAGTTGCACGAATCCTTTTGAGTTAAACAATGAATCTATAAAAGGTGTCGAACTTCGTATCAATATGAATCTTATCCAAACACAAGTAATCTATTGTAAAGATAAGTTGTCCGAGTGTCAAATTCGAATGAATTGATGAAGCTGGTACCCGTTAGCAAATATAGACAAATCGTAATTTAATCATAAATCAGGAAACAATTATGAATATCGTGAATCTCAAACACACAAGACACACATATAATCATGTGGGATTTGAATCAATTTGTGGAAACATACCGGTAGCCATGTGAATATCAAAGATAACAAAATTGTATTACTATGTCATGTATATGGTTTTCATAATAGAGCATAAGTCTACGGAGTTTGATCTTTCAATAGCGTCTCTACATGCACCTCGGAGATTTATCCTTGGATCAAACACCGGCTTTCTCCAACTTCTTGACAAACTCGGGTGCTCTTACGAGCGTCTACAATTTAATATTGGCTTGTGAGAAGATGAGAGAATTGTAATTTTATTGCTGCATATCTTCTTGCATTAAATGGGTGTAAAATGAATAGAAGAGCTACTTTATTAATACGAGTAAGAGAAAAAAAAATTCAATTACGTGATGAAATTAAAAAGAAAAAACATTCTTGGCTAATTGGGCAATGTTTTTAATTTTTTAAATCAAATAAAAAACGTTTACTTACTTGCCAAGTAGCACTAGTCAAATCTACGTCAACCTTTATTATATTCCAAAAGGCACAAATGAAATCTCATTCATACATTCTTTTCTTGAATTACATGATTTTGATTAATTACTGCCATATTTTGCCCGTTAGATATGTGACACATAATTAAATTCAAAATTCCTATTAGAAAACAATCAACCGATTTTAATTTCTTGGAATTTAATTCTGTAATATTCCAAAATGAGTAGAAATTTATATTTCCACCTCAAAATATAATTTTAAATTACTCGGTTCAAATTTAGGGAGAAATAATTGATTTGCAGATTTGTCATATGGATATGGACCCGTTAAAAATTGCAATAATCCGAAAAGCTCCCTATGAAGCAAAAAGTAGACGAAATTTGAGTCATCTGAGAAAAGAAGACACTTAAACCAATGGTAACTGCAAAAAGGCTTTTAACTTGAGTTTGTAAAGAGAAAGTCACATAAGGCAACATATCTCTGGAAATAGTAAAAAATGATGGGAGGAAGAAAAAACAACTTCTCATAGACCTATATATATTTCTCACTCTCCCAATCACTTAACACTGTCTGGAAGAAAACCCCACACATTGCATTTCTCAGCTGTACATTTCTTGTTGGCAAATCTCTCTTAATTTCTCTCACTAGCTAGACACAAAACATAACACACAATGGCTACTTCACTCAACAACAACAACATGTTGGGCTTGCCTGAAACCCAGCCGGTTCGACGTGGTCCCGGGAGACGAAAGTCGAAAACCGGAGGCGAGCAGGCGAAGAAGAAGCAGCTGGAACGTCCACGGAGAGGAATGGGTGTGGAAAAGCTCGAGAGGCTTATAAAAGGAGAAGAAAACATTCCTTCATCATTTCCACCTGCTGATCATACTGGTCTGATGATGATGAATTCGGGTTGCGGCTGTAACCGAAGCTTTCAGTATCTGGGCGGGTTCGGGTCGCAAAATGTGGGTCATGTAGCGGCCCCAATTGCTCTTGGTCATGTTGTTTGTGGGGGTCATGAGATCTCTAAAGAGCTCCCTTCAAACCTAAATTCTAAGGTACTAGTTTCATTAATTTTCTTTTTATATAATTTTTTTTTTTTTTTTTTTGAAATAATGGTTGTGATGTTTGGTTTTGCAGAAAAAGAGGTACAATGGTGTTGGCAATTTGGGATTTGGGAGTAGAGGGATGGATATGGGCTTAAATGTTGGTGGAAATTATATTAATAATACTTATAATGATAATCAGAATAATCAGAAAATGTTTGTGAGACAAGAAAACTATTCTTCAGGGTTATTTGAAACCCCAAATTTCCAACAGATGGTACCTCAAGTCGGATATGTGACTCGACCCGGTCAGCCGGTAATGATCTTGTTTTATATATCAGTCATGCTTTTTATATTTTGGATTGATTTCTTCACTTTCATTCTCTAGAACAAAAAAAAGTGTTCGTACTTAGTACATGTAATTAGGCCTAACTTACATTTCCATATGATTGTTTTTTATTTTAGATTTTTAGAATATGACATTCTAATGATTTTGAGATAAAAATGTAAATTTTGTAGGGGGTGGAAGTGTTGGCAGTACACAAAAAAGGAGGAATGTCAAGAAGTGAAGAAAATGGGGATTTGGTGATGGAATATGAGTTTTTTCCAGGTTGCAGTAGAAAGAAAGAAGAAGATTTAAAAATGAAGAATAAGGCTGACGATGAAGATAATGAGTTTGTGATGATGATGATGAAGAAATCATCAACAGCAGGGAACTATTATTCACCAGAAGAAACATGTCTTGGGATTGGTGTTGGAAGTGGAACTACTTCTTCTTCTTCCATTGATTTGTCCCTCAAGCTATCTTATTGCTAAGGAAATGAAACAAGAAAAGGGAAAATTTGGGGACTGACTAGTGTTTTAAGTAGTTTTGTCTTATGTTACTTTTCTGTGAAATGTGTGTTATCAATGCTCAAAAACACTGACTTTTGTTTGCCCTTTTGGTTGTTGGTTGTTTCATGTAGTATTCAACAACTCCAATATTGGGACATGCATTCTCTCATCAGAATCTAAACTCCAGCTAGCTAGCTTTGATTTGCTTTTGTTATTATTATTATTATACCATATGATATGGTATGATATATATGATCACTAGAAGTACATCCATCATGTTTACTGTTATATTGTCTTTGTTGTTTTGTTGAGATCTTGCTCCTAGCTCTTTAGTAGTATTCATTTCATGTGGATCTATCAAATGGTACCTATTGTCTTGTCTTGTGGATAACATTATTCACCTACATATCTTTTTCTTGGATTCATTTTATATCTATCTATCTATCTACCAATCTTGCACTTAATTAGATCGCCAGGATTTAAAAAGATTGTATTTAAATCTTACTCGTACGAGCATAAAACTATTAATATGATACATCACTCGTTAAGTTTTTAACCGGCACGTTACCCGAACCCTACATGTACAATGTAATATGGATATGGGAAAAAAAAATTAATATAATACTAAATTCTGAGATGGATTTCAAACTTGTGTTATTTAAAATGTACATTTGATACTATGAATTATTAATCATGTTGTAGAAGAAGGATTTTATGAGCGTTTTGACTTATAAGACGGGTTATATATTAGGTTTTTTTCTTTTTTATTTTTTACTAGTATCTGCTACGTGCGACTAATTCACCGATCACTGTTTACTCTTTTTTTTAGGGAGAGACTCTTCCAGCGGGGTTATTACATCCATAAGGCTCAAACTGGAGGCCTTGTTAAATTAAACTCAAATCCCTTGCCGCTTTAGCATCAAGCGTCGATGGATAGATTTTAGGTTGTTAGGTAGGATTCATGAACTTTCTTTACGGTACCAAAAGGGTTCAATTATATACTCTATCCACATCTGAAACTCACAATATTGTTTGAATATTGAATGGTTGAGTTCGGATCCGATTCCACCCAATCAATTTAGTTCTCTACTATTGTCCTTGAGGATAACATTGAGGGGAAAGTAGAGAGTAGTAGTGATAAAATGTTAACAATTTTTAACCATTGTCCTTTAGATGAAGGAAATTACCTGCGAATTGTGATGCTTACAAGTTGGCCCGGGTTAAAATCTCAGCTAGCTCACAGGTGTTTGTGTTGTGCGGATTCAATTTGTACAAACCTTTTGACTTTTTTTTTCTATATATATTTGGCTTATAAACCTTTTTTTCTAAAAGCCATTGTACAAAACATTTGTGTTTTTCCTGACTTCAAATTAATAGGGTGTATCAAGTACAAGTCAGAAAGGTATACTGCCAAAATGTAATGTATACAAAATTACAAAGTCCTACAATAAGCCTGCTCAAACACAGCGGTTCAATTGCGAATTTTATTTTTGAAAAAAATTACAAACCTAAAAATGTTTATTTTTAAAGCAATTACTCACTCCGTCCCACAACAAATGACAAATTTTCTTTTGTTGACACAATATATAGTGAACTAAACAACATCGGTACATGGTGCGATAATTCTAATCAGACTGTTTGTTGTGTTAAACTAGATTGATGAAATTTGGTGTAATTCTTTGTACATTGAGAGGTATGGGCTGTAATAGATTTGTGTAAGGGAGTTTGTTCTTGTATCTAACATTGATGTTGAGGTGACGTGTTCTGAATTTTTGGGGAACATTTCTTATGTTCTTTGTAACTTTTATCGTTCATATATTAACAAAAAAATTTGCCGTTTAAAGATAAGGCTACAAGCTTTGTGAAGCTAGATCTATTTTGTTTTTTTTTTCCTTCTGAAAGCTTTTGTAATGTTCAAGTACTTACAGTGTTTGGACTTTGGATATTTCCTTATGTTGTTATCTCAATGAGCTAAAAACCTACATGGCGCGTAATTTCTGGCCATTTTCGGTGTGATTTTCACTTCGAAGAGGAATTTACGCGACCAACTAGATAGAAAATAATCAAACATCACACTAAACACATTTTATGAAGAAGGAAATATATAGATAAAAAAGTACGTTGATTACAAAATAATTCTTACACTTAACAAGATATAAAACTGGCTTCACTGAGATTTGAGTGACCCAAACTCGTCGTTTATGGGATTTATACGAGATCAATCATTTGTAACATTTGTTTGTGTCTAAATGAGTTTAATATTTTAACTGGATAGGAATTTAGTTGAAGTTTAATTGACAACACAAGGCGGTTGATTAATAAGTCCTGCAAAGTTTCAAAACCCTAGAAATTCTGTGTATGTTCAGATGATCAGTTTTAAAGATACCCACATATATTATTAATAACATAAATAAAAAAGATGAGTAAATATGTATTTCCTTGGTGAAGTTTATCTGTGAGTTTACAGACCTGGGAACCAAGGATGAGCACTGAGGGCTTTTCTGCAAAAGGGAGTGGAAAATGAGAAAAAGAGAAAAAAAGATTTGAAGTAAAAATGGATGGAGGCATGCCCTAGAAAAGAAAGAAGCAACAGGCACTTAGGAGCAGTACAGGAGTGGTATAGGCTATATCAGCAAAGCTGCTGCACCAAAAGTACTACCTCTGTAACTAATTATTACTCGCCTAGCTCTATATTAATTAATAAATTAATACTCACTATCACTCATATATACACAATACATACAAAACAAAACACTAATACTCCCTCTGTTTATGTAAAATTGAAACAATTTTGATTTGCATAATTTTTAAATAAAGTGGGTGGCTCCCTAAAACTATGTGGTTAAAAATGAGTTTAGGATATTAAATGAGTGGAAAAGTACACATGGGCTAAAAAAGGTGTGGTTGATAATGAATTGTATTATGGAAGTAATTTTCATAAAAGTAAATGTACCACTTTTATTGAAACGCTGAAAAATTATTTCAATTTTACAGAAATGGAGGGAGTAATAAATCTAATACCTATTTTTACCGTTCCATTGCTTGTTCATCCGCTTTTGGAATTAGATCAAGACCTCCTTTTATGTCCTTGCTCTAAGTTGATTTTGGGTGTAGGATTTTTTTTTTCTTCTTTTATTTCATTTTGATAATGTTTAGGATTTTATTGGAATCTAGAGCCAATAAAGAAATAAAAGTTGTCGAAATCGCGGTTTAGCCGAATGTTATGGACTATGCACGATTCTAGTTACCCCTAATGCTCTTGCACTTTTGCTTGTGTGGATGAGACAATAATGGGGCTTTAAGGGTTTGTAGTGATTGATCAATTCATTGTTGGGGGATTGGTTGTATTGAGTCAACCAAGTGTGGTTGAAGTAGATGAGGAAAGAGAGTTAAAATTGTGTGTATTATAAAGTGTTAAGTGGGTAAATTTGAGGAATTATTTATCTAAGTTCCATCGCTCGATTTTGTGTTCTTTAACTTGTTGCGAAGTGGGATGCGCAAGATTCGTGACGGTATAAGATACTGTAGGTAACCAATGATAAATTGGCTTAAAGTGTACTTGTTGGGACTTGTATTTGTCCCACATTAAAAATGAATGGAAGGAAAGAGTGGTTTAAAGGTATGCTTGTGTAGACTTGTGTACGCAGGTGCATGGATTATTCTTCATCTACATATGTATGCATGGTTTATTTGGATATTTTAATCCACAAACGTTCCCATACAGGGGGTTGGACTACTATCCAATAATCACTTGTTCTTTGAAACCTTATTTGCATTAACTGTGTCAAATATCAACAATGATATTACTCAAGTTCTAAACTTGAAAAATTAGACTAATCCATTATTAAGATTTTATTGGCCATGCCACCCTTTCAGACATACTTTCACACATACATGTGAACAAAACTCGATCAAATATCCTTAGTAGGATCACTATTAAATTAATTTTTAGAAACACCATGATAGTTATTGTAGATTGTTTTATGCATTACATATTTAGAAGTGGGATAATACCACATATGTAATTAAATGACCTATTGATATGTTGCATATCAAAAGTTTAAAATGCCATAATTGGTGGGATTTGTAATGGATTCAAAACCCACAAATTAGCGTCAGAGGTTAGTGACTTGTCGATTCGAGGCGATAAAGGAATCAATAGGAGAATCATCGATGCTCTTAGTTAATGAAAGCTCATTATTTGATTGAAACTCTGAATTATAACAAGCGTAGGATAATGACAAATGAGATATAGTTATGTTTGGGACACATAATATATATTCATAATTTAACAATGTTGATTTATGTTATAATTTATATAGTATCCTCATTGTCGTTGAAACTCGAAGGCCGTAAACTAGTACTCCCTCCGTTTCATTTAACTATTATGCGGTCAATCATCTTTGGTTTTGACCATAAGTTACTTTTAAATTATAATAGTAAATATAATTTAAGAGTAGTTTTTTTGTCGAAGTCGAAAATCATTGGCCGGTCAAAGTCAAATGTTTTCTTTATAACGGAGGGAGTAATTCATAATTTAAAGATTTCAAGGACAAATGCTCTCAAAAGCCACTATTGTTTCCCATATGTGCACTAGTTTGGCCCATCTTCCTGGCGAAAGTCCATTTCAACTCATACTTGTGATGTTGTGATGGACCCTAGCCCCAAACTCCGTTTCTAAGTTTGAAGGATAGATACTTGTGTCTTGATCATATCCACTAGAAGATTTTGCTACATCCCCTAACTTTTGTTTGCAAAGGCATGTGGCCCACCCGAAAACCAACCAAAAATATTATCTCAGATAATTATCCCAAAGATCTTGAGCTTACCCGTCAATAATGTCACCAATTGCCTCGATCATATCCACTAGAAGATTATGGCATCCTGCAGCCCCTATAACTTATGTTTGCTAATGCCACAGGCCCACCCGGAGAACCAACCAAGAAAATTATCCGAAATGATTACCTTAAAGATATCGAGCTTACCCGTCAATAATGTCACCAGTTACCTCGATTCCAAGGTCGGATTGCGAGCTTAACCTATGTGAAGAGGCCCTATGCACATATAGCACCCAACACCCCTAATTAAAAAAAAATACATCGTCCAGGTGCCCATTTTATTTATGAATGATATGGTTATATGTTTGCAAGTTTTGTTTTAATTTGTTCGGTACTGTATTGTTCACGTAAACAACATATATTATTTTAACATTTTTATTGTCACTCATGCTTGGCCAAATACCTTCCAACACTTATTATAATACTTCTCTAGAGTAAATACCATTTTAGTTCTTTTAAATGGATTTTTTTTAAAAGCACTTTTGTTACTTTATAAGACCATCTTCATCAATTCAATTTCAAACCCTCTCAAATCTCCCTTCTTTATCACGCTATTATTACGTTATCATTCTACTTACTCCATACCTACTCAAACTCTCTCCAACATTTGACTAAATTTTATTTTATTTCTCATTTCTTTCAAACTTCACTTTTCATTTCTTTTTCTTTTCTCATTTCTTAAAACTCCACAGTTCTAAATTCAGTTAATTAATTATAATAACATCATATAAATTTTAAAAAATTAAAATAAGTAAAATACAACAAACTAAAAAGCTCTAAAATATATAGAATATTCCTAGGAATACCCCAAAAGTTGGATAATCACATTGAGCACCCCATTACTTTTTCCATCAACTCCCGATTACAGTGAGTCAACCAACCTTCTTCACGAAAAAGCAATTCGAAATTCCAAATTGAATTCCCATCAAATCAAAATGCAGCAACCACCATCGTCAGATTCCGACCTACCACTCCTCGCCGCCGTGAAAGTCCGATCGTCCTCCCCTCGCTTCCCTCCCCCCACCACTCCTCTCTCCAACGAAACCCCCACTGCCAACGCCCAGCGCAAAATCGGCATCGCCGTTGATCTCAGCGACGAGTCCGCCTTCGCCGTCAAATGGTCCGTCCACCACTACCTCCGCCCTGGCGACGCCGTCATTCTCCTCCACGTCCGCCCTACCTCCGTCCTCTACGGTGCCGATTGGGGCTCCGTCGACCTTTCCGTTACTGACGCCGAGGATGAGGAGTCCAGGCAGAAGCTCGAGGACTATTTTGACACCTTTACTTCTACTAAGACTTCTGACATTGCGCAGCCGCTTGTTGATGCCCCGATACCGTTTAAGATACATATTGTCAAGGATCATGATATGAGGGAGAGGCTTTGCTTGGAGGTCGAGAGGTTAGGGTTGAGTGCCTTGATAATGGGGAGTAGGGGGTTTGGGGCGACTAAGCGAGGGAGTGACGGCAGGCTGGGGAGTGTTAGTGATTACTGTGTTAGGCACTGTGTTTGTCCTGTTGTTGTGGTTAGGTTTCCTGATGAGAAGGATGCTCCTGAGAATGCGGCCGAGCCGCCTGTCGCGTCTAGTGATGCTTCGGATGAGAAGAAAGGTTGGTTGCTTGTGCTTTCTCTGTAGAAATTGTGAATTGAATGAATTATGTTATGTGTTATTGGCCTTGATTTGATCGAATGCACATATTGACATGCTATGTTCGAACATATGTGAAGGTTTTGCTAGTGATGTGTTGGCGTTGATTTGATAATTAGCTGATTGTTACGGAATGCACATATTGACATGCTCTATCTAAACACGTGTATTGCTAGTTAAGTGTTGGCTTTGATTTGCTTCTAAGCTGATTGCAATAGGATGCATGTATTGCCATGCTCTATTTGAAAAGATGTCTAGTTTATTGCTAGGTTGAATAGAATTGCTATGAATCTAAACTTTCTTTCTTGTTTAATTATCATCACTTGAATGAACGCGGGATTGCAAAATGTTACTCTCTATATAAGTATATATTGGTGTTAGAGAGGAACCTGTGTTAGACGGTTTAGCAGAGAGTGCGCTAATTAATATCTACGGTGTTTGTGCAAATTAGGTTAATGTGGCTACAGTTGGGTGGGTTGGTCATGTAGTTTTTACTAATATTTTCAGTGTGTCTGACCATTAGACGTTTGATGCAAAAAAAAAAAAAAAAAAAAAAGCCTTGAGGAGTAATGCTTTAGATGTGGTCTGCATTTGAAATTCATCGACATTGAATCTAATCAGCTACCCTGCTATTTTCTGCTACCCATTTGCTTGTTTGGCTTGCTCTCCATGAATTACTAAATCTCAATATGTATTATATCTCTTCAACTTTTTTGATTGTTGACGGGCCTTGCTATCCATGTCTAATTCCCTCTAAAACACATCACTCGAAATAAAACATGCAAAGTATCTGGTTTATGATATGAATAATGTTAGGTCGCTTTAATTAGTTTTAATCACTTTAAAGTTCTCGAATTCCTTAAATCTACTTATTTTATGGCTCATATGTGATGAAGAAGAGTTTATTATGGAGCATCTCTTATGCTCGTGTAAACTTTATTTGAGTTGAGTAATAAATTGCCGTTTCAAAAAAAAAAGTGATGATGAAGAGTTGTAAAGAGTCAAAATGCATGGCTTTTGGTTCTCTTGTAAAGTTAGATGTGGTGTATTATGTTCATGTCGTAACGGGATGTTTGATTGCACTTCATATGTTCAGAATATTATTTTGACAAACCCCTTGATTAAGTGAAAGTATTTACTGCACTTTGATACACATGGTGAATTCCCCCTTTTGGGGATTCAAACAAAAGAAGATTCGATGGGCGCTGTTTTTGTAGTGCTTTGTTTAAGATATCAAAACTCATGGCATGCCTACTTGTTATTTTAACTTTGCCCCTTCCTTCCACCAGTGGATTCCTTATTCGAAAGTTGAAGCCTGCTTTCTTGGTGACTTGTTGCTAAAAGCGCCATATCTTCTTGCAGATCTTTGAGGCATTCTCTGTTTAATGACTCTGTTTCATTACTGCAGGTATGCAAACATATTCAATTATTCATATACGCTACTACTTTTTATTACACGTCTTCAAATTAATCTATTCCTTTGGCTTTCCACTGAAGATGATATCTTATTTTCCTTCATCCTTGTCTTTGCAGCATGTAGAAGGGCCGTCACTGTTCTACACAATTCAGCATGTATTTTGGTCAGACCTACTTGGTATCTGGATGTACTTGAAGAGTTGTTGGTTTAGCTTTCTGGTTCCTTGTATCATCTTAGCACTGCTACCTATAAAGTCTCTCTTGTTGTGTAACATTGTGACCTGTTCCTGAAATCTGAACAATTTCTAATTGTGTGAATCTTTTTTAGAACTTTTTATGATATGTCCACTGCTGCGTGTAAATATTTTTGGCTTCTGAAGTATTCGATTGTTCTTCTGTTTAATTGGTTGCCAAGTTTTCTAATTCAGTATGCATGTGCCTAACTTGAAGCTGTCTGGAGCAAACCGTGCATATATTCGAGCCTGTTTTACTGGTAAAATGTAAAACACAGTCCATACAGTAATTTAATGTAAGTGGTGAAAAGTTCTACCTTCCACTATTGTACCCTTAAAGATTGACGATGATATCAGTGTAGAGATATCATGCTTGTAGAAGCAATCTAGATACTAAGATTTAGAACCTAGGCAGAAAATTTTTGGTGGAAGTTGTATGCTCTACAAGCTTAATGTCTGGCCTCTAACTGTGTAATGGTCATGTCATTGATTGAGCATGCTGCATCTGTGCTAGTTGAACTTTGAGGAGCAAATGCATCGTTTTCGGGGAAGAAACCAGGCTGTTTGGCTTCGGGACATACGCCCTCATTGCCCAACATCATAACCACAGAAGACATGCTTGGCCTATCTTCTGGATTTTTTTGCACACATAGTAAGCCTACATGAACTGATCTAAGAAGTTCTGCCAAGTTAAGGGAGTTAGCTATAAAAGTGTCGGACAGTTCCAATGACCTCCCTTCTCTATGGAGTTTCCATGCCTGCACAAAATAGGTAAACCTCATACTACATTTCTGATTTTCTTTTCTGTATTGAATGAATATCTAAGGTTGAATTCAAACAATTTCGAAGATATTTTAGCCATTAGGTAATTAATTATACATAATATGTGACAAGACAAAAGTGCTTACATGTCCCAGAAGGTTGAAACTGTGATCACTGTGGGAGAACCCTCTGTTTCTTACTCCGCAGACAATCTCTAATACTAAGACACCAAAGCTAAATACATCTGATTTGACGGAGAATAAGCCATGAATGGCGTATTCTGGAGCCATGTAGCCACTGTGATGGTGTATTAACATAAGAGATTTAGAAAAAACAATCACTATGATGTAAAATGTCTACGGGGATTGCCATAGATGCTTACTATGTTCCAACTATGTTGCATGTTTTAGCTGCAGTCTCGTTTCCTCCAAAACTTCTTGCTGTCCCAAAGTCTGATATCTTTGGGTTCATCTCACTGTCCAGCAACACATTGCTAGCCTTGAGATCTCTATGGATAATTCTCAATCGAGAGTCTTGATGAAGATACATTAATCCTCTAGCTATTCCATTGATAATATGGAATCTCTTTGGCCAATCTAGCAGCATTCGTGCTCTTTGATCTGCCAACAATTTTCTTGGTGCATGTGACACTAATTCTTAGCATGATAGATAAAACATACAGCAGAACAGAAAAGTCTCACCAAATATGAGAAGGTCTAGGCTTTTGTTTGGCATATATTCATATATTAACATACTCTCTTCACCTCCGATGCAACAGCCTAGAAGTCGTACAAGATTTCTGTGCTGAAGCTTAGCGATGAAGACAACTTCATTCTTGAATTCATTTACCCCTTGCATTGAGTCCTTTGCTAATCGTTTCACTGCAATTTCTTGCCCCCCTTCTAGGATGCCCTATGAACATAATTCATCAATCTGAGACTCAGCTCAACTCTATTGAAGTACTAGTTCTTATAAGTAACCAAAGTCAATTGGAGAAATAGCCCACCTTATAAACTGCACCAAACCCGCCCTCTCCAATTTTGTTACTGATAGAGAAGTTACCGGTTGCTGCCAAAACTACTGACAACTCAAATACCGGTAGCTCTGAATCTTCACGGTATACCCCTACATTCAAGGAATAACACACTAACTTAACTGAAGATAACAGATTGATAACTTATAAGAAGTACCTCCTACATTCAAGGAGTATATGTTTTCTGAGAAAAGAGTTCCTACCTCTTGTTTTTTGACTATTCTTTCTCTTCCTAAAATAAATGAAGACACTCAGGCCAACAACAATGAGTACTACTGTCATTGATGTCAAGCTTGCAGTCAGTATCTGTCTGTTCTTCCCTCCAGCCTCAGCATTGTCTGATTGCAAAAACAGTAGTATTATTGTTGAAGACAGGGATGTGAGAACCATATTTGAAGAATGTAAAGAGTTCAGGAATCAAGAATATTAAAAATCACTCCTGCATCTGAAAGATCAAACAGGAATTGGAATTAAGAAGATTACCTGACTCAGAAGAAGCCAATCTAATGTATATATCTTGTCCATTTCAAGGTGCGCTTCGTATATCGATCAGCTCCTCGTACCAAAGGCACCCGCTGCTTCTTCTTATGTCTAGCTGGGAGTATGCCATACATGAACAATTCCTTGTGCATGCCTCCCTGCAGTCATCAAGCGTCATGCTGCTTGTATTGTACCATGAGTATCTAGTGTCTGGCAGTCTGACTCCAGAGTACCTCAGAAAAACATCGCCTTCACAGCTCAAATTTCTCCGCCTAACGCATCCATTCGTCCAATCTGCCCAATCCTCAGGATCTCTCGGGATAAATCTATCGAGGCATCCACACGGTGGAGAATTCCCAACATTACAAGTCCCAGATTCACCACACGACCCATACGTGTCACATACATCCAGTGGAAGAGTACGAAATGTCACCCAGCCTCTCCCATCGACCCATGTAAATTGCTCCAATATACCAGAATGGTTCAGGGTAGTTCTCAACTGCCAATTATCGACGGCATTCTCTACGTAGATTACCTCATTTTCATTCATCACAAATGATGCTGTATACGCTACTTCTGATCTGCCGTTCGGAGCTCCACTGAACAGTATACCGTTCCAGGGACCTATCCTCAACTGGGTAACATTATCCCTGCTCATGAGAATTTGTCCATATCCAGTGGGATCTAATTGTATAGTGTATTCCCCTGGAGCAGGATCATCTGCACCCCTCCATGACACCAAATGTATCTCTAACCCTGTAACCAAGTTCCTTCCAAGTCTCATACCTGGTATAAAAGTATCTGTTGGATAATCGAAACTCTGCCATGCTAAATTCTCCGGTCTGTCATCATTCGCGTCTCTCACCACAAGATTCCCCGAGTCCAGCAACTGTGCGATTGGATTCTGCAACGACATGGAGTTATTCGATGACCATATTACGCCATCTGTTTCGTTAGCTAGGACCAAGAATCCAGGCTCGACAATTCGCAGGACTACACCTGTGGTGTTTGTGATCGGAACTGCTCGGTTGGCAACCCAGAGTACCGTCCTAACGGGGATGTTTCTGTACCAAATTCCAACATAACGATGTGTAGAACTTCCAGGGCTGAAGAATCCCAGTTCAAATATTCCACCAGATGAGACCAAAGTCTCACCATCTCTAATGCTTTCTGTAGAACTTAAGGTATCTATTGCGTAGGTAACTTAAGCTTTCTGTAGAACTTAAGGTATCTATTGAGTAAAAGCTTGTTGAGGATATGATAAGAAATAAATTGAGAGCTTTCATGGATCCAAATTTTCATATATATGTTAGTTAACTTAATTGAAGATGTTTATGGATTAGCAAATTTGAAAAATAGGTTGTAGACAAGTCTTTAGCAAAGTCAAGGTCTTTCAGTAACTTTTAAAAGAGTAATCTGATTGTGGTCAACTTTAGGCGTTTGTTTTATATTGCGATTAAGGTATCATTTTTCTTCTTGTATACTTAGTTTTGTCAACACAATTGGAGCTTCTAATGAGAATTTATGGTTCAATGTGGGACAGTGGGAGACCAATTCCTAATACAACCATCTCCAACAGAGGTGTTGCGATTCAACAATCAATCGATAACTAATCAAAGAACAATCGATCGAACTAAACAAGAATCAATAAAAAAAAATACTCAGAACAATCAAACCGCGATGATTTACGTGGTTCGGCAAATGCCTACATCCACGGGAGTAACCAGAGATTCTTTTATTGATCAATTGTAGCAACAAATCAATACAACAAAGCTTCAATCACAGAAGAACAGAACTCTGAAAACGAATTGAGAGAGGAAGAAGAAGATGACGGTTAAAACCGTTATTCAAGAGAAAACGTAATAATGAATAATAAAGACGCAAAACTATTTATACTATTCTTCTCCGCCTTATGACGTCATGCCACGACGCTTCAGCCAATCAGAAGCCAGCAACGCACAACAATAAGTAGAAACACGCTTCTAATTATCACAATTGTTACGTTTCTTCCTTCTCAAGAACAAGTAAACCAGAACAGAAGCAAATCTGCTAAATCTTCATGCTTCTTCTTTAATTCATCATCAAAATTCAATCTACTCCCACAAATCTCCACCTTAGATTGAATTCCTCTCTGGTACTCCAAAAACACTCCTAAGGTTGGAGCAGACCCTTCTGTACCTTCATCAACAAAGAACATAGCTGGAACTTTGAAACTGGCAAAGCTTTTGTCAAGCTATCAGCCATGTTTACAGATGTGTGAATCTTCTCAACTCTGATGCTTCCTTCAGATATCACATCCGTGATATAATACAGTCTCACATCTATGTGTTTTGTCCTCTCATAATACACTTGATGTTTAGCCAACTGTGTAGCACTTTGATTGTCACAATAAACTGTAACAGATCTTTGATATATACCGAGCTCTTCAAGCAAACCTTTAAGCCATAAAGCTTCTTTTATTGCATCAGTGAGAGCAATGAATATGAATTCTGCTTCTGTAGTAGAGAGAGCCACCACATGTTGTTGTGAGCTTTTCCATCTTATAGCAGTCCCATAGAGAGTAAACACATAACCTGTGTTAGACTTCCTTATATCAACATTAGATGCATAGTCTGCATCTACATATTCCACCAGAGGTTGATCAGTAGCTTCTACCACTTTAAAACACAATCCATGATCAATTGTACATTTAATAAACCTCAGTACACCTTTTACAGCTTCCCAATGAGCATAGCCAGGATTGCTCATGTATCTACGAATAACACTCATAGAATATGCTAGATCAGGCCTGCAACATATCATGGTATACATAATACTACCAACTGCACTTGCATAAGGAATTACCTCCATTTTATGCTTCTCTATATCAGTAGTAGGACATTGAGCATTAGAAACTTTCATACTCAGATTCAGAGGAACAGATGCAGGCTTTGAATCATGCATCTTGTACTTAGTCAGAACTTTCTTCAGATAGCTAACCTGAGTAAGTGTGTTTCTTGTTGATCTGTACTCCTGTGTATATCCATACCAAGAATTCTCTTTGCATAACCCGGATCTTTCATTTCAAACTCCTTGTTGAGATTTTTCTTTACTTCTTCAATCAGCTTCTTGCTTTTCCCAGCAATCAAAATGTCATCAACATAGAGTAACAAATACAGTAAACATGTGTCTTTATCTCCAGTCTGATAGATGCAACTATCATAACTCTTTTAAAACCTACAGATATCATAAAAAAATCAAATCTCTTATACCACTGTCTTGGAGATTGTTTCAAACCATATAGAGATTTCTTGAGTAAACAAGCTTTAGTATCACCATTGTTCAACTCTACTCCATCAGGTACTCTCATGAAAATTTGTTCTTCAAGATTCCCATGCAGAAAAGCAGTGTTCACATCCATTTGCTGTAGATGGTAGCCATTTTGTGTGACAATAGACAATAAAATCCTAATTGAAGTATGCTTAACCACATGAGAAAAGATTTCTGTATAATCTATACCTTCTCTCTGTATAAAGCCTTTAGTAACCAGTCTTGCTTTAAATCTCACTTGTCCACCTATTGCAGATTCATCCTTCTTCTTGAATATCCACTTGCACCCTACCAACTTAGTATTCTTAGGTACAGTGATAATGTCCCAAGTTTCATTCTTATAAAGAGAATCAAGCTATTCCTGAATAGCTTTCATCCACATATATTTCTCATGACAGGTGACAGCTTCAAGATAGATGTTTGGTTCTGTATAGCAGATATATTTTGCAACACTGAGAGCATAAGAGACCATATATGATTTTTCTACTCTCCCAAAACCATACATATTTTGTGTTTGCCTGGTAGATCTCTTAATTCTGTCAGTAACAAGATTGTAAGTGGATCTCTCTGCAACTTGATCACTAGTCTCAGATATATCATCAACTTCATGTACTATTGTATCAATTACTTGTGTATCAGGTATTTGCTCCACCTCAATGTTGATTCTCTCTTGATCTTCATTAGTAATAGAAGAGGTCTGTAGCTGAATTTCAGTTGTATTATGAGACTTGAGAAGCATTATTTTCTCATTAAAAACAACATCTCTACTACGTATGCATTTCTTCTGATCAATGCACCACAACTTGTACCCTTTAACACCTGTAGGATATCCCAAGAATACACATCTCAGTGCTCTAGCATCCAACTTGTCTTGTTTTGTATGAACAAGCCCTAAACATCCAAACACCTTCAAGTGATCATATCTGGGAACATGACCAGACCAAACTTCTTCAGGTGTTTTGAACTTTAATGCTGATGTAGGGCTTCTATTGATCAGATAGCAAGCTGTATTTGCAGCTTCTCCCCATAATCTATTTGTGAGACCAGAACTAATAAGCATGCACCTTATTCTCTCTAGAATGGTTCTATTGTATCTCTCTGCAACACCATTTTGATGTGGTGTGCCAGGATAGTTCTGTGCCTAATGATTCCTTTTTGCTTGCAGAAATCATTGAATTCACCTAACATATACTGCAGACCATTGTCAGTCCTTAGATACTTCAACTTTCTTCCAGTTTGATTCTCAATTTCAATCAACCAATCTCTGAACCTAGAGAATGCCTCATCTTTGGATTTTAACACCATAAGCCAGACCTTTCTTGAATAATCATCAATGATAGACATGTAGTACTTGCCACCACTTAAAGTCTCAGTTCTTGCAGGTCCCCATAAGTCAGAATGCACATAATCAAGTGGCTCCTTAGTGGTGTGTTTACCAGTTTCATAACCTGATTTATGTGCTTTACCCAAAACACAATTCTCACATAAGCTTAGTTTAGTGATTTGATCATCCCCTACCAGATTTTGCTTAGATAGCTCCTTTAACCCTTTAACACTGATATGAGCTAGTCTCTCATGCCACAGTTGTGTTTTATCATCACTAGATACACTAGAGACTATACCAGAAACAATTTCACCTTGCATGATATACAAACCATTGATCAAATCTGCTTTAATTACTGATGTACTGCCTTTCATAACTTGCATAACACCATTTTCAGAACCATACTTGTATCCCATTTTATCAAGTGTTCCTAGAGATATCAAGTTTTTTTCAATGCTGGTACATATCTGACATTTGTGAGGATTCTGACAATCCCATCATGCATCTTTAATCTTATATTACCAGATCCTTTAACATCACATGCATAATCATCACCAAGAAGCACATTTCCTCTATTCTCATATTTGAAATTCTCAAACCACTCTTTTATAGGGCACATATGAAAAGAGCATCCTGAATCTAATATCCAATGTAAACCACATTTAGATTCAGTGATAGAGAGTACCTCAGCTTCATCATAAGTTTCTGGTGATTCTGTCAAATTTGCAGAATTTGCTCCACCTTGCTCAGAGGTGCCTTTCCCATTCTCTTTTCTCTCTTTAGTAGAAAACAATTTTTCTTCAAATGGCTAGGTTTCTTGCAGTGAAAACACTTTCTCTTCTCAGTGTTGTCACTCACTCCATTGTAAGATTCTTTCTGGTGTTTGAACTTCCCATTCACCTTGCTTCTACCAGCTTGAGATTTGTTCCAGACTTGTTTAACCAACAAACTCTCAGCAACTTGATCAGATTGACTTCTAGTATTCTTCTGATCAAGCTTGTTCCTCAATGCTTTTTTCACATCAGAAGCTTTCAGATCATCTGGTTTTGTCATCACAATAGCATCAATAAAGTGCTCATAGCTCTTAGGTAGAGAGCTCAACAGAATAACTGCCTTATCATCATCTTGCACCTTAACATCCAATGCTTCAAGCTCCATACACAACTTATTGAACTCATCAAGTTGTTCAATAATTGATCTATCAGATCTCATCTTGTATGAGAAGAATTTTTGTTTCATATGCATCTTGCTTGCAGATGTTTTTACATGATACAGAGATTCAAGCTTGTCCCATACTCCTTTTGTAGTTTTCTCTTTAATCACTTCTCTCAAGGCATTATCTCCCAGCGAAAGAATCACAGTGCTCCGAGCTTTACCAATGATGCATTTCTTCTCAGCATCATCATAATCCTTGGGAAATCCATCGTCTCCTAACAATGCGTGATTCAATCCTTGATGTTCAAGAAGAGCCTCCATTTTCACTTTCCATAAAGTGAAATCAACCTTCTCTGTAAGCTTCTCAATATTAAACTTCGCCATTGAAGCCATTGATTACAGTTATCGATTCGAGTTTCCCCCATACGGCCCCAATTGTTGCGATTCAACAATCAATCGATAACTAATCAAAGAACAATCGATCGAACTAAACAAGAATCAATCAAAAAATACTCTGAACAATCAAAACGCGATGATTTACGTGGTTCGGCAAATGCCTACATCCACAGGAGTAACCAGAGATTCTTTTATTGATCAATCGTAGCAACAAATCAATACAACAAAGCTTCAACTGATATCGATTTACGGAAGAACAAAACTCTGAAAATGAATTGAGAGAGGAAGAAGAAGATGACGGTTAAAATCGTTATTCAAGAGAAAACGTAATAATGAATAGTAAAGACGCAAAACTATTTATACTACTCTTCTCCGCCTTATGACGTCATGCCACGATGCTTCAACCAATCAGAAGCCAGCAACACACAACAATAAGTAGAAACACTCTTCTTATCACAATTGTTACGTTTCTTCCTTCTCAAGAACAAGTAAACCAGAACAGAAGCAAATTTGCTAAATCTTCATGCTTCTTCTTCTTTAATTCATCATCAGAATTCAATCTACTCCCACAAGAGGAGATAGAACTCTGTTGGAGATGGTGTTGCAGCAGCTGTAACAATTGCATAGCAGTTGTTGCAACGCTGGGACGCTCGGACACGCCCCTTTTAATTTTTTTTCTTTTTTCTTTCTGAGTTTTTTTCTGTTTTCTTTTATTCTTATCTTTTGGTTTGGTTTTTTTTCTTTTGTTTTCTTTTATTTCAATCATTGTAATTTTTTTAATTAGAAGTATTAGAAGTATTGTTTAATTAGAAGCACAATTATATATAAAACAACACTAGTAAAATTTGAAATATAAATTATTTGAAATTAAAATCACACTTTCAATTTTAAAAAAAAAATTACAAATCCTAAAAAAGGTAAAACATACTTAAAAAATGTAAATTAAATTATAATCATCCACCCTTACGAGTTACGATGTTGCCATATGTCTTCGATCATTTTTTTTAATTTTAAATATTATAATTTTCAATTTCAAGAATTGTAATTTTAGATTTAACGTATTGTAATTTTAGATTTAAGTGATATATTTTTAAAAAAATTAATGTAATGTATTATAATTAATTAACGACATGTAAATTACATGAAATCAAGAATGTAGTTTGAAAGGAAATGAGAAAAGAAAATGAAATGAAAAGTTAAGTTTGAAGAAATGGAAAAAGGAAATAAAATTGTATCTCAACTATTGGAGTAGAGAGTTGTATATAAGTTTGCAGTGAGTGGAATGCTGATGTGACAAATAAAGTGGATTGCAAAGAGTTGCAACTGATAAAAGATGGTCTAAGGAGCAGGGGCGTTTGGTAGCCCTATAAGTCCATTTTTGGGCAAAATCGAACATCTAATGACATGTTTGGCAAGCAAAATTAGATACTAGACCCACCCCTAATGGTCTCACCCTCTCACTGTAGCAGTGAGCCTCCACGTGTGCGACCCGCTGCTACAGAGAGTGGTGAGACCATTGGGTGAGGGTCTAGTGTCTAACAAACCGATTGGTAATCTTTTGGGCTATTTGGATGTTCAATCACTAAAATGCGGGAGTAATCGATACAGTGAGAAGTTATACGATGTACACATTTACTCTCTGGCCTCTAGCAGTGTAATGGTCATGCCATTGGCTGAACATGCTGCATCCGTGCTCCGAGGAGCAAAGTCGTCTCGTTCAGTGAAGAAACCGGGCTGTTTCGCTTCAGGAAATACACCCTCGTTCCCCAGCATCAGAACGACAGACGACATGTTTGGCCTATCTTGTGGATTTTGTTGCACGCACAATAAGGCTACATGAATTGTTCTTGCAACTTCTACCAAGTTGAGGGAGTTAGCTATAGAAACGTCTGCCAGTTCTAGTGACCTCCCTTCTCTATAAAGTGTCCATGCCTGCACAAAATAAGTAACATCACCCTACATTAATTTCTTATGCTAATAGGCTTATAGAGAATACCCAGATATTTTTAAGCGATGTGGGATATTTCACAGGTTTAGTAGTTACTGTATGGAATTTGTGACAGACAAGTACTTACATATCCCAGAAGGTTGAAACTGTGATCTCTGTGGGAAAATCCCCTGTTTCTAATTCCGGTAACAATCTCCAACACTAAGACACCGAAGCTAAATACATCTGACTTCACTGAGAACAGGCCGTGGATTGCGTATTCTGGAGCCATGTAGCCACTGCAATGGAGTATAGACACGAAAACAATTTTTAAAATACAATGACAATGGTGTAAAATGTGTATTGGGATTTGGGACTGCTGTAAATTCTTACTATGTTCCAACTATTCTGCGTGTTTTAGCTGCACTCTCGTTTCCTCCAAAACTTCTTGCCATCCCAAAGTCTGATATTTTCGGGTTCATCTGAGAGTCCAAAAGCACATTGCTCGCCTTGAGATCTCGATGGATGATTCTCAATCGAGAATCTTGATGAAGATACAACAATCCTCTAGCTATTCCGTTTATTATTTGGAATCTCTTTGGCCAATCTAGCAGCATTCGTTCTGTTTGATCTGCCAAAAGATTCCTATAGTCAGTATCAATCAGCATATTCGTACACGACTGATAGATTTCTAGAACAGAAAATAAACGCTCACCATATATGAGAACATCGAGGCTTTTGTTTGGCATATACTCATATATTAACATACTCTCTTCACCTCCGATGCAACAGCCTAGAAGCCGAACAAGATTTCTGTGCTGAAGTTTAGCAATGAGGACGACTTCATTCTTGAACTCATTTAGCCCTTGCATTGAGTCCTTCGCTAACCGTTTCACTGCAATTTCCTGCCCCCCTTCTAAGATGCCCTGCGATCAGAACATGTCCATCCGATAGTTAAGCTCACTTATATGAGTTCTTCATAACAGGTTAATCAGAAAAGTCTCTGACCTTATAAACAGCGCCAAATCCGCCCTCTCCAATTTTATTACTGATAGAGAAGTTATCTGTTGCTGCCAAGATTATTGACAAATTAAATACCGGTATCTCAGAATCTTTTTTGGGACGTCTTTCATCATACAATCCTGCATCAACAGGAATGGAAGCGAGTGAGCAATCTTAATATTGTGAAATCGGACTTACTAACGCAGAAGAAAGTCTCTACCTCCTTTCAATGTTGGACTATTCTTCCTCCAAATATAAATGAAGATGGTCAGGCAAATAACAACGAGTAATACAGTGACTGATGACAAACTTGCAATCAGAATCTGTCTATTATTTCTGTAGCCAGCATCTGCATTGTATGATCAAAAGTTTTTATAAATTTCTAGACAATATATGAAGAATCAACGTAGCTGTTCAAGGGAATACCTGATTCAGAAGAAGCCATTCTAATGTATATGTCTTGTCCGTCTCGTGCTGTGCTTCTTATATCAATCAACTCCCTGTACCAAAGGCACCCGCTTCTTGTTCCAATATCTAGCTGCGTGTAAGCTGTACAAGAACAATTCCTTGCACATTCCGCTCTGCACTCATCAAGTGTCATTTGTGTACTGTACCATGCATATCTCGCATCTGGCAGTTTGATTCCAGAGTACCTCAAAAAAATATCGCCCTCACAACTCAGATTACTCCTTCTAACACATCCGTTCGTCCAATCTGCCCAACCATCAGGGTCTCTTGGGACGAATCTATCAAGACACCCACATGGTGGAGAATTCCCAACATTACAGATCCCAGACGGACCGCACAACCCATATGTGCTACATACATCCACTGGCAGAATACGAAATGCAACCCACCCTCTCCCATCCACCCATGTTGATTGCTGCATAGTGCTATTCTGGTTCACTGTAAACCTTGACCGAATCGATCTGTCGATGGGATACTCTCCATATCTTACCTCGTTCTCATTCATCACGAATGAGTCCCTATACGCTACCCTAGCTCTTCCAGCCTGAGTCCCACTGAAGTGTATACCGTTCCAGGGACCTATCCTCAACTGAATAACATTACCCCTTCTCAGGATTAGTTGTGGAAATCCAGTTGGATCCAAATGGAAATTGTAATCTCCTGGAGCAGGATCATCTACACCCCTCCATGACACTGCATGTGTATCTAAACCTGTAACCAAGTTTCTTCCAAGTCTCATACCTGGTAAAACAGTATCTGTTGGATAATCGAAACTCTGCCATGCAAAATTTTCCGGCCTGTCATCATTTGCGCCTCTGACGACAAGATTACCTGTGTCAAGCAACTGGGCAATCGGATTCTGCACTAACCTTGAGTTGTTTGAGGACCATATTATGCCATTTGTTTCATTAGCTAGGACCAAGATTCCTGGTTCCATAACCTTCAGGACTACGCCTGTCGTATTTGTGATCGGAACAGCTCGATTGGCAACCCACACGATGGTCCTGCTTGGTATATTTCTGAACCACACGCCAAGATACCAGTTCATGGAAGCTCCAGGGGTGAAGAATCCGAGTTCGAACCTTCCACCAGATGACACCAATGTCTCACCATCTCTAATGCTAACTGTAGAACTTACAGTATCTATCGCATGGGCATTTGATTTAAAATTTATCGAAGATATAATAAGAAATAAAGTGAGAGCTTCCATGGAAAGATTGTATTTTTTGACATACTAATGAACTAAAACTCTTTATGGATTAGCAAACTGAATATAGGTTTGCAGTCAACTTTTTAGCAACTGAAGATATTTACTGAGCTTCTAGTATTGTCAACAAAATTGCAAGTTCAAATAAGAATTCATCAATGGCGGCTCAATAATAGTAACTCTTTTGCTTCGACCCCACAAAATGAATGGCTATAATAATAGTACAAACTATCTACCCTCTAGCATTGTAATGGTAATTTCATTGGTTAAACCTGTACTAGTTGGATTCTTAGCAGCTAAAACATCTCTTTCTGTGAAGAAACCAGGCTGTTTGGCTTGAGGAAATGCACCTTCACTTTCTAACATATGGACCACAGTAGACATAGTTGGTCTGTCTTCTTGATTGTTTTGCACGCATAATAGCCCGACATGGATTGTTCTTACAATCTCCCGGAAGTAAGATGAGTCTGTTAGACAAGTGTCCACTAGTTCCACTAACCTCTCTTCTTTATAAAGTGTCCATGCCTGCGTTAAGTAGATATGACATTGATTTCGTTCTCCTACTGTAAACTCGTGCTTGGAAATGCAAGTAATCAAGAATTGATGAATTGTATTTGGAAGATTGATGCACAAGTTGTCACTGGAAGAGTAGTACTTACATGCCCAAGAAGATTGAAACTGTGATCATTATGGACAAAACATCTGTTTCTTGTTCCACTCAGAATCTCTAAAAGGAGGACACCGTAGCTAAATACATCTGATTTCACTGAGAACAAGCCATCCACGGCATATTCTGGAGCCATGTAGCCACTGCAATGGAGTATTACCATCAAAACTATTTTAGAAGCAAAGAAAACAGCGTAAGATCAAGTATGTCAAATGGGACTTTTGTGATTCTTACTATGTTCCAACGACCCTGTGTGTCTTGGCTTCAGTCTCGTTGCCTCCAAAACATCTAGCCATCCAAAATCCGATATCTTCGGATTCATCTCATAATCCAGCAACACGTTGCTAGCTTTGAGATCTCGATGAATAATTCTCAATCTGGAATCATGATGAAGGTACATGAGACCCCTAGCTATTCCAATGATGATATGGAATCGCTTAGGCCAATCAAGCAGCATTCGTTTTGTTTGATCTGCAAAAGTTTTCTTAGTCAGTGACATCACAGATAAAAGCCAATGTTTAACACAACTGATAACCCCTGACAGAAAAAGAACGAAAGGGAAACAATCACTCACCAAACAGAAGAACATCTAAGCTTTTGTTGGGCATATACTCATAAACCAACATACATTCTTCACATCGGATGCAGTAACCTAGTAGTCGTACTAGATTCCTGTGCTGAAGTTTAGCAATGAAGAGAACTTCGTTCTTGAACTCATTTCCCCCTTGCATTGAGTCCTTTAACGGCTATTTCTTGCTCTCCTTTGAGGACGCCCTATGATCAAAATTTGTTCAAGTGATAAGTAATACTAATGTAATTCAAGCTTTAGTCATGCCTTTAAATAGTTTTTTCTCTTTCTTTAACAATTCAAAAAGGGTCTGACCTTATAAACAGGACCAAATCCACCATGTCCAATTTTGTTGCTGGTTGAAAAGTTATCAGTCGCGGCCAAAATTACAGGTAAATCAAAGGATGGTAACACTTGTTCTTTATGATTGATTCCTTCATATAATCCTGACCAAAAGAACAAAACCAGTATCTCAGAAGATGGATGCAGGAAAAAAATTACCACCCTTAAGTCTTCTTACCTTTCTTTGCTTTTAGTGCATTCTTTCTCTTGATGTATATAAAGAAGCTCAGGCCAACAAGAACAACTCCAATCACTGATGTCAAGCTTGCTATCAGTATTCATCTATCCTTGCCTTCTGATTCTGCTGCTTCTGCAATATGTCATTCCCAGGCTAAATTACATATTCGAATATGAGAAGTACTTGTGTTAGACGGTCTAATGGTTATACAGGTACAGATTAGGGAACACTTAGCTCGGTTCTGGTGTTGTTATTTCTAATATTTAAGGCTTGTCTGACTGCTAGACTAACACAAGTTTTGGTCTTCCGGTTTACGCACTAAGCATGAAGATAAAGTAGTTGATTTCAAGAAGATTATTTACCTGCCTCTGAAGACGCCATCCTAATGTATATATCCTGTCCATCCATAGATAGCCTTCTTATATCTATCAACTCTCCATACCAATACAAGCACCCGCTAACTCCTTCAATGTTTAATTGCGTGTAAGCTGTGCAAGAACAATTCCTTCAGCATTCCCTTCTGCACTCATCAAGCGTCATGCTTAATTCATGCCGAGAGTATCTCGCATCTGGCAATTTGATCCCAGAGTACCTTAAAAAAGCATCACCTTGGCAACTCAAATTTCTCCTCCTGATGCATCCATTTGTCCAATCCGATCTAACCCAGTCGCCAGGATCTCTCGGCAAGAATCTATCCGGACAATCACACGGCCTAGAATTCCCAATAGTGCAGATTCCATTTGCACCACACAAACCATAAGTATCACATATATCAGAAGGAATGTTGACATTCATTATCCAACCTCTTCGATCCACATATGCCCATCTCTGTAGAACGCCTCTCCGAATCACAGCAAACCTCCCTAAGCCTGATGCGTTGTGAACAGGATTCACATAGGCTACCTCATTCTCGTTCATGACTAATCTGTCCGCAGAATGATAACCTGGGCTGCCACTGAACTGTAGTCCAGTCCAGGGGCCAACCCTATGTTGAACAACATCACCCCTTTTAATGAGAATTTGTGGAAATCCAGTAGGATCCAAGTGGACACTGAAGTCTCCTGGAGCAGGATCATCTATTCCTCTCCATGACAAGAAATAAGTCTCGAAACCCGTCACTAAGTTCCATCCAAATTTCATACCTGGCAAGTAAGTATCAGCTGGATGATCAAAACTCTGCCACACAAAATCTTCCAACCTGTCATCATTCACTTCTCTAACAACAAGATTTCCCGAGTCAAGCAACTGGGCAACCGGATTTTGCAACGACGTAGACGTGTTAGTAAACCACATTACTCCACTCTCGTTTAGAAGGGCCAGAATCCCAGGACGGTTAACATGGAGGACTACACCTGTGGTGTTGGAGATAGGAATATCCCGATTGGCCACCCAAACAATTGTTCTAACATCTATATTTCCATACCAAATGCCAAGATACCAATTCCCGGAACTTGCAGGAGTGAAGAATACTAGTTCGAATGTCCCACCAGAAGACACCAGTGTATCACCAACCTGAAGGCCTTTAGTAAGATTTAAGGTATACTGTTGCAATTGATATTGAACAGAAGATAAGTAGTAATAAGATGAAAAACGATTCTTCCATTAGGCATATTAAGAACTCCTGTGTTAACTACATGTGTTTCACCCTAGCTTCTCTTATAATTTCTTTCTTAACTTCCATTACTAAGGTCTTCCTCATAAAATTCAAAACCAAAAAAGAAGAAGAAAAAGGAGGAAAGAAAAAGAAGCAGCACAACATGACTTTTCTTTGTCTTTTCAGAAACTTACAGAATCAAATTTGCAAATGGAATGGAGGGAGTAGAAAAGTAGCATTGACAAATCAAACCATGCCCACAGATTAAGTTGGGGTAGCAAATTTGCAAATACTCTCTATGTCCTGCTAAGATACCGCACAAACGAATTTGTGTCCAAAGTTTGATATCGAATTACACTTTTAAACTATGTCGGTAAAATTCTAAAAATAAATTTTATATTGTTTATCGGTATAGTTTGGAGTAATTCAGGGTCAAAGTTCGACAATCAAACCTGTATAGTTTGAAGTACCTATAAAGCTGGAGGGAGCATGTCTCGAACAATGCTTAGTCATATGTTCCTGAATATATCTTAGCACAACTGCACAAAAAAATCCTAAAGTTCGACGGGAAGTTTTCATTTTGTTTAGTGAAGTACCATAAAGCTGAGTACAAACCATAGAATCATATTTCCATTGTCCAGATCTCATCTCCCCGTTGTCTTTTTGAACGGTGTGAAAAATCAATTGTCATTCGTAAAATATATAAATTTTTTACGACAATTAATTTTTAAAATGCCAGTATGAAATTCATTCCTCCCATAAAATAAGTATGACCAAAATTTTTAACACTTTTTTTTTTTAAAGAAGATGCTTTAAAAGTTTGTGGGAAGATAATATCGGGATGGAATTTGGAAGGAGTATAATTGAAGGATTATGCATACGTTGTGAAAAGTTGCGTTTAGCTTGGGTGAAGGGTGATATATGAATGATAAATAGAGGTATATGTTGAGCTCAACTGAGCTTGAATTGATCAAATAGCAATATGGAATTACAATGAAGAAGAGGGGTAAACTACACAAAACCCCTCCAATTACATGCACGAAACACATTCAATTATTAAAATAGCACCAAATCCCCTGAAATATTAATAAACATTGCATAATATACCCTCAATTATCAAAATTGCACCAAATCCCCTGAAACATTAATAAACATAGCACGTTTGACCCTCACTTATTAACATTACACCAAACCCCCCCGAACCGTTGAAAAAATAGCGGAAAATTCCTTTTTCATCCAAATAACTGAAGATGCGCTTCACACGCAACAAATAAGATTATTTATACCTATAATGTTACAAACTTACACCTATTTTTTAACAAAAGAAATTACAATTTTTTATTAGAAAGCCATAAGAAATTAGAAAACAATTAAATAAATAAAAGGGATATCTCCGATTCCGCAGAACACTAGGGTTGTCAAAAAACAGTGAGCGTTTGGTCACCATTAATGAGTACAAATGTCTTCATTGCAAGGTCGTAAGGTCAGTGTTTCTTTATTCTTTTTATTGATTCTTACTGTTTTTAGTTTTCCATTTAATCTTATAATGGTACATTGTTATAATTATAAAAAAATAGAAAGAAACATTGATCGAACGACCAGATGGTCACAATTTATGGGATTCATAGTAGTACATGAAAAATCGAGACTGTCATTTTTATATCCTATAATTATTTTTAATGTTTTAATTATGACTTTTGGTAAGAAAGATTTTCCTTATAAATTTAATAAAAACTATACGTAACTTTGTAACTCAACAAGTATGAATAATGTCCGGTCTCATTTTCTGTATGTGAAGAACGCATTTAATAATTGGTAGTTTCAATTTTCCGCTATATTTATTTACATTTTTGGATATTTGGATAAATTTTGATAATTGAGAGGAAAATGAGGTAATTGTTATTGTTTCAGAGGGTTAGGTGCAATCAAAATAACTGAGGGTGTTTCGTGCAATATTTATTCATGTTGGAGGAATTTGGTGCAATTTCAATAATTGAGAGTGTTTTGTGCCTATTTAGTATAATTGGAAGGGGTTATGTGGAGTTTTCTATGAAGAAGAGATGAGTTATGATAATGAAGAATAAATATTTACACTACTAAATTGCATCTGTATATAAGACTACTAAAGCTTTTTTCTCTCAACACTAATCCTAACCAGATTCTCCTTCATTATATAAAACTTCTTTATGATAGAATTCAACATCAGGAGAACAGAGAATAGTTTTATGATGAACTAAGTAAATTCAATATTATGAACTGCAGGAAATTCATATGTTACTCAATTTCATGAACTAACAGGAAATTCAGCTTGTGAACAGGTAAAGTGAACTTCATGAACTAAAGGAATTTAGCTTGTGAACAAGTAAAGTTCACCAAAGCACAACAAAATTGATAAAATTTCATCTCATCTAAAAGATCGAATTTGTAGAGAGGTGTGAAATCTAGTCATTTATATTAATACTCCAATACTCCCTGCACTCGTGGTCGATTTCAACCTCTTTGGGGAGGCCATTCGAGTGGAAATTTAATATGGGACGGAGATTGTATCCGTGGAGATTCGAAAGTCATTCTCCGATCTAATTGAAGGCAAAGGGGGAAGATTTCGCGAGACTCCCAGATTGGGCGTGAGCTAGAGGCTTTGATACCATAGTTTAATAAGTTTTGTTCGGCTCAAGTACATGAAGTCAATTGTGGCCATTTTAATTTCAGTTTTCAATCTTGACAATTTTTTTACCTTTTTGACATAAAACTTACATGAAGAACTTTAAGAAAGAGTGTTGGAATGAAACTTCCTGTTGAATATGATATGTTTACCTGACTCTGGAGTCTTGACAAATACTTCATTGTAGTGTTACACAAGAAAATGTGACAGATATATATATATATATATATATATATATATATATATATATATATATGTATATGTATAAAACAACACTCCTAGATAAATCTTCCCATAAAGTCTTGTTTCGATTTCTTGTGGATCGAAAATAGTGACACAAGCAGACAATTCTAGGAAGCATCATACCTGAAGACAAGTCTAAGCATGCTTGACTGACTGCCAACATAACATTCTGGTCTGAATTTGCCACATTAAATAGTTACAACCATTGAAAAATTAACAATACTAGCATATAGAATCATTAACTTGGTTGTTGAATCTTAGAAAGATTGACTCTGGGATCCCATGTTGGTCTGGATGTCTATCAAACCACTCATAGACTTAAATGAAAGATTGTAAAAGATCTTGCATTTCCTGGAACCGACGTTTGAGAATGTGCTGGTGTGTACACGTCTGCTGGACATTGCATCTGGAGAAAGATCTGTTCCACATTGCACCAGTGTGTTATCTGCCTTCTGGCATTGTAATAGTCATTTCATTGGTTGAACTTGCGGCATTTGTGCTTGTTGAACTCTGAACAGCAAAAACATCTCTTTCGGTGAAGAAACCAGGCTGTTTGGCTTCGGGACATACACCCTCATTGCCCAACATCAGAATCACAGAAGACATGCTTGGTCTATCTTCCGGACTTTGTTGCACACATAATATCCCCACCTGAATTGATCTTAGAATTTCCCTGATGTAAAATGAGTCTTCTAGAGAACGGTCTGCAAGTTCCAATGATCTCCCTTCTTTATAAAGTGTCCATGCCTGCGTAAAAACTAAACAATGTGAATCTCTCTCTTGTATAATTTCCAGAAATCGTAAGCAATAGTACCTACATGTCCAAGAAGATTGAAATTGTGATTGTTATGGGAAAAACCCCTATTTCTCTTTCCGCTAACAATTTCCAGAACTAAGACTCCGAAGCTGAACACGTCCGATTTCACTGAGAATAGGCCATCCACTGCATATTCTGGAGCCATATAGCCACTGCGATATTGATTGTCAACATTAGAGATAATCAGATATTGAAATTGGATTAAAAAAGATACATATCCATCACATGTTGAAAAAGATTCATACTATGTTCCAACAACCCTTCGCGTTTTAGCTTCAAACTCGTTCCCTCCAAAACTTCTTGCCATCCCAAAGTCTGATATCTTTGGTATCATCTCAGAATCTAGCAACACATTGCTGGCCTTGAGATCTCGATGGATAATTCTCAAACGGGAATCTTGGTGAAGATACAAGAGTCCTCGAGCTATTCCATTGATAATCTGGAAGCGCTTTGGCCAATCAAGCAGCATTCTTTTGTTTTTATCTGATATAAGTTTTGTTAAGTAAGCATCCTGCTGCTGATGGTTTATCAACATAAATGAATTTCAAAAGAGAGAAAAAACTCACCAAATAAAATATAGTCAAGGCTTTTGTTAGGCATATACTCATATATCAGCATACTTTCTTCTCCTTCAATGCAACAGCCTAGAAGTCGTACAAGATTTCTGTGCTGAAGCTTGGCGATGAAGATAACTTCATTCTTGAATTCATTTAGCCCTTGCATCGAATCCTTTGCTAACCGTTTCACTGCAATTTCTTGTCCTCCATCCAGCACTCCCTTATAAACAGAACCAAATCCACCTTCACCAATCTTGTTTTGGAACGAAAACTCATCTGTAGCTCTCAAGATTGTAGAAAAATCAAACATTGGTAGCTCTGGGTCTCTGTGATGACTTCCATTATACGAGTCTGCAACAAATAAACAGGATTTATTCAACTTTGTGTCTGTTTCATGACAATGAAGTTAAATTTCCCTTTCTATTACCTGCAGCACTCATCTTGGATCCACTCTTCCGCTTCCGAATATACACAAACAAACCTAGGCCCATAAGAAATGCTGCGATCACTGCTGATATCAGACTTGGGATTAGTATTCGTCTATCATGTCCTGCTGAGTCTGCAGTAAGTTTAATTCAATCAAAATGAGCAAGTTTTTGTTTCTGTAGCTAGCATAAATTTGACATTTTGGCTTAATCTTTTACCTGACTCAGAGGAAGACATTCTGATGTATATATCTTGTCCATTGGAAGATAAGCTTCTGATGTCGACCAACTCTTCGTTCCAAATCAGGCAACCGGTACCTCGGCTTATGTCTAACAGCGTGAAAGCCATACACATACAATTCCTCGAGCATTCCACTCTACACTCATCAAGCGTCATGCTCGTGTTGTGCCACGAGTTTCTGGCATCAGGCAACTTAACTCCAGAATATCTAATAAAAGTATCACCTGTTTCACAACTCAAATTCCTCCTTCTAACGCATCCATTTGTCCAATCAGTTCTAACCCACTCAGTAGGATCTCTGGGCACGAATCTATCAAGACATCCACAAGCAGGCGAATTCCCAATATTGCAAATTCCATATGCACCACACAACCCATAAGTATCGCATAAATCTGCCGGCATGTTGAGATAATTCACCCACCCTCTTCTTTCCACCCACGTCCATCTCTGCACAACGCCACTCTGATTCACCGTGAACCTGGAAATAACAGAAGGATCAATAGTCTCCTCTATGTACCTTACCTCATTCTCGTTATTAATGAACGTTAATCTATACGTAGTATCCCCTCTTGTATCTGGCGTACCACTGAACCGTATTCCATTCCATGGACCGATCCTGTATCTAATCTCATTACCCCTCCTAAGGAGTATCTGTGGCAATCCTGTAGGATCCAAGGGGAAACTGTAATCTCCTGGAGCAGGATCATCTGCACTTCTCCATGACACTACATGTGTCTCCAGACCGGTTACCAAGTTCCTCCCGAATGGCATTCCTGATAAATAAGTATCAGTTGGATACAAGAAACTCTGCCACGCAAAATTCTCCGGCCTATTATCATTTACGTCTCTCAAGACAAGATTACCGGTGTCAAGCAACTGTGCAATCGGATTCTGCAACGACCTGGAACTATTAGACGACCAAATCACCCCATTGGAGTCGTTAACTAGGACCAAGATTCCCGGCTCGACAACACGCAGGACTACACCTGACGTGTTTGTGATCGGAACAGCTCGGTTTGCAACCCACACGATGGTCCTGCCGGGTATGTTCCTGAACCACATCCCAAGATACCAGTTCATGGAAGTTCCAGGGGTGAAGAATCCCAGTTCAAATGTTCCACCAGGCGATACCATCGTCTCGCCATTTTGAATGATCTGAGTAGAATTTAGAGTATCTATTGCATATGAAGTTGAAGGGAAAATTGTTAAGGATAATGTAAGGAACAAAGTGAGGCCTAGAGATGATGCATCCATGGTGGATTAGCAGTCAACTGGAAATGTAGTATTAGCAAACTAGCTAGCTAGTAGTCTATGTGAACATGGTAAAAACTAAAAAAACAAAAGGTCATCTTTCAACAGGTTGCAGCATGTTGAATTTCTTGGTCATGGCAGTTGAAGATAATGAAAATGGCAAGGTCACGTTATTACGTTAAAATATCATTTTTTTCAGTTTAATTTGTCAAGAATATTGAAAGATCAAGTACGCGTTGTTCCAAGAATGAGGCTGGAACGGACCTTTGATCAATTTGACTTGTACTAACTAATTCATAGGGACAATAACTCAACGTCTGCTTATAGTGCCGGGTCAATCTAGGGTCCAAATGACTTGATCAATGCAAGTTACGTACTTTATGGGCAACTACCGCTCAAATAAGATAGGTCACATCACATACATTCTAGGAGGATGTACGTATTAGTTATACCTCTAACATCTGATAATGTAGAGGTATATCACAAGAATCAACTACAGCTTGAGAAGACTTCTACTTGTTCTCGATAAACTGCATATTTATTGAGAACTACTAGAAGTCTTCTCAAGCTTTAATTGATTCTTGTAATATACATATACGATAAATTCCCATCGACATCGCTTCACCCCTACATGTGGTACTTATAAGACCATGAGATGGGAAAATCCTCATTTTGAGACCGTAGTTATTCACATCTCCATGGGTGGCAGTTGGCGCACTCCCTATTTTGGTACCACAACTTTTTCACAACATTCTACGTTTGGCATCTCCAACTAAAATTTGCCCCAGAAACTTGGGGATTGACAGATTAAATTGAACACATGTCCTCAATTGACAAATTGAAGTACAAATCACATTGATTCACTTTTCTTATTCGCGAATAAAAAATATAAGAAAAGAAAAAATAGCTAGAATAACTAAAGTTGTGTTTCTATTGAACATTTTTCTGGAAAATCTTATTTTTTATTATTCCTTTTTCTTTTCCCTACTTTTCTCCAAATCAAATGAAGAGGTTACACGAAAATGTCTAATGCTAGATTTTTATGAGATTAATTTTAAAGTGATATTTCAATTTGTATTCAGGCTTAGCCTTTTTACACTTTTCACAACTTCTATATATACCCCATGGAGCCACTATAATTTAGACAAGCAGATTATAATATACTACTTCCTTCGTTCCGTTCGAAGTTTTCTATTTTGTCATTTTCGGTGTCTCATTTAAGCTTTTCTTTTCCATTTTTGTCCATTCTTACTCCAACTATAATATTTAATAGAGTTTATTACTTTTTGATACCCTGCTATGAACGGCGTTCTCAGAATAAACCCTCATAGACAAACAATTACATTTAGGCCAAAATTTCATTTTTTTTGTGGACTGGGCATTTGCCCTTATATTAGAATTTGCAAAACAAACACGCCCTTAAGGATAAAAAGTTAGGTTTTTACCCAAATATTTCTTCTTTACCAACATGTCCACCAGAGCACCAATTTACCCGTACAAAATCGTATTTTGACTGTATTATATATATATATATATATATTGAGGGACACGTGTCAATTTGTCGTTAAAATATGGGACGTTTAATTAAAAAGTGTAAAATAATTTCATAAATTTCCAAAAAAAAATAAAAAATTCTTATAAATTATAAGAAATAATTATATGTATTTTAAAATAAAAAAATTATAAATTAAAATTAAGATTATTCTTTAAGGTGGTTTGTATTTTGAGAATCATAATTCATTAAACTAGTTTTTAATTCTATTACTCCCTCCAATTTTTAATGTAAGACGTTTAATTAGGGTTTTCACACAAATTAAGATAATTCTCTCTTCATCAATAGTTTTGGTAAACAAAGAAAATATAAATGTTCCTCCTCCTCCTCTTCTTCTTCTTCTTCTTCTTTGTTTTCAACGAATCGAATTCCTCCTTTCTCTAATTTTACAGAGTCTGTGAAATCTTTTGATTCTTTGCCAGAAAGAATTGTTTGTAAGAGAGGATTCAAAACTGATTTCGGTGAGGAATCTATATGTGATGAGCAATATTTAGAGCTCAACAACTGCTCGTTATGTGATTTTCTCATCTTGGTTGCAACCACATTGAGCTGCTTCAGTTTTTCTACTTGTTGAGGGATTGGAGTTTTCTTTATGATTGATTTTGGTGAGAAAACTCCATGCTTGAACAAGTAAGAATCAATAAGTGTAATACTGTTTACTAGTAATAATTTGAATAATTAACAAATAATTATTAATAACAACTAGTTTGATGATTCTGAAAATTGAAACCAACTTTTCGTAATGTCAAAGAAAAATTAATCTGAATTTTAATTTTTTTATTTTAAAATAAAAATATTTTTTTATGATTTTTTTTTTCAAATTTAATTACAGTTAGGTAATATTTTGTTTCATTTAATTACATTTTGGTCCACACCTGATATTCACGTGACAAGGTTGACTAAGGCCTGTTTGATTCTGGAATATTGGAAAAGGGCATAAGGGTAAACTCCAGGTTTTAGTTCACTTGTGGTCAAATTTGTGGACCAAAATGTAATTGTTTGTCTATAGAGGTTTATTATGTAATTAGATACGCTAATAAGGTAGTCAAAAAATATCTCCCCTATTTAATATATTCAACTTTTCACAAAACACAACACAAAAAGTAAATTCAACACAAAATTTCAACCCCACGTCAGTATTTTAATCAAAAATTAATCCACTCTTATTTTTATCACTCCAAAAGTAAATGAGAAGTTTCGGACGGGACGGAAGAAGTAGTATTTATTCATAAAGATCTCAAGATGTGTTAGCTATAGATCAGAAATTGACAAAAAAAGGGGCAGTTATAATTATTTTGGCTCTTATTCTATTCCTACAATTCATCTTTACTTCGTGGAATCTTAGTTGGTAGTGTCTCTGGACGTAATTAAAATTATTGACGAACTGGATAACGAGTTGTGTGTCTTTCTCGTCACTTGTTTTCTATTCACCCATACTACCCCATATTATTGCATTTTATTTCCTAACATTACATAGATAAGTTTACAGTCAAACTCAAGAGATCTCTCTTAGATCTACATGATCGATGTAGATCGTTGGTTGTATGATTTCGATTTCTTGTAATTGTAAAGAACAACGAAGACATAGTTAGTTTGATGTGAATCGTCCAGTGATGTGGGTTCCAATCGAACCACATATAATGTTACGTTTTTATAATTGTTTCGGTTACTGTTTGTGGATTCGAGATTGATCGGATTGGGAGCAACCTTGAACATGTATGACGCAAAGTGAAGAAACCCCAAAAAAAAAAAAAAAAAAAAAAAAAAAAATGATTTGGTCAAACTAAGATGCAAAGTGAAGAAATCTAAAGCTGAAAAGAAGTGTGTTGCTTGTAATAACATTTTAGCTGCTATATCCTCCAACAACATGTCCATGCCTGAATAATTAGAGGTGACACACAAGTTACAACCTTTAATTCTTTCCACACACACGTAGTATGAATCTTCAATGTACACTTTAGGATATCTACTTATATTTCCTATCTTCACAACCTGTCATTAACATCATCCACTTTTTTTTTTGTCCAATTATAATTCTTCTGTACGCAATTAGATGAGTCACTAAACTCCTCTGGCTTCATCAAAGGTATCAAATATACCTTTGTATTATTGTATATATGAATCAATATGGTGCCTCTCTACTCATGGCTTCTATCTTTTTCAGAAAGTATATATTATCGAGAAATTTGATGCTGATTTTTTTAAGCATAAGTGTAGATAATATTTTAAATAATACTATATCAAATTATGTGTTACGAGTAAATGTTTATCTCTCATGACTATGATTCTGCACATTCTAGTATTTGTTTGGCACACGACTAAACCATGAAAACCTGTTAAAAATAGCTAAAATTTTTTAACTCGAAATTTTAACTCTATACCGAATAATACATTAGAGTTTTCAGATTTATGGAATTCTAAATGGAGAAGGTTAGGTTTCTAAATAGAAAGAAGAAGAATGATTAAAAAGGATGATTTATCTAGAACCTGTTGGGTGTTGTTCACCAAACATGCATATACATATATGATTAAAAAGATGAGAATTAATTAAAATGATGAAAGCGTGACAAACATCCCATCATCAAAGTGACCTAAACAACTTCAGCGTCAATCCTTCCAACGACGCCATGTCGTGTGTCACCTCTCGAATGGCTACACCCTTAATTTACTTTAATCAACCATTAACCTCCACTAACCAATCTTCCTTAATGGCAAACCACATCATTCATCAATTGCTTAATCCATTAATGCTACAAACAATTCTCAAATATTCACTGCCTTCTTAAACTCCAACTATCCTATGAGGTTTTTAAGGTTTTTAGATGAATATGAATAAACTAGTGAGCGTGGTGCTCAACATATTATTTTTTTTGTTTCTATGTATAATTAACTTGAATTATTGAATCTTTCAGTTACTTAAGTGCATCTCACATGTGTTATGAGTACTATATTCATTGTTAGAATATCACACATCACTTGTGAGTAGATCATGCAAACAACATACAAGGTGGATAACCTTCTCCCCCTTAATAAGCCCTTTTAAGGGGATGATGGTCCAACTTAATATGGTATCAGAGCAGGAGTGCGTGGTAGAATATCCCACATCATTTGTGAATAGATCATGCAAACAACATATAAGGTGGATAACATTCTCCCCTTATTAAGGCCTTTTAAAAGGATATGGCCCAACTTAATATTCATACTGCATTAACTTTTGTTGTTTAGTATCCCTACATCTCGCATAACTTTCGTAGATTTTAAAAAACTTCATACATTATCAAAACTGAAAACTGACTCACACGTAGTAACTAAAAATGATACTTTAATAACAAAATCTCCTGAAAAATGGTCTTTAAATAACTAATTATTTAGAGACGGATCTATGCTATCAAAAAAAGCATCCATGTGATTTAATCAAAACGTCTTTGCTGGTAACAAAATGTGTTTTTCGTATATGTGAAAAAACACCAATGTTAACAATATAGACATTTTGATTAACGACATCGATGGTTTTTTCACGACATATATGTAGATAAGTTATCTAGATACCGTATATCAGGAGACTTACTTTTCTTTTATACTTTAAGTTATACATTTTGTAAGGAGAGAAACAAACCATAAACTTTTATGCCTTGAACACACATGAGACATGAATATATAATCATTGGAAGCGAAAGAAACAACAAAATTCTTGTTGTACTGAATTTTTCTTTAGCCTGAGTAAATATTATGAAGAAGATGCAATGAGAAAGAAGCCAGAGAGTCTTTCTGGTCATATTTTTTTAGTGAGAGAGGCTTGCTCAAGATGAAGCCTACTCCAGATGAAAAGAACGATGATGAGGTGAATTAATATTGAATTTAAAGGGCAAATTAATACATTCACTTAGTACCAAATCTTCAATCTTACTCTCTTATAATAGACTTATAATAATAAAGTTTGGTTAGTAGGTATTGAAGTAGGAGAGAGAAGTCTGATGAGGCCTAGCTCAATTGGTGGTTACGTTGAGATGTCATGACCTCATAGATATTGGGTTTGATTCCCGTAGAGTGCGTATTTATAGTTATGAACAAACCTGCTCTCGATGGGAATTGAACCCATACAGTATAGCACTTTGCCCTGCATAACACTTAGTTCCTACGGTATATGGGCGGTAGGAACCACCTCTAGAATCATGCACGGCTGGTTGGTCTCGGGAAAGATTGTAACCCTCGAAAGCTCGTCGAGGACTTGGGGGGGGGGGGGGGGGGATAGATTGTAACATCCCACGTCGGTTAAAAAGTGGTTGGGATGAATGGTATATGCAAACCACCACTCTTCTATGAGGCCTTTTGGGTGGTTTCAAAAAGCAAATTCGTGCGGGCTCAGACCCAAAGCGGACAATGTCATACCAACGAGACGTGTGTGGGACATTCATGAGTAACCTCGTCGGTCCAATGGGGCCTCAGCCCATTAGTAGTCGGGTCATTGCAAGTAGTATCAGAGCGGGATGATCCGGAACTGCAGGAAGTAAGTGCCATGCGGGGCAAAGTGCTACACCGTATGGGCGGTGGGAGCCACCTCTAGAATCCTGCACAGGCAGTTGGTATCGGGACAGATTGTAACCCTTGAAAGTTCGACGAGGACGTCGAGAATTTAAGGGGGTAGATTGTAACATCCTGCATCGGTTAAAAGCGGTTGTGCTGAATGGTATATATGCAGACCACCACTCTCCTATGGTATGAGGCATTTTTGGTAATTCCAAAAGTAAATCCGTACGGGCATAGGCCCAAAGCGGACAATATCATGCCAACGAGTCGTGTATGGACCCGTCATGAGTAATCTTGTCGGTCCAATGGACCGGGTCTCGGCCCATTAGTGGTCGGGTCGTTACAACAGGCTTGTAAAGTAGGTCTCTACAATCCATCACTAGATGCACCACTATCTTCGGAGCCTGATCACCTACCGAGAATCAAATTTCACCTCAAGTCGGTGGATCCTCTGCTCCCAAGCTAGTTGCAAACCTAAGAAACTTTTACGAGGGACCGTCTTCGGAGAGACCAAATCAAACATCACATATTTTGTCACAAACCTCGCATATCTAGCAACAAACATCACAAGTTAATAAATGTATATAATGCAGGTGTTTATTATGCACACGATGTTTGTAGTTAAACATATGATGTTTGTACGCAAATATGTGATGTTTAGTTGGTCTCCCCAATAGACGGTTTCTCGCAAAACTTTGTAATTTACTAAAGGGCAAATTACATCTAGGCCCCCTGTTAGATTCAAATGTTGCAGATGGATACCAATCAGATCAACAATAACATCCAAGTCCTGTTCGATAAAAACCAATTACATGCAAGTCCACGAATTTGACTTTTGGCGAATTTAAACCTAGAAAATCCATTTTTGCCCCTCCTCAATTATCAGCTTTTGGAAATGGCCAAACAACGTATTTATAACTCAAAGTCCCTTAACAAAATTAATTTCTCAAAATATAGTCGCTTAAGTTTCTAAATTTTTTCTTTTCAGCCCTTATATAAACTAAATACTTACTCTAAAAATAATAAAATTTATAAAAAAATAAATAATACAATTTTTAGAATTTAAATATAATTTTCAAAAAAAATCAGGACTTAATTGCAAAATTTAAAAAAAAAATATTCTGGGCCAAATTGAAAGAAATCATAAGTCCCCAGCAAAATCAATTTGCAAGCCTAATCCCTGGTACAACCCTAATTCTCAAAAGCAAGGATTTCAAGTTTCTAAAACATTCAATTTAGTCCTTGTTTTTTCGAATTCGGTTTCAATCATCAAGCAAACTCAAGCAAGATCAAATCTCAATCATCACCAACATATAATCGTCCGAAATAACAATTAATTGATTGAAATAGGGTTCTAATTTTAGATCTCCAAATTCGAAATTTATGGTTCTTCCAAAGAACCCAATTCAAAACATAATTGGGAATTTATGGATCTTATCGTGACAAATAGGACCATGGAAATCCACGACCATCATCATTCGTTTGGTTCAAAAGCATAGAGGAAAGCTTCAAAGCTTTCATGGCCGTTATCAATGGCGGGCGAAGCTTTCATCGACGAAGCATTTATAATTTGCTACAACGTAACTACACAATCATTAGTATCAAAGCATCTACAAATTGTAGACACGATTTCTGATGATAATGAGTAACCAAAAGACATGAAGCTTTCGCATTCTCCGAACAGAGGAAATAAAAACAAAGGTGCTAAGTGCTAACCACTCAAACAAGCTTCAGGTAAATAATTGAGGAATTAAAGTATTTTTACAAAATCTGTTTCTATTTCTTTTTTACTTTAATTAAAAATGGTAGTATTTAGAGATAATTGCTTAGGGTATGTTTGGTTTGACAATAGTCAATTGTAAGCTTTAAGTTAGTCAACATAAAAACTGATTAAAGAACCTAGATGTAAGACCACTCTCAATGGGTCGTAGCTAAGGCCGTGAATACTGGTGGTCGTGAGCTAAGGCTGATTTAACGACCACTGCAGAAAAAAATTGTCCAACAGGTCGTGCTAAGGCCGTGAATAGTGGTTTTTAATTTTTTTTCGTATTTTTTTAACTTGCTTAACATATTATAAGAGTGTTTAGAAGTTGAAATTACTCAAATTGGATTCTTAAAACTCATTTTATAATTTATTGAGATTGAAATCAGAATGAAAAAAAATGAGAAAAAACAGAACAAATCTAGTACAAGATATGGATAATGACATTGAAGTATTGTTGTTTGCACTTTATGAGGATATGTACCATTGGATACCTGACTACACAGCATCAAACCCCATTCCAAAGATTGAATTCCAAGGTGAATCTCAATTTCATCTGAATTTGAAGTCTCAATTCCAACATGAATTTTGACTCGTTTCACTATAAATAGACTACACTTATTCATCCAAACCTCACACTCAACAACTCAATATCATATCAAATATCCAACTCAAACACTCTTTGCAAGATGTCTTCTAGTGAGCCGTGGAATGTGATCCCCGATGCACAAATATGGACGGAAGCCCAAGAGAATGTTGCTCGTACCTATCAAGACTTCCATTTATACGATGGAAAGATGACCAAGGAAAGTGTGGTATTCATGCTTCACAGTCTGTTGAAGTGTGCCCAGCTAGGGATGTGGTGTTATCCTCACAAGCCGGAGCAAGCCCTACTGGTGGTGCAGAACCAGCTTGCGGAGCAAGGTGCCAACTATACGTTGGAAGACATTAAGGCTAAGGTGGAGAAGCTCTATACAAGGAACTTTTGCTACAACAGGATCCTCACTTGGCCTTGTAAACGGCGTGGTTGCATTAGCTTCAGTGGTGGTAGGAATCGAGTCGACTTGAAGGTTTGGGCAGAGATAATGCGCTATGACTGTCACGCTAAGTGGTACTACGTGGTAGATGAACCACTATTTGAACAACTAAAGATGTTGTTTAAGAATGTAAGTGTGAGGATCCGGTGACAGATGCAGCAAGATGCCCCCCACCCGTGTTCAAAGACATTCCAATACAAGGTGAGGGATTCTCCTGCAGGGGGTAATTGAGCAACATAAATCACCCCTTATTGTCTGTTTGTCTCTCAATTAGTGTTTGTTGTTTGTACGTTTTATTAATCCTTAGGTTTTATTTTATGTTGTATTTGTGCTATGTTGTAATGTCTAATTTCCAATGAAATAAAAAGGGGTGACTATTCGTATTATGAAGAACTTGCATATTCGTTGAAATCAACTCAGAAACAACAATACATCAAACATTACAATGTAAACATGGTTGAAAGACAAACAATGCAAACAACAATACATCAAACATTACAATGCAAATCATAGGAAACAAACCAACATCACACATGCATAAAAATGAAATAAACAACACATTACAATGAAAAGAACTACTCATGGTTGAAAGACCAAACATGGTTCATCATGTCTTCTTGAAGCCGCAAATGGGTCTCCTTACTTTCTAGGTCAGCCCTTTTGCTCAAATAGCCATCCATTTCATTGATATTGGAATCCTTGCGTGTGTAGGCATTAAGCTCATCGTTGTGGATGCCTAATTCTACAACATCATCCATCATTGAATGCTATCACGTCTTTGTAGTTGCGATATAAGTGCCACTCATCCTCCACTATCATATTGTGCAAACAAATGCAACAATTCATGATCCTAGCAAGGTCTTCTCGGGTATGGGCCAATGTTGGATCCTTAATCACTTTGAAACGTGCTTGGAGAACTCCGAAAGCACGTTCGACATCTTTCATGCACGCCTCTTGCCGCATTGCGAACTTGGCCTGTTTTGGATTGATAGGACCTTTAATTGACTTCACAAATGTTGCCCACATAGGATATATGCCGTCAGTTAGATAGTCGTATTGATTCCCATTCACTTCGAAGTTAACAGCAGGAGCTTTTCCCCTTAGTAATTCGTCGAATACCGGTGACCGTTCCACAATGGTTTGATCATTCAACTTCCCTGAAACAACAAAGAAAGTATGCCAAATCCAAGTATCTTGGGATGCAACCGCCTCCAAAACAAGTGTGGCTCTCTTGTTTTTTCCTTGGAACTGCCCTTTCCAACCCGACAGACAGTTCTTCCATTCCAAGTGCATGCAATCGATACTTCCAAGCATGCCGGGAAAACCTCGACTAGTGTTCACCTGGACTAACTGACGTACATCCTCCGCATTGGCCCTCCTCATATATGTAGGACCAAAAACCGCAACAACACCATCACAAAAGGCCTTCAATCCCTCTAGCCCAGTCGTTTGACTTACACGAGTGTATTCGTCCACCATGTCTGCACATACACCATATGCAAGTTGTCGGATGGCAGATGTGCATTTCTGTTTTGCCGTAAAACCCAACCTCCCGGTAGCATCCCGACGTTGTTGAAAATACGGATCGTATTGCTCTAAAGCTTCGACGATCCGGAGAAACAATGGCCTTTGCATCCTAAACCGACGTCGGAACTTGACCGCTCCCCATGTTGGACGTTCAACAAAGTAATCGTTATCGAGTAGAACAACAAATTGTTCCCTCTTCCCTCTTCCATGAACAAATTGTTCATGGATTTTGTTGCTCGCAGTGGTTGATTATGTGAGGAGTGGCTTGAATAAGAAGTTTGGTAGCACGGGTATAGTAATCAGTTTGTGTGCTTGAAGAGGAAGAAGAGGAATCAGCATCAACTCTGAACTCATCAGTGATTAATTGCAGACATGTTTGGATATGTGTTTGAGTTTAGAGACGTTTTGAGTTTAAGAAGTGGAAGATGAGAGGAAATTGAGGTGTGGTGAAATGGGTTGTGAATGAGTTGTATTTATAGATCTCGAAAAAATATAGCCGTTGGTGTATTTTTTAATTTAATTTTACTTTATAAATTAATTTTAAAAAAATCAAAAAAAAATTTGGGGGGCCTCATGACCACTCCCAATTGTTGATCTGAGTGGTAGCCAGATGTTAGAAGGGCCCTCCCTTTACTAAACATGTGATGATGAATTATTGAACTCATAAAGTAGTTCATAGGGGTGAGCGCGGACGGGTGTAGGCGAGTTTTTACGAAAAATCAAACCGACCCACCTATGGCGGGTGATTATAATTATAAACCGAGGCGAGTGGAATATTTTTTCAACCCGCGGCGGTTCGGGTGATAAAAATGGCGGGCGAATTTGCGGGTGAATGTAGATAGAAATGGATGTAGTAAAAACTTGCAACTTGTGCAGAAATAGATGTGCAAGTAAAGAAAAAAAATCAACAACAAAGAGCATGTTCTGAACAAATAGGGGAGTGATTCTTTTGAATTAGTTATCTTACTTAATTTTAAAGATTTTCACGCAGTAATGGATGAAATGTTGACTCGAGAAGTTGTCAACTTGTATTATTTTGCTTGAATACATGACATAAGCTGAGAAGAACGAATGCTGGGTGCAAAAATGAAGATGAAATAGTGATTAAAGAGAAGAGTTGTAGGCTCAGTTAAACTATATCTATACTCAACAACATAAGCGAAGATGCAACTTTAATTAGATGGTCTCCTTATACTTAAATTCACAAACATATACTTACATACATACATAAAAATGGCGGGTGGGTCGCGGGTTGCACCCATCCGACCCACCACCCACCCACTAATGGCGAGTGAAAAAAAAAATTAACCCACCACACATTTTATAAAAAAATTAGTTGGCGGGTGCGGGTGAAAGGCGGGCGGTTTGCGCGAGTGGGTCGGTCGGGTGGATTTTTTGCTTGTCCGTAGAAAAATGAGAAAGTTGGGGACTAAAATGTAAATATTATTGGTTTGAACAACTTAGCCCCTCATTATCATTGATAACACTCACACCACAGCAATATAAATTACGAGGCTCAACTTCACTGTCACTTTCTTTCAACGCCATTTTCACTCACCCACTTGTTGTAATCAAAGAAACAACGAACAATTGGACAATGGCGACCAAAGTCTACATAGTGTAAGTATTTATTGACGATCGTTTAATGTCTTTTGAATTGATGATCGTGCGTAATCTTTTCTGTGGTTTCTCGAGTTTTTGATTTGTTAAATGCTCTCCGATTATCGAAATTTAGATGATTCTTGGATCTTATAGTATTTTTTTATTGGGATTCTTGATTCTGTGACGGTGTATCGATTTTGTATATAGTTAAGGGTTCAATTGGCTAACTGGGTTTTTGAATTGTGATCATTTTATTCCAGTTATAGATCTCTGTAAACGATTTCAAGAAATCTGAAAGAGTCCAAAAGATTGAAGCTTTTTGGGGATTTTTTTGACTTTAGGCTGATTGATGATACCTGTGTAGTTGTTATCCACTGATTATATGGAAGTGTGAGGTTGTTTGATGATGGGTTCAGAGTGAATGATTGCCTCTGTGGTGTGTGATTATGTTGTTTCAGTATGTAGAGCCTATCTTAAGGAATCGAGGAGTAGGACGTTGTCCATGTAAGGAAGTTGAGGTCTTGATGTTTTGGAGTTTTCAAGTGTTCTTGCTGATAATGGGCGGTTATTGTTTTCTAAAAATTGTTAGCTTGTTTGTTTTGTCGAATTAATGATTAAATACAATGTTGTTTCACAATGGGTATCCACTCTGAGGCTGGTGGGGTTCGGAAAAGTTTGATTGTTTAATCTTTATATTGATACTAATAGTTTCTAAAGTAATTGTGAATATGTGATATGAGTGACTGAACAAATTTCTGATTTTAAGAAGAGTAAAATCTCAATGAAGTTCATGCAGATAGCATTGAATAATGCAGCATGGTTTTTTTAATGCTGGTGCACAAGCTTCTCTAACAGCCCGGTCGTAGATTCTTGCATTATTTGCTATGAGGATATGGCCTATGTCTTACCCCGGGCCTAATATGTTTTGTTCCTTCTTTCTCTAATTGAAGTTCTGGATGACCTAAGCTGTTATTTTCCCCCCTTGTTCAATGGATTAGTATGAAAACTACAAAACGTTCTTGATTCTGAGGGTGATAGTTGTAACTCAGAAATTCATGGGTTTAACTTTTTATGTTAATGATATTCTGACTGACTTTGTTATTTTGTCGTATGAGCTTCATGTAGGTACTATTCTATGTATGGCCACGTGGAGAAACTGGCGGAAGAGATTAAGAAGGGAGCTGCATCCGTGGAAGGAGTTGAGGCCAAATTATGGCAGGTAATAAACTGTCTTCCCCTCATTATCCCGGTTGTGCATTTTTGCATAAGATAGTGATATCTACGGAGGTAATTTTTGTGTCATTTTACCTAATGTTACAACTTTTGTTTACAGTTCATTGAAGTTACAAAAGACTAATAAAGGAGAGTGAAAAACTACCTTATTGGCTAAATTATTACTCCCTACGTCCCAGTCCACATGTCACATTTCATTTGTTTCTTATGAGACTTCCACAATACGTGTTTAGAAACACCAGCTTACTTAACACTAAAGTTGAAATAATTGCTGCCTGGAGATTCTATTTGTAATTCTGCTATCTCCTGGTTCTTTTCTTGCAACTACAATCCGATTGTCGCCCCCCCCCCCCCCCAAAAACCACCACCAAAAAAAGGTGAAAGAAATGGAGAGAAACAACAAAGTGGGTGTAGATTTATACGAGTAAATCTTGTGTGTCTGTCAAGTACAATTATACATTTGGAATAGTAAGAGAAAGAAAGAAAGATGTAAAGATGCATACATATAGCCAAATTAACGAATCAAACTCCATGTAGTAGAAATTCACGTTCTGGAAATTATGAGACTGGTTGGATATAGATTCTCCATGGGGAGTGAATCACATACTGCATATTGTGTCCCCGTTTCAGATGATCCGTGGATCATGTGACCCTGGCCTGTATTATTTAGCTAATGAATTAATTGCTTGTTTCCAATTTTCTGCTCTGACTAATGCTTTTTTGTAAGTTGTAACTATCTGTTACATTTGCTGTCTCGTATTAGCATTAGAACTCTAATATGTTGTTGGTGCCTATTAATGTACCATTCTTTAATGAAAATTTATAAGGTGACATAATTTGGTGTGTTACAGGTTCCTGAGACGCTACAAGAAGAGGTTCTGACAAAAATGAGTGCACCTTCAAAGAGTGATGTACCCATTATAACTCCCAGTGAACTTGCTGATGCCGATGGCTTCATATTTGGTTTCCCTACGAGGTTCGGAATGATGGCTGCACAATTCAAAGCGTTTCTTGATGCTACTGGTGGCCTATGGAGAACACAGCAACTTGCTGGCAAGCCTGCTGGGATCTTCTACAGCACAGGATCTCAAGGTGGTGGTCAGGAAACAACAGCGTAAGTCTCTACTTGATGTTCTGATTTCATAAACTGACCGAGACTTGTTGAAACGATTTATGGCATATTACAGTCTACTTCAGCGTCTTAGTTAGATCATATTGTCCCTCTAGTTTGTGAAATTTTATGCAGGTAATCTCAAGATTATCTGAACTGTAAGGGGTAGGCTTTTAAAAACCACATTACATATTAACACTAAAACCATCGCATGAGTTCTTAGGGGACTGCATGTAAATAACCTCAGGTCTTTAGTAGTAGTTGAGTCCATGATTAGATCAGCTGCTCAAGTCTTCTCTGTTTGTGATTTTTGCAGATTGACTGCCATCACTCAGCTTGTTCACCATGGAATGATATTTGTCCCAATTGGATACACATTTGGTGCTGGCATGTTCGAAATGGAGAAAATAAAAGGCGGGAGTCCTTATGGAGCTGGAACTTATGCTGGTGATGGTTCAAGGCAGCCATCAGAGCTTGAGATGGAACAGGCTTTTCACCAAGGCAAGTACATTGCTTCTATTGCCAAGAAACTCAAGGGAGCAGCTGCCTGATCTATATCTCTTGTTCGAAACAATATAACGTCTGCAATTCTCACAATATTTTTTTTCTATTTCCTGTTAATTCCCGGATGAACTACCATGTCAGATTGCAATTTGTTACGCTTGGCATTGTTGCGAGCACAAAGTATTTTAACACTCTATTGAGTACAGACTTGGGAGTGGATATGCAAAGTTTGGTCTTCTGATTCAATATCATAAAATTTCCAGCATTTTGCAGAAATATATTCCCTATTGTTTTCCTTTTTTTCCCTTCATGAATCACTGTAGTGCAATTCCCTCTGTAAATGCAGTTTGTCTGTGACCTGGGAATGTTGTTCATATGCCGGGTAAATTGCAGTTTTGGTCCTGTAGGCGTATTCATAGGTTGTACCTATTCAATCCCTCTAGTAATAACCCTCCAAGTCATACCCAGTGAATGACAAATCACCTGATTACAATTTTCAAAAAAGGGGAAAAAAAATTTCTGCCAGAACGTCAATTGTACAAGATTCTGATCGCTCTCATGGAGACGCAATGTCCGATTCATTAGCCGCAACACGAAGACTCATTAAGATCAAAACATAGCTAGCTTAAGCTCTGTTACAAAGCTTCAATTAAACTCTGAAACCTCCGTTACTGGACAGAGGACTCATCAAGATCAGAACAGGGCTTGCTTAGCTAGCTCAATTTATGTTACAAGTCTTCAACTAAACTCTGAAAGCCCTGCAGACTGTAACGAAACCTAGCTTATTGAAGCCAATATAACAGAGTTTAAAAATCTTGACTGGCTCGGTGAGACTATGACGATTGAGTAGGTCGTCACACATTTTGTAAACGGTATTTTTTTAGCTTATGTTTCCTCCGTCCCGCAGAATTTTATATATCTGTCATTTTTATATGTAATATAGAATTTTTTACATTATTAAAAAAAAGAAACTACCACACACCCAATAAATAATAAACAATCTCAATTTTACACTTAATTTACACATTTTACCATTAAAAATACACATGTTCCCACATTTATATTCTATTATATCTTTGCTTTAACTTTTCAAATAAAATTACGTATCAACCATAATGTATGAGTTTTCTGGAACGAGGTAGTACTGTTATACACGTGCTAGAACAATTCTGGTGATACTCGTCGACTTCAAGAAAACAATACTCCCTCCATGTAAAATAGTAATTGTTACATGTGCACAAAATAATAAGACATGTAGTAGTATATTGGTGTGGGTTTGTTTACTTCCTAGGAAGTAGTTAGCCAATTGGATTGAAATAATTGTACGTTACACAAAGTAGCAACCAAACAAAATGTAACTACGAAGTACATATTAAGACAGCCAAAATGGCACTGTTTAGGGATGGATGAGCTGGTGAATAATGCAGATTTAGACAGTGCTCTCAGAAAGTAAAATCAGTAGAGTCACAAAAAGCAATTCGTGAAGGCAAAATTTGTGTATTACCAATGATTAAACAACAATCAGGATCCACAATATAAGACATGGTAAAAATATAAATCCGCCCTCATAATAAATGTCATATGTTCAAACCTTGCAGATACTTATTACAAAGATGAAATTTTAATGATCAAAACCTGGGTTTAGTATTAATGGTATCAACTGTTGCAAATGAAATCATATGTAGAAAAACATAGATATAAATCCTGGAATTACCTTCTCTCTTCTGAAACGCCTAACTCTTTCTTAATCCGGCCAGTGTCTGAAACAGTAAAATTCACAAACAAGCAAACCGCTACAATGCAAGATCATCGTATCTGTGAAGGTGAACAAAGCAATCCTGATGCATCAGCCCCTACAACTGCAAGGTCACATACAGTACAAAGCTGCCCATGCTGAGACATAACAAAATGAGTACTACAGTAGGGGCAAGTTACGTCTTTCTGTCCCCTATATATCGGAACATAAGTGGCTCCACATATGAAGAAAGGATTTCTGAAGTCATAATTCAGCTGTGTGGCATCTTTCATGTTCCTCTCGCAAGCCTGCAGAACTTGACGAGCGTTCCGGGCATGGGTCTCATTACTTGGATTTGTCTCAAGGAATTGTCTGGCAAAGTGGGCTGCAGTACTCAGATTCTGGGCCTTGTAGCAAACAGTCATAGCATTCCGCAAGGCAAGCCTTTTGTGTGGAAGTTGGAGGTTACAATGAGTAAAATAAGCTGCAAGTTCCTGCTGACGAACTGGATTATCTTTCAATTCTCTCCTCTTAAGCTCAATCTGCAATCCCAGGACATACTCCTTTACAATAATAACCAGCTCCTTCACTTCATCCACTTCTCTTCGAGTTTCAACAACAATTAAAGGAATTGTGTGAAGTATAGCAAGAAAATGTCGAAGAGCTTCAGAAAGTTTTCCATCAGTGGTCGCCTTGTAACCGGCCTTGAGCTTTTCTTCAAGCTGAGAGAAATTAAACACGAGTGCTGGAGGGCCCCGCACGTTTGGACTTGCCGATTCATTCCAACCCCTTTCCACTGCAACAGAGATGATCGGAGCTGAAGGAAAGGTACGCAGATAAGTATGACTTCCCATGTGGAGATCAACAAAAAGTGATTTCATAGGGAGGAAGTTCTGAATTCCCAACTGTCGGCTCAGCAAACGCATTGCTGTTTCAAAATTTCCAGCAGCCGCATGTTCAGCAGCAAGAGATGACCTCTGGACCCATATCTGACTTACAGGCATGCCTGATGTAGGTGCAACAAAGACACTGGACCGTGAGTTTGGAGCTGTTTTTGGGGTATCAGCATCAGGAGGCAATTCAAGATCCTCAAGATCCCATCCACCTTCACCATCATTCTCATCTGGCACCTCATCATCATCGTCCACCATGCCAATCTCTCGATTTTGCAAAATGTCCACCGCATCAATATCCAACTCCTCACCCCAATCAGCATCTCCGGTCTCTACAAATTCCTCATGAGCATCTTCAGCAGTATCATCAAGATCACCACCAAAAATCCCTTTGCTTACCATTAACAAAGGCCAATCACCGGCGCACAACACCGGATGCGGTGGAATCAAGAGTGAAGCTTTACTACCTTCAGGCAAAGAAGGAACATTATTGCCCAATTCTGAAGCTAGACGTTCGGCCACGTCTTGTAGCCCATGGACTGAGGCAGTGATATATGCAAGAGGTAAATGCCCAGCTGTTTCCAATATCTTCAAACGCTCCCTAACATCACCAAGATATAATGCATCATGAAACTGGCCCATGACATCATTCTTGACCTCAGCAATTTTCATCATTTTGGACAATTTGTCAAGATTACCAGTGATCAGATAATGGAAAGACAGCCTGCCAAAGTTTTTTGTCCTCTGGTACGCATATTCAACAATCCCTGTATTTCCCTGCCTGAGTGCCTCCACCCCTAGCCTGTACCAGTGATCTTTCTCATCAATCTTCTTAGCGGACTCCAGTGCTTTCTCAATGTTACCACTCTCAAGGGCCAAGTTGAAGCGTGTTCTCTCATCCTTCACAAAATAAAGAGCAACTTGGGGGAAGCCCTTCTGTTGCAGATATGCAATCATGGCCTGTCCACATAGCTCAGAATTTCTTATCATGCTCATCACTTGGTCATATCTCTTCCTGAATAGCGACAGCTTGAAAATATATTCAGTCGAATCTATAATAATAGGACAGTTTTTCCCATCACGGTCCAAACAAAAGATTGTATTGCCAAATATTTTCGTGATATAGACGGGAACATCCAGAGTCTTGATGATTCCACTGTCCCCATTAGGAAGGCAGTATTTGATGTGTGTCAGTGTTGTATAAATAAACACACCATTATCATCCCATGCTCCGCTCTTCACCCGAATGGTTTCATGAAGAGTGCAGCGATGCGCTAGCTTCTTATCAGCAATAATAATAGAATGTTTACTAAGTAAAGCAACACTCTCCATATCCTGAGACCAGACTACATACCTAACAAAAGACGCTTGTAGGTCTCCAACAACTATCCTTTGCTGGAGATCAAATATGACAACCCTGTCTTCTACCCTGCACAGTAGATTTCCGGTCCCAGCGTAAAATATAGCATCTGTACCAATGGGCAAACCGCTCTTTTTCACTATTTCATTTTTCAGGTTCTTCACCAAGACTTGGTTGCTGCTCTTCTCAAGCACAGCGAACCTATTCCTAGCCACAAAAATTGCTGATCCACCGACGCCTCTTTTTGCGTCTTGAACAGTGTCACCTCTACCATAATTGTCTTTGGGAATAATATAGAGTTCATATGACCCCCCATCCATGTCCGAGCAAACCAAAACAGCACTTTCAGTAGGACTGTAGGAGAGTGTTCGAGGCCCTTGATTTAAACTATTAGAACCCGGACGACGAACTGGAATCAACTGAGTATCTTTCTGAGTTGAATACTCAAAAGCACGTAGAAACCGATCCTTGACATAAAAAAGAGAATCACCACTAATAGAAAAGGCAGGACGCTCTCTCTCCAACTTAAAGACAATCATTCCACTGTCATGACCAGCAGCTAGGAGATTCATCTCTGGGTGGGCTTGAAGGATCCAGAATCGATCATGCTCCCTACGGAAAGTCTGCAGGCCAGTTCGTTTTGTAGCATCCCAAACTCTAATACTCTTGTCTTCAGAGTTCGAAACAATGATGTCTTGCTTTGCATGGAACAAAACACACGAGACATTGTTCATGTGGCCTCTCAACGTGTCTACCTCCCAAGCCTTGGTATCTGAGATAGAAGTATACATACATCAGAAACTATGACCTGACGCTTTATGAGACTACCCAAGTATCATATAAATTACTAGAGTAAACTTCAGACAGCAAAAAAGGGAAGGTCATTACATAAATAGGTATCAAGTCCCATTCCAGGAAGTTGGGTGGTGCTGATCTGGCATCAACTCCAAGATTATATTAGCCAAAGATAACAGAATTGTGTTTGCATGCGACAATACTTTTCCAAGATACAAGATTGATGGCTTCAAACCCTATGCTTTGTTCATATCATAAGAGGGGGTTGGGAGAAGAAGGCTATTGCAACCCCTCGCGTGCATGAGCAGGACGCTCAGGAAGGTAGAAAGGAAAATATTTTGAATCACAGACATGGAATACTGACTTACCCACCTTCCACCCACATATTCTATTCTGCTATTAGGGTTCCAATCATGAGTAAATCTTCACTACATGAAAATGATAACATAATCTGCTGGGAGGGGATTTTAATCAAACACATGGAAGATTGACTTTCCCTGTCTTCCATATGCACATAAATTAATAATAACTCTTAATAATTTGGTAACCTCAACTCCATTAAAAACCGCTTAGGAACCTTTTTCGGTTTATACCCCTTATCACAAGTTTTAGATCGAACAAATCCATTCACACAAATAGCTCGGTTTCTATTCTGCTAATAGGGTTCCAAACCTTTCCCTTGCCTGACTACGGGAGTGAAAGGCTGTGCAAAAATCCTCTTTGACTTCTCAACTGGAAGTCTGAGTTATAATTGAAGACTGGTGCCGTGTAGCCAACTAATCCCTTTAATCATATAACTGGGACGAATGTGCCACATTAGAATTCTAAAAGTTCTTTTTTTTTTTTTTAAATAACAACGGCCACTTCCAATTTTTCCCAACACCGATCATCATAAGAAAAGCCCACTACAATAAATGTAGTGGTGCTCATTAGTTCTTCTCCAGTGACTTGCATAGATAAGAAAACACAGTTTTGCACCTTTTAGCACGAGGATTCCAGAACCTTTACCTATATAGAGTTCAAATAAATGGCATAAAATTTAAAATCCAAGGGAAAGAGAACCAGAAACCCAAGGCATTGTGTTACTGAACCTGGATCACACGTTCAAGATCAAAGCTAGAAGATTGCAAGAGACGATTTTTTTTTAAATAGTATTAATACATTCTGGAAAAGAATATTTTAGAGCTAAAAATTCTCACGGTGTGTATGCTATTTATTGTGACAAGACAATAATCAAAGAAAGCATTCCTGATTCTCCAAAAGGATATTTCTAAATACAAAAAGATACTCCATATATACAGCAAAGTTATGCCAGTTCTTGTATAAGACCCACCATCTGCTAGATGTTATAAGATGCATAACTAATGGATATCTCATATGAACATCTATAGAGTGTAATTCATCTAATTAATCTCTAAAGATATAAACAATATACTTATCAAGCCACGGGCAATACTATCAAGAAAGAATGGCCATACCATTCATGCGCCAGATTTTCACTTGACGGTCATCTGCTCCAGAAACAATAAGAGGAAGTGTTGGATGGAAAGATGCCCAGTTCACCCCTCGATCATGACCCTCCAGGACATATTTCACAACAGCATCAACCCCACCAAAGAAGTCCGAGTTCATTTGAGACAATCGCATAATGTCATCAGCAGGTGATGCAGATTTCTTCCTCAATGCTCCTATATCCCAAACACGCACCGTCTGGTCCAAAGAAGCTGAAACAACCAAGTCTTCTTTTGGGTGAAACGACGCACACATGACATAATGGTTATGCCCAGTCAGAACAGATATACAAGTACGTGATTGCCAATTCCATATTCTAATTGTCTGATCATCGCTGGCACTCACAATCCAAGGGTTCTCATGATGGAACTGAACAGTCCTAATGTAATCAAGGTGGCCAAGAAGAGTGAATAGACACCTGTGCAATTTGTAATTCCACACCTTGATTTTGTAATCATCACCTGCACGAACAAGTGTCAAGATCAGTGTATGCAAAACAAACTCACTATCGAAGTTACACAGAGACAAATTCAACACTGAACTAAACATACACTTGGTAAATTAGTAGTAATAATGAATTTACATATTTATATCATTTATGCTAATGAACCAAGTTTCAGGTTAGAGTAGACACAAGAGGAATCAGATTCTAATAGCACCAACCTCGAAAATAATGGTAACGGATAAAATAAAATAAAATAAATACTGAATGCCAAGGATCTCCATGCTAAAAGTGCGTTTGCGGAAAAAAAAATGAAGGAATGGTACTGCATTCACAGTAAATAAGGTCAAATTCACAAACTGGCACGCATACGATCAAAATCCTAACGGAAATCCTACTGCATTCAACTGCAATTCCTCCACTCTGACATTTACAGATAAGGTAGCCCATCAATCAACAATAAAACCGCAAATCCAAACTCCAATAGACCAAATAATAGCTGATTTGAATCAAGGAAAGCAAATATCAAAATAAAAGAGATCAGACCTCCAGAGACAAAAAGGGGCTGCGATTTGTGAAAATGGACGCCTCTGACGGGACCATCATGTTCGTCGAAGCGATCAATGAGAGTGCCCATTCGATAATCCCACAATTGAATCACACCACTGTGCAGGCTCGCTAAGATCCATGGCCGCTTGTTATGAAAACTCAGTCCTTTCACTCGATTACTCTTCGTCTCAAATTTCGTCAACATCGTTTGATCTGAATTCGATTAGAGGAGCAGCAAGACCTAATCGAAATGAGCGATCTGAATCTGATTTGGTTAGATCTATGAATTTATCTATCTGTAAATACTTGGAAATTAAGAGTGTGTCATACTCATACTGATCTGAAGAAGAAGAAGAATGAGAATGGAAATGGAAATGATACTCCTACCAAAATACAGTAAACTAGTACTAACGGAATATTTAACTTTCAATTATAATTAAATTTCGGTAAAAACCGATCTGATCGAAAATTCATGTAAAAATATTTAAAGATCGAAAACATTGAATTATTTGAAAGGGAATGCATAATCAATGTATAATAATCGTGGGGTATATCAATAATCGCCAACTGCAAAAAAAAATAAATATAAAAAGGTAGTTAGTTTTGAAATTAAAATAATTTAATGTTGATAATTTAAATTAGAGTTATTTAATACAATAAAACATACATCAAAGCTTTCTAAACACCTCTTTGTACACGATGTTAGTAGTTGTATCTGTTGGATTGTCTTCCTCATCCAACGCTAAAACCTTGAGACCTCTCATGCTTGTGACTCTAGAAAAAGACACGTAAAGCTGACCATGACTGAAAACATGCTTTGGGAGATATAGTCCAGCATTAGATAACGATTGTCCCTGACTATTGTTGATAGTCAATCGCATAACAAATTGATATGGGAAATTGTCTTCGCTGAAATCTAATAGGAAACTTCGTAGGGTCAGAAGGTGTGAGTACCATCCTAGGTATAAAAACCTTAACTCCAACGTTCTTTCCATGTATGGTCTTCGCCTCAATAACGTGATTGTCAATTGCATTAACAATCAACCGAGTTCCATTACAAAGCTCAGAGGACTGATTAATGTTCCTAAGAAGCATTATAGGACAACCCACCTAAGTCGGATGATATGATTTGGTATTCCAGAAGTCTTAATAGTGTTTACGAACTCGACAGAATACACATCTTCACTATTGACGATATCATCTTCATCAGGGCATATGCTGTCGGAACTTATAAACACGGTGGCATCACCAGGTAAAAGAGACATGATTTAGTCATCGACTTCCTGGACTATCTCATTGGTCGGAGCAAGAATAGCTATATCCTGGAAGTACCGCCCATCGCCAACATGGTCCAATATGCTAGGATATGTGTTCTCAACTATTGCAGCAATTGGTTCACCAATAGAACGAATCAAGATATCATTAGACAATTTAAATTCTACCTCATCATAATTATAGCCACCAACTTTACCATCTCCAACATTGTTAGGAATTTCTGTTTAGATTTTGATCAGTAAACCATAATGACTTATCTTAGCTCAGAAAGGTAACTAGTACTCTTAGTTCATTTGAACATTGTAAAAGATGAAGCTTACTGAGTATGTTAGTCTAGCAAATTCTTGTATAGGATGTTAGGTCTCTGAATGTAATTTTTATATCTTCGAAGAAGACCAAGAAGGAGGCATCCAGCGGAAGAAATTTTTACATGGAAAGAATGATAGAGTGAAGATTGTCATACCTCAGATAATTTTCTATATCATTTTGCTATGCAATGAATATCAATAAGAGTAATTAAGGGACAACCGTTATGTTATGTTGGGCTCTACCTCCCAAAGTATGTTTCCAGTCATGGTCAGCTTTATATGGCATTTTCCAGAATCCCGAGCAAGAAAGGGTTCAAGGTTTTAGCATTAGATGAGGAAGTCAATCCCAATGACACGATGACCGATATCGTCTACAAGGAAGTGTTTAGAAACATTTGAGGTATGCCCTTTTTTTGTTTGGAACCAAGAGCATACTTTCTTATTTCCAAACAGTTCAATACAAAGGTCGATCAAAGATCCAGACCATAAAACCCGAAAAGCTAATCAACAAAGCACTACACCGGACAAAATCAAATAAAATTGCTACTATCAGATCCTATCAAACTGCTGAATATGAAACACGAGGTATGCCTTTTTATATTAATACCTTTTATATTTAAATTATCAAAATATAAGTATTTATATTTGACTATTAATTACTTTTTGAAAATGTTGTTTTGCAGTTGACTATTATGCATATGACAACGGAGATTGTATACGTTGACTTTGAATTCTTCTTCAATTTGTTTGATGTATTGAACCTTTAATTATTTTTAATATGACTTATCGTTTGGATGATATTTTATTTGACGTGTTACATATAAAAAGTAAACCATATCGTGGCAACGCCACGGGTTAGTACTAGTTTGTGTTATAAACAAAGATGGTTTCAACAAGAGGCATGAAAGAGAAGATACCAATAACTAGTAGAATTCTAAACCTCACTCTTTGATTTAATACATAAGCTGACTAATTAAATAATTATTACTAAGAATAAAACTCCTTTTTTTTTTTTTAAATACCATCAATAACGTTTACAAGAGCATAAGTGATGCTCATAACGTAAAAGTACATCATCACCACCTCTAGACAAATCTGAAATGGTAGGAAACAAAGCCTAACCCATATTTATTACATACTTCTAAGAATTCAACCAAAAACTTCAACTGGCTTCTCTTACTTCATCCTGGCAGCCTCCTAATTCTTTTTCTCTTGCTAGTCACTTTCCATGTAACGCACTATCATGTCAACGGGATCCATTAACTTCCCGGACTCCAAACCATCTCCCTTAACAAACTAAATTAAATAAACTAACAGGGGTTTCACATCATGAAGAAGACGTAAAGAGGAAGGGAGAAGAAAAATGGAATTGATTAAATGAGTTAGGGTTTGGACCATGAAATCTTGGACTATGTATTCTGGCGCAAAAACTAGTATACATTATAATTTTATAAAATTTAACTATAGCATAATACTACATAGTTGAGAATAAATATATATTTAATTATTCTATCTTCATGACCTTTATATATTGCATATAAATTAATTATTATTTATTTTAATATACGCTTTAATACGCTCACGCTCATATATATTATTGAATTGTCGCTTTCGCTCTCGCTCTCGTTCCCACATTATTTAAGGTGAGATAAGGTCTCGTCTCACCCCAACTCACCATCACTTGTTAATGACAAATGGGTATATCGACACCTCGACTGACACTAGTCAGAGCAACATATCGACTAATGATAGAAAATATGTACTAAATTTATCAATATTAAAGATTTATAAATGTCACGTAAATATTTATAAAAGATTTTATTAATTTATTATTATAAACGTTGTTTACTTTGAAGAGAAACAAAAATTCTTCGAATTCGAATTGATCACCTTCTTTCAAATGGATTTTAGAAACAGACTAATATGTTTAATGAATATAAGTGTAATTTTTTAAATAATATCAATGTTGTTTCATTATAAATTTTTTTGAGAGACCGTCATTCGAATAGCCCCGGATCAACATAACATATATAATTACAAACATCATATAATTAATTTCAAGCATCATGTGTATAATAAACCTACATTATAATTGCATTATTTGCATTTCTAAACATGTCATGTTTGTAGCTACACATCGCTTTGTAAGAAAATATGTGATATTTGATATGGTTTCTGGGAGATATAGTTTCTCGCAAAAGTTGCTCATGTTTTATAATAAAATATTTTATGTCATTTTTATGTGCATTTATAACACCAGTATTATTAGTAAAAACTTCACGTTAAAGTTTATGGCCATACATGTAATCCCTCCAGTCCCTTTTAGTACGTTTACAAACACGATGTTACTTAACTCTAAAGTGTATGGCTATACATGTAATCCCTTCGGTCCCTTTTAGTTCGTTTACAAACATAATCCATCATGAGATTTACCCAACGAGAAAATATAGAATGTGTTTTATATATATGCATTCAACTTCATTCGACAATTAACCATCATTTTGTAAATAATCATATATCTAACTTTGCATACACATTAAATGCGCTATTAAGATTAGCTTCCAACAATCCTAATTTAACGAATGAATTCTGACGAATTATTATACTACTTAAGATTGAAAAAAGAGCTCAAAAATTAATATACCATTGCATAAAAACCGAAGATAAGACTGTAGCCAGAATGCAATATTGTAATGTAGCTATAGATCCAAAGGGCCACATGAAGACAAAGTAAGGGGGCTCAAAATGTAGGGATACAAGCAAAGAGGTCTAGTGGGTGAATCGCGAAAATACAACACCGGAATATCATAATTAAGAACCTCAAAGGACTTCTGCTGCAAGTCGTAAAGGAACATTTTATCCTTGGAAATAAACCTGACAAGAGCAAAAGTCGAACTTTTCCATGGAATAAGTGCTTCAATCCTGAAATATCCCGATGCTATCTCAACAGCGAGACGTGTGTCAAGACTAATTGTGTCCATCAAGATCCATTCAGACTGGCCTATGGTGGAATGGTTAACTCCGTGTTTATGTTTGGACAGCATCCACATTCTCATGTTTACGCCATCAATTGCACCAAACCATAGCTCGTCATTAGATGCCCTTGTACAGCTGAAGTTACTTGGTTCAGTTATATTAATATCTGGCAGCATTATCAACTGCACATTGTCTTGGATTAATTCTCCATCTCCTCCTATACTGACATGATGAATAACATCTCTGTTAATGTTCAATATCACGAGACTCCACGGTGATGATGAGTACCAATGGATGAAACCATTCATCGCAGTTGGTCGCTCAAAAGCGCTAATCATGAAGTTCTCTGCTCCCTTGAGTATTGACCTGGTCCATTCACAAGTATCGGAAGAGTAAATCTGTAGAGGTAAGAGGTTTCCAAGCAATCCACTAGGTGCTGATAAAATTTTGTAGGTTGGAACAAGTGATAATTTCTCTATCTCATGCAATAATGCCATACTGGGGAGTCCAATTCGTTCTGGTGGCTGTGGCAACTGTCGGAACTTTCTGGTCATGATATTTACCACAAAGTAGAGGTTTTTATAGTGAACTCCAGATAGAATGAGAAGGTTGGAGCAAGAGATGAAGAAGCCAAAGTCAACACTCATTGGATGCACAAAGCCTCTGGAATGAGACTTTTCTTGCCTGCTTCTGCAACGGGCAATAGGTTCATATAGTCCTTGTAGAAAACTTGACGCTGAATCAAGCCAGGTGTTGTCTGGATGAAAGCTAGCAGACGAAATCGATTCTCTTTTCTTAGCCAAAGTTCACGAAAGTAGTTGCTCGTTATTATATCCTTCCACCGCCGTGAGTCAACTTGTTGAGCAACCTTAGTGGCAGTAGGATCAGTATGGCTATCAGCAGTTCGTTGTTGGATTCTACTTTCGAGATACTTGTCAATTCCTCCGATGAAGTCATCATGTTTCTTTAATTTCTAGCAAAAACGACGAAAAATAGCTTGCTGATAAATAAAGACAAGTATATATATATATATGGAGTGAAGAAAATTGAGACTAGATAGAGGACCGGAATTCTTATACCGCTGATATATTTATTACTATGGTATTTTCTTTTCAACTGAAATTTACTGAACTGAATTTAATTGAACTGAATTGTAGTATAAAATATAACTAAGCAGAACTGAACAACTGAATGAGTTTTCAGTTGAAGAAAACGAAGCCTTAAAAACTACTGTCTACTTATTTCAAATTAACTAGTAAGAAAACTTGCACTAAATAGCGAATCCTCTGCTTGAGAATACTAGGATGTTTGGTTGTGGGAATATCTTCTACAGACCGGAAAAACCGTTCACCTGTTCAAAATAAGGTTAGAATAACATAATTCGCGCACTTTGCGTTCCAATCGCGCTCTAAGAAGACTTAAGTTTTCTTAATTCGCGAACTCAACATCTACTAATTCTCAAAGGCCTTTTTTGGGAAAACTCGCAAATCAATTGATGTTTGCTAGATCTTTCCAAAAGAGTCGATTGAAACCAAAATGAAGATCGATTAACATTGATTCACAATCGGATTCAACACAGATTGACAAATTTTTTGAAAAAACAAGATGAAGGAGAAGAAGAATGGATGTTGAAGGAGATGAGCAACACATGCAATGTGATAATTGATAATTGCTTCAAAACGGATTCGAGAAGATCCGAGTAAAAAAAAGTTGATGAATTAAAGGGGAAGTAAGAGCAGGAGGATACATGCGACTTCAGCTTGCCGTAGCTGCTTGACTCCTTTGTATCTACATTACTTCTATTTACTGTTCTACATGGTACATCTGTTCTAGGGTTGGGAAGGGATATAGGCTTGGGCTATAGGGTGGAGTGGACTTGCATTATGGCCCAAGATCTTTGAAATTACGGGGTTTCACAGCGGAAGAGCAAGAAAAAAGGTCGATAAATTGGAACAACACGAAGAAAAAGAAGGCGACGTAAATAGGAAGAAGGGAGAAGGAAAGTGGAATTGATTAAATAAATTAGGGCATGACTTTTAGTACTGATTTATCGACTTAGTATGGACTTGGACCATAAAATCTTGGACTATGTATTCTAGCCCAAATCTAGTATACATTATAATAATTTTATAAAATTTAACTATAACATTTTACTATATAGTTGAGAATAAATATATATTTAATTATTCTATCTTCAAGATCTTTATATATTGCATATAAATTAATTATTATTTATTTTAATATACAATTTAATACGCTCTCGTTCATTTATATATTATTAAAATTATTGAATTGTCGTTTTCGATCTCGATTCCGTTCCAACTTTATCTAAAGTGAGATAGGGTCTGGTCTCACCCCAATTCACCATCACCAATAAAGTTACAAAGTAAACCATACAACTATATAGCGTTATAATATACTCTCCTTAATTTATGTGCATTAACAGTAAACTGAACAACTTCTAAGGAACGGAGGGAGTATGTAACGATTGATATAATATATTAGTTCAAGGAATAATTACAATTTAGTGTAACTTTCAGATACTTATTACACTTTAGTTAAACGTAAAAAAACTTCCTACAAATTGGTGATAAACTTTCTACAAATTAGTGACTTTATTATTTTTAGTAAATTTGAAATTAAATACACCATCATTAATAAAATCAATCCCTTATTTATAAGAAACTAAATCAAAACACGTTCACACGCTAGACGCCAGTTGAAACAAACAAACATATGTTAATTGATGCATGCATCTGCTAATTGATACAAGCATCATCACACAATAATCAACCTTCTAGCTTTCTACATCCTCCATCATCAGGTTTTTTTTTTTTTTTTTTTTGTCTCATGTATTCTTATTGGCATCGTACCTCCTTAACTTAATTTTATTGGCATGTATTCAATTAGTGGGTGTATTGAGTTATTTTTATTTTTTCACATTCAAATTTGGATGATTTCTTAATATGATGCTTGATGCTTGTTGTAACTATTGAAGAATGATGCTTGATACTTTGATGTATCGATGGTTCCTGTGTTACTAATATGATGCTTGTTTCGTTTTGGATGCTTGTATTATATGATACTTGTAATTTAATGCTAAAATATGAAGTAAATGCTAAGTTGGATATAAATAACTCTCGAACATCCTTCTCCAGGGTAGCATCTCCTTGCACACACAAAACCCGATCAAGTATGACGTTCAAGCAAAGACATCGAGGACAAAACAAGCATGGGCGTGGCCACACCAAATTCATTCGCTGCTCCAACTGCGTCAAATGCTGCCCTAAGGATAAGGCAATCAAGAGGTTTCTTGTGAGCAACATTGTTAATCGGGTTTTTTACGAGTCAGTACAGTTTTGGGGGCCTTTTTGCATCGGCCCAACTCTGATTTTTTCCCTTACCATTTACCAATAAGTTGGTGGAAGGTAAGGCAACTTTTAGTAACCCGTAAATGAAACGTGGGCAGTGCTCAACATCCACTCAGCCAAAAGAGTAGGCCCAATATTTATTGTTTCTTGCATTTGTGACCTAATGATTCGGTTTTACACCGTTTCATTTAGTCGTTTTACCATCTTTTTGTCGTCCTTAAAGTATAGTTTTTATTAGTTTTCCTAGAGTATTTTCACTTGATTTGTTATTTGTGTGTTTTGTAGGTATTTGGCTAAACCGCGTTATTTGGAGGCAAAATTGTCCGTTAATTATATGCATCTACAGGATATGGAGTTCCAATGTCTCGAACGGATACTATAAGTGGAGCGGGAAAGCTGAAAATACCAAAATCGAGTCAAAAGGACGAATTCGGGCCAAAATTTTTCGACAAATTATTTCCTAGTTCTTTTATAATTCGTTTTCTTTCTCTTCTATTAGTTAGAACAAGACATAATTAGATTCATATCATCTTTTACATCGCTTTTCTATCAACCTAGAACTTCTCAAGGCAATTACCTACGTTTTACTGGTGGTAATTGAACCGATTTCTCTTGTATTTGACGATTGATTGTTGATTGTGAGCATAATCTACATACCTTTCACCGATTGGATTCAAGTTCTGCAATTTCTACTTAGGGTTTGTGACAAGATTGGGTAAAATTGTATCAACTATTGTTTCTTGGTATTTAGTTTATAATTATGCTATATGTGTGTTCGTATATGATATTGATTATGTTTATGCATGTCATGAGTAGCTAAACACCTAATTATGAGGTGGTGATGGATTCAATGCATGCTAGCTAGGGTTCATGCGTTTCAATATATATAAGCTACAATTTACTCTGTACCGTTTTGATTAAATGCGTATGTAGTTATCTGTTTGATGTTTTTTACACCAAAATCACCAATGGACTAAGCAACTGATCTTTCACCTCAAAACGTCTAGAGATTGCTGAATCCATTGGTTCGTTGCAAACATACTAACTACATTAGCTTGTTAATTGTATCTTAGTGGAATTGACGCCTTCACTAATGTTATATGTTTTCTAGAACAAATTACAGTTAGTTCATTGTCATAGTCCTTCGTACCTTACTTGCTATAAGGTTGCTACCCAGAGTGATAGAGCAGTGTAATAATCGTTTGGACGTGTCCCAGTGTTAAATAGAGTAAATTGACAGCGTTATTGTAGCATGTTTCCTGCTAGCTAGCTTATCTACTGTCACCACACCATCATTCCCTCTCACATATTCATTTCACAAGTTAATCTGTTTTCTAGTTAGTTTGCATAATAGTTAAGATTATCACTCTGAGGCCGAAGCGAAACAAACATTTACTGCTTTCATTCACTACAAGAATAACCGGATTTAGGAACGGAATTAGGGACGGATTTTACCTTAGGGATGAATCGGCGGATCTAGGGACGGACTAGGGATGGATAGGCCTATCCGTCCCTAGTCCGTCCCTAAATAAGGACGGATTAGGGTATTCGTCCCTAATCCGTCCCTGTTTTAGGGACGGATATTTTATCCGTCCCTAAAACAGTTGACCAAGGGAAAAAAAGAAAAAAGAAAAAAGAAAAAAGGGGGTCAGGGACGGATAAAATATCCGTCCCTAAATCCGCAATACAGAAAGAAAGCAGCGGGCAGATTCTTCATTTGCTCACTGCTTTTCTTTCTTCCTCCTCTCTTTCTCAAATTTGCCACTTGCCATTTCCGGCCAAATCTCGACGATTCCGGCCAATCTTATACTCGTTTTGAAGCTCGTGGGACAAGGAGCTCGGCTTGTGCATCAATTTCAACTTTCATCCGCTATTTTCCCCGGAATTGAAGGTATTTTGGCTAAAACCCTTGCTTTTTAAAATTTGGGGATTTTGTTAATTTCGACTAGTTTGATCAATTGTATGTTTATAGGAAGTATGTAGTAGATAATTTAGCTTATATTACGTATTGGGTTAGCTTTGAGATGTGCAATTGATATATTTATTGTGAAATTGGATTGCTAGTATGATGTTAGTATGATTGTAAGTATGTAGGGTATTTACTTAGCTATTTTCGTATGCGTACAAGGATTATGAAGATTTAATTGTGTGTTTGGAGACAATTTGGTGATTTTGGTGATTTTAATATAATTTTGGAGTATTAACATAAAAACAATTAATAATATTTTTATCTACAATTTGTAATGTTAATAGATATATGGAAGTTTAACTACTAGAAAATTGAATTGTAATCGTAAAATGCATGTAATTCATTACCAATTGTTAACGTATCCTAATTAAAAATGTAATTGTAATTGTAATGAAACTAAATACGTAATGGTATACATGTTATAAATCTAATAAATTGAGACGCATGTTAATTGTTGAATTATGAATCCCGATCGTTCATGGATGTACCGTCGCACTGTTAATGGCAGAATTGAATCTAGTTTTGTGGAAGGGGTTGAAGCCTTCATTGCTTTTGTACTTACACAGACTACTTGTTTGAGTCGGGGGATGATGAAGTGCCCTTGCACGAAGACCAATATGTAGACTTAACCACGGGCGAGGAGGACGAGGGTATGTGTATACTGGTGGTTCTTGATTAACTCAACTTTTTAGTCTTCTTGACGTGTTAAATGTATATGTTTTACATGCATGCCAATTCATCTCATCTTTCTTACTAAAACTTGTTATATATGCTTTATTACGTGTCTATTGTATATGTTTTACCTGCCAATTCATCTCGTCTTTCTTACTAACACTTGTTGTATGCTTTTGTAGATGCCGCGGCAGAAGAGGTCCACATACCGTCATCCGGTGTCTAGTGCTACTAGTGGTGGTCCTGGTACGGGCAGTGATGTGGGTAGCCCTTCGGGCGGCTATGACATTGGCGGGAGTAGCCAGTCACAGGTTCCTGAGACTCCCACTGGCTCGAGCGTGGGGACGTCACCCATGTTTGGTGACTTATCCTCTGATGGGTGTCCCTACACCGTTCTGACACCTGGTGCTACTTGGAATGGGAAGCCGGTGTTGTTCCCGAACGGGAAGAAGTAAGTATTATGCATATGTAGAACATAACTTCAGATAATTAGTAAATGTTACATGAATTTACTAAGAATGTTTCATGTCTGTCTCATTTATAACAGGCTTTGGCCACAGGGTGCAAGCGAAAATCTTGGTAAGATTATAAGGCTCAGGAGGGAGAAGCCGGGTGAAGGAGGCGAGAAGTGGTCTACGCTCCCGGACCGGATGAAGCAGCATTACTTTGATGAGATGCGGGTAAGCTTAAATGTTACAATGCTTTATCCCGTGGTATATTAATTAGCCACTATACTTGGGTGATATATTAGTCACTGTTCTTTGACTTGTTGTACTGATTGAGTGGTATGTTAGCCATTGTACTTGGGTGATATGTTAGTCACCATTACTGAACTTGTTGTGCTGATTTCGTGGTATCACTGTACTTGGGTGATATGTTAGTCACCATTGTGTTAGTAAATTTTAGGACAATTTGAGTGGTATGTTAGCCACTGTACTTGGGTGATATATTAGTCACTATTCTTTGACTTGTTGTGCTGATTGAGTGGTATGTTAGCCACTGTACTTGGGTGATATTTTAGTTACCATTGTGTTAGTAAATTTTAGGACAATTTGAGTGGTATGTTAGCCACTGTACTTGGGTGATATATTAGTCACTGTTCTTTGACTTGTTGTGCTGATTGAGTGGTATGTTAGCCACTGTACTTGTGTTTATATTTAAATTCCTACTTTCATTAACCTATTTGGGATTTCTACTTCTTATGGAAATGTTGTAGAAGTACTACTTCATTCCCAATGCCCTAATTCCCCAACTGTGGCCTGTTTTCGAGACTGTTGGATCAGAGTGCTATAAGAGGATGGTTAGCAACATGAAAACCGCTGGGGTAAAGCCGCAGTTCATGGAGGATGATGAGTGGGCACTTTGGAAGGAGTACTGGAGGGATCCCTTTGTAAGGGACACGACGGCGAAGAACAGAGCGAACCGGCTGACTGAGGTGCGAGATGGTACAGACAACTCCAGGCATCATTATGTGTCGCGGGCTGTTGTTACAGACCGCCATATATCATTTAGTATATATGTTATTTATGACTTGGAATATGATTTGTACATATGTTTTTTGCTTTCATTTCTAACAACTTACTACTTGTTTGCATGTTCTTCAGCTCCATGTCGGGGAGCCCACTACTGCTCTTCACCACTTCAAGAAGGCAAAAATGAAGAATGGCATCTGGACTGATCCTAGGGCCGAGCTAATTGGGGTACGTTTCTTTGTTAAGGTTCACATTTGCATTTGTGTATATTATATATCGAGCGTATCTTCCTAAAACTGTATCTCATTTCGTATGCACTACACTATTGCAGACTGAGGTGGAGCGGATCATGGAGGACAGGATGATCGACGGTCATGAACTCACAATTCGAGAGCAAGACCAGATATTTTTCCAAGTTAACCCAATGGACGCTAAGGGTCGAGTGTATGGGATCGGCAGTTTGGGCCCTGCATTGACGGGTGGTAGCTTCTCCGTGTCTCATGCATCCTCATCACGTGGAAATTTCTACACACAAGAGCAGGTGAATGAGCTAATGAATCCTCTCAAGCAAACGATCGATCAACTTCTAGAGAATCAAGATCGTATCACTCGTCGGATGGATGAGATGGCACAACAGATGTTCGGTGCGAACCAACAACCACCGCCTCCTCCCGGTTCTTAGATGCTCATGTACTCATGTTGTTCTAGCTACATACTTTCACACTATCTCATCTTGTTCGGATATTTAGTCTTCTGTTCGGATATTTTATCGAATCTCTATTTTAATTAATGCAATTTTATCACTTTCGGGTATATTATCTACGACTATATTGAGTGTAAAACAGGTGAAATGTGAAAAACATGAAAAAGAAATTTAAAAAAATGCAGTTTGGCCATTAGGGACGGATTTATCCGTCCCTAATGGTCAAATATAGAGACGGATATTATCCGTCCCTAATGGTCTTTGACCATTAGGGATCCATCCCTAATGGTCTTTGACCATTAGGGACGGATAAAATCCGTCTTTATTTTTATCCGTCCCTATTTGGTTAGAGACGTCCATTTTAAGGACGAACGTCTCTATCCATCCCTAACGGATTATGGACGAATCGGGGGGGGGGGGGGGGAGGTTAGGGACGGATAAATCCATCCCTAAACCCAATTTTTTTTGTAGTGATTACTGTTATTACTATTCAGAACTCAACTCATTAGATTAAGTTCGCGAGATCGACGCCGGTTAACTTCACGCACTAGTTTTCGTAGTGTTGAGAATTAACTCTTGGCTTAAACAAATTTAGAACTTTAATTTGACACATCATGACCCTACACGTGACATTACTTGTGCCAAATTTACAAATAACAATACTTCCAGTCGACTTTAGTGTAGTACAGCTCCAATCTTACACCATTTCCCCCAAATCAACGACACACTCCTACTCATCTCCACAACTGGCTACTGTTTATCAATTACGACGGCGCGTAACTAGCCATGGGAGCACTTGTGTTCGTGATTTCCAGCCAGCTATAGGTACGTATGCCGTTCAGTCAAAGGATTCTTCATCCTTCCAGTTGCGTCATCAAAACATCAAAAGTAAGTTTCCTAGCTTCAGAAACTCTTCAATTCAAATGACATATTTTGTGGGCACATTCTCTAATTGTTTATTGGATACACAAGGCGAATTTGACACGATGCTACTGCTTACCCCAATGTTCACACCCCCTGTTGTTACAATTTCTGTATTAAATCATGTTATTCAAACACCTGTTGTAGCTGAAACACTCGCCCCAAACCCTAGCTCAATAGGAGCCCTTACATCAAAACCGTCCAATGTTGGGCGTCCACAGGAATCCCCAGACGTGCACCTGTTTGGTTCACTCAACCAGCTGAATTGCCATTCGGCTGGCACATCTGGGTCTGGGTCACAGACTATAGGATATAGAATTCGCCAACAGGTGCATCATGTTGGCCTTGCTGACTCTTGCACTTTCAATGCCCACTCAAGTCATGGAATGGCTTCTCCCGTTCAGCCACGCGACAGCAGCCCACCACAAAGCCCCTCTAGTGTTTCCCCTGTCCAGCCACTCAACCACAGCCCATCATTTGATTACCAACACATTTATGAGGGCGTGAACGACAACTAGTATGTAAATGGGGAGTACACGGTATAAGGCATGGCCGACAGGGATGCCAACCAGGAAACTAGCTTCTCCGACATAAACACTGATTTGCTCTTAGAAGATGCAGTTAAGCGTCAAGAGGCAAAAGAAGCCAGGGCTGCCAGAAAGAGGAAAAATCGTCTACATCGTGAAGGTTAGGTCAAACAGGGGAATTGTTACTGGGGTGTCGATGGGAAAATACCGGACTATGATATCAATATTCCTCCCGGGCCAATTACCCTACAATCAGACGGTTGGCTCAAGAACATAATAGGTGTGGGCCAGGAGTTCAAAGGTGGTGCGGTAGAGTTGAGGTCAGAACTGGCTAAATATGCTTCCAAGATGGGGTTCCATTACAAGTTCACAAGGAACGACTCACGATACGTCCATGCTAGATGCAAACTATCCCCAACAGAGGGCTGCAAATGGTTTATCCAAGCAAGCATTTCTACTGTCACGAACACAATGTTCATAAGGAAGTCCAACCTCATCCACACCTGCAAGCTCTCTATAATGAGGAATGATACTACAAGAATGGGGGCAAAGTTAGTTGGGAAATGATACTACAGGAGAAAGTCAGGAATAAACCAACAATCTCAGCCATGATAATACAGGCTGACTTAGTTGATAGCCATGGGTTCCATCTCAAATACATGAAGGTCTGGCGGGGAGTCGAAGTGGCAAGGGCTAACATATTTGGCAGCTATCACACATCCTTCGATGAACTTCGCTGGTATTCAGATGCTATTATAGCAAACAATCCTGGTAGCATTGTCAAAATGGAATTGAACAATGATACAAACCAATTCAGCAGGTTCTTCTTTGCATTCAAAGGATCATTAGAAGGTTTCAGAAACTGCCATGCCATGCTCTTCATTGACGGGACCTTTATGAATAATCGGTACAAGGGAACTCTGCTCGCAACCACGGCCAAAGACGGAAATAACGGTAATCCTACCCATCAGGGTATCCTTCACTATCAATTTAACTTGAGTGAATGGCTTGATGAATCCAACAAAGGGTGGGATAGTATTTAAGCTGTCATTGTACCAATTACAAAAACATTAGGGGCTGACTCCTGTATTAATCCATGTTCTCATTACTATTATTGAAAATTGGTCATTAGTATAGTGGTCATTTGCTTCTACCTAACATTATCATCCATCTTGTTTCAAGCCATCGTAATAAGGTCATTCACCATTCTAACATTAAATAAAAAACACTGAACTAGAATTTAGCTTTAGGGGAATGCCCGCCCAAATTCAATTTTGTCTCCTTTTTACTTAATGTCTGAATTCACCTATTCCCACTCATTGTACTTCCTTATGTTTTATTATGCCATGTAAGGTGCTAACCAAACATCCTTTTGGGGGCCTCACAAACTGCAGGTATCTTTCCAGTTGCATTCGATGTTGTCACCTCTGAGAACACAACTAATTGGGTATGGTTCTTGGACATGATCCAGACCCATGTCACACACCCACAAGAAATTATCTTTGTCTCAGACCGAGCAGGAGGGATCCTTACTGCATTTGATGTTATGCATGACATACCATCACATTTTTATTGCATATGGCATTTGATGAAGAATCTTAGGAGAGGTACTCAACAAAGCAATGCTCCGAAGTTTTCCGCAGCACCCTGTGCAACTTACTCAAAAAGGTTGCATATGCCCCAAAATTGAGATGCTACGAACTTGCCCTGGTCGAGTTCCACCAGCTTGGAGATGATATTTCCAGACGATGGATAGCAGACATACCGCCCGACAAGTGGACGTGTTGTACGTGCCTGGGATCTTGCGATACGGTGAGCTAACATGTAGCGCAGTGAAATCCTTCAACGCATGGATCCTAGAGGCAAGGGGCCTGCCCATCACATATCTGATAGGCTGCATACGTACTCAACTTATGAGGTGGTTTGTTAAGCGGAGCCAGGATGCAAAGACGTGGAATGGGGCTTTAACGCCCGAGATGGAAGCAAAGTGGAACCTGCACAGGGGCAGAGCATCAACACGGACCATTCTCACTTCTCAATCAGCTGTCGAATACGAAGTCTTGTCTGAACCCAGCGTCACGGTACACTTACAAATGCTCAGCTCCATATCTTTTTTAAATCCTTAATGTGGAATACCCTATTATCTGTCCCCGTGCTTCATGTCAACTTGAGACTGTTATCTACAAATAGCTTATGCTCAATATGTCGCGCATCCTTTCTAATTAAAGGGTCCATACAATGTCATAAATATGGAGTTGGTTTAGCTATCAGACTCAATTACAACAGGCCTCTATTATGTTGACTATGTTGATCAAGTGTGCATCTCAAGTGCGAGTTATTCCTTGCTATATTGGTGCAGGTTAACATACAGGATAAGACCTGCAGCTGCTGGGACTGGCAGATCACAGGGTTCCCCTGTGTGCATGCCATCGTTGTTATCACCAAGGGCCAGTTCAAGATAAGGGATATTATTAACCCATGCTTTTTCTTAGACACATACATCAAGGTTTACCATCATAAAATCAATTCAATCCCTACTACAGACAGGCTAGACTTTCTGGACGACGATGGGGCTGAAATCCAAACAATGGAAAATAATATCAAACATTTAAGGGTGTTTGGTTGTAGCTGTTTTGTTCTTAACAATGGAAAAGAATATCTTAGAACATTTCAACCAAAGGTAGATGAAGGTGTATTTCTTGGTTATTCAATGAATATCAAAGCCTACAGATTCTACAACAAAAGAACACAAAAAGATTGAAGAATCTGTCCATGTAGTATTCTATGAAGGGAACAAGAAAGTACCCTTGAATGAAGAACTCTCAGATAGGTTCAAATAACTTATGATCAAGGATTCTGAACAAGAATCTCAGCAAGGAAATAATTATGTCATTTACTTAGAGGATGAGTCTGACGAAGAAAGGCAATCTATGCCAAGTAACAACCAGATGACTCTAATACATGATGAAGAATTTCCTATGAGAAATCCAGAAATGGATAAAGACACTGAGAATCTTCATCATGAAGAGGTTTCTGAGCAGGTAGTTGCTGTAAATCCTATCTCAGATACCTTAGACAGTGAACAAGTGTCAGATATCCCACACACATCACAAGTGCCAGATATCTTAGGTACTGAACAAGTATATCATCATGATCATAATGATACGTAAATGAATCAAAATGATAATGATCCTACTAGTTCTAAATCTATTATGAAATGGATAGGAGATCATCCTGCAAAGGATGTGATAGGCCCTCTAGGCCAAGGAGTAAGAATTAGGAGAGCAATTGCTAAAAATGCCAATTCTCTCTATGGATGTTTCATCTCAGACATTGAACCTAAAACCATTGAAGATGCATTAAGAGACCAATATTGGATCTCTACAATGCAAGAAGAGTTGGATCAATTTGAGAGAAACAAAGTATTGAAACTAGTTCCCTACATTGATGGAATATTTATCATAGGAACTAAGTGGGTTTTCAGAAATAAGATGAATGAGTCTGGTGAAATAACCAGAAACAAAGCTAGGTTGGTTGCCAATGGATTCACCCAGACTGAAGGACTAGATTTTGATGAGTTATATGCTCCAGTTGCAAGATTGGATGCAATCAGACCATTTCTAACCTTTGCAGCTCATAATGACTTCAAAGTTTACCAAATGGATGTCAAAAGTGCATTTCTGAATGGTGAGCTTGCTGAGGAAGTCTATGTTGATCAACCACCTGGTTTTGAAGTTTTCTCAGAAAGAAAGCAAGATGGTCTATAAACTTCAGAAAGCTCTGTATGGACTGAAACATGCTCCAAGAGCATGGTATGACACACTGGCCAAGTACTTGCTGAATAGTGGTACAAGAAAGGAGAAGTTGACAAAACTCTCTTTACATTGAACCATGATGGGAAACTACTCTTAGTACAAGTTTATGTTGATGACATAATCTTTGGATCTAAGGACAAACAAATTTTTGAAGACCTTGATGAGCTCATGAAAAGTAAATTTGAAATGAGCATGATGGGAGAGTTGAATTACTTCCTAGGGTTGCAAGTCAAGCAACTGAATGATGGAATATTCATTAGTCAAACAAAGTATGCAAAAGACATGCTCAATAAGTTTAATTTAAAGCCTTCTGAAAAGATTGCTAAGATACCTATGAGCATTGGAACCAAGATGACCTATACTGAATCAGACAAGAGAGTGGAAGAACACAAGTATAGGAAACTCATTGGGTCTCTACTATACCTTATGATGAGTCGATGTTTTAACGACTCATTTAGTGCCTTTTTCCATGTTTTGTTACGTCTTTTAGCCTTTATTTAGTATTTTTTGTTCCGTGTCACGTTTGGGTTTTTTGTGTGTTTTTTGTATTTTTTAGGTACTTTATTGTAATTGGCAAGGAAAATGGAGGACCAAGGTGCAAGAAGACTTGGGAAAGTTTCTAGAAGCACCATGAGGCCAAGTTAGTGGGCCACTACTCCAAGAGAGGTGACATGGAGGTTGGAAAATGGAGAGAATATAGGAGAAAGTGGGAAAATGCTGATTTTCTCGGGCACATGGCTCACTGATGAGACAATATTCTAACGTCTCATTTGGTCCTTTTTAGCGGTCTTTTGTTAGTCATTGACCTTAGTTTTATAGTGTTTTTGTACGTTTTTATGCTTTGGTACTTTGTTTGTGTTTTGTAGGATTTTTTGTGTTATTTGGTCCCAAGGTGAAAATCGGAGTGAAGACATTGGTTATAGATCTCTGAATGAAGAGTAATTGGGCGAAGACGGAAGTGGATTCGGAGTTCGGATGAAGAATTGAGACGCGTTTTAGCGTGACTTGCAAAAGTGATAATTTACGAGCAGTCTAGTCATTTTGGACATAACTCTCTCATATGAAGTCCGATATACCTGATCTCGGTGTACATGGAAAGATAATTCAAAGGGCTACAACTTTTATGCCAGAATCGTAGCCAAATTCTTCCTAAAGAAAAAGATAAAGACATCGCAAGTTGACTGTCAGAAAGCATCTTCGCCGCGGCGAGATTTCCCGAGAGATTATTTGCTGGGCGATTTTCTGGTCGAATTCTGTTAGGATTTTACTCGTTTTTTCTCCTTTAAATAGATTTCTTTCATCATAACTTCAGACATAACTTCTTTTCCTAGATTTACATAGGAAAAAGCTCAAAAACTAGGTTTTGACATTGATTGATTTTTGGAGCTTGGTTTACCTCTTGTAAGAAGCATTGATATCAAATTTTTGGCAATCTTTTGATAACTCTCTATTGTTTATCTTCAATTCGTGTTTTCTTCTGTTTATCGAATTGTATGATCTTGCATGCGATTATCACCATGTTTATTGCTTGGCATATTCAATACCTTGACGTCTTTTATCTTTGCTTCCCTCATGAGTAGTTAAATCACTCCGAACACGGTAATTATGTGAAAGTCTTGCATATTCGTTTCTAGGGTTTTGAATTCACTCATGTAGGTTAGTCTCGTATAAAATCTTCGTAAAAACCTTCAATTCGATAAGTCCGTATTAAATTCTCAAAATTGTTCATGTTTAAGGATCGTGAATTGACGACTCACGATTTCTCCAGTATAATATATTCTAAGAACAATTGGTTGAATCGAATTGATTGATTTCTGTACGCCGACCGTGTGACAAATATGAATGATTGCCCTAGAACGAATTAGCATTACTTGATCATTACTACTGTGTTCATCTTCTCTCTTTGATCAAACCAGTTTATCTGTTTCCTGTTTTAATCTGTGTTTTAGAAGTACAATCACTCAAATCTATCTGTTACTTACAAACAAACTGTTTACTCTCATTCGTTGTGGTAGCCTGTTTAATTCCCTAAATAACGATACCGAGTTAAGCATAGTCTACAACTACATCTTATTCTCTTAAGTTATTCAGAGTATAATTTGAGCTTATCACTCACCACGGTGAGCTCCTGCAACAAGGAGCCTCACCGCGGTACAACCAAGCAGAAAAGAAGGCAGAAAGGGTAGACCGCGGTATCTTTCGAACAGGCAAGGTCCCTCACCATGATGAGCTCTGTCGATGTAATCAAACCCACGATTTCTGGCAGTTTTTTTCCCATGATTCCAAATTTCATCTTCCTAGGTCTATAAATAGGACCCCTTGTATCAGTCTTTAACATATCTTTACATTCTCCTACTTTCATACTTTCAATTACAAGCATTGTAAACACTTAGAGATTTCAATCTCTCTTTTAATTCGAAGAAGCTTTCATTGATCTTTCTGACGATCGCATACACCATTAGGCGCCCAGGTATTCAATAGTACGAGTTAGGCGGTTGCTTTTAATAACTTGTATTGTTACATATTGCTATCTGATCGTTGAACGCATGCTTGTATCGTTGTGAACTTGCATCAATCTTTACCTCTAATTAGTATATATCCGGATGAGGGCATAGCTAGTGACAAGCTTTTTGCCATAACTCATACGTACTTATAATCTGTATCTGGTTCGATTTTGCAATAGCAAAGTTGTTGCATTCGCGGGCAGTGTACCATTAGCTATATCGCGTCAGCACTTTTGAAAGATCCGATTGCTTCGTTTTAATTGAAGAAATTGCATGATCTAGGTACTACCTTGTCTTGTAATTGTGATTTGTCGTAGGGTTTTGAAGTATCAACCTTTCCCACACTATCTGTTTGCAACTCATACCTTGAGCCTACACCTTAGAACTAGCTTAATCAATTTCTCGAGAGAATGACCCTGTGGTTAAGCCTTGTTGTACTACGACAACCGCTTTACTACTTGTGTTATTTTACAAGTATTAATTTTGAGCGCATCAAAATTTGGTGCCGCTGCTGGGGAATTGATTCCTACGTTCTTCAATAAGTAGGATCAGTGTGTAGTTGCGTATTTTTATTTTTATTTTATTCGAAAACCAAAGAAAAAATCTGAAAATTTCAAAAAAAAAATCAAAAATAGTTTCATCAGGTCGTTTTAATTTGAGGCATCTAATAGAACTCATAAGAACATGTACTGCTTTTTGAGTTAAGTTTTTTGTTTCATTTCCAGGTTTATGCAAGGGAGACGTTCGTTGAAATCTCCGTTGACTTAACGAAACAACGACCTAGAGAGGGAAATCTGGGAAAGAAGGAACCTAACGAAAGTTACCATGTCGGAAGAAGGTATAAGTACCAACAACAGCATACCAACAAGAACGGTGACGACCACAATTGCAAACGCCCTTGAAACCGCGAATGCTCCTAGGCGGGAGTTTGGGGAGTACATGCAGCCCGCGGTGCAAGTGTCTGGATCTCCGATCGAGCTTTCAACAGAAGCAAGGAACCTGGAGATCAAGAACCATCACTTCCACGATATGCCCAAGTTCTACGGGCATGCAAACGAAGATGTGATGAAATTCTTGAAGGAATTCGAGGCTTTAGTGGGGAGGATTCTGATAGGTGGGAACTCCGGAGTTACGGACGGCGACGTCCGTAAGAAGTTGTTCCCAATGTGCTTACAGGATCTCGCGAAGACGTGGTTCTTGCACCTTCCGAAGAACTCTCTGGGGACTTGGGAGGATGTTTACAAGGTCTTCATGGGGAAGTACTTTCCTTATTCGAAGACCTCGAACCTGAGGAGACAAATCGCCCACTTTCAGCAGCGATATGACGAGAGCATATATGAGGCCCGAGAGCGATTCAAGTACCTGTTGGCCCAATGTCCACATCACCGGTTTGACGCGATGACATTGTGTCAGAGTTTCTATGAAGGACTTGACGTAACAACACAGATGCTTGTGGACATGAGCTTGGGTGGCTCGATAATGCAGAGCACAGCAGAGGAGATAGAAGCGGCCATCGACAAATTGGCACAAGCTTCTCAACACAAGGGTGTAAGGGGCCGAGAAAAAAGAAAAGGTGAAGCCAAAGTCGCCGGAGAGGTTGGGGCTCCCGACTTCAACCGCATGCTAGAAGAGATGCAATAGGTCAAGATGGCTGTGACCGTTGCCGCACCAACCTAGCAATCCAACGAACAATGTGGAGTGTGCTATAACTCCGGGCACGGTGCTAACGTATGCAGGTTTCCACAAGCTCGGGAGATGAACCCGAACCTCACGGAGGAGGTGTATTGGGTCGATAGGCAAGCAGTGAGGCACCCAGGGTTCGTGCCGTACAGGAAGCCAATGGGATATGGGGACCGTAGGATGTTGAGTTACTCAAACAATAACTACGAGAACTACGTTCCACCTGCGCCACAAAATGAGGCGCCCATTGAAGCTGCCAGCCAGGGAAGACCACCCAGGGACGATCTTGCCGGTAGGATCAAGATGATCATGGAGAACTCCGATCGCTTCTACAAATAGTCGAGCCAAATCCAGGAGAGGAATGATAAGTGGTTCGAGGTGCTAGAGAATTCGGCAAGGAGGATCGAGAACATGGTCGGGGAACTGATGGTGAGGTCGCAAAGACGGGAACAAGGAAAGTTCCCGAGCACTACGGAGAAGCCCAAGCCATCGACGACGCCAAGGAGTGAAGCTGAGGAAGAGTCGACGCTAACGACTATAACCAAAGCAGATTTACTGCTTTGTACGTAGGACGTAGAATGCATTTAGGTAACCTCACGTTTAATTTCCCGCATTGCATTTCGAACGATTTACTGCTTTCATAGGGTACCTTCTTAATTTAGTTAAAATTTATTTCATTACATTATTATTATAAAAAAAACTAAAAAAATTTAAGGGCCCTCCACGGTAAGCTTAGGGGAAGGTAGATCTCACCATGGTCTAAGTAGAACGGAACACTGTTCAATTCTACTTGGACTGCGATCCTTCTCCCAAGCCTGACTGGAGTAAGCCCCCGAGTAATAAAGATGAAGACAAACTTTTCTCTCTTCACTTTTGAAAACTCGGACATTCAAAAAGGCGACTGAGCACCTAGCGAATGCGCAAAGCTCAAACGGATGACTGGCAGCAACAAAGAGGAGGCTCATCTTCCGGACCCCATGGTCCGCCTTTCTCTTAGTGATCATGCCGACCAAGGCATACTACGGACGGTAACTCTGAACTTTCTCCTTTTTATTTATTCCTTATGCTAGGGCCTAGCTATCAAATAGGTTTGGGGAGGGAAGTTGTATCATATGTTTACATGCCTCAGATATTTGCCGCCTTGTATATATGTGTTTTTCCTTTTGTTTTTCATTTTTGCGATTATGTGGGGTGGTATGTTAGCCACTTTTATGTGATTGCAGTTGAGTTGAGTCTTTTGGCCTATTTCAAAAATTTTATGTCGAGTCTTGAGTTCTTTTGACAAGTATGGTTATCTATTGCCTTAGTTAAGCCTTTTTTACTGATGTGATCTTAGATGGCCTCTGACTGAGTGCTAAGGAATTTTCGAAAATCACTCTAGTTTGTTTCACTTGTAAATAAAAAGTCTTCCTGTTTTAGTAGTCAAAAAGTCGGTGAGAAGCCTTAAAGCCGATGAAAAAAATCTTGTACCGACAAATGTGTGATTCTATTAGGATGAGCAAGTTTTTTTTTTAACTTGCGCCACTTCACATACATGTGCACTCTTTTTAAAACGAGTATGACGGACGGCATTTTCGACTTGTTGTCTCGATTCTCGAACCTATTCCAAAGAACAGGTTTGGGGAGGAGGACTCTTGTCAACTTCATACTCAGGCCCACTACTTTCTATATTTGAGCTATGGTCGATTTCGAAATTGCTTTGTATTGCTATGCTGCCGTTCTAAAAAATAATAAAAAAATCTCGAGGTGTATTCCATGATCATTTATGATCGTCTAAGATCGTGTTAGGCATTTCCAAATACTACCTATAAACCAACGCGGGGCTGATTGTGCGTATGCTGTGAGGGTTGATGGTTTTGTTTCCAAAATGCATGTCAAAATACTACCTATAAACTAGTGCGTGGGCGGTGCTCGTATGTTGTGAGAGTTGATGGGGTGTATAACAAACCAACACGTACAAAAGTACGGATCTTAGGCAACCTATTGGGATGCACTTGCAACATTGAGATAAAAAAGAAAAGAAAAATGAAAAAATAGAAAATCTGTGCAAAAAGAGCAAAGCACAAGAGAAAAAAGAGAGAAATAAACGAGCAAAAAGAGCAAAGCACGAGAACGGCAACTCATTTTATTTCCTTGTATTTGATTTCGACCCCTTTCCTAAAAGTCCTTTCTGACTCATTTGAATTGAGTGCAAAAGCATGTAATATTAGTGGCAGCTTGTGACGTTTGTTGTCACCATCCCGAGTTAAGTCTTGAGCGAATACCATATTTAGTGGACACTTCCAGATGAGAGACTTGAGAGTTGCACTATTATCTTCCTTTGTGAGGGACTACTAGGATAGGATTAAGTGTTATTTACCTTTGAAATGGAAGATTGTGATCTTTGCAAAGCTACTTGTCAAAGTTAGGGGGGATAGAAGTTTACATCAGTATAAGGGCTTATCTCTGGCAATAGTTGTTCCGGTAGCTTGTCGATTGAACTCTTCTGTGTTTCCTCGTGTCTATGTATTTTTTCTTTTTCTAGGTTTTAGAGTTGTTTGCTCGAGGACGAGCAAATGTTCGGTTTGGGGAGTTTGATGAGTCGATATTTTAACGACTCATTTAGTGCCTTTTTCCGTGTTTTGTTGTGTCTTTTAGCCTTTATTTAGTATTTTTTGTTCCGTGTCACGTTTGGGTTTTTTGTGTGTTTTTGTGTTTTTGTAGGTACTTTATTGTAATTGGCAAGGAAAATGGAGGACCAAGGTGCAAGAAGACTTGGGAAAGTTTCTAGAAGAACCATGAGGCCAAGTTAGTGGGTCACTACTCCAAGAGAGGTGACATGGAGGTTGCAAAAGGGAGAGAAAATAGGAGAAAGTGGAAAATCCGATTTTCTAAGACATGGCTCACCATGTGAGCTCCTGCAACAAGGAGCTTCACTGCGGTACAACCAAGTAGAAAAGAAGGCAGAAAGGGTATACCGTGGTGAGCTAGAACGGGCAAGGTCCCCTCACCGCGGTGAGCTCTGTTTGACAGAATCAAACCCACGATTTCTGGCAATTTTTTCCCATGATTCCAAATTTCATCTTCCTAGGTCTATAAATAGGACCCCTTGTATCAATCTTTAACATATCTTTACATTCTCCTACTTTCATACTTTCAATTCCAAGTATTGTAAACACTTAGAGATTTCAATCTCTCTTTTAATTCGAAGAAGCTTTCATTGATCTTTCTGACGATCGCAGAGACCATTAGGCGCCCAGGTATTCAATAGTTCGAGTTAGGCGGTTGCTTTTAATAACTTGTATTGTGACATATTGTTCTCTGATCGTTGAACGCATGCTTGTATCGTTGTGAACTTGCATCAGTCTTTACCTCTAATTAGTATATATCCGGATGAGGGCATAGCTAGTGACAAGCTTTTTTCCATAACTCATACGTACTTATAATCAGTATCTGGTTCGATTTTGCAATAGCAAAGTTGTTGCATTCGCGGGCAGTGTACCATTAGCTATATCGCGTCAGCACTTTTGAAAGATCCGCTTGCTTCGTTTTAATTGTAGAAATTGCATGATCTAGGTATTACCTTGTCTTGTAATTGTGAATTGTCGTAGGGTTTTGAAGTATCAACCTTACCCACACTATATGTTTACAACTCACACCTTGAGCCTACACCTTAGAACTAGCTTAATCAATTTCTCGAGAGAATGACCCTGTGGTTAAGCCTTGCTGTACTACGACAACCGCTTTACTACTTGTATTATTTTACAAGTATTAATTTTAAGCGCATCACCTTACAACAAGCAGACCAGATATTCAATATACAGTTGGTGTATGTGCAAGATTTCAAACAAATACTATGCAATCACATTATAACACTGCTATGAAGATTCTAAGGTATGTTAAAGGTACTGTAGAAGTTGGTTTGTGGTATCCAAAAGAGAGTGGCTTGAGTTTAGTTGGCTATTCAGATGCTGACTATGCTGGATCAATGCTTGATAGAAAAAGTACTTCAGGAACTTGTCAATTTCTGGGTACAAGATTGAAGCAAGAAGCAAAACTCAATTGCTACTTCAACCACAAAAGCAGAGTATATTACTGCTGGGTGTTGTGCTTCACAAATCTTGTGGATACAACAACAACAACAACTTAGAGACTATGAAATCAATGAAGAGAAGGCTCCTATCTTCTGTGACAACACAAGTGCCATTGCTATAACTCAGAATCCTAAGTTCCATGCAAGAACAAAGCACATTGATGTTAGACACCACTCCATTAGAGATCATGTTGAAAAAGACATTATTGAGATACTCAAGATTGGTACTGAAGACCAACATGTAGATATCTTCACAAAACCTCAGCAAGAAAGCCGATTCCTAACTTTAAGACATAGTCTTGGGTTAATGGAATTGCCAAGGTGCTAAATTGGCAACTGAGACGGGAACTCAGTGAGCCAAAAGAGTGGGTAAAAAGACCTCCTGAAAAGAAAGGTACTTTAAAAGAGAAAGAGATATCTGAGACAGACACTCAGATATCAAGGCTAAAGTAAAAAATTGAGCAAAGAGGTATCTGAGACGGGTACTCAGATACTGAAGCAAAGGGTAAAGAGGCTATTTTAGAAATCTGAGATATCAAGAGAATCATACAGTAAGGGGGAACACAAAAGAGAAAAGCAGTACAACTGTCAGAAGTCAACTACTCTCTTGTGTTTTGTATTTTTCCATTTCAGTGAAAATTACAAACAGATCAAAAAGGCTTAACTCAATAAGCTCAGCTATCGATTTGTCCCTTAGTTAGACATGACTCAGATAGCTACTTGCCAAATTTCATTAATTGGGCACAATTACATGTGTTGATTGTGATCATTGATGAGAAAGCAATCCAAGCCCTTGAAAATTATGGTGGTTCAAATCTAATGGCCACGATGAGTCTCGGTAAGTTAGTGGACTGTAAAAACAGATCATGGCCCACTAGCATTTAATGCAAAGCCTGCTTTTTACCCACGCCTCAATGCATGTACACAGATACATACATACAAAATCAATGTGTATATTTGTCTGTTGAAATTACATTGCTATATAAAGAGGATTTTGGTAAAGACAAACACTTTTACCTAATCCCGCATTCGATCTTGCACGAAAATAGCAAAAAACTCGGTAAGTTTTCTGCAAATCTTTCTGCTAATTCACTGTTCTTGTTTAGTTTTTCTGCAAAGAATCACTAACCACTTTCTGTAAACCCTTCTCGTATTTAAAAAACTCTACTACTATTTAAAGAAATGGCACCAAAGCGCGCATCTGCTCAGAAATTCGAAGTCTCAACTTCTTGTACTGCTGCAAAGCAATCACCAACTTTGATTATAATCAACAATAGACTGGCCGGAGAATTTAACCCAGAGCACTGTTCTTCCAACAAAAGGATGGTCTGGGGAGGTGCTCCGATTGACCAATACATGGTGGGTGTTGCAGAAAACCCAACCGATGTACAACTAACCCTTGATATGCTTGAAAAGGCAAAAATCGAGGAGTTTTGTTTTCCTCTTCCCAGTGGTGTATCTGTTGTGGATGTTTTGGAGTTTTACAACAACTCCAAAAGTATTACAAGCGTGATTGTTGGCGCTGAAAGGGTGCCATCAAGACAAAGGTCCAAGGAAAGGAGATTTTCCTGGACTATGTGTCTTTCAGTGAACACTTTGGGTTACCTACCCAAGGTGATGACTTTGAGATTGACACAAGAGATGAAGAACTCATAGAAGGAGTTAAGACACTATACATCAATGTATGTGATCTTGAAGTTTCTGGAACTCCTAGTGAGTTTAAACTCTCCATCATAAGGAGAAGACATATAGAGCACTGGGATATGATGGCTCACATACTCCACATATGCTTTGATTCTGCTCAGGGAGGAGCTGACCAGATAAGCATGGAGAGATGGATGATGATGGTAATGTTGAACAAGCAAGATGAGAGGCTGGAAAAGCCCTTTAACTAGGGAAAGTATGCCTTTATGAAGTTAGTTAGAAGGTTCAAAGTTTTGAACCTACAATTGTCAAGGGGCTTGCTCAACCCAAAGAAACAGTAAGCTTTGGACTGAAGATCTGCTTCTTGCTGGAGAAGCTTGGTTTTGCACTCAGAGAAATGACTGAAATAGCCAACAGTAACCTACTCTGCAAATATGAGTACACAAATCTGATGAAGAAGGTTGCTAAGCCTAAGGAGACCAAGAAAGGCTCCAAGAAAAGAAAGAGTGAAGAGATATCTGAGGGGTCAGTTGCGACAAAAAAGACTAGGTCTTCTAGAAGGAAGACAACTAGCAAGAAAGAGGAAACTCCCATTGTGGAGGTGGACTCTTAGATATATGTCCCTAGTGCTGAAGAGGACACCAACGTTAATCCATCATTAGCACTTGCTGGAGGGAGTGGTGAACAACCACAACAAATATCTGCTGAAACAGCAGAGATTGTTGATAATTTAGTCCCAAACCTTGATGAGGACTCTGAAGTTGAGGGAGAAACTACAAACCCTAAGGTTACTGAGGAAGCAACTACTTTAAAGGTTGCTAAAGCAGCAACCACATCAGAGCAAGTAACCCTCAAGACATTGGAGGAAGCTCTGATGAGTGATGAGGTAGTACTAGATGACACTGATGTGTCAAATCAAAGTTCTAATATTTGTGTAAGCCAAGAGTTAATTCTCAACACTACGAAAACTAGTAGTGCAGTGAAGTTAACCCCGAGGTCGGTCTCGCAGGACTTAACTAAGCTGAGCTGAGTTTACGAATAACAATAACAGTAATGAAAGCAGTAAATGTTTGTTTTGCTTCAGCAGCAGAATGACAATCTTAACTATTATGCAAACTAACTAGAAAACAGATTAACTTAACGAGACGAATATGTGAGAGGAAATTATGGTGTGGTGACAGAAAACAAGCTAGCTAGCAGGAAACATGCAACAATAATTCTGTCGATTTACTCTAGTTATCATTGGGACACGTCCAAACGATTATTACACTACTTTAGCGCTCTAGGAAGAAACCTTATAGCAAGTAAGGTACGAAGGACTATGACAATGAACTAATTGTAATTTGTTCTAGGAAACAGATAATATTAGTGAAGGCGTCAATTCCACTAAGCTACAATTAACAAGCTAATGTAGTTATGGTGTTTGCAGCGAACCAATGGATTCAGTAATAGATCAGTTGCTTAGTCCATTGGTGATTTTGGTGTAGAAAACATCAAACAGATAACTACATACGCATTTAATCTAAACGGTACAGAGTAATTAAATCGTAGCTTATATATATTGAAACGCATGAACCCTAGCTAGCATGCATTGAATCCATCACCACCCCATAATTGGGTGTTTAGCTACTCATGGCATGCTTAAACATAATCAATATCATATACGAACACACATATAGCATAATCATAAACTAAATACCAAGATTCAAGAGTAATACAAATGTTACAGAGATATGTCACAAACGCTAGGTAAACACTGAAGAAACTGGAATCCAATCGGTAGAAAGTAATATGAATAAGCTCCCCAACAATAATCAATCGTCGATTACAAGATAAATCGGTTCAATTACCTCCAGTAATAGGTAGGTAATTGCCTTGAGAAGTTCTAGGTTGAGAGCAAAAACAATGTAAAGATGATATGAATCTAATTATGTCTTAACCTATATATATGAAAAGAAAGGAAATAAAAACTAATTAGGGAAAGAAGAAATTTGGCTCACACATAAGAAATCGTGGCGAAGCTAGACGTCAGCGTCGCCGATTGGAAAGGTCAGCACGCCACCAACTTACTGAGTCAGGAGTACGCCAGACATCTCCTGGTGTATGCCAGACCCCATGTTGGTCCCGAATTCGCCCTTTTGACTCGATTTTGGTATTTTCGGCTTTCCCGCTCCACTTCTAGTATCCGTTCGCAGCATTGGAACTCCATATCCTGTAGATGCATATAAAACTCACCATTTTGCCTCCAATTAACACGGTTTAGCCAAATACCTACAAAACACACAAATAACAAAACAAGTAAAAATACTCTAGGAAAACTAATAAAAACTATACTTTAAGGACGACAAAAGGACGGTAAAAAGACCAAACGAGACGGTGTAAAACCGATTCATCTGACACTGCCACTGCATCAACACTCAGAAATCTATATCAAGAAGATCTGGACAGACCACAAATAGCAACATCTTCACCATCCAGATCAAGATCACCACAACAACCACAAGAGCCCTAGACAAAAGTGAAGGTTGTTGATATGATCCATGAGTTACAGAATTTCAATGAGATACCAGCAACCTTCTATGCTGATGAAAATCCTGCAAGTGAGCAGGTTCTCCAACTCCCTAATGAGAGGGATCAGATTGAGGTTGCGACTCAGAATGATCAAACAGGGGAGGCAACTGAGCCTAAAACTTAGGAAAGGTCTGAAGTACCTGAAACTTCAAGCAAAGAAGAGGTCAAGGAACAACAAGACCAACACATGGAATCTCCACGAGTTCCAAAGACCAATCAGCCAAACATTGCACAGGTTACTGACTGGTTTAACTCTTTACTTGTGACTTTCTATGTTTTATATCTTGTTACTTATAAACTTTGTAAGTGCAGATATTAGCTATGTATTGTTGCAATACTAAACTTGGTTTAGTATTGTCACTATACTAGCTAACTGTGCACTGGACTTTCTAATTTAGGTTTTGCATTACTTCACTTTGATTAGTTCCACGGTTTTCGTTTAGTCTTAGCAGGTTTAACATGATTCGACTTCTTATGGAGAAGATCTCCGAGTTTGGATATATGAAGATATAGAAGAAGGAAAGGAATAAGAATCCTTATCGAAGAAGGATTCGAATTGCATTCCAAGAAGAACTCTCGATGCATGGAAGAATGAGAAGTTATAGGAGAAGAACAAGGAGATTCAACCTAATCAAGATCTTCAATCAAGATAGAACTCTAGACTAGTTGGGATCGATATTTACAACTATATATACTAGTCGATTAGTTCATAGATTCTACAACAAGCTTTTACGCGTAACATAGATATTCTTTAGCAGCTTGTTTAGCATCTCTTTTACTAAGCTTTTAGTTAGTATTCTCTCTCTTTGATTGTGAGAGATCTAGCATAGAATTGGTGGCCCGATTCACTCGCTTAGTCTTTTGATATTCTAGATCATAGGAGTATTGTCTAGATATCTTTGTATAAGTCCATTATTCTTTATAGTGGATATTTCACCTGAGGCTCGGCTGATTATTTATATAATATGCTTAAAGTATTTCTTGTCTTGTGTTCTTTACTTTCCACTGTTTAGACTCTTGAGTTGATTAGATATTGGTTTTACGTATTGCTACAATACTTGTGTACAATATATGTATTTGGTACTAAGTCCCGATCCATACAATTTTAATTGGCATTAGAGCCAGACATCTAATTGATAGGTGTTTGGATTTGGTACCATTAAGATGGATTCAGGTAATCCAAATATCAACAGGTTGCCTATTCTGGATGGAACAAATTATCAACTATGGTCGATCCGCATCCGCTCACATCTCAAAGCCATTGACACAAAGGTGTGGAAGACTGTACTTGATGGATATAAGGCACCAATGCTACCTTCTTATCAAGACAAAGACTGTATACCCGAGCCTGAAGATGAATACACTCCAAAAGAGGTAATTGATACTAACAATAACGAAAAGGCTTTGAATGTTATTTTTAGTTTTGTTAATCTTCACATGTTTAAGCTTATTCAAACATGCTCAACTGCTTAACAAGCCTGGGATATTCTCCAAACTCATTGTGAAGGAGATCCTAGTGTGAGAGAAACCAAGCTTCAGATGGTACTTAGCAAGCTTGAAGACCTTAGAAAGGAGGATGATGAGACAATATCTGCCTATTTTGAAAAACTGCTGGATATTTCTAATGAAAGCTCTCTTTTAGGTAATTCTTTGTCAAACAAAACTTTGGTTTATAAAGCAATTAGGACTTTGTCAAAACATTTTAAAACTAAGAAAGTTTCTATTGAAACCTCTCTTAATTTGGCAACTATGGATCTGCAAACCTTAATGAATATTTTGAAAAACTATGAGTTAAACATGGAAAATCCTCCTGGTAACTCTAGAGAAAAAGGTCTTATGCTTTAATTTAAGTTTTCTGAGTCACTTGATGAAGAAGATGAAGTTGATTTAAATGCTTTCTTTAATTCCTGGGTTAAACATTTTCAAAAGAGCAATATTAAGGATAAGTTTAAACCTGGATCCAGAAGCATATCCTACTCAAGTAAGAGATTTACTTCTAAGAGACTTGCTAAGAACTCTTTTAAAAAACCATCTGACGATGATGCTGAGAATCATATGAAGATACAATGTCATACATGTGAAGGTTTTGGACATTATGCCTATGAGTGTGCTAATACTCTTCGAAAGAAGGGAAATTCTTATTGGGTTGGTCTTAGTGATGAGACAGGAACAGATGATGAAGAGATACCCCTCAATGAAGATATACACACAGCTGCCTTACATTCACAGGTTAATTGGTCAGAATATTCGTCTGATGATGAATGTTGTGACAATACATGATGTGTATTATCGAAACAAAAGATATTGTTCGAATATCAATAATATTGTCATAATACTGTTTCTAACCACTTTATGCAGGATTTGTTCTATGTGGATGAAATCGAAAACCTTGACAATATCAGTACTAACCATACCGATTTGGTAGATATCTCTTTGTGTATGCATGGTTCTGTTGATCTTGAAACAGATTACCCTTTAGAGGGAGAATTGAGTCACGAAGAATTCACAGAAGAGCTGAAGATCATATACAATGATGTCTTGCAAGAACTGAAAAAGACGATGAAATCTGAGAAGGCACTGGCCAAAGAGAACGCTGAACTGAAGGAAACCATTGTTAAACTTGAAGTAAGCCTCAGGAAGAAAGATTTAGAGCTTGAAAGGGTGACATCTAAACTGAAGCTTCATGAGCTCACTCTTGTCAAACTTAATACTGGTACGTCTAAACTTGATGAGATGCTAGGTTTAGGTAATGAAGGTACAACTGGTCTAGGCTTCCAAACCTTTATAGATGAGTTAGTACCTCAATCCAAAAAATCTTTGGCCCCCGTTTTTGTAAAAGAAACAAATGACTCGGAATCTAAGAAGAAAAGGACTTTTGTTTGCCAATTCTGTTTAAAATCTGGTAACAAAAAACCTTTATGTTTCAAGTTTCTAAAAACCCTGGACAGTTCTACTAATGTTGATGATGAGAGTGTGAACATCTTTGATGTTGTTGCAACACCAGATGAACACACTGAGTCCATAAGTAATCCTGCCCAGAGCAATGAAGTTAAGATTTTGAATACTCAAAATAAGTTGCCTTCTAGAAAGAAAAAGTTGATGCCCTTGAGAAAAGAAAAGCATAATCTTTTGTGCAATATTGTGCCAATATCATATGAAAATTCTGAAAAATCTCCCGAAACTGTTATTTTCACTACACCTGTAGTTAATTTGAGCAAATATGGCACTAAATAGAAATATAAAAGGGCTTGGAGAGCTAAGACTAGTGAGATATGTCATGTTGTTTTTTCTGCTATAAACATTAATTCTGCAGGAACTTGGTTCTTTGATAGTGGGTCTTCTCGTCATATGACTGGATCTTTGACCCATCTCAAAGATGTTATTACACTGACCAAAGGGACAGTTACTTATGGCAGTGGTGAACGAAGCAGAATCATTGGAAAAGGTACCCTAGATGTTCAAGGAATTCCTTCTCTGAAAGATGTTCTTATAGTTGAGGGACTCAAGGCTAATCTCATTAGCATAAGCCAACTTTGTGACAACAACATGAGACTGAGTTTTGACAAGGTATCATGTGTAGTGGTGGATAGTACAAACACTTGCATTATGAAAGGTGTAAGATCCAGAGGAAACTGTTACCAGTTCGATGACCAGATTGCTTTTCACATGAATATAAACGAGTCTGAGGTCTGGTATGATGATTTGGATCACTTGATGTACAACCATGCCATCTGTCAGGATGTTGTGCCAATACCTGCGGTTAATACACCATATCTTGGTATAGGGTATACTCATAATACTTTCTCAAATTCGGTGTATTTCAATATCGCTCATTGGACTAGTGTGTTAGACTATAGACTATTGACTAGTTATGTATGCTTATATTTAAGTAATAATCCAGTGTCATGTTACAGTCAGGTACAGATGTGTATTTCCCTTGTCACAACTGTGTTTATCAATACTACTACAGGTAGTTATTCTGATCTGACTAGCAATTCTCACCTCTTGAATTGTGCCAATACTAGTGCCATAAACCTTTGTTTGAATTATGTCCATCATTCTAGATTTATGCATATAGACATATGGCATCACTTTTTGAGAGAGGTAGCTGACTCAGGTGATATGGGAATAGAGCACATAGAATTTGTGCAACAACTTGCAGACATGGTTACAGACTCTCTAAACGCTGAGAGACTTTCTAACTCCAGAAGATCTCTCCTTATGTGTATTATTTGAACTGCAAGAAACAGGTGTTGCCATAATACCACTGGTAAACACTTAAGATTGCATGTGGTATGTAGGTCTGCATTAGGTTGTTTCTTTGTTTTGTCTTGTCTTCCTTTAAAAACTGACTGAAGTTGTGGGTTTAATGAACATGTCAGGGGGCTCTCACTACAAAATAATTTATGGAAGTAATAAAAACTCTTCTTGTTGAACCAAGTGCTTGCTTTGTTGTTGGCTTTGTTAACTAGTGTTAATTTGGGATGTGTGGAGTCTAGGCTGCCCTCATTCAGTGTTTTCACTATGTTTTTCTTATTTGGTAGACTTTTTATGACCAAAAATAGCTCTTGTTAAATTTGGGGTTTGTGGAGTTCTGGATGCACTCATCCATTTATATTACTAGCTTGAGGTTATCTATGCTTTGTCTCATAGCAATGAGTGCTTTAGTAACTGGGGTGTATGGAGTTCAGGCTGCCTACATTCAGATGATTTGCACTTATATATGTTGCCACAATATGTTCTGTGATGTGATTGGGGTGTATGGAACTTAGGTTGCCTGCATTCAATTTACATTCAGTCCTAATTTAAGCCAGATTTTTTTATTGCATGTACTATGTGTCACTTGAGAATTCTTTCTGGAGCCGTGTGGGCTAACCATGAATTTTCGGTCTAGTAAACTAACTTAAAAATGCAATCCTGAAAAAAACTTCGAATAGAATCTTTGCTAGGTAATACAATATCTAATTTCGTAATCAAAAAAAAAAAAATTAGAGTTTAATAAAATCTTCCGGAGAAGTTGAGTTGTTGAAGAGTTTTTAACCTACATGTTCTGACAATACCATACTTATGTTAGTAATTATGCATTTCATATAGGGTTTTGTCATCATGTATTTCATTGTAAAAACCTTTTTGTTTTGGCACTTTAATTGAGGTGGAGTTATTTAGTCAGATTTCGGATGTTTTCTAAAAAGAGGGAAATACGTGTTTTTATCTACTGTAATCTGTCCCCGTATTGTGGGAATCCCCAATTCCCCAAATTCTGCAAAGCTTTTTTTCGTGGAAAAATCTACGATTTTAGTCCATCTCTGATTAATGAGGTCTGGAGCATGCCCAATGAGCCAGAAATTGTTGTAGATTGGAACATGGATGATATCAACTCTGAATTGTCTGGTGGTCTAGTTTGAAAATGGACTCGTCGTCCTAGTCTTGTCTCACTGAGTTCTCTGTCTGCTGTTCTTTACAAAGTTGCTCAGTACAATTGGAAGCCATCTTCCAATCCCTCCTGTTTGACGGGTGATATGGCAATATTGTTGTTCAAGATTCACAGAGGGTTGACTGTAAACATGAATTTGGACATGGTTCCTTCTTGAAAGTTGTAGATCTTGGTCTTATCTACGCGTGGACACCAAGATCAGGTCAATCAGAGTTCATATGAGAAATTTATGGCTAAAATGCCAAGGCTGCTCCATCGTAGTTCGAATTTCGCGTGCTTTCACTTAAACGACTCTAAAATATTCGTCCGAACTCCGAATCCACTTCCGTTTTGACCGATCAACTCCGTTTTCAACCACCTTTCAGGTCTTGGATTGTATAAACGAAATATTTTCTGAAATGTTTTTTTTTAATTTTCCGATTTATGTTTAGTGTTGTTATTTTGTGTTCGGTCGTGCATGTTAATGTTTTTTTTTGTATAAACGAAATATTTTCCAGAAAAAAAATTTCATTCATTTTTTTTCGATTTATGTTTAGTGTTGTTATTTTGTGTTCGATCGTGCATGTTAATGTTTTTGTGTTTGCATATACGAGTTATTTCAATTTTTCGTTAAGTTTGTAAGATTGTTTTTGAGTTGGGGGCATTTTGGTAAAGTTACAAATATTTTGTGTTGCGTTTAGCCGAAAACGTGTTGCGTTTAGTAGCGCCCGTTGAAAGCCTTCTCAATAAACTTGTTTTTCCTGATAACACAAAACACCTTCTAAAATCAAGCACTTAAGAAATACGAACTTATATTTCCGGTTAAACGGTTGCATTAAGGAATTTTGCACAAACCTAGGCTATTACCTATTTCTAGATCACCCAATATAATCAGCTTGATAGGTATTCCCTGGAAAAAATAAAACAAATATTAACGCCAAAACTAATTGTTCTATTATCCGATTCAGAAGGTACAAATCCAGTATAATACGCAAAACAACTAAAAATGCCAAAACTGCATTGTTCTCTCATTGTCCGATTATAACGAAAAACGAATTCTGTATATACGTAAACATTCCATTATATATTAACCTAAAACGCGCCAAAAGTCTCTCATCCGATTCAGAAGGTAACAATGAAATCAATATAACACTTAATTCCATTATATGGTGATCGAATAAAAAAAATAACCGTAAAAAACTCAGTCTCCTCCCATTCGAAGTTAAACTAAGATTAAAAAGTACAATTGAATCAGAAGGTACAAATTCAGTATAATACGCAAAACTGCATTGTTCTCTCACCATCCGAGTACAATGAAACAATGAATTCAGTCTCATCCGATTAACAAATTGAAATCATTATATTCCATAATACCATAATTGAACAAAAAAAACAACCATAAAAAACTCCATTGTTCCTCCGATTCGAAGTAAAACTAAGATTGATGAACTACATTCCAAAACTAAACAAATTCAAGCTGCGTAGAACACTTACAGGATCTAGAACGAAACGAATACCCTCCTTTAGCACGTTGAAACTTGTTGAACAACCTTCATTGATCATCAGAGTTTTCCTCTCTTTTTTGCTTTCTTCCAGACGAATACCCTCCGTTAGCACGTTGAAACTTGTTGAACAACGTTCATTGATCATCAGAGTTTTTTCCTCTCTCTTTTGCTTTCTTCCAGACGAATACCCTCCGTTAGCACGTTGAAACTTGTTGAACAACCTTCATTGATCATCAGAGTTTTTTCCTCTCTTTTTCGCTTTCTTCCAGAAATCCGCTCCATTTTCCCCAAATCTTCAACTGAGTAGTGAGAGTTCTGATTCCCGCGCAAATTTATTTCGTACTTATATTATTTCGCCTTTGTGAATGAGTTGGCTGGGATAGGTCGGCTTAACATATTCTAGAATATTCTACGATATTACCCCCTTCCGTAAAAAGGGATTAAAGAAGAGTTAGTCGGGATAGTCTCTTCCGCGGACTAATCCGTCTGCTCGTGAGAAATCTTAGGCAAGGAGTACTCAGCCAGTTGGGATGTATCAGTTATATATACGATTTATTCTTGCTAAATTATATGTCTATATCTTTAAATTGTTGGAAGGGGTATAATAGACATTTTCATGTCCAAAATCGAGGGGCAGCGATTGAGGCCCCTTGCGCGTGCGTGGGGCCGCCCCTGCTCGTGTCCGTGTCTATGACGAGTGACTAAATAATCTTTAATTTGTACTCCTTCAGAATAAATGATAGTACATATTCCATTTATATATGTCGTAATATAAACTTTACATTACTTTTCTTGTAAAATTTACAACCCATGTACAATTTCCATTATCATTTACGTACAAATTACTTAATCTAAAGTTACGTTAAAACTTGTTGAATGAATCTATGTACACAACATGTGTAGTCGATAGGTGTGTCTTCATCATCAGAACATAGTATATTAAGACCCATTTTGCTCGTAATCATGGTCCATGGATAGTGGAACATAGTGTTGGCCATGGTTAAAAAGGATGTTGTAATGTTTGAGTAACTCTCAAACGAACTTCTAAAACGATTAAAAGAGACGAATAAATATTATAGTTATAGCCAAAATATTAAAAGTTTTACAAAGAATGTTAGTGGTATAATACACATAGAATTCATATAAAATATCTACTCATAAAATATTATCGATATTGTTTAAAACATTATATATATAGTTAAGAACATCGATCCCACTCTCAGGTCTCTCACTAATATACGTGACTTCCAAAATTATTTTACTTTATGTTCATCTCAAATCAAGCAAATTATATTCAAATATATAATCAGATGTTACATTAATCTAGTAATAAAAATGTCAAATCAACATTTCATATGAAGTCACTATCATCAATAAGTTTGTTTTGTAATTCCCAACACAACTCATCCAAATATGCACGAGTTTGAAGTTCTTGATGTATATATAAGAATTCCGATTTGATTTTGTTGACTCTTTTCAAGGTTCGTTTTATAAAAAGAAAAAAAGCTGGTGTGTGCTTTTGTTAAAAACTTTTTTAAAACCGGTTTTATGGATCCTTCAATTAATAAAACCTTTGTTGTTTTAATCCCAAAAAAAAAAGAAAACTCAAAAGAACCTGCCCATTTTCGGCCAATAAGTTTGCATAATGTTAGTTACAAAACTAGTACCAATCCGTGGCGATGCCACGGTATAATGAGCTTTTAAATCTACGTGAACGAAAGAAAATACTAAAGTGCAAGTGAATTTGGAATTTAGTCAACTTTAAATCTTGTGAACGAAAGAAATACCAAAAATTAAGCGAATTCGCAATATAAATTAAAAGTTTATGTTGAATACATATATTGAAAACAAAAGTAGCACACGATCGGATCTTCATCGTCGTAGTAAAGTGCATTAATCTGCAAGACAACATATAAATACATTATTAGTATTGAGTACATTTCAAAATTTGATTAATGATATTAATATGCCGAAATCACATACCTCGAGATTTCTAAATACTTTCTTGTAAACGACATTTTTTCGCCTTATTGGTTGGATTTCCATCTTCATCCAGTACTAAAATTTTGGCCCCCCTTTTTGTGGTCACCCTCGAAAATGCAACATACAGTTGGCCGTGGCTGAAAACCGGCTTCGAAAGATACAGGCCAACATGAGCTAAAGATTGTCCCTAACTCTTATTGATTATCATAGCATAGCATACATAAATAGGGAACTATCTCCGTTGGAATCTGATAGGAAACTTAGCAACATCGGACGGAGTGAGCACCATGCGAGGAATAAATACCTTGACTCCGACATTCTTGCCATGCATCATCTTAGCTTCTATGACATGTTTTCCATTGGCAGTGACAATCAGTCTCATTCCATTACATAATTCAGCTAACTGGTCTATATTTCTGAGGAGCATAATAGGATAACCAACTTTCAAACGAATGAGGTGATTCGGTATACCCGATGTGCTAATAGTGTTAAGGAACTCGACTGAATACACATCTTCTCTATTGACCATATCATCCTCATTTGGACGTATACTATCTGAGCTCATTAACTGGGTGGCATCTCCAGGAAGTAGTGACATGACATAGTCATTAACCTCCTGAACGATCTCATTAGCCGGAGCAAGAATCGCCCTATCCTGGAAATATCGACGACCACCCACATGATCCAAGATCGAAGGATATGTGCTCCTGACAATAGCATCTATTGGATCAGAGGCATCACAAATTAGTATATCATCAGACAACTTGAATTCTACCTCACCGTCATTGATATCACCAACTTCACCATCTCCAACTCGCAACAACCAATCGGCGAATTCCTTTATACTCTGAATCTCCACAGGTGAGCCGCCCGACTGTTATACATAATAAATAAGGAAAACCATGAGTAACACCTAGATGAGATTTTATATATGAATTAGAAAAACACAAAATGACACAAACCTGAAGGCGCATGTTCTTGGTCAACCTCATAACACGTCATGAACTCCATAATCTTCTAGATGAGCAAAGAGAAGCATGCACAATGTCCTGACTACTACCTTTTGGAATGACCGGCAAAATCTATCTAAAATCTCCACCAAATACGTTTACCAGTCCACCAAATGCCATGTCAGATGGCTCTCCATCAGCTCTCATCATAATGTCTCGCAAAATACGATCCAATGCCTCGAATCAAAATATGTTTGTCATTGGGGCTTCATCCCATATAATCAGCTTTTTCTTCTTCAACAATCCCGTAAGGTCAGATCCGGGGACAATCCTACTACACATGGTTGTCTCGTCAACATTCAAAGGGATGTTGAATCTCAAGTGAGCAGTACGACCTCCAGTTAGAAGTAGAGAAGCAATACCGCGCAACCAGGAGAACAATATCACATCTTCCACGCAAAGTAGAGCATAGGGTCTTCCATAAGAAAGTCTTTCCCGTAACACCGTATCCATACAGAAAGAAAATCCCACCAAAACTGGCAGATACAACATTCATAATCTTATGGTACGCATCTCTTTGCTCTCCGGTCGAACATATAAAGACGGCTATGTTCATCCAACATTGCATCGACATCATAAGACAACTCCTCGAGAATAAGATTATTTTGACCATCTTCTATCACGACTTCATTAGATTTTGGCATGCCTTCAAACTGAGTAAGACTGAAACCATTCTGAGATAGCAACCCTTCGATCTCTCCAAAAGGGTGAAATTTCACAATTATTCCTCGGTGAACTCAAGATCCAATTCAAAATTAAATATTGTTAACATATAACATACTTAGTTACATAATAAAATTCACAAATATATAATGATCACTAAATTATAATTAAAAGGCTAGCAAAATACATACCGGAATTGTTTAGTTTCCTTCGCATTATGTAATGAATATCGTCTGATAAAAACTCCCATGTTTTCTCCCAAACATGTATATGCCTAGACATGTTGTCAGACTGGAGGAGCATGGAGAACAGTTGTCTGAGATAGCGATCGGAACCCCAAAAATTGGCTTCTTTTATAGCATCGATATACTCATTGTCATCATCAAGGAGCCCCAACGCATATCATGCATCACGATAAGTTTGGTGTACAACACCATCTATAGTTCTCAAGTCTTCAAAGCAAGTCGCACCCCTAATGTGATTCAACATTATCCCAAGGAAATATGCGGGGCTTGTCTTTATAGGAACGTGATATATTCTACCAACCATTCCATTATATTGCTTTCTAGGTTTCCATTGCTTCCGGCCGAGATCCCACACATAATGCCTTGGAAACTCTGCATAAATACTTGCGCGGCTCCGGATGATGTTTGTTGTATTCCATCCACTTCAAAAACTTTAACTCTGCAACAGTGTTGGTCTTCTCAATAAGGTTCTCAACTACATCACCATCCTTGAAAACCATAGTATGTTCACCATCCATGTGAAGTGAAAGGCGCTCAACTGGTGGATCCTTACAATGTATATCATATCCCATAATACACTATACCGCGTCGCATGCAAATATATACCGACAATCGACGTAATCATTCACTTCGTTATCAACTGTTATCTTAGCACCAATCCGGTCTACTACTTTATTGACGTAATTAAACAGGTATATATTTGATTGAATTAGTCTTGTTACACCACTCGACGTTAATATGCGCCTGATACTTCATCAACAAATAAGGATTGTGCGGGACAATGTACCTGAATATTGCATAAAACATGTTAAAATATAATACAGAATGACTTATATTAACATGGTTGATTCTTATAAGTGGATAATTGTTGTCGATCATAACACCATATCTTATCAATAGTGGCACCAGTGTCTCGTCTCCTATAAACTGGATAGCCATATCCATCAAACACATTTCGCTCATTGAAAGATTTTGGAAACTTCTTAGAGCACTTCCTGCCATCATGCATGCATGGAGAAGTGGGGTTCAATATACTTGGACCACGGACCATGTACTCGGACATGGCCTTGTATAACTCTGTGTTGAGGTCCTTCTCAGCACTTTTGAAGTCATCAATATCATCGGCATTCATATTCCTATCCGCTTTGTCAATCCGTGGAAGAATGTGTGCATGAGGAAGACCACGTTTTTTAAATTCAATGGTGTATACAGCTGCATCATAATAAATTTAGTATTAGAATAAGTGTAAATGTGATATGATTAATAAATAAGTTGAAATGTGAGTAAAAATAAAGAGATAGAAGTATCACCTCCTATTGCCTTTCCAAAAATGTATTATTATGTCTCCGAATCCCTGACCAATTGATCCAACTTCATTCTGAATACTCGACTTAATATGTCGGGCTGGTCTTCAGGTCATAAGCCCTTAGACTCGACAAAACGTGTAATCTCAGGCCACATTGGATTACATGTAAATGTGATGAACAGTTCTGGATAACCTATACTCTTACATATGGCCATGGTGTCTTGAAAATTCCGTATCATGTATCTCGGACCTCCCAAAAAGAAGAAGGCAGAACAATACGTTTTCCAATAGCTCCAATATAACCGTATGATTCAACAGTTCCTCTACAAATTGCATCTTCAAGTGACCTATAATTATCAGATCGGAGCAATTTTTGGTTCCTCACAACAAAGTGAAGTCGCTGAGCCTCCATCATCATATATCCATCTACCAAAAATTGTTGGAACAACTTCCTACTCGACAATATAGTTTGAGCTTCCATCTCACGATCAAATATTTTAATGAATAAGATATTTTTATTAATAATAGTATTCAAAATTGATGTCTATGGATTCGTCTTGTCGCGACGAAATAAAATATAGGGTAAATTACATCCACACCCCCTCTTAGATTTCGTTATTACAAATGGGTACCCGTTAGTCAAAGAATAACATGTAAGTCCAGAGCGATAGAAATCAATTACATCTAAGTCCATGGATTTGACTTTTGGCGAATTAAATCCAGGAAAAGCCTTTTTTGCCCTTGTTCAATTATCAGCTTTTGGAAATAGCCAAACAATGTATTTACAACTTAAGTCGTTGAACAAAAAAGAATTTTCATAAGGCAAACCCTTCAATTTTCTGGTTTTCAGAATATCACCCTTCAACTTTCTAAAAGTTCAATTCAGTCCTTATAACGTTTTTAATTTTGCAATTAGGTCTATCAAATTCTCAACTTCAAGGGTTTCTAGTTTGCATAACTTTTATTTGAGTCCCTGCAACAATGAAAAGAATTCAAACAACAATCAAACTTAACTAAGATCCAATCAAACGATTCACCAATCACCATCCTTCTTCTGATTCATTCAAACGATTCACCCTGCAACAATGGAAGCTATTTTCCGATTCATACCCACTCTGATTCACCCTGCTCTGAAAACCATCCTTCAACTTTGATATGCATACATGCTCACTACTCTCTTACTCCATAAATCCCCAACCTCTTTTCTTCCGAGTTCATATGTTTACTAATTTGCAGGAAGAGAAAGAAGACAAGAGAAGGGACGATTGATTGAACCGATTAAAACCTAATTTCTACTCGATATCAATGACGAAGAAGGCACAATCGGCGTTGAAACTAGGCTTGTCGACTCGCCATCTGTTGTGTCTATGGTGGAAACTGCTGATCGTTGTCTCGATTGCTCTCTGCCTGTTTGCTTTTCTTCGAATCCAGAGCTACTCTCACTCAATGGCCACTGCTCTGCCTAGGAGGCACCGTGTTTGGATCGATCACTTCACTCGAAATCCCAAAATCGCATTTCTGTTTCTCTCCAGGAAGGATTTGACATTGGATTTTCTCTGGGAGAGTTTTTTCGAGGTACAAGAAATTACCTTTTGCTGATTTCGTTCCTGCAATTGAGACAGATCGGAGAAGAAGAAAGAAGAATGGGACTTTGATCAATTTTCTGAAAATTGGATAAGGGCCTGTTTGGTTTTGCCATAAGTTACTGTAGCAACTTATTTGGTCAACGGATTTTCAGCTTAAAGGACCTAAATGTAATTGTTTGACTAACGGGTACCCATATGTGAGAAGGGCATCTAACAAGGGGTGTATATGTAATTGATCCTTAAATATATATTCAAAATATTTTTCAAATTTTTGTAGATAAAGTTATATGAGATTCAATAAAAACTATATATGTAGTCAACATACAAAAAATAACATTGAAATATATATTGGCTAAAATACAACTAGTTTCACAAACTTCCACGTAGGACTGAATGAATCTGGTGAAGTTTAGCCCACCATGCTTTACATAATATATATATATATATATATATATATATACATATATATATATATATATACATATATATATATATATATATATATATATATATATATATATATATATATATATATATTTGTATCAGGTAGCATAGCGGAAATACAGGTATACATACTGATGAAGTAATTGGCAAGATTAAGATATTGTCAAAATAAGGTACTGTAGAAAAATCAAAATTACTGTAGCAATGAAGCAAATAACCAGAATTATACCTGAGATAACTTTGAATTTAACTCTGACTCTTAAACTTGAAATTTGATTGGATTACAGGAATCTGAAAATTGCTAAGCTAATATTTTTGGGTGAAATTTTTACAAATACATTAAAGAATCTGGAGGAATACAATACAAAGAAAAAACTATCTGAATACATTTTTTGCTCTGGGATTTCTTTTCTTCTGAGTGTTTTTCCTCCCCTTTCTTCCTTCCGATTGCTTTATTTAAAGGAATGCCAGGTTCCTGTGCGGACTTGAAAATCTTCAATTCACATCCGAATCTTGTTACTTTGTGCTGATTTTTCTCTTGATTGAACAGTCTGTCGGGAATCTTACTTTATCCTTTTTCTTTGATTGAACAGTCTGTTGGGAAATTCACTTTATCCTTTTTGAAGCGGTTTCGGAATTTATCTTGTCATTTCCTTTTGTTTTTACCTCTTTGTATGGGAGTAAAAATCCCATAACAATCATCCTCATTGTCTTGTTCGAAATTGACCGAGGAACTTGATCCTTCATCTTCACTTGCAGTTTGTAGAATTGCTTTCATCTCATCCAATGAGCTTGCTTGTGCTAATCTTGTTTGAATGGTATTTTTCATCATCAGGAATTCTTCATTTTGTTGAACCTTTTCTGGGGAGACAATTTGTTTGCTAAACTTTGAACCATTCCGATATGCTATCCAGTTCCAATGGACTGGTGTCCATTTTGTTCCACCATTTAACTTCTGCTTCTTTTGTTAACCAATATAAATTGGTATGTTCATCATACCAAACATTTTGTAGGATTCTCAAAATCCAGGTTAAATTGAATTCTTTGTAGAATTTGATCATCAGGGGGTATTTGTGAGAACAACTTTATTTTTTGTACCTATCCGAAAAATACTCAAATGATTTTTGAACTTTGTGGGGGAACATTTCTGGTAATGGTCCAAAATCATGCCACCATGCAAGAAACCAGTTAGGAAGTTCTTCTGGAGGTGGTAGAGTTTTTCCCATTAAAAAGAAATATGACATGGAGTTGACTGCATTTTGTTTGTAGAGGAATTTTGTCCAAGCTTGTATGTAATCAAAATAATTACAAATAAGATGGGGTCTTATCTCTCTCAGAGTATAAGGGTTTCCCCAATCAGCTAAACTAATAACTTTGTTGATGAAAATTTTTCGATAACCAATGGCTGATGAGGTATCTGGATGGTTTTTTGGAACTTTATTTTGAATATGGAGAGAATTTGTCTGGACTAAGATGTCCTCATAATATTGTTGTGATTTTTGATGATTTTCATAAATCCTGCAAAATTTGTCGTCTAAGATAACTTGTGAAATGATAGCACCTTGTTCTGCAAATTGTGAGGCATTATCCTTATCTAATTGTTTTTGAAAACTTTCTGGAAACCAGTCATCTTCAATGACACATTCTTTGTGAAAGTGTCCTGTGCTTAAATAGGGACAATCTGGCTGGTCATCTTTATTTGGAATTTGGGACTTGGTTTGTGTCAAAGTTTGTTTGTAGGTGGGTAATGTGGCTAATTTTGAGTGCAGAGGTGGAAATTGTTCAGGCTTGGGATATGGTGTTAATGCTATTTTGCTAAGAGGTTGAAATTTGTTGGCAATCTGCAGAGATGTCTGTTGCCTTGTTTGTGGGATATTTTGTAATGGTTTTGGTGACAAAGTTTGTTCAGGCTTACTTTGTGCATATTGTGCTAAATTTACCATAGGTCTATTTCCGGAACTTGTGCTTGCTGCTGCCAATGGTACTAACCTTCTTTCTTCCATTCCTGAAGAAATTCTCTTGTCAAATAATCTGGAATACAATTGTCAGTTCCTTTTATGAATTCTATATCAAAATCAAAAATAGATAAGATAGCTTGCCATCTAGCAAATATTTGTTTTGATGCCAAATTTTGTACATCTTTTGTCAAAACTTATTTTGCTGCTTTACAATCAATTTTGAGTAAAAACTTTTGGTTTAACAAATCATCTTGAAATTTGTTAATGCATAAGACTATTGAAAGTATTTCTTTTTTAATAGTTGAATAATTTTGTCGTGCTCCTGACTTCCAAGTACCCGAATGATATCTAATTATTGTTTCTTTATTATCAATAATTTATTTAAGAATACCTCCATACCCTAATTCTGATGCATCTGTTTGTACAATCTTAAGAGTATTAGGGCGACAAATGGTTAAACAGGGAAGAGTTTTGACTTTTGTTTTTATTTCTCTAACTATCTCAGTATGTTTGTTTGACCAAATTGGCGGGTTCTTTTTCAGTCTTTCAAATAAGGGTTTACAAACTTGTCTTAGATTAGGATAAAAATCTCCTACATAATTTAAAGCTCCAAGGAACCTTTGTAATTGGGTTTTATCTCTAATTTCGTCTGGGAACTTATCTCCAAATTCTAAGGACCGTTGGATGGGTATGATAGTATTTTCATGAATTTGATGTCCTAGAAACCATATGTTTATTTGAAATAATTTTATCTTCCTTGCAGAGACAACTAAACCATTTTCTTTTATAACTTTTAAGAAAATATTTAGATGTTTCCAATGTTGTTCTATGTCCTGGCTGAATATTAAAACATCATCTATGTAAACAATTGTAAAAGTAGTGTAAGGGATGAATATATCATTCATAACCTTTTGAAATTCTGATGGAGCATTTTTTTAATCCAAAAGGCATAACATTCCATTCGAACTGTCCAAATGGAACTGTAAATGCTGTTTTGTACTTATCTTTTTCTGAAATTTGTATTTGCCAGAATCCTGACTTCATGTCAAATTTTGAAAATATCTTAGCATTATAAAGTCTCTTGAGTAAATCACTTTTATTCGGAATTGGATATCTAATCCATTTGAGAACTTTGTTCAATGGTTTGTAGTTTATAACTAGTCTAGGAGTTCCTCTTTCAAGTTCAGCATTCTTTTGTACATAAAATGCAGAACATGACCAAGGAGACTTGCTGGGCCTTATAATCTTCATTTTTAGTAATTCTGAAATTTCTTTCTTACAGTATTCTAATAATTCCTGGTTCATTTGTATAGGCCTTGCTCTAGTAGGAATTTTATTTTCTTCAAAATCACTCTCATAAGGTAAAGTTACAATATGCTTTTTTCTATCCCAAAAGTCGTGGGAAACTCTGAACAAACCTTTTTTCTATTTTCTTTTGATAAAGTAAAATTTGTCAAGAACTGGCTTTTAATTTTTCTTCAATTCTTTTATGGCGACCAGTTCTTCTTTCAGATACATAATTTGTTTTTCCTTATTTTTTATTTTTTGAAAAATTCCAGTTTCTTGTAAAAGATTTACATCTCTGGTTGTTACCGGATATTGGAATTGGAAAAGTATTTTCTTTCCTAGGACCGTAGTTCCTACACCTTGGTTGTCTACGTGTAAAGGAAATAACATTTGTAAGAATGGGTTTCCTAAAATGACTTTGGTGTTCAAGTTTTTTATTAAAACAAAACTTGCTCGAAATCAAATTCCATCATTGCAAATGTGTGCACTTGAAAGTTTGTAATTTATTTTTAGGTTTGTTGCATCTGCAGTTGATAACCTTTCTTTTGTTTTTTCAAAATATTTTGTCGGTATCAGTCCTTCTTGTATGCAATTCATGTCTGCACCACTGTCCATAGCTATTGTTTCTAGGGTAAATTTCCCTATAACAATTTTAATTTTGACATACCATCTTTGGTAGGTAATTTGTGATAGAGCATTTATGAATGATTCTCCATTATCTTCCTTATTTTCTGCATTATCAACTTTGTTGGTAATGCTTTCTTCTTTTAATTCATCTTTTAGTTTTAAAATTAAAATATCTTGTTTCATTTCTTCATTTTCCTGCCTTAATTGTTGTATTTCTGTTTTTACTTCCTTAATCTCTCGTTGAATATCATTAACAGAGATGCTGTTTGTTTTGTGAGAATTGAATGTTTTTATTACGTCTTTGAAATCTGTTTTTTGTTTATTTGAAGTAGAAGTTTCTTGTCCTTTTTCTAAAATCATATCTTTTAATTTCTTTAGATAATTATCTTTTTGTTGAGGGTCTTTGACCTGATCAATCATTTCAAATATTAATTCATATTGACTTTGTTTTGTGATTACTAAAAGTTTCTTACTACAATTGCAAATACTTTTCCCTATTTGGTCAGGGAGACAGTAACACGAATCTTCTTCTTCTGAATCATCAGAAGTTTCATCATTATCTGATTGAATCTGATTAAATTGATGATCTTCTTTATCTGTTCCTATTCCTTCTTCATCAAAACTTATTTCAGAAATTATATTTAAAAGTTGATTTTTTAATTGTTCGTCTGAAATTAATTCTTATATCTTTTGCCTTACCTTGCAAGTGTTGGCATAATGTCCAGGTGTCTTACACTTGTGACATATTATTTTGTCTAGAGGGACTCTATCTTTTTTATAAATCTTTCTTTTTTTCTTATAAAAACTATTTTTATTATTTGGTTTGTAATCTTGCTTATTGACCCTTTTGTTGGAATATTTTCTCTTGTAAGGTTTTCTGTCATGGCTATGAATTGGGGGTTTGATTTTATCAAAACCAAACTGTTCGCACCAACTTCCCAATTCCTTTCTACTTACCATATTTTGTTTCTTTAGCTGGGATTTTAATTTTAAATCATTACAAATTTGTAATCCGGTCGGATTTATTTGGTTTATAATTTCTCCGTATGGCATTGTTTCTATATTTCCATTGATGTTTTTAATCTTTTCCCTTACCTTTTCCGCAAATAACTTTGGTAATCCTGAAATAAATTTTTCTTTCCAATAATAATTATTCGGATCATCCCTTTCATAAATTTTTGTAAGGAAAACATCTTTGTACCATTTGAAATCCTGAAGCTTTCTACATTTTAGATTTTGTAAAATTTCAGTATTTCTTTCACTATACCAATTAGGATCACCAACAAAATGGAGTAAAATTGTGTAAATGAGGGAAGTAACTGCTACCGAAATTTGTCTATCATTATCATCTAGAATTGGTATTCCATTGTCATCTTGTTTAATACTATCTAATATTACATTTTGTTCTAATGGTGTAAGGGAGTTATCCCACCATCCTTTTAATTGTCCATTAAATCCTAAAATTAAAGTTTTTGCACAATCAACCTGATCTATTCTATTTCCATATATGTTTGATATGACTACCATTTCTTGACAAATTTTTATAATCTGATATTCTGCTAACCCATCTATATTCCACTCGTAAACTGTTGACCCATTAAAAGTCCTTTGAGTATGTGTTTCTTCTAACTGGATGTCTGGGGAGTGGGTATAGGATAGAAATTTTTGTGTTCTACAGGGAAAATATGATTACTATCTTCAGACTCATCACCTGAATGGACAGTTTCTAATGATTTTTTTAAAGTATTTAATTTTTCTAAATTCAAATCTCCTAACTTAGAATTTATTTTCTGAAGAATCTCTGTTTCTGTTAACTTAGGTTTATATTCATTGATTTTAAAAGGAAATCTGTGTATCTGCTTATCTGGTGAGGTATGTTCTTTGCTTGAGGATGCTAAATTTGTCTCAACTGGAGATTGGCTACCTAATTTCTTTTCTATACTATCTTCTATTCTTTCTAATTGTTTTCTCAGACAATGTAAACTTATATTAGTGTAATTCCTTTGTTTCATTCCTTGCTCATCTTCTTTGTTGTCAGTAAGAACTGGTGTACAATCTATGACATCTGCTAAAACCTTTGTTCTTACAGGCTCTAAAGGTGGAAATTCATGTGAGATACTTGAGCCATCTTTCTCTGTAAAATAAGATTTTGTTTTGGTTAAAACTGAAAGTTTATCATACTTTTGAAAGAAATAAGTAAAAAATGGTATATGATTTTGTGTAGTAACCATAAATTCATACCAACTGTTTCTTATGACATTCCTTTGTTTTCCAGAGAATGTTTCCATGAACCATTTTCTTTCTTGTTTGTTTTCGTCACTCATAAAATCTTTTTTTACCAAACTCTTATCTATACAAAATTCTTTTGTCAAAACGTATATACTTGACAGATTTGGTGAAGTTGGTTTATCCTCTTCTTGTTGTTCTAAATCATTTGTGCTATCACTAAAGCCTTGTGAATTATAAACTGGTTGGCCAACATTTTTGTGTGTTCTAACTCCTTGAAAATTATGTCTATCTCTTTCAAAAATACTAAAAGAATTTCTATAGGAATTACTCCGAGATAAATATTCACTATTTCTCTGTGAGCTATAATCTCTAAATGACATAGAACTTTTATGCATTAAATCTTATACTAACCCCTCCATCTGGGTGGTCTACTATATTTTCTATTTCAGTATTTTCTATTGGTTGGGATCTTGGTATTGTTCCAGAAGGAAGCAACCAAGCTTCAGGAAGATTAACATTTTTCCATTCTATAGTCTTAGGGACTGTAAGATTAGACTTTGACTTATTAATTTCCCAAAAGATAGTTTGTCCAGAAGGTTTTTCATAATGTACTGCTTTGACATTTAAACCGTATTCATAACTTTGTAATGTATTCTATAAAATACTTCATATATATGAGAACCATGCTTCATTTTGTAATTATGAGTTTTTACATTTAAAGTAAGAATATCTAAAATATGTGGGTCAGTCAGGGATATGGTAAAATTCGGATAACAATTAAAATAAATTGGCCCATTACAAAGACTTGTTTCAATTAATCCTAAAAGGGAATCTTGAAAATCAAAATGTCTAGCATCTCTAAGTGCAACAAAAATGCTAGTATCTAATCCTTCTCTTGTTAAAGGTTTAATAGCAATTTGTACAAGACCTATATGTAAGAATTTGTATCCACTGGCTATATGCTTTCTAATTGACTTTTTAGTGAATAAATGTAGAGTTTGTTGATCACTTACTAAAGGAAGGACTTGTTCTTCTGTTTTTATAGTATAAGCTGATCTAAAGTCTAATATGCTTTGTTTATATATTGTACTCTTATCTACATTTGGTGGTTTCCAATTGAACAAATCTATATCTTCCCAAGTATTTTCAATAGTGGATACTACATTTTCATTAGTATCTGGTACAGATGATGAGACAGAAGCCATATTGTTCCCAAAAAACTTATTCATTAATCTTACTGGCTTGATTTCGTAAAAGCTAATTCAGACATCGTTTTACACACCTATTCAAGGAATTATATGCAGTCTACCAGAATCAAAACTTACTACAAAATCAAGTTTGTTTAATTAACTAATACTCTCCCCGGGGACTTTTTGGCTCTGATACCATTCCTGATGATGAAAAATACCATTCAAACAAGATTAGCACAAGCAAGCTCATTGGATGAGATGAAAGCAATTCTACAAACTGCAAGTGAAGATGAAGGATCAAGTTCCTCGGTCAATTTCGAACAAGACAATGAGGATGATTGTTATGGGATTTTTACTCCCATACAAAGAGGTAAAAACAAAAGGAAATGACAAGATAAATTCTACAAACCGCTTCAAAAAGGATAAAGTGAATTTTCCAACAGACTGTTCAATCAAAGAAAAAGGATAAAGTAAGATTCTGATGCATCGCTCAATCAAGAGAAAAATCAGCAGAAAGTAACAAGATTCAGATGTGAATTGAAGATTTTCAAGTCCGCACAGGAACCTGGCATTCCTTTAAATAGGCTTCAATCAGAAGGAAGAAAGGCAGAAGAAAAAACACTCAGAAGAAAAGAAATCCCAGAGCAAAAAATGTATTCAGATAGTTTTTTCTTTGTATTGTATTCCTCCAGATTCTTTTATGTATTTGTAAAAATTTCACCCAAAAATATTAGCTTAGCAATTTTCAGATTCCTATAATCCAATCAAATTTCAAGTTTAAGAGTTAAGATATATATATATATATATATATATATATATATATATATATTTATATATATATATATATATATATATATATATATATATATATATATATATATATATATATATATATATATATATTTATATATATCTGTGTGTGTGTGTGTGGATTTAAATATAAACAATTTATTTAGTTAATAATAATATATAAGATTGGTGTCTATGGATTCGTCTTGCCGCGATAAATCCAAATATATGCTCAAAATATTTTTCAGAGTTTTGCAGATAAAGTTATATGCGATTTAATAAAATTTATATATGCAGTTAACATACCAAAAATAAATAGTACATTTCTAAAATACTATTTTCTTTTTTATTTATTTTTGTGCATGAAACTGAATAAAATTCAAAGAAATGCTCCTATGTGGCATGTCTCTTTATTGAGATAGGTCACCACTTTTATCATATATTTAGATTGTAACGAAGTTATTGGTTCACAGGTTAAGACCCTGTCTTTCTAAGCTCATTTCGCCTTTTCAAAATGCTTTTGTGCATGGGCGACATATTTCGGATAATGTCATGGTAGCGTATGAACTACTGCATACCATGCAAAACAAAAGAAAGTCTAATAATCACTTTTTGGCTTTAAAGTTGGATATTGAAAAAGCTTATGACCGGTTGGAGTGGGATTTTTTAATGTTTGCGCTTACAAACTATAATTTTCATCCTGGGCTCAGGCATTTAATTTTACAATGTCTTAAAACTAGCTCCTTTCAGGTCAAGGTTAATGGGGAAATTTCGCAGGATTGGAGTCCGACCAGAGGAATTAGACAGGGGGATCCTTTGTCCCCCTATTTGTTCATTTTGTGTTAGGACCTGTTTATTAATTATCTAGTTCAGTTGTGTCAAAATAAAAGTATTCTTGCGCTTAAGTCGAGTCAGCAAGGTATACAAATATCAATTTTAAGCTATGCGGACGACTGTTTAGTGTTTTGTCGTGCTAGTTGGAATTCTGTCAATGCCCTGAAAACTTGTCTTAAAAATTATACTAGAGCCACAGGCCAAGAGGTTTGTTGGGCTAAGTCTCGAATTTTATTTTCGCCAAATACTCCGGTCCAGTTAAAGTTGGCCCGAATAAACACGTGGTATAATCATTTTTTATCTTTTGCTGGTAAAATCGTGCTTATTCAGTCTATAACCTCTTCAATACCATCCTATTGTATGTCGGTTACTCAAATTCCTGATTTTTGTCTTGATAAAATTAATACTTTAAATCAGAGGTTTTTATGGAGTTCGTGTCAAGACAAAAGGCATGTTCCGAAAGTGGCTTGGAAAAATGTTTGTCCTCCTAAATTTAGGGGGGTCTAGGAATGTGTAACTTGTATACTCTTAATCGAGCGTATCCTTTAAAACTTTTTTGGAAACTCGTTTCTGAACCACATACGCTTTGGTCAAGAGTATATAAGCAGAAGTATTTTCCGGACTCTACAATTTCGGAGGCACAGATTAAAGTTGGCCATAGTATTTTGTGGAAAAAATTGTTGGCTTGTAAGGATATAATGGCCTCCTTTTCAGCTTGGAACGCGGGTGATGGAAATAACATTGATTTCTGGAAAGATCGTTGGGTTCATGGCAAAAAACATATCGATTTTGTGGCTTTTACCCCGACGACTTATCTACGGGTTGCGGATTTTATTAATCAAGGTAGTTGGGATGAAAGGAAATTGGGTATGTTACTTCCTCAGGAAATTGTTCAAGAAATAAAAGGCATCCAAGTTCCATTTAATCCAATGCCTGATTTACAGATTTGGCCGTTGCATAATTCTGGCACCGTTACTTTGAAATCAGCTTATAATGCTTTGATCAATCACAATGTGTTTGGGCCTAATATTCCTTGGCAGATGATATGGAAAATTCCTTCTATGCCAAGAATTAGGTGCTTCTTTTGGACGGTTTTACATAACAGGTTGCCAACTGCGGCTCGACTTAGCAAGCTCAATATCATCGATTCAGCGACTTGTCGGCTTTGTGGACTCTGTGACGAAATAACTTCTCATATGTTTCTGGACTGTAGCCAAGTCGAATGGGCAAGGAAGCTTTGCTGGCCGACTGGGTGGGAAAGGGAGCACTTTTCGTTGTAAAATGTTTTGGATTTCCCTTTGAACAAACCTAATGCTTTTACGTTTTTGCATTTTATGTGGTGATGTGTCAAATCAAAGTTTTAAATTTGTTTAAGCCAAGAGTTAATTCTCAACACTACGAAAACTTGTAGTGCAGTGAAGTTAACCCCGAGGTCGGTCTCGAAGGACTTAACTAAGCTGCGTATGGGTTTACGAATATAAGTAACAACAATGAAAGCAGTAAATGTCTGTTTGCTTCGGCAGCAAAATGATTAACTACGTGAAAGTAAACTACTTTGTAGACTAACTAGAAAACAGATTTAAACTTAACGAGATTGATATGAATAAGGAGAATTATGGTGTGGTGACAGAAGACAAGCTAGCTAGTAGGAAACATGCAACTATAACGATGTTGATTTACTCTGGTTATCACTGGAACATGCTCTACCGATTATTACACTGCTCTAGACTCTTCTAGGCAGACACCTTATGTCACGTAAGGAACGGAGAACTATGACAATGAACTAACTGACTTTGTTATAGAAAACATATAGCATTAGTGAAGGCGTCAATTCCACTAAGCTACAATTAATAAGCTAATGTAGATATTACTGTTTGCAACGAACCAATAGATATAGCAAGACGCAAGGCGTTTTGTTATAAGTGATCAGATGCTTAATCTATTGGTGATTTTGACGTAACGAATATCAAACAGAATACTACATACGCAATTAATCAAAATAGCACAGAATAAATCGCATCTTATGTATATAATCACATGAACCCTAACTAGCATGCATTGAATCCGTCACCACCCCATAATCAGGGTGTTTAGCTACTCATGATATGCGAAGACATAATCAATATCGTATTTAAACAAGCAATAAACATAATCTAATACTAAAATCAAAGATTCGAACGGTGATACAATTGTTACCCTTCGTGTCACAAACCCTAGGTAGAATTGAGAACCTGAATCGAATCGATGCAAAGAGTATGTAGATAACGCTCCCAATCAATTGACAATCGTCGGATTACAAGATGAAAATCGGTTCAATTACCTAGACAGGTAATTGCCTTTGAAAAGTTCTAGGTTGAGAGCAAAAGTATGTAAACTTGACAATAGATGATAATGAAACTCATTGTGTTTTTTCTTAACTAATAGAAAGTAAAAAAGACGAAGTCTGGATGGATTAGGAGACGAAAATGTGAATCTGGGAGAAAAAAACTTACTGGCGTCGCCAGTTTCCAAACTGGCGTCGCCAGCCAGTTTATCGCAATATACTAGCGTACGCCAGTTTAATAACTGGCATTGTCGCCAGTTCTTCCTGGAATGACCGTTTTGCCCTTTTGACTCTAATTCTTGGTATTTTGGCCTTCCCGCTCCACTTCTAGCATCCATACGAGGCATTGAAACTCCATATCTTGTAGATGCACGTAAAATACACCATTTTACCTTCAATTAGCGCGGTTTAGCCAAATACCTACAAAATATACAAAGAACGAAACAAGTAAAAATACTCTAGGAAAACCAATAAAAACTGTACCTAAGGATGACAATAAGACGGTAAAAATGACCAAATGAGACGGTGTAAAACCGACTCATCATGTGGGTTGTGTGGAAAGTTCGAAATGAAAAGGTTTTTAAAAATCTGCAAAATACAAATTGGGGTGTTTATCACTAGGTTCTAAAAATAAACTCGGAGGTTCTTGTTGATTATAAAAGCCCTAAAGTAAAGGTCCCGATTGCTTGTAGTTGGAGGCCACCTCCGACTGGTTTTGTCTGTTTAAATTCAGACGGGTCAGCCTTGGGGAACCCAGGTCAGGCGGGGATTGGTTATATTCTTAGATCGGAGTTGGGTAACTTTGTTGGAGCAGGAACAACTTATGTGGGTAAAATTACGAATAATATAGCAGAGTTGATGGCTCTAAGGGCTGGCTTGCTAATGGCGGTTCGGCTAAATCTTAGGCATCTAATTATTCAACTGGATTCTAAGCTGGTTATTGATGCTATTAACAGGGGGAAGGCAGTGGAGTGGAGCCATAGGCGGCTGCTCGACGACATTCAACACGTTTTGTCTTTGGTCTCACAGTATGAGATGCAATTTGTTTATCGGGAGGCCAATAGTGTTGCTGATCTTTTGTCAAAAATCGGTTCCGGATCATTGCCACAACTGCAGGACCTTCAAGTTCCAGAGTATGTGCATGATGCAGCTAGATTAGGTCTTTTGCACTGGGATATTGCGCCTGATGGCTTGCTGGGGTTGTAAAAAATGACTTATCTTTTGTAGCTACTCGTTTTGTGTCTGGCTCTCGTTCAAAAGGTCCTTGTAATCGTAACGTTATCTAATGGTTAATGTTTTGCCTTTAAAAAAAAAGCCACAATTTGTTGAGGGTGTAACTCCCCAACTACTTAGATTTTATTCAACTCCACTAATGGGTGCCAAGGTAAGAAGCTCCTTGCTAGGTAAGGACCAAGGCGTAAGAACCAGCGACCAACTACTTCGGTAAGGACCTGCACACTTGAGTGAGGGGGGGTTAGTGCCCGGTTTGCTAAATGTCAAACCGGGATGAGACTTTACTCGAGAGTGACTGAAGATCAACTCTGTATAATATTCGGGATTGAGGTCGTGATGTGACTTGTTAGATGACTTACTTGTGGGGATGTGTGCCTTATTTATAGGCTATCATCAAAATGGAAGGCCTTGCTAGGATTGCGCCAAGTGTAAGGCTACGATTGAGCCACCAATGCTAATATGAGGCCCATAGCCCAATAATGAAGCTTTAGCCCATGCCATCTTGGGCTTTAGGGGTAATTTGGTCATTATTGGGAGAGTTCTTGAGGATGTGACTAGTTCTGCCGAGTTCCCAGGTTCGGAGAGGTGGGTCCGGACGATTGGTCCGGACCATATTTGGTTGTCAGCTGAGGAAGTTCTCCTGCCTGTCCAACTCTTCCGATTCGGAGCTCCTGGGTTCGGACATCTCACTCTTTGGTGCCCATTTGCTTGGTTGCTTTATGAGATGGTCATGCTGGATCCGAGTTGACATCCGGATCGGAGTCCTTGGGTCGGAGAGGGTACTGACTTAGCACTATGCTCCTTTCCCAGAGAGGCTCGGACCAAGGTGGGTCGGACCTATGGTTCCGGGTCGGGCCTTGTAGGTCCAAATCCTTCGTCCCTTTCTTTCAATGTGGGTCGGACCATGGTTGGTCTGCCCGGATCGGACCGTTGACTCGGACCAAAGTGTCTCGGATCCATTGGATGACTTGGGATGCCTTAGGATTCGTTCCTAGGTCCTTTATGACGGATTGGACATATTTCCGTATCAACACAATTCATATCAGAAAATAATTAAGAAATCATATTTGAGTATTAAAGTACTAGAAACACGACACACGCTACGTGTGTGAAGCGTACTCTGGATATACATTATGTTGCTAAGTTTATACTATAATAATATCTATTCTTATATGTTACAAGTTGATATTATATTTTAGTAGTTATATGCATTCTTATTAGAGAATCACATGGAGCTTTTTACAATGGTGTTCCAGGTCTGTACTATATGTTTTGCTAAAATCTACACTACCATGATATGCATTATTATATATCTATAAGTTAGACTCTACTCCCTTCATCTAAAAACTCATCAATTTCAGTTCAGTTCAGTTCTGTTTAGTTAATTTTATACTACAAATAAATTCAGTTCAGTTCAAACGAAGAGAACATAGCCTTAGTGCTATAACTAAGTAGTTGTTTATAGACATAAAGTTCACGGACCTATTTGAGAACAAACGCATTTCACTTCTATCTTCTCAAAGGAAATAAGGACTTTTAAGGAAAAAAAAATGCATTCTTAATAGATAAATTATTTGGGGGAGCAATTTTACAAAGGCATTAAAAGAGACTGACTAACATCGTGATCATATCATAAGACCTAACTTATTTTTACTAAGAAAATTGGCGTTATAAGTATGCGTTAGAAATTTAATAATATAATAATATATGAACAATTCAATGAGTGGGTGGAAGTGAAATTTAGGATTTACTACTATTTTCACTCTACCACTGTTTTCTCTCTCCTAAAGTAAACACACCAACAATGGCATTTCATCAAAATCATATTCCCAAATTTCAGTTTGCTAAATCTAAACACAAACATACCATCAATTCAAGTCAAGCATAGAACTAGATTTCACTAATTCGATGGGTAATCAAATCAAACACATAACGATGATCCTTTCGGTAGCCTGATTGAACTCTCTAAGCCGTTGAAAAATTCTAGTTACAGCTCCTACCTAAAGTAAACACAACAACAATGGGATTTGAACAAAATCCGAATCGGATTTCCTAACTTTCAATTTGCTAAATCTAAACTCAAACATACCATCAATTCAATAGCTAGTCAAGCACATAACGAGATTTCACTAATTTCATTTACCTAAATCTAAACAAAATGTAAAAAACCATAAATTGGATGGGTAATCAAATTATTCAAATCAAACACATAACGATTTCAACAATCTACTTACTTTTCCGGAAGCTTAACCTCGGAATCAACCTTCTTCTTCTTCTTCGACGGTGAGACCGGCAACTCAGTAGCAACTACAAAATTAAATGTAACGAACAGAACATTGTCTATTTCATATCTTTAAGGTTCCTTCACACATTAAATTCAACATATCTTCATAAATAGAGACTTCAGCGTATAAAAAAGCTTAAACTTAGCAGAAGAATAATTTACCCTTCAGGAGAATTTGTTCAAGAACTATAACTTGTCGGAATTTTGCTGGCATGAGATACCTAAAAAGAAACAGAACAACAAATTAGTCGAGGGAAATCGACCATGGATGAAGAATCGAAAGGAAAAAAAATGGAGGAGGAAGAATTACGATTGAGTAGGGTTGTCTCCTTCAATAGAACAATGAAGAAATGAAGAATGGAGGGAAAATGAAATTGGAAAATTTAGATTTATCATCCAAAACTAGGGTTGGAGGGTAAATTATATTGGGTTTTTCATGTTAGATCTGAGGGGTATAATCGTCTTTTATCGTGGCCTCTATTTGTGTTTCAAAACCCTCAAATTGATGTGTTTCGAAACCCACAGATTTTCGTGGGGTTTCAAAACACATCAATTGATGTGTTTTAAAACACAGCCTGCAAAAAATTGCGAACTTTACAAATACAAAACACAAAACATAAAAACCTTATCAAACATTGCGTTTTGGCCGGTCAACCCCCATTTTCACACAGCTTACTCCCTACCAATCACAACCTAAGCCCGTGTGTGGATTAGCAGTGTGAAAAAATAGTGTGGGTGTCATGTTTGAAGAAAAACTCCAAGAGATCCAAATGCGCAATCACTCACTCTCTTTCTCCATTCCCGTTTCTTCATTCTTGAGCTTCCGATCCATTTTAATGGCGATATTAGCTTAACCCACTTGAGTTTCCTTATCATACATTACCTTCCCCAATCCTTTATAGACCTCAAGCAGGTCTAGATCGCGATACAGTAAAAACTCCATAGAAGAATACTCTATAAAGGAATAAACTCCTTATAGTAATAAAAAATTCCGGTCCCAACTTGGGACCAGTTATAAATAAGAATAAGCTCCACATTGTAATATTCCATGACTTTTTTAGGTCCCGCCTTAAGTAATTATACTCCCCTATAGTAATAAATGACACAATATTCGATAAAAATAATTATGTATAGTATGTGTTTCATTGCTGAAGTTTATAAATACGAAAACTTATCTAAAGTTATCTGTGATAGATTTAAACTTTTGAGTGATGAACACATCTTTTAGCTTTCGTGTGATTAGGCTATGTTCTCTTCATCTGAAAACTCATTAATTTCAGTTCAGTTCAGTTCAAATTCATTCAGTTCAATTCAGTTCAGCTTAATTCATTTTTATACTACAATTCAGTTCAGTTTAGTGCAGACGAAGAGAACAGAGCCTTAGTAGTTCATTTATATGTGAACCTTCTTGTTATAGCCAAAACATATCTAACCTGTCAAGTAGGTTCGAAGCTTCTTGTCTTGAAACTTTTACTGCTTATGTGCTATTATCAGTCGGATTACCCCATCCGCTTCTTATCTAATTAGTGCGATGATTTTGTCTTAATTTAAGACATTCACAATTTGTTATTCCCTCCACTTCTTGTCTAATAATTTTTTTAATATTTCATATATATATATATATATATATAAAAGTTAGTAATTTTATACAAGAAATATAATATTTAAGTTATGCATGTGATATTTATTTAAAAAAAAAGAATTTTTTAGTACAAAACTCAGGTTGGAAATAAACAGTGTGAATATTTTTTTCCGGTGCCACAGTATGACTGGATAGAGTATTTGGTTTGGGGTTTCGTTTTTTCCTTTTTGGTTGTTTGTTTTCTCGATTCATTCAGTTCAGATCTCACTTGTATGCGTGTGATTTTCTACAATGTTGACGAAATTCGAGACGAAGAGTAATCGAGTGAAAGGACTGAGTTTCCATAACAAGCGGCCATGGATCTTAGCGAGTCTCCACAGTGGTGTGATTCAATTATGGGATTATCGAATGGGCACTCTCATTGATCGCTTCGACGAACATGATGGTCCCGTCAGAGGCGTCCATTTTCACAAATCGCAGCCTCTTTTTGTCTCTGGAGGTCTGATCTCCTTTTTCTCTACATTCCTTTATGCATTTTTCGTATTCATATCTGATTTCCTGATTCAAATCAGCTAGTTTTCAGTGTATTGGTGTCGGGATCTGCAATTTTAATGTTTGATTGCTGGGCTACCTTATCTGTAAATATCAGGATGGGGAATTGCAGTTGAATGTAGGATCTCAGTTAGGATTTCGACGGTATGCGTGTCATTATGTATCGAATTTGACCTTATTTACTGTGATTGCAGTTCCATTTCTTAATTTATTCGCTAAAACACTTCTAGGATGGAGATCTTTGGAATTCAGAATTTTTGATACTCTTAACTTTTAAGTTGAAGTTAGTACTAATAGAATCAAGTTCCAGTTTCATATGCTCTAACCTGTAACTTTTACCATTGGCATAAAGGCATAACTTAAATAATCAGACAGTTAAATTAAATACTTGTTTAACTAAGCAGGTTTACTATTCCTGAGTTCAAATGAATGTTCTTACGAATCTGTGTAAGTTTACTTCAGATTTGAATCTCTCTCTGCATAACTTGCATGATGAGGAAAATTTTGTTTTTCACCTTGATCAACTCATGCCAGTAGGAGTTGTCCCCTGAACATTTGTTCTTTCTTTGTGAGGATTTTCAGTACTAAAGAACGGTAATATTGAGATTATGGTAATTCATATGCTTCTTAGTGTGAGTATTGGTAATTTCCTACCACATGATAAATGTGAACGTGGGGTAAGCAAACTTATCTTCATGTTTTTGTTTGCCTATGCTTGCATTTTGTTTGAATCTTGGCTGACAGTCTCCAATATTTGTTCTTTATCTAGGGCTGTTCTTTATGAAAGTTACACTGGATATTTTATTATGGAAAAATAGCACCTTTTTTTTTTCCTCCTTCCCCAGACAATGATATGAATGCGTGCTGCTTTAGATGGGCTATGTATTCTGTAATTGCTGTGACCTGAATGTATATGGTTTAGATCCAGATGTATCCTTTTCATATCATTGACACTTGGTCCTGCAGGTGATGATTACAAAATCAAGGTGTGGAATTACAAATTGCACAGGTGTCTATTCACTCTTCTTGGCCACCTTGATTATATTAGGACTGTTCAGTTCCATCATGAGAACCCTTGGATTGTGAGTGCCAGCGATGATCAGACAATTAGAATATGGAATTGGCAATCACGTACTTGTATATCTGTTCTGACTGGGCATAACCATTATGTCATGTGTGCGTCGTTTCACCCAAAAGAAGACCTGGTAGTTTCAGCTTCTTTGGACCAGACAGTGCGTGTTTGGGATATAGGAGCATTGAGGAAGAAATCTGCATCACCTGCTGATGACATTATGCGACTGTCTCAAATGAACTCGGACTTCTTTGGTGGGGTTGATGCTGTTGTGAAATATGTCCTGGAGGGTCATGATCGAGGGGTGAACTGGGCATCTTTCCATCCAACACTTCCTCTTATTGTTTCTGGAGCAGATGACCGCCAAGTGAAGATCTGGCGCATGAATGGTATAGTCCTTCTTTCTTGATATCATTGCCTATGACATAATGAATATATTGTTTGTATCGTGAGTTTAATTAAACTCTCATGATGTTCATATGAGATATCCGTTAGTTATGCACCTTATAGCATCTAGCATACAGTGGGTCTTATACAAGAACTGGTGTAACTTTGCTGCATGTTTTTCTTTTTTTAAGAAATATCCTTTTGGAGAATGGGGAACATTTTTTGATTATTGACTTGTCGCCAAAATAGAATACACACTAAATTTTTAAGCTGTAAAAAGTTCATTTCAAGAATGTATAAATTATGAAATACTATACTGTAGTTGGAAATCGTCTCTTGCATGTCACCTAGCTTTCATCTTGAATGTAAGATGCAGTTTCAATAAGACATTGCCTCGGGTTTCTGTTCTCTTTTCCTTGGATTTCAAATTTCATGCTAGTTGTTAGAAGCTATGTTTTTAAATGCAGATCGGACCGTCCGGCCGGACCGGTCAGATCGGAAAACCTGAATGGGACGGCTGGGAAGTCACCACAAAACTGTAAAAAAATCGGTCACTCCAAAATCGTTCCAGCCGTCCAAAAACCGGTGGACAGTGGTGACCCGGGAACCGGTAAACTGCCGGTTTCCACAGGTTTTGGTATAAGTTTTCCTCCTATTTGATTTCAGGGGACTGTTTTGCCGAAAAAACTGAAAATGTTGAAATCTAAATCAGTAAAATCTCCCTTGTCGTTTTCCTTCTTTCCGTTCAAAGTCTTCTCAATCTCCGGCGGCCGATTCTCTTAGGCGGCGGAATCGTTGCTAAATACCTTATATAATAGATGGAAGAGATGTAAAATGTAGAGAGAAGTGGAGAATGAAGAGATTAGATCTGAGGAGAAAGAAAACCGAAGAGTGAGGCGGCAGTGCTAGGTTAAAACTTGAAAGATGAAAGTAAAGTGATCAGGTCAATTTGTTTTCTACAAGATGACAAGTAATTTGACTTAATTTAATAATAGTATAACTATTCTTCTTTTCTTTTTCTTTTTCTTTTTTTAATCCATCTATCCTCGTGAATGGCAAGGAGTTTGATTTGGTTGATGTAAAAAAATGAATTGAAAGAATATAGATTATATTATGCATCACTATTTTGTGACTAGTTTATTAATAAAAACATAGATGTTTTTAATTAAAACGTCTATCTTATTATAAACTATATTTTTTATTGATAGAAATAACCAGTATTCTTAACTAAATATTCTGAGATTTCAATTAAACACCCTAAGTTCTCAATGATAAATATGATGTTTGTTCGTCTTTTTTCTTTTTTTTTATCTTTATTATCGACGGTCTCCTATAGATTGACCCTAAGACATTAAAAAAGAGTAAATGACACATTAATAGTGAGAGCATGGAGTATTTGTGAAGTGCATATTAGAAATTGTTTGTCTAATTTACTATAAGAAATAGATAAATTTATATTTGTAAAGAGTAGTTCTTATGAATTCTACCGGATATATAAGATTTAGAACCCAAGTACATATATATAAAATTATAAATTATTATTATTATGACATCATACCGGCTTGATCCGGCTCAATCCGGATGAACCGATCCGACCCCGGTCTATCCTTTTTTAGGGGGTGGCCGGCTTAATTTCCCGGGCCGGCTTTTAAAACATAGGTTTGAAGTTTATATAGGTAAAGGTTGTGGACTGGAAACCACGTGCTAAAAAGTGCAATGCTGTGTGTTGTCTAATTTATTATACGAGTCATGCTACAAGAGACTAATGAGCACTGCTGACTTTATTTGATTAATTGGTTCTCTTGTGATGGTTGGAGGTGGGAAAAATTGGAAGTAGCTGCTGGTAATTATTTAAATTGTAATCTTTACTATCTAAAAGTGAACTCCCTTGTGGTAGTTGTTACACCAAATTAATTTTGATTTTGGCCAATTTAACTAATTATTGACTTTTTTAAAAACAATTTGATTACTAAAAATAGTTTCAATTGGCGGTTGTTACAAAAAACTCTCAGTTTGCCTTTTGTTTTTTTGTTTCTTTTTTTTTGGTTTCATATTGTAACCTAAATTGGACTTTAATGACCAAATTATCTAATTTAAATTGACAACTCTTCCTGTTACATTTTTTTAAAATCTTAATCCGATAAGCAAAGCATGTGTTTTTATTAAAAAAAAGCTATGTATTTTTAATTTCTATAATCTAGGCACATATAGAAGTTTTATTGACACGTTCATCCTGGTCATATGATCTAACGGATCAGTTGGCTACATTGCATCAGTCTTTAAGTATAACTTGAGGACTTCCAAAGGATAAATCAAGAGGATTTATGAACAGTATTTTCACTTCTTAAGTCAGGCAAGGTGAAGGTTTGGAACCCAATTAGCAGAATATAATCCGAACTATGTGTCAGTGATTTTGTTCGATCTAAAACTTGAGACAAGGGGTGTAAACAAAGAAAAAGAAAAAAGATTCATAAGTGGCTGTGAATGGAGTTGAGCTTGCGAAATTCTTAGGAGTTGGTATTAATGAATGTGCGTGTGGAAGACGGGGGAACTCAATCTTCCATGTGTTTTATTAAAATCCTCTCCCTGCAGATTATGTTATCATTTTCATGCAGTGAAGATTTACTCATGATTGGAACCCTAGTAGCATATTAGAATTAGTTGGTCGAAGGTGGGGAAGAAGTCAATATTCCACGGCTTTGATTAAAAACCTCTCTTTGCGGACTTTATTGCCATTTCATGTATTACTTACATTAGCGGAGCCTGATATATAGTAGCAGAGTTATGAATTGCGGTGGACTGGATCTGCAGCTCACTGCTATCTGACAACTGCCGTGGACTCTATCAGCATAGCCGTGGCCTTGGGTGCAAGTTGTCCCGGAGAATGTTTTATGTTTATGTGGGGTAATTTATTATTATGTTCTTCTGTATGAATTGCGGTGGAACGGATCTGCAGATCACTGGTATAATGGTATCTGACAACTGCCGCGGACTATAACAGTGTGGCCGTGGCCTTGGGTGCAAGTGGTCCTGTAAAATGTGGTTTTTCCACGCTTTTCAAGTACTTGATATTCGCCTGCGGTAGAATCTGGGTAAAGGTTTTGGCCTTTTAGGGAAGGAGAATGAGTGGTGACTGAGATCTAGGTTAAATTTCTGAAAGCTGGATTTTCGAGTCAAATTACACAAGTACCCTCATAAGCATATTAGATACAAACTTTAACACTATGCATGCAAGTTTTGATGTTTATTTGGGGGTAATTTGTATTTCTATTCATGTATATATGTGTATTGATCCCAGAGGGTCATGATTTTTGTATTATAGATCGTATGGTTGTTGTATATTGTTATTTTGCTGTCTTTATCTAGCTTTACTTGGATACTGAAAATGCTTGCTGTCAAAACAAGAAGATCAAGTTTTCAGATTTCGTGGCAGGATTAGACTGATATAACTAACTAGAAAACTATGTCCTTGCTGTCCATCTCCTAACTGTGGCAATCGATACACCCCCTTCACGTAAAATTATTATCTTTCTACCTTCCCGAGTGTAGTCATGCACGTGAGGGATTGGAATAGCCTTCTTCCAACTCCCTCTTATGATATGAAACAAAGCATAGGGTTTGCAGCCTTTCATCTTTTATCTTGGAAATGTATTACTGCCAGCACAAATTCTGTTATCTTTTGCTAATGTAGCCTTGGTGTTGATGCCAGATTAGCACCACTCAACTTCTTGGAATGGGACTTGATACCTTTTTATGTCATGAATTTTTTTTTGCTGTCTGAAGAATATTCTAGTGATTTATATGTTACTACTTTGGCAGTCACATAAAGCATCAGGTGATAGTTTCTGACGTCTGTATTCTATCTCAGATACCAAGGCTTGGGAGGTAGACACATTGAGAGGCCACATGAACAATGTCTCGTGTGTTCTGTTCCATGCAAAGCAAGACATCATTGTTTCGAATTCTGAAGACAAGAGCATTAGAGTTTGGGATGCTACAAAACGAACTGGCCTGCAGACTTTTCGTAGGGAGCATGACCGATTCTGGATCCTTCAAGCCCACCCTGAGATGAATCTCCTGGCTGCTGGTCATGACAGTGGAATGATCGTCTTCAAGTTGGAGAGAGAGCGTCCTGCCTTTTCTGTTAGTGGCGATTCTCTCTTCTATGTCAAGGATCGGTTTCTACGTGCTTTTGAGTATTCAACTCAGAAAGATACTCAGTTGATTCCAGTTCGCCGTCCTGGTTCTAATAGTTTAAATCAAGGGCCTCGAACGCTCTCCTACAGTCCTACTGAAAGTGCTGTTTTGGTTTGCTCTGACATGGATGGGGGGTCATATGAACTTTATGTTGTTCCCAAAGACAATTATGGTAGAGGTGACACTGTTCAAGATGCAAAAAGAGGTGTTGGTGGATCAGCAATTTTTGTGGCTAGGAATAGGTTCGCTGTGCTTGAGAAGAGCAGTAACCAAGTGTTGGTGAAGAACCTGAAAAATGAAATAGTGAAAAAGAGCGTTTTGCCCACTGGTACTGATGCTATATTCTACGCTGGCACTGGAAATCTACTGTGCAGGGCTGAAGACAGGGTTGTCATTTTTGATCTCCAGCAAAGGATAGTTATTGGAGACCTAGAAACTTCTTTCGTTAGGTATGTAGTCTGGTCTCAGGATATGGAGAGTGTTGCTTTACTCAGTAAACATTCTATTATTATTGCTGATAAAAAGCTAGTGCATCGCTGCACTCTTCATGAAACTATTCGGGTGAAGAGCGGAGCATGGGATGATAATGGTGTGTTTATTTATACAACACTGACACACATCAAGTACTGCCTTCCTAACGGGGACAGTGGTATCATCAAGACTCTGGATGTTCCTGTCTATATCACAAAAATATTTGGTAATACAGTATTTTGTTTGGACCGTGATGGCAAAAGCCGTCCTATTATTATAGATTCAACTGAATATATTTTCAAGTTATCACTGTTCAGGAAGAGATATGACCAAGTGATGAGCATGATAAGAAATTCTGAGCTATGTGGACAGGCCATGATTGCGTATCTGCAACAGAAGGGCTTCCCTCAAGTTGCTCTTTATTTTGTGAAGGATGAGAGAACACGCTTCAACTTGGCCCTTGAGAGTGGTAACATTGAGAAAGCACTGGAGTCCGCTAAGAAGATTGACGAGAAAGATCACTGGTACAGGCTAGGGGTGGAGGCACTCAAGCAGGGTAATACAGGGATTGTTGAATATGCGTACCAGAGGACAAAAAACTTTGGTAGGCTGTCTTTCCATTATCTGATCACTGGTAATCTTGACAAATTGTCCAAAATGATGAAAATAGCTGAGGTCAAGAATGATGTCATGGGCCAGTTTCATGATGCATTATATCTTGGTGATGTTGGGGAGCGCTTGAAGATATTGGAAACTGCTGGGCATTTACCTCTTGCATATATCACAGCCTCAGTCCATGGGCTACAAGACGTGGCAGAACGTCTTGCTGCAGAATTGGGCAATAATGTTCCTTCTTTGCCTGAGGGGAGTAAACCTTCACTCTTGATTCCACCAAGTCCGGTGTTGTGCGCTGGAGATTGGCCTTTGTTAATGGTAGGTAAAGGGATTTTTGGTGGTGGTCTTGATGATATTGGCGAAGATGCTCACGAGGGATATGAAGAGACTGGAGATGCTGATTGGGGCGAGGAGTTGGATATTGACGAGGTGGACGATTTGCAAAACCGAGAGATTGGGATGGTGGACAATGAAGATGAGGTTCCTGATGAGAATGATGGTGAGGGTGGATGGGATCTTGAGGATCTTGAATTGCCTCCTGATGCTGATACTCCAAAAACAGCTCCAAACTCACGGTCCAGTGTCTTTGTTGCACCTACATCAGGCATGCCTGTAAGTCAGATATGGGTCCAGAAGTCATCTCTTGCTGCTGAACATGCGGCTTCTGGTAATTTTGAGACAGCAATGCGTTTGCTGAACCGACAGTTGGGAATTCAGAACTTCCTCCCTATGAAATCACTTTTTGTTGATCTCCACATGGGAAGTCATACTTATTTGCGTACCTTTCCTTCTGCTCCGGTTATCTCTGTTGCAGTGGAAAGGGGTTGGAATGAATCGGCAAGTCCAAACGTGCGGGGCCCCCCAGCACTCGTGTTTAATTTCTCTCAGCTTGAAGAAAAGCTCAAGGCCGGTTACAAGGCGACCACTGATGGAAAACTTTCTGAAGCTCTTCGTCATTTTCTTGCTATACTTCACACAATTCCTTTAATTGTTGTTGAGACTCGAAGAGAAGTGGATGAAGTGAAGGAGCTGGTTATTATTGTAAAGGAGTATGTCCTGGGATTGCAGATTGAGCTTAAGAGGAGAGAACTGAAAGATAATCCGGTTCGTCAGCAGGAACTCGCGGCTTATTTTACACATTGTAACCTCCAACTTCCACACAAAAGGCTTGCCTTGCGGAATGCTATGACTGTTTGCTACAAGGCCCAAAATCTGAGTACTGCAGCCCACTTTGCCAGACAATTTCTCGAGACAAATCCAAGTAATGAGACCCATGCCCGGAACGCTCGTCAAGTTCTGCAGGCTTGCGAGAGGAACATGAGAGATGCCACACAGCTGAATTATGACTTCAGAAATCCTTTCGTCATATGTGGAGCCACTTATGTTCCAATATATAGGGGACAGAAAGACGTAACTTGCCCCTACTGTAGTACTCATTTTGTTACGTCTCAGCGTGGGCAGCTTTGTACTGTATGTGACCTTGCAGTTGTAGGGGCTGATGCTTCAGGATTGCACTGTTCATATTCACAGATACGATGATCTTGCATTGTAGCGGTTTGCTTGTTTGTGAATTTTACTGTTTCAGACACCGGCTGGATTAAGAAAGAGTTAGGTGTTTCGGAAGAGAGAAGGTAATTCCAGGATTTATATCTATGTTCTTCTACATGTGATTTCATTTGCAACAGTTGATACCGTTAATACTACACCCAGGTTTTGATCATTAAAGTTTCTTCCTTTTAATAAGTATCTGTAAGATTAAAACATTTGACATTTATTATGTGGGCGGATTAATCTTTTACCATATCTTATACTATTGTGGATACTTATTGTTGTTTTTGCATTGTGTAATACACAGATTTTGCCTTCACTGTTTGGCTTGTGACTTCTTTGCTTTATGTTCGAAGCACTATGTCTGCATTATATGCACATATAGTTTTATATGGCTGAATCATGATTTTGTATGTTGTATATTCTATATCTTGCCTGTACGAGTATAAGCTATGCGTCGATTACAAAATGTGTGAACACACTATTGTCTATCGTAAATTGAATTCAGTGTTTTCAGCATAGTTTGAAAAACAATCTTTATTAGTATGTCTTGCATCTGATGGTATCACAAGGAAAATGGGAATAAATTTCCTCGAAGAATCAAACTACCTTATAGCAGTGTCATCCTTTGATGTACTAGCCACAGATATTGGTAAATGCAATTATGCCTTGCCTGAATAAATTTTCTACTTCGCCACTGCTTACAATAGGTGAAAACAAGACGACCTAACAAGGAATAAGAATAGAATCATGGAAAGAAATAACATGATAAAGAATTTCGAAGAAGATCTGTTCTTATACCTGCACCTGAGCTGGCTGGCGCACGTGACAATTATGCCGAATGCCGGTAGTTTATGACGGCGACCATGGGAGGGGATGTTGGTAGAGTGATTTCTTCGAGCAAATTTCATCATCATGAACAGTTTTGGTTGCTGCAATAAGCGTTTACATTATCATATTTCCTTGCATGTGTTGCATTATACATGTTACAAACGCATAGACATTTATCTTGAAATCCATATGTGCATTATGCAACTTTAAGTGTAGTATACATGAATTTGTATATAGTGGAATGAACTTGGAGGAATGATGTTCATTAATTGAGTTAATGACGAATCATATACTCCTCCGTCCCACGCCAGTTGTCCACTTTTGTCATTTTGGGTGTCCCGTCCAGTTGTCCACTTTCACTTTTTTGCCATTTTAAGAAAAGTTATACAATTTTATATTCCTCGCTACTTTTAATAAAGTCGAAAATTAACTTAAACAATCAAACTAACACCTCAAAATTAAAAAAGTACACCCCTACATGTATTATAAAGTATTATAATATTAGTAATCTTATTTTGCCCGTCGGAAAGTAAAGTGGATAACTGACATGGGACGGAGGGAGTATTTCAGATTGCGATATAAGCATAATGACTTTCCCCAACTACACATGCGGGCTTGTCTTGTCCAAGATTGACTAATCAGAGTGATCAAACAAATGTTAATGCATATGGTTTAGGAAACTATATAGGACTAGGATGACGAGAAACAATTATTTAATCTGACTCCTTTAAAGTAGGTGGTAGAACACTTCTTCGATTTTGATGAGCAATTCACATGTTTATAGTTTATCAACAGACTTGTAGTACTTTTAGTCCTTGTAGTTTTTAGAACGACACATGTAAAAGAGTAACCCTGCCGACTGATTAGTTTAATAAAACTTGTATGGGTGCTAGGTTTTCAAAAATGTACTTTTCGTTACCAAGCTGAAGAAGACCTAGACGTTACGACCACACCAGCAGGACGACTACAAGAAAGAAGACGTAGTCAAACTGCATATGTTTGCTGAACAAGGGTGAAAGTCTCCAGACCGCATGATAGCGTTCATCACGATGGTATGTTAAGTGAAAATCTGAGAGACATAGTAGGTTGACTTATTCATCATATTGAGTACTATTGTGAGGGAAACAATAACTCACTTAGCTTCAAAATCTCTAAGTGAACTATCTGTTAGACTAAGGGGACAATGGGAGTTAATACACTTTCAAACTAGGACAAGGTACACCTGTCGAAAAGTATTCCTGCTAGACAGTAGAATCAAACAAACTGAGGACAATGCACTATCTCCCAAATTAGGGATAAACATACGCCCCAACAAAGAGATATTATCCAATGGATATATTCTTCAACATGACTATTTTTCACTATAAAAGGAATGACTTTGTGACTGAGAAACACACACTTGAGAACACTTGGAAAACATTGAAGAACAAATTTGCAAGACCATATCTGTTTCTATTGCTATCAAAGTTTTCATCAAGGTCACCAAGAGTCCTAATATCATTTCACCCTACAAGACTTAAGCTTTGATAAGCTACCAGTGAAGAAAGAACTTGAACTGTTGCGACTTCAATAGTTCTCATTCACTAGAGAAAGCCATGTTCACTGGATCCTGAAACTTTGAAAGATAAGAACTAAGGATCTAATTTGAGTATAAGTCTTAGTAACTGAACAAGTTGCTATACATTGCTTTGATTTTGCGTTACAACACCGAGGATATAACAAATCAACCAGAACGATGTTAAGGAAGAAATGAGGAAGTACTTAGTTTGGGAGACTAACGAAAAACCCTCAGAGAATGGGAGGAAGTACTCAGTTTGGGAGACTACTGAAAAACCCTACGGGACTGGAAGTACTTAGCTTGGGAATCTAGGGAATCAACTCACGTTCAACGTCGGGAACTCTGGTTTAAGCGGATTTAGCTATTGATAGGATTGTGACGGAACTCACTTTTGTCTTAGTAAATTCAAGTCTTGAGAGCAGGGCGAAGTTGATTAGTTGACGGATTTACATTATTGCAATTACTTTGAGCATATTATCTGTTTACTTTTGCTTATCTGTACACTGATCACTTGCACTCAGCACGACACTCAAAGCAAAAGTCTTTCGCTACACTGATCTTTAACCGTCAGCACAGTCTCTTGAAAACTTGCCCGACTGTGAACCTTGTTGTTACATGGACTAACAAGTGGCATCGGAGCCGAATGTTCTTTAACCTAAGGCACTGAACCTAGATCCAAAGGTTCACTTGATCTTTTTGTGTTTAGTGATTTTCAGCAAGATGTCTTTAGTAGATGCTCCCACGCTTAAGGCATAGAACTATGAAAAATGGCGAAATAACATGATGTTACATCTTGGTGCCATAAGTTATGAAATGTCCGCGGTTATCAAGAGCGGTCCTATCAAAATCACTCAAGAAGTCCCATCATTTCCTACATCTTCTAGAAAAGATAAAGAAACTGATAAGGGAGATGATGAAGTAGAAAATGACAAAGTTAATGGTACCAGAAGACCTGTCACTCCTCGAGGAAGTCAAGATCTAGTAGAAATCTTTGTTCCTAAGCAAGAGACCTATGGACTGCTGAAGAAGAAAAGAGATTTAGGCTAGATGGTCAACAGGTCAAGCAAAAAACATCATTATAAGATCCACACTGGATTCCATCCAATGCAAGCTTTGGGGATGTAAAACTGTCAAAGAAGCACAAGAAGACTTAATAGAAGGAATATGTGCTGGAGCGGCTAAAACGAAAGTAAACAAACTTGAGATCGTAAAACTCAAGTTCCAAAACATTAAACAAGGTCCAACTGAGACGCTTGAAGATTTGGACTTTCGGTTTACCACTCTAATGAGTGAGATGGCTGCTCTTGGAGAAAGTAATAGATACTGTGATGCAGAAAAAGTTAAGACTATCTTTATAGTCTGAACCAAGAGTGGACTCATACTCAACACTACTATTACAATTACGGAACATGAAGAGACATAACTCATATATAATTGTTTTCACACTTGGCTGTTGTCAACTATGAAACAAAAGTTTCAGGTGAAAATTTTAAGTAATGATAAAAAGTAGAAAATGTTGAAAAAAGTATACTTTTAGTGGCAAAATGGGTAAATTGTATGTAAAGCTAACATTGTTTATTATTTGTTGGTTGTGGGGTAGTTTTCCTTTTTAGTAATGTATGGAGTTATATGGGACTGCTATAAATGACAAATGTATGAAGTTCTACGGGACGAAGGGATCGGAGTAACATTTATACCCCTTACCAATAAATAAAATATACATCAGGTACATATGTATGGCATTTATATAACAGTTATAATGGTACTTATACCCATTATCAAAAATAACATTAGAAAATGCAAAGATCGGAAACCCAAACATTCATCAAGATGACTAAAGTCTAAAACTATGGAGTCCGTATTCTGAGAGTCCATAATATATTGAGAGTCCTACAAAACCGACAAACATAGGCAATTTACACAAAAAAATTATAAAATATAATTTTTCCGCGGGTTAACCCGACCGAACCGAGTCGACCCGAATATTTTTCCTTACATTACACACCTCATAATGACTTTCATGATCCATCCAGTCATATTGATATTTTGGATCAAATTGCCTATGTTTGGTATATAATGGTCTATGTTTATCATAAAATTATTGATAACAAACTATTTATCCCAATAAAAACACAATATTTGTAAATAAGCATAGAAATCAATTTCATTCATCAATCAATAAATGTCACTACATACAAAACAATACAAAAATTTAAAATCACTATCTGCAAACTACAATCATCTTTGCAAAAAAATAAAATAAAAATTCTATGTCCTAAATGACATTTTTTACACCCTTGACTTGTTCGTTGGTTCCTTCATCCATGTCTCCATCTTTATCATCAACCGTTTTATTTATTCGACCACCATTTTCACGAAAACATAGTATATACAACAAAAACATCAACAAACATCAACTATTTGACTTTTAACATGAACAATTGCAATATAAACATGCTATTAATTACTAGTAAGAAAATCTAAACACCCATAAATAAAAAGTATCAACAAACATCAGCTATTTAACATTCAATCACTACAAAAAAAAACAGTTTGTGGTGGCAAAAAAATTTGTCACAAAATGGTTAAAATTTGTCACAACACAGATCTAGTGACAAAACAATTTGTCACAGTGTCGTCACTTTTTCCCCCTCATAAATGGCCTATTGTGACAAAATGACACTTCGTCACATCAATTACATATAATGTGACAAAGTTATTTTGTCACAAATACAGTTTTTTCATCAAAAAAGTTATTTTCGCACTCCCAAACATTCATCACAATTACTCAATTTCCTCACGAAAAGACATCACATTTGTGACTAAATTTCATCACAAAATATCTTGAACAATAGTGACTAAATTTCATCACGAAATGTACTGAATTTTTGTGACCAAATTTCATCACAAAATGTCTTGAACATTTGTGACCAAATTTCATCATAAAATATCTTCATCATTTGTGAGTAAACTTCATCACAAAATGTCTTGAACATTTGTGACCAAATTCCATCACAAAATATCTTAAACATTCGTGACCAAATTTCATCATAAAAGACTAGAACATTTGTGACAACATTGCATCACAAAAGGTTATTTAATGTGACAAGTTATTTAGTCACATTAGTTGTTCTTTATCACAAATGTCGATTTTTCGGTACCCCAAAGATCATCACGTATGTTTAATTTTTATCACAAAAGACTTGAGAAATATGATAAAATATTGTCACAATATCGCTTTATAGTGACAATTTATTTCTCAGAAAAACTATTTTTTCATCACCAATCTATATATATTGGTTGAACGGAATTCATCACACTTAATTGTGAAATAATGTCATCACATAAAGGGTATCAAAATATCGTTCCACAAAAATCGAAAACCAAAAATGACTAAAATACTAAAAAGTTGCATTGAAATGATAATAATTGTCAAACACTTGTCCAGTCTAAAACCAAACTAGGTAGCAATTCATAGACCATTTGAGTTTGAGAAATAAGATCCAAATGGAGTTAACATATAATGATCACAAACTAGATGCTTCTCTTCAATTATATGTCATTCCACACAAAAAAATCCATATGCTTCATGTCTCCAAGTTGCAGCTAAGTTTCTCCAGCTTCATCGAAATCACCATCTGTATACGATAAAAAAAACTTCAACACTAGAGAGATGATGTATTCATACACATAATAACGAACTAGCTTATAGGTTACAATGAACCATATCTATAAGTTAGATTCTACTGCCTCATCCAGAGCACAATATATACAAGACGACAAGTTCAACCGTTCAACTTTAAGATGAGGTATTCATACACAACACGAATTGGTGTTCTATCATTTAAGCATGTATAGTACTCTGATATTGTCTGCAAATTAGCAATTAGTTCTCTTCTCATCATTATCATTCATACTAGTAGAGAACAGATCGATTCGAAATCAGGAAAAACACTTAACAAATCAATTGTTGAATGATAATGAACAGAAATGATTATAGGCTTTTTTTTAAAAGAAATTAAAAATGTATTAAAAAAAGCACAAGTGCTACACAATATGAAGAAATACATGAATGAGAAGCCTACCAACAGGACACGACCTGTGCACCAAGATAACAAGAGCAAATGTGCCAAAGGCACTACTAACAAAACCAATACACCAATAAACCTGTTTGCCATAAACCTCAGCAGAACAAAAACCTAAGCCCCACTCCAGCACTCTTGGTTAATCCATAATCAAGTTGTTGCTCCGAAATTTAAGTCTAGAACTGCTTATAGGTTACAATGAGCCATGTCTATAAGTTAGTAGAAACTGCCTCATCCAAAGAACAATATATACAAGACGACAACTTCAATTGTTCAAACCTTAAGATGAGGTATTCTTGCACAACACAAATTCATCTTCTATAATTTACACAGCCATATAATATATGGAAAAGAAATCAAACGGATTCACATTATTACAAATGAATTTAGATTTGTGTCATGGTCCTGACAATATATTTAGTCATTAAAACATAATAAATAGAAGAAAGATAACAGATGTCCTGCTAGAAAAGAGTTTATTTTATTTACTTCATCCAATAAATCGAACCTCGAAAAAGATAGATGCTTTTCAACAAAATACGTAAACAAAAAAAGGAAAAAAGAAAGCTTAACACTTACCATCAATAATTTCAGTGATACCGGGCAGCTTTCCCAAAATCTTCTCCCACTTTAACACTTGAGCTTTCATAAAGTTCACATTATTTCCTTGCTCCTCGCATTTGTTAGTTAGGTAAGTTATCTGCTCATTGGCTTTGTCCAATTCAGATAATTTCTCTTTGATGTCAATTCCAATAGTCATGCTTGATGTAATTCCGCGAGATGCTTGCAATCCATGTCCCATCCCTTTTATATACCCGGACTTGTGACCAAGTGTGGACTTCACAATTTGAGACTCAAGATGTCGACTCTCCATCACTATCTTTACCTTTGTTTCTCTTATCAACCATCTCATCCTACATCATTTTAACATATCAACTAATGCATAATACATGTAAAATTAAATAGCTACGTATCAAATCAACAAATTAATGTTTTCTTACATATTTTAACTTTGCAACAGGATTCACGAATTCACCTCCTTTTTTGCTCCGAGTCAGTTTGAAAAATTCAATCTCACTTTTCTCTTCCTTTTCATGTGGAATAAACACAGTTGGCTAATTAGTATAATGTTATGGAAACATCATAGAGACTTGACATGAAAAGAATTTTTCAAACTGATAAAATACTTGAAATTGAGAAGTCAGCAAGGATGTACCATATTTTTAAATCGACGAAGGAAAGGGGTTCTTCCAGTTGTTTGATTGAACAACATTTTACCTCGGTTTTGAATGTTGATGCTTGATCTTTCCTGCAAATATCACAAATGTTAACTAAAAACATGTTCAAAGTTGATATATGTTAGATATACATCAGCCCCTTACTATATGGAATACTAATTAAAAGATCTACACAAATGAAATACACATCAAAATGTCACATGAATATGTAACATCAAGTAGAGGGGTGGAAAGTATGAAACTGATACATATAAACATTTTGCCAAGTTGGAAGAAAATAACCTTGTATTTAAGGTCCTCGATGAAGTCACACGCCAATTGCCACTTCTCTAAAGTAACATCTCCTCTAGGAGACACACTCCTGGGATTAATGCCTTTAGCTTCTAAGGACTTGTAGGCAACATGCAAAGTATACCTCCATCTTGTATATGCAGTCTGGAACTTATTGTCGATGATTTGTTGAACACGTGGAGTATCATGATCTTCAATATCACATAGGTGCTGCAAATATTTTTTGTCAAGTGCAATCCTGTAACTAAATATTAACAAATTATAATAATTTTACTTACACCAAGCCTAGCATAGCAAAAGTCTTTGCTAAAAGACGAAACATCCTCCCAACCGACTATCTCTTTTCCAATATCAAGATGTCCTCTTACTATCACACACACCAATCGTGCTAAATTGTTCATCATTATTCACGGATCTGACTTCTCGGTAAAATGAGATCTTCAACTTCCCATGCTAGATAAAATTAAACCACATGATAATAGAATACAAATTTAGGTTCCAAGCAGGTTATTTCAGGTTATTTATTATTGATAAGTACCACAATTAGTTACCTTTTGCACAAGTTTCTCCAAAGGATTCGCCACGAAACACCCAATCGCTTTCTTTATTTCTAAAAGAGAAAACAATTTAATTCTAACAAAGAAAACCATTCAAATTGATAATTATAACATAGAGTGTGTGGAAGTCATTCAAATTTACTCACTGGGGCTACATTGAGATTAGGAGAAGTCGATCGACATTTGGTGTTAGAGCTACAGTTTTATTTCGAGCTGGAGGTACATTGCTGTTTGGAGCTTGAGTGCTAGTAATCTTAGGACCTGGACCTTGAGTGCTAGTGATCTTAGGAGCTGGAACTTCAGATTCCACAACTACTAGAGTTTCACTGAAGAACCATTGACTATACAATTTATTACGGGTGTAGATGTCAGAAGGTCAGATTCGATCCCTGAGCATCAACCGAAGGCTCTGACTCCATAAACGAATTGTTGCATCTCAACTAAAAGCTCGAACTTAAATAACTTGTAGCTAGGAGTCAAACTAATCAATTCATATTAGTTCTCTAACAAACTGCCAGTAGCATGAACTAATACAGGGGCAAAAGACAGACTGCAATTGAATTCTAGGTCTACTCAATTCGACTCGGTTTTAACATAAGAAACGAATCAACATCAATTCCAAACAAATTGATGTCCAAATCTATAAAATCGAAAGCCCAAATAACACCATAAACAAGCAAAGTGAGTAAAATGGATAACAGATAACATGCCCAAATAGAAAGAGTAATAAGCTGGAGCTGAAATTAACCTTTCCTTTCAATCTTGCAAGCCTTGCAAGTAATTCTTGTAATGATTCTCAATGATCTGTTTTGCGAAGCTTTTCGCCTAGTCACCGGCGAAGAAACCGACACTGGGGCTCCAAATGAAACCTCGATCGACTTGACTTCATTCTCCCTTCACCACCAACTCCCTCCATTACCAACAGCCAAAACTACCAAGATTCCTCTTTTCTCGGATCAAGGAGACAAGAACAGTGCTATTACTATTACCACCAAATACTACAAGTAAACATAGAAAAAGACACTATCTTTACTATGTCAGACTAATTAAGAGGTAATAATTGGGTTCCTAAGCAAAAAAGCTTCAGAGGGAGTGTGACAGTTAACTGGGATTTGGGAAAAACGAGGCAAGGCTGTACTCTTGGAGTGAAGAGAAACAAAAATGAGGTAATTGTATTCTTGATCTTTTTGTTTTGTTTTGTGTTATTGCTTGTACAACCCAGCCCTACAATCGGAACGTCCATATTCAGAGACAAGACAGAGTCGTTCGTTCGTCTTCACAGTTCGTCTCTCTTCACCACCGCCATTACTCCAAAGAGTCGTGAGTCTGCTCTCACTCTCTCTACCGTCCTCAAGGTATCAATTTGCTTTTTCTCTCTTTCGTTCTTTTCTTTTATTTTCTTCTTCTTTTTCTTTTTCTTGTTTTTTGTTGTTGTTGGGGGTTAAATACTTCAAATTCCGATAAACCATAGTATATATGGCCTAAAGATTCAAACTTTCATGTAAGTTCACTTCATCATAATTGTTCTCGTCTTGCTTTTTTCAGTGTTTTTTCAGCTCCTGGGTGTATTTCAGCTCTTTGTATAGTTAGTTAACTATTGTTTTGGTTTTCTAGTATACGTGGTCTTGTTTTTTTCTAGTATACTTGCCCTAAAAGATTCAAACTTTCGTTATTGCTCAGCTGCTAGTTCTTTTATGCTGGTGAAGTTGTCAATTTTCACTGTTTGCCCTTTAATATGTAGTAGCAGTTCACTTACTTTATTTTATCTGGTATACTGATGCTCTTGGTTTCTTTGTGGACCTTATTATATACCGATGAACAAGGGTCGTTTGGGCACACACCTTAACTTAAAACATCAAAGTTCCTTCAAGTAGAGAATGCTTTACTAGTTGTATGCCATCTTGTTTGTTTTCAAAATGCGGCTAGTTGAATACTAGTCTTGGACGAATGATCAAATCCTTGGATGAGTTTTTTCACTTCCTACATCCTGCACTCACCGATGATGACCTTGACCTAAGCATCGTAGAAAATGTAAGGTAGAATGAATAGAAGTACTATGTGATAGAGTGAATGAAGTAGTATATATAATAAATAAAGTAGGATGATTTACATTTAAGTAATGGGATTCAGACAAACAAAAAGTAAAGTGGGAAGATAGATTGAGACGGAGGAACTATATTATTTTTGGTTGCATGTAAAATGTTCTACGGTTGTTTTTACATTACCCTTGGTTTAGTGACCCACTCCCATGTTTACAGCAGTGAGAAGAAATAATAAACCATGAAAGAGGGAAAAGGCGGAAAATCAAAAGAGAAATTAGCCAAGATTCCGGTTTGGGATTTGCCGGATGTTCCAAAGGGGGTACTTCCTCCGCACCTTGAGCTCCAGAGGACGCGTGTTTCCTGCAACATTGATGCTCCTACAAATGTATTAATCAAACATATTTCCATACTCTCAATTCCAATGACCTTCAGTGTTCTTCCCGCTCCTTTTTAGTTAATAGTTTTTCTTTATCTTTTGGGTTCAAAGACCGAGCATTCAGTATTCAGAGCGATCACCATGGGACCCTGCCAGGCTCCGCCCTTGGACCCCTAGGCTCCGCCTGCAACCCAGGTCGGCCGCCTCAAGACTTTAGGGCTCCGCCTCGACCCATAAGGCGCAGCCCTCGACCCTCGCCGATTTGCGGCCGATAACTCGTTAGCTCAACAACCGTGCACTCCGCACTACCCGAACTCGTTCCGAGCCTTAACGTGAGATCGCATCGGTCTCTAGTAAATCACATTACTACTAAAATGAGTTGATGACACTAAAATCACCAACAGTAATATATTAAGGACCTTGCAAAACGGACTAATTTCCGAAAGCATATGCTGGTTACCTTTTACCTATGGGCCAAGCCCATTTAGTTATTGTGTTATTGCTTGTACAACCCAGCCCTACAATCGGAACGCCCATATTCAGAGACAAGACAGAGTCATTCGCTCGTCGTCACAGTTCGTCTCTCTTCACCACCGGCCGTCACTCCAGTAGTTGTGAGTCTGCTCTCACTCTCTCTACCGTCCTCAAGGTATCAATTTGCTTTTTCTCTCTTTTGTTGTTTTCTTTTATTTTCTTCTTCTTTTTCTTTTTCTTGTTTTTTGTTGTTGTTGGGGGTTAAATACTTCAAATTCCGATAAACCATAGTATATATGGCCTAAAGATTCAAACTTTCATGTAAGTTCACTTCATCATAATTGTTCTCGTCTTGCTTTTTTCAGTGTTTTTTCAGCTCCTGGGTGTATTTCAGCTCTTTGTATAGTTAGTTAACTATTGTGTTGGTTTTCTAGTATAGATTGAGACGGAGGAACAATATTATTTTTGGTTGCATGTAAAATGTTCTATGGTTGTTTTTACATTACCATTGGTTTAGTGACCCACTCCCATGTTTACAGCAGTGAGAAGAAATAATAAACCATGAAAGAGGGAAAAGGCGGAAAATCAAAAGAGAAATTAGCCAAGATTCCGGTTTGGGATTTGCCGGATGTTCCAAAGGGGGTACTTCCTCCGCACCTTGAGCTCCAGAGGACGCGTGTTTCCTGCAACATTGATGCTCCTACAAATGTATTAATCAAACATATTTCCATACTCTCAATTCCAATGACCTTCAGTGTTCTTCCCGCTCCTTTTTAGTTAATAGTTTTTCTTTATCTTTTGGGTTCAAAGACCGAGAGCATTCAGTATTCAGGAGCGTATCAGTCCATGGGATTCTGACCAGGCTCCGCCTTGCAACCCGAGGCGTTGCCAAGACTGTAGGGCTCCGCCCCTCGACCCCTGCTTCGTATTTGCGGCCGATAACTCGTTAGCTCAACAAGCGTGCACTCCGCACTACCCGAACTCGTTCCGAGCCTTAACGTGAGATCGCATCGGTCTCTAGTAAATCACATTACTACTAAAATGAGTTGATGACACTAAAATCACCAACAGTAATATATTAAGGACCTTGCAAAACGGACTAATTTCCGAAAGCATATGCTGGTTACCTTTTATACCTATGGGCCAAGCCCATTTAGTTATTGTGTTATTGCTTGTACAACCCAGCCCTACAATCGGAACGCCCATATTCAAAGACAAGACAGAGTCGTTCGTCCTCACAGTTCGTCTCTCTTCACCACCGGCCGTCACTCCAGAGAGCGTGAGTCGCTCCTCACTCTCTACCGTCCTCAAGGTATCAATTTGCTTTTTCTCTCTTTCGTTCTTTTCTTTTATTTTCTTCTTCTTTTTCTTTTTCTTGTTTTTTGTTGTTGTTGGGGGTTAAATACTTCAAATTCCGATAAACCATAGTATATATGGCCTAAAGATTCAAACTTTCATGTAAGTTCACTTCATCATAATTGTTCTCGTCTTGCTTTTTTCAGTGTTTTTTCAGCTCCTGGGTGTATTTCAGCTCTTTGTATAGTTAGTTAACTATTGTTTTGGTTTTCTAGTATACGTGGTCTTGTTTTTTTCTAGTATACTTGCCCTAAAAGATTCAAACTTTCGTTATTCCTCACCGCTAGTTCTTTTATCTTTGGTGAAGTTGTCAATTTTCACTTTGTTGCCCTTTAATATGTAGTAGCAGTTCACTTACTTTATTTTATCTGGTATCTTGATGCTCTTGGTTTCTTTGTGGACCTTATTATATACCGATGAACAAGTGGTTGGGCACACACCTTAACTTAAAACATCAAAGTTCCTTCAAGTAGAGAATGCTTTACTAGTTGTATGCCATCTTGTTTGTTTTCAAAATGCGGCTAGTTGAATACTAGTCTTGGACGAATGATCAAATCCTTGGATGAGTTTTTTCACTTCCTACATCCCAGACTCACTGATGATTGACCTCAGCATAATACTGTAGAAAATGTAAGGTAGAATGAATAGAAGTACTATGTGATAGAGTGAATGAAGTAGTATATATAATAAATAAAGTAGGATGATTTACATTTAAGTAATGGGATTCAGACAAACAAAAAGTAAAGTGGGAAGATAGATTGAGACGGAGGAACTATATTATTTTTGGTTGCATGTAAAATGTTCTACGGTTGTTTTTACATTACCCTTGGTTTAGTGACCCACTCCCATGTTTACAGCAGTGAGAAGAAATAATAAACCATGAAAGAGGGAAAAGGCGGAAAATCAAAAGAGAAATTAGACAAGATTCCGGTTTGGGATTTGTCGGATGTTCCAAAGGGGGTACTTCCTCCGCACCTTGAGCTCCAGAGGACGCGTGTTTCCTGCAACATTGATGCTCCTACAAATGTATTAATCAAACATATTTCCATACTCTCAATTCCAATGACCTTCAGTGTTCTTCCCGCTCCTTTTTAGTTAATAGTTTTTCTTTATCTTTTGGGTTCAAAGACCGAGAGCATTCAGTATTCAGGGGCGTATCAGTCCATGGGAGTGGATACAGCTTGCAGTTGGAGGACTTCCGCAAGAATTTTAGGGTTGAAGTAATTAGGCTCACAGAGGACGATATAGAATTCGATCTGATTGGGATTGATGCTGCTATTGCCAATGCTTTCCGCCGGATCCTTATAGCTGAGGTTTGTGCTGAGTATGTCCTATCCGCTCATTAAATTTTGCAATTCTATGTTCATATGTTGAGTTTTGATATTTGCATCTAAATGGTTGTTAATTCATGTTGCATGGTGATGGATACTGTCCTTTTTCTTTTTCTTTTTTTTTTTTTGGTTCTAGTGTTAGGTGGCTATTGAGATGTCTGATTGTCTGAACCATTAAGTCCTTGTCTTGGAAAAATTCATGTTCTAAGCCATGTTATTTGTATGAAAAATGAAGCTACAAAATTTCCTTTCCCCTTGGTGTACAATAAATGGAGTAGAATGCATGATTAGTTAGCTTGGAAACAACCAAATGACTCAAAGTACGATATGCCACATGTGTTATCCAAACATGTTCCAGTTCATCGAGTAGAATTGTTGCATTGCTCATTGCTCCAACATAGATTTGTATCAGGATGAACCAATGAGTAATGTAAGTAATGTACTTTGTTTTGATTTATGTGTGTATTGTGGAATGGATCCTTTTCTCTGTTGAAACCTACTTGGGATGTATTGGTTGACTCTCTTTGAACGTAGAAGATGAGATTGAATACTACTTTGCAGAAGAAAAACTTCTGGGGATTCTCAAATACTTCAGTAGCTTTTTATTATTTTATTTTGTTTTTTTATTTGCTTTAAAAATATCGCATTTGGGGTACCTGTTTAATTTTAATTTAGTGAGCAGTGTATAATAGACAATGGTTGCACTTATGGGTAAACGGTAGATGCACGTTACTATAACTCCTTTTCTATTGTGTTCAGTGTCATATCCATTGCAAATATTGCTTCTTGTCAATTATCTAGATGCTTTGTCCATTTGATTCGGTGCATTTGACTTCGTTCCTAATTCCTTCTTTTCACTGGTCACTTTTCTTGTTCCTGTTCTCTAGCTTCCCACCATGGCCATCGAAAAAGTTCTCATTGCGAATAACACGTCAGTGGTTCAAGATGAGGTGCTCGCACATAGACTTGGTCTTATACCTCTTAAAGTTGATCCAAGACTGTTTGAATACAAGTCAGGTATGAACTGATGAAGGAAATGTATTTAGCCTCTCTTCTATAGTTGTTACTTGTTCTTTGTCATTTTTTAATGAGATATGAGACAAGTTTTCTGATGCTTATCTTGTACCTCTCCAGAGAATGATGAGCCCAATGAAAAGAATACCATTGTATTTGGACTCCATGTTAGTTGCGAAAAAGGGAGTTCACGTATTCAAGGTACTCTTGGGAATACCATTGTCATCTTATATATTTGATTCCTGATTAGCTTGATTTCCCATGAATTTCTGTCTTATATTCTTGTATTATGCAGTGACATCAAAAGATCTCATATGGAGGCCCAATGGCGGTGAGTTCCTGCTACCCGTGGAAAATAAAGAAATTTTGCCTCGAATCAACTACAAAGTCCGAACCTATACTTCATTCAACTGTAGCCAAGAGTCTATGCACGAATTTTTGAACAAACCTATTGAACCCAAGCACGATGATATACTTATATCTAAACTTGGATCCGACAGTATGTCTTTTGATGTTGAATACATAATTTGGCACCGACTTTGCGGTATGCTTTGTCATTTATAAAATGAACCTTATTGGTTCTTGCATAAAGCCGTATAAAGTATTACTAGTAATATTTTGGATAGGTAAAAATGATTTCATGCACAAAGGCAATGCAATCGCTTTCTAATCACTTGAATATTGAACTACTACGCTAAATCACACACACACACACACACAACATGCAATACTCAATGTTGACATAGTTTGACAAAACCACCTAACAATTGTTTTAGAGCAAGGTCTATTGTGATATGGTTCATGAGTATTTTGTTCTCTTGTTCTTTGAAGAATCATGCTTCTCATTGACAGAAATTGAGCTTGAAGCACATCTTTGTGAAAGGCTTGGGAAAGACACATGCAAAGTGGTCACCTGTTTCAACCGCTTGGTATAGGTTGCTTCACAGGTATAGATTTGTCAGTGTTCTTTTACTTCTATGAATTATCTCATGTTCTTAATCATGTGTGCTTTACTTTTGTACACTTATTTGCTTTCCATGACTATCTCTTACCATGAGTAGTAGCATGATTTCCCAAAACACCCCAATTTGTCTCAAGTGTTTCTTCAAGTCCAAATAGGATTAGTACCTAAAATTTTCAACTTGATAAATCTTCATGCAAAATCTTACTTCTATTAGTATATTCATTGAAAAGCAGTCTGGAGAGTTTTCATGTAGAATTCATGAGCCAAAGCTCATTGCTCTGCCTTCATCAACATTTACTCTTTCCATTTTTCTTTTCTTTGAAAATTATTCATAACAGTTTGTTTGTGTAATCGAACCTTAGAAATTATTTGAATTTTGCTTTGTAGTAGCATATTAATTGATTTAGAAAAGGATCTTAAGAAAGAATTATTTTCTTGAATTTAAGTAGCGGTAATTATTACATTTGAAGCAGTAGGAATTTATAGTTGGATTTTCGAAGAATTTAAGAATTCTGGTTACTTTGTTCTCTGAGTTGTATTGTTGCAAGACATTGAGGATGAAATGGCGTAAGAACTTGTCAATAAATGTCCGATTAATGTGTTTGACATTGAAGATATGGGCAAAGGTTAGACGAGACATTGATAGCATGCTAAATTCTTTGTTGCTTGTGAACTCAAATGGTCGATAAACATGCGTAATCTTATATATCTGTCATTTTAAAGCTTTTTGGATGTCATTTCGTTATATATTTTGTTCCTTCGTTAATTGTCAAATAGATCGACGAAGAGCAATTCTTGCCGGACCTCGTTCTTGTACTCTTTGCGAGAATGCATCGGAGAAGATGCTTGGCGGAGCGTGTGTAACTGCGTCGTGTAAAAGACCATTTTATTTGTAAGTGAAATATTTGAACTTTTAGATATGTTCTTTTACATTTGATGAGGGAAAAGAAGTATCTTCACATGGGTCTCTGTTACTATCCTATTTTGTTGCCTTTTCCTTTTTGGTACATGTCTTTGTGTGATTATTGCATTTTATTATGTCCGATTAGTAGATCTCGATGTGAAGTAGCTACTAGAGTAAAGATCATTCGCTTATGTTATGAGCAGATAAAAGATGTTCGGATTAGTGGATATATAGGAGATCATTTATTATATGGGCGTGATTGTGACCCTCTTTTATCCAAAGTTCAGATTTTTCTCTTCACGACTTTAATGATATGAAATCTATTTTCTTAAAGGCTCTATTCTGTGCATTTACTTGGTGTTGTGACAATTGTTGGGTCATGCATTTAAGATTGATAAAGTCCAAGAGTGCCTAAATTCAAAGGCACTAGTGAAGTCCGATGGTTGCTTTGCGGTGTTATAGAGCATTATAGATAAATTGTAGCGTCTCGAACCTCGGACATAAAAATTCTTTTCGATTAACAAGTGTGTTTGAATGGAGATAGTTGCTCCCGTGATTTACTTGATAATTTCTTATTGTAACCAAGCATCATTGTGTTTTCCTCGGTCACAATTGAATCTACGGAGCATTACCTCCGGAAGTGCTGTTCACGGAAGTCAGAAGATATTAGAAGACAAATGTGAGCGTGTGATAACCGAGTCGTGAGAGAGGATTATGTGTTACATTCGATTTGAGCGAAATGTATGATTCCATATTTTTGTGAGCAAGTCTCGTAGTAGACCAGTTTTATAGTATGCAATTTTGTTTTCGAAAATTTCCTTCACTGTGTCACTCTGGGTGTGAACATAGTGCACGATGTTACGTAAGGTCTCCTTTTTGCTCCTCATTGTTTGGTGAACAGTGTAGTGTACATACAATACTAACTCCTCGCTAATTCATCAGACGATAGGGGCTATGCTATGCCCCTGTGACATCGCTGACCCACGTGTTATGTGTGAGGTTGTCGCCAGGACTAGGCCCGAATGGGTGGAAATTTTTGGTACCGACTCACAATTTTCGAATAACTCCGTTTACTTGGTATGCAATTAAGAGTGATTCATGCAGGGGAAAAAAGGATGCATTGACTCTGAAATGTCTTTGTACAATGAATATATAAATGCAATTTGGGATGATGAAATAACTTAAATTTCCAACTAACCTCATTTAAATTTCCAAGAGGTCCAACCAGCTACTCCTAAACTTCACAAGTGCATTACTATAAAAATAAATTATCACACAAATAACTACTAATAGTCAATTGTATATTAACATTCAAATTACACATTTTGTCATTTAAAATACACCTTTTACTATATTTTTATCTTTATCATTCATTTTAAATTTTCATCTAAAATTATGGGTCAATCTTAATATGTGAAGTTCTGGGACTAGATGGAGTAACTTTTTTCTTTCTTTGACATGCAATAGACTTTTATTTTGGAATAGAGGGAAGAGTTAATTACCATGAGGTTCGCCTAGAGCTAAATCTATACATTTTCGACCAAAAGTCGTCATACATTTTGATTTTTCAATTTTATCAAGAAGGAAGTAATATAGTGCAATTCTAAATCCCTAGAATATTTGATTATTGCTTCTCTTACAAATTTTGAATTTTTTTCCCTCCAGAAGACTGTTATACATAAATTTTTTTCCTAAAATGATAGAATTTTGAAGTTTTAGAAGCAACATAAGAAAGTGTGAGGTGCCACCACTACAAAAAACTACTGTTTTAAAATTAAATCGCTAAAAGATGGCGATCATCGCTAAGTCCTTAGCGACGGATAAAAAGCCGTCGTCCCATGGGAAGTGGGACAATGGATAGGTTATCCATCGCTAAATCGCAATGGATTTAGCGACGGGTCGCGATTTAGTGACGGATAAACCCTTTGACTTTTTAGCGACGGATAGTTTATCCCTCGCTAAAAAATATATTTTGTTTTTTTATAATCTGCTTTTTTTAGCGACGGATAAAATATTCGTCGCTAAAAAGCAGTTTTTTATTTTTTTAAATTCTGCTTTTAGCGACGGATATTTTATCCGTCGCTAAAAAAAGCAGATTTTTTTTTAAAATAATTTGCAGCCTGTTTTCATATTTCACCTGTTTCACAAAATATACTGTCCGATAGTAAATCTAGAATAATGAAATTGTTTTAATTAAACATAAATCATTATACAAAAGTTAACAAACCATCCGTAATGAAAATCAATATCCGTACATAGTCTAAAGTAAGAAATCAAAAAAAACACAAGTCAACATCTAACTACCGGACGGGGGTGGCTGCTGCTCGAACCTGGACATGAAAGTCTGCATCTGTAACCGAAGGTGCTCGTTTTCCTCCCGTAGTGCTCTATCTCGCCGCTCCATTTCCTCTGTGAGCCGTGCACCAACTCCGAGACCTGTGACTGCACCAACTCCGAGACCTGCTCCTGTGTGAAAACCTGATGTCTAGATTGCTGGGATGCTGAGTAGGTAGGAGTAGTCATCACAGGGCCGAAACTCCCCAATCCATATACTCGGCCTTTGTTGTCCATTGGGTTGACGGCTAAGAAGATGTTGTTTTGTTGTTCAACTGTCAGCTCCTCACCCGTTTCGGCCTGCTACCTCTCGATCTGAGCCTCCACCTCAGCCTGAAACCGTAAAATGCAGATATCATGAGTTACAGTTTTTTCATAATAACTTGAACTTTAACCAAAATTAACGTATTGCAATAGCCTCGGACTTGCTGTCAACCCATCTGCCATTCTTCAGCTTGGCTCTTTTGAAGTACTCGAAGGCGGTATTCTTCTCCCCTGAAGACACATGAAGAGCATATGAAACACAAAACACATTAAAGGTAAACATTTAGCTAGGAACTCATTAAAAGCAAACATTTAGCTAGGAACTCATTAAATGTATAGAAATGAAACACAAAACACATGTACGAATAAACTGACCAAATTAGATGTACACTTACAGATTTCACGTGATGCGTAAGAACAGCTTGCGACCCGTAGTGGTGAATGGCCACCCCTTTACCCTCAGACGGCTCTGTCAGCCGGTTCTCTCTGTTGATGTCCGCAATCTGCTGGATATCAACTCGAGTCCAGTAGGCCACCCAAAGCGCCCACTCCTCCTCATCACACCATGCAGGCCTTTTGTTTTGTCGCCACATCCTTTTCATAGTGCAAACCATATCCCTGTATCGAGCTGACCCCAGTGACTCGAAACAAGGCCATATCAGGTGGAGCAACCTGTTGGGAATGAAGTACTTTTTCTACATTTCCAATCCCAGACAACATCCAAATTACATAACGTAAACCGAGACATCAATTTAATAAGATAACACAACATAACATATTCAATGGTGACTAACATATCACCCAAGTTTAGCGGCTAACATACCACTCACATATAGTGGCTACCATACCACTCACATTGTCCTAAAATATACTAACACAGTGATGACGAACATATCACCCAAGTTAACATGCCACTCACATATAATGGCTAACATACCACTCACATTGTCCTGAAATTTACTGGCACAGTGGTGACTAACATATCACCCAAGTTCAACAACTAACATACTAATCACATACAGTGGCTAACATGCCACTCACATTGTCCTAAAATATACTAACAAATTGGTGACTAACATATCACCCAAGTTAACATACCAATCGCATTGTCCTAAAATATACTAACACAGTGATGACGAACATATCACCCAAGTTAACATGCCACTCACATATAATGGCTAACATACCACTCACATTGTCCTGAAATTTACTAGCACAGTGGTGACTAACATATCACCCAAGTTCAGCAACTAACATACTAATCACATACAGTGGCTAACATGCCACTCACATTGTCCTAAAATATACTAACAAATTGGTGACTAACATATCACCCAAGTTAACATACCACTCACATTGTCCTAAAATTTACTAACACAGTGGTGACTAAAATATCACCCAAGTTCGGCGGCTAACATACCACTCACATACAATGGCTAACATACCACTCACATTAAAACAACGTGTAACAACAAATAAAGGAATGTCAGATTCAAACTTACCTACAAGTTCCTGTAAGTTCCCGAAGATCGGATTCGAGCCCCTGCTCGAACCAGGTGTGGCGTCTCGAGAGCGGTACTCGACTAATATGCTCCTCTGAGTTAGACCCCCTCCTCGACTACCCCCTGACTGGCCGCATGGGGGAGGACGGTATGTGGGTCTCCTATGTCACGGCATCTGCAAAAACATGCAACAAATACAGGAAAAATGTGTTAGTATATACCTACATACATTTTGAAAAGCATGTAAATCACAAATACTTGGTATTATCAACAACTAACTAGTTATATACATAATCTACCCTTCTCACATACCATGTGCGTCCTCGTCTAAGTCTACATACTAGTCCTCGTGCAGATCTATCAACTCATCACAAGCCTGTACAGGAGTTTTTGCTTGTTCATCGACAACCTCTTCTTGGTACGAGTTGGTAATTGATTCGTCTTTCTCAACGTACTCCACTTTGGAGCGTGCACATATATGTATCGTAGCTAACCAGTCCGCCTTGTCGCGTTTCCTGCTTGGATATTCAAGAAACACCACTTGTCGTGCTTGATTCGCCAAGATAAATGGTTCGTACTTAGTTTTGTACCTCTTTCGATGGTTTATGCCAACCATTTTATACTGCTCATTCTTCTTCGTACCAAGTGGATTAGGATCATACCAGTCAACATCAAACAAAAAGATTCTTTTCAAGGGCAAACCGGGATATTCTAGGTGCACTATTCGTTTCAGCTTCCCGTGGAAATCATACAAATCACCTGGTCCTAAATCTTGCCCCCTGACACACACCCCAGAATTGCTTGTAGCCATAGCCGTGTTAGAGTCAATCGTATGGAACCTAAGGCCATTGACTATGTAAGATGGGAATGTGTAGACCTTTTTGAATGGTCCCTCTGCTAGAGCACTCAAGTAAGGGCATGTGATGTTGTTGACAGGATCTCAGACATACTCCTTGAACCAATCTGGAAATTCTGATTCCATCTTTGAGTCAAGGAGTTCTTCAAGCGTATCCTCTGCCATATGAGGATTCTTCTCCAGACAACGCTCTTTGAAATGGTGTGGACATTGACATGATTATAAGTCTACATACTAGCTAGGAGGATTTTAGTTAAAAATTCAATTTTAGTTGCTTTTAATAAGGTACTCACCCAGCAAATATCACCATATACTTGTCAACCTCAACACAATTCGTGAGGACATAATATTGAGCTGCCTTCAGCTCCTTATCCGTCAGATATTCTTTCTTACTCTGTCCAAAAGGTCTCCCTGAGACCCTAAAAACAGATAGGGAAACATCATCATCCTCTTGAATTTCGAATGTGTCTGCGTTTCGAGATGGCCTAGATGCCTTTGTCGGGACGTGGTCCTCAAAGTAATAGGAGCAGAAGGTTGCAGTTTCCTCTCGAACGTACGCATTGGCAATCGATGCTTCAGGTCTACCTTTGTTCTTGACATATTTCTTCAATTTCCCCAAGTACCTGTAATATATATTCAGTAAGACGGTGTTAGAAATGAAAATCTATCCGTCATTTTAAGTACATGATTGCAATTATTTCACACCTCTCGAATGGATACATCCATCGATACTGAACCGGTCCAGCAAGTCTTGCTTCATGTGGAAGGTGAACCGGCAAGTGCTCCATAGAATCAAAGAAGCTCGGTGAGAAGATACGCTCGAGCTTGCATAGAATCAACGGTATGTTGCTTTCAAGATTTGCTAACACTTGATCGTGAACCACCCTTGTGCATAAATTCTTGAAAAATAAGCTCAGCTCGGTGATATCGATCCAAATAGGTTTATGTAGCAGTTCTCGAAATGCAACCGGGATAAGCCTCTCCATGAACACATGACAGTCGTGGCTCTTCATCCCAAACATCTTTGTCTTCTTCAAATCCACACACCGCTCCAATTTCGAGGCGTAATTGTCGGGGAACTTCAATGCCTTCATCCAATCAAACAGTATTGACCTAGATTCATTGTCAATTGTGTAGCATGCCTTGGGCCACTTACCTTCACCATTCCTCTTTGTCAACTCCGACCTTTTACACCATGAAATCTAAAGTTATGGGACTTGAGCTTAACCAATTTAGTTAGGTCACATTCGCAACATCATACTCTGTGCCACTCTTGTGTGTAGTCAAATCCAATAGTAGAGTCCGCTACACTATATGGTCATATGGATATTGTGAAAGTTATTTTGACCGTGAAATCATGATAACGAATCTTTTGTGAGGTAGCATATATATATATATATATTTGTTTTTACTTGTGTTCAAATGTGACAAGTGTGTTTCGTCATTTTAATCAAGTTTTAATTAGTGGGAGTCTTTAGGGGTCAGGGTTGAAATTGCCGAGAAATTACAAATGAGATCAATTCGAATAATTTGCCTGGTAAAATGGTAGAGTTGCGTAAGAACTTACTATATAAGTATATTGAATTGCTATTTTCTGAGAGAATGTATACAAAGAAGGGCTTGGTAAAAGTGATTTTGAAGAATAAAATCTTACATTGAATCTTGTAGGATCAAACTTTTGAGGTCGTAAAGATTCACAGGTTGTGATGAATGGTCCTGAATAAAGGCATGACTTTCCATCCTTTTGGGATAAAATAACCTGCACTAACACATACAGTGTTTTTAAAAGTTACTACTACTATTCATGGCCACACTGCTGAGGTTCATGACAAAATAAAATGACTTCAGACACTTGCTTGGGGTGATTATTACACCACTAAGTTGCAATATATTCATTGATCTGATTAAAGTATCAAGATAAAAATTCATTGATTCCACAAATTAGACACCACTAAGGCTCTGTTCTCTTCGTCTGAACTAATCTGAATTGAATTGAAATTAATGATTTTCAAGAGAACATAGCCTAAGCTACAATGCACCCGGGCTGAAGTACACCCCAACCTTAGGGGTGGATCCGACCCTGATTTCAACTTTCATTTATACCTATCAAATTCTAATAAATGACAACCACAGGTCCACAATAATAAAAATGGGAAGGGAGCACGGAAGGAGGAGTAGGTTAACAAATTAAGAAAAACACCATTATATGTTATTCTAGGTAATACCGACTATGTTTCGTAGAACAATACGGATTGACTTCTCAGTCAGTCTTTGATTCTGAATTACTCTCATATTATACCACTAAAACAGTCCAAGGAAATTATATACAAAAAAACACAAAATTATATAAAATTATTTTCTTGTTTTTTTCCTGATATAATTTAGAATTTATGTGGTGTTAAAAAAGAGTGAAAAGTCAACTCGGATATTGTTCGGGTGGGAGTATGAATTAAATTTGCTAAACACATGTGCTACCTTATTTGACACACACATTCATGAATTAAAAGGTATGAAAAGAATGGAGTATATATCTTGTAATAAAAGTTGTATGCTTACCTTTGTATTCAACATCAGTCACTGCTTCTCTGAATGAGAAAGATACAATGCTGGCTATTCTCAAGCTCTCCAGAATGACCTTAAATCATAACCATTCATTTAAGTTTCATCTACTGACATGCACATTAAGATTTCAATGTTCTTTTAATCAAAATACAGGCCAAATAAAATTCTACCTTGTTAGTAAAGGGCATTTTTCTTGTCTGATTCCATGTTAAGCCACAATTCCAATTCATATTTGCTTGGTAGATCTCCTTCTGTTCGGCCTGCACCCACATTTGTTATCAGTAATCAAAATTTGTTATCATGCCGATAACTTCTCTCAATGCGTATCAGATGATGTGAGAGTTGCTAGTTGAACAAAAACATTGTACTTGACCATTATCGGACCTGAATTACCTTAACAGCCTCGAGATGTTTGGGGTTGTCGTGCAGAAACTTGAGAATCCAGGTCAAGGCACTGGCAGTTGTGTCTTGTGCAGCGAAAAGTACGCCAATAATATTATCCGCAATCTGATCATCATTTAGAGTTTCACCTTTGTCATCTTTTGAATGCAGCAAACAGCTGATCATGTCCTTTTCTACTAGCTCCTTTTCTTTTATTTCCTTGGTAATCTTGTTCAGAATTTCACCCAGCTCCTTTCTTGCCTTCAAGTTTCGTAATTTATTCATTAGTGTTCAGCAAACTGAAAAATTTAAGCAATCGACTAAGACATATCTTAGATTACCTTCATTGCTTTGTGGTACCGAGTTCCAGGCAAATTCATTGGGAATGAATTGTATCCTCTACTGACTATAACATACTTGTTCTTGAGTTGTTCCATGTAGTGAGGCTCCAGATTGCCAAAGATAGCTAGTATACCGACCTGGAACGAAAGCTGCGTGTAGTGTATTGCTATTAACATCAGACTTGATTTTTGGAAAACACTAGGGGAACTGTCCATTTACAACTTAAAACAGATGAGTCAACTCAAATATTTTCAATGTTTTCTTTTAAAGATATGGTCTGCTGAATGACAGTAACCTTTTTCATCTCATCAAAAGTTGTTATAACGCGACCATCTGCCCATGAACTCAATGCAGAAACTGTTAATGCCTCAATGCCTGTCACCAGATTACGAAGTGACTCAGGATATAGAGGCCCCTGAATGAGCTTCCTAAGTCGCATATAGTACTCTCCCTGGTGGAAGAACAGCGCGTTCTGCCCAATAAGGTTCTCCTTGCTTTTGGGGTACGTCGGCTTGAACAAATGTGCTTGGTTTATCAGCACATACCGAGCTGCATCAGGGCTGGCCAACATGACACAAGGGCATCCTAGTATGTTAGTCTTGAAAATATCTCCATATCTGCATAACAAACTCTGATGTTAATTCGTTCCGACATAAAAACGGTATGGGTTTGTCAATGGCGTACCTTTTCTGTCTGTTGGAGAAGAAGATGCTTGGATCTTGATAATAAAGTTGGAGAGTTTCTCCAATATAAGGCCATCCCAAAGAACCTGGAGGAAGTTTGGTTTTGTTTTCTTGGTTTCTTTTGTTGTGTCTATGTGAAGAAACAACATAGGCAAGTATTGTAAGAAGAAACAGAAAAAGAGGAACATATAATGCATTGCTGTCCATGTTGTTCACCCAAGTATATATAGTTTGCTGATTTTGCTAGTGTGGGTGTGTATATATAGGCAAAGAAGAACTATTAACGAAGTTTAAGTGGAATGTGTTCATGTACTAATTAATGTGATTTAGTCTTCGAAGAGGATGGTAATTCACAATTATATGCTAATCACATAACGACATTCAATCCACTTTCAAGCCATATGAAATACTACCTGTTTTTGACATCTACTGACATTCTCAACTGACGGTTTTACATAGACTGATCATGTTAGAATCAATTTTAAGTTGGAGAACTTTTCTGGTAATAAACGAGTATGCCAGTCGAACTTAACGAGTATTTGACTCGTCTCAACTCGTTAAAGTTTGAACTGGCACGGCTAATTAAGCCTTAAGTCAAGTTCTATCTCAATCTAGTGCTCATTTATCCAATCAGCTGAGCTATGTTTGACTTGATATACTCGATAACACTCATTCAGACTCATGAGAATCCGAATGAGGTAGCAACGAATAAACCAGAATTGAAACTAGACTCGCGATTCTGCCTAATGTGCTGTTATATTATTAAACGAGTAGAAACAGTGTCTTTCGTGTAGGAGTATTTTAGATTCAACATGAAAAATTCGGAACAGATCCAAGGGTCCCTGTGGGAACATAACCCATCATATAGAGGCAAGAATAGACATAACTGCAGCCTCAGATAATGATAATTGTGATCAATTTGGATAGTTCTGTAATGTAGGTAATCTTTCCCCACAAAAAATAAAATGTACTCCAAGAACTTAACACACTTATTTGTTCTACTGTATTTGACCATTCGTGCGCGCATAAGTGAAGGGAGAAAAGAATAAGAAAATGGTCAAAATTGTATCGAGCTGCAAACTGATTCAACCCTCTTTCTATGCACAAAGAAGCCGCTTCATTCATACAACTCCATGAAGAATCAAAATTCGTAGACGAACCAAAATGAAACTCATATCAGATATGTTCCTTTGCTTCCTCCTCCACAATTACATCATCATGTAGGTCCATCTGACCTGCAATAGAAAAGGATCATGAAGCAAGTATGATCGTTAGCTTCAGTTGTTCCGGATATCATGAGATATGACAGATAATGAGATAAACAATAATGTCAAGAGAATTTCTGCACAATGAACAATATTGAACTCTTTGTCTTCTTGAGTTCTTGACTCCATATGTTACTATTATGCAAGTCTTATCTTATGCCATGGAATTCGAGTATCCATGTAAAGAAACTTCTTTTTTTAGCAGATACGATAAAACACACAATCTGAACCCGTATAATGAACCAGAATAAGTGAAGGGGTTTTGCAATTTATTGCAAGTTAAATATCCTCACGAACAACATGATAAAAATGTGGCTCTTAGAATCCAAACCAGGATATGAATGCAACAGCAGAATGAGAGAGAAACCAAGTCTTTTGAACTGAAATGACCAGAAAGCGTATGACTAGTTCAACCAGTGACATTCTCATCTACAGAAAACAAAGGATGGAGCTGCAGAGGATATAAAGCAAAATACAGTGAACATACCGAATAGTGACTTTAATGAGGGAGGCTTTGATGGTCCATTGGAAGCAACATCTATGCCTGCACGGTCACCAAAAATATCGGAGATCAATAAATATCACAATATATATAATGTCATAATTATGCCAGAGGAAGCAGATATAAGGAGCCTGGAGTCATGCCTAAACTTTTTTCTCTTCAGCCTTTGATTAGAAATGAAAACTTGCCAGTTGCTGCTAATGCAGCTCATATATAGGAATTTCAAAAGAAATTTCCATATCATATATAGAGGTAGAGGGATTGTTAGAATTACAGTATTTAAACTTATATAAATTATAAATAGCTGCTATTAATGGGTGATTCATTGTGGGAACTATTCGAATATTTTTCCAATGGGAAAGCACAATCAATTAGTGATATCTTTGTTTTGGAATTGCATTTCATTTAGCTGAAGCAGAATTCTAACATGTAATGAAAGGAGGAAAAATTTTAGTATACACACGCACAATAACAACAAAACGAAATAGGAGAGAGAGGGTGCATGCATACCTGCAGTTCCAGCTGATTTCATGAGATCAGATTTCTTGAAAGTATATCCAATAAAATTAGAATCTTTGGATGCTAACATCTGCTCATTAGAATAAGCCAATAGTTAGTGCGGAATAAAGACATCTCTGTTGTTGTTCACAAAGTACGCATATACTGTGTATCCGGTGCAAAACAAACTTATTATATCATTGTGTTCTTTATTATTGACTCACATTCGAAGTACTTAAGAATGTAAGAAAATTCATTTACCTTTCTCCACGGTCCTACTCTTGGTCCATTAGATGGTGGATTTTCTCCCTACAAATGGCAGCAGATAACAACATTAGAGATATATTACTAAAACAGAATGCACAAACTTAAAAGCATGTTCTTATCAAAATATGAAGATATCCATACTGGGCGTGGCATGAAATAGTAAGAACATAAGATGTCGAATCCAAGCTATTATATCTTAATCGCTAGGAAATAAATTGGAACAAAAAACAAACCACAAGTGGAAGATAATCAAAAGCCTATTTTACAAGAAAGGAAGGAAGGCAGAACATACTTCAAACTTTTCAAAGTTCTGTGTGTCCAAGTCTCCGTTCACGGTAGGTTTGTAGGCAGCCTCCATTTCGTAAAGGCTGTCCCATTTGACGCCTGTAAACCATTGGTGCCCCTGAAATCGTAAACAACCTCCAACCATTAAAAAAACAGCAAGTATAGTAATAAGAATAAACAATACTAATAATGATTTGAGTAGTCATTTCTGTCTAGAATAGACTTTACTTTTTTACCAGGTAATAATTTGTCGATCTATAAATTAAAGCACAGTCAACCAATCAACTGAGATAAGTTTCATTTTCTGCCCGAAGGGTGCAGGACATGACAGTTGCATACCTTTATTTCATCCACACCTCTAGTCCCCAACCTCTTGTCAACATCACATAACAAGTGACAGATCAGATCCCTGGCCTCGTCGGAGATTTTTGGTTCATCAGGGAACTTTAAGCATGTCCTCCAGTTTATTATCTGTAACAAAATGGAGCATGTAAACTAACCCAAAAACAAAAAGATCTACAGTTTGCAGCTTGTGCAAATTGATACAAGTACTTTCATGGTCCGTAGCAAAATTCTCCCACGTGAAAAACGTCCAGCTGCTAGATTTACTCAATGAACTTGAAATAGTCGACTGACAAATTAAGTACCTTGCGGCATGTCATTCTAGGATCGTCAGAACAAAAGGGAGGATACCCAATGAGCATCTCGTACAATATAGCTCCCAAAGACCACCAATCACACTCCATTCCATATCCTTTCTTTAGTAAAACTTCTGGTGCCATATAATCCAGAGTTCCTACAGTAGAATATGCCTGCGGGAGAGAATGGCACAAGTTTCATGCAATTCAAAGTTCAGACTATTTAAGAAATACCAATGATAAGATAAAACACAACAAAAAATTCCAACCAGATGTGCATCACAAAACTAACTAGAAGGGAAAACAAAGACAAAAATTGAAAGGGAAAACAGCCAAGTATACCAGAGCGCGACGATTCCGTTTCCACTGCTGTAACTGCTCCTTTGCCATTTGCCACGGAGCAGTGTCTGAAGGCTGGCCTTCACCGTCATTAGCATCCTGAGTGGTAAAATCTTCGTCGTCCAACAACATTGATGAATATTTCTCCAGTGGCTTACATAAGCCAAAATCAGAAAGCTTTAAATGTCCATTTTTGTCCAAGATCAGGTTGTCTGGTTTGATATCTCTACAAATGGGATCAGAAAATCAAGTCACAAAAGTTAAACGGAGTATCACAAGATATCTAAATATAGCATTAACTTCAGCTATTATGTGCCTCCCGTTAGCATTAACTTATACTACTAAAATGAGTTGATGACACTAAAATCACCAATAGTAATATATTAAGGACCTTGCAAAACGGACTAATTTCCGAAAGCATATGCTGGTTACCTTTTACCTATGGGCCAAGCCCATTTAGTTATTGTGTGTTATTGCAAATTTCTACAATCTAACGCCCGTATTATTGAGGCAAGAGCAAGTCGTTCGTTCGTCTTCACAGTCTCTCTTCACCACCGTCCTCCGATGGTTGTGAGTCTGCTCTCACTCTCTCTACCGTCCTCAAGGTATCAATTTGCTTTTTCTCTCTTTCGTTCTTTTCTTTTATTTTCTTCTTCTTTTTCTTTTTCTTGTTTTTTGTTGTTGTTGGGGGTTAAATACTTCAAATTCCGATAAACCATAGTATATATGGCCTAAAGATTCAAACTTTCATGTAAGTTCACTTCATCATAATTGTTCTCGTCTTGCTTTTTTCAGTGTTTTTTCAGCTCCTGGGTGTATTTCAGCTCTTTGTATAGTTAGTTAACTATTGTTTTGGTTTTCTAGTATAGATTGAGACGGAGGAATTATATTATTTTTGGTTGCATGTAAAATGTTCTATGGTTTTTTTTACATTACCCTTGGTTTAGTGACCCACTCCCATGTTTACAGCAGTGAGAAGAAATAATAAACCATGAAAGAGGGAAAAGGCGGAAAATCAAAAGAGAAATTAGCCAAGATTCCGATTTGGGATTTGCCGGATGTTCCAAAGGGGGTACTTCCTCCGCACCTTGAGCTCAGGAAGGCGTGTTTCCTGCAACATTGATGCTCCTACAAATGTATTAATCAAACATATTTCCATACTCTCAATTCCAATGACCTTCAGTGTTCTTCCCGCTCCTTTTTAGTTAATAGTTTTTCTTTATCTTTTGGGTTCAAAGACCGAGAGCATTCAGTATTCAGGAGCGTATCAGTCCATGGGACCCCAGCCAGGGGCTCCGCCCCTTGGACCCCGCAGGGGCTCCGCCCCTCGACCCCTGCTTCGTATTTGCGGCCGATAACTCGTTAGCTCAACAAGCGTGCACTCCGCACTACCCGAACTCGTTTCGAGCCTTAACGTGAGATCGCATCGGTCTCTAGTAAATCACATTACTACTAAAATGAGTTGATGACACTAAAATCACCAACAGTAATAATAGTGATAATTGTATTCTTGATCTTTTTGTTTGTTTTGTTTTGTTTTGTTTTGTTTATAAACAAGTTGGATTTCCAATCAGGGGTCGATCCAATTCAGAATGATGTAGTGTTGTTGCCTAGCTGGTACTGATTTTGTGAACTGGCAATAAACAGAGGCTTAGCTGTAATATGACAGATTTATCAAATGTTTTGCTTATCAAGTCAAGTTTGTGTAATACCAGTACTGGTAATGAGATTAGTTTTTGGTTAGAAGTTCATGTTTGCACTTTACATGGTCATTGAGTGAGACCAAAGCCAATGTCTTTCCTTTTCTTCTACTGGTTAAATAAAGATTTACTTGGAAAGTGGTGGGAGAGTTGGAAGAAGCCTCAAATCTAGTGTTCCATATTCTGCGGTTCTGTTATGAGATTTCACAATAGTGGTACCTTTTTTTTCTTTTTTTTTTTTTTTTTTTTTACAGTTTTTGAAAACTAATAAAGCACCTAAACAAGAGGAAGAAATAGATGAAAGATAAAGTATGGATCTCGGACTCGGATCTAGGTCTACAACCGATACTGTTTAAAACTTTGACGTATTATTGCCCTACACTAATTATAATGGACAATCTATTTGAATATGAATTAGCACACTTGTAGAAACTTTTTTGTAGTTGATAATCGACGTTAGTAGTGGAAATGTACATAGACTATTCAGTGAGAATGAGACTAGCGGATATATTGGGCATATGGATACTTTTGCCAGCTGGTCAACCCGTCCCCATGTATTTAATGGATGTTCGGAGTTAATAGTGCGTTGTGGTAATTAGCTTTACATTAAAACCACCAGGTACTTTTATACATGAAACTCAACAATCCATGTTATTAAGGGAAGGAGTATGGTCGAAAGTTCGAGGGGGGATGTGCATTTTTTCTTTTAATTTATCAACAGTCAAGGCGAAGGCAACATGGGCGAAGTAGGGGAAATTAGCCCCTCAACTTTTGTTTGTTATTTTACCAATAAGTACAAATATATCGGTTCCTTTTTCTGTTTGCCAACAATACGTTGACACCATTGACGAATGAATGGACCATGGACCTGGACACTTGGGAGGAAGGCAAGTGCCTTAGCTTCTTCGAGGACCACCAAGAGAAGGGCCGAGATTTTTGCTAGACTCTCAATGAGAGATGGACCTTAATTGGTCAAACTCCCAGAGTTAGACATGAATTCCTCGATTGATCAAGATCCTAGAGCAAGAGATGAACTCATGGGTCGGTCATGTCTAGGGATCATAGATGGACCTCGGATGATCGTCTATCTTAATAGGTCATCGAGTGACTGAAATGCACTCGACCTATTCTCGTATATTGGGCATGCTCGCCTCTAAATGGGCCATAAACGAAGCCTTATACGTAGTATTTGGACTAAATTATGGACTAGAACAAGATACGAATTTTTACCAATACAAATAGCAACCACGTCGAGTAAACGAGTAAAATTGAATGGGTTTAAGGTTTATAGTGGACTTTTCGAAATTTCTAATATATTAAGGACCTTGCAAAACGGACTAATTTCCGAAAGCATATGCTGGTTACCTTTTACCTATGGGCCAAGCCCATTTAGTTATTGTGTTATTGCTTGTACAACCCAGCCCTACAATCGGAACGCCCATATTCAGAGACAAGACAGAGTCGTTCGTTCGTCTTCACAGTTCGTCTCTCTTCACCACCGGCCGTCACTCCAGTAGCTGTGAGTCTGCTCTCACTCTCTCTACCGTCCTCAAGGTATCAATTTGCTTTTTCTCTCTTTCGTTCTTTTCTTTTATTTTCTTCTTCTTTTTCTTTTTCTTGTTTGTTGTTGTTGTTGGGGGTTAAATACTTCAAATTCCGATAAACCATAGTATATATGGCCTAAAGATTCAAACTTTCATGTAAGTTCACTTCATCATAATTGTTCTCGTCTTGCTTTTTTCAGTGTTTTTTCAGCTCCTGGGTGTATTTCAGCTCTTTGTATAGTTAGTTAACTATTGTTTTGGTTTTCTAGTATACGTGGTCTTGTTTTTTTCTAGTATACTTGCCCTAAAAGATTCAAACTTTCGTTATTGCTCAGCTGCTAGTTCTTTTATGCTGGTGAAGTTGTCAATTTTCACTGTTTGCCCTTTAATATGTAGTAGCAGTTCACTTACTTTATTTTATCTGGTATACTGATGCTCTTGGTTTCTTTGTGGACCTTATTATATACCGATGAACAAGGGTCGTTTGGGCACACACCTTAACTTAAAACATCAAAGTTCCTTCAAGTAGAGAATGCTTTACTAGTTGTATGCCATCTTGTTTGTTTTCAAAATGCGGCTAGTTCACTACAAAAATCGGCACATGACGGATAGATCCGTCATAAAGTTAATATCCGTCGCCTCTGGCGACGGATCGGGCGACGGATAGAAAATCCGTCGCCCCCCTGGAGCTGTGGCGACGGATAACAATCCGTCGAATTCATGACAGTTGGACGACGGATTGACCAATTATTTTTTTATTTTTTAATTCCGAAATATAGCGACGGATAGGATCTATCCGTCGCTAAATATAGCGACGGATAGGATCTATCCGTCGCTATATTTAGCGACGGATAGATCCTATCCGTCGCTAAATATTTTAATTGGACTAGTGACGGAATTTGAAATTCCGTCACTAATTCACATCCTTGTGAATTCCGCACTACTTCCGTCACTATTTATTTCATATTAATCCCTATTTTTCGTAGTTCACCTATTTAATCAATATAATGTTCGATAATAAATCAATAATACGGAAAATGTTTCAATGAATAAAAAGTAATATTCGAATGGAGAAATTATCCAAACAAGTGTAAATATGAAAAAATCCAACATACATACATAACTAGCTATCGACGGGGTGGGGTGGGTGATGGCGAATCAGGACATGAATCGCCCATTCAGAATCAAGGCGCTCGTTCTCCTCCTTCGTTTCTGTCATGCGCTCCATCTCGTCCCTTTGTTGCTCCATCTCTTGAGTTAGCGAGCAACATGTTCCCGGACCGCGATCGCACCATTTCGAGACTGGTCCTGTGTAAACCGGACGTGCGATCTTGGGATGATGATGAGGAGCACGCCGGACTAGCCAGATGCAAACCGAGGCTCCGAGTCCATATATTCGCCCTTTCTTGTCCGGTTTGTTGACCTCTAGGAAGATGTTGTCAACTTGTTCGATTGACAACACATCACCCGTCTCGCCTCCTCGCCTCGCCACCGAGCATCAACCTCACTGAAATCGTAAATAGCAGATATAATGATCGCCATCGCTTTTAAAAAGTAACTTGTAATAGTGTACAAATATGAACTTTAAGCAACATAAACATACCGCAATAGACGAGGCCCTATGGTCCATACCCCCGCCTTCGCTGGCCTTCTTGAAGATGGCATACTTGGATGTCACCTCCCGTGCCACCGAATCAAACCAGATCTAGTCAACAATTTATCATCTACAAGTAATAGAGCGAGAGACTTCATACGCATACGTAATGCTAGATTGCAAAACACATATATACGCACCGATTGATAATAATCGAATGTGAGATCGCCTCCCAAGGTGGTGAACGGCCCTTCCCGTGTCCAGACGACGGGATGCCCGGTTACTTTGTTGGTCCAAGCAACGTCACGGACATCGATTGGGCCGATGAAGCATCCCAAAGGGCCCACTCCGTTGCATCAACTGTGGAGGATTGGGCCACCCCGATCCCGAATGGCCTTCCACGTCAGACCATATCCTCAGATTGGATCCCACAGCGTAAACGCCAGATCTGTGGATCAACTCTTTGGAATGAAGTACTCCTTCTACATTCCCAATTTCATACAACATCCAAAGTCAATACATGTCCTAACAACATAATGTATATGGTGACTAACATATCACCCAAATAAAGTGGCTAACATACCACTCACATATAGTGGCTAACATACCACTCACATACAAGGCTAACATACCACTCACATTGTCCTAAAATTTACTAACACAATGGTGACTAACATATCACCCAAATAAAGTGGCTAACATACCACTCACATACAAGGCTAACATACCACTCACATTGTCCTAAAATTTACTAACACAATGGTGACTAACATATCACCCAAATAAAGTGGCTAACATACCACTCACATACAAAGCTAACATACCACTCACATTGTCCTAAAATTTACTAACACAATGGTGACTAACATATCACCCAAATAAAGTGGCTAACATACCACTCACATACAAGCTAACATACCACTCACATTGTCCTAAAATTTACTAACACAATGGTGACTAACATATCACCCAAATAAAGTGGCTAACATACCACTCACACAAGGCTAACATACCACTCATATTAAAACGATTATAATTACAAACAAATGAATGTCATATTTTAACTTACCTCACCATCAAGTACTCGGCCCTCATGCGCTCGAGATGTGGCTCCAACACTCACCACCCCGCCTTGGTTTCTCTCTCCTTTCTAAGATGTCACCTAGTTTGTTGTGCACCTCCGAGGCCATAAGTCGTTGTCAATGTATAAGATACAAGAAACGAATATGCATTACTTTAGTACAACAATTTATACTTGTCAACTATCATTATCAGTTATGTTTTACATATTTAAGAAGAATGTATAATACTTACTGGCAGGACCAATAGGGAAAATCACAGGCAAGCCGTCCCACGTGACGTTGGGATTGTTTGGATCGAACACGAGGTAGGGACAATCGTCGTGGTCGCCCTCCAAAGATGTGTCCTGCCGACCGGTAGAGCCACGGCCGCTCTCTCGCCTGGGGTCTCAGAATCCGAGACCTCATCACGATCTTCTTGAGCCCTCCTCGTTCGACGGTGTCCCCGACCCACCACTATCAGGCGGCCGGCGGCGTGGGGGGGACGATAGGTGGACGGCCTCTGTCGCGGCATCTGCAAAAAAATGTAATAAATACAATAAAATGTGTTAGTACGAGTTATAATACATAACAGATTATAATAACACATATAATTACTCATAATACACATAATATACCATTATAGCCGTCCTCTAAGACTACATATTGGTCCTCGTGCAGATCAAACAACTCATCATCTGCTTCTATGGGATCTTCTGCTTGTTTATCGACATCCTCTTGTTGGTACGAGTTGGTAATTGAGTCGTCTTTCTCAATGTACTCCACTTTCGAGCGAAAGAATAATAGGTACCGCACTAATTACCATTCCCCTTATCGCTTGGATATTCAAGAAACACCACTTGTCGTGCTTGAGTCGCCGTAATAAATGGTTCATACTTGGTTCGCACCTCTTCTTTTGGTTCACATCAACCATTTCATACCGCCGTTCTTCCTCGCATTCTCGGATTAGGATCATACCACTCAACGTCAAACAAGAAGGTTCGTTAAATGGCAATCCGAATATTCAATCCTCACAATTCGCTTTAGCTTGCCGTGGAAATCAAACAAAGTAGCGTCTCCATACTCTTCGCACCATTAACACACACCGAGTTGCTTTTCGCCATGGCCGTGTTACATTCAGTAATGTGGAACCTAAGGCCATTGACTATATAACCTGGGAATGTGTAGACCTTTTTGAATGGACCCTCTGCGAGAGCCTTTAAGTATATGCATGTGACGTTGTTAATAGGATTACGGACATACTCTGAACCAACTGGAAATTCGTAGGAATTTTGAGTCAAGTAGTTCCTCTAGTGTATCCTCCGTCATCCGAGGATTTTCTTCCAAACAACACTTTTGAAAAACGCAAACATTGATTCGATGATAAGTCTATAATTGAAGTAGAGACTTGTAGCTATATTAAAATTTAAATAAATGGTTCTTTCGCAAATAGTACCATATCTTGGTCAACCTCAAAGACAATTCGTGAGGACATAATATTGAGTCGCTTTCAACTCTTTATCCGTAAGATATTCTTTCTTAGCGCACCAAGAGGTCTCCCCGATACCTCAAGACAGATAGGGAAAACTCATCATCCGCTTGAACTACGAATGTGTCGCATTTCGAGCCTTCTTTGTCTTCGTAGGGACGTGTTCATCAAAGTAATAAGAGCGAAGGTTGCGCTTCCTCTCGAATGTAGGCATTGGCAATCGAACCTTCAGTTTACCTTTGTTGTTGACATACTTCTTCAATTTCCCAAGTACCTCTCGAATGGATACATCCATCGACATCGAACCACCAAGAAGTCTCGCTTCATGAGGAAGGTGAACCGACAAGTGCTCCATAGAATCAAACCAAATCGGTGGAAAGATACGCCGAGCTTGCATAGAATCAATGGTATGTTCCTTTCAAGATTTTCCAACACTTTATCATGAACCACCTTGTGCCTAAATTTTTGAAAATAAGCTCAACTCGGTGATAGCGGTCCATACGTGTTTGGCGAAGCTCTCGAAATGCTACGGATAAGCCTCTCCATGAACACATGATCGTGGCTCTTCATCCCATAAACCTTTGTCTTCTTCAAATCCACACACCTCTCTAAATTTGAGGCGTAATTATCCGGGAAACTCAATGCCCTCACCCAATCAAACAAAATTGACCTAGAAGCGTTGTCAATTGTGTAGCACGCTTTCGCCACTTACCATTCTCATCCTTCTTTGTCAACTCGGGCCTTTTACACCACGTCGACAACTCGGATCTAGACTTCGCATGGTCCTTTGTTTTCCCTCAATGTTGCAAAGTGTATTGAATAAGTTCTCGAACACGCGTTCTTCTCAATGTGCATGAAATCTAAGTTGTGACGGATAAGAAGATCGCTCCAGAAGGCAAGTCCCGAAAATGCTTCTCTTCCTCCAACCACATTTTTACCAATTTTCTCGTTATGCTTCATCCACCCAAGCTCACCACCTTCATAAGACCCAATCTATCGATCTCCGCAAGAATTTGTGCACCAAGAAGTCTTGTCGGGCTTTTTGTCGATTTACTTTATTTTTCAAGAATTGATCCTTGTTCTTCCCGAACGGATGGTCACTTTCTAGCAACCTACGATGACAATCAAACCAACAAAATTTTCCACTACCCTTCAGCCTAAATGCATCTCAGATCCTCCAAGCAATGTGGACATGCATATTTCATTGTTTTCCTTCCGGATAGCATGGAGTACGCAGGAAGTCACCACGGTCCAAAGAAGAGCCTCTCAAGGTGAAGTTCTTTTGTCGACACATCATATGCAGGATACCATCCGTCCACAACTCGACTCCTTGATTAATTAGGGGTTGCAAGAAAACATCCAACGTCAGTCCAGGATCTTTCGGCCCAGGCACCAATGCAGTCAGAAACATGAATGGCTCCTTCATGCACTCCCAAAGGCGATTATGCGGTGTGAGTATAACTGGCCAACAAGAGTATTTACGTTCACTACCGAACGGGTTAAAACCATCCGTACAAAGTCCCAAACGTACATTTCTAGATTCGGCTGCAAACTCTGGATATGTCTTGTCAAACGATTTCCATGCGGGTGAGTCTGCTGGATGGTCCATTCTACCACCTTCAGCATTATCCGAGATTACTCGCTCCTTGTGCCACCGCATTTTATCCGCAGAAGCACTTGAAGCATACAATCTTTTCAAACGAGGTGCTAGAGGGAAGTACCACATTTTCTTATGTGAGAGATTTTTCTTTTGTCGTTTCTTTGCAGCCCCCTCCTTGTAACGCTTGTACCGCTCCTTACCACAGAACTTGCATTCTATTAGATCTGCATCCTCCTCCCAATATATCATGCACATTTTCGGACAATGCCTATGGTTACCACAGTTTCTAATCCCCGCATCTTTTTCTTCGCTTGGTAAAAGTTGGTGGGAACTAGGTTTTCTTCAGGACAAAGGTCCAACATTACGTCAACCCATTCATTGAAGCTCGTTTCAGATTGCTGGCCATTAGCCTTACAACTCATTAGCCGAGATAACAAAGACAACTCAGTGAGCTTACACCCCGGGTAAACCGGCTTCCTTGATGATTCTAACAAGTCAAAGAACAACTGATCCTCGGGATTCGGTGGTTCCTCCACCTCCACCTCGGTTTCAGTGTTGGTTGTGTCCCTGAACTCCGCCCCTGCAGCATCGTACACCATTTGTTCGACTCGAGCTCGAATAGCATCGCCTTCAGATTGGGATTGTTCCCCGACTTGTTCATTTTTTCTTCCTTCCACGTTATGCAGATTGGTCATATGTATTGACGGTGTCGCTTCCTCACCATGATGATTCCATACCGATACGCAGGAAGGAATCCATTTTTCCTCAAGTGTTGGACTACCACTTTAGGAGTCACGTATTGCTTGTTTCTGCACTGTTTCATTGCACAAGGACACTTTATCAACCCATCCTTTACACAAGACGGATTTGACATTGCAAATTCAATGAAACCTTCAACCCCTTTCAGAAAACTCCATTGAACTCTGCCATTGAGAGTATGACAATACATCCATCCACGATCGGTATTCATTGAATAATTAGATAATAACTTTGACGCTTGAATTCATTAGATCGAGGTCTTTCATTTACGGTAATAAATCAATTTCACAATAATTCAATCAATTGCTACGTAATATAAGTTATATTAGCTTCACCAATTGTTAAGGCATTACATAATATAAGTTACATCACTTCAATTTTACCATAATGTTTGGTTTCATATATATATCAACTAATGATTACTAGTTATACAAGCTTCAGAGACAAACGGATGAAACTCCTCATTCTCATGCACCCCCTCCTCATCACTTGTGACGCCCCTACCACGTAACTTGCATTCCAACAGATCTACATCCTCCTCCCAATACACCATGCACATGTTCCGACAAGCGAAAGGCACTCAATAGGCCCCAAACCCCGCCTCTCCCTCCACGAGGTATGCCATGGACGGTGCTTCCTCACCGTGATGAATCCATACATGATACTCGGGCATGAATCCATAACGTCGCAAGTGCTCGAATCTGCAGATGGCGTCATAAATTGCTTGTTTCGCAGGTTTCAATGTGCAAGGACACTTTATCAAACCCCAATTGCACAAACGGATGTCCCATGGCAAACGAGATGAAACCTTTAACCCTTCTCTGAAACTCCTAGAAACTCATCATTTACCGCCGTCATTTATCGTACATCCATGAACGGCGGAATTCATTGTTTACTTTATTTTTAACTCGAGACGCTCCAATTGATTAGATCGTATTTAATTTATTAGATCGATTCCAATTGGATAAGAAGATTGTAGAGGTTAATTGTTAATTATTATATGTTCCTTATAAATTAATTATTAATTAAGTGTTCATGTGTTACAAAATTGGACATATATAATAACCATTTCAACCTCTTAGTACATATATTATATACTTAACATACATATCAAATTAACTAATTACTCTATACATATCAATTACTACATATATTCATATCAAATTACATACTTAACATACAAATTTATCAAATCAAAACTACATACTTCTATACTTAACAAACATATCAAATTAACTAAACTAACTATATATACTTAACACACAAATCAAACTAACTACATACATTCATACATACCAAACTTAACATCTACATACATTCATATCATTAATTAAACTAACTATCAAATTGAACAAATTACATATAATTGATCAAATTAACTAAACTAACTACTACATACTTATCATATATACATATAATTGCTCAAATTAATCAAAATAAACAAAATCCCCAAATTTTAAAAAAACTAGGGTTTTAGCCAAAATACCTTGATTAATCGGTAGAAATCAAATTGATCGAAGAAACAAACTCCTTGTCCCACTAGCTTCGATTAGGCACCAAGATTGGCGGAATAACGAACAATTCACGGAAACCGAGAGGAAAAGAAGAGAATGAGGAAGAAGAAGGAGAAGATGAAGAAAATGAGGCTCTGTCCGTGAAATTAGGAAATTACGGGCGACGGACACGTCCGTCCGCTGCCCGTAATCGATCCGTCGGCCCAAATGGCGACGGATAGGTATCCGTCGCTATAAGGCGACGGATAATCTATCCGTCGCCCAGTTTTTAAAAATAAAAATTTTTCTTTTTTTTTTTTAAAAAAGTCAAACTTGGGCGACGGATAAATAGTTATCCGTCGCCCAAGTTAGCGACGGATAAGTTATCCGTCGCTAATAAGCGACGGATAACTATTATCCGTCGCCAAACTGGGCGACGGATAGATTCCGTCGCCCAGTTTACCGATCCGTCGTTATGGGGCGACGGATTTTCCAAGTTTTCTTGTAGTGGTTGAATACTAGTCTTGGACGAATGATCAAATCCTTGGATGAGTTTTTTCACTTTCTACATCCCAGACTCACTGATGATTGACCTCAGCATAATACTGTAGAAAATGTAAGGTAGAATGAATAGAAGTACTATGTGATAGAGTGAATGAAGTAGTATATATAATAAATAAAGTAGGATGATTTACATTTAAGTAATGGGATTCAGACCAGTGTTGTTAATTGCGTCGGGATCGCGTGCGATCCCGGAATCGCGTTGCGTTTTGCAGGTCTACTGGGATAGACCTGTAGATATCGGGAAGCATAGCTTCCCGGACTTTCCCGGGCGCGATCAGATTTCCGGGATCGCGGAAATAGCGTGAGATTGCGCCCGCTACAGTAAAGATAGGGGTAAATATGTCATTTACCCCACTTAAAACCCACTAAAAGCCTAATAGAAGAAAGAAACCAGCACACCACGCCATTTTCTTTCTTTTCGTTACACACTGCCTCCCCTCCACCAATTTCGCAACTCCGGCATTCTTCAGTCTAACCGGCCATTTTCCGGGCCGGTTCGATCAGCTACTGTGAGCTCCGGTGACCTGCTAATTTTAAGGTATGTTGAGGTTTTGCACTTCAATTGACCAATTTCTAGTTAGGGTTTTGTTAAATTGAATTGGGGATTTTAGTGCTAGTAGACCTAGAAGTTCAAGTGCTAGTGCTAGTGCTAGTGCTAGAGCTAAGGGGAAAGAAGTGATGATTGAGGACATGGATGATGAGGGGGAGTTTGTCGAAAGTGATGAAAGTGAAGAAGAGGAAGAAGAGTTTTACCTTGAATCTGATTAAGACTTATGGTTTATGATTTGGTTTAAGACTTCTCATTTATGATTTGGTTTAAGACTTATTATGGTTTATGATTTGGTTTAAGACTTCTCGTTTATGTCTTTATGATTTGGTTGGTCTTTAGACTTTGTTTGGACTCTTTATGGAGTAATCTATGACTTTATATTCATTAACTGGGTTTATATTAAGCTTATATGTCTATGTTAATATATGATATATTATTTATATAGAACTTCAGTATCCCGGTCATCCCGGTAGCGCGATCCCGCTATCCCACTTTTTTAGGTCGGGCGCGACGCGACGCGATCCGGTATCAACAACACTGATTCAGACAAACAAAAAGTAAAGTGGGAAGATAGATTGAGACGGAGGAACTATATTATTTTTGGTTGCATGTAAAATGTTCTATGGTTGTTTTTACATTACCCTTGGTTTAGTGACCCACTCCCATGTTTACAGCAGTGAGAAGAAATAATAAATCATGAAAGAGGGAAAAGGCGGAAAATCAAAAGAGAAATTAGCCAAGATTCCGGTTTGGGATTTGCCGGATGTTCCAAAGGGGGTACTTCCTCCCGCTTGAGCTCAGAGGACGTGTTTCCTGCAACATTGATGCTCCTACAAATGTATTAATCAAACATATTTCCATACTCTCAATTCCAATGACCTTCAGTGTTCTTCCCGCTCCTTTTTAGTTAATAGTTTTTCTTTATCTTTTGGGTTCAAAGACCGAGAGCATTCAGTATTCAGGGGCGTATCAGTCCATGGGAGTGGATAACAGCTTGCAGTTGGAGGACTTCCGCAAGAATTTTAGGGTTGAAGTAATTAGGCTCACAGAGGACGATATAGAATTCGATCTGATTGGGATTGATGCTGCTATTGCTAATGCTTTCCGCCGGATCCTTATAGCTGAGGTTTGTGCTGAGTATGTCCTATCCGCTCATTAAATTTTGCAATTCTATGTTCATATGTTGAGTTTTGATATTTGCATCTAAATGGTTGTTAATTCATGTTGCATGGTGATGGATACTGTCCTTTTTCTTTTTCTTTTTTTTTTTTTTTGGTTCTAGAGTTAGGTGGCTATTGAGATGTCTGATTGTCTGAACCACTAAGTCCTTGTCTTGGAAAAATTCATGTTCTAAGCCATGTTATTTGTATGAAAAATGAAGCTACAAAATTTCCTTTCCCCTTGGTGTACAATAAATGGAGCAGAATGCATGATTAGTTAGCTTGGAAACAACCAAATGACTCAAAGTATGATATGCCACATGTGTTATCCAAACATGTTCCAGTTCATCCAGTAGAATTTTGCATTGCTCATTGCTCCAACATAGATTTGTATCAGGATGAACCAATGAGTAATGTAAGTAATGTACTTTCTTTTGATTTATGTGTGTATTGTGGAATGGATCCTTTTCTCTGTTGAAACCTACTTGGGATGTATTGGTTGACTCTCTTTGAACGTAGAAGATGAGATTGAATACTACTTTGTAGAAGAAAAACTTCTGGGGATTCTCAGATACTTCAGTAGCTTTTTATTATTTTATTTTGTTTTTTTGTTTGCTTTAAAAATATCGCATTTGGGGTACCTGTTTAATTTTAATTTAGTGAGCAGTGTATAATAGACAATGGTTGCACTTATGGGTAAACGGTAGATGCACGTTACTATAACTCCTTTTCCATTGTGTTCAGTGTCATATCCATTGCAAATATTGCTTCTTGTCAATTATCTAGATGCTTTGTCCATTTGATTACTGCATTTGACGTTCCTAATTCCTTCTTTTCACTGGTCACTTTTCTTGTTCCTGTTCTCTAGCTTCCCACCATGGCCATCGAAAAAGTTCTCATTGCGAATAACACGTCAGTGGTTCAAGATGAGGTGCTCGCACATAGACTTGGTCTTATACCTCTTAAAGTTGATCCAAGACTGTTTGAATACAAGTCAGGTATGAACTGATGAAGGAAATGTATTTAGCCTCTCTTCTATAGTTGTTACTTGTTCTTTGTCATTTTTTTGAGATATGAGACAAGTTTTCGATGCTTATCTTGTACCTCTCCAGAGAATGATGAGCCCAATGAAAAGAATACCATTGTATTTGGACTCCATGTTAGTTGCGAAAAAGGGAGTTCACGTATTCAAGGTACTCTTGGGAATACCATTGTCATCTTATATATTTGATTCCTTATTAGCTTGATTTCCCATGAATTTCCTGTCTTATATTCTTGTATTATGCAGTGACATCAAAAGATCTCATATGGAGGCCCAATGGCAGTGAGTTCCTGCTACCTGTGGAAAATAAAGAAATTTTGCCTCGAATCAACTACAAAGTCCGAACCTATACTTCATTCAATCTGTAGCCAAGAGTCTATGCACGAATTTTCGAACAAACCTATTGAACCCAAGCACGATGATATACTTATATCTAAACTTGGATCCGGACAGTATGTCTTTTGATGTTGAATACATAATTTGGCATCGACTTTGCGGCAGATGCTTTGTCATTTATAAAATGAACCTTATTGGTTCTTGCATAAAGCCGTATAAAGTATTACTAGTAATATTTTGGATAGGTAAAAATGATTTCATGCACAAAGGCAATGCAATCTTCTAATCACTTGAATATTGAACTACTACGCTAAATCACACACACACACACACACACAACATGCAATACTCAATGTTGACATAGTTTGACAAAACCACCTAACAATTGTTTTAGAGCAAGCGATATTGTGATATGGTTCATGAGTATTTTGTTCTCTTGTTCTTTGAAGAATCATGCTTCTCATTGACAGAAATTGAGCTTGAAGCACATCTTGTGAAAGGCTTGGGAAAGACACATGCAAAGTGGTCACTGTTTCACCGCTTGGTATAGGTTGCTTCTGAGGTATAGAATTGTCGAGTGTTCTTTTACTTCTATGAATTATCTCATGTTCTTAATCATGTCGGTGCTTTACTTTTGTACACTTATTTGCTTTCATGACTATCTCTTACCATGAGTAGTAGCATGATTTCCCAAAACACCCAATTTGTCTCAAGTGTTTCTTCAAGTCCAGGTCAGGATTAGTACCTAAAATTTTCAACTTGATAAATCTTCATGCAAAATCTTACTTCTATTAGTATATTCATTGAAAAAAGCATCTGAGAGTTTTCATGTAGAATTCTTGAGCCAAAGCTCATTGCTCTGCCTTCATCAACATTTACTCTTTCCATTTTTCTTTTCTTTGAAAATTATTCATAAACAGTTTGTTTGTGTGTAATCTGAACCTTAGAAATTATTTGAATTTTGCTTTGTAGTAGCATATTAATTGATTTAGAAAAAGGATCTTAAGAAAGAATTATTTTCTTGAATTTAAGTAGCGGTAATTATTCATTTGAAGTCGTAGGAATTTATAGTTGGATTTTCGTAAGAATTTAAGAATTCACAGTTACTTTGTTCTCTGAGTTGTATTGTTGCAAGACATTGAGGATGAAATGGCGTAAGAACTTGTCGATAAATGTCCAGTTAATGTGTTTGACATTGAAGATATGGGCAAAGGTTAGGCGAGACATTGATAGCATGCTAAATTCTTTGTTGCTTGTGAACTCAAATGGTCGATAAACATGCGTAATCTTATATATCTGTCATTTTAAAGCTTTTTGGATGTCATTCCATTATATATTTTTGTTCCTTGGTTAATTGTCAAATAGATCGACGAAGAGCAATTCTTGCCGGACCTCGTTCTTGTACTCTTTGCCGAGAATGCATCGGAGAAGATGCTTGGCGGGCGTGTGGCCTTCGTGTAAAAGACCATTTTATTTGTAAGTGAAATATTTGAACTTTTAGATATGTTCTTTTACATTTCGATGAGGGAAAAAGTATCTTCACATGGGTCTCTGTTGCCTATCCTATTTTGTTGGCCTTTTCCTTTTTGGTACATGTCTTGTGTGATTATTGCATTTTATTATGTCCATTAGTAGATCTCGATGTGAAGTAGCTACTAGAGTAAAGATCATTCGCTTATGTTATGAACAGATAAAACAAAGATGTTCGATTAGTGGATACATAGGAGATCATTTATTATATGTGGTGTGACCTCTTTTATCCAAAGTTCAGATTTTTCTCTTCACGACTTTAATGATATGAAATCTATTTTCTTAAAGGCTCTATTCTGTGCATTTACTTGGTGTTGTGACAATTGTTGGTCAGCATTTAAGATTCAAGAAAGTCCAAGAGTCGCCTAAATTCGAGGCACTAGTGAAGTCCAAAGAGTTGCCTTGCGGTGTTATAGAGCATTATAGATAAATTGTAGCGTCTCGAACCTCGGACATAAAAAATTCTTTCGATTAACCAAGTATGTTTGAATGGAGATAGTTGCTCCCGGTGATTTACTTGATAATTTCTTATTGTAACCAAGCATCTGTTGTGTTTTCCTCACCACAATTGAATCTCGGAGCATTACCTCCGGAAGTCTTGTTCACTAAGTCGTGAAGATATTAGAAGACAAATGTGAGCGTGTGATAACCGAATGTCGTGAGAGAGGATTATGTGTTACATTCCGGACTGAACGAAATGTATGATTCCATATTTTTTGTGAGCAAGTCTCGTAGTAGACCAGTTTTATAGTATGCAATTTTGTTTTCAGAAAATTTCCCTTCAGCCTGTGTCACTCTGCGGGGTGTGAACATAGTGCACGATGTTACGGGTAAGGTCTCCTTTTTTGCTCCTGCTGTTTGGTGAACAGTGTAGTGTACATACAATACTAACTCCTCGCTAATTCATCAGACGATAGGGGCTATGCTATGCCCCTGTGACATCGCTGACCCACGTGTTATGTGTGAGGGTGTTATGTGTGAGGTTGTCGCCAGGACTAGGCCCGAATGGGTGGAAATTGTTGGTACCGACTCACAATTTTCGAATAACTCCGTTTACTTGGTATGCAATTAAGAGTGATTCATGCAGGGGAAAAAAGGATGCATTGACTTTGAAATGTCTTTGTACAATGAATATATAAATGCAATTTGGGATGATGAAATAACTTAAATTTCCAACTAACCTCATTTAAATTTCCAAGAGGTCCAACCAGCTACTCCTAAACTTCACAAGTGCATTACTATAAAAATAAATTATCACACAAATAACTACTAATAGTCAATTGTATATTAACACTCAAATTACACATTTTGTCATTTAAAATACACCTTTTACTATGTTTTTATCTTTATCATTCATTTTAAATTTTCATCTAAAATTATGGGTCAATCTTAATATGTGAAGTTCTGGGACTAGATGGAGTAACTTTTTTCTTTCTTTGACATGCAGTAGACTTTTATTTTGGAATAGAGGGAAGAGTTAATTACCATGAGGTTCGCCTAGAGCTAAATCTATACATTTTCGACCAAAAGTCGTCATACATTTTGATTTTTCAATTTTATCAAGAAGGAAGTAATATAGTGCAATTCTAAATCCCTAGAATATTTGATTATTGCTTCTCTTACAAATTTTGAATTTTTTTCCCTCCAGAAGACTGTTATACATAAATTTTTTTCCTAAAATGATAGAATTTTGAAGTTTTAGAAGCAACATAAGAAAGAGTGAGGTGCCACCACTACAAAAAACTAATGTTTTAAAATCCGTCGCTAAAACAGTAGCGATCTGTCGCTAAGTCCTTAGCGACGGATAAAAAGCCGTCGTCCCATGGGAAGTGGGACAACGGATAGGTTATCCGTCGCTAAATCGCAATGGATTTAGCGACGGGTCGCGATTTAGTGACGGATAAACCCTTTGACTTTTTAGCGACGGATAGTTTATCCCTCGCTAAAAAATATATTTTGTTTTTTTATAATCTGCTTTTTTTAGCGACGGATAAAATATTCGTTGCTAAAAAGCAGTTTTTTATTTTTTTAAATTCTGCTTTTAGCGACAGATATTTTATCCGTCGCTAAAAAAAGCAGATTTTTTTTAAAAATAATTTGCAGCCTGTTTTCATATTTCACCTGTTTCACAAAATATACTGTCCGATAGTAAATCTAGAATAATGAAATTGTTTTAATTAAACATAAATCATTATACAAAAGTTAACAAACCATCCGTAATGAAAATCAATATCCGTACATAGTCTAAAGTAAGAAATCAAAAAAAACACAAGTCAACATCTAACTACCGGACGGGGGTGGCTGCTGCTCGAACCTGGACATGAAAGTCTGCATCTGTAACCGAAGGTGCTCGTTTTCCTCCCGTAGTGCTCTATCTCGCCGCTCCATTTCCTCTGTGAGCCGTGCACCAACTCCGAGACTGTGGATCGCACTGACTCGAGACACTGCTCGTGTGAAAACTGATGTCTAGATTCTTTGGGATCTTGGTAGGTAGGAGTAGTCATCACAGGGCCGAAACTCCCCAATCCATATACTCGGCCTTTGTTGTCCATTGGGTTGACGGCTAAGAAGATGTTGTTTTGTTGTTCAACTGTCAGCTCCTCACCCGTTTCGGCCTGCTACCTCTCGATCTGAGCCTCCACCTCAGCCTGAAACCGTAAAATGCAGATATCATGAGTTACAGTTTTTTCATAATAACTTGAACTTTAACCAAAATTAACGTATTGCAATAGCCTCGGACTTGCTGTCAACCCATCTGCCATTCTTCAGCTTGGCTCTTTTGAAGTACTCGAAGGCGGTATTCTTCTCCCCTGAAGACACATGAAGAGCATATGAAACACAAAACACATTAAAGGTAAACATTTAGCTAGGAACTCATTAAAAGCAAACATTTAGCTAGGAACTCATTAAATGTATAGAAATGAAACACAAAACACATGTACGAATAAACTGACCAAATTAGATGTACACTTACAGATTTCACGTGATGCGTAAGAACAGCTTGCGACCCGTAGTCGTGAATGGCCACCCCTTTACCCTCAGACGGCTCTGTCAGCCGGTTCTCTCTGTTGATGTCCGCAATCTGCTGGATATCAACTCGAGTCCATAGAGGGCCCCAAAGCGCCTCCTCCTCATCACACCATGCGTGCCTTTTGTTTTCGCCACATCCTTTTCATAGTGCAAACCATATCCTCAGACGAAGTGACCCCAGTGACTCGAAACAAGGCCATATCAGGTGGAGCAACCTGTTGAGAATGAAGTACTTTTTCTACATTTCCAATCCCAGACAACATCCAAATTACATAACGTAAACCGAGACATCAATTTAATAAGATAACACAACATAACATATTCAATGGTGACTAACATATCACCCAAGTTTAGCGGCTAACATACCACTCACATATAGTGGCTACCATACCACTCACATTGTCCTAAAATATACTAACACAGTGATGACGAACATATCACCCAAGTTAACATGCCACTCACATATAATGGCTAACATACCACTCACATTGTCCTGAAATTTACTAGCACAGTGGTCACTAACATATCACCCAAGTTCAGCAACTAACATACTAATCACATACAGTGGCTAACATGCCACTCACATTGTCCTAAAATATACTAACAAATTGGTGACTAACATATCACCCAAGTTAATATACCACTCACATTGTCCTAAAATTTACTAACACAGTGGTGACTAAAATATCACCCAAGTTCAGCGGCTAACATACCACTCACATTAAAACAACGTGTAACAACAAATAAAGGAATGTCAGATTCAAACTTACCTGCAAGTTCCTGTAAGTTCCCGAAGATCGGATTCGAGCCCCTGCTCGAACCAAGTGTGGCGTCTCAGGAACCGTAGAGCGGCTGCTCTGACTAATATGCTCCTCTGAGTTAGACCCCCTCCTCGACTACCCCCTGACTGGCCGCATGGGGGAGGACGGTATGTGGGTCGCCTATGTCGCGGCATCTGCAAAAACATGCAACAAATACAGGAAAAATGTGTTAGTATATACCTACATACATTTTGAAAAGCATGTAAATCACAAATACTTGGTATTATCAACAACTAACTAGTTATATACATAATCTACCCTTCTCACATACCATGTGCGTCCTCGTCTAAGTCTACATACTAGTCCTCGTGCAGATCTATCAACTCATCACAAGCCTGTACAGGAGTTTTTGCTTGTTCATCGACAACCTCTTCTTGGTACGAGTTGGTAATTGATTCGTCTTTCTCAACGTACTCCACTTTGGAGCGGGCACATATAGGTATCGCAGCTAACCAGTCCGCCTTGTCGCGTTTCCTGCTTGGATATTCAAGAAACACCACTTGTCGTGCTTGATTCGCCAAGATAAATGGTTCGTACTTAGTTTTGTACCTCTTTCGATAGTTTATGCCAACCATTTTATACTGCTCATTCTTCTTCGTACCAAGTGGATTAGGATCATACCAGTCAACATCAAACAAAAAGGTTCTTTTCAAGGGCAAACCGGGATATTCTAGGTGCACTATTCGTTTCAGCTTCCCGTGGAAATCATACAAATCACCTGGTCCTAAATCTTGCCCCCTGACACACACCCCAGTATTGCTTGTAGCCATAGCCGTGTTAGAGTCAATCGTATGGAACCTAAGGCCATTGACTATGTAAGATGGGAATGTGTAGACCTTTTTGAATGGTCCCTCTGCTAGAGCACTCAAGTAAGGGCATGTGATGTTGTTGACAGGATCTCAGACATACTCCTTGAACCAATCTGGAAATTCTGATTCCATCTTTGAGTCAAGGAGTTCTTCAAGCGTATCCTCTGCCATATGAGGATTCTTCTCCAGACAACGCTCTTTGAAATGGTGTGGACATTGACATGATTATAAGTCTACATACTAGCTAGGAGGATTTTAGTTAAAAATTCAATTTTAGTTGCTTTTAATAAGGTACTCACCCAGCAAATATCACCATATACTTGTCAACCTCAACACAATTCGTGAGGACATAATATTGAGCTGCCTTCAGATCCTTATCCGTCAGATATTCTTTCTTACTCTGTCCCAAAGGTCTCCCTGAGACCCTAAAAACAGATAGGGAAACATCATCATCCTCTTGAATTTCGAATGTGTCTGCGTTTCGAGATGGCCTAGATGCCTTTGTCGGGACGTGGTCCTCAAAGTAATAGGAGCAGAAGGTTGCAGTTTCCTCTCGAACGTACGCATTGGCAATCGATGCTTCAGGTCTACCTTTGTTCTTGACATATTTCTTCAATTTCCCCACGTACCTGTAATATATATTCAGTAAGACGGTGTTAGAAATGAAAATCTATCCGTCATTTTAAGTACATGATTGCAATTATTTCACACCTCTCGAATGGATACATCCATCGACATCGAACCGGTCCAAAGAAGTCTTGCTTCATGTGGAAGGTGAACCGGCAAGTGCTCCATAGAATCAAAGAAGCTCGGTGAGAAGATACGCTCGAGCTTGCATAGAATCAACGGTATGTTGCTTTCAAGATTTGCTAACACTTGATCGTGAACCACCCTTGTGCATAAATTCTTGAAAAATAAGCTCAGCTCGGTGATATCGATCCAAATAGGTTTATGTAGCAGTTCTCAAAATGCAACCGGGATAAGCCTCTCCATGAACACATGACAGTCGTGGCTCTTCATCCCAAACATCTTTGTCTTCTTCAAATCCACACACCTCTCCAATTTCGAGGCGTAATTGTCGGGGAACTTCAATGCCTTCATCCAATCAAACAGTATTGACCTAGATTCATTGTCAATTGTGTAGCATGCCTTGGGCCACTTACCTTCACCATTCCTCTTTGTCAACTCCGACCTTTTACACCATGAAATCTAAAGTTATGGGACTTGAGCTTAACCAATTCAGTTAGGTCACATTCGCAACATCATACTCTGTGCCACTCTTGTGTGTAGTCAAATCCAATAGTAGAGTCCACTACACTATATGGTCATATGGATATTGTGAAAGTTATTTTGACCGTGAAATCATGATAACGAATCTTTTGTGAGGTAGCATATATATATATATATATATTTGTTTTTACTTTTGTTCAAATGTGACAAGTGTGTTTCGTCATTTTAATCAAGTTTTAATTAGTGGGAGTCTTTAGGGGTCAGGGTTGAAATTGCCGAGAAATTACAAATGAGATCAATTCGAATAATTTGCCTGGTAAAATGGTAGACGGTTGCAGAAGAACTTACTATATAAGTATATTGAATTGCTATTTTCTGAGAGAATGTATACAAAGAAGGGCTTGGTAAAAGTGATTTTGAAGAATAAAATCTTACATTGAATCTTGTAGGATCAAACTTTTGAGGGTCAGCAAAGATTCCTGGGTTGTGATGAATGGTCCTGAATAAAGGCATGACTTTCCATCCTTTTGGGATAAAATAACCTGCACCAACAGTCACATACAGTGTTTTTAAAAGTTACTACTACTATTCATGGCCACACTGCTGAGGTTCATGACAAAATAAAATGACTTCAGACACTTGCTTGGGGTGATTATTACACCACTAAGTTGCAATATATTCATTGATCTGATTAAAGTATCAAAATAAAAATTCATTGATTCCACAAATTAGACACCACTAAGGCTCTGTTCTCTTCGTCTGAACTAATCTGAATTGAATTGAAATTAATGATTTTCAAGAGAACATAGCCTAAGCTACAATGCACCCGGGCTGAAGTACACCCCAGCCTTAGAGGTGGATCCGACCCTGATTTCAACTTTCATTTATACCTATCAAATTCTAATAAATGACAACCACAAGTCCACAATAATAAAAATGGGAAGGGAGCACGGAAGGAGGAGTAGGTTAACAAATTAAGAAAAACACCATTATATGTTATTCTAGGTAATACCGACTATGTTTCGTAGAACAATACGGATTGACTTCTCAGTCAGTCTTTGATTCTGAATTACTCTCATATTATACCACTAAAACAGTCCAAGGAAATTATATACAAAAAAACACAAAATTATATAAAATTATTTTCTTGTTTTTTTCCTGATATAATTTAGAATTTATGTGGTGTTAAAAAAGAGTGAAAAGTCAACTCGGATATTGTTCGGGGGGGGGGGTGGGAGGGAGTATGAATTAAATTTGCTAAACACATGTGCTACCTTATTTGACACACACATTCATGAATTAAAAGGTATGAAAAGAATGGAGTATATATCTTGTAATAAAAGTTGTATGCTTACCTTTGTATTCAACATCAGTCACTGCTTCTCTGAATGAGAAAGATACAATGCTGGCTATTCTCAAGCTCTCCAGAATGAACTTAAATCATAACCATTCATTTAAGTTTCATCTACTGACATGCACATTAAGATTTCAATGTTCTTTTAATCAAAATACAGGCAAAATAAAATTCTACCTTGTTAGTAAAGGGCATTTTTCTTGTCTGATTCCATGTTAAGCCACAATTCCAATTCATATTTGCTTGGTAGATCTCCTTCTGTTCGGCCTGCACCCGCATTTGTTATCAGTAATCAAAATTTGTTATCATGCCGATAACTGCTCTCAATGCGTATCAGATGATGTGAGAGTTGCTAGTTGAACAAAAACATTGTACTTGACCATTATCGGACCTGAATTACCTTAACAGCCTCGAGATGTTTGGGGTTGTCGTGCAGAAACTTGAGAATCCAGGTCAAGGCACTGGCAGTTGTGTCTTGTGCAGCGAAAAGTACGCCAATAATATTATCCGCAATCTGATCATCATTTAGAGTTTCACCTTTGTCATCTTTTGAATGCAGCAAACAGCTTATCATGTCCTTTTCTACTAGCTCCTTTTCTTTTATTTCCTTGGTAATCTTGTTCAGAATTTCACCCAGCTCCTTTCTTGCCTTCAAGTTTCGTAATTTATTCATTAGTGTTCAGCAAACTGAAAAATTTAAGCAATCGACTAAGACATATCTTAGATTACCTTCATTGCTTTGTGGTACCGAGTTCCAGGCAAATTCATTGGGAATGAATTGTATCCTCTACTGACTATAACATACTTGTTCTTGAGTTGTTCCATGTAGTGAGGCTCCAGATTGCCAAAGATAGCTAGTATACCGACCTGGAACGAAAGCTGCGTGTGTATTAGGTGCTAGAGCTTCACCTTCTGCAGTCGTCGGGTTAGTTCTACGAGCAGCAGTTGCAGAACGAGAAGACGAATTATGCATTTTATCTATACCATTCAAAATAAAATTGAACTAAAATGTCAATGGGAAATCGCTAATCAAATAGTTAAATAAGAAAAACTATTAAGTATAGGAAAAGTTTACTCATACCCAACAAAAGTGACCAGCGGAGAGATGCTGCATCTTCATCTAACAAAAGTAATGTTCCAATCAGAACGTTAAACACATGTATTACACATTAATTTATAGGTAAGGGACACTAACCTATAGATGTGATATTTTTAGTTTTAGAACCTCCTTGCTCAAGCAAGTTTGATGTTGAATCTTTAGAGTTATCAATCGAGCCTCCAAGTCCATTTAGATTCATTGTGAGTTCTTTTGTTTGATGAGAATCTAAACCCAAACATCTTTTTTTCCCAGCAGACCCTAAAATTAAGACATGTTATATGTTCATAATCATATGAAATAAAAGGAATTTAATCAAATGATGAGATATTCATGTAAGATATTTGGTACCTTTTGAAATATGGCCAACGTCAGCCTCATTTGCATCTGGGACACGTGATTTCGACAATAGAGCAGATGATCTAGTGACTCGTTTAAAAACACTTTTGCTTAAACTTTGACCTTCCTCGCCCATCAAACGTCTAATTCTCTTCAACCCCGTAATACCAGGCCCCGACATCTTCACCATAATGTGAATAAATTGTATGAGAATGGATGTTGAAGATATATATACCAGGCCAGAATCAGTATAAACTTTCATCACAATTCTGATACATGGAAGGCTTGATTCTTAATTAAAACAGCCAAATAGACAATTTGACAACTTAAAGGTCCAAGATTTACACAAGCAATACCCATAGCCATAAGAAATACACTTATCAAAGTAATCTAAATGCTATTTCCTAAATTCGTTAGTAATAGCCTTGTAGAAACAATAGCCCAGAAGTATCATCCCATTTCCTGTTGTAATGTAATATGTATAAATTGTAAAAATTGACAAAGGGGGTATAAAACATACCAATTTAGCTGTCGTCCTTTAGTCTATATTCCTATATAGATACGAAATTAAAGGTTTTGTGACTCAGAATTCCAAAATCGAAAAGGGCAGGGGAATTCTAGAACTCTTGGCCCTGGTCTGGTTGTCTGAATGATAGCATCCCATAATCAAATAACAGATAGTGAAAGATTTTTGAAAGAAGAGACAAAAAAGGTCTCTAGAGAGTAGAGATTCATCTACATCCGAGTCCAAACGAAGAGTTAAAATTTGAAGGAAATGAAAGAAACCATGAAAAGACTATATAATCTTACATGATTTTGGAAGTAATCGGACCTCGATCGGTGGTGAGCTCTGGAGGCTGGAGGCAGGAGGCGAAATGATGAAGAAAGTGTTGAGATGGGTTTTCTTCTTTCTTTACTGTACTTGTGAAGTTTACATTTTGTTTAACTTTTTAGGTTAATTTATTTGACAAATTAAAGGCGGCAGACCAATGTATTCTTTCCCCCCTTTTCTTTTCTTTTTCAGTATTTTATTTTTCCTCCTTTTCGTATTCTCTTTATTTGTAAGTATTAATGAGAGACCCGAGAGACGGATTAATGTTTTTAATTATATGTATAATGTTTTAAATAATATCAATAATGTTTTATGAGTGAACATTTTATATCGTTTTTATCATGTATATGTATATATCACCGATGTTCTTGGTAAAACTTCTAATGTTTTTGGATATAACTGTAATGTTTATCCGTCTTTTTTGGTCTCTCTTATAAGACCGTCTCTCATAAGACCTATTATTATTATTATTATTATTATTATTATTATTATTATTATTATTATTATTATTATTAAGTCTTCTGATATACGACAACCAATGTTATATGAAAAAAAAACCTCAAACTCAATGGCGGAGCTAAAAATGTCCATTGACTAGGGTTGAGGCGGAGCTTAGAGTTGCGTCCATGGCTAGAGCATGTTGGAAAAAATTTGGGTGGTGATAATCCTGGAAATCTTCTATGGATCGTGTAGTCACTTTCCGAACAAGATAATTCGACCCAATTTACAGCCTGGGTTGCACGAATTCCTTGCGGGGATAATCCAAGAAGGCAATCTAATTCAGGCTATATGAATTTCGATCAGAAAATAGAGAGGATGTAAGATTTTCGTATATCCGTTCTGGAGACCGAATCCTCCAATTTATCCAGAATCATGGGAAAACATTTAATAACGAATGAATTTCCCACAAAAGTCGGGACCCCAGCCAGGGGCTCCGCCCCTTGGACCCCGCGCAACCCCGTGTCGGGGCTCTGCCCCGCACCCCGCGAGGGTCTCCGCCCCTCGACCCCTTGAAGCGCGACCCGACCCCGTATTTGCGGTCGATAACTCGTTAGCTCAACAAGCGTGCACTCCGCACTACCCGAACTTGTCCCGAGCCTTAACGTGAGATCGCATCGGTCTCTAGTAAATCACATTACTACTAAAATGAGTTGATGACACTAAAATCACCAACAGAGCATAGAGCTCGGCAACAAACCTTATATATCATTAGAATGTGTGGGATGAGGTAGAGCTCCATCCACTCATATAACAACATAGACGTGTTGGAAATGTTGATCATGAAAAGTGAAAATGGGTAAACGAAATTGGGACGGAGGGAGTATCTTTTAATCAAAACGTTATGTTGTAAATCTTAGTACCTAGGCTAATGTTTTTTGGATATAATCAGAATGTCTATCCGCCTTTTTGGTCTCTCATAAGACCTACTATTATTATTATTATTATTATTATTATTATTATTATTATTATTATTATTATTATTATTATTATTATTATTATGTCTGTTGACTAGGGTTGAGGCGGACCTTAGAGTTGCGTCCATGGCTAGAGCATAGAGCTCGGCTCGGCAACAAACCTTATATATCATAAGAATGTGTGGGATGAGGTAGTGCTCCATCCACTCATATAACAACATAGACGTGTTGGAAACGTTGATCATGAAAAGTCAAAATGGGTAAACGAAATTGGGACGGAGGGAGTATGTTTTAATCAAAACGTTATGTTGTTAACGAAATGAGTCGTGTTGTATTATGAAAAACATTAGCCTACTAAGATTTACAAAAGAGCTAACTATATAAGCCATTAGCAAACCATGAAGTGCCATCTTACTTTCCACAACATCTAGCCTATGTGCCATTGCCTTACCCAGCTTGTGCCATCTATGTGCCATTGCCTCACTCAGCTTGTGCCATCTATGTGCCATTGCCTCACCCAGCTTGTGCCATCTATGTGCCATTGCCTCACTCAGCTTGTGCCATCTATGTGCCATTGCCTCACCCAGCTTGTGCCATCTATGTGCCATTGCCTTACCGGTCTGAATCGCACCAAACCTGCCTGCAAGTACCAAAACCTATGTGCCATTGCATTACCCACCTGTACAAAAGCGCACCAAACTATTCCCTCAAGTACGAAGACTATGCCAAATTCTGCCACACACTACACTTGTGCGGATCAGGTCAACGAGACCAACCTCCTTATAATAATTATTAACCTAACAATAGTGGCGCATCAATCAGATCGGATGGGATTATTACTCAATAACTAAAAGCAATATTATGATACAAGACGCGACAACCAACGTTGTGTAGATAACCTCCGACTCAGTGACATTTTGTGTTTTAGTTTTGAGCAATTATAGTAAAATTGACGTAGATTCTTCATCTGATATGCAAATCATAAAATTCAAAATTCCTAATAAGCTAGACTCGTATATCTTCGAAAAAATAGACTCGTATATCCCATTAGTTCTAGTTATGTCTGAGAGAAAACAGATATCCATTTAGTGAAAATTGTGTGTTTTGACGGTTTTGAGCAGTTTTAGTAAAAATGACGTAGATTCTTCACCCGATATGCAAATCATAAAATTCAAAATTTATATAAAACTAGACTCGTATATATTCACAACGATATATCCCATTAGCTCTAGTTATGTCTGAGAGAAAACAGAATTTAAAATCCAGTTAGTGAAAATTGTGTGTTTTGACGGTTTTGAGCAGTTTTAGTAAAATTGACGTAGATTCTTCACCCGATATGCAAATCATAAAATTCAAAATTCCTATAAAACTAGACTCGTATATCTTCACAACGGTATATCCCATTATCTCTAGTTATGTCTGAGATAAAACAGAATTTAAAATCCAGTTCAGCTGAAAACAGAACAAAATTCTGAATGATAACCTTGTCTGCTAGTGATTTCAAATCTTTGTAATGGCATAATATTCAGATCCATAACTAAATTTCAGTGAATAAACTATAATAAGAAGAGAAAAAGAAAGTGAAAAGAACTCTTAATTAAATCTGAAAAAGCAGAAAATTGACAACAAAAGAAAAAAGGCACGCCTTACGTGTCCATTACACAATTAGCCATGTGTTTAGTTGAAAGGAGCTTGTAGAAGTACTTGAGTACATAGAACTGAGTTACTGGGCAAAAGGAATGCAATTAAAACAACTCAACCATGAACCAAAAAAATGACAAATTAAATCACAGGAAAATGAAAAATGGAGAGCCTAGAGGTCCATTTTCTGTTGTGCTATGTATGATGTTGAAATGAGAGTCGAGATTCGTTTTATACATAAAAACAAAGATATTGAAGCAAAGAAATGAATAAAATGATAACTGATATAAAAGAACAAAATATAGTACTCATGTAACAATGTTAATCAAACTCAATATAGTAGGAAAAGGCTAAACTGAACTATATCAAAACGAAGATCAAACCTCCTATTCCTCATCACTATTATATTCATAATATTCATCACCATTATATGATAGAAATGACAGAGTAGTTCAGCAAGTCTCAATGAGAACAAACACATTAAGGAGAGAATAGTAAAATCCATCACAAGGTGACAAGAATTTGGTGGTTAAGAAGCAACGATATCCATCACCCAATTAGCTTCTTCAGGAGTTCTTTTTCTCTTTTTCTTTGATGGGTGCTTTCCTAGTCCATCGAACAAATGAGCCAAACTTTTCTGCCAAAGAAACACATCCCTACCGGAAAAATCCTTCGGTTCTGATCGATGCTCCACCTTACCATTAAAAGACTTCTTGTCTTTGCGCCACGAATGATTCTTACCTAGAAAACACCGATGCCCCAAGAATGCCGTTTTGGATCTTATTTGTACAGACCGAGTTTCATCAAAGCAACAAGGGCAAGCCATTTTACCCATTGTAACCCATCCTGAAATTGAGCCATACGCGGGAAAATCGCTAATAGTCTTAACTCATCTATCAAAGGCCTAAGGTAGACATCAATATCCTTTCCCGGACTTTTTGGACCTGGAATTAGTAGTGACATGATCTAAAATTCTTCTTTCATGAACTGAAAAGATGGTAAATTGTAAGGTATGAGTATAACCGGCCACATGCTATAAGAATTTCCCATATCTGACCAGGGAGTGAAGCCGTCAGTTGCTAATCCAAACTTCACATTGCGAGGATCTTGAGCTATGTTAGGGTATAGTTTATCGAAGTGCTTCCATGTAGGTGAGTCAGCAGGATGTCTCATAACGCCTTCCTCTTCCACGCGTTTGTCTTTATGCCACCTCATATCAGAAGCTACTTCACTAGACATAAACATTCTTTGCAATCGTGGCTTCAGTGGAAAATGCCTCAATATTTTATGAGGAATCCTATTGCCCTTACCATCATCAAATTCCCACCTCGATTCTCCGCATATGGGACAATTTTCAATTGATTCATTCTCCTTGTAGAATAAAACACAATCATTTTTGCAGACATCAATTTCATTATATCCCGTTCCAATCTCATCTAAAAACTTCTTAGCTGCATAATATGAAGTTGGAAGTGTATGACCTTCTGGTAAGATATCTTTCAATAACATTAGTAACATCTCAAAACTTTTATTGCTCCACTTATTCATCACTTTGATGTGCAACAATTCAGAAACCACACTTAGCAATGATTTACTACAACCTGGATAAAGTTCACAGGTTGAGTTCTCCCGCAGCTTCCTAAAACTTTCTGTTTCACCTTTTTCTTGGTGCATTGCTGCCATGTCAGACAACAAGTCATCTAAACCACCATTTAGTCTAGGCGTCGAGTTCGAATCATCTTCTACTTCACTATCACTATCAAAATTGTTTCTCCCATTACCCTCTCCATGAAATATCCATTCCTCGTAACTATAACTATACGAGAAACCAAATTCATGTAAATATTTCCAAACTTGGTGAAATGATTTGCGTCTTGTGTTATTACAGAAACCACACGGACATTGAATCAAGTTATCATGTGTTTCTGAATTTTCCATGGCAAAGAGAAGGAATGACTTTACTCCTTTTTTACATGATTCCGATAGCTTATTGGTCCCTAGTCCAACTCTTATCCATGACCCAGAACCTACAAGATAGCAACAACAAGAATCTTTTGCCTGAACCCAACCACATATATGAACAGTGAACTGACGTTTAATAAAAGAATAAAAACGATTTGATCAAACAATTAAGAAATTAAACATAGTAGATTCCAAAGAAGAGAGACTAGCATGACTTAGGCAAGAGGTTGGGCACACAACACAACTAGTCTAGAGAAGCATTGATCCATACACAACAACAAAACAAAAAACCCACCAGCCTTTAAACCAAAAAGAACAAAACAAAATTGATCGATGAATGGTGCTTGATTGAACATATATACCTCGTCAATTGTAAATTTCTTCGAGTATAATTGCTGGAAATTAGAGTTCAATGAGGAAGGGGGGTGCAATTAGGTTTCAGAGGAAGGGAGAATGGCGCAAGAAATTCACGCGGATCTGCCTCTGTTTTTCCTGACCGATAACTACATCTATTTATTTTTCTTTTTCATCGATAATTTGGTACTGAAATAAAATTCGATGAACTTATTCCTGAAGAAAGTCATTGTTGAGTGGTAATAGGTACCTCTCTACTATTGCAAGGGCCTGAGTTCGAATACCTTCGGAGCCAATTCTTCAACAATTTTACTAACTTTTTAATTTTACTCGGTGAGTTATAATGTTTTACTTTTCAAATTTTCATTCTTTGCTAACCTTCTCCTATCTTACAACTCTATTTTCTATTTCAATGTTTTATTCATTTCCCATACTATATTTTATAAATTCATATAAGAGACATTAAATCATTTATGAGAGAATATTAATTTATGTTAATATATCGATCATTTAAGACCAATTTATGCTTTCTATTATTTTTACAATTTTTTTACTATTAGAGGCTACTTAGCTAAATTATCTAGTGGCGGCCTAATGAAATAAATATTGTTGTAATATGAAAAAACACAAATTTTGAAAACATTGATGTTCTGATGAATAACATCGATAATTTTCTTGATAGATAAATTATATCGAGACGGTCTCTCATAAAACTTACTCATTATTTTATGGTTATTTAATTTTATTCTCATGGTAGTATGAATTTTTGCAGTTTATTTTTTCTTTTTCTTTATTCAATGTCGGAAAATCAAATGTGAGGAATTCACTCACACACAAAAACTCTACATTTGTGATGAAATTAACATTTTATCACAAAACCCTAAGTATCTGTGACAAGAGTGATTTTCGTCACAATATACATGATATTTCGTGACAAGACGAAAATTCGTCACTATATTTGGTTTATAGTGACAAAATCACATTTTGTCACATGTTTTTTGTCACGGTAGGTAACAGTTTTTGTAGTGAATATCAAGAATCGCAATATAAACATGCACAATTCACACTGATACCAGTTTTACGAAATCACAGATCTCTTAACAAAAAAAAAAAAATTATGAAACCACAAACATCAACAATTTATAGCCAAACATACATCATTTATATAAAAACCTAAACAAATATATTAAAACATCACCTATTTACCCTTAAACATCAACAATTGCAGTATAAATATAGATTATTCATACCAGGTATAAACACAGACTATTCACTTCAAAAACACCACATACATTCAAAAGTCGCAAGATTAAAGAATAACATACCTTCAAGTACTTCCGTATTCACAAATTTCCTTAGCCACGTACGCCAGAATTCGAGTCTCTTCTTCGTCGTCCCAGTGCCAGAATTTCGTCGTTCAGTCGCTTCTTCTCCTTCTCTGTATGTTCCCGATTCCATCGGATCTATGCTTCGTCTTCTTAGCCACAAATTGTCTGAAAATTGAAAATGGCAGTTTGGAAATAAACCGGGTAAAATCCATATTTAGTACTCCAGTGTGAGACATTTTCAATTTTGGTACTCTAGAGTGGTCGTGTCAAATTTAGGTACTAATTATCAATAACTATGTACAATTTAGGTACTAATTGATTTATGAGGTGCACCATCGCAGTCACGTGCGAGTGAATGTCAAACGCCGAAAGATAGAAATAGAAAATTGACAGTTAGCAAGATATCGTGGACTTCGTCCCACTCACAAGTGTCAGATTCTTCCTCGGCAGATTCTTTTTTGCAGGCTTTTTCATCAATTTCGTTTCAATCGACTTTCAATTGATCGAATTCAAGTGAAATTAAAGTTAGGTTAATTGTAACTTGATACTGATTTGCACATCCACTATCTAGTTTACAATTAGTACCTTAATCGTAAATAGTTATTGATAAATAGTACCTAAACTGAACGCAACCACTAGAATACCAAAATCGGAAATGTCTCACAGTGAAGTACCAAAAATGGATTTTACTCGAAAGAAACCTCTGGTTCCTGAAAATCAAGTAAGGGTAATATGGGGATTCCAAAAATGATTTGTATGACATCATTATAATGCCACAAGTCTTTTTCTCTCTTTTTTCCCCCTTAATTTATCACAATTTCCAGATAATCGTCTTTTTTTTATTCTCAAATTTGAAAACTAATGGTTGATTAACAACAGGGGCCGGTACCAGAAAGTAAAAGAATATAAAACATTTTACGACTGAACTAAATGTAATTTGATCATTGTACAGAGGTTAAAACATAAATAACCCTTATAAGTTACAACGTGAGTTTTACATATACTTAATACCGTAGGAATATGATTTTCATTTATGCTAGAAATTTTCTAACTTCTGCAATAATTTGAGTATGGTATATATAAATCTAAGCCAGAAAGATAGTAGCAATGACGTTCCTTTAGCATCCAATAGATGCAATTCAATGTGACCATTCGATGAAAAGCACAAAGGCATGGGTGATTGCTACCTCTCCTGGACACCCCTACCCTGATCATATGATTTTCAAGTAAAGAATATGACAATTATATAGTACTAGTATTTCTTATTTTATTTTAACAATAAAATTAATTAAAGAATATGTAGAATTAAGAAAAACCCTAAAAGTAGGGGACCCAATGGGCCACCTTCTGACTTCCACTAACTGATTCCAAACACATAAACAAATCAAAAGTGAGATTTCCAATCAGATCATCTCCCCACACTTCACTCATTCCTGTTCTGGAATTCAATTCAATTATTCTAATAATATAATAAATCATATTCCGCTCATTTTCTTTTTGAAAGCTTGAAACCCTAAACAAGAAAAGCTCTCTTTTTAATTAATCTAATTTCAGCTACAAACAACAAAATCCCACTTGTACAATAAATCAAATCTACTTTACTTGTCTACTTAATTTCAGCACCTACTCATTGCTAAACCAACCTTTAATTATAATTCTCAATTATTACACCACTAATATAAAATACACAAATGTGAGACCCTTCTAAATTCATCTTGGCTAAAGCATGCATCATTTTGCCTCTTTCATGGCCCAATATTCTCCTTTCTTTTTTATCCTCTTCTACTTTTTCATCAACAGGATATTTAACCTATAAAATTCAAATCCTCCGTCACCATTTGCGCCAACATCTCATGTTACAATTGTAGCATCCGTTGTACCTGAAGTATACATAAACACCAAACCATATGGTTAATTCATAATACAACTCGTCCGTCCTCTATTTACAGTTGAAATTAGAACGTACCTAAGACTGAAACATTTATTACGTACCAAATTAATACGCGTGAAGAATCTTTCATTTGTAATTGGAGATGTTGCACGAAGATGTAACAGTAGGATTGAAGTACTTGAAGAGAACTTGGGTTCTCTTCTTAGGCACATGCTCATCTGAAAGTTCCTCCGAATGTAGGAGTCCAGAAATCAACTGTTGTTTCATGAGTAACCGGGAATGTGCTAGAAACTGGTACCAAACATAGCCCTCGACTTCTAAGGTCTTGCCGTGGTCCTTCCGGATCCAGTTTAGATTTATCAGGGTTCTGGAAAAATATTTGAAAATTAAAGAAATGAAGAATTATAATTAAACATAATATGACAAGAGTTACCTAACAAAATCCACATTTAAAGTTTGAGAATGTTAGTTATCATAATTAAGCAATTAATTGAAAGCAACTAAAAGGTTTTTAATACCTGTTGGTGCTGCATGGGACCTCCATTTTTCATATATGGTGTACTTAAAACCTGGCAGTGAACATGGAAATTCAGTTTATTCTCTGAAAAAATAAATTACATATTAGATGTGAACTGAATTTAATTTAATTAAGTGCATTTCTTTTGGATCCATTATTGAACTTAGGCAGGCATAAATGATGGAGTGAAGAGGACTTACACTAACTTGTTCATGGAGAAATTTGATGTATTCAATAGCTTCAGATAGAACAGAAGCTGTATCCGTCTGAAAAAAGTTATATTAAACACATTTGATTAATTACTACTAAATGATAGGAAAAAGAGGAAAGTATCTTTTACAACCAGTTTTACAGTTAACAAACTATAGAGGGCAATTGATTTTATTGGCGTTTAAGTGATCAAGTGATCGTTTATGTGACAAGGGAAAACTAGTTTTACACAAGAATTTATATAAAACAAGATGATTCGATAAGAAAAAATTAATTAAAGAAAGCAGATAGATTACTGGAATCCAAATGTGCACAAACTATAAAACTGATTTTGTTGGTGTTTAAGTGATTAAGTTGATCGTTTATGTAAGGGAAAACTAGTTTTACACAAGAATTTATAAAACAAGATGATTCGATAAGTAAAAATTAATCAAATAAAGCCGATAGATTACTGGAATCCAAATGTGCACAAACTATAAAACTGATTTTGTTGGTGTTTAAGTGATTAAGTTGATCGTTTATGTAAGGGGAAACTAGTTTTACACAAAAATTTATAAAACAAGATGATTCGATAAGAAAAAATTAATTAAAGAAAGCAGATAGATTATTGGAATCCAAATGTGCACAAACTATAAAACTGATTTTGTTGGTGTTTAAGTGATTAAGTTGATCGTTTATGTAAGGGGAAACTAGTTTTACACAAGAATTTATAAAACAAGATGATTCGATAAGTAAAAATTAATCAAATAAAGCCGATAGATTACTGGAATCCAAATGTGCACAAACTATAAAACTGATTTCGTTGGCGTTTAAGTGATCAAGTTGATCACTTATGTGACAGGGGGAAACTAGTTTTACACAAGACTTTATATAAAACAAGATGATTCGATAAGAAAAAAATTAATTAAAGTAAGCAGATAGATTATTGGAATCCAAATGTGCAGAAAAGTGAAGAAATTTTATGAAGAAGTTGTCATCACCTTTCCAAAAGGCGAGACTAATTGTTGAAGTGCAGTTATTCTGTCTCCCATCTTCTCTTTCCTCACCTAATTAATCAGATCAATATGAGTATACTATATCATAACAACAAATTAATTATAATTAAGTAAATTAGCTAGCTAATTCAATTAATCTGCAGGTTATACACAAATTAAAGTTGAAGTGAATAAAATAAAAGCTGATGAATATATCTCATCATCAGAATGAATATATTGCTGATCATCTTTTCGAAAAGTTAAAGTTGATTTTAGACATACATAACATATACATGAATGATCAGAATTCAGATGCATACCTTAAAAGCTGGCAAAGGTGATGGAGTTTCACTCCGGGCTCTTTTACTTGACATCTCCCCGCTGCTTTTCTTGCTCGTTCTTCCCAAATCCCGAATCTCTTGTTCCATCTTTGTTACATTCTTGTAAAAGTCATGATCGAATTCCATAATATAAATAAAATCATATTTATTCTTCTCCAAGTGTATCATACATATTCACTATTAATCTATACTAATGTGATTTTTCTTTTATTTTTGTATTCGTTCAAAAATAAATTATCGCCAAAATAAATTTTAGTTTTCTGAAAAGTAAACCCTAGTGGAATGTTGCATTTTTATTTAGTAAACATTAAACAAAACAAAAGTGCTTTCTTTTAAGTAATATAAATACATAGCTGGTTAAGAAAATAGTGTTCTTCATGAGTTAACAATATATAAATTAAACATTTCAAATTTAGTTGAAACATGGGATAATTTTGATCTACAGAATCAGAATCATGTAATATTTTATGTCTAGTTTTCCACGCGATTCATGATAGAATACTTTACAATTTGGATAAATTCACTCCGTCTGGTATCAAATTCCAAAGGAGTGAATATGTATGGTTTACCTAGAGCGTCCTAACGGTAAATTTGTAAATGATAGTAAAAAATTTACACATACAAAGTAGCAAAAGTACCTTAGGTTTCTCATCAAAGGAAGGAGTGGCCGGAATAGTATTACTCAAACCCGAGAAAAAACCCGACCGAGCATCATTAACCGGTGCAGAAGCGTTCCAGAACGGGGTATTGTTCGTAAATTGCAAATGGCTACTTCCACCAGGTGGTGGCTGTTTTGGCGGAGAAGTTCTCAAAAACTGAGGAAACTTATTCCAGTCAGCACCGTAACTGCTAGCTGGCGGATAAGCATAAGTCATCGGCCTATTTTCATAGTTGGGCTGATTTTCCGACTGCAGTAACAGGCCGTAAGCAGAATCCACCTGATAGCTGGCGGTTAAGTTCTGTTGAGATGTTATGGTACTGTCGTTGGAACTGGCCTGTGAGCTGAATTGTGGCTGTTGCTGCTCTGACGAAAATCCCCGGTTTATTTGTTTAAAATCGGTTGATGAGTCATCCGACGATGCACCGGAGTAGAGTTTATGCCTCCAGTGTTCATGAGAAGGTGTTGGTAGTACAGTTTCTTGCTGGAAGTTGCTTGTGTTGTCTTCTTGCAGCATTGAACGGAAACTGCTTTCGGCTTTTTCACCTCTTCTATATTCAACAACACACAAATCAGGACAAGTTAACTAAATCGTCCAATCATTGATCCTAGGAGGTTCTCATACCATGGTAGAATTCATCCCATCCGAAAAATTAAACTTGTAGAGGACTGTGGAATTTAGTAGTTTTTATGAATTTTTCTATATCGACCTCATGGATTACATATAGCTAGTTTTCTAAATTTCTTGATTCGTTCATCTTATTATTTCATCAATATCATACTTGTTTTAAAATCGTGAAAAAAATTAAAATTTATACCAAAAGGAAGCTCAGGGTAAAGTTTCATTTCTGAAATATATTTTATGTCAGTGTGCGAAAATTCACTATAAATGAAGCTTCCAAGTTCGATTTGTGTAGTGAAATTTCCATTAGTAAAAAGAAAAAAAGGTTTGGAAGGCAACAAAAGAAGGCTGATATAACTTACATAAGAGCTTGGTTCCAGTCCATGCCTTGAGAAGAAAGGCCTAATCCCATCATATGCAAATTCGGATTGCCTAAAACTCCCCCGCCACCACCACCACCACCACCGGATTGTTGATCATGTCCGCCTTGCAACACCATGTTTGAGCCACCACCAAAGGTGGCTATGGCATTTAGAGTAGTGGAAATCGGAGGCGGTACGGTGGTTCTAGATGATGATTCCCACCAATTCCCAGTCCCTAGCTGAAATTCATCAGACATGGCTTAATCTTCAAGTCTAACTAAGCTAGAAAGAAATGTTTGTGGTTGAAAATATACGGCTAGTTAGCTCCTGTGTTGTGCTTTTTTTTGCATTTGGTTTGGAGACTATGATTATTGTGAGTAAGTTGTAAAAAATGAAATGAATCCGATTAGCTGCATCTCAGTATATATACTAGTAACAAGTAGTGACCAGAATTTGTGGGTTGACTTCTAATAAAATTTCTTTCGTGTGATTGATTTGACAAAGGAGAAAAAAAGTCATCTAGCTAGGAAAGCAAATTCTATGCTTAGCCAATTAGAAATAAAAATGTTTATTAATTAATTAAATAGATAAATAAATGTTTGTTATCTTCTCTTTTGGTTTGTCTTTATTGATCCAAGTAGCTAGTGCGTTTCATTGTTTTGTTTATCTATTGACACTGGAATTTCAATTTGTGTCACCTGTTTGGTAAAGCCAAATAATTCTATTCTTTCTATTAACGAGTCTCTGTGTCCAGTCAATATACCATTGACGTTACAGGACAAACTCCACACGTATGCAATATATAATTAATTCTATTTCATTCATAACATGTTTGGTATAGTGTGATCGATCGATGAGGCTCAATTTGATGGGAACCCGAAATTATTTGGTCTTAAAATAGTATACAGTATACTTTTGCCAACAATTGTTTGGCAAAAGTATTCCTTGAGTTATTTTAACCGAAAGTCCAAATTACTTTCCTAGATTTGTTTTGATTCAACACAAATATGCACCAACCTTAGTGATTGCGGACTCTTGAGTTTCAGTAACAATTTGTGCTAGTCTTTTGCTCCTCCTTGGTAGTAGTATCAGGGTTCACTCATTGGTCTTCTTGCCTTTGCTTTTTAATTTGGCATACTGATCAAGAGTAGAGTGTTAGTAATTTTGTAAGTATTGAGCTAATAAAGTAGGCATGTTATAAAGAAGACATCACAAAGAATAAAGAATGCATGTTATACACATTCTTCCTGGAAGTATTCAGACAATAATTCAACATTAATAGCTTCAACAATAGCAGAAGATGTGTTCTCGACAACTTTCTTTTTCTTAGGCACCTATAGTACAAAATGAAGTATTAATACACTATATCTACACACCAGTTGCTATACTCAACACGAAGATATGGTAGATTCATACTCTACCTTTGGAGGTTGTTTAGATGGTTCTACTTTGATCTGCAGACAATTGTCTTTTCCTTGGTGATTGAGTAGGGGGGTTGCTCACCAGTCCTATTAGTCTCTGACTACCATGAGTAAACAAGCTAATGTAAGAATCAAGACTTGTGAAACAAAACAAAGTAAGACATGCGGCATAACTTTAAGAAATGAGAAACTACACAAAGTACGACATGTGTCATATTTCCAGCTTCATCATTCACTATCCTCGTCAATCACTCTTCGGACCCGTGTCTAGTGTCTTTGCAGTATGTACACTTTTGTACTGCTTTTATTTTCTGAGATAAGAACAATTTAATGAAGTAAATACAAGTATATGAAATAAGATAAACTATAGTAAACATCAAGAGTATGAAAAACTAGTATACCTTAGGTTTACCTCCAACTCTAGCTCCACTTGGTTCAGCAGGACACTCCCTTGCCCTTTTTACACAACTCGCCTTGTTGTGCCCTGCTAACTTGCAGTAGGAGCATCTCATGGTCATGCAATGCCTGCCCAACTTACCTGTCTCCACAACTTTTTGTAGTGTAAGCTTTGCTTTCATCTCTCTTGAATTTCAATGGTACTCTTCTTCCTAGTATTATTCCTTGGCCTGCCAGGTATTTTCTCAGGGATAGTGGGCAATAAAGTAGGAAAATCAGAGCTTGGCCATTTAGGCTGTCCTCTTATTGGAAGCTTCACATTTCTATAAATTGTCATGTATGTGGACCTTCTGTAACAATCATCCACATAGTCCTCAATAGTCTTCCCAAGAAAATTCAAACAAGCAATAGCATGCCAACAAGGGTATACAGTAAGGTGCCACATAGTCCTTTCTTTAATCAAATGGTAAACTTCACCCCGCCAATGTTCCACCTTGCTCCTACTAACCCAAATTCTTTACATAATCAACATCTTTATATCCTCCAACATCTCTATAATTGGTTTGCCCCTAGGTTCCAATGCATTTCATTAAAAGACTCAGATATGTTATTGACACACAAGTCAGACTTCACATTAGTTCTAAAGTGAAATTTGGACCAATTCTCAACAGGTTTGTTATCAAGCCACGTAAATGCTCCATTGTCTTTACTCTCGATCTCACTCATTATCTCTTGGAAGGCAACCAACCTTGTAGCTTTTGCAGCCTTCCACAATAGTTGTTTTAGAGCTAACACTCCATGATGAACCTTCATGATATTGTGCAAGTGAACTACACAAAATATGTGCTCAACAATGGGAAACAAGAACTCAATAACAATAGTGAGACATTTTTGCTTGTCTGACATGAATGTAAAGTGGGTGGTATCCTTCTTAATGCCCAAATCTGCAGCTAAGTACTCCAAGAACCACATCCATGTGTCAGTCTTTTTCTTCTCTACTACGTATGCAATTGGGTATAAGGAGTTAGTGGGATGCCACCATTTTTACCCCTTAAATGGCATCCATCAAGGTAAATTATCTTCCTAAGGCATGCAACCCCCCTCTTGCATATATATATATCTTCACACTTAAATGGCTTGATCCTCATAGTACTTGTTTCATCACTCTTTTCTTTTTTTTTTTTAATCTCAGCTGCATACAATCATAAGGAAGCGTATTGGTCAATCTCATAACATGCATTCTTCAATTGAACCAGTTTTTTTTCCTGTACAACTTGTTCTCCTTGATAAGGACCCCTTTCTTGCTTCTTGTGACTGACTTCGTGGACTTCACTTTTCTCTTTTCAATACTCTTTATCTCCTCCTCATATTGTTGTGCTATCCACCTAGTTGAGGCTGCTTTCCCTCCTGCTACATTTATGTGTAGGATTAAATGCCTTAATATGCATTGCCACCTTTTCCTTACCATGAAATGCATTGGCTTGCAGTCTTTATGGGCAACTCTTAGATGCACAAGCTACAAACGATCCGCCCTTCATCATTTCTGACATAACTCAGATCTTTCCCTTGCTTGATTGAGTGTCTTCTAATAGCTTCTCTCAAGACTTTATTTTCGGGAAACACTAACCTCATTTCAAACTTTGGGCCATCCATATCAATCCTAGGGTTAAACAAGGGGAAACCCATATACTCAGAAGGTTGAGTTACCATTTTAGTGCATGGCATACTCATGCTTGGCACTACTCCATTAGTTTCATTGTTAGAGTTATCGAGACCACCTAACCATTGTTGAACTTTCACATCCTTATAGTTGTCTGATATCTCATTAGTTAGCTCACAATCACTGTCATTGAAGCCCCCAAATTTCGTAGTACCCTCTCCCAAATACTGCTCATCATAGTCTGGAATGTATGAGTCATTATCATTAAACAAGTGATGCTACATATTCCTATCAAATTGTTCCCTTGTTTTAGTACCATCTTCTTCACCTCCCTTATCATCACCTTCCATACTTTCACTGTCCTACGTCTCCTTTTAATCAATATTTTCTTCCTCATACTCAGTCTCACTATCACTCCTATCACTTCCGTCTTCCTCACCCTCATTCTCACTATTACTCCCATCTTCCTCACCCTTATTCTTCTCATTACCACTGCCTCATTGCTCACATTCTTCAGTCACTCCACCCTCATCTTCTTCATCTACATCATGTAAATCATTATCCAAATGGTCTACAAACATACCAATGGAATCACTACTATCAAAATCAAACCCCAAGGAGCAGGCATCAATGTCAGCTTCCAATTCTTGTAGTTCTCTACAATAAATATCCCACTCTTTGAAAAGTACCACTCAACTGTATTGGGATTAATACCACACATATCTGGCCATTTATTTTACTTCTAACATACTCATAAGGTCAACATTACACCAGTCAAAGCAATCCACCACCCCTCTATCATAATATGTCTTCCTATTTCTAAACTTTCCAGGATGATGCATAACACTGTAAAGTTAAAACTCCGCCTTCCCTAAAAAAAAAAAAGGGAAAATAACCTCGGAAAGGAATCTTACACCCCCAAAACACATACATTTCAAACCAAGTCTCAATATTATATCTTTGAACACAAAACAACGCCAAAAGAGAGCATCAAAACCATAAGACACAAACTTTCACTGTATTCGAACATACTCTGTTCCATATAGAGGTGTGGTGTGTCCTTTGGGAATCCTTGTACTTAGACTCCATTGAACTCATCGCAATTCTGGCGAAGTCACTCGATCGTCAGTGTTGAGAGATTTTGATTTTAGAAGAATTAAAAGATGAATGGTTTGAAATTAGGGTTAGTCTCTTTGTTTTATGAGGTTCTTAAACTCAATTTCTCCATTTTACCCTTTATGGGAGCGTGTAATACACCTCTCTAACCATACAATTAACAACCGTCCAACCTTTGAGTTAGAGTGAAAGTTTATTAAACGTTTTGATGCAAATTGTAATAAAAGAAAGGTTTTTTTGTAATTTCACAATGCATATAAAGGTTTTAGTGTAAAATAAAAAAGGTTCGTTAATATATAAGATATTGAGAGAGAAGGGAATTTTTGTTTGTTATGTTTACATCGTGGGTGTAGTGGTGGAGTCAATGTCACACAAGTGACTGAAGCCACAAAATTGGATTCTCGAAAGCAAGTCATCTATCCATCATCAAATAGACATAAGCTCAAGTTGCTATAATCCCCTGAAGATGTAAGTTGTTAGTGTGCAAACATACCAAAGGTAGTATACCTTTAAATTTTAATGTTATCCTCCAAAAAGTTTTTAACTGCCCTCTAGAGATGAAGTTCTACCTTGGAAGGCTTGAAAGGCTCATAAAAATATCTAGTTAGCTAGGGTAAGTTTTGAAGTGTCACATAATTGGAACAAAGTCAAGTCTCATAGGATATAGGATGAAGGATTAAAAATAATCCGGGTGGCTCGGTTGGTTAAAATTGAGGAGAATATCTTTTTGGTCACAGGATTCATTAAGCAATTTATGTGATTTATGCAGGTGCAGTGCATGCAACTTGTTGCGGGTTGCGGTTTAACTTGGCTTCCCTGGTTTGCATACAATTATGTGGTAGTGGGGTTTACAGTCTTGCGAAGAAGTGGTGGTATACGTTCCCAATCATCAAAAAAAAAAAAAAAAAAAAAAAAACCTGGAAATTTGATCCTAAAAGCTTGTTTTCCATAATGACTAATGAATCCGTTAAGTCAACTTGATCCTAATAGCTTGTTTTCCATAATGACTAACGAATCTGTTAAGTCACTGTTAACGAGAGTTTTCATGTTTGTTATCAAATTAAAAAAAAATCTATTAAGTCACTATTTTATTCACATAAAATTGGGTTACCAGTTATCTATTAGAGGTCAATAAAAGTCGGACATGTTAATGTCTTATGCCAAACAGTCCGTAAATGTTTATATTAGTAATTTGATCCTCCTAAATTTTATTTCTGGTTCGGGTCGAGTTGACTCGTCCGATTTCCTTGATTGATGGTCCCTGCGTTTGTCTTAAATCGACACCAAATTTTAAAGCCACGCGACCCATCGATTGAGGTTAATTTTACTTGTTTTCATCAGTAGTTTCGTGATTTTCACTAATTAATTCGGGAATTTGATCTGTCAAGTCCCAGCAATATTGCAGTTAAATTAAAATGATAAAGTAAATCATGCATCTTCAAAATGATTTTTGTATTCTCCTAAGGAATCACTTCACTAGCAATATATATATATATATATATATATATATATACCACTTGGCTGCGATGGTCGGGTCACAAAGCTTCTTTGATTTATTCATATTGCCTACAATATTCAAACTTTAGAATCACTTCATTAATCCAGACTCAGACTACCGACTAAGATAGAGACGACATCAGGACTGATTACTTGTATAAAATCTGTCAATATCAAAATATTTCTCAAGACATAATTAATTATCAGCACAAAAACAGTCCAGAGACGCCATTTCTTTCGGCTTTAGAGGGGCAAATAGTGCCTTCATATGTCTATCAGAATATATCAACATGCCTGATTTCAATACAAAGCCTTCTCTGGTCTCATTCTTAGTAAGTAATAAAAATCTTAGATTAATTCATAATTCCGCCGTGAATAGTAACCATGAATAGTGACCGGATAAACAGCAAAACATTTTTGCCAGAGTTATAGTAAATACATAATTAGACCTGTCTTAACACAAACCAAACGTTTAGCCTATCATTAGGCTAATTTACATTAATATAAAATTATATTACAAAATTAAAAAGAAAAGAGTACTTATAAGATATGTCTGCAAGCACCAGTACAAACTTCAAACTTAATTACAAATACTAAAAATTTAAAAACTGGAAGGGAGAGTGTTTCGGCTTTTATATATATATGTATGTATGTATGTATATATATATATATATGTATGTATATATATATATATGGTGCTATGATAATTTTCATCCTCGGATTCCATTTATTAATGATCATCATATGATAGAATTGGATTTTTAATCGTATACATCACGATAAGTGTAATAATAATAATCATATAAAGATAATTTTACAATCATTGGCGCATAGAATTGTATCCAAAGTATGTAGCAGGCAGGAACCTAAGGAACTAGCTAGCCTAGTACCTATCTCTCAAATTCAATCGTGTTTAGGCAATTATTATTTCAACTTTTCCTTTTTAATTTGAGGAAAAATTTGGCCATCTTGAAAATATATTAATAATAATAAACGAGCAGCTAGCAAGAGTATCTGGCAGCTTTGTTTCTTCATCAAAGTTAGTGCCCTGGAACATCCAATTATTCAACCTCCGATCTTTCCAAAATTAGAGATGCCCTTGAAATTTTTAGACCGTTTTTCTTAATAGATCAGTGAAACTATAAAAACTGTAACATAATTGTGAAAATTTGTAGTACCTCTCAGTCCCGGACTCAACTTGCCGTTGATCCGAACACTAATTTTAAGAGATGAATATATAAAGTAGGAGAGATAAGAATAAAGTAGAAAAAAGGGAGTGGATAAAGTAAAAAAGATAGTGAATAAAGTAGGAGAAATATTATTATTATAATAATACTGAAATATAAAACTTTTCAAATTAAGAAGGGGAAGTTGAGTTTACTACGGACTAAAACGAAAGTGGGAAGTTGAGTTTGGGATGGAGGGAGTATTTGACATGGTCGACTCCCTTCTTGGCTCGTGGTTTGCTCGTGTGTTCGTTGCTTGGATTGTTCGATAGTTTGGAAATTTTCCGACTTAAAGAGAAGTTTATCTAACCAGTCAATTCGAGGACAAACGTGATTTTTCAACAGTAGTATGCATGCTAGGTTCTTGATTATATATGGGGAATCTCTTATACATAACTATGATTTGTTCGATGATTATATGTCATGTAAATTATTCCGTTGTGCAAAGTGTTTAATTCTAAACATGCGAGTTGCTAGGACTTATAAACACCCCATTTCGTTATTTGATTCAAAGCATGCAAATTGCTAAGATTCAAATAACGAATGTTTATATATTATTATTTCCTTGTGCATACATCTTGTCTTGGATTTAATAATATATACTTTCTCCGTCCCGGTTTTAACTTTTCGCGAGTCTATGGACAAGTTTTAAGAGAAGAGTGAATAAAGTAGGAGAAATGATGATAAAGTATGAAATAGAGTGAATAAAATAGGAGATATGATGAATAAAGTAGGAGAGAGATTTTTTTATTCAAGGGATTAGAAGTTGAAATTGAGACATCCCAAAATTGAATGCGGGAAATTGAAATCGGCACGTAGGGAGTATAAAGTAAATGATAAACTCATGAGCATGCGAGTTTACATGGATTTGATTATGTATATAATCGTTATTAATATGTTCTTTGTGGTTATGATGCGAGTTCATAATGTTGGGTGGTGGTAGTGTAAGATGATGGAAACAGAGTAAGCAGATTAGACTGTTGAGCGAAGGCTTGGCCTATTTCCTTACACTACAAGAATACTGTGAAATAAAGACGGATTTGTTGGTCCAGATAACGGCAAAGTAAAAGACTAGAGGGGGGGGAGGGGGGGGTGAATAGTCTTTTTCAAACTTTTGTCGATAAACACAATTTCTCAGATATCTGATACTTATTTTCAGAGAGCGGAAGACTTTTTGTGATAAGTGCACGTGCTCAGCAAGATATGTGTAAATACTTAGCAAGGTAAATAAACCAAGTAATAAATTGCAGAAAGTAAATAACACAAGTCTTTATAGTGGTATCTGAATGTGGCATAATCCTTCAACTAATCCACTTCGGCCTTTCTCAGACCTAGAATCCACTAAGACAGATAATTGAGGTAACCTTACAAGTATCTTCTCTCGATTCCTAAATACACTAGGTTCCCAACCAAGTGTTCCCCCTGAGTTATTTCCCGGCTTTCTCAGCCAAGTACTTCCTGTACTCAGAAACCTTTTGAGCTATTCCTTAGTTTCCCAAACTAAGTACTTCCTATGCTCAGTAACCTTGGAGTTATTCCTTAGTTTCCCAAACTAAGTACTTCCTGTACTCCACGCCAATTAAGGTGTTGGTTAAGGTAGTTTTTCAGGTGAGCTTCTTTAATAACTTGTTCAGTTATGCAGATAGCTCTATGAATCAAGTATACTTAATACACTTTTCAATGTATGGTATCTTGTTCTTTACTGACCCAAGTCTATGATAAGTGTTCAAGAGAATTAATCTCAGATATGAAATCTTAATTCAACTCCTTCACAAATAACAATGCTTGTTAAGGATCAGTGCACTTAGAACTTTTGTGCTACTTAGATCAAGAGCTTTGGTCGCAACAGAAAGCTTGAAGGTAAGTAGTATGCTTGAGAGAGCTTGTGTGAGTATTCAAATGTTTTTTTGTAAGTTACGTGTGTGTTCTCAAGCATTCTAAGTGTTGATATTTATAGATGAATTTGAGTACTGTTTGAATAGTATCCGTTAGGCTTAAATCAAATTCAAATTATTGATATCTGAGTATAGTACTGTTGCACGTTTGTCTTCTTCTTCAGAGACTACCGTATTTGTTCAGACATTTCTGTCCGCACATTTAATGCACTGTACTATACTTTGTCATGTAGTGCCAATGGAACTATGCATGCTTTCTGAAGCTTTGCACGTCCTTTTCCAGAGATTATCACCCAGATATCACTTGTTAAAAATATATTGTTTCCTGGAAACATAATCTTTATCCAAGGTATCTGAGTGTAGATATCTGTGGGCACTTTTCCTCGTTCAGAAACCTTGTATTCTCAGATATCTTTTGCAACACTTGTTTATTGAAACACTTGTTTCTTCAAGATATCTGGACATCGGTATCTGATAACCTTTGTCTTCAGCAAATTTGAGCAGTCTTCAAATCTTCAAATCTGTTGAACTTCTCCTGCTGGATGCCTTCTTCTTGGTCTTCTTCAGAAAATAAAAATTACATTCAGAGACCTAACATCCTATACAAGATTTGCTAGACTATCATACTTAGTGATTTTCCTCTTTTACAGTGTTCAAGTGAACCAAGAGTACTAACCACCTTTCTAAGCTAAGATCAGTCATTAGGTTGTTGATTAAAATCTAAACAGATATTCCTAACAAATTTCCCCCATTTTGATCAGTCAACGATGACTATCTGACCTATTACAAAACTGGAAGAGGAAACAATCCACCACTTAATCAATTCATAAGATCTTTCAACTCTTTCAATTAAGTGCAGAAAGTAAACATCAACCAAATCACAAGGTGTGATCTTTGCTGACAAGTTATCTTTTATAGATTGATATCTGAGAGTAGGTTCATCAGATATGTTACAAAGAGATTTCATAGATAACTTTTACAAGATAAAACAACATTTTAGCTCAGTCAGCAAGATACAAAATACATAGTAGATTAGGACAACAGGAGTAACCAAGCTCCAAGTAGACATTCTAATAAACTAGTCTTCAAGTCTTCAACACTTCAAGTCTTCAAAGCTTCAAGTCTTCAAAGCAATTACATGGATCAATCTGCAAATTTCCTATCACCAAACCTTTTGATATCATCAGAGTAGTCATAGAGAAGAGTTCTGACAATCATCTCTGTGTCTCTGGCAAATCCATAGACTTCCTTGTAGGTTTTGGTAGGATTCTTCTTGGCAAAGTGTTTGATCCACAGATACTTTCCCCATTTTCAGGCATGCTCGATTCTGATATCTGATAGCTTGAAGTATTCATATATTATCTTCAGTTATCTGATGTCACTCTTGTATTGATCTTCAGTCAAGTAGAAGGACTCATAGGGTTCCACAACAAGTCTTGCTTTTGTGCCTGTTCCAGTGAAGTTGGGAATTCTGTGCACATCATATGGCTTTCCATAAGGACAATCATCAGAGAGGTCCTTTTTCATGGCTTCTATTCTCTTGATTACTTCAAAATCCAACCAGGCTTTGATGTGGTTGGTATTAATCAAGATTGGCTTGTCTTTTTTCCATGCTATGAGCTGTTTATGGATTGGTTCTGGAAATCTTTCATTTACCAGTAAGTGCTTGAGTTCCAGAATCCAGTAGCCATTCTTCTGATTAATGCACCTGTAGACAGAGGAGTCATTGTTGGTCTTCACATACTCAATCTTGGCTTCTTCAGGCCTGAGGGGTAGTTGAAGTTTTCTTTGTTCAGCTCTCAGCCTGTTCCTCCTTTGTCTTGAATTTTCCCTTGGGGGATTGCTTGAAGAACCACCCTGGATTGACTTGGTATTTCCAGAGGGTGTTTTAGCTGCCAAAGGCTTTGCAGCTATGGGCTCAGATAGGCTATCAACCCTTTTTCTTTTTCTGTGAAGAGGAGCTTCATCTTCATCATTCTCTTCATCATCAAGATCAATTCTTGTGAAAATTTTGCAGCCTTCTTCATTGCCCTGGGATTTGATTTGGCCCTCTTCTTCTTCTTCTTCAGAAGACTCATCAATCCCTCTTACTTGTCTTCTCCTTGGAGCCTTGGTACTCCTTGAAGGTCTTTTTGCCATTGCCCTTGTTACCATTGTTCTTTCTTCAATTGGCTGCTGGGAAGTAGCTACTATTTGCAAAGCAGCTTGACTTGATGAGGACTCATTTATTCTGAGTGGTGGCTAGGAAGTTTTCTTGTTTCCTCTTCCTTTCTGAGTAGCACCAATTCTAGATTTCTTCTTACCTCCCCCCTGACTTTGAGGTCCAAATCCTTCCCCCTTAGTCATTGTACTGACTAAGTACCACAAAGGATTCTGAGAGAAACTCAAAATTCCCTTGCAGTAATTGTAGGCAGTAACCAACTTCTGAAGTTCAGCCTTGAGCTCCTGATTTTGTTTGATAAGTCCATTTTCCTTATCAGTGAGCTCTGTCAATGGGCCTAGTATGGCATCTGCTTTTCCAGCAGTGTAACTTGCCTCATGAAAAGCTTTTTCAGCTAATGACATATCATCGTCCCTGACCATTCCCAGATCCTTCTGAGAAAGGACCATACTGGTTATTCTCTGAGTGATGAGTTCAGTGAATTTCTTCATTTCTGAGGGGACAGAGGCAATTACGGCTTTGTTTTGTGAAGACAACTCCTAGATGTGCCAAAACTTGGTATCTATTCATGTATTCTTGGGAGTGGACATCTGGCAGTTTGTTGAATACTTCAGGAGCAATTAGCTTCCTTTTCAGATGAGAAACCGCTAAGTGTTCATTGCGGTGTTCTGCCAATGTCTTGTCTTCTTCATCATCTGAGTCATCAACCCAGTGATCTTCATCCTCTTGCACATCTTCATCAAGGTTTCTGAAGGCGGCAACCATCTCAAATATGGGTTTCTTGCCTTTAGAGGATGGTTTCTTTGGTGAAAATGCAGCCTTAGCATCATGCTTTTCTTCAGATACTTGTTCAGTATCTAGCTCCTTAGCAATATAATCAACAGCGTCCCGGAGCTCTTTAATCTCAGAGTAAGCTTGCATCTCTTTGCGTGTTTGTTCTTCAAGTTTATCTAGCTTGACTCTGGATTCATCTATTTTTTGTTCCAGTTGAAGATTTAGCTGTTGTTCTTCTTCCAACAATTGTTTGAGTTGAGCAACTCTGGTTTGTGCATCCACTATTTTCTGAGTGTTTTCCTCAGAGTGCTCAACTACTTGTTCAATAGTGTCCTTTTGTTGGGAAGATGGATGGGTAGATTTCTGAGGAGATGGAGGAGGGGATTGTTGTGATGTCCTCTCAGTGTGATTTTCAGCAGCAGAGGCATTGTTTCCTTGCGGAATCCCTCATGTCCCTGGTGCAGGGGCATCATCATCATCCTTTTTGTCATCCTCATCCTTGTGATGGTCAGAAGGAGGATCTTCATAATTATTCTCATCAGTCTCCTTCTCTTCTTCATCTTCAGAGACTAGGTTGATCACTTCTGGAATAGTGACCGTTTGCCCATTAACTTCCTCTTGTTCAGAGGGTATGTACTGTAAAGTTTGGGGCAAAGTAGCCTTGAATGCCATCTGCATTCTGGTCTGACTATCTGCTTGGGTGAAAGCTTGGATCAGCTTTCTGGCCACTTCCTTGACAAAATCCTTATCCATCAATGTTCCGAAAGAATATTGTTTAGTGGGGAACATTGCATGGACGTAGTTTTCCAAGTCAAGGGCTCGTGCTCTCCTGGTGTGGTGATCAGTCACCTTTAAGATCTCAGATAGATCGGAGCATCGGAGCTTTTGCCATTTCTTAAAGCATTTCAGATGCTTTGGCAAAGTGTGTTCCTTGAAGAAAGGAAGCAAGTCCTCCCTCTCATCAACAGGGACCTTAGTGGCACTTGTTTGAGCCTGAAAGATAGTGTTCTGAATTAATTTCAAAACTATAGTAGATATCTGGGCTTTAGAATAGAAAGGTATCTGAGTTACCTGTGTGATAGGCTCAGATGAATTGACTACTGAGGTTCCAGGTGCCTCAGATATCTGTATATGAGGAGGTGACTGGGAAGTCTGATCCTCAGTTATCTTTCTTTCTGCTTGAACCTGAGATTAGAAACATAACACTTAGGAAATTTTATCAAGAAAATTTTTATTGACAAAACAGATATCTGAGAGGTCAATTACCTCCACTACTGGAGGCTCAGATACTTGTCTCTCAGAGACTTGTGCAGTCTCTGGAAGTTTTTCTTGTGATGAAGGCTTTGATGCCTCATTAATTTCCATTTGTTGTGGGGATTGAGCGGGCAATTCCCCAGCAACTTCTACTTCTTTTTGAACGTGTTAGTTTGAGAAAAATGATCAGAGATTTGCTCTTTGAAGAATATAGGTATCTGAATGAAATACCTTCTCTACAGAAGGTTCCGATACTTGTTCCTCAGAGACCTTGGAAGTCTCTGGATTCTTCTCTGAAGAAATAGACTTTTCAGTCTCTTCATTTTTCTTCTCAGTTGGAGCCTATTAGAAACAAACACTTTATAGTATTAGTAAAGCACATATCCGAGATGTTGTATCTTAAGAAACTGTCTTCTACCTGTGAGATAGGCTCCTGTTCCTTGAGTGGTGAGGTTATGGAAGCCTCCTTCTCAGATTTTGAGGCAAGCTTTCCAGCTTCCTCTTGTTCTTGTGTTTCTAATTCAGCCTGTAACAAATAAATTTCATTAAATAACAAGATTTAACAAACACAAAAATATCACAAGTAGAGAGTTAAACCATTCAGCTATCTGAGCAATGTCAGGCTGATTGGTCTCTGGAACTTGTGACTCTTCCATGCGTTGGTCTTGTTGTTTCATTTCAGCTTCTTTGTTTGAAGTTTCAGGTACTTCAGACATTTCCTGAATGTGCAACTCAGTTGCCTCCCCTGGTTGATCATTCTGAGCAGATGCCTCAGTTTGATCCCTCATATTGAGTTGGGGAACCTGTTCTTTTACAGGATTTTCTTTAGCAAGGAAAGATGTTGGTATCTCATGTTGTAACTCAAGTAACATCTCAACATCATCATCCACTATTGGCTGTTGTCGTTGTTGTGGTGATTCTGATATGGATGAAGAAGGTGATGCTTTATGGGGCCTGTCCAGATCTGCTTGAGACATACTTTTGAGTGTTGAGGCAATGGCAGTATCCTCTAACACTAAGTTGCCACTCATCCGAGCATCTCCAATATGCTTAAGTGTTACTTGCTCAGATGGTGTGTTTTGTCCAGTGACTTTGGACACAGTTGCTTCTTCAGCAATCTTTGAAATAGGTGCTTGTTCAGCAACCTGTGGTGTAGGTTCTTCTTCAGATCCCTCTACACTTGTTACTTTTTCAGTAACCTTAGCCCTCTTTGATTTTTGTAGGACTTGAGAGATAACTAACTCATCATCATCGTCGTCAGAGCTCTCATCAGCATTAGGAACTGATTGGTCCATAATCCCTGCGGTTTCTGCAGATAGGGCTTGGTACCTACCACTATTCTCATTAGCAGCATTGATGAGTTCATCAACAAGGCTCTCCTTAGCAGCATTGATGAGTTCACCAGCAGTTGTATCTTTTGCAGCATTGATGAGTTCATCTGCATTGGCGGCAGATATCTGAGAGTTGACAACCACAATGGGTGTGTCTTCTGATTTGCCAGCAGACTTCTTTCGTGAAGTTCTGGGCTTTTTGGTCGCAACTTTTCCTTCAGATATCTCTTCAGTTTTTCGCTTCTTGGAACCTTTCTGAGATCCAGTAACCTTTTTCATCATGTTCATATACTCATATTTGTAGAGTAGGTTACTGTTGGCAATGTCTGTCGTCTCTCTGAGCTCAATGCCAAGGCACTCCAGTAAGTAGCAAATCTTCAATCCATAGCTTACTGTGGATTTTGGCTCAGCAAGTCCCTTAACGATTTTGGGCTCAAAGCCTTGAATCTTCTTTACTAACTTCATAAAGGCGTACTTTCCCCAGTTGAAAGGGTTTTCCATCCTTTTGACTTGTTGTTCCAACAAGAACATCATCATCCAGCATTCTTGGCTTATCTGGTCAACACCTCCTTGTAGACCATCAAATCATCTGTGAACAATGCATGCCAACACATCCCAGTGAACCAACAGATGTCTGGTTCTGATGTTAGCAAGTTTGAAATCAGTGGGTGTATCTGGTTTTTCAAGATCACACACGTCACTGTACAGCTGCTTTACACCTTCAAGGAGATCATCATCCTTGGTGTTTATTTCAAAATTCTTTCCAAGATTTTGAAGTTCAAACAACTTACAGAAAGTTGTTAAGTCCAAAAGGATTTCCTTTCCTTTGACCTTTTTTTTTTATAGACACTATTTCAGTGCCTTCAGAAACACATGAAATAATCCTCGAGTTGTTGTAGAATTCTAACACATCCAGTGAGGAAACTCTACTGGGAGTAGCACATGTGAAACCTCAGACTACAAAATCGGCACATGTGACGGATAGATCTATCCGTCGCCCCAGGCCATCTATCCGTCGCCCCAGCTCTGGCGACGGATCGGGCGACGGATAGAAAATCCGTCGCCCCCTGGAGCTGTGGCGACGGATAACAATCCGTCGTCCAATTCGCGACGGATTGACCAATTTTTTTTTTTTAAAATTGATAATGGGGCGACGGATAGATCTATCCGTCGCCCCATTTCTATTTTTTTAAAAAAAAAATAAAATTAAATATTAATTTTTATATTAAATATCTGGATTAATTCAGATCAATTTGTATTCATTATCTGAGATATTGATTTGTATTCAGATATCGGATTAATTTGTATTCGAATTTTTATATTCGTATCCAATTTGTATTCGTACGGTGCGGTGGTGGTGGGAGGAGAAAGGTGGTGCGGTGGTGGCAGTGGTGGTGGCAGGGTGGTGGTGGTGCGGTGGTGGTGGGAGGAGGAAAGGTGGTGGTGGTGGCAGGGTGGTGGTGCGGTGGTGGTGGGAGGAGAGAGGTGGTGGTGGTGGAGATGGTGGTGGTGCGGTGGTGGTGGGAGGAGAGAGGTGGTGGTGGTGATGGAGATGGTGGTGGTGCGGTGGTGGTGGGAGGAGAGAGGTGGTGGTGGAGATGGTGGTGGTGCGGTGGTGGTGGGAGGAGAGAGGTGGTGGTGGTGGTGGTGGAGATGGTGGTGGAGGAGGATGGTGGTGGTGGAGGAGGGTGGTGGATGGTGGTGGTGGAGGAGAAAGGTGGTGGAAGGAGAAAGGTGGTGGTGGGAGGAGGAGGAGAGGAGAAATGGAGGAGAAGTGGTGGAGGAAAGGAGGTGGGGGAGGAGATATATGGTTTTTTTTTTAGGCTTTTAGCGACGGATAGATCTAGATCTATCCGTCGCTAACACCGGCTATAGCGGACGGATAGATCTATCCGTCGCTAAATTTTTTTTTTTTTAAATCTTGGTCAACGCTCAGAAGCGACGGATAAACTTATCCGTCGCTCTGAGCGACAGATAAGATTTGTCAAGAAAGCAGGCGACGGATAGAATCCGTCGCCCCGTTTGGCGATCCGTCGCTACAGGGGCGACGGATAAAATCCGTCGCCCCTTTCCGTCCCGTTATAGCAGAATTCTTGTAGTGTTGATTTGTGCCTTTTCAAGCATGTTAAGAATTAGCTTCCTATCGGCTTGGTTTTCAATTGCAACCGTGAGGTATTCCTCAATCATTGCACCACCCCAAATCATCCTGTGATTTGAAGTCCAATGATCAAGACTAAAGTCTCCTACCAACCGATTGTTTACAACTACCAATTTTGGTGCTTGTTTTTCAGCAGTACCAGTGGTAGTAGATTGGGATTTCTTGGTAGAAGCACGTTTTGGAGCCATCTCTTTATATAGTGTAAGTTTTCGAAAGTCTGAAAGAGATTAGGGTGAGAGATTAGTGATTCTTTGCAGAAAAACTAATTGAGGAACAGAGATTTGCAGAGAAGTTGAAGAAATGTTTTTGCTATTCTTGTGCAAGTCTGAATGTTGGATTAGGCGAAAGTGAATTCTTTTGCCAAAATCCTATATATATAGCAATGTAATCTCAACAGACATATACATACAAATTAATTTTGTGTGTAAGTATCTGTGTACTTGCAGATAGGCGTGGGTAAAAGTTTGTTTGATATTAAATGCTTAGTGGGTCATGTCTGAGTTTTTACAGTCCACTATTTTACAGAGAAATAATCTCGTCCGTTAAGATCAAACTCCCATTTCATCAAGGGTCAATATTGCTTCTTCAGCAATGATCACAATCTTCAGTTGTAATTGTGCCCAATTAATGAATTTTGGCGATTTGCTATCTGAATCACATTTATTAGAACACTGTTTGCATCTGAGTCTATCTCACATTCTGTATATGTCCAAGTTTTACAAAAAGATAGAAATAATACAAATTTCAAGAGAGTAGTTGACTGCAGACAGTTGTACTATTCTCTTTTATGTCCCCCCCCCCCTCACTGAGTGATCTAGATATCTGAGTGCCTGTCTCAGAAATCTTCAAATAGCCATTTTACCCTTTAGCCTTTGGTTTCTGGATACCCGTTCCAGATTCCTCTTTTCCCTCCTTTGATATCTTCTTCAGATATCTGAATTTTTTCAGTTCTTTGGTAGCTCCATTAGTCCAAGACTATGTCTTAAGGCTAAGAATCTACTTTCTTGTAGTGGCTTAGTGAAGATATCTGCAAGTTGGTCTTCGGTGCCAATCTTGAGTATCTCGATATTGCCTTTTTCAACATGGTCTCTAATGAAGTGGTGTCTAACATCAATGTGCTTTGTTCTTGCATGGAACTTAGGATTCTGAGTTATGGCAATAGCACTTGTGTTGTCACAGAAAATAGGAGTTTTCTCTTCATTGAGTCCATAGTCTCTGAGTTGTTGTTGTATCCACAATATTTGTGAAGCACTACACCCAGCAGCAATATATTCAGCCTCTGTGGTAGATGTAGCAATTGAGTTTTGTTTTTGCTGAACCATGATATCAATTTGGCACCAAGAAATTGACAAGTTCCTGAGGTGCTTTTTCTATCAAGCAATGATCCAGCATAGTCAGCATCTGAATAGCCAACCAAACTCAATCCACTGTCTTTTGGATACCACAATCCAACTTCTACAGTACCCTTTACATACCTTAATATTTTCATAGCAATGTTGTAATGTGATTGCATTGGATTTGTCTGAAATCTAGCACACACTCCAACTGCATATTGAATATCAGGTCTACTTGCAATGAGGTACAGTAGAGACCCAATCAATTTCCTATACTTGTGTTCTTCAACACTCTTGTCAAGTTCAGTATAGGTCATTTTGGTTCCAATGCTCATAGGTATAGGTCTTTTCAGAAGGCTTTAGATTAAACTTGTTGAGCATGTCCTTTGCATACTTTGTTTGACTAATGAATATTCCATCATTGAGTTGCTTGACTTGCAGCCCTAGGAAGTAATTCAATTCTCCCATCATGCTTATCTCAAATTTACCTTTCATGAGTTCAGCAAAGTCTTCACAAAGTTGCTTGTCTTTAGATCCATATATAATGTCATCAACATATACTTGAACTAAAAGTAGTTTCCCATCATGGTTCAATGTGAAGAGTGTTTTATCAACATCTCCTTTCTTGAAACCACTTTCTAGTAGGTATCTGGCCAATGTATCATACCATGCTCTTGGAGCTTGTTTCACCATACTGAGCTTTACAAGCTTATAGACCATCCTACTTTCTGAGGAAACTTCAAAGCCTGGTGGTTGCTCAACATAGACTTCCTCAGCAAGTTCACCATTTAGGAATGCACTCTTGACATCCATTTGATAAACTGTAAAGTCATTATGAGCTGCAAATGCTAGAAAGAGTCTTATTGCATCCAATCTTGCAACTTGTGCATAAGATTCATCAAAATTTAGTCCTTCAGTCTGGGTGAATCCCTTAGCAACCAGCCTTGCTTTGTTTCTGGTTATTTCACCAGACTCATTCATTTGGTTTCTGAAAACCCACTTGGTTCCAATTATAGATATTCCGTCAACAAATGGAACCAGTTTCCAGACTTTGTTTCTCTCAAATTGATCCAACTCTTCTTGCATTGCAGAGATCCAATCTTGATCCTTCAATGCTTCTTCTATAGTTTTAGGTTAAATATTTGAGATGAAACATCCATAGAGACAATTTGCATTTTCAGCGATTGCTCTTCTAGTTCTAACTCCTTGGTCTAACAGACCGATCACATCCTTTGCAGGATGATTTCTTATCCATTTCATAATGGGTTTTGAACTAGTAGGATCAATATCATTTTGATCTGAATGTGAATCAATATGATCTTGATGGGATACTTGTGCAGTATCTGAGATATCTGACACATGGGAAATGCCATGGATATCTGACACTTTTTCAGTGTTAGGGATATCTGGAATTTGATTTTTAGCAATCTCATTCTCAAAAACCTCTACATGATGAAGGTTCTCAGTAACCTGTTCCATTTCTGGAATTCTCATAGGAAATTCTTCATCATGTCTTAGAGTCGTCTGGTTGTTACTAAGCAATGGTTGTTTTTCATCGTCAGATTCATCCTCTAAGTGAATGATAGAATTGTTTCCTTTTGAGGATTCTTCTTCAGAATCTTTAATCATCAGTTCTTTGAACCTATCTGAGAGATCATCATTTAAGGGTATTTTCTTGTTTCTTTCGTAGAAAACTACATGAACAGATTCTTCAATCTTTTGCGTTCTTTTGTTGTAGATTCTATAGGCTTTGCTATTCAGAGAATAACCAAGAAATACTCCTTCATCTGCCTTTGGTTGAAATGTTCTCAAGTACTCTTTTCCATTGTTAAGAACGAAACATCTGCAACCAAACACCCTTAGATGCTTGATACTAGGAGGTCTACCAATCAAAAGCTCATAAGGAGTTTTGTCATGGTGCTTGTTAATAAGACATCTATTTTGAGTGTAGCATGCTGAGTTTACAGCTTCAACCCAATAGATTTCACTTATTTCAGTGTCAGCGAGCATTGTTCTTGCCGCTTCTTTTAGGGTCCTATTCTTCCTTTCAGCAACACCATTTTGTTGTGGTGTTCTTACGGAAGATAGTTGATGTTGTATACCTTTGCAGGTACAAAACTCTTTTATGTACTGGTTCACAAACTTCGATTACCATGGTCATTACGATTCTGATACCTTGTCATTTTTCATGACTTCAAGCTTATTCAGCAAGTTGGGTATTTCAACCCTTGCATCAGATTTGTGTTTGAGAAAAACAACCCAAGTGAATCTTGAGTAATCATCAACAACAACCAGACCATACTTCTTTCCTGCATAACTAGTTACAGAGGATTCAAAAAGATCCATATGTAACATTTGCAGTGGCCTTTCACTGGAGTGTCTAGTTTTAGACTTGAAAGATGTTTTGGATTGTTTTCCCATTTGACAAACTAAGAATATACCATCCTTTCTATATGCCATCTTGGGTAAACCAACCACCAATTCTTTCTTGGCTAGCTTGTTCAGAGTTTTGAAATTCAAGTGACTCATTCTCTTATGCCATAGCCAATTTTCTTTAATGTGGCCAGATTGACTCACCATGAGACATTCTTCAGTTGTGGCGGATGCCTAATCAGCAACATAAAGATTTCCTTTTCGCCTAGCAACCAAGACTGTCTGCTTTGACTCATTGTCAATCACTTTGCATAGTTTTGACTTGATCTTGATAGTATACCCTTTGTCTACTAGTTGACTCATGCTTAGGAGATTATATTTCAATCCCTTTACATGTAGTACTTCAGAGATTGTAAGGGCTCCAAACTTCAGATTGCCAAATCCTATGGTTGGATTTTCATCTCCTCCAGCAAATCTAATAATTGGTCCATCATTGCATTTTCTGTAGTTAATCAGATTTGCTTTGTCTCCTGTCATGTGCTTCCCACATCCGCTATCAAAATGCCAATTTGGATTGGTCTTTAGAGTGTTCTGCACAAGACAGAAACAGGAGATTAGGTTTTCATACCAACAATGGAACCATCTGGACTAAAGAATCTTCCAGTAGGAATCCATTTTTGAATGAATTTCTTAGGAACATTCTTTTGTCTAATAGGAACATAAGGAGGAATTCTAGTTAAATGATTAGTATCATTGTTATTAAGAACTTTTTTCTTCCTTAGTGTGTTCCTTGGTGCTCCATTTGGTGCTTTCAGGTACCTGTCAGGTTTCTGAGTCTTCTTCTCAGCAAACTTAGCTTTCCTAGCCAGATTTCTTCTAGCCCTGGCATTCAGATTTTCAGTGGCTTGACTCATCTTCCACTTCTGATAATTGCCGTGAGCAATTCTAGCTTTTAACCATCGTTCTTGCTCTTGTTTATACTCACGAGCAAGTTGTTTCTCGATGGCTTTATAGCCAATGCCATTTCGAGCGCCTGGTGCTATCTGAGTTCTCATCTCAGCAGCTTTGCTAGTCTCTGGGTAGTCTATTTTCTTTCCAGAAAACGTGACATAGGAGAATTTTCCAGCTCCTGCAATTCTTCTTTTCTGAGAGACATAGCACTGTGGGTGATTACACTTTTCAGTGTTATGTTTCTTTGCAGAAACATTCCCAACAATTTTCCTTGGGACTTGTTTTTCCCACAAAAGTTTGGTCGCAACTGCCTTTCCTTTGTTAACAATCATAGCTTTCTGACCAATGCTAAAGTTTGTTTGGGAACCACCTTGCTGAGTACTGACAAATGTTCTTCTTTCATCACTCTTATTCAGAGTGGTTGAACTATCTGTTTGTGTGTCCAACCCAAGTCCTCTCTTTTCTGAAGGATTTCTTAAATAAGATTGTACTTCAGTAAGAGTGTCACTTGCTTTGGCATAAGATTAAAAAAATAGTTCTTTCTTTTTGAGTTCTTCATTCTCATAAAGAAGATCTTCACATTTCTTTTGAAGTTTGGCCAATGCTTCTTTATGTGACTTTTTTGTCTCAGATATCTGAGCCTTGAGAAATGCATTTTCAGCATCCTTTTTCTCAGATATCTTGAGTAATTGTGAATTTTCCTTTACAAGAGAATTCTTTTCTTCTTCAAAGATTTCGGCTCTAGCTCGGACCATCAGAAATTCTCTTTCATAGAGATCAAGTTCTCTTCTGAGATGTTCCAGATCTTTGATTCCTTCCTCATCACTTTCGTAAGTATAACAAGAAGTATGTGTTACCTCATCAGCCATTAGACAAGGTTCAATGTTGGAGATATCTGGAAAGATTTCTTCAGCCACTCCACATACTTCTTTCTTCTTTTGACCAAAGTCAATAACTTCATGAGAAACACCGCACATTTCTGGAGAAGGCAGTGTGGAATCATCTGAGTCTTCATCCTCAGAATCAGACTCAATGTCTAGAGCATCCAGTTGGAGTTGAATCTTTTTCTTTTCTTCAGTGAGCATAGCTCTCTGACTTCTCTTGAAGTTTCTTCTATCGTTCTTGTCACCTGTCTTTAGTTTGTTGAAGGCAGGGCAATCCTTCTTGAAATGACCAGGTTTCTGACAATAGAAACAGATATCGTTTCCGATTTCTGCTTCCTCAGTACTAGATGCTTTCTGAGCCGGCTTGTTCAGCGAGCTTGACAGTTGCATTTTTTTTTACTGGTGATAGTTTGAGCCTAGATGCTTTTTCAGCTTCTCTTTGGCTTTTCTTCTCTCAATCTCTCGACCGTCATATTTTCTCATTTGCTTTACAGCAAGAGCATCCTCAGTCACCTCCTTGTCTTCCTTCTTTTCAGGAGTTCCTTGGGCAACTAGAGCAACATTCTGCAACTTTTCAGTTGTTTGTTCTCTTTGAGTTGTCTCATAGTCAACAGTGGCAAGGTGAGAGAAAAGTTCCACTGGAGTGATATCTGGCATTCCTTGGTTAAAGTAGAAAAACTCTGTATGCTCACAGTTATGATTTAGACTTCTCACAGTAGTCTTAATCTTTTCTGGTTGAGTATATCTATCACTTTCACCAAGTGCAGCCATGTCACTCATGAGTGTTGTAAACCGGAAACCTAGTTCTTCAAGACTCTCTGTGGGACATTTTTTAAAGTTTTGGAATTTGAGCTTCAAAACTTCGAACTTATTTTCCTTCGTTTTCTCAGTGCCGGCACAGATTTCTTCAATCAGTTGCCAGGCCACTTTCGCCATTTTTGCACCCCACAGTTTACACTGTATGTGCTCTGGAGTAGAACGTATGATGATATTGCGAGCCTGACCATCAAGTCGATTTCTCTTGGCATCTTCTGATGTCCAGAGCTCTCTGGGCTTAGGTTCGTAAATAACTTGACTGGTAGGTCTCCCACTGGTTGACGCATCTGTCTGTGAAGACCCATCACTTTGTTCTCTGTTTCTACCATTAGAAACCTCCATGACCTGCTTGAGTTGTTGAATGACCTTGGGGCCATTCTTTATCACGTCGATCATTTCGTCACTGATGGCTTCTAGGTGGAGCATCATGTTGTTCTTCTATTTCTCATAATTCTCTGGCTTGAGAATTGGGGCGTCACTTAAAGACATCCTGCATCAAACACACTAAACAAACAAATCAAGTGTAGGTGAAAAGCAGTTAGTGGGCACTTATCTGAGATCTAGGTTCAATGCAGAAGGCTTGGGAACCTCCTGCTCTGATACCACTTGTTGGTCCAGATAACGGCATAGTAAAAGACTAGAAGGGGGGGGTGTGAATAGTCTTTTTCAAACTTTTGTCGATAAACACAATTTCTCAGATATCTGTGAAGATATATGACACTTATTTTCAGAGAGCGGAAGACTTTTTGTGATAAGTGCACGTGCTCAGCAAGATATGTGTAAATACTTAGCAAGGTAAATAAAGCAAGTAATAAATTGCAGAAAGTAAATAACACAAGTCTTTATAGTGGTATCTAAAGGTGGCGTAATCCTTCAACTAATCCACTTCGGCCTTTCTCAGACCTAGAATCCACTAAAACAGATAATTGAGGTAACCTTACAAGTATCTTCTCTCGATTCCTAAATACACTAGGTTCCCAACCAAGTGTTCCCCCTGAGTTATTCCCCGGCTTTCTCAGCCAAGTACTTCCTGTACTCAGAAACCTTTTGAGCTATTCCTTAGTTTCCCCAACTAAGTACTTCCTATGCTCAGTAACCTTGGAGTTATTCCTTAGTTTCCCAAACTAAGTACTTCCTGTACTCCACGCCGATTAAGGTGTTGGTTAAGGTAGTTTGTCAGGTGAGCTTCTTTAATAACTTGTTCAGTTATGCAGATAGATCAATGAATCAAGTATACTTAATACACTTTTCAATGTATGGTATCTTGTTCTTTACTGAACCAAGTCTATGATAAGTGTTCAAGAGAATGAATCTCAGATATGAAATCTTAATTCAACTCCTTCACAAATAACAATGCTTGTTAAGGATCAGGACACTTAGAACTTTTGTGCTACTTAGAATCAAGAGCTTTGGTCGCAACAGAAAGCTTGAAGGTAAGTAGTATGCTTGAGAGAGCTTGTGTGAGTGTTCAGTGTTTTTGGTGTAAGTTCTGTGTGTGTGTGTTCTCAAGCATTCTAAGTGTTAATATTTATAGATGAATTTGAGTACCGTTTGAATAGTATCCGTAAGGCTTAAATCAAATTCAAATTATTGATATCTGAGTATAGTACTGTTGCACGTTTGTCTTCTTCTTCAGAGACTACCGTTTTTGTTCAGACATTTCTGTCCGCGCATTTAATGCACTGTACTATACTTTGTCATGTAATGCCAACGGAACTATGCATGCTTTCTGAAGCTTTGCACGTCCTTTTCCAGAGATTATCACAACTCCATATATCACTTGTTAAAAATATATTATTTCCTGGAAACATAATCTTTATCCAAGGTATCTGAGTGTAGATATCTGTGGGCACTTTTCCTCGTTCAGAAACCTTGTATTCTCATATATATTTTGCAACACTTGTTTATTGAAACACTTGTTTCTTCAAGATATCTGGACATCGGTATCTGATAACCTTTGTCTTCAGCAAGTTTGAGCAGTCTTCAAATCTTCAAATCCGTTGAACTTCTCCTGCTGGATGCCTTCTTCCTGTTCTTCTTCAGAAAATAAAAATTACATTCAGATACCTAACATCCTATACAAGATTTGCTAGACTATCATACTTAGTGATTTTCCTCTTTTACAGTGTTCAAGTGAACCAAGAGTACTAACCACCTTTCTGAGCTAAGATAAGTCATTAGGTTGCTGATCAAAATCTAAACAGATATTCCTAACAGGATTTTAGCGACGAATCGCTATGGATTAGCGACGGATTGAGCGATTTGCTCAATCCGTCGCTAATTAGAGACGGATACTCTAATTAGGTTGATTAAAAATTAAAAAAAAAAAGGATTTAACGACGGATAGGGCTATCTGTCGCTAAATCTGTTTAATAGCGGGGCAGTAGCTTCTTCTTCCCCATTTATGTTCTTCTTCTTACTTTCTTCCCCAAATCGCCATTTTCGCCCAACCACCAAACTCCGGTCAAAACTCCACAATTCTGGCCAATCTTGGACTCTTTTCGAAACTCGTTGAACAAGGAATTCGGGTGACCATTCAATTTCATCTTTCTTCGACTATTTTTTCCGTAATTGAAGGTATTAGTCTAAAACCCTTACTTTGTTAAATTTGAAATTTTTTTCTAATTTCAACTAATTTGTGCAATTGTTGTTTATGAAGTTTCTACTAGCTAGTTTAGCTTATATTAAGTAGTGGGTTAAGCTTGAGGTTGTGCAATTGATAGATTTACTGTGAAATTGAATTGTTAGTATCATGTTTGGAGGTTTGTAAGTATGTAGGGTATTTAAATTGATATTTTCGTACATGTAGTAGGATTAGGAAGATTTGGTTGAGTGTTTGAATACTGGTTGTAGTATAATTGGCTCGTATTAACTTAGAAAGAATTACTACTATTTTAATCTACAATTTGTAATTTTAATATTTAAATGGAAATTTAAAATTTATAAAAATAAATTTTAAACGTAAAATGCATGTAATTCATAAAATTTTAAACGTATTATAATTAACAATGTAATTATAGACCAGGAATTGCAATTGTAATGAAATTCAATACGTAATGTGTATAGTTATAAATTGATGATAATACCAAGTCTTTGTGATTTATTACGAGTTAAATGTATATGTTTTACATGTAGTTGTATACTAACACATTTTTTTTGTATTTGTGCATGTTTTGGCAGATGCCGCGACGTAGGATACCTACATACGTGCCTCCCTCATGGAGTGGGTTGCCTTGTGGTAGCCAGGCGGAGGGTAGTCGAGCAGGAGTTTCATCCGGAGAGCAGTTTGAGGGTCAGAGCAGCCAGTCTGCGGTTCTTGAGACCCCACTTAGTTCGAGCAGGGGCTCGACATCGGTCTGGAATAACTTATCAGATGACGGGTGTCCCTACATCGAGTATACACCCGGAGTGATGTGGCAGGGGAAGCCTGTGTTGTTCCCCAACGGCCCATCGAAGTAAGTATTATGCATTTGTATATAGAACATAACTTAAGATAATTTATGTCACATCATTGTTGTACTATACTAATTAATATTCGTTTCTTGTATTTTATACATTGATAACAGGTTTTGGCCTGCCGATGCTTCTAGAAAACTAAGTGATGCAATCAAGGCCAAGAGGGAGATCCCGGGCGGCGAGAAGTGGTCGAAGATCTTGGACCGCTAGAAGGCAGAGTACTTTGATGAGTTGCGGGTAAGTTTAAATTTGACATTACTTTATTTGTTGTTTTAATAGTTGTTTTAATGTGAGTGGTATGTTAGCCACTATATGTGAGTGGTATGTTAGCCACTGAACTTGGGTGATATGTTAGTCACCATTGTGTTAGTAAATTTTAGGACAATATGAGTGGTATGTTAGCCATTGAACTTGGGTGATATGTTAGTCACCATTGAATCTGTTGTGTTATCTTATTAAATTGTTGTCTTTATTTACGTTATGTAATTTGGATGTTGTGTGGAATTGTTGTAGAATACCTACTTCATTCCCAATGCCTTGGTTCCCCGGCTGTGGCCTGTCTTCGAGACACTGGGCTCAGATTTGTATAGGAAGATGATTAGCGACGTTAAAAGAAAAGGCAAGAGGCTAACATGGATGGGAGAGGACGAGTGGGAGCGTTGGTTGGAGTACTGGATAAGGAAGGAGAACATTCAGGCTGCGGCCCAGAGCAGAGAGCACCGGCTGACTGAGCCGTATGATGGTACCGGGGTGGCCAGGCACCACTATGCGTCGTGAGCAGTGGTTACGGATCACCGTATAGCGTTTAGTGTACATCTTATTTGTCCGTTTATTCGTACATGTGTTTTGTGTTAATTTCTACATACTTACTAGCTAACTGTTTGCATATATATGTTTTTCAGGCGGAGGCTGGGGTGGAGAAGACCGCGCTACAGCACTTTAAAAGAGCCAAGCTGAAGGACGGCATATGGGTGGACAGACGGTCCAAGGCTATTGCGGTACGTTTCTTTTGTTAAGGTTCATATTTGTGGAGTACTTATAAGTTATTTTGAAAACTGTAACTCATGGTATGTACTTTACGATTTCAGGCTGAGGTGGAGAGGAGGATCGCCGGTCGAGAGCTGACAATTGAAGAAGAAAACAACATCTTCTTATCCGTCAACCCAATGGATGACAAGGGTCGAGTATATGGATTGGGGAGTTACGGCCCTGAACTGGCTAGTCCTAGCGACTCAGCATCCTAGCAATCCAGAGCACCATTTTTCACACAGGAGCAGGTCCAGGAGTTGGTGTAGGAAAAGGTGCAGGAAAGGGTCGATCCTTTGCAAGAGCAGCTAGCTAAAACCCAGGAGGATTACTGGCAACTCCAGCTGCGGATGGAGGCTTTCATGGCCATGTACCCACCACTGCCCCCGTCACAAGATAGTTAGTTTGGACTTGTGCTTTTCTGCCACTTAACTTCTTATTTTAGCCTATGTATGGATATTTAATTTAATTATGGATAATTTATATTCGTCGAATGCTTTCTGTTAATTAATACAACTTAATTATTTTGGATTTATTATCGTAGATTATATTTGTGAAACAGGTGAAATATGAAAACAGGCATCAAAATTTTAAAAAAAATAAATAATCTGCAAATTTAGAGACGGATAAATTATATGTCTCTAAATCTGTATTTAATTTATTATAAAAAAGGGGTAATCCGTCGCTAAATAGCGACGAACAATTATCCGTCTCAAATATGGACAGAATTATGGAATTAAAAAAAATAAAAAATACCTTGTTAGAGACGGATAAGTATCCGTCACAAAAAGGTCAACGAATTTATCCGTCGCTAAATAGAGACGGATTAATTCTCCGTCGTTAAATGGATTGTGACGAGCAAAAACACGACGGGGTTATTATCCGTCGCTACGAATTTAGCGACGGATCGCTCACTGTTTAGCGACGGATAAACAGTTTGTTTTTTTTGTAGTGTTAAGACTTTATCTGTCCCGCACTGGTGCTTACGGTTTACTTAACAGATGGTCTCCCAAGGTAGAACAACAGTGTTGAATTAGAGTTCTAGCACTCGAACTTTAATTCCGATGAATTAATACAATAAAGGCTTTTTGAGTGAGTAGAAAATTCGAATCTGGGAGTCTATTTAAAATATCGAAGAGTTGAGTCTGATAGGTGTGACTTTTCACGAACAGGTCTCTGAAGAGTTGTTTTACAACAAACGCATCTATTTAAAACAAAACTATTCAGTTCACACCCCAAGCGAATGGACTGAAACCATTTCGCTGAAGCCCATTCCGAACAGATACAACTATTGGACTTTTTGTTCAGACTTTTCTTATTAGGCTTAACCAACTGCAGTAGGTTTCTGGCCCAAAAAGATTATAATCAACTTTAGACCGCGAACCCATGACCGGCTCCTGGCGGTGCCAGGCGAGCGCGCTAGGTTGAACGGTGGAGCCATCTAGCTCCTCCCCCCTTCCAAAACCATGGGTGTGCCTTGGGGCCCAAACCCTTAAGCAAGTTTTGGACTTATATGTAGTTCCTTATTTCTCAATTTTAGCCATGTGGGACTTCTCCCATTCCAACTCTTGGCATTCCACAATAATCCATTAACCAACACACTTTGAGCTTCAATTACTCTTTCATCTTTCAATGAATTTTAGTAATTCTTTCTCAAGTGTCATCTACTACTATAGTAGATTATACACGTTTGAGGAAACTTCATTTCCAACGTGTGGGGCCCTTTTGGTTGAGGTGCAAAGTCATGGGCTAGCCTCTTTGGTGACTAAAATTCTAACACATAATCCCTTAGTTAATGTATGTGATAAACCATGTGTGTGTAAATTGAATTAATGTATTAATCATGTTGCATTGGTCACTCGTTTGCCATGCGAGTTGGTAAACGCAGTGCAAGTTAATCTATGAATGCGTGTTTTATGGAAGCACTTGTGTAAAAATTTAAAAAAGATCACCATGTATACGATCCGCGATGCGATTTCGCCCATCAACACATGGCCGCTGCTAGTGGGCCTTTCCACATAGTCGAGGTAGTTTTATCTTGTCCTCGTGTCACAGTTGGTTCACTCCCATTCGATTTTCAAACCGTCCCCAGTTATAAATAAATTTTGTTAAAGATTGCGGGATTTTCTAGTGTTAGATAAGGTTATACTTAATCTAATGTTATATATCATTGTACTTTCAATCTCAACCATTCAAATTAGTATGATTCAATCTGAACCATTAATTCAAATACAACTCGATACCACTAACCATATGGGCTGGACCAGGGGAGCCGGCCCTGGCTGAATTTGGGCCCAAATAAATAAACCGGACGAGCCATTGAATCCGAGCCCTAACCAGACCGGTCCGGTTTTGATTTAATAAATTTGAACCAAAATTAACATTTATAGGACTTGAACCCAAGACCTCTTGAATGGATAAGAAAGAACCAACCAACTAGACTAATGATAAACTTAGTACTTGATTGTGATGTGTAATTAATATTAATAATGTTCCCTGCAACTATTGTTGCTGTTGTTGTTAACATAAATTTCACAATCACGATCTTCTTTTTCCTTAAAAAAGAGAGAGCTATGATAATGTACATTCTATCTATTTTGAACATAATAATTTTAAATAAATAAATAAATATGTACATGTAATTTGATTTTAGTGTTAAACGGTTGGTGGACTTAAGACCATAGCCATTTAATATTTTAGATAATATACTTGTATATACTAAGCTATTTCGAATGTTACAAATTTCAAGTAAATGAGAATATCATTAATATAATGTTAGTAATAGTATTACTAATTTTTGTTATTAATTACAAATTGTGTAAATGTACTAGGTTTAGTTAAACAATTATTAAACTCTATAACTTAGATTTTCTTAGAATCTTAGTTCATAAAATTATTTAAAAAATATTAGTAATTATCAAATTTGTTATTAATTATTAAGATGATTACTAATTATATTATTATTTATGAAAATGTATATGTGTTTATTGAGCCATATACATGGTTCGCCAAATTAAATTTTAATATTTCTATTTAACTAAGAGCAAACTATCAAAAAAGTAGTTACCTGATCTCATGTATTAGTAGTTTGATCTTGTATTGGCGAACATGCGCTCTTTATCAACTAGACCGACAAACTAGCCCATCAAGGCTACGACCCAATTCATGGTCCATTAACGAGTCATGACTTGGTTGATGGGTTAACCAAACCCTGTCACTTGCTGATTCAGTAAGTCAATCGGCCCTTGGCTGACAGACTAGCTAACTCACCTTGCATGACGCATGATTGACTCTGTCAATCTGTACTTGACTGACTGACTAGCCAACTCGCCTTACTTGACTGACTCAGTCAGTTAGTAAGCAATAAGTTGGAAACGACTATTCCAACTATGCGAGACACAGTTTAACGTAACCAACTTAGTAAGGTCCAACGGCCTCACCCGAGATTCGCGGGCAGACTCCAACGATGGATGAACTATATAGAGAAGAGTGGGGAGACGTGGAAGGACATCGCATTCTGACTGCAACAAACCCTAGCAATCATTCTCTCATGCCTCCATCTCTCACAAGCTCTCTGATCAACGCTTTCAGTCGTCCGCCATCATCCACCATCGTTCACCATCATCCACCATCATTCACCATCGTTCACCGCCGTCCACCATCATCCATCATTGTCCGACGACTACCGTTTAACTCCCTCCAACAAGGTCAGCTAGCCTCTCGCTGGTGTTCATCCATACTATGCCGAATCGACTCAACCAACAGGATAAGTCGATTCCCGTCACCATCCCTCTCTCTATCTCTTTCATTCACTACATTGTCTGCCAGTCATCTAACTTGAGCGTCGGAGTCCCTTCGGTCGACACCACACCGGTGTCACCTTGGAACCTTACGTCCATGTTTGCTATTATTATCTTGCAGGTTGCTGGTGCCCCTCAATTTCTAACCCTAATTTGATTTTAGATTTCTTAGCGTCTACATATATGTATATATGTACGTATATATATATATATACATATCTATACATATGTACGTACATATATATACATATACATATACATATACATACATACATACATACATATATATTGGCGGTGTCTCATTCTAGAGTACCTAAAAAATCTTTTACCCTGATAAAGTACTAGAAATAGTGAATAAAGTAGGAGATATATTTTCTATTTAAGGGATGGAAAGTTGAAATTGGGACGTCTCAAAATGGAATGCGGGAAGTTGAATTCGGGACATATAAAGTATATTAGAATTAATATTGAAGTATTTAAAAAATATCAAAATAATGAATGTATTGAGAGCAAGCATGTTTAATGGAAGCAATATTGTGTATATTAACAGTTACACTATCTACTTGGTATGAGTTCTTTTGGTGAGAAATCAATAACAAATTAACTTACTCGGGCTTGCGTTAAGGGTGGGCAATATCATACCAACAACTGAGATTGCATCTATTTTATATTGAGAGCAGTCGTATTTACTGGTGTGTTTTCATACTTCATTTTAGTATAAGCACAATTACTACCAATACAGTAAAATTTGGTTCCCGTTTAACATCGACCTAAAAATATGCATTCACCATTCACTTGTAAGTTATTCATTGAATTCATACAAGAAATATAAAGTAAAGTTAAAGAAGACTAGGGTAGTTCTTACAGTAGTTTTTTAAATATCTTTTATAGTAGTAGTTTAAGTGCTTTTGTGTTTTTCAAAAGAATCATAAGTAGTTTTTTAGTGTTTTATATTACAACTTCACGCAACTTCTGCGGAAAAAGCGGTGTAGGAAAAGCTAAGAAGCAATAGTCGCTTCTATCTGCTTTAAGCAGGTAGTAGATTTTTTTCTAATTAAAATCAACTATTAAATTAATTTTTGCAAACAGTAAAACTTATGCTTTTACAACTTTAAGCTGTTTTTTATATAATATATCAAACACTAATGACTTTTGCTTAAAATCAACTTTAATCAACTTTTAATAAAAGTAGACAAAAAAGCACTAGTAAAAGCATTTGCAAACACACATTTCATTTTAGTATAAGCACAATTACTACCAATACAGTAAAATTTAGTTCCCGTTTAACATCGACCTAAAAATATGCATTCACCATTCACTTGTAAGTTATTCATTGAATTCATACAAGAAATATAAAGTAAAGTTAAAGAAGACTAGGGTAGTTCTTACAGTAGTTTTTTAAATATCCTTTCTAGTAATAGTTTTGCTTAAAGTTCACTTTGGCTCAAAGCACATATTTACAAATTACTACACCATATGTTTTATTAAAAACTTAAAATATGCTCCCGCAAACACCATTTAATTTATACTCCTTTTAACAGATTCCGCAAGCATGCTGGATTGTCTGTGCCACCAGTGGCGGAGGGAAGGGAGTCCAGTGGGAGCACTGCACCCTGAAGATTTTAGTTAGAATATTATACTACTCCCTCCGTCCCAAACAATAATGTACATATTCCTCTTATATACGTCCCACGAAACTAGTTTCATTCCAAAAATAGCAAAAAATACACCCACTAACTCCCACTAACTCAATTATCTTTCTTACTTTTTCCATTCTTTATCATTATATATCTTATCTCTCATACCTTTTACATTCTTTATCATTTCTCTCTCCAACAACAAACAATAAACAATTGATTTTCTTAAAAATAGCGCCGGAAAGTAATGAGACTAATTCTTTAGGACGGAGGGAGTAATATTTACACATACATAAAGGAAATTTATGGTTAGGTTGAGTGGTGAGTGCTCCAAGTTTTATATTGAGACACTCGGGTTCGACTCTCTGAAGTTTCAATGTGTACTAATTATTGCCTTTTTTCTAATCGACCCTCTAATGTTTTCATTTTCTACATTTCTAAAATATATTTAATGGCCTAACACACAATATTATTTTATTGTTCTGTTCATTTATATTCCAGTACATATAGATTTCTACTAAAATAATAAAATTATAATGTACGTAATAAATATAAATGAAATAATATTATGATTTGAATTGATTTCAACTATTAAGTGGATCATAATTCATAGTAACGTCATAGTTCACCCGTTCAAGTAGTTAAAAATTAATTTTAGGGTATGAAGTAATATAATTATTTGTAAATATTGTTACCTGGGAAAAATTCATTTTTGGTACCTTAAGTTGTGACCGTTCAATTTTGGTACCTTATATTTCGTATTTGTCCAATTTTGGTACTCCGTTAGTCAAACTGAACGGAACCGTTAATTTTAACCAAATTAGCGTGAATTAGACGATTTTCCGTCAAAGTCGACGCGTGAACTACACACGCTCTTAATAAAATATTAATAAATTTTAATTAAAATAATTAATTCATTTATTAATATAAAAAACCAAATTATAAATATTTTTTATTAAAAATATTAATATTTTAAATTAAAAAGTACTGTCACAACCGACACCGTAACTGTTACAACTTTCTGGAATAATTCCTTAGTAACTGTCACAATTTTAATTAAAAAATATTAATATTTTTAAAAAAATATTAAAATTTTAATTAAATAATAATACTCTTTTGATTTGTTAAATTAAAAATGAATTAATTTTTTAATTAAAATTTATTGATATTTTATTAAGAGCGCATGCATTCACACGTCGGTTTGACGGAAAATCGACTAATTCGCGTTAATTCTTACTAATTCGGTCAAAATTAACGGTTCCGTTAAATTAGACTAACAGAGGATCAAAATTGAACAAATATGAAATATAAAGTACCAAAATTGGACGGTCACAACTAATTAAGGTACCAAAACGATAACTGTCACAACTGAAGGTACCAAAAATGGATTTGTCCCCTACCTCTAACCTTGCCCAACTGAAGAAGGAAAATCTACATTTCATATTAGGATATATATTGAATTTTATTTTAAAATCAATTTTACACTTAACAAGTTGTAAAATTGATTTTTTTTATATAGTTTAAGTTCTGAGGAGAAGGTAATTTTACAATTGTTGAAATCTATTTTTTTCTTCATAGGCTCAAAGAAAAATAAAATTGGGTGACTATACAATAACATAGAAACATATGTTTTTCAACTATTTTTTTGTAATTAAAAAATATTGTTCACGATTTTAAATAGTAACTATAATTTTTCATGAAAAATTATTCTATTGAATCAAATTGTAACCCTGCTAAAATTTTCTCCTCGATTCGTCATTGGTGCCGTGCGTGTCATTGTATTCAGATTTCTACTCGCTTCCAATGCATCACCACGGTAACTTACAGTGGCGAGTTGAAATCGGAACCATAGACTACAGTTACGAGTTTCGAGTTCAGAATCCGGCTCAGTTTCGGCAGGTGTACTAAAGGGGAATAGATTTCTAGGATCAATTACATATACCCCCGATAGAAGCCTCCATTGCAGATAAAACCCTGTTAGTCAAACAATTACAAATGGGTCCTTTTGGCGAATTAAGTGTTGACCGATTATAAGTTAGTTTCGATAATTGGCAAAACAAACACGGCCTTAACCCATTCTTCTCCTTTTTAGGTTTTAATATACACACACCAAAACACACACACCCGCCAAAACCACTTCACGTCTTCTTCTTCCTCACCAACTCGTAATCTGCCATGAAAATCGAAAACTTCCATTAACTAACAAAATTCGAACTGGTTCAAGGTATTATTGCACGCTATTGGCCGTAATTCATCATCGCGCATCTTCGTCTATGACAATCGAAGCTCGACGGTGAGGTTAGGTTTATTGGCTTGGTGAAATTTTGAATTTTTTTCGTGTTTTCTTACTTATTCATGTACGTATTCATCATGGCTATGCACAATTTTGTGTCTTTTACTGTTGGGTGTGTTTGTAGCTTTCTGTATTATGATACCTAGGGTTTATCTGTTTTTTTTTTTTTTTTTTTTTTTTTGGCATTTTGATTGAATGGTTTGTTTGTGTGTTTATGCTTTTTACAGTTACAATGGGTGTCAAATTCGACATTAGGATGCACCTGGGTAAAGAACAATTCATGCTTGTTGATGTTAATCCAAAGGGTACACATATAACAAATTGTTTAAGGATGTTGAGAAATCTGTTTTGGTGAATGTGGATACTGAAGGTACTCTGTTCTTTTCTATGGTGGCTTATGTTGAATCTTCATTTGAGACAGTAGAGATTGTAGATAATGATTCAGTTAAGTTAATGTTTGAGAAAAATATGGTTAACAAGGAAATTAATTTGCATGTGAGTGTTGAGACTGCGGTGCCTTTAGCAATTGATATGTCATGTACTAAAAAGAAATATAGGGGTCGTCTTGATGTTGAGTATATGCCTCTCAATGGAAATGAAGAACATCCACCTGCTAGGAGAAGGCTGTTTAGGTATAGAAAGTGCAAGTAATATATCTAACTGTTCTTATAATTGATGCATTTGTTTGGTTATTTTCCTATTCCTAGCTAACTGTTTTTGAATTATCTACTTGCAGGTGTCTTGGATGATGAAACATCCTTCATGATCAAGACATATAATGGGGTGCATAAGTGTGTAAGGAAAGTTGATCAAACATAAGCAGATTCCAATTGGTTGTCTACCAAGCTACTTGAACCATTGAGGGAGAATCCAAATCTAAGTGCTGAGAAACTGGAACCTTGGGTTAATAAGAAGCTTGGGATAGTGGTTCCCTACATGAGAGTATATAGGGCAAGGATGAAGGCCATTGAGGTATTAGGAGGCAACTCAGAAGAAGCATTTAAGATCTCACCTAAGTACATAGAAATGCTACTAAGGACTAATTCTGGTTCAGTTGTTGAGATGGTGGTTAAACCTGTCATTGACAGGCCTCCACTATTTCAGAGGTTCTTTTGATTGTTGAACTGCTATGTTGAATTGTTATTAGTTTGGTATATGTTGAGTTAAGGATTGCTATGTTGAATTGTTATTGAATTGCTATTGGATTGGTTTGGTTTGATTGTAGACTGTGAATGCAAGTGTTGGGGATAAAAGGCCTAGAGGTGTGGTGTCAGAAGAAGAGGAAGATGTAGGTACTGCCAGAAATGGTAGAGGAAGGGGAAGGACTGGATCAACTGCAGATGGAAGTGTCAGGAGTAGAGGAAGGGCAAGTTCAACAGGAAGGGGTAGAGGGAGGAATGGAACAAGAGGAAGGGGGATAGGTAATGGAGGTTCAACTAGTGGCAGAGGCAGTGGAGGATCAACTAGTGGTAGAGGAGGTACTAGACCTTGGTTTGGTCAATTTTTTTTTAGAAGGTTGTGATACTTAAATGCGATAGAAACAAGAAATACGCCCGGGAATTCCGCTTAACTTTTATACTTTTATAGTCTGTGTTGTTTGGAGCAACACTCGAATGAAAGCCTTTCTCTCCCAGCCTCTTTGTTTTATTTCATAAAGCAAAATCGAGGATATAAATATAAATATAGTTAGTACCAACAATAACTTACTCACTTTCATATGAAAGGACTCTTAATTAATTAATTAGTTGATTGGAAAGTACATGTTTTGATGTTCTTGTTGGATGATTTGTTTAGTTGAGGCTGCTACTTATTTTGCTACTCATTTTGTATTGAAAACTAAGTTCAATACAAAGTAGTATTCATATCTTATTACATCTACTCAAATGCTCTTACAATCTGCACTATAAGATACATAGCAAACAACAACAAGTTTAGGCAGACAAGTTGCCTAATTCTAATGTATTTGTCTTCATTGTGCTCTACTTTGTTCTTTTGTCTTCTTTGCACATTTTCCACAACTTGATCATTTGTAGTTGAAACTCTTGTAGCTTGGTTTTGCATATCAACTTGATGTCGTGGTTGCACAAATTCACACAACAGTTCTACATGCATGATATCTTCCCTTCTTGAGTTTGCACGTCTTCTTTTTCTTGACACCATTCTGACCAACCATGTATTGGACAACGCCAATAAAATCTTCCCTCGTCACGTTCAGACTTCATAACGGATAGAACAGTACGCTTACGACAAATTGAATTCTTACAAATCGGACGAATAACAACACTAGCCGGATCTTCACTTGAAGCCATATTTCACATATACAATTTTTACTCAGCAAAAAACAGCACAAAGGACCAAAAATAGTGTATAAATAGGCCTCCAATAACCTCCAACGGCTAGTTTTTTTTAAAAAAATAACGGCTATATTTCAATTGCATATGACAGCCTATTGTTCTATATCAATTACATATGAGTCCTCATGTGCCTTGCACGTGACACCCACTCCTTAAGTCTGTTTGGTCGATTCTGAAATCTGATAATGGACCAGGGGTAAAAAAGAACTTTCCACGTTTTAATCCACCAAAAGTCAAATTCGTGGACTTGAGTGTAATTAGATTGTATCTAACAGGGGCTTCGCTGGTATTGTTGAACTAACAGGGATCCATCTGTAATTAGAAAATCTAGCAGGGGTCAGATGTAATTTGCCCAGATTTCTATTAATTGAAGCATAGAAGGAGGACAAATCAAAATCCACCAAGAAAAATGATAAGCAAGGAAAAGGGCGAGTTTAGTGGGAGGATGTGGAAGAAGCTAGGTAGCGTTGAGTAGCACGGAAATGAAATACTTTAATTTACACAAATTAAATATCTTCTCACACATCTCAACATGTTGTTTTACAATAGTCCAATGAATACTCTGATAATTATACTCCACATTTAAAAGTCAAGGGATCATATTGCAACATAGCAGAGATCTGGTGTAAATCACAAGCATTAAAATTTTAGGGGCATATCTCTTTTTTTTACCTTGAATTTAATTTCAAACATAGTGATTGTTTGGCCTGGCATACGAATTTAACATTTTAATAGTAATTGAACTTTAATTGAATTTTGAAAGTTTGTATTTGGGAAAAGTGATGTATATAATTAGTAGTTTTTAAGGTGATTTGATTGTTTTTAAGATTAATTGATTAGTTTATGATTTAATGTTGTCATAATAAATGAAAAAGTAAAGTAACAAAAAATAGTAGGTAGAGATAAACTTTAATTGAATTGTGAATAGTAAGTGGATTAAAAATGGATACTATTCCGACTTGATTAAAGTCATATGTCAAACAAGATAAAGTGTGTAACTCAACTAAAAATAATCTATAGTTGTTTGCCAACCATCAGTTACTCACTCACTAGCGAAGTCATTCCCACCTTTGAGATCGATCGGGGATCGAGCCACCTAAGTGATGATGGTGAACGAATCAAAGGTTGGTAAATGCAATTCCATTAAGAAATTTGTAGAACCTTTTTCCGATCTTTAACTACAAATTACTCCTAAACAATTGTTATACCCTTAGTCCATACGAGTTGTCCAAATGTACAGTGTAACTATTAAGGTGACCCGAATTATGCTAAATTGCTATAAGTTGGTGTTTTTTCATATCAATACTCACTCCGTTCGCAGAATTTAATACATTTGTCATTTTTAACCGTCTCACAAAACTTCATACATTATTTAAAAAAAGAAGCTACCCACAACTAATAAATAATAAAAAATATTATTTTTACACTTCATTACACATTTCCCAACAAAAAATACATTTTTCCACCCCTTTTATAGTTTATTATTACTTTAACTTTTTATCTGGGACGAAGTGAGTATTATATATAGATTTTTTGGAGGGGATTTTGTTATATTTTATTCCATTAAAATTAGGATTTATGTGATGTGAAAAATATGATAGATGTAAAATGGTTTTTTTTTTTTTAACGGTTAAAGTTATCAAGGAAAGTCAGTTTTTATTAGGAGGGGGATTATTTTAATTTGACCCTAGGCTCCTCCCTTGTTTTGATATATTTCATCTTTCTAACATATGTCAACGAGTGGTCCCACTTGGCCGCTCCGCGTGCCTGTGGAGGACCCCACATAAGTCAGCACATGAGAGCGACGTGACGGAGTTGAGATTAACTGATTCATCAGTGTTAGTGGCGATCTGATTTATTTACAATTACAAACGTGCATATTCTATAGAAAAAAACAAGGGAGTTTAAACTTTAAACTACATTTAGATATATTCATTCACTCATCCATTCTTATGGATCTTGACTCAGTTGTTTCCTCGATCTCATCATTACTTGTCCTCTTTTTTCTTTAACCACGGCTTCACTTAACTTAGGGCTAAAATACCACCAGAGTTTGTCTACCAGTTTTTTCTAACATGAGGTAATTTTATTAATAATTCTACGTATAAAGCAGATTAATTGCTATCTACTCGTTCACATATCTTGTAAGGGGATCATGCAAATAACATATAAGTTGGATAATCATCATACCTTAACAAAATCTTTTAAAGGGACGATTGACCAAATTAATAAAAATATACAAAATCACTCCATCTCAACACCAAAACATACAAACATCACTCTTCCAAATCTTTATTTATGATTGCAAGCAAACTCGATATTGCATCCTAAACGGATAGAAAAATGTTCATCATTTCATCTAATGAGTTTAGACATTTATTTAGCTTTGGCCGAGATTCTTTATGGTATTACATGCGTCTCGTTGGTATGATATTGTCGCTTTGAATGGGCATGATTTATTTTTTTGTATTTCCAAAAGGTCTCATAGCATAGGAGAGTGGTGATCATCGTATATACTATTCACCACAACTGCTTTTTAGCGATGTGGGATGTTACATATACTATGGTTTGCATGGATTGCATAATAAATCTCGTGGTTGAGTGAGAGTGTAGGAAGACTTCTATTTGAGGTCCCTTGTTCGATAACTAGTGTGTCCTATATATTTTCTTTTTTTAATATTCTTTTTTTCTGGTTTGGTCCCTTTTCTAAGTAAATTCATTGGTCCCCTCCATATTTTCAAAATACCATTTTATTTAGTTTGTTTTTGGACTTCATCTATAAGAACTCTAAAGTTAAGTGTGCATGTTCTGAAACAACTTTAGGATGAGTGACCAACCGGAAAGTCTCTCTGTGCGCACACGAGTGATGATGTACTATAGAGTGTGTGGGAAGTACTTGTGTTGGTATAGTGGGGCCAACACATCACTCGAAAAGCAGTCCATTAATAACCACATCGGTCCAAATGGTCGCTACCCGTAAAGGGATGGGGCGCTACAAATAGTATCAAAGTCGAACATATCCAAAACCTGCGAGGAGTGTGCGGTTGGTTTAGGTGCAATGAGGACGTTGCACAATTTAAGAGGGGTGAACGCCCAAATTTTAGAATAAGTTTCAGAGAGTTTAAAGGGATCATGAACGATACTCACACCAACAAGGAGCTCATTCCTTTTTTGTAAATCCATCAATAAGAATTTTATAGTTAAGCGTGCTTTCTTTTGAGCTAGATAACAATTTTAGGAAGAACAAACATTAACATAGCTGAACTTTTAGCCTTAAGAACTGGTTTATTGCTAGCCATAGCAGGAAAAATACCTAGAATTATTATCCACACTGACTCCATGTATGTTCACTCTTGTTTTCACGGGGAGAGAGTAGCACAATGGCAAGAGCAACACCTACTACAAGACATCATGGAAGTGGCTCAGCAATTTGAGGATGTGAAAGTAACTTATGTATACCGGAAACAAAATGGAGTTGCAGATAAGCTAGCTAGCTTAATCTGCAAGTTCTCCGGCTTTTCATCAGGATGTAGAAGGAACTAGTATGACTTTAGAAGTAGTTGTTAAAGTCTAGGACATTTGCCCGACTTGGTTAATGGACCTTGTAGCTTTTGATAGATCTAACTGTTTAGCCCGCCGACTTGTGGCATCTAATGGGGCTCCTAATGTAAACGTTTTACTGTTTCTTAATGCTATTTTGGCTTTAAAAAAAAAAAGAAAAAGAAAAAAACACCCATGGAGAAACTAACATATGGAGGGATTAAAAAAAATCAAATAAACTACTCTATTCATCCCGCAGAAATGTATACAAAAGTCTATATATCACTTAAAAAAAGAAGCTACATACAATCCAACAAATAATAAAAATGTTACTATTACAATTAGTACAAAATTTCCCCCAAAAAGTACAACTTTTACCCATTTTTCATGTTGTATAATTTATTTTAAATTTTCACGTAAAATCACGCGTCAACTTTAATGTATAAAATTCTTCAGGACGGAGGGAGTAGTATGTATAGATCCATTTATAACATTTCAATGGTCCATGATGTTTGTTTAAATTTTTATTTGGTATTCTTCAGGACGGAGGGAGTAGTATGTATAGATCCATTTATAACATTTCAATGGTCCATGATGTTTGTTTAAATTTTTATTTGGTATTTTAAATAGTTGGTCTCTCTAGAGACGTACTCCCTCCGTCTCAATTTCATACTTTCCACTTTTTTTGTTTGTTTATTTTCATCTCAACTTCTGATAATTTTTTTTTTGAAACAACAAAAATATATGAATTAATCAACGCAAAGGTTACACGAGTACAAAAAATGCTCAAAGATTACACCTCTCACCCATCGAGATAAAACCAAGACCTATACATCAATAAATGAGCCCTTACTCAAACTTTCTCATCTACACCTTTATATCCTACTACGTACTATTATTTTATTCGCTTTATCATATACATTTATTCATTATAACTATCTTTTATAAATTATCTTAATTATTTAATAATTCCTTCATTTCAGAAAAAAGTGTTACGTTTCTTATTCTGCGATTATTTGTTTAGCGTTTGATTAAATTCTTTCTTAAACGATATTAATAAATAAAGTATTAAAATTATATAATGAAAATTTAGTAATTAAATTTTTATTATATGATTTTATTAAATTAATTACTATTATCGTTTATGAGTAATTTGTGGTCAAACTCGAAGATAATTGACCGGTCAAAGTCAAAATTTAACAATTTTCTGAAATGAAGGGAGTATTAATTTGTAGACTGTGACAAGCCCATGAGATTTTGTGTTCGAGACGAAGGTAGCATATGAATCACAACTCACAAGAATTGAGCCGTGATGTACCGAAATGAAGTGGTTTTCCAGCTATGACGCAAGAATGACAAACGGCATATGTATAGAAAGTGACAAAAAAGAGACAGGTGCACAAACTATGTCGAAGAAGTAGTGATGAGCTTTGGGATAATTTTCTAAAAACATCAATCAAAACATGTCGCACGAACGTACGCACACGGTTGAATAAAAAGAAAGTTTTTGAGGGGTCAAAATCAGAATATATTTCAACTGAAATTGAATGAATATTGTGTGTCACTCGATAGCTTCGTAGAAGAAATTAACAAAGGACGAAAGGGGTCAATGCAATTAGAAAAACAAAAGACTTGTTATTCATTTTATTTATTATGGATCAAATTGGCTATTTAATTTAATTAATAATTTCAACTTGGGGTCAATCCGAAAGTAAAGTGGAACTAAACTAGTCATCATCAAATGGTTTACTTTACTTCTCCACACATTCACCAAACTTTGATGTATCGACTTTTATAACAAAAATATAAAAAAGGAGAAGATGCAGCGTAACAATTTAGAACATCAATGTCAAAAGAAAGATTTTTTCTTAAAATCAAATCCACAGTGGACGGAATAACCAAACTGTAAGATAATACTCCCTCCGTCATGTTAATCTATGGAGTACTGTATTACTTTTATGGACATTCTATTAATATATCGACTTTTTTAAAATAATAAAAAAAGAAAAACACAGTGACTTCAATTTCTCTTATACATTTTTCATTATATATCATCTATTTCTCTCTCATCTTTCATACTTTGTATAATCTTTATCATTTCTCTCCCCAACAACAAATAGTTTACTATTCACTTTCTTAATAATGGCATCTAAAAGAAAGTGGACTAATGAAGTGGGACGGGGGAGTACTCCATAACATCAATAGAGTGTGATTGATTTAATTATCTCCAAATTATTCTCTAACGAGAAGGGGTCCCCGACAATACTCAAAGACTCGAACCAACATCACAAATTGTATAAATTAAACTTGCTTACATACCAACACCTATCAACTCACTCCAATGAAATTTAGCACCTTTCTTTACGAACCACTTGACCTCAAGAAATTTTGCGGAGGATATTAGAACAATTTGTGAAAGAACAAAATATGTCTAAAATTAAGTGCTCCGACACATCTAAAACTTACGCAGTTGTAAAATTCCTTAGGCCTAACCCTAACTCTTAGCCCTATCAAACTATCTGAAAATAACTATATCCTATTACTCGCTATTTGAACCAAAGCCAGGTGAAACTTTGTACTTTCTATGAAAAATTCCGTAATTCGACGATGTACCATATTTTATCAATTCTAATATCATCAGAATGTATATGTTTGAATAATAGTATTTGTCTAGCTAGTTAATTATCTTTTTATTATGTGATGACATATCTCACTATTAAATTTAGACCCGTCTTGAAATAATAATGTTAGACCGGAGTTACATATTTGTTTAATTAAGTAACTAGTTGAAATTTGAATCCATGCGTGATTAGGACCTTGCAGCGAAATCATTGTAGTTTCTACTTTGCAGTTAGTAAAAATCAAAATCAATTGGGCATGGAAAATATTTGTTGAGTCAGATATCAATTCATTTGAGCCGTGAAATCGATGTCAACTGAACAATTTTGGAGGTTGACTTGGGTAAAGCTCATTTGTCTTTTTACCAAAGTCTTGGTGGAAGGGTCAATTCTTCTACTGGCCGGCTAGTAGATATTTTTACTGTTGCCATGAACTTTTGCTGTTGATTTTTACTATTGCCATGAACATAATTTTTTTTTATTTTTTATAAAGATTTGGTTTTGCTTTTTGCGTATACTTTTTTAGCAATGGTACATTTGTTGTTTGTTCCGATGCATCCGTATGAATCTTCACTTCACTTGTGTCGTCATTTAGGCTTCCTCTACTATGTTTATACATATTGTAACACGTTCCTTTATTAACAACGTGATTAATTAGTGCTTCTATATAGATTAGTTTTAAGTAGGTATCCAATGCCTGATGGGATTGAAGAAAAAGTATATTGGAGTATTAATATTATAATCTAATATAAATGACTAGATTCTACACCTGTCTACAAGTTAAAACTTTTAGATGAGATGAAATTCTATCATGGTATCAAAGCCTTTGGCTCACGCCCAACCTGTGTTCGAATCTCCACGGAGACAATATCCGTCCCATATTAAATTTTCACTCGAATGACCTGCTTAAAGAGGTTGAAATCGACTACAAGTGCGGGGGAGTATTGGAGTATTAATATAAATGAAAGTTCAAGCTTTTAGATGAGATGAAATTCTATCAAAGTATAGAGCAAGTCTCTTAATAGACGGTCTCTAAATAATTTATCTAGAGACGTACCTATCTTATCAACAAAATCATCGATGTTATTAATCAAAACGTCTATGTTAAAAACATTGATGTTTTTTATATTACAAAATAAATGGATTTCGTTACCAACCTATCTCTCATGAGACTTTGTGAATAGTATATAATATATCCCAACTAACTATAGTCACTCGGTTATTACTATAAAAAAAAACAGTTATTACACCACAATATATCGTTAACCTCTCCAATGTATTCACTTCTCCATTTTAGTAAATGAAAATTGACGTAATTAAATTTACTAATAATAGAATATATATTACCTGACATACAAAAAATTAGTACAAATACTTAATTTTAAAATGTTGGCATTACAACATTTATGAAAAACTAATGTTGTTTAAATATGTTTAATGTTTGTTAAATAGTATTTAAATATGTTAAAATTTATGTGTTCCATTTCACTTATAATTGGACATTTGTACACTAGGAATTCACATGCGTGAAATTTTTTGCTCCCCGAAAATTTAGATTTCGAGATTCAAAAGGTACCACGCGGGTACAATATGTCATCAATACTATAGTATGTTTAATTAGGTTCATACTAAGCTATTTATACAACTTCATTTTATTTGGATATTGTAAAATGCATGATCCAATTTTACTAAACGCAGAGTTATTTGTAATTTGAATAAACACCCTTATTGGATAAATATTAAAAATTACCCATAACTTATTAAAATTACACAATTGATTAAAAAAAAATTGCTAAATACATAAACTTATAAATTCATTATTCTACTACAACATAAAACTAACTTTCAATGCGGGGAGGAGATGGTTTTGGAAATCCGTTTATTAATTTTATGTTTTAATTTTTTAAAATTTTAGTATTTCGCGACTTATATTCCTGACTTCACCACTAAGTGTAAGTACAATTGGCGCCAACAAAAATCGTATGCAATATTTTAAAAGTTCGAGAGGGTATTGTGCTCAAAATTTGGGGGGGGGGGGGGGGGGGGGGTAAAGTGCACAAAACATCAAACTTACCGGGGGCAAAAGCCTTTTTGCCTATCTTTTTGTATGAATGATCAACTCTTGTCATGCATATTAGTAAAATTTTGTCACCGCGATGTGATGAACCGTGACAACTGTTACATTTATCACCACCCATCACCACATGCATTAGTATAAACTATAAGGAATCTTTTGAAGGCATCTCCCATGATTTTGATTGAGTTAATTGTATGATGTGAGATGTTTTAGTTTGCAAATTTACGATCACTTCATTGTCTTCTTCAAATGGTGATGAATGTAATTCATAGACAAGATGGGGAAAGCTGGCAATGGTGACTCTGGTGTTTGATTTACCAGGTACAATCAATGTGTGGAGCGGCCCAAAATGGATCCATTAAAAGAAAATGAATTGGGCCCAAAGTGAAATGCAACAGTTGGGCTTTGCATTACTATAGAGTATAGTCATGTGATTGATTGATTGATCTTCTCTCAGAGAGAAGCTCGGCTCTGCAAAAATTGGCAAAAAACAAAGGAAACGCCATGGATCTTCTCTCAAAAGCTTACTCGAATGCTGCCAGTGACGACGATGATGAATGCGATAATCCCCAATCCGTACCTCCACCAAAATGGAGCGTAAGGATGTCTGTAGCTGTGTCTCGCCCTGCCGAAAAGCCCTTACCTGGACGATATGTGTCCAAGCGACAACGAGCTTCTATTCCTCCCAATCCGAATCAACCCGAACCGAATCCTTCTCTACTCCCATCACCAGGTTCATTTTGCTATTTACCCCCAATTATTCTCTTCAACTTATATAATTATTGATTTGTGTCACTGTGTGTTTTTCTTCCTATTCGATTTTTTTTTTTTTTTTTTTTTATATAAATGACTAGATCCACCCTTCTCTACAAGTTCGAGCTTTTAGATAGATATGTTGAAACCGGCCACGAGTGCCGGAGACTAGATTCCACATAGTTCGAGCTTTCTTTTAGATGAGATGAAGTATATGATTATGCAAATCAGTTTGTTTTCATTTAATTAATGTTTTGCGGTACTACTACTCACTATTGATGGAGAAGGGACTGGATTTTTGTGTTAATCATTTACAGAAGGTAGTGGTAGTTACAGGAGTTATGTCAGTTGAGATACACTTCCGAAATACACATTATGCAATTCTGTTAGCTTTATAGTCTTGGCCTTTGAGAAAGGTTGCAGACAAGGATATTGTTTGCTACTTCCTGGAAACGATACGTTGTTTTTAATGGAAAGTTATATAGTGTATGGTTTCTGGATTGAAGGTGATCTAGGTAGATTCCTGTCTATGAATAATGTTCGACTGAAACATTGGGAAATCACATCATTCGCTCTAGACTTCCAACAAAATCTGGTCTGGCAATCAGTGCGTGCGTGCATTTTTATTGACCTCTCAATTTGATTTGATAAACTGCTTTGCATACTGATTGACTGTTAAGAGTGGATTGTTCTGAACCAAGCATACAGGACTTCTGCACTTGTGACTTACATTTCATTATATCCCGGCAAGTATCATTCAGTCACTGTTATCCGTTTCACCCTTTGCATTTCTCAGCTGATATTCCGTCTAGTATTTATATAATACTGCGATGATTAGTCTGAGGTGATCTTCTTAATAGACGTAGGAAGCTTATCAGTTTCGGATGTACCACACAAGATTTCGACTGCCTTGAGGCATCCTATGAAGGGCTGTATAGACCACAGTCAAACACCTCAGTCACTTTCAGTTGCTCTGAGTGGTCATGCTAAGGCTGTAAACACTTTACAGTGGTCTGCAACTCATGGTAAGTTCTAGATTTTCATGTTGCAGTTGCGGGTTATAATGCCGTTCAGATATTACTCAGAATTATTATAATATATGTGGTCTTTGCCTCCTTCAAAATTGGAACTACTATTCGTGTACATATAACAAGTAGTATAATATTTAAGTTTAGGTTTTTACGTGCGCCAAGTAGAAGCTGTATCTAAAAGGATGGCAGCAGCTATGTTAGCTTGTATATTTTGGTAGATTATGGTGTACACTGTCCATCCTGGTTAAAACTTTGTCTGCTGAGCACGGAAAATAAGAAAATTAGAGTTTATGGGTGGGGTGTGTGCTTAAATAATTAGTAAAGGTTATACATGAGTTATTGATTATTATAGTGAATGAAGAAATTGTGAGTGGGTTATTAGTTGAATAAAAAAATTATAAAAAATTGTTATTTTTGGGCTGTGTAGTTTTTAAGTAGGTCACCCAAAAATAAATAATATGTAGTTGAAAATAGGACAGAGGGAGTAGTTTTTCTTGATATGCTTCTGCTCTTCATTTATCTGTCATTCCCCTGATTACGAGTTTAGTAGTTGTCCTGATTTCTCTTTACCTGCTTTATTATCAACTCGTACTCTCTTGTGCATATTGCAAGTTTAGTTTGGCATTAGATGTACATTGGAAGAATTTGGGTTGGTAACTTGGTAACATTTCCAGTCAGAGGCATATGTTTACATGTCAATAAGTGAAGTAGTATATTTGCTAACTGAAAAAACGGTTTCGAATCTAATGAACAACATAATAGTTTCCCTACTTTTGTTAATGCATGGTTCTGACAGTGTGAAACCTTCGGCTATGTACTTCCTGTCTGAGTTACACATGCTTTGAGGAATCTTTTTCGTTTCAGTTTCTTGAGCTGGCTTTGGATGCAAGTAATACTTTTCTTCACTGCCCCATCATCCTTGCTGCATTCTTTCTTTATTATTCCCCTTTTTGGATTATCTGATTATCTATATATTACTAGTTTCCAGCTCACCTTCTTGCATCGGCGGGAATGGATCAGACTGTGTCAATTTGGAATGTCTGGGGTAAAGGGAAAAAACAAGCACGCATATTAAATTTTCACCGGGCAGCAGTGAAAGATGTCAAGTGGTCACCACAGGGCTTATTTATGCTCTCCTGTGGTTACGATTGCACATCTAGGTTAGTTGACATCGAGAAAGGAATGGAATCACAGGTCTTCAAGGACGACCAAGTTGTAGAAGTTGTTAAGTTTTGTCCAGTCAACCAGAATGTTTTCCTCTCTGGTGGATCTAAAGGCCACCTTAAGTTATGGGACATTAGATCTGGTGAGGTTGTCAATCAGTATGTAAGGAGCCTTGGTCCTATCCTTGATGCTGAGTTCTCCATTGATGGCAACCATTTAATTACCTCCAGTGATGTGTCCAAAAGTAACCTCAGCGAAAATTCGATCATTGTTTGGGATGTATCACGACAAGTTCCATTATCCAATCAGGTAATTATTTACCTTCTACTCATAGACTATGTATTTACATTTCCTCATGACAATTTTCCTTTTACGAGTTAAATCATAAATATGGACTCTTTTTATGTGCAATTTTTAGCAGCCTTTGATCAGAAAAAAATATCTCCGCAGAATCAAATTCTAAACTCTAAAAGTACTTGTTCTAAGAACTGTTTGGAACAATTCCATTGTCATTATAGATTTGGGTTGTACAAAAGAGTATGTGGTATTATGGTCTCTCTCATGGTTTTCTTTAAGCATGTACTAGTGTTTAATATTTCCTTCTACTCATACAGATCTTTAGTCCCCCCTCCGTTTCTTAATACTATATGATGTGTTAGGTAATTGCACAATTATTAAGGGGTTTTGTTTTTTCCACTACTACACCTACTAATTATAGGGAGTTAGTTAAAAAGTTCAGAAATGTAACTTTAAAGGGGAGAAGTAGGGTAATAAGAGTGGAAAAACGTAGGTAAAAGTAGCTAAAACATCATCTAACTTGAAAACCACTTGCTATTAAATCATACTACTAATAGAAAAAAATGAAGGGAGCACTTGGTAGTTTTTAGGGCCACAAAATCACAAAGTATAGTACTCGCTGAAATGATAGTTTGTTGAGTTATCTTTTTTCAACACATATTTTGTTTGTCTGTTCTTGATGGCAAACTTACAGTTTCCTTCTCATTTATTTACTTGATGCCTAATAGTGTGTTAGCTAAAACCATTTTCATAGTCCTGAAAGAGTTGAAACACATCTGATGTGTTCGGAGGCTGCATGGTGTGTTTAATGTTCTCAAGAGTGCACTACACTATACTTAATTTTTTCCTTTAATTAATTTCTGGCTCATATTCTTATATTCATAAACGTTCCCCCTTACATGTTTTTGAACTCTTGACATCTCTAATATCATATTCCTGCCTAATCTGAAGTAAAAATATTTGCCAGCTTATATCCTCTCTTGTATATTTATTTTCCTTCCCTCTGTATTGTTATGTCTTTTCTAGTTATCTGAAGGTCATATATATTGGCGCTCTATGTTACACTCTGATACAGTTGTGCCTACGTTTGTTAGAAAATGTTATTTGTCCCAGCATACTATAGTTGTCTCACATATTGAATTACTGTCCAGGTGTATGCAGAAGCATATACATGCCCTTGTATCAGATACCACCCTTTCGAGCCATACTTTATTGCGCAATCCAATGGGAACTACATTGCAATATTCTCCTCCAGACATCCGTTCAAACTTGACAAGTACAAGAGATATGAAAGTCACGGTGTCTCTGGTTTCCCTATCAAGTGCAACTTCAGCTTGGATGGAAAGACATTAGCCTCTGGCTCCAATGACGGAAGTATATATTTGTACAACTCAAAAACCTCGAAACTTGTCAAAAAGATCAAGGCTTATGAGCAAGCATGCATAGATGTCGCATTCCATCCTTCGTTGCCTGATGTTATTGCTAGTTGTAGTTGGAGTGGAGAAATTTCAGTGTGTGACCGAATCTTTAGTTATGAAGCATGATTTTATACTGTAGCCAACTATGTTACACAGATTCGGCATCAAGTAACCGACATGGGTGTGTTACCAGGTGTTAGACCTAAAATGAAGTGTCCCATACCCATGTCCAACCGTCAAGTGTCCGACACGGGTATGCAAGGGGAATTGAAGAGTCCGGGTACATAGTTAGCCTTAGTATTCCCGAGCACTTGTCCTGTATAGTTAATGTCTATTTAAGTTGACTGAAACATGGAGAAAAGAAGTTTAGTGTCTGTTGCTGTTGGTACTATTAACACTAGTGGATTATAATTGTTGCAGTGTGCTAACAATGTGTCAACTTGGGCTGCTGTTTTCGGTGTGTTCCTTGAAGGGCCATAGATAGTCATTTCATCAATGAATAATTGGGCTCTAATATATAATTCTGCTCTCTAAAGTTGCTTCATGATTAGACTGTGATTTCTCCACGAGGGTTACATAGCACTATTCAATTCCCTTTTTTTTTTACCTTCGGTCGTTTTTTTTCTGAAACTGTAGTCCACAATTTCCACTTATTCTTCGATACGACTCAAATTATCATAAATCTGAAGCGGATAATGTGGCATGTAAATCTATCAAACCGCTTGAGAAAAACCAATTTTCTTAAACTTTATGTTATGATAGTTATGTCCATTGTTGAGTCGAGACAACATGCATTGTTGAATCAACACTGTTTTCAAGTCTTGTAACTGAGAATTCAAAGTCTCCATCTTTAAATTCTATTTTTTTTTTTTTTTTTGAAAAGAACTTAAGCTTTAAGCAGGGGCAGAGCCACACCCAATTTTCCGTTTCTGTCATAAATATGGTACTTTTGTCTGATAATCTCATTTAAATTTCAACTTTTATTATTATATAAAATATTTAAATGTCACTTTTATGAAGTATATTCAACTCTTGGTTTGTAAAGAATAAATTTTATGATGATGGTGTGTGGTTTTTTTTGGTATAATGAGCGTATATTTTTAATTGAATTTATACCACTTATAATTAGTCACGCCTTATTTTAATTTCTAGTTACGCCCGTTACTTCAAGTGTTAATATACTACGAGTCTACCATCCCCAAATTGAATAAAATTTAGTGCAACAGTTGGAATAAAATTTACAAAGAAAAGAAGTAAAAAAGGTAGTCAATATCGAAGAAGGCACACATAGCAGTAGTTGTATTGAATGATTATTAGTTTAATGATGGTAAAACAAAAGAAAAGGAGAGGCAGGACAGGATCCTAACTTACCGACGCAGTGATTACATTACACCTTGTTTAAAGTTTAAAAAAATATTTTTGCTCGCATTATAGTGACAATATCAAACTTGACACCCTAAAATCTAACATCAAATATGGGACCACATAATTTGGTCAGTGTTAATCCGTGTTAAAAACTAGATTAAGCCAAGGATCGTGTTCATTTCATTTCCCTATGGCTACACTTCCTCAGATTGTCTGCTTTACCTTTCTTCATCGGACAATTAAATATCTCCTCTCATGTGTAACCCAACCAACCATATCACTTACTCCCTCCCTCAATACCACTTAAAATGTTACTTCATCGTCTTTCTTCGTGTAAATTACTCGTAAACCAACTCGATGAAAAATGTGATTTAATAAAAAGTATATGGAATAAAATACTCTCTTCGTTTATGTAAAATTGAAACAATTTTTAAGGAAAATGTGGTCCCCAAAAGTATGTGGTTAAGAATGAATTTGAGATATAAATTGAGTGAAAAAGTACACGTGGACCCAAAAATGTGTGGTTAAAAATGAATTGTATTATTGAAGTAATTTCCTTTTAAGAAAATGTAACACTTTTAGTGAAACGTAAAAAACGAAAAATTGTTTAACTTTTACAGAAACGGATGAAGTATATTTTTTGGCATTTATTCATGTAAAAATTTTCGAGTTTGTTAAACTGTTTAAAATTAATTCGTTGTAAATATCGACAAACAAATTCACACTGCCTTTTAAGCGGACATAGGGATTAGTATGTGTTACCTTTTTGTAACTATGGTTTGATCCTTAATTAATTAGTTAATTACCCTTGGTCAAACTTAAGAAAAAGTAACCTTTGCGATAACCAAACGCTTTGCATGAAACTAAGCACTGGTCAAGTTAGAGCCGATTAGAATAAGCAAATGGTAAGGTGGGCAATGGACATACTCTTAAACACTTTTTATTTATCATAATATAAAATTTTAACGAATTTTTTATCTAACAAAACCAAAGAAATTCATCTACGAAAAATTACATTTTGAGGTGCTAAAGTGTGAGCTACTCAAACGTATAAGTACCGGTACTAAAATACACATGTAGCAAGGCACCGAAACTGTCTACCAACGATTACAATTTAAGGTACTAAAGTGTAGAGTAATAAAGTATTTTGTACTGATTGGTAGCTAGGAAGATTTGTTGGATTTTATTATATGAAAATTGGGTATGCAATTTGTACTGATTGAAAGCCCTCCCTAATTTTAACTATTTCTCAAACACTTCAACTCAATTGAAGTTGAGTAACAATTCTTATGTTAAAGGTCCGTTAAATTTTGATATGTTAAAGTCGTATGTCAAACAACATAAAACTAATACAGTTTTAGAGTTGTTACATCTTCAATTCGATCAATTCCAATCCTATTCATTCATTTCTCAGGGCACACATGTGTTATACTTTAACTAATAGACACATGGTTCGAGTCTTGTCCAATCCTATTCATTCATTTCTCAGGGAACACATGTGTTATCCTTTAACTAATAGACACATGGTTCGAGTCTTGTCAACGTGTTTTTTTTACTCAATTTTGTAGTTAGTTAATTCTTCACTACATAACAATATATCTAACAAATGATGTGATATCAATTATATCCACTCTGAACTTTTCTAGTTTTACTTTTCACTTAATTTCAATTTTGTAATTTTATTATAGAAATGCTTAATACATGAGTGTAACGAGCCTTAATCGATTGAAATCCGACCGTTTGGGCCAGCGTGCTTAATCATGGGCTGCTTTTCAGGTGATATCCTAGCTCAAATGTATCGATACATGTATTTCCCGTGCACGTTGTCCTTACTCGTGCGGGCACGGGAGACTTCTCAATTGATCACCCATTCTAAAATTGGTAAAAAACAATCACGCTTAACTCTGAAATGTTTAGGTATGAATTCTTGAAATGAAAGGTGTGCATTGTTGGTAAGAACAGCATTTCAACACATTTACGATCCTTGAAATTTGGGGCATTACACCACCCCCACCCCCTCCACCCCACGAATTGTGCGACGTCCTTGTCGCAAGAAACCAATTATCCACCCCTTGTGAGTTTTGGATAAACATGACTCTGATATCATTTATAATGACTCAACCACTAATCCATTGAGGTCCGACCCTTTGACCATCACGGTTACTCATTGACTGTTTTTTGGGTGATATGTTGGTTACACTGTACCAACAAATGTAATTCTTGTGTACTTTATCATCACTCGTACGCGCATCAGGAGATTTTCCCATAATAAGATTGTTCCGAAGTAAATGTGCTTAACTCGGAGTTCTTATGGGTGGATTCCCAACAAGAAATGTGCAACTTGTTGGTATGTGTAGTATTTTCAATCCATTTAAAGATTTCTGAACATGCGGGCGTTACATGCAGTGTGTTATAATGACATGAATGGCTATATTAATGATGAACTAACTTTGTACATGTAAAGAGATGGATGGATAAATGATGAACCAACTTCGTAAATATAGATTAAAGTAGGAGATAAAATAAATAATGTGGCCATTATGAAAGAACCAATAAGAGCAAATCACAAATTTCTAAGTACCATAACTATATTGTGCACTTCTACAGATTCGCCTTGCTTGATGTTGGGCAACTCTATATACATCCTTTGAGTTTCTAGCTAGCAGACTATAGATGATTGTAAAACTCAAATGCAACAAGGAAGTCACCCAATCGCCGAGTCATCAAATTATCACCCAATTAATAAAATAGTACTACCAAAACCAAAACACTTTGACGCGGCCAGACGTCTATCGTGAGATGGACTCACGCCAAAACGAAGCCTTCCTTTAATCCTCAAATATATAAAAATATCTCAAAGTGGTACAACAGAGCATCTAAAATCCCATATATAACAATTACAAATCCTCAATCTCAACAACATTCACAATACTACAAGTCATCCTATACAATACAATCTCAGAGTACGATACAACTACTAAAAGTCTTCACAAAATTCACCATCCGTCTACCGGGTTCAACTCCACTGTCCCGTCAACCAGTGTCATTTCACTAAACATCTGAAAAGGGGTGGATAAGGGTGAGCCTCAATGACACTTCTATCGGATCAAGCAGAGTATTTCAAAGTATACATATATACCACAATACGTTTACATATTCAAAATAATTTACATGGAACACTTTTCAAAACAATAACAATTCATATCTTTTGCTCAATCAGACAATACACTACGGCCACATGAACCATGGTGGCACACAGGTAGGCTTTTACATAACAATAACAATGCACTACCAAATGGATAACATAACAATGGGAGATCTCCAAAAACACGACATTCCCGCGAAAGGGCCAAACAATTCATAGACATATCGATGAGCATAAAATATATTTTCAATCCATGTTTTTGAACAAAATGATTTTCACACATCACATTTACAATAAAACATTTATGGGTGCACATACTTGATTCTTTTCGAATAGACTATTATAAAAAGTTCCATTACTTGATATAATAACCATAAGTAGTTTGTTAAATTATAAAACGATACATATATACTATATCAATAAAATAGAATTAAAAGTGTCAAAGAAACCCCTTATCTTAATAGTACGCGATATCAAACTTAAATTGCTATACAACCGAAGCTCACCATCTTGCGCTTCAAAATCCCAAAAACTCACTATCAAACTAGTCCTTCATATGGCTCGAGCCTGACCTGGACAGAGGATAAAAACCTCTTAAGCAATAATCTTGATTCCAATGCTAAACTAATAATATCAATTCTCCAAATCCAAGGAAACACTATCTCACTGCATTAATTAATTTGCATAAGTGATAAATATCATAACAATACCTCAAATCTTCACTACAAAGAACTCGTTCAATGTGATAAAGTACCCACACCATGATCGAACAATTTATATTCTTTCTCATGGTACCAGCTTCATGTTTTCTCCAAAACTGCGGCTCGGGAATGGGATAAGGAATATTATGCCTCTAACCGAGCCATACAGTTATACTAAACGCAACACGTTTCCGGCTAAACGCAACACAAAATATTTGTAATTTTACTAAAATGCCCCCTGAAAGTGCAGTACGCATTTGTATTTTGATAATCTTGTCTTTCAATAATCAGTTCCAAGTTTGTGTTTGTTGTTGTTGTTTGTGAAGCTGCAGGACTACCAATGTTGTATAACATTGTGACAGGATAGAATTCAATGCTGGCATAACATTGAAGATATAACATTGCAGTCGAAATCAAGAACAAAGCACATTGGACAGGAAAATTGGACTGGAAATATTTACTAATCGAACAAGAGATGATTTAAGGAAAAAGAACAACCTGTGGTGAAAGCGGGAAGGAATATATTTTATGAAAAATCAAATATTAAAAATTCCTTCTATGCGTATATTGAAGAAAACAAGAAAAAGGAAATTGCCTTTGCCGAGATTCTATTGCCCTTGCTGAGATCCTATTGGCTTTCAAATTGGATGGAAGCTGTCGATATATCAAGTATATATACAAGGACTCAGCCGAGCAATTGTGAAGCTTTTTTGATGATCAATCAAGATTTTATTAAAGAGTTTAGGCTTCTTGTTTTCTGCTAGCTTTAGAGTTTGTCTAAGAGTATTCATTGTTGGAATAACTTTTTCAAACATCGACCTAGAATAGCTTTTACTGTTAGTTCTTCTAGGGCTAGTTTTGGTTGTTTAATCAATCATCTGTGATTGTATTAAACCTAGTTGATTAGATCTACTTTTCCTGTCAGTAGATATTTTGCCTAAAGGCGCGGCCAACATTTTTATATATGTTGGCTTGGTAATAGAAGTTTCATTCATATTCATCCGCTGCGTTTTGTTTACTGTGTTGAAGACATTGTTGAACAACATTGTTGGCAACATTGTCTGTTGATCTTGTTCCAAGTACCAATCTGGGTTCCTACGTTCTAACAAGTGGCATCAGAGCCAGCCACCTAACTACTGGTGTCTGGATTTGGTACTACTGCAATGGATGCAAACTACAATGACCTCCACGTGATGGGTCCAACTACCATTACTGGCAAATCCGGATGAGGACTTACATCAAGTCCCTTGATGGCCGTGCTTGGAGATCCATTCTGGAAGGATACACCTGGCCAACTGAAGGACCTGATGCTGATGGTGACATTGTCCCCATTCCTGAAGAACGCTTCACTGCAGGTGACATACTTCTTAGCTCTTACAATGAAAAGGCCTTAAATGCTATTTTTGGTCATGTAGATGCTCATATGTTTAAAATTATTCAAAACTGCACTACTGCAAAACAAGCTTGGGATTTGCTTCAGAGTCATTGTGAAGGGGATGCTAGTGTCAAACAAACTAAACTTAGAATGCTTTGGTCTCAATTTGAAAATCTAAGAATGGCGGAGGAAGAAACAATTGACTCTTATTTTGAAAAACTTTTAACTCTCTCCAATGAAGTCCAAAGACTGGGAGAAGCTATTTCTAATAGGCAACTTGTTTCCAAAGCTGTTCGATCTCTTTCCTCAAGATTTAATACCAAAGTCACTATTTTGGAAGACACTCATAACTTGGCAACTATGGATTTTCACACCCTGTTGAACAATTTAAATTTTTTTGAACTAAATGAAAATGAGAGACAAGGTATGAAAACTCATAGTATCTCCCTTCACTCTAAATCTAAAGCTAAATCTTCAGAGCCTGATAGTAGTAGTGATGAGTCTGACAATATGACTGAGGAAGCTTTCAACAATCTTGTGAGGAAGTTCAACAAACTTAAATTCAGAAAAAACTCTGGTCAAGGATCCTCAAGTGGAACAAAAATTTCAAAAAGAAAACCAATACTTTCAAAACTGGTTCTGCTTCCAAGACTAGCTCTGAATCTGATTTTGATCGCACTCCTCTTAGTAAGATTAGATGTTTTGAATGCCAAGGGTGGGGTCATTATCAAAATGAATGTGCTAACAATCACAGAAAAGAGAAAAAGAATCTTCTTGCTTGTCTCAGTGATGTTTCAGATGAAGAACATGAAGATGAAGAAAAAGAAGATGATTCAACTACCAATGCCAGAGCTCTCCGTTCATCCACTGACAATGTTGATGACCAATGTTGGGACAACATCGGCAATACAACATCAGGAGTAGAAATCTTCTTTGACTATGATGATTCTGAGAACTGTGAAATTTTGACACTAACCAACCCTGAAAAATCAGGAATCTCTGATGTTTTGTGTCTACATGGTTCTGTGGATTTTGATACAGATAGTCCTTCAGAAGAGGAAGTCAATGCGGAACAAATGGTGAAGGATCTGCAACAGATGTATGAGAAACTCTTCAGTGAATGGAAGACTCTCAGAAAAATCCTCAAGAAAACTGAGAAGGAGAACTACAATCTGAAAGACACCATTGTCAAACTGGAAGCTGAACTGACAAAGGACACTGAACTGTTCAAGGTAACCACTGAACTATCTAATGAAAAGAAGGTAATTGCAAAGTGGAACTCCTCTACTTCTAGACTTAATGATATGCTTGATATGGATAATGATGGGACTACTGGTCTAGGGTACACTGGTAGTTATGATGCTTCTTTTGATAAGAAACTTGGGTGCAACATGAACAGCATTGTTAACCCTGATACCCCAGAAGTTGTCAAACCTCTTTCTGAGCTCATAAAAGGTCCTGTGTTTGTCAAAGAAAAAATTGTGTGCACTTACTGTCACAAACTTGGTCACAAAAAACCTTACTGTTAGTACCAAAAGGACTTAAAAAGGGAACATGTTGATTCCTCCAACTTCAGTGACCTCTCCAAGAATCCCTACCTTCTAGCTTCTAGCAAACAAAACAGTGATTCCGATGTTAGCTGCAATGTTGTGACAACATCCACTTCAACAGAGACTGAAAGATGTAATCCTAAGTCTCTAAAGTCTATCCCTGGTTCTCCTAAACGAGGTAAACCTCCAGGACAGATAAGAAAACACAAGAATGTTTCGAACCAGAATTGGGTAGCTAAAGAAAAACATTCTTGCAATGTTGCTTTTTCTGTTGCTACTTCTCCTAACAATGCAGGAAAATGGTACTTCGACAGTGGTTGCTCTAGGCACATGACCGGTAACCCGTCAAACTTGTCAAATTTTGTCGCTCAAAAGACATGTACAGTGACATATGGAGGAGGATACCAAAGTAAAATCCTTGGAAAGGGAACATTGTGCCTTAAAGGATATCCTAAACTTTCAAATGTTCTTCTTGTTGAGGGTTTAACGGCTAATCTTGTCAGTATAAGCCACCTGTGTGATGATGATCTGAAAGTCAAGTTTGATAAACGTTCTTGCAAAGTTTATACTTGTATGGACAAATTAACTGTGATGACAGGTGTTAGATCTCAGGACAACTGCTATGTAATGGACGTTCCTCTCAAGTGCAATGTTGCTCAACATGATGATGCAACATTGTGGCACAAGAAATTGGGACATGTCAATTACAGGAATCTGGAGAAGATCATAAAAAACAATGTGGTGACAGGCGTGCCAAAGCTTACCAATGCAAGGAAGCATGTGTGTGGTGACTGTCTTCTGGGAAAACAAACCAAGGCAGTACACCAGCCACTCCAGGTTGAAGGACAAAAAAGAGGTACTTTTAACTGCTTTGAACTCTTGCATAGATCTCATGGGTCCTGTAGAAGCTAAAAGTTTGGGAGGAGCCTGGTATATCTATGTTATAGTTGATGATTTCTCTAGATACACTTTGGTCAATTTTTTGAAAGAAAAATCTGAAACTTTTGAATCCTTCAAAAACTGGCATGCAAAATGTTGTAATCAGTACTCTACTATGGTCCAAAGAATTCGATCTGACCATGGTAAAGAATTTGAGAATCAATTTTTTGATAAGTACTGTGAAAAGAAAGGGATCATGCATGAATACTCAGCTCCTAAGTCACCACAACAAAATGGTGTTGCTGAAAGGAAAAACAGGACTCTTCAAGAAATGGCCAGAGTGATGTTGAGCTCAATGAACCTGTCAAAAAGGTTGTGGGCTGAAGCTGTGAACACTGCTTGTCACATAATCAATCGTGTCTATCTTCGTCCAGGTACTCTGACCACTCCCTATGAGATTTTGAAAGGTAGAAAACCCAATCTTAAGTACTTTCATGTCTTTGGATGTGTGTGTTACATACTCAATGATAGGGAACATCTAGGGAAGTTTGATGCTAAAAGTGACAAAGGAATCTTTGTAGGGTACTCACAAAATAGTCATGCGTATAGAATATACAATCCTAGATTGCAAACTATACAAGAATCTGTGAATGTTTCCTTTGATGACTCTGACCCCTATGCCCAGAAGAAGATCTCTGCAGGTGCTGAACAGGTTATTGACACAACCCCTGACTCTTCTACACATGGGAACGTTCCAGACACTATGACTCCTGCTGCTGATCAAAGTGAAAGAACCCATGATGTGGGCAATATTGTGCCAACATCCCCCTTGTGCAATGTTGACTCAACATTCAACATCCTGATTTCCTCCGTTGATGAAGAATGTCGATTCCACAAGTGAGACCGAGGTGAATCGATAATGCCTCTGGCATTAATGCTGCACCTACGCACCCTGACTCACGTAAGGATCCTCCTCCTAGAATTCGCAAAGATCATCCCGTTCCTGTAATTGGAAATCCATGAGGAGGACACGAGGGAAACACGCACAAAACTACAAGGAGACACTCAGACTTGCAAATCACACTCTGTAAGTTCCTCGTGCTTTGTTTCTTTAATTGAACCTAAAATGTGAAAGAAGCCTCATCGATGATTTTTGGATAGAAGCAATGCAAGATGAGCTTCTTCAATTTCAAACAAATGAAGTCTGGACTCTTGTTCCCCGCCCCCATAACATAAATGTCATAGGAACCAAGTGGATTTTCAAAAATAATAGTGATGAGAAAGGGGTAGTTGTAAAAAACAAAGCCAGATTGGTTGCTCAAGGTTACACTCAAGTAGAAGGCATAGATTTTGATTAAAACTTCGCTCCTGTTGCTAGACTAGAATCCATTCGCTTGCTCCTAGCCATAGCATGTTGTCTTAAAATAAAACTCAAACAAATGGATGTTAAAGGAGCTTTCTTGAATGGCTACATTGACAAAGAAGTGTATGTTGAACAACCTGGAGGGTTTGAAGATCCTCTTTACCCTGACCATGTTTTTAAACTAAGAAAAGCATTGTATGGTTTGAAACAAGCCCCTCGTGCTTGGTATGCTAGACTGACTGAATTCCTAGTTAGATTAGGATTTAAGAGGGATGAGGGAGATTAAACTCTGTTTATCCTCAGGAAAGGAAAGGACATTTGCATTGCTCAAATCTATGTTGATGATATTGTCTTTGGTGCTACTAACCCCTCTTTGCTAGAAAAGTTTGTTCAAGCCATGACAGGAACCTTTGAGATGAGTATGATTGGTGAACTCAGTTTCTTCTTGGGGCTCCAGATACAACAGAAACAGGATGGCCTCTTTATCTCTCAAGAGAAATATTCCAAGAATCTTATCACAAAATTTGGTTTGGAAAATGCCAAACCTTGCAGCACTCCCATGGCTACTACTCTGAAACTCAGCAAAACTGATGTTGGGGACGATGTTGACCCAACATTGTATAGATCAATGATTGGAAGTCTCCTATACCTCTCAGCCACCAGACCTGACATCATGTCCTCTGTTTGTGTATGTGCCAGGTATCAATCCAAACCCACAACATCTCATTTAACTGCTGTCAAAAGAATCATTAGATATATATCAGGAACTGTTAATATTGGATTATGGTATGCATGTGATTCAAACACTAATCTTTTGGGATTTAGTGATTCTGATTGGGCTGGTGACTTAGATGATTGAAAATCAACTAGTGGGGGTTGTTTTTATCTTGGACCAAATCTTGTGTCATGGTATAGTAAGAAACAAAATTGTGTGTCTCTCTCAACTGCTAAATCTGAATATGTAGCTGCTGGGAGTTGTGTGTCTCAACTAATTTGGTTGAACAATATGCTGCATGAATATGGGTTCCAAAGTGACACTCTCTTGATGTTTTGTGATAACTTAAGTGCCATTCATATTTCCAAGAATCCAGTTCAACACTCACGCACCAAGCATATAGACATTCAACACCATTTTCTTAGAGACTTGGTCACCAAACAAATTATTGACATACAACACATTGATACCACAAATCAGTTAGCTGACATTTTCACAAAGCCTCTTGATAAGGAGAGATTCTTCAGTTTGAGAAGGTCTCTTGGTCTATGCACTATTTGATGTGATTTGTTGCAAGCAATGTTGACATAACATCACGGTCAACATTAACTTCTGTGTTTATCTAGTGATGTCCTTTTGCTGTTTAGTTTTTTTTATTTTTTTCATTGTGTTTCTGTGCTCCTGTGCTTCAGATCGGTCTATGGCATTTTCGCTTTGTAGCTTACAGGGGTGATGCTTAGGGTTTGAAAGGCTATTTGAAACCAAGGTTGAAAGGGATCGAGTCTTCTGTGTGTTTGCTTTTTGTAAAACCCATTTTTGCTGCTTTTTGGCTATTTTCACTCGTACCTTGACTCGCACTTGATGTTGCCTCTTGTCCTTTATGCTTAATAAATCTAATGAATTATGATAAAAAGGGCTCGAAGTGTTTCCGTCGAGGATCGTGTTGGGCAGGTTTCAAATACTATCCAGATATCGACGTGGCCAATGTGTCATATGTCGTGAGGGTTGATGGCCTGTACTGGAAACCGACACGCACAAAAGTGCCGATTCTCGTAATGCTGCTGGTTCACTTTCTGAGCACCAAATTACCCAATGCTGCTGGTCATAGGCTTCGGCTTTGGAGCGGATTCATACATGTTCCAATTATTTGACATGGTTCACGGTCTCATGGTCACCCCCACTCAAACTTATGCTAATTGTTCAATTTATTTTTTGAGGCATTGTTGAGTGTGTTTCTTTGGTATTCCCTTCTCTTTCTGTCTTTGTCTGCAGCATCAGTGGTGTTAATCGAATCTGCACATCTTGAGACTTGGTTTCCTGGCTGACTTACATTAAGAATGGTCTGATTTCCCGATGTTATCAACAATGTTGAGCCAACATTCAGGACAACATTGACTATGCTTGAAGGACTTCTTGCTCTTTTGCTGTGTTTTTTGTGTGCTCTCTATATTTTTTAAAATGTGTTTTTGGGTTGGGTTTGAGGGGGAGTACTTGTCTACTTGTCTCTTACATCCGTTTTTTTTTTTTTTTTTTTGGAATCTGTTAGGTGTCTTACTCATACTTGATCTTGATTTGTTTCCTAAACCAAAAATGTTCCTCCCTAAGTTGAGTATTGAAAATCTTCTTCATGATTGACCTAATCGATACGGTTTTCATTTGCTTTCCTTAATCTCATATTAACAGTTGTGTACAGATCTTGGTTTGTGCTTTGATATATATGTTTATGATCTATGAAGCAAACCAAACCAAAAACACAATCCTCCAACCATATTAACCATATTACTCCCTCTCATAAGCCCACTTCTCCACCACTCATTAAAACTGCCGCCCACCTAAACCACAATCATTACATCCAAAAACCAAAAAGTAGTTTTTTTTACTACTCCCAAGCCGCAGTTAAAACAAAAACTCCTCACCTTCCACACACTATTCACCTGTCACTCAAACAAATTCCTCTCCCGCTCATCCTCCTTCATCTCTGCACTCACTAATCTGGACAATGTCTTCTCCAACAAAACCCATCTTGCCCGGATTTTCGTTGCAAACACCTGAGGGGGAGCAAATCATACCCTCTCCCCATCCGTGCGGAACCGGCCGATTTCAAGATTCCTGTCTACGAGCTAAGTGAGGGATCGGAAGAGGGTGTTGAAAAATCCCCATCTCCAGTATCAAAACCACCATCTCCATCTCCAACATCACCTACTCAACCTGAAAACCCCCAAACCGAGTCTTCACCATCAAACCCTTCTCAATTTGCTGCAGAAACCCTTGTTAATTTGGAAAATGCGCCGGTCGACCTGCCAGAGGATCTGAGGGATTATGATGAAAGCCCAATAGGGGTAGAAAAAGATATTCCCATGGAGGATGCTGGGAAAGGTGTTGAACACACTGAAGTTCAACATGCAGATCTGGGAGAAAACCCCCCAAAACCCTTCATCTGTTGAGAAGGATGATGTGCAACAAGCTGACAAAACAGGGGAAAAGGCTACTGATAGCCTGAATGGTGATGAGAATCAGACCAGCATGCAATCTGAACATGTTGAGAAGCCCACAAACGAGCCTACTACTGAATCAGTTGTCGTGGAAGATTGAAAGTCAGATGACTCAGAGAAAACAAAAAGCGACCCTATGAATGTAGATGAGGATGTTGTTTCAACATCGGCTACTCATGATAATAACAATGAAGTAAATGATGAAAGCTCTGATGATCTGGAGGATTATGAGCCAGAAACAGAAGATGACTCAAAGGATGAGTCAATGATTGATGAAGAAGACTGAGCAATGCCGATGAAAGCTCAGATGACTCTGAAGACTATGAGGCTGAAGCAGAGGAAGAATCTGAAGATGAATCACTTGACGATGAGGATGTCATTCTTGGAGAAGATCAGATTGAAGAACCTGAGGTAAATGATCTACCCTTTGCACCTGTTTATGTAGATGGTTCTGATTGGGATGAAGATGCAGTCTCTCATTTATTCTATGCTGACAAGAACTTAGAAAAATATGAGAAAATAAAAAATAATGCAATGGATGTAGAGAAGGTAATCAAAGAGGAATCATTTGAAGAGTATAACTTAGTTGCATACCTGAAGAAAAGGAACCTCTATCATACTGTTACCCAATATGCTGCCTTTGTTCCTGAAATCATCAAAGAATTCTATGCACATTTATCTGAGAATTTTGGTATTGAAGGGCATGGTAAACATCACTGTGTGTATCTTAGGGGTGATGTATTTTTCTTGAATTCTAAGGATATCAATACTGTGCTGCATAGAAATAGGGATGAGGTTGAGACCCCTGTGGAGGTGACTATGGATGAGATTGCTAGGGAGCTAACTGCAGGAAAACTACAATCTTGGCCTAGTGGGACTTTGGACTTGAAATATTGTTGTTCTCTAGTTCCTGTTCTTGTCAGGATCTGCTTGTACAACTGGCTACCATCTTCCAACAACAACAAGCTCAGTCAAGAGGCAGCCATGTTGCTCTACAGGATCAAAATGGGCTACAATGTCAATCTGGGAGAAAGGATTCTGAAGCACCTAGAGAATTCCAAGAATAGAGGGATCAGAGGCCATTTGATTCTTCCTTCCACCATCTTTTCCCCTCCAACAGTGGTATTGAGGTCAAAGCCAATGATGTTTATCATTCCAACTTCAAATCCATCATACCACCAAGCAATCATTGAAACACATGACAGGATCTGTGATCTTCCATGGGTGGATCTTGAAGTTCCTGTGTACATGGATGTGGAGGAGAATATTCCTCTTCCTACAGGCAATGCTGATGCACCCGAAAGTTCTGTGGCTGCTGCTCAACGCTCCAATGTTGGCCTACATGTTGGTTGAACATTGATCCCTAGCATTGAAACTCTTTCTGCAGGTATCCTAACTGATCAGGACAAGCTGATTCTGGAGCAAATCAAAGGACTTGATGAGCAGATCTCTAACAATCTGAAGTTCAGAAGCACTCTAGTATCTTTTCTTTCCTCACAAAAAGGGGGAGAATAGATACTTAAAATTTTTAAGTTTGTTTCAAATACTGAACAATTTCTATTCATTTTGGGTCTGTAATATGTTAAATACTCTAGAACTTATCTTAGCTGTCTGATTAAGGGGGAGATTAACTTAGCTATCTGATTAAGGGGGAGATTAGCTCTTAAGTTGTTCTTAGTTATGTTTCTACTAACCTCTTGTTTTGTTTTGTGATAAAAGACTAAGATTAAGGGGGAGATTGAAAGTGCAGTACGCATTTGTATTTTGATAATCTTGTCTTTCAATAATCAGTTCCAAGTTTGTGTTTGTTGTTGTTGTTTGTGAAGCTGCAGGACTACCAATGTTGTATAACATTGTGACAGGATAGAATTCAATGTTGGCATAACATTGAAGATATAACATTGTAGTCGAAATCAAGAACAAAGCACATTGGACAGGAAACTTGGACTGGAAGTATTCACTAATCGAACAAGAGATGATTTAAGGAAAAAGAACAACTTGTGGTGAAAGCGAGAAGGAATATATTTTATGAAGAATCAAAATATTGAAAATTCCTTCTATGCGTATATTGAAGAAAACAAGAAAAAGGAAATTGCCTCTGCCGAGATTCTATTGCCCCTGCTGAGATCCTATTGGCTTTCGAATTGGATGGAAGCTGTCGATATATCAAGTATATATACAAGGACTCAGCCGAGCAATTGTGAAGCTTTTTTTATGATCAATCAAGATTTTATTAAAGAGTTTAGGCTTCTTGTTTTCTGCTAGCTTTAGAGTTTGTCTAAGAGTATTCATTGTTGGAATAACTCTTTCAAACATCGACCTAGAATAGCTTTTACTGTTAGTTCTTTTAGGGCTAGTTTTGGTTGTTTAATCAATCATCTGTGATTGTATTAAACCTAGTTGATTAGATCTACTTTTCTTGTCAGTAGATATTTTGCCTAAAGGCGCGGCCAACATTTTTATATATGTTGGCTTGGTAAAAGAAGTTTCATTCATATTCATCCGCTGTGTTTTGTTTACTGTGTTGAAGACATTGTTGAACAACATTGTCTGTTGATCTTGTTCCAAGTACCAATCCGGGTTCCTACGTTCTAACACCCCCAACTCAAAAACAATTTTACAAACTTAACGAAAAATTGAAATAACTCGTATATGCAAACACAAAAACATTAACATGCACGATCGAACACAAAACAACAACCCTAAACATAAATCGAAAAAAATTGAAGTTTTCAATTTGCAAAATTATAAGTAACTTTTCAATTTGCAAAAACAAAAAAAAAATTACAAAACTATATATAATCAATTTTTAAATAAAAAAAAATTTTAACAATGGAAATCTTCATATGGCCGGTTTTAAAACCGGCCATACATGATTTTCAGTTTTTTTTCTTTTTTCTTCTTTTTAGGTTTTTTTAATTACTTCTATAGTTTTAAAAAAAATTGTATGAACGAAATAATTTTCAAAAAAAAAAAATTATTTAATTTTTTCGATATATGTTTAGTGTTGTTATTTTGTGTTCAATCGTACATGTTAATGTTTTTGTGTTTGCATAAACGAGTTATTTCGATTTTTCGTTAAGTTTATAAGATTTTTTTTGAGTTAAGGGTATTTTGGTTAAGTTATAAATATTTTGTGTTGCGTTTAGTAGCGCCCCAAGTAACCTAAACAAGCCCGTACTAATTTAGCAGTCCAATGACTCTTTAGTACATGCTTTGGACTTTAATCCTCTCCAAATCCAATTCAATAAAATAATCATAACCCGTCTCTATTTATCGGTCCGTAAAATAATAACTTATAAAATTCCGTATAGCAATTCAGGTCAAAATAATTTCTCATTTCCAAAATAAATTCAAATAGACGGTTCAAAAAATTCGAGATTTTACAAAAACACTAGTTCAATCATTATTTCTTTATTTTGCATTCATGAAAATCATCATAAAAACAAGATATATATGTAACCAATCCATTTAATGTAATTTAATTTTGTAAAAAACTTTATTTACCAAAAAAAAAAATCCACTCAAACTTAAAATTTGTCAAAACTTATTCATCAAATATGGTTTCAATGTTCAAGAAACTACATACGGGCACGCAATTGGAATGCGACGCTGCGGAAAGTGAAAATTACAACCATGAGAGGATTTGAATACGCAATGCATTCTTTGTCAACAATAGTGACATATAAGGATTGGTCTTGTAGAATAGGGACATATTTGAAAGTACTACTTCATCCGTTACAAAGAAATCTTTCCATTTTAACTTTGACCGGTCAACTATCTTGGACTTTGACCGCGAATTACTCTTAAATTATAATAGTAAATAATTTAATAAAATCATATAATGAAAATTTAATTTGCGATTAATGCCGAAGACAGTTGACCGCAAAATATTAAAATGAAAAGATTTCTTTAGAACGGAACGGAGGGAGTATTTGAAATGAATTCGTCTCTACTAAACAACGAAACAAGGTAGTCTAGTCCTCCGCAAAATATAAAGATGGAAAAAATTGGTAGTTGAGTAGACGTACGTGTATGTATAAACTACTAAGGCAGAGACCGTAACCGGTACCAGAAAAGCCAGCAACTTGCCAGCTTGCACAACGACCGTACGTCCCACGAGAAGTTCAAGGTCAGTAATCCGTTAGTACTACTCCCTAAACAAACAAAAATTATTACGGAAAATTTGCCTTACGCTGTTCACCCTATTATCAGTAGTAATTACCACAATGTGGGTCCCATCGCTTCTGATGAGGTAAACCATCTCAATTAAGGCAAGCCTAACAAACCAATTATTACATGCTCCTTCTCTGTAAAAGATACTCGTTTAATTTATTGATCAACAAATTAATAAATATGAAATACTTGAACAGAAAAATAAAAAGTGATAGTGGAATGTTAAAGTGGAAAATATTATGTATTATTTAAATGAAATAGAATAAAGAATGAATAAAATTGAGATAGTGAGTTGGTAAAATTGTAAATATGAGTATTTTATTTGGGTATTAATTACGTTGAAAAAAATGTAAAATTGTCAAAAATGGAAATAACAAATTATTATGGGAATACTAAAATGGAAAAATAAAGTTTGTGATGGGATGGATGAAATGGAAGGTCTAAATTATTTGGGTACCTGGGGTACCAATTCATGTTATTTAGTACAAGTAAAATATTTTAAATAATACTTATTTATCACCGAAAACTTTATACATTAGTGTTATCGCGTAGTTTTCGATATAAAATTAAAGTAGATGATAAAAAGATATGGAAAATTTGTATATTTAGTGGGAGAAATTTTATTTTTAGTATACTGGTAAGATTGTTTATTACAAGCATCAAGCTATACCCCACAAGGAAGAAGGGTCTATCTTTGGAACCGCAAGCTGCTTCTAGATTTCTTTTGTGGCCTATTACAAGGATTCTATCTTCTTCTGATGTTCTTACGAAGGCAGTTAATTCACCTGAGCGGGAGATAACTGTGTCTGCTTGGAAAGAAGGTCACTTTTGAAGGATCTTGGGGACAAGGTCCGTTTCCGGGAGTGGGGCCGATGGGAGCCGGCCCATCGTCAACCTCTAGGGTTTGCGCGACTGTCATCTTTTGAATTTAAAGAATAGTCAAGAAGATCTTCAGAATCTCGAATAAATATTACTTTATCTTACTTTAAGTAATTAGATTATGTTTTGATTAGCATGATATCAATCAAAGACTGTGTTCCGTTAGAAGTATTTCAATTATAGAAGTAGTTGTTAGTTAGGAAACTTCAGGTTTTATACCGTCAGTCAAGTTGTTGCCTTGACTATTGTCAGTCGGGGTGTCAACACGTGACACGTGTCAATTGCTCTCCATCGCCCTCAACCGCTACTTGTTACTATATTTATTTAAAAATATAAAATTCTCCATTAATTTCTAATAAAAAATAATTAAACACATATTTACATATACATTTTTAAGTTATAATTATATGCATATAAATTATAATTACAAACAAATATCCACAACTTTTATTAATAAGACTCAACATGCAATAAGCTCAAACATGATTCAGAGGTGACATGGCTGCTCAAGGCGACTCGACTTATTTTTTAGAGGAGTCTCCCATGACAAACCAATATTGTTTTGAAGCGCTCAATAGGAGTTTAAGAGATGTGATGGTCCATTCAGATGTGCCATGTGGTGTGGTGGTTATTGTCTTCAGTGGGGAATTGAGAAAAACTTTTACCCCTTATTCCAGGAAGAAGTAGGTATGATATTGTGAGCGCCGCTATATGCTCATCTAGGATATGGATGCATGTGAGGTGCTTTGACTGACAAAGAACATGAGATGAAGGCAAATGGCTCGTCGTATCTATATACCACGTATACGTTTTTCATATTCAACTTGTCTTTTCTAACGTCCAATTCAATCCTACACAGTCTGGTTTTTCATCTTTCGAGATTCGAGATGAAAGAATTTGCTGAGTGGATACTACAGGCCGTGATGGCACTTCGGTGAAGCTAATGACGGTGAGGTTGATATCAAGATCCTCGAAGATTTAATTATTCGAGAACAAAGTCACCCAATTCTAGCCTTTGTCGATAGTACATATCCTTCGTTCTTGGATCACTTAGCCGATCCATCGCTTGACCCTAGTGCTGTTAAACGAGCCGAGCCGAGCCGAGTATTGTGATACTCGACTCGAGCTCAACCGAGCCGAGCCCGAGCTCGGCTCGTTAACAAAACGAGTAAAAAAAAGGGCTCGAGTTCGAGTAACATGTAACGAGCTCGAGCTCGGCTCGAACTCGAAAAATTACGAGTATTAACGAGCCTTATCGAGCCTTATCTATAAAAATATTAAAAATATGTATAAAAAATATAAATTTATTAAAATAATTACTCTTAACGAGCTTTATCTAGTCGAGCCGAGCCGAGCTCGGCTCGATAACGAAACGAGTATGAAGTCAGGCTCGGCTCGGCTCGAAATAGCTTATCGAACCGAGCCGATTCGAGCCTTACCGAGCCAAGCCGAGCCCTCGGTAAGGCTCGACTCGCATAACAACACTACTTGACCCTGAATATTTCACCATTGGGTTATTCTTGCACCTACAAATGAAATAATTGATGAGATAAATCAATTTGTCATGTCCGGAGATAGTGGTGAATATTTGAGCGCGGATAGTAAGGTTGAGCACCGTGTGAGACCCGAACCGATTCCGAATGGACCGGATGATAGATGGTCACCCGTTCTCAATCCGAAACTTAGACCTGTTTGAAACAGGTTCGGCCGGGTCTGGATCAGGTAAATTCGGGTCGATCCGGGCTGGACCTATTCTAGCCAGGTTGACCTTTTAACTGAATTTAAAAAAAAATCCAATTGCTAAGCACCAGAAGTATATGATTGTGATCACTCATGAGAATACAAGAGTAGTAAAGTAGCAAGACTAGGTTTATCAATCAAATCCCATCATTTCTTTGGGATTATCAATTATGTGAAAGAATTCATGATGCCTCATAGCCAAGACATCAATATCGACAAGAGAGTGGAACATATTAGTGGCGGAGGTGAGGCGCGAGAGTGGTGGAGCAGTAGGAGAAATATACTAGAAGGAGGTGCCGTGGACAGATGCGGCAAACGTGAGGAGGAGCGACATGAGTAAGGCCTGGGGAGCGACCGTTTGGGTCTTCTTAAAATATGGGATTATGTTTTTGTGTTGTGTGCAGTATGAGCTAGGGAATGAGTGACTAGGGTAAGGAGGAATAAATATGTACTCCCTCCGTCCCGCAGAACTTCATATATTTGCCATTTTTAGCCGTCCCACAAAACTTCATACATTACCAAAAAAGGAACCTACACCACACCCAACAAATAATAAACAATTTCAACTTTACACTCTAATTACACATTTTACAACTAAAAGTACACTTTCTCCCACATTTTATATATTCTATTATTACTTTAACTTTTTGCATAAAACTGCGCGCTAACCCTAATGTATGAAGTTCTCCTGGACGGAGGGAGTATTGCATATTTTTAATGCATTACTTTTACAAGGCTGGCCCCGTCTGAGTTAGAACCCGGATTTTGAGAAGACCTAGACCCGAATTCCACATCAAATTTATTGGTCCGGGTCCGGTCCATTTATGCTCAGCCTTAGGGGATAGCATTGATTGGGAAGATGACAATGAGAACGGTTTCGAAGATGTTTTCACTGTAGAATTTATCAACATCATTAATTACTCTGGATTGCCGAACCATAGAATTGTCCTGAAGGTTACGTGTATGATAATGCTTCTAAGGAATATTGATCAGGCTTTCGGGCAATGGCACAAGGCGTATAGTTACTAATCTTGGGAAGCATATCATCGATGCAAAGATGATATCTGGAATCAACGCGGGCCAAAAGATTTTCATTCTAAGGATGATGATGAGCCCATCCGACGAGACGGAGTTCCCTATCAATTTTGATAGGAGATAGTTCCCATATCTGTCTGATTTGCTATCACTATAAACAAGAGTTAAGGATAATCTTTCTCATACATCAACCCTTCACCAGTATTCTACCATGGTCAATTATATGTTTCTCTCTCTAGAGTTACCAAGGGATTGAAGATATTGATTTCCACGAAGAAGGTAATACATATGACATGACAATCAACGTGGTATAAAAAGAAGTGTTCGAAAAGTTATGACGTGAATTTATCGTGTATCAACTTTAGAAACTTTTTTTAACACCGACTAGATTTTACATGTGTTTGTGTTCAATTTCACTAATTCACATCTTACATTTTTTTTTACAGGTATGGATGAATTCCGATGCAATGTTGAAGCGATCTGATTATGCATTTTTGACATTATAGTTTTTATATGTTTTTTTCTCAACTTCGACATGTTATTATAAAATCTATTAATTTTTTATTTTAGGTTTTGTCACCATGCCCCGACTCGACGGGCCATTTACTAGTATTATTTTATTCTAACATGAAAGAAGGATTCACATCTAATTTGACATTTAATCCCCATGAGAGATGCAAGTATGGGGTATGATTTAATTATGTCCTAAGCTATGTTGAGCTTACCATTAATTAGGACCATATTACATTTACTCCAAATTATGGTGACATTTACTCCAAATTATGGTGACAAGTTAGGTGTAACCACTATCAGACAATTTCACATCCAGATATAAAAATGTGAATCTAAATCTTTCGTGGAAGCTTATTATAATATGAGAATGCTACAATAATTTCCTCCTAAAATCTAAACTCCTGATAATGTAGGATGCGCACTCATTAAGAACATTTAGATTTAAACTTTTCAAGGTGTAATGTGGAAAATCAAATTTTGAGTAGACGGTCGATCTTTACAGTCATTTAAATTTATTATCAAATCGAAATTCAAGAAGCTAAACTATTATGATTTAGTTTTAAATTTTTAGGTTAATTAATATGGTGTAGGGGAATGGTCATGTCCGTATCTTAATTTTTTTACCAAGTATCAACTCAAGGAATCACTACTAGAATTTGCTAGATATAGTGTGAAAAACAATTCATACCATGGAAATTTTTTTAAAAATATATCGTAGAGTGAGACAGATTCAGTTTATATACTCTTCAATGGCTTCATCCATTTTATATACTGTATGAAGGCTATCCGTCCATTTCATATACTCCGTTAAGTTTTTTTTAACAGAAATGGAGAGTGAGATACACGCGCCGTCCATTTTATATACCGCTGACACGTGTCAACTTCTCATTTAATCTGGATTATTATTTTTGAAAAATTCAAGAAAAAAGTTTAAAATCATTAAAAATCACAAAAAAAATATCGGGGACACGTGTTAACTCCCCTTAATAATTATAAAAAAATATATTTCATATAATAATAATAATAATAATAATAATAATAATAATAATAATAATAATCATCATCTAAGTTTTGAATTAAACTAAAATATCATAATATGTATAATTATAAAGATATATTTTCACGATTTATAAGGTATAACAAAATTAACGTACAAATGTCGTGGTGAAATTAAGTTTTTTAACATTTTATTTGTTTTATGGTCTATCTTTTGTTACTTTGTATTTTGCAAGTATTGCTAAATTCTTAATATTTCATTATTTATTGCTTAATAAAAGAATCTATATTGATAATAAAATCATGTTTTAAATCCTTTCTATCATTTAGTTTTCATATTTATTCCTGAGATAATTTTTTGAATTTTTATAAATTATTTTTATATTTTTATTTTATTTTTTCAGAATTATTATGGTGCTGAGATGTGTCCCAATAATTTTCTAGAAATTTTTATGTCTTTTTTTTTTTGAAACTTTTTGTATTTATTTTTTTTTATTTTCATTGAAAAAACCTTAGATTAAACGAGAAGCTGACACGTGTCAGGGGTATATAAAACAGACGGTGTGTGTATCTCACTCACGATTTCCGTTAAAAAAACTTAACGGAGTATATGAAATGGACGAGTAGTCTTCATATAGTATATAAAATGGACGGAGCCATTGAACAATATATAAACTGGATCTGTCTCACTCTACGGTATATGTTTAAAAAAAAATTCCCATAGCCATAAAGTTTCACACCAAATCATTTTGATATCAAGATTGAACACTATTGTTTGAGACTATAACCCTTGACACTAAAAAAGTTTTATTGTGAATATATACAATCTCACACCAATATTTCACAACAATGCCCATATTAGTGTCAAACAAATTCACACCATAGTCTGACAAATATTATTATATCACTAGTTTCACACAATGTGACCAATGAAGTTCACACAAATGCAACCTATCAAAAATCAATCATTCCAATTCCGATTGTACATTCCAGTTTCCAATTTTCGTATTTAGTGAAAAGAAATATATTTTCCAATTCCCCAATTTTAAAATAAAAACTAGTAATAACCCGTGGCGTTGCCACGACATAGTTCACTTATGATGAAAAATGATAGTAGGATACATACGTATAAAGCAAAAGATAAAACTAATAAATCAGATTTAAGGTGAATATCGTTTTGAATTGTAAATAATAATTGAAATTAATGAATCTCAAACAGCATCCAGATCTTCGTTAACTGCATAAAACATAGTAAACATTAGTTAATTAACTAAATAAAATAAATTGTAATATAACATTGAAGTTGTTATAAAAAAAAAAAAAAAAAACCTCAAAGAGAGCTAAAAACCTATTTGTAGACTACGTTGGTTGTTGTATTGGTTGGATTACCTTCCTCATCAAGCGCTAACACCTTTAGCCTTTTCTTGCTCGTTACTCTCGAGAATGCCACATATAGCTGTCCATGACTGAAAACAGGGTTTGGAAGGTAGAGTCCAACATGAGAAAGTGATTGTCCCTGACTCTTGTTTATTGTCATGGCATAGCAAACTGAAATAGGAAATTGTCTCCGCTAGAATCTAATAGGAAACTTAGTAAGATCGGAAGGTGTGAGTACCATTCGAGGTATGAAAACCTTCTTTCCAGCATTCTTTCCATGTATAGTCTTGCCTCAAGAATATATTTCCCAATTGCAGTGACAATCAATCTAGTACCGTTACATAGCTCAGCGGACTGGTCAATGTTCCTAAGGAGCATAATAGGAGTGCCAATCTTCAATCGGATTATGTGGTTTGGTATTCCAGATGCCTTAATAGTGTTTAGGAACTCAACGGAGTAAACATCTTCTCTATTTACGATGTCATCTTCAACGGGACAAATGGCATCTGAACTCTTGAACTCGGTGGCATCTCCAGGTAAAATGGACATTATATAATCATTGACCTCGTGTACGATCTCATTAGTAGGAGCAAGAATAGCTCTATCTTGGAAATACCTACCATCACCGACATGGGATAATAAGTTTGGATATGTACTCTTAACGATCGCGTCAATTGGTGCACCGGTAGAACGGATCAACATGTCTTTGGGTATTTTGAATTCTACCTCACCATCATTATCACCACCAATTTCACCATCTCCAACTTTCAAAAGCCACTCCGCAAACTCTTTTATTGTCTCATTCTCGGATGGTGAGCTGCCAGACCGATTAGAAATAACATTATTAGTGCAAAATATAATATAAATAAATATTATAGTCTTTAAATTGCATTAATTTGAATATAAATGAAAATTACTATGAAATGTAGAATAATACCTGCAGACGCATGTTCTTTGTAAGTTTAAGTACACGACATGAACTCCAAAGCTTATTAGATGAGCAGAGAGAGGCGTGTACTATATCCTGCCTACTTCTCTTTGGTATTACCGGCAAGATTTGTCTGAAATCCCTACCAAATACAACAACCAATCCACCAAACGGCACGTTCAACTCACTACCATTGGGACCTCTCATTACATCATTTAGGCTGCGATCAAGTGCCTCAAAGCAAAACCTATTGGTCATGGGAGCTTCATCCCAAATGATCAACTTGGTATTTTTCAGCTCTAATTCGCCTGTGTGTAATTCTACTACAGACGGTAGTCTCGTCGACTTGCAATGGAATACTGAATCTTGAATGGGTTGTGCGGCCAGTTGGAAGAAGAAGAGAAGCTATGCCACTCGATGCAACTGGTAGAACTATGTCACGTCTACCACGTAACGCAGAACATAATGTATTCCATAAGAATGTTTTTTTCCATACCACCATAACCGTATAGGAAAAAAACTCCACCATTACCAGAATCAACGACATCCATAATAGTATGGTATACAGACCTCTCCTCATTAGTGAGACATGGATATAGACGATTGTGCTGCTCAATCATCTCATCAACATCATATGACATTTCCTCAACAATCAAATTATTCATGCCATTATTAATTACTACATTGTCTGGCATGGCATACCTACAATACCACTCAAGCTAAATCCAATCCTTGCGAGTAAACTTTCAATCTCAGCAAGAGCGAAATTCTTCAATTGTTCTTCACTAAGCTCCAGTTCTACATTTAATAAATGAGGGATGATGTTTAAATACGATGGGTGATAAAAAATGAACAATATGAAAGAGATATTAATTTAAATAAATAATTAAATTTCATACCGGGGTTTTTCAATTTCCTACGCATCATATACTGGATGTCGTCCGATAAATATTCCCATGAGCTTTCCCATACATGCAGAGGCCTTGACATACTATCAGACTGAAGCAGAATAGCGAACAAATGTCGAAGGAAACATCCAGATCCCCAAAAATTGGCTTCCTTTATACCATAAATGTACTCCTTGTCGTCATCGAGCAAGCCCAAAGCAAAACATGCATCGCGGTAAGTTGCATGAACAACACCATCATCCGTTCGCAAATCCTCGAAGCAAGTAGCACCCCTAATATGATTCAACATTATACTCACGTAATAAAGAGGACCAATCTTAATTGGGACGTGATAAATCCGTCCGACTTTGTTGTTGAACTGCTTCCTATCTCTCCAAACCTTCAGTCTAGAATCCCACACGTAATGTTTAGGGAACTCAGCATACAGGTACTGACGTGCTTCTGGATGATGTTCGTTGAACTCCATCCATTTTAGGAATTTTGTCTCGGAAACTGTATGTTTTTCTAGCAGGTCAGTTATTAGGTCACCATCCTTAAATGTGACTGATTGTTCCCCCTCCATATGAAAGGATAAACGCTCGACGGGCGGGTCTCTATAATGAATATCATATCCCATAATACGCCAGACGGCTTCACATGCAGATACATACCGGCAGTCGACATAATCCTTCACCTCATTATCCACAGTTATTTTGGCACCTATCCTATCCACCCCTTTGTTGACGTATTTGAAGAGATATTTTATTGAATTGGACTTATTGCACCATTCAACATTAATGTGTGCCTGGTACTTCATCAATAGAAAGGAATTATGTGGTACGATGAACCTGTGGAATTATATCAAATGAACTTAGTCGTGTTGATATAAAAACAAAAATAAAAAACTGTTAAACAATAACAGTATAATGAGATTGATTATTTAAATTAAATAATTTATGACTAAATGTACCTATTATCAATAAGCTCCCCGTTCTTCTCAATTGTGGCACCTATATCATGACTCAGATACCGGTAGCGTTGTCCAAATATGGTACGCTCATTAAAAGATTTTGGAAATTTCTTAGAGCATTTCTTCCCATCATGCATGCACGGTGAGGTTGGATTCAATGGACCGCACGGACCATGTACCATGTACTCAGATACAGCCTTGTACAACTCCGGGTTAAGTTCCTTGTCAGGTATCTCAGCGGATATGAACTCATCTATAGCATCTGCTGACATGTTTCTGTCCCCTCGATCTACCCAGAGAAGAATATGTGCATGTGGGAGACCACGTTTCTGAAACTCAATGGTGTACACAACTACAAAATTCAAAAGATTAAAACAATCAATAATAAATATAAATTAATTAAATAATAACATACTATGAAAACATAAACCAAAAAATAGTTCTATGATGAGTGATTATCTCCTATGGCCTTTCCAAAGACATTTTCTGTTTTCAAATCCTTTATCAGCTAATCCAACTTCATCTTGAAGATGCTACTCAATACATCAGGTCTATCCTCGGGACGCAGACCCTTAGACTCCACCCAACGTGTGATCTCAGGCCATTTCGGATTGCATGTGAAAGTGATGAAGAGTTCAGGATAGCCTATACTCTTGCAGATGGCCATTGTGTCTTGGAAGTTCTGAACCATATATCTGGGACCTCCAACAAAAGAAGATTGCAATACAAATCGTTTACCAACATTTCCGGTAGGATCATTTGGATCTATATCACCTGTTCTTATGGCATCATCAAGGGACTTATAGTTATCGGATCTCAATAATGGTTGGTTCCTCATCACGAATGAAAGCCTCTGAGATTCCATCAACATGTAACCATCTACTATGAACTGCTGGAACAATTTCCTACTGAGTAGTATGGTCTGTGCTTCATTGGCACGATCAAAAATCTGAAAAGACAAAAACTCCTTGATAGTAACCTTGTGCCTAACACCTTTTAGCTTACCAGTGTGCATAATCTCCGTATGATATCCATCTTCACCATATGGGAAAAGTAGAGGATATTACATTGGAAGGTAGCTCGGATGCAATTCAGAAATCCTCTTAAAATCTCCTTGTTTAGGCTCCAGAATAATATCACGGGGATCCATGTCATACTCATTGTTACCTTCATAAGTAAATTTATAAAGTTAGTTAATTTATAATATAGAAATAGCACATACATGTTTATATCACGATCTTATCTAACGAAGACTGGCATTAGAGCAAACATACCAACAATTAATGCAGCTACTTCAGAACATGTTGGTAGATTGTACATCCGTCCATCACGTGATCTCCTTCCAATAAGACATAGTTTCACATTCATGTCAGCACTCTCCTTGAAACGATCGGCAGCCATACGAAAAATTTTGGCAATTGAATTTTCCACATCTATCATGTCCTTTAGATCATCAACAATAGATGGATCTACAGCAGCAGTACTTTTTGATATGCAAATAAGATTTTTTTTCCTCAGCATGAGCTATCAGCTTATATGCATATTGTAATAAAAATGTATATATAGAAGTAACTAAATCAATAACATTGCATGAAGTAGAGATATCATACCGAACAGCATCAATTCTATCTTTAGTTTCATCCTCTCCGCAGTACATATAAAGCTGTGAAAATTTAGGATTTTTGCCTTCATGTGGCAACAAACTACCAAGCCTATGATAATTATTTCCGCCAAGCCTGTATGTATAAGGACCACTCCCATTGTTGACTGAATTGTCTTGTATACCACCCATCGAAGTAAATGCACACATCATGTTGTCAGCTCTTATGTGCTCAATATAATTTCTACTCCTAATATGCCTATTTTGCAAAAGATCACTTAGGAGACGCGGAGGTTGCCTGAGAGTATGTAACTGTATTTTGCCACGGCTACAACACAAACCAAATTATGGATTGCTCAATGGAGTATTTTTTTTTATCCTCTCGTCGAACCACATAAGTGCACCACAAAGTTTACAGGCATATGTAGGATCACCCATATCTTGATACGCTACATGATGATATTATAAATATGATTAATAAAGATTATGTGTGTGTGTGTGTGTGTGTGTGTCTGCAAATATACATAACCATGGTAATTAGATGATTACCTACTACTGAGATGCCAATATTCCTGCGAGCAATCATATCCTTCTTGTCTTGTCTTGTCTTGCTTTCGTTGCTCTCTTTCGTGAATTCTTATTTTTCTCAGCAGTTGAGGGCTCTTCAGGAACATCCCTTCGTAAATTTTGGGTATATTTATCGAGTAGATGTTCTATATGCTTATCCGCAAGTGGTATTGATTGTTCGACATTTAGAGGCACTGGAATTTCTGAATCATAAAAAACGCGCTTGTTAGGTATATTTGAAGACCCTTCATCCCATCAATACAAAATACATAGATGTAATCACTTGATCAAATAAAAAAAATAAAAAACCCAAAATCGATATACTTATTATATCCTCTGGAATCTTCATGGTACATGAAATAATCAAACGGATTTGACTTGAGATGCCGTCTCATTGTTAGAGTAAATCTCTGGTTCATTTTTATTGAACCTGGTAACAACCTTGTAATCTTCATTCATATTCCCTAGGTAGAATATATAAATGTGCGAATATAATTAGAACAAATTTCATGTGAGGGCATAAATTTATTATTAATACATCATATCAACTTACTTGATGACTGCTTCAAATCGGGCGATGAAATATCCATGGAAATTTGCTTTGTAACTTGATGTAGAACATCCCGACCAATAGTTAGTTGCTTACCGGGTCTAACAGATGTAGAGCTCTCAGGAACGTCGTTGATAACTCCAGGAGTGATGAAACGGTGTCCATGCACTATAATGATATTAGTACAATCAAACATACTAAAACTAGTCAAAAATTGAATATTGCTGAGAAATAACACATGATCTTTGTGTCCCCTTATACGGTCTAGTAAAAACTCCATATTTGTAAATGACAAATGATCAAAGATGTCCCCCTGAATACAAAGATATTATGCAACGTTAATAAAAGTAACTGAAACAAAATAACATATATAACTAATCTAAAAATGTCATCTCACCACTAACATTCGGATATATGCTTCTGGATTTTTTGCATTGAGACAACGGTTCATGAATATAGTCTCATGAGACATTGGTGTTTTATATGCAATACGTGGACACGAAGCATAGTTAATTCGTGAATAGAATCCTGGGTATTTGTAGATAGTCGAGAACTTCTTTGCTCTGTATAATACAAAACGTTAAACCAGTATAAGACAGTAAAATAAGATCACGGGTTGTATACATATATAGTACTTACATTTGCATGACCACGTCAAAATTTGACATGCTTGATATGGCTACCAAAAACATGATATACATTTGCAACTCCTCTGGTAACATGGAGAACATGGAGAACGATGTTACTTTTTTCGTGCTTGGGATGTTTCATGGTGGATGATTATGCGAGAGACTTATGGAATCCGAGATAGAGGGCAATGGGGACTGTTTATAAGCGTGTCACATACACGAATGAAGAAGTTGTTAATGAATGGAATGTAAAATGATAATTGGGATTCTAATCTACAATATTTAGAAGTAATCGGATTATATATGTTTGTTTATACTATATAATTGATTAGGCTTATGTGGATAATACTATGAATGCAAAAGTCGACCTTATGAAATGATGAGATTTTTTAGTTGAGAGTTGAGAAGTTACTGGATAGCAAATACATGTGAGAATTTAACAACGATGGATTTGTTGACCTAATAGGTGTGCATATAAACATTCATATATCTGCATTAATTAATTTTTATTAAATATTGACACTACAAAATATTTGATCTAATTCGACTCTTAAAAAGAGTCATATCATGTATATAAGAGTGATATTTAAAAATTATGACTCTTAATAATGACGCAAATTTTAAATGGGTCGCAAAAGGAGTGCGTCGTATTTTAGTTTAAAGTACAAATTAAGAGTCGTAATTTTATAATTACGATTCAAAATTAGAAGTCGTATTTTTTGCCTTCTTTGAGTTAATTTTAAGGCCTTTTTTAGTTCATTTTTACGACTCTTATAAAGAGTCGACTAATTTATAAGTCGTATTAGATCAAATATCTTGTAGTGTGAGTTGCCACGAATTTATAATCATCTATATAGATATGTCATTCGTAATCATATATTTTCAAGTATGTCATTCGTAATCATATATTTTCAAGTATGTATTTTTTAGTGATATATATGAATTTTATATATTGGAGGGAAAGTGGTAGCTAATTTTGTCCAGGAACACAATAGTATAATGCAACTTCGAAATGACACTATAACATTTATAAAAGAAAGGGAACATTTTATTTAAATCGTAATAAAACATTACAATATAATCTGGAAGAAATCAAACTCGAAAAGTACTTATAATAAAATGAACTTCTCACGACATGCATTCCATCAGAAGCGGAAAAACGAATATCAGCCTCTATATAAAGGACCTCGATATCAGCCACACATCTGGGACACTGTGGAGCGGCTGCTATGCGAATTTTGACATGGTCAATTAATTTATCATCGTCAATAACACAAAACTTAGGGATCTTTAAGAAATTTGGATTCTTAAATACCAATCTCTTCAGCCTCATACTTAGCTCCCATCTAGATTGATTAAAATCGGAATCGCTTTTTGCTGCTTCCTTTTGCTCTGACAGACCTAAGATCCCTTCTTCTTGATAATTCGGATTGGCATTGAACAACTTAACGAAATTTAAACAATACTGTGCCTGGTGATGTTTAGACAACACTGCAACTTTCATTAATTGCAATGCATCGTCTGCCTTTTCTTCAACACATAATTTTTCCTACCATAGAGTAAACAGTCAGGTAATTATAAATAATGATGCATCCATGAAGATCATATACTCGAAAATAAAATTGAGTGAGAATATAGAATTTACTAACAAAGGATTTACGTATTACAGCCTCTGGATTATTTGCATCATATAGGACGCTAGAACTAATTCTGGAATTTTAGTCCATGCATGAATACGCATCGACTTCAGAACATGTTTACTCATGCCAAGCTTATTCATGAGAGGACAACTAATTCAATAAAATGAAAACAACAATGTCATATTTGATAGGTAATTATAAAAATGGGGTTGAAGTCATAAATGATAAGTACCACATAACACAATTTGCCCAATCAACAACTGAATTAGATGCTACTGAACCAAGTATGTTAACAACGACATCATCGGGGAGTTCAGGAATGAACTGGCGTTTCATCTTACTTGGTTGCTGCATAATTGACGGGTTGGCAGGGATAGACTAATTTTCTTTCTCTTCGTAATATCAATGCGGATTTGATATAAAATGGACTGATAAATAGTGTGAATATGCATGGACTAAGTTTCAAGTACATGGAGACTTCGCGTTTGCTAGGTCAGGATGAAGACTGGCGACATACATATATATATATATATATATATATATATATATATATATATATATATATATAAACCACGGAATATGTGGACTATGGGTATCTTCCTGTAACAAACATAATTAACTTGGGTAGATAGTAATGAGAATTTGAACGATATTTAAATTTAAAAACCCATATAAGTAGGGAAACATAACAACCATTATTTGATCAGCAGTGAATTGAGCGTGCCGTGTAATCTTCTTTTCAAATATAGGCTGATTAAAAATTCATTTTTTCTTGGCTTGGTTTTGACACCTAGAATTTTTGCTTATGTGACACATCTCTTCTTTCATTTAAATCATCACTTTTATCATATATATATATATATATATATATATATATATATATATATATATATATATATAATTTCTATGTAAATATTCAAGAAATGGGCTGGAGATAAAAGAAACATTCTTCTAATAAATTATTATAAATATAACAGAATTTTACAAGCAAATATCTACTGGAAAACTGTACAATATCTAATAAAATGAAATGTAGATTTACAAGCAAATAACCTATTATATACATTTCTAATTCTAATGAAGACTTGACTAAAAAATCCAAATCATTTACAATTGAAAATTAAAATTCAGCTTTAATTGATTGGTGATATCTCCATCTTCTCATGCTTGCCATCTTCTCATGGTCTGCAAAACAAAACTAAAACCCAGAAAAGGAACTGACAAGTTTCAACTTTAAAACCCAGAAAAGGAACTGACAAGTTTCAACTTGATGAAGTAATAACATACTTGATATTTGAACATTCAATAACAAAAAATCATAGAAAACTTACAGGATTCTGAAATCTTTGTGTATTGTAAAGTTGGATCCTGATCAACAAAAGGCAGAGAGAAATGAGGAGACATATATTGCCGGTGAAAAACAGCGAGAAAGAAAGAAGATGAACAACAAAAGGGATTTCACACTGGGCCTTTTCTTTTGGAAAGACAAATGGACCATTGGCATTCAGTGTTAGGCCCATCTCATCTTCCAACTCTTTTAGTAATATATATATATATATATATATATATATATATATATATATATATATATATATATATATATATATATTCCTATCTTATTTTCTCTTTCTTTTCACAAAATTTTAACAAGGTTCTGTGTTTTTTCTTTTTTTCATATTTTCTTTTCTTATCATGTGATCTTCTACACAAACACTACTGGTAACAAATAAGAGCAAGTATCCTGGTAGACGGTCTATTTATAAGATAAAAATAAACGGACAAACATAAGGATTTTCATTATGAACATAGTGTCTATACTTTAACAACGTAGGTGTTTATTATAAAATGGATGATTTATTTATCTGTATAGAGAATGATTGAAATGATGATTAGAAATTTATTGATGATAAAATTTGTCCAAGGCTAAATGTTGTAATTTAATATTGTATTTCAAAAAAATTATAAAAAAATACAATGTGTGAACAACAAAGGCGTTTAAATTGATAACATCTATATTTTTGTTAAGAAAATAGCACGGTCTATTTTTAAGTTAAACATAGATGGTCTCCTACAAGACTTTGTGAACAAACAATATAATTATGTGAGTTTAAATTAAAGGATATATTGGGTAATGTAAATTGTAGTGTAAAATAATAGCTTTCTACTTTTTTTTATTTTTTTTATTTTTTTTTTAACAATAACTGGATTACTTTTGGACTTTGACGCCATCTAATTTTTATCTAAAATATAGAAGTAGAATTACATTCTAAATATAATTTGTTTAATTGTATAGTATCTTGGTGAACAATAAGTTATAAAAAAGAAAATTAAAAATTTTGTGCTTCCATACACATAAACCGAGAAATGAGCCACTCTAATTTCTTTTAGCTTTGGAATAATTAATTTCCATACACATAAACCGAGATCTGGGTAATAATTAATTATTACTTCCGTTTTCACTAAAATTGTAACAATTTTTCGTTTTAGTCGCTTAAATAAAAGTGTTACATTTCATTTTATAGAAATTACTTTAATAATAAACTTTATTTTTAACCACACATTTTTCGGCTCACGTGTACTTTTCCACTCAATTAATATCTCTTATTCATTCGTAACCACATACTTTTGTGGATCACATATAATTTTATATTTTTTTCTAAAAAAGTATTCAACAAAATTGTTACACTTTTAGTGAAACAGAGGACGAAGTAGTATACATTCCTTGAGGGTTTGAGACTTTGAGGTGTTGGGGTGGACTTCTGATTAAGCGTCGGTGTTATAGATTTTGATTTGTATGGAGTGGAATGAAATAGTTTGAGGTATATGCAGAGATGTGGTTTCAAACCATTTATGTTAGAAAATAGTACGGAGACCATATGGTAATATCAACCAACACTTAATTTCAGGTATTATCTTAGTTTGGTTATTCCTCCGAATTTTGTTGCAACATTTCACTCTTACTAAATAAAATGTATGCATGACTAGGCATACTAGATGTGATGGTCATTTTTCTCTTCATCTACACTCTAATATAAAAGTTACTTAAAATCATACTATAATTGTAGGTGGATGAGTTGGTACTTGTAATGTTTTTGAGCTGGTAAATTCTTGTATTATGTGAAAGCATTCCTTATGCTTTTCGTAAGATTGCATTGCTATTAATAAAAATTTGTCGTTAAAGAAAAGGGGAAGAAAAGGATAATTAAGGAGAAGTTAATAATATTGACTTATTAGAGAATTTGATGGATGTTTGAGAAATTGTTTAAGCCTTGCAATATCATATATATACATTATGGAATGGAAACAGTTTAGAAGTTGAGGATGTCCAAGCCAACTTCTTCAAATTAATTTAAGAGAATTTGGCAGCTTATAAGTTGTTCTAAACACTTAAAATGCAGTTTCTCCTAAATTAAACTCTAATATATACAACTTTAAACCGTTGCAAACACCCTTTCAAAATCTCATTGTGAACTAATCATCGTGATGATTTGTACGTAAATAAGATTAGATGCACACATGATTCATAAGTAATGTTTCGTGTCGTACTCGAAGTGGAATACAGAACACTCAAAAATATAAGTAATTGTTGTCAATGGTCGGTACATGTTTTAATCGAAGCTACTAAAATAACGGACCAACGCATAAGCTAAGAACTTAAGAATAATCACATTCACATCCAATAAAAGCTAGCTAGCTAGCTGTACATGTAGAATATATACCAGAATGTTCCTAGATAGTGTAACTCCATTAATCCAATAGTTGAATTGATGAATTCAGTTACAGATGTATCTATCTACTCAACATGAAATCAGTAGCTAGAGAAGACAAATTGATCCTTGTTTAGTTTTTTAAACTTTTACCAGAAAAAAGTGAGCTTAATTGAAATCAAGTTTGAATGATGCTTCCTATGGCTCAATGTAGCATTCATGCCTTGTTAGACCAAACAAAGACGAGGCAAAGAGAAAGCATATATGGTGAAAAACCACAAGTAGAAGTTAGTTACCCAATAGCCAAAAGTAACAACATTTTACCGATTAAACATTAATTTGTATTCAAATTTAAAATTCGTTGATTGCAAAAAGTGAAAACTGCACAAGAAGGAGTATAGATTATGTTTGTTTCTGAAGATGGGAGTTTTAAGAGGTAATCTCACCATGTAATGACGGATGAGTTTTTCCCTAACAAGATAACTCGTGTTTTTGTCGTCTTCTTACATTACTGCAACCTATCCTTTTCTCTATTATTAGGACTCATTGATCGATCAACTTTATAATGGACTTCCCTTCTTTTTTACTACCACACGATATGAGCAATACTTGTACTTGGCACGCAGAAATTATTTGAGCATCAAACTCATGTCTAACCAAGACACAAACAAAACCACAATCAACTCATCCCTTCCTGGATTTACTTTCCCAAACTACCCTTATCACAAAGATCAAAGTCTCCATTTCGTAATCTAACATTACATGTTTAATTCCAGCTATTACATGCTTAGTATTAACATTAATACAGGGGTAATGCAAGTATATTAAGCACACTAAATAAGCTTTTGAGGGTAATGGTATTTTAAAACTCGAATTGCCTCTAATAAAATATGTTTAATGGAACATCCGAAATTACGAAAGTTACACATTATTATTAGTAGCATACCGGAGGAATTATATAACTTATTGAGTAACTCTCCTGAGAGACGGTCTTTAGATAATTTATCTAGAGACGGATCTATATTGTCAAAAAAATCATCGATGTTATCAATCAAAACTTTTCATGTTACAATAAGACTTATTTCGTTAACAACATGGACGTTTGAATTAATAATATGGATAATTGTATTGATAACATAACCTGTCTCCAGATAAGTTATCTAGAGACCGTCACTTATGATACTTTGTGTAACTTATTAGTCTTAGACATTATATAATTAAGTTAAGGTGCGATTAGAGTTAAGTGCAAGAAATTAAAGAAAACAACTCAAGTTGATCAGGTCAAGTTAAGCAAGAACCTTGCATTTCTATTTAGACTTGGCTCATGGTAGATTTTCTAGGTGATATAGTTTACAATATAATTGTATACTGTATACTCTAAATGCAGTATTTAACTCGTAGTATATGTATGATAACTTGTTGAATTAAGCTGTTCTTACAAGAACTTCATCATTATTTTGATATTATTATGTCATGATTCATGAGGTTAACCAATAGTTTCATGTTTAATTTTCATAATTTCATCAAATTCTTAATCTCCACTTTTATTTTCACCCCCTAAACATATACTCCATCCACCCCAAATCAAATGCCCTAGTATAAATTTCTCATTTTCAGTTTTAGACACCACTTAGGCTCTGTTCTTTTCAACTAAAATTCTTGAACTAAATCGAATCGAATCGAATGGAATGAATCGAATCGAATCAAATCAAACTAATCGAATCGAATCGAATCAAGAAATTATTGTGTAATAATAATAACAATTATATGATGGTATATATAATCACAATTAAAAAAATATATTATTTTTGTCATCTTTCTCACATTCTTCCTACTCTTTTTTCTGTCATTTTACATTTTTATTTATTGTTGTATAACAAACTTTAAAACTAACCGCGTGGAAGGTACTTTATACGATGCCTCAAATGGAAGACACATATCAAATATACGTGATTGTTGCTACCTTCACTCTGCATAATTTTATGCGCATGTGTAAACTTGAAATACCAGTTTTGCAACATGATATCAATGTTCAAGGTGGAGTGGATAATGATTTATTGAACCCGACAAGGAAAGAAAGCGATGAGCGAGGTGCATGGCGATGACATTGAGAATTTGGCGCTCTATTCCAGGCAATATAGAGCCCGAGGAAGATAATATAGAGCCCGAGGAAGATAATATAGAGGAATAAATGCTATTTTTCAATATTTGTGATATATAATATTATTTTTATAAAGTTTGGTCCGATTTTTGGTTTGGTTTAACTTGTTTTGGAGTTTTTGAACATGTAGATTTTTTGTTAGTTCAAATTGTAACTATACTCTTTATTTCATTGATCTACTAAAAGTCGTATTAAAAAGAAAGAAAGAAAAAAAGTTGAAAATAACTCAATTGGATAAATTTTCTTATTTTTCTCGTACAAAAGATCGGGTGTGTAAATAAATGATAAAATAATATTAATAATAATAATAATAATAATAATAATATTATTATTATTATTATTATTATTATTATTAACAACAACAACAATAATAATAATATGAATTTAATGAATCTGAATCGAAGGCGAAGGCAATGGCCCGAATGGAGCAGGCAGGAATCGGCTGAATCGAGTTTTAGCCAATGAAAATATGAGCCTTAGTTTGATACACTGGATATCAATATATTTTATCTCTACTGTTTTTACTTTATGTGATTTGGGACAGATGGATAGTAGTTTACTATGGAGGATATCCTTATTATTGGGACAGCAGATAATTAAGCAACAGTAGTAGTACTAGTTAGTACACCACAGGAAATTAGTTGAGACAAATTATATGAACATGAAAGTCATATCTGATAAGTGACAATAGCATGCCATTCTAAAAAGTCCCATCTGTATTGATAATCAACCCATCCCTTCTACATCTCAAATGAAAATAAAAAGAATTTGTGAAATTGGTCCAAATTCCAATTTCGCACATCAATTTGAAAAATTATCTAGTAATACTAAATCAAACAAAAACAGGAACCAATTACATTGATAAAATACAGTTTAGTTACAGTTATAACATGAATAAATACAATCTAACTGTATTTATAACGTGAAGTTGAAGTTAATCAGTTATATACATGAAAAATACAATCTAGCTGTATTTATAATGTGAAAAAGTGTACTTGTAATGTGAAGAATATACATGAAAAATACAATCTAGCTGTATTTATAATGTGAATAAGTGTATTTATAATGTGAAGAATAGTAAAATAAGCGAACTTCTTTTGAATAAAAATGTCTAACTAGGTATCGAATTATTACCCTCCCGAACAATTGCCACCCCAGACACACCCACCCACCCAAAGGCCCCAACCCCCTGCTCCCCCCCTCTATAAATTGACCCCTTCTCTCTTCTTCCTCCACAGTCTCCACATAGTATCTCTCTCTCTCTCCCTACAAATTTATCCACTAGGCCAAATCATACAAAAAGTATTTGAAATAGTCTTGTTGTACAAACAAACCATGCCTGAAGCACCAAAACAAGAAGAAGCACCAGTATTGGCCACTGAAGAAGACAATACAGTGGCTCAAAACAACAAGAAAACACTAGAATTCATTGAACAAGTCACCAAAAGCCCTGATGAGATCCAACAAAAAGTCCTCTCCGAAATCCTCTCCAGAAATGCCCATGTCGAGTACTTAAATCGACACGGGCTCAACGGTGTCACCGACCGCGTAAACTTCAAGAAAATCATGCCCGTCTGCACGTACGAGGACATTCTGCCGGACATCAATCGCATCGCTAACGGTGACACGTCCCCGATCCTCTGCTCCGACCCCATTTCCGAATTCCTCACAAGGTCCGTCACTTTTTCTTTAAAACTCACTCCAACTTTTTATACTATAGTATAAGTTATAGGGAAAAGTTACAACGTTGCATCTTACATGTGACACTCGGGCATAATCATTCTTGCATGTGTGAATCCATTTAATAACACAATCTCATGTAATGTTAATTATGTGGCGTGTAACTAATTCATTTATATTAATTCTCCAATAGTTCAGGAACATCTGCCGGTGAAAGAAAAGTGATGCCGACAATCGAAGAAGAACTACAAAGACGATCGTTACTCTACAGCCTCCTAATGCCTGTAATGAGCCAATTTGTACCTGGATTGGACAAAGGAAAAGGAATGTACTTTTTGTTCGTCAAGTGTGAAACAAAAACTCCGGGCGGGTTAGTAGCCCGACCCGTTTTAACCAGCTATTACAAAAGCTCACACTTCAAACAAAGACCATATGATCCCTACACAAATTACACCTCCCCCAATGAAACCATCCTTTGCCCTGACTCCTTCCAGAGCATGTACTCCCAAATGCTCTGTGGCCTCTGCCAAAACAAGGAGGTACTTCGTGTCGGGGCTGTTTTCGCCTCTGGGTTCATCCGTGCCATCCGGTTCCTCGAAAAACACTGGCCCGTTCTTTGCCACGACATCAGGACAGGTGCTATTAAAGAATGGCAATTATTACTACTAAATAATAGTCGAGTAAAATCACATCACATTAGTACAAATAATTAACTAGTACAATAATTTGAATTTTTTAAAAACTTAAATTAAGTACTGGACTGATTTATCAACTGAGTGCGCTTCGTTTTGATCAGGTACTATTAATGCCTTGATCACTGATCCGACGGTCATAAATGCGGTTGCACAGATCGTGAAACCAGACCCGGTTCTAGCTGATTTCATCGAAACGGAGTGTGGGAAAGAGTCTTGGGAGGGGATCATAACCAGGCTCTGGCCTAATACGAAATACATAGATGTGATCGTGACAGGCACGATGTCGCAGTATATTCCGACACTCGATTATTACAGCAATGGTTTGCCTCTTGTTTGCACAATGTATGCTTCGTCCGAGTGTTACTTTGGTGTGAACCTGAATCCACTTTGCAAGCCTAGTGAGGTTTCTTACACTCTGATACCGAACATGTGTTACTACGAGTTCTTGCCCGTTCATCGGAACAATGTTCTTACCAACTCCATCACCATGCCTAAATCTTTGAATGAGAAAGAGCAGCAGGAATTGGTTGACTTGGTTGATGTCAAGCTTGGACAGGAGTATGAGCTTGTTGTCACAACTTATGCTGGTATGTGCTATTTTGTTGCTAGATGATTAGAATTAATTTGATATCTTTTTAAAAGTTTGGGAAATTTTTAATTTTCTTCTTATTAAATGTTTGTTAGGGTTGTACCGGTACAGAGTTGGGGATGTACTTCGTGTGGCAGGATTCAAGAACAAGGCTCCCCAATTCAATTTTGTGTGCCGAAAGAACGTGGTGTTAAGCATCGACACCGATAAAACGGATGAGGTCGAGTTGCAAAACGCCGTGAAGGATGCTGTCACGCACCTTATACCGTTCGATGCACGTATGACCGAGTACACTAGCTACGCGGACACGGCCACAATTCCGGGTCATTATGTGTTGTATTGGGAGCTTAGTCAAAAGGGGTCCAACCCAATTCCTCCTTCGATTTTTGAAGAATGCTGCCTTACAGTAGAAGAGTCATTGGACAACGTATATCGGCAAAATCGTTTTTACGATGCGATTGGGCCACTTGAAATCAAGATTGTGGAGAATGGGACTTTTGACAAGCTGATGGATTATGCAATCAGCCTAGGGGCTTCAATAAACCAGTACAAGACACCAAGGTGTGTGAAATTTGCACCAATTGTGGAGCTGTTGAATGCTAGAGTTGTGTCTAGCTACTTCAGTCCAAAGTGCCCAAAATGGACTAGTCCTGGACTCAAGCAATGGGGAAACAATTGATGAGAAATGAAATTCAGTTCCAACCAAGAAAATCAAAAGGAAAAGTTGCAAGAACTGTTTTTGTGATCACTTAGTGTTAATTAGAAGTTAAGTTTATCGTTATTTTAGAGTATTAGTACCTATTTATGATCATTAATTAGTTGCAGCAGCATCATGAGCCATGTACAAAAACATGCAGTTCCTATTTGAAGGAGACTTTGTTTAAGAATTTAGCAAGTGACAGCTGTGATTTTGTTGTTGCAAATAATAATAATAATAATATAATTTGTTGTTTTGTAGGTTCTTGAATGAATGGGAAATATAATAATTGATTAATTGTTTGGGATTAGTTCTCTTATTTCCAGCCAGGATTTCTGCCCACTGAAATCTCATGGGATGTGTAATGAAACAGCAACAGAATTGAGACCATCTATATATAGTGAAGTACTTATAATAATATATGAGTTGGCTTTTTAGTCACAAAACATGAAAAAACTATAATACTTTTGTGGTGTGGAAATTGGAAAAGAGAAGTAACTTTATGTGCTTTTAAATGAAACCAAGGGTCAAGCAAGCTTTTTATCCAACTGCCTTCCTTGAAAAAGGATCGATGGATCGATATGGCTGTCATTTGATTATTACTCGATCGAACCGAATAATTAACCAAGATGATAGTGATGATTTTCCCACATTTTACGACCATCTATAGATGTTACTCCAATTATTACACTAAAAAGTTGACCCATAAACTCAGGGGACCCAGATCAAGCTAAGAGATTAATGATCATTATCTCAAGTAAAGTGTGTAGGTACGTAATTTCTTTAATTTACTAAACATATACTACTATTACATTTTGTCAATGGTCTCCTCTCATAAGCAATGGGATTCACTTCTACCTTTTGTCAATTGCAAGACTTTTTGAGCTTATCTTCGGATTTTAGTAACTTAATTTGGCTAATAGAATTCATGGATGTATCATTTGTCTGTGAGGTCAATGAGTTTCTGTAGAGTTGGTTATTAGCACAATTTCAGATAACACATGTTTTATACATTCAATTGCCAGAAGGCTCAGAAGCCGTACACGTGGCTGATTGGATGGCTGAAATTGAAGATCAATTAGCGGGAGATTCTGTTAGTTAGTTACGCATTGCGTTTGTAGTGCTAATTCGTCTTTCTCGTTATAATCAATTGTATAAATAGCTCATCTGTGTAATTGTAGCGGTTAACAACACATCACATACACATTCATCTGAAAATCTTAGAAGCTCATATAAGATAAGAGAAATAATTGTTGCTATGTTTGCCATTGTTGTGGTTGAGGAGCTTGCAGCTCGAATTTTGTAATTTATTTGTTGTGAGAGAAGATTATACCCGTCCAGTAGGAATTCGTTACGAAGCATGTAAATCGTGTGTCAATTTCGTTTGATTGTTGTTTCTGCAAGTTTTAGGGTTCTTCATTAAGAATTGGGAATTCTTAATTGATTGTTTGATTTTTTTTTATTATTATTATTTTTTTTAATCTGCTACGTTTCTTTGACAGTTTAGATCATGGAAAAGTAATCAAATCAAAAATAAATACTTCAATGGAACTCAATTAGCGAATTTCACATTTCTACCTCACACTCATTTTTTATTTCACTATATTTTAATAATCCGGGGTTTGTTTGTGGCATGAGGGCTGAGGTTCAACCGTTTGGACTGCCAGATTTATTATGGATTGTTCGCTAGACTATATGTCGGTTCATCCTATGATTAGTCCAAACTACATAGCAAGTACACTCGATCTGAATTTCTTATCAATGTATTTTTTGAAGGAAAAAGATGTACACTTTATTGGAATGTGTTATAATATTTCAAATCATCTGTGTGAGTATCATGCATACTACCTTTTAAGATAATAATGATCCAACTTAACATGGTATGGAGCATTTCCAAATTGATGATGATTACTCTAGCCGATGAGAATTCCAACTTACCCAAAAATGACTCTTGTGATTCCACGTGTTGAACCGACTAATCACGGACTACTTGTGAAGAGACGTCTTACATTACAATAGTTGGGTTTTCGAGAAACAAAAAATATTTATTCAATTTAGCTTTTTCACATTTATCACAATTTATTTATGTAATAAAATTCGAATCTAACACACCACCCCAAGGTTTGTTTGGTTTGGCTCTCACTACTATATTTGCAAAGGTAAATATTTTAAAGACCACTAGTAATACTTAACAGTTGATAATTATACGCTTAATATGTTAGTTATAAAATGTAATTGTTCGTAAAGTTTTAAAAAATTGGCCTTTTTATATGAATTTTACATATTTTGTAACAACCTAGTTTTTAATTGTTCGATTTAAGGCGAATTAGAAAGAATTGAATAGTGTTACTTCGCGAATGAAAAATATTGAGGCAATTATTATTTCATGTCAAAGTCATGGGAGGGCTGAAAAACTAAAAATGAACCGTTGCATTACAAAGAAGCCACATCCACAAGTTGTGATCAATCCTCTTTTTTTTTCCAGGTTTGAGATTTCAGTCGAAGATGGAGCTCACAAAAATGATTTGTGTGTACACCAAGCTAGATAATTAGTTCATAATTGTAAAGAAATTTACCTTTTTATTTTAGTCCAGTTACTTTGTTTTGCAAGCTAAAATTAATTTATTAAGTCATTAAAGAACGTTTTAAGATGGTTAACGCACTATTTCACTATAGTGCGTTTTGTATTTATGTTCAAATTTATGGGGGCGTTACATATTTTGTAATATTCCTAAATTGAATATTTATTAATTATTTAAATAAGTTAAAGATTAGCACGGGACGAGAAATATTTATGTCGGGCGCCCCCTCGTCTCCACTCCTACCTACCACCTTATCACCTTCCAACCGCCCTTCAACTCATTTCCCAACACACACATAAATTATTAAACTATACTTATCATAACAATATTCTTCAAATACGTGAAGTTGTTCATGATAAGTCGGGTGGAGTGGACCCAGGAGTCTTCGCCTGGCACAACTATCTCACCCCTTCATGTGTCATATCCTTTTTATATATTAGATATGTTACAAATCAAATTGTTTGCGAGTAACTCATTTAGAATTAAGTTCCTGTCATAGTACATAGTAAGTACGGCTCGAGTTTGAGTTCAATTAAATGTCTAGTCGAGCTCGATCAAAATGTATGCTCGAGCTCAAGATCAATGAACGCAAACAACCTTGAATCCATAGTTTTTGTTGATGTGCGTGAAAACACAGTAGCTAGCGGTAGATTACAAAAGTCTTTTGAAGATTTGTTTGCATGGTGATATATAACACGACTACATTTGTTGACATGGTCCTGAGTTAGAACATGGCCGGAGAAAAAGGCCAAAGCGTCTGTACTATAGCAGCAATTGTACAAGGACTATACTGACTGACCACCTTCAATTGAAGAGTTGGAAAACGATTAGACAAACGACAGATAATAATACTAGCCGATGCTCTTATACACATTTCTGAATTTGTTCCAAACTTAGGGAACCAACAAACACTTTTTCTACGCAAAATAATACTAGCCGATGCTCTTACACATGCAACATAGCAATTGGGAAAGTAAAAAAAAAAAAAACTCTATATCTTTGGTTTATTGGTCAGTAAAATAAGGAAAATAAAATATTCAAAAAAATAATAATAAAAAGATGGAAAGAAATTAATAGTGAAATGTTAAAGTGGAAAGTTAAATATTATTTAAATGAGGAAATAATAAAGAATGAACAAGAGCAAAGAAAGAAGAGAAGTAGTATTATTTTAGTGTATCTTTTCCGGCTTGGGATCCCCTCACCCAAATCCTCCTACGTACATCTTCTCCTACATATCTTAGATGATTTACATGTGTCATTTCTTACCACACACTATTAAACTATGATTAACTACATTCAATTTAGTAACAGATCATAAATTCGATTATAGAGTAATTAAATAGAAATGAACATGAACCACAAATAATATTACAATCATGAATTATGGAATTAAAATTTTCATACGTGTCCCTCATTTGTAATCATGTTATAGGAGTACATAAAATCAAAATCCAAATCAAACCTGATTAGATTTAGGAACAATATTATAATAAAGTTTCTCTTTTTCATTCTTCTGTTTTTTCAACTTTTCTCGATATAATTGTGAATTCATGGATTAAAATCTCAATTTTGTGAGATGTTTTAAATTTCTAAAAGGTTTAGAAGTTTCGGTAATTTTCGGAAACATTTTGGCATTTTCTGAAACTTCTCATAATATTTTTAAAATAAAATGAAAATATGTGAAGTACAAAGTGTCTAACATAATTTCATATTTCAAGTCCATTCATCTCGTTGACATTTTAATATCTCTCGTTACGTTTTTGTGAGATTCAGTAGTAATAGTGTCATGGAGTATTACATTTGTTATTAATATAGTTTAATTTTAATATAAGTTTTATTCTAAATCAAGTGTAAATACATCACTTTATGTAGGCTTTTATGTAATGGGACACTCGTATTTCATTCCGGAAGTATTGATTTGGTAAGCATGCATCTCTAATTCTAGTTTCTTTATTAATTTCCATTTTCAATAAATTAGCACTCTAAATCTAAAGGAAATTTATTACATTTTCCTAAATTGAATGTAACTATGGTTTAAATGGTGTGATAAATAATGACACATGTCAATCATCTAAGGTATGTATGTAGGAGGATTTACAGACCTCTTAATTTGTATGGGTGAGGAATTGCATATTTGTAAGTTGTAACTGCGCAAATCTACACATAAGACTGCAACGAATGATAATCAAATGAATGATTTCGTAAGTCATGGCAGTTACAAATCAGATTTGAAGTTAAAAAAAGGTGGGCAGACCAAGTAGCAAAACGTTGGCTCACGCGGGCTAATCATTTATACTTAATTCGGTTCGGCATTCGTGCCAAGATTTGCACCCTCCTGTGCGGACGCGTTGAGAGTTGTCAATTACCTTACCACAATATTTGAACAACTAGTATAGTGTAAAGGATTATATATAAACTACAAAAGACTTTAGTGTACGTGCAAGCAATGCGGGGATAAATCAACTTGACCTTCCAACTTTGAGCAATTATTTTCACTCATCCAAGATCCGTTTTGGGCATATCCAATTTATCGATTCGAAACTCTTACATAGTATATATCTTAATAATATATATTTTGCTCCTTTAAAGAACTAATACTAATCAAGAAGTGACCTCTAAACAAACATACCCCACAAGGCATAAGTTTATTATCTTTTTCTTCGCATTTCCAACATTATTTGTAGTTGTTAGAATCACTACATCCCTCTAAGGACACGATACATACCACACATCAATCCTCAATATCCCAAGGATATTATGCATCATCGATATCTCATTCCCGATAATCATTGATTAGGGGCGATTTAAGAGATTATGCTATATCACTTGGGATCTCACACTATTAGTGACAAACTCATGAGAACACATGCATAAATGATTTCATACAAACATACAATAAACATTAAACACTGTAATGCCAATATATGTATATGTACATATATAAATTATAATTACATATAACAAATTTATACAAATCGGAATGTGAATAAGTATACATGTCTTAATATGATTGTCTCTAGGACATATATAATATCACCATTCACATTTTGATTTTTCATTAACCACAAACTGTTATGAAATAACTTAATTTCAACATGCTTTTTATCCATATACTAACATTAAACCAACATTTAAGTTCAGATATTTCAACATTTTGGTGATTTCAAATATCTTATGTACTCGATGGTTAAGATAATTTACCAACATGGATTTTATTAAGAAATTCATCCAATTTGTTCACTTCTATGTAAAAGTAATAGCTAGAATACCTTTAATTTGAATGCAAAAGGGTATTTGCTACTTTCTTTCCAAGTGTTTAATACCTTCTTTTATTTACCTATTCTAATTTTTTTTTTATTTTGGTTATGTAACTTTATTATATTAATGATTAACAAGTAAAGAAAGGAAATGATAGTTTAAAATTAACAAAATAAACTCTAGATAAGCACAAGATTAATTTATGGCCATGCGCATAACCTGGATCCTTTTTGTTTGCATGTAAACAAAACAAAATTGATACCAATATTGAAGTGAAAGGGCGACATTTAATTTAGGTGATGGATGTATAATATAATGTACCCATCAAGCTGGCAAACAGTGCTTTGGAATATGACTGATACATTTAAAACAAACGCATTTGAGATTTTTATATTTATAAAAACAAAACAAAATAACAAAGCTAAAGTTTGATTGTGAGACGTAGTTTTGCTTTTCGGAGACATTGATGTTGACGCGTATGGTGACTCACATTATTAACAGTAATAAACCATATTCTTATAATTCTGGCATAAATATGCTTCTAAATACTCCCTTCGCACGCATAATCCCTTCAACCCCATGATGTTAATTGGGTAAAATCATATTGGTACGTCTTAGTATTCACTAAAGAATTTATGTAAGTGAAAAACATAAAATAAACTTTTTAGTTGGATTTTTATAAGCTACTCCTCGAAAGTTATTTCGAATCGCAGACACTTTTTCTGTTGGCGTCGCCGGATAGACCAGTCTCGACTTAACTAATGGGGTCCGAGCCATGAGCTCAAGGTCCCTCGGGTGAAAGTAGTGAATAGTAAATACACTATTGATACATGGTCACCTTGAGAAGTGAGCCTATTAATAGACGTCGCATGCACTACAAAAAAATAGGCTTTCCGTCGCTAAAAGCCTCCCGATTCGTCGCTAAATTCGTAGCGACGGATAGGACGCCCGTCTCTAAAACGGGCGTCGCAAAGCTTTTAGATACGGATAATTCGCGACGGATCAGCGACGGTTAATTCCGTTGACTAAGCCGTGCACTTAGAGACGGATTAGTTATCCGTCTCTAATTCGGCCGGGGGATGCTACCGTCTCTAATTCGGCCGGGGGATGCTAAAATTAATTTTTTTTAAAAATCTGCAGGATATACGAATAAACCGAAAATTTTATACGAATATTCAATACGGATAAACCGACAATTTTGTTCAATACGGATAAACCGACAATTTTATACGAATATTAAATACGGATAAACCGACAATCATATACAAATATACAATACGGATAAACCGACAATACAATAAATCGAAAATTTCATACAATATTCAATATTCATTATTCAATAATACAATATACAACATTTAATAATTAATACAAAGAAGAAATTACAAAATTAATAAGAAAAAAATTAAAAAAAACTAGATCTTGATCTTGTTGCATATTGGACGTCGGGCCTGGTCGGAGGAAGGAGTGGACGGTGGTGGTGGTGGAGGCAGTGGTGGTGGTTGACGGGTAGTGGTGGTGGTGGAAGGCGTGTGGTGGAGGCAGTGGTGGTGGAGGAGAGGTGTGCGGGTGGTGGTGGAGGACGGGTAGTGGTGATGGAGGTGGAAGGCGGGCGGTGGTGGAGGAGAGGGAGGCAGTGGTGTTGGAGGTGGAAGGAGGGTGGTGGTGGAGGAGAGGAAGGCGGGTTAGGTGGAAGGCGGGCGATGGTGGAGAAGAGGGAGGTAGTGGTGTTGGAGGTGGAAGGCGGGTGGTGGTGGAGGAGAGGAAGGCGGGTAGTGGTGGTGGAAGGAGAGGTGGTGGAGAAAGGGAGATGGTGGTGGTGGTGGAGGAAGGAGATGGTGGAAGAATGGAGGCAGATCTGGATCTGGTGGAAGGGTGGGTATATTAGGATTTTAGCGACGGATAGATTTATCCGTCGCTAATTAGTGATGGATAGATCTATCCGTCGCTAATTAGTGATGGATAGATCTATCCGTCGCTAAATTTTCTTTCTTTTTTTATTTTTTATTTTTTGGTCAACTTAATTAGAGACGGATAAATTTATTTGTACGAATAATTAATCCGTCCCTATTTAGAGACAGATTAGCGACGGATTGAGCAATCTGTCGCTATTTAGCAATTCCGTCTCTAAAACCTAAAATTCTTGTAGTGATGGCATGTGTCACTGTCTTAGTAGTAGGACGTCAACATGTCAGATGTTGAGTGGTCCCTTAATACGGCGGTTAGCTCCTCGGACCTTAGCTGCTCGGAAGTGGGAAGTTGTCCTTCTCTAGGACATGATTCTCTGAGACATTCTATGTATATCGGGTTGGACAAAAGATGCCTCTCAGAAGTTGCCCCTCGGACATGGTCTTCTCAGGCATTAGGTCTAGCCGTCTAGGCCTCGTACCGTAGTTCGTGGTGATTTGGACTAGTTGGTAGGAGACATATTTCAAATCAACATATGTACATATAGTTGTGGAACTCTTGAAGTAGTAGGTCGAAGTTGTTCACTTCTCGGGATTTTTCATTCCGGAGGGTCTTTGATGAGGCCATAATTTAGAGGCTCATCTTATCTTTTTTACCGTCTTTTAATTAGTCTTTATTAGCATTTTATATTATTTCTTGTGCGTTTTTATGTTTTTTGTGTTTTAGTTGTGTTGTACAGGTTATTGTATTTTTAGGTGAGATTCAAAGGAAATGCAATGCTATTGAACTTGCACAAATTGCAATGTGAAGTTACGAGCTTATAAATGCTCAAGACTCCATTCGAGACATTTGAGTGGCATTAGGAGGCCACAAGGGTTTGAATCCCACAGTTTTGAAGATTTATAGCCAGTCACGTCCACTTTCCTATAGCCAGCCGCCTTAAAAATTTACAAATGCTCAAAAATGGGGATTTTGAAGCCGGGAGTGGAAATGTTGGAGCCAGTCGCGTCCATATTTCCTAAACTGGTCGCCATCGGTCGATAAGTTACGATTTGGATTTTTATCTATTAGTCGAATTTCTTACTTCCTAATTTATTCATACTTTAATCTAAACATATTCAAAAGCTCGAAGACCCTAGTTTTGGTCTTTGAACAATTGGAGCTTAGTTTTTTATCTTGTAATCACATACGTTTCACGAATTACATTCGGAGGTTAGATTATTTCTTTCTTCTATATATCCTATTTTGATTTGAAAATTTGAGATTAATTATATATTTGACTCCATGTTTTCTATCAATCTTAGATTTTTGAAGACAAATCTATGAGTATTTAATTTTTGTGACAATGATTTTGTATGTTATTGCTTTGATCATGAGTAGCTAATTCGCTAGTGAATGTATGGTAGGAATGTAAGGATTCACTTGCATTAGGATTTGTTGGTCCCTTAAACAACAAGGTTTTAAGTTGGGGAGGGGGGGGGGGGGGTGCTGAATAGATTTTAAAAAAAATTGTGTCTAGCAAAATTTCTCAGCAAACACAAAGGTAATACTTATATTTCATAGTGCGAAAGACTTTGTTAAGTGTTGTGTAACTTCATAAAGGAGTAATACAAATAGCCTTTTGAAAGTAATTGAAGAAAGTAAATAACACTTGTTTATAATGGTATCTGAAAGTGGCATAATACTTCAACTAATCAACTTCGCCCTTTCCCAGGACTTGAATTACTAAGACATAAATTTAAGCTCCCTTGCAAAATCCTATCCTTGGTCAAATCTCTTTATACCTTAAGTTTCCAATTTAGTAACCTTGAACTTGTTCTTTGACTTCTCGAGTCAAGTACTCCAGTTCCTCCAAGGGGTTTTTATTAACTTTCCAAGCTAAGTGGTTCGCCCCCCAATTCTTTCCACGATTGTTTGGTTCGTTCGTTCGTTTGTAGTGGTTCTGTCAAGGCAGTGAACACTTGGGTAACAATATTTCAGTTACTTCAGTGATCAAGGAACTCAACCAAAGTCCTTATATTTCAAAGATTTGGTGTTTTGCTTCTGGGAAAACAAGATTTGTTCTTGTTTAGAAGAAAGAACACTTTTATTGCGCAACTTAAAAGGTTGTTCTACTTCTTCACAAGTAGTTTCACAAAGCTTAAGTCTTGAAGGAGTGTTTTAGGAGTTTAGAAAACTTGAGAGAATTTTGATCACAATAGTTAGTTCAAAAACCCTGTTTTTCAAGGTGTTGAAGGTGTGTTTATCAAGTTTTAAATGCTCCTATTTACATGCACAAATAGTTTAGTTTGAATTTTGAATCCGTTAGATTGTAATTCAAACTTTACGCTAAGTGTTTCTATAAAATAGACAAAATGACACAATACTTTTGTATTTTAGTGAGAAGGTTGAAGACTTTATTTCAGAGAGTATCAATTGTACATTTATTGTATTGTACATGTTGTCTTCTCCTTTAGTTAACGGATAGAAAGATACTCAGAATGCATTGAGTATTCTTTCTCCTTTTTCAATAAGCCTTTGTCATCAGAGAGCTAGTCCTTCGCATAACCTACTCTGTCTCACAGTTTTTCACTTATGTTTTGAAGCTTACGAGAAGTGTTGCCTTTGTACTAAGAAATCTTATTCAGTTTTCGGTGAGCCTTCAACTCTTGTAGCCTCCTTATTAATGATGTCTTGATCTTCTTCATAAAATTACAAACAATAAAAATTACATCGAAATCAATCATCCTATACAAATTATTACAGTACCAGTCTAAAGCAAATACTAGTTGGCACATTTAATGTGCATACACACATCGTCTCAAATGAAGGAACCCACGCACCTAAATACCTAATAATAACAAAAGCAAAATCTAACCAACCAAATAATTATTTAGAGACAAATTAAATACTAGATCACTGAATTTGGCTAAGCAGAAAGAAAAGGATTAGGCTAGGCTAAGCTAAGCACGAAACATATCCACCAAAAATCCGGATATATTTTGACCAAACAAATATACTTAAAAAAAACAAGAATATTAAATTACATGTGAAATTGTCTGATACTGAAAGATGCATACAAATAGCTGTCAACTCACACGTGTAAGAACACTGGACATGAGCACGTTTGGACATATTGACTTTGACTTCCCTAATAAATAAAAGCAAAGTATAAAACAAAACCCATCCCATGGAGTCGGAAGATAAACAAACCAGCCTGTTTTCCATCTGTGGACCGTCGCACGAGGCCCATAGAGGCCCAGTTGTTTTGTGGTGTTATTGAGTCCAGGTAGTTGCTCTATTTTACAATCATTTCTCATTGAAGGGTCACTACCATTGACCTCACCCCTATCGAATATGTCCACAATCTTCATCAAATTATACAGGTGACGGCAGGTAGGGATAATACTCCATTAATTTACATCCCTATTTGAATATTCTTTTGGATGTTTATGCATTAACATTTATCTGCTTATTTGTCGAATTTTCGGATCCATAATTGGGGGTTATTCATTGAGTGATTTTAACCTAAAATTATAAAACTCTGTTATGAAATACCTTAACGTGTAAGCCGTTTGAGTTGAAGTTGACTCTTTGGGTCAGTTTGGTTATCGATATTGGACATTAGGGGTGTACAAAAATGTAGTCCAACTGACCATGATACCTTAATGTGCAAGCCGTTTGAGTCGAAGCTGACTCTTTGGGCCAGTTTGGTTATCGATAATGGACATTAGGAGTATGCAAAAATGCCGTCCGACCGACTATGATACCTTAAGATGCAAGCCGTTTGAGTCTAAGCTGACTCTTTGGGCCAGTTGGTTATCGACAATGGACATTAGGAGTGTGTAAAAATGCCGTCCGACCATTACCTATACCTACTAGTTAACTTTTTCTTTCCAAATTTCAGAGGTAATGTTCATCAACCATTTGACAGATGGGTTGGTGCAACCCGCATGTGTCGATCAAAAACATTACAGGAGTTAGCATCTAGAATGCACGAACACACCCATGGTTTTAACATGGTTTCTTTGATGCTAGGAGGTTCCCCACTAGTCCACCTTCTCCAAAATTTAACAAGTGTCAACTCATCTAATTCTTTCTTTATTTTTTTTATTTTTTCAACATTTTAACCTTAAACATAGTTAGAGTCTAACCATTTTTTAATTAATTTATCTGAAAATTTTGGAAGAAACATCAGACCCCGTCACAAAATTTCAGTTCCAACTTGATCTTCAAAATCAAAATCCGTCAACCTAAATTTTATTTTGAGGATGAAAGCCTCAATTGCTCCAAAAAGTTGAACACTTTTCTGTTAACTATGAAGAAGATTTTTGAATGGCATCAACATCAAGCGGACATCAGAGTCAATTTGTCTTACTCATTCAATTTCAATCTAGTGCATACATGTTTAACTTTTTAATTGAAGATGTAAGATCTGGGTCAAGTTAGATACGATTTTCTCCTTTTTATTGATCATTTTTTTTTGCAAATATGTAAATTATTTTACTATATGAAAATACGTGTTAAACTGAAATTTTATGACGGGATTTGATGTTTCTTTCAAATTTTTCTGATAAATTAATTTAAAAACATGGTTAGACTTTAACTATGATTAAGGTTAAAATGTTGAAAAAAAAAATAAAATAGAAAGAAAATTAGATAAGTTAACACTTGTCAAATTTTGGAGAAGGTGGACTAGTGGGAAACGCATGTAGAATGCACGAATACACCCATGGTTTTAAAAGTGCATGTGTCCAATACGTATTGGATGCATATCCCACATTGGATGCATAGATATATATCACATACCCCACATGATATTTCAAAAAAATTAAAGTAAATAAAATAACTTTGGACCAATGTTTGGACAAGCGAGTCTAACCAGAGCTAGGATTCATAATGGACTAGGGCATATCTTGCTTTTAATAATACAGTGCCCAGTTTTTATGAGATGGAGTAGTATTGTTAAAAATGAAATGTTGCAAGCATTGGGAATTTTTTAGCTTATTGTAAGTAACTAATTATCAGCTGATCCATGAACTCAGTAGTCACCAGCTACTCGGTTTCCAGGAAGTACGACTATCTTTTGTGTACATGGAGGCTAATGACATGGCGGATGTCTTGGCCAAACGTGGAAGTTCCCCTACTGTGTCGTCTAGTTATACTGTTAGTAGCAGCAGTGTGTTAGATCATAGTCTAGTTAATGTTGACCACACAACCTCAATTTTACATGTGTGGGATAGTTGTCCAGCTTGGCTCGTTCCGTTACTAGTTTCTGATCGTTGTACTCCTCGCACTAGACTCGTGTCGAATGCCTCGTGCCTCGACACAAGCCTTTGTACTTTTTCCTTTTTATAATATATAATCATTATGTTGCTAAAAAAAAAAAACTAATTATCCAATAATAGTTGGACATCCAATAATAGTTGTACAAATAATAATGCCTCGTCGTCATCGTGGCTTTGGATAAAATGATCTTTGTCCATAGAATAATTATAGAATAATTATAGAATAATTATAAGTTGACATATTCAATAATGCTTAGTTAGTGTCAGGTGATATATACTAACCAACCATAATATGGATTATGGAGTATATTATTAAAAGTTAACATAGCCATGGAATTAAATAAGGATATAGCTTCTCATGTCTTTGTACATCTGACAACAATTGTGAAAATGAATGATTAGAATGAAGTTAAAATCGTTTGTAGCCTGACCAGTAAGGCAACAAGTTCGATTATTCGAGGTGGGTAGTTTTGAAATTATGGGTGATTGAAATTATGGTCATTGTAACTATGGGGAGAAAGTATGGTATTATACGTTTACCGTAACTTTTTTAATGTCACTTTTGGTCCTCTAAGTTATCGATTATTTTAGTTTTGGTACTTTGATGATTATTCCGGCCAAATTATGTTAAATTGGGGCAAATTCACCTCCAATTTGTTTGATCATGCGAATTAAAAATAAATCACTACCTATTTGTCCAAAAGTAGCATGTTTCAGTCCCACTTTGAAACTTTCTTTATTGGGTTAGCCATAACTCCACATGTTTCTAGCAATTCACGTGGCATTATCGAATGATAAAAGTCTTGGATAAAATAATGTGATCTTACACCGGATAAATCCTTAAACCTCCCCTTATTACTAAGACTGGATACTTTTTAATTATGGTTTATACCAGTTACATAAGCAGTGATTTTAAATTCAAAGCTTAATTTACTCTGGTAATGAAATATTTAAAAAAAAAAAAAAACAGAAATATTGAAACCATAACCATATATAAACATCTCAGATTACTCGAATATGTGATCTTACACCGTATAAATCCTTAATCCTCCCCTTAATTACTAAGACTGAATAATGTTCTTTTTAATTATGATTTATACCAGTTAATTATATAAGCAGTGATTTTAAATCCAAAGCTTAATGTAGTCTGGTAATGAAATATAAAAAATAAAAACGGAAATACCCTAGTTGTGTATAGTGTTGACGGTATTTGGCAACTGATTAGAGTTTTTGGGAAGTTGAAATATGATTTATGTATTTTTCCTTTTTGCTTTTCCTTTTCTACTTAAGTGGGAGTCAAATTCTTAATAATTCGCATTTTAAGAAAAATTTGAAGTAAATTTCCCGTAATTTAAATGTGTTTGGCCGGAATTGTCGTCAAAGTACTAAAATTAGAATTTTAGATAATTTACAGGATTAAAGGTGACAGTATAAAACTTATATGATCAAATGGGCAGAGTAGTAAACATATAATACCAAATAGGAATTTTTCCTAACTGTAACATTATATCTAGAACGAAATGAGAATAATGGAGATTAGGAGACAATTAATGGACATAAAACAATTAATTACATATTATCTCAAAAAAAAAAAATTAAATACATATTCGCACGAAACAACAATTGTTTCGTGAATAAGGAAGTCAAATGGAGTGAGTTCGCCGTAAGTGGGTTATACGAATAATGTAGCTGAATTATATGCCCACCTTTACGGATTTGAAAATGGTATTACAACTTAATATTATTCTCATGTAAAGTAAAAATGAACAAGTCAACAGTCAAAGTAAAGGTAGACTCCAGTCCGTCAAGAGCAAGGGAATTGTATGAGAATCTGGTCTAAGTCCGTTCAAAGTCTTTAATGATGGTCCGTCAGAAAGAGTTGTCCGTCCCTCGGCCAAGGTTGTTTATATGGTTATTGTCCCTTTGATATGGAGGGTTCGCCTTAGGTCTTGGTCTGTCACTAGTACACTTGAATGATTGATCTGAAACAAGAGGAGAAGGGTTAGACCATTTTGGGTCGGTTTGCCTAAGACAAACCGGGCTCGGATTCAACGAGTTAAGAGGTTGTTCAAGTTGGGGCTCGGACCTCAAGGAATATTGAGAAGTAGTTGCTTACTATTATGAGGAGTAAATGTCCTCCTATTTATAGTGGTGAGCTCTGGGGACAGGCCTCTGACATGCCGGAGTTTGGTCGGCCTAGCGAGATGACGACACGTGGTCTCGATCGACGTGGGGAGGCGCGTTCATGTTACGCTCGGATAGATGACGTGTCTCGGTATGGCCCACCAGAGCCTTGCACCTCGGACCCTATCTTGACGGCGGTCCTTGAGAAGGATAGTAGCTATCCTGTAAAATAGTTCCGAGACTTGGATAGTGGGGGTCGGACCTCTCCACTTCCTATGTCGGTCTTCTAAGAGGGTTGTCTTGGTGACAAGGCGCCGGAGGCCGGTCTTTGATAGTCATGGTGACGGACTCAGTTATTGTAGCGACGGACTCCATGGTTGAGGGATACTTTAAATCGTCTTAAGTCGGTCAGTTCGGTGGCAGACTTAAAGGTACATATCAACTTCGATAGAAATTCAAACTAATTCGCGTTTTGTTATTCTTATTTAAACAGGACGTTGATGACACCATTCCATCATCCTCTAATGGAGGAGATTAGAATTTAGAAGTATACTGCAACAGATATAGGATTGGCAGCTAATTTGTTTACAAGGAAAGTAATCAAACGGCTGATGTTGTTTTGCATCCTCCACTGTATTAGATCAGCCACGTAGGCTAGGTTTACTAGTTTCGAATTTGAGTCCAAGTTGGCTTAATTAACACTTACACAATGATATGTATTATAAACTGTTGCGGATTGTGAAGACCTCGGTTAGTCACCTTATTGTTACTCCTCCGGATGATTAATTAAAATATCCTAGTTTGCTTTTAAAATAAAAACAATTGTTCCCCCATTAGTCCAGTCAAAGTCATTACAATAGCAGGATTAATTAAATTTTAGTTTTTTAATAGAATACTATACATTTGCACTCCTACTAGTTAGATTGAATTTTAAAGTTGGATTCAAGATAATGATCAGTATTCACCATGAGCCAATCAAGACACTTGGAAGTTTTTAACAAATAAAATCATACCAATTGGAATCTCATTTTTATAATGGAAAATGGTATATTCAATATATAAGACAAGAAGAAATGAACATTTATTTTGGCATCTTCAGCAGACAAGATTTTAAAAAATGGCACGACATAACATGTAGTAGCATTTGTGTCGCTGGACAAAATCTAAGTTGATTATAAATTATATATATATTGATGATACTATTTTAATTCTTATTAGTGTATGCAAAATTTTATTTATTATTGTAATACAAATAAGTATAAGAAATAATATAGTAATATACCACAAGGGGCAAATTATCTCTCTGGAAGTAAGCTTAATTATAAAATAATTACTACATTTTATTCAATAAAAGATGGTCCAAAAATAATTACAGATTGTTCCTAAAAATGTATTTTTGAGCGAATTATCTCAGTGGAATTAAACTTAATTATAGAGATATTCCTACATTTTATTCAATAAAAGATGGTTCCGAAACAATTACATATTGTTTCTAAAAATGCATTTTAGTTTTTTCAATCTGTAATCGCCAGGGACCAATATGTTATTGAAAAGTGGCGGGAAGCTTTTTGAGAGATCGCAGATGTATTTTTTCATTACAAGAATCACCTCGTCTAAAACCAAAATGAAATCAGAACGTCTATTCAAGAACCAATTTAAAAACCCATGCGGTGGAGTGCACGAAATAACCTTGACTCTGATAGAAGAACATTAAAATAAAAATTTCAATTTCAATGTATGGAGTTGAAACTAAGCTACTTTTACTATAATATGTTTCAAATGTACACAATTAATGATATAGTTAAGTGCTTAAATTAATACAACTATTATAGCTTCAAACTTAGCCTAACCTTCATCAGACTTTTTTTACTTCCATGAGATGAAACTGAAAGTGATGGTGAGGAACCAATGCATGGAAAGTGTCAAGTACTCCTATTTGTTTAAGTTACTTTGAAGGTGACCTTTCTCTTACTCTGTCCCAAAAGATGGAGCATTTTTTTACCAAAAAAAGAAAGGGAAACAAAAAATAAGAAGAATTAAGAAATAATTCAAAGTCTAAATTAATGATATGATGTAAAATTGACCATCACACTAGCGGAACTAGGGCAACGACCAAACTACAGAGTATTTTCCAAGAGAAATGATTATAAGATCTCTAGAATATTTGTGAAGTTTTGTGGTGTTTGCAAATCATCTCAGAAGTTCAGGGACTAATTTGTAATTTGGTTCAGAGCTGTTTTGGCAGTTAATCGGTTAAGAAGCGCTAGATGATCTCAGCCGTTAGATTAATTAGTCAGTTTCTGTTAGAGAGATCGATGGCTCCTGTACAATCTGGCGTGTGAAGGCTTCTTATATAAACAGAGTCGATGTCTTCGACTAAAATAATCATCAATAGTCCATCATACTTTGTCTCTGTGAGTGAGAAGAAAAGTGAGCTCGTGTTTGAGAGGAATTGAGAGGGATTAGTCTGTAAATCGTTCAATTCTTTATCGTGTGAGCTTGTAATTGTTGGATCGAAAGGCGTAATAAAGCTATTCTTTCTCCCGTGGATGTAGATTGGTTTTACCATTTGAACCACGTAAAATCTCTGTGTTTATTGCTTTGATTTTGTTACTTATTATTTATGCAAGCTTGTTACATAGAATCGAATCAATCGATCGTTAAAACTCAACAAGTGGCGCCGTCTGTGGGAAGAGGAAGCTGTTTTCGATCAATTGAAATTTGATTCAAGGTAACGATGAGTTCAACAAGATTGTACATTGATTTATTCAATGGATCGAATGATTTCTCTCTCTGGAAGATCAAGATGGAAGCAATCTTGGTACAACAAGGTGTAGAACTGGCATTAGCTCCATGTAGTGAAGTTCCAGCTACATTTATTGACTTGAAGATGAAGACTCTCTCAGCCAAGGCACGTAGCACTATTATTCTGAGCCAACCACTACGAGAAGTTGCGAGAGAGAAGACTGCTGCAGATGTATGGAAGAAACTTGAGTCTCTATACCAAACTAAGGCTCTGTTCTCTTCGTCTGCAAACTCATTCAGTTCAGTTCAGATCCATTCAGTTCAGTTCAGCTCGCTTAGTTATATTTTATACTATAATTCAGTTCAGTTCAGATCAGTTCAATTTAGTTCAGTGCAGACGAAGAGAACAGAGCCTAAATCACTGGCAAGGAGATTATACATGAAACAACAATTATATTCATATAGGATGAATGAGGAGAGAAATATTTTGGAACAACTTGCAACATTCAATAAAACCTTGGATGATTTGGACAGTATTGAAGAAACCAAGTTGCCTGATGAAGATAAGGCTATAATATTACTCAATGCTCTTCCTAAATCATATGAAAGCATCAAGGATGCTATTGCTTTTAATGGTCAAAAGAAGATCACTCTAGAGGAGGTACAATGTTTGATCAGGCAAAAGGAGCTGCAGATTTCTTCAGGGAATAATGGTGATGTCTCTAGTGAAGGACTAAATATCAGAAGCAACAATTACAATCCCAAATTTCAACAACAACAGAAAAATAAGTTCAATAAAGATGTGAAAGGAAAGGCTCCTGCTGTTGCTGCAAATAGAGAGACTATAACTTGTCATCATTGTCACATGCCAGGACATATTAAGAAGAATTGCTTCACTTATAAGAGACAAAAGGAGAATAGAGATAGAGCAGGCACATCTCAAGAATTTGCAGGCAATGATGCTGAGGTCCTAAATATACAGGATGTTCTGAATTTGTCAGATGCCACAACTACTGAAGAATGGATATTTAACTCAGGTTGCTCATATCATATTGCCCAAATAAAGAATGGTTCTCTAAGCTAAACACCAACTATGGAGGAAGTGTGCTACTAGGGAATGATCTGGTATGCAGCATTAATGGAATTGGTGAGATCAAATTAAAGATGTTGGATAATTCTATTAAGTTACTCACTGAAGTAAGGTATATTCCTGATTTGAGAAGAAATTTAATTTCTCTTGGTTGCTTAGAGTCAAAAGGGTACAAGTTTGGTTCAGAAAACGGCATATTAACTGTGTCTATGAAATCTACTGTGCTTATGAGAGGTGTGAGAAGAAATAATCTCCATTATATGTCCTGCATTCCTATCATTGGTGAAGTTCATGTTGTCAGTGTGAATGACACTGAGTTATGGCATAAGAGGATGGCTCATATTAGTGAGAAAGGTCTCATTGAGCTAGATAAGAAACAAGTTGAGTGTGTGTGAGCATTGTATAATGGGTAAGGCTAAGATGAATTGCTTCCCAACTGGTATACATACAAGTGAGGCTCCACTTGACTACAGACATTCAGACTTATGGGGACCTGCTAAAGTTCAATCCCATGGAGGAGGGAGGTACTTCATGTCACTTATTGATGATTACACCAGGAGAGTATGGATCTATATACTCAAGAATAAGAGTGAAGCTTTCACTAAGTTTAAGGACTGGTGTAATGAGGTTGAAAATGAGAAATAAAGGAAAGTGAAAGTACTAAGAACTGATAATGGCCTTGAATTCTTGTCAGAAGAATTTAACAAGTTTTGCAGAGAAAAGGGCATAGTCAGGCACAAAACTGTTCCAGGAACTCCTCAGCAAAATGGACTTGCTGAGAGAATGAACATGACCTTACTTGAGAGAACAAGATGCATTATTTTTCAATCAGGTGTACCAAAAACATTCTGGGCTGAAGCTGTGTCAATTGTTTGTTATCTCATCAACAAGAGCCCATCACCAGCAATTAAAATGAAGACACCTGATGAATTATGGTATGGAGGGTTGAAAGATTACTCACATATGAAAATCTTTGGATGCCTGGCTTACTCTTACATAAGACAGGATAAATTAGAGCCTAGAGCTCTGAAATGCATCTTCATTGGATATCCTAAAGGAGTCAAGGGTTACAAACTCTGGTGACTTGAACCAGACATGAAGAAGGTACTGATTAGCATAGATGTAGTGTTTGATGAGACTACATTCCCTTATAAAAGAGATAAGGAACCACCTACATCATATACTCACAGGTTTATTGATTCTGAGATTGAGGTGGAGATTATAGGTGATCATAGAGAACCAATTGATTTTGAAGATGCAAACTATGATCAAGCTCCAAGTAATGCAACTGGTAATGATCATGTTATTCAGGAACCAGTTGGGAATCACATGTCAGGAGTAATGTCTCAGAACTCAGTGATGTGACAATGAAATGTGCGATATAGCATACTTTTAGACCCTTGTTTTTTGCCCTAGATGCAATATTTGTATCGTTTTATGGTCAATTACCAACTTTGCGTGTTTTTTGTAGGTCATGATCATGTTTTTAAGGATTTGCACGATTTCAGGCACCAAAACGGCATAATTGTGCCAAATCGGGACAAGGAAGCGAATACGCCGGATTGAACGTTGCACGAAGTTTGAGGAGTCAAAACATGTCATGCAACCAACCGATGCGAAGATAATTGAAGATGGAACAACTTTGTAGAAGACTACTTTTCGAGAAAATGAAGTTACGAAGCTGAAGAAATCGAAGACTTCGGTCCACAGGGGACTGCAGGAGGGGCCACTGCGGTCCACAGGTGACCGCAGTGGAGGCATTGTTTTGGTTCTGGGCTATTCTACTGGCCTATCAGGCTAGAGCTCACCTTCCTAAACCTTCCGTATTGAAGAATGGCGGTTTGAGCCCGAGATCTCACCTATAAATAAGACCTCAAGGGTCTCATAATTCTACATAACTCACAAAGTATATGTCCTGGGAGAGAACTAGTCCTCGAGGAAGTGAAACCCCAAAAGCAGCTCTCCTGAGAGAGAACCAGTCCTCGGGGAAGTGAAACCCCAACCCGCTAGCCGTCAGGCACCCAGAAGGAGGAAACCCTAGAAGCAGCAGTACGAAGACATCACAGACATCAGAGACTAAGCTTCTTCTTCCTTTCTTCTTAGATTTTCGATTCATGTTCTAGATTACTATGAGTAGCTAACTTTCTTTTGTAAAGGCGAACCGCCGTAACTCTGCTTTTGCTACTTCTTTACATACCGTGATATGTTAATGGAATAATTAATTGACGTAAATCGTGGTTATACAACTCTATACATCCTTCGTGGTGTGATGTTCTGCTGAGTGACACAGTAGTTTCATTGAACTGAGTAGGGGTACTCGTGCCAACTGCGCCTTGAGCACCATAGTATTATGCCCTGCTGTCGTTAGAGGTAATCATGTAGGATTTTAACTAGGAAGTTGGGAGTAGCATAGCAGAGGGAGGTTGGGGAACCTTTACTCCTTTCCATCATTGATTTACAAACAAAGCAATTTAGGGTTTACTGCGATTTAATTATTCTGTCTGAGATTAATCTGTTTACTTTTCTGCATTCAATCACAAACGTTATTTGCTTGTTCATATGCTAAGTGTCCATGGAGAACGACATCCCGAGTCAACTTTCCGCTATAAACTGTGGATTTGAAGACTTGCGACTTATAAATTTAATCTTGATTGTGTTTAGGGATTACAAGTTCTACAACGAAAAAACGAAATCTCTGAGTGCACATCACTCAGCCACTAGACAACATACACCTGTGAGGATGGATCCACCTGTGAGATCAAGGCCATAGAGAAGGATGAGAATTGATCCTATTGTGACAGATGAAATCAGAGATTTTCAGCTGACAAGAGATAGAGAAAGAAGAGAACAAAAGACTCAAAACAGATATGGTTTTAGTAATATGGTGGGATTTGCTCTGACCATGTGTCAAGAGCTTGAGTATCAGAACCACAAGATTACATTGAAGCCAGTACTTGTGCTCACAAACAACAATGGCTAGTAGCAATGCCGGAAGAAATCCTATCACTAGAGAAGAATGGGACATGGATACTTGTTCCCAAACCATAGAATCAAAGAATTGTCAGCTGAAATGGATTTAAAAGAGGAAGATTGAAGTATCTGCAACTGAACAGATCAGATATAAAGCTAGACTGGTAGCTAGAGGATTCACTCAAAAGGAAGGTGTGGATTATAATGACATTTTTTCTCTCCAGTGTCAAACACACTTCTATCAGGCTACTATTAGCTCTAGTAACTCAATTTGACATGGAACTAAGAATAGTTAGATGTCAAAACATCCTTTCTGCATAGAGATCTTGAAGAAACAATTTATATGTCTCAACCAGAAGGGTTTGTGCTACCTGAGAACAAGAACAAAGTGTGTTTACTCAAGAAATCACTCTACGATCTCAAACAAAGCCCCAGGCAGTGGTATAAGAAATTCAGTGAGTATATGTCTGAAATTGGCTTTGAGAAATCTCAATTTGATAGCTGTGTATATCTGAAGAAAGTTCAAGATCGGGTGAGCATTTATTTGCTCATGTATGTGGATGACATATTACTTGCAAGCAACAACAAGAATGAACTTGTTCATGTGAAGAATCAACTTAGTGAGAGGTTTGAAATGAAGGATTTAGGCGATGCCAGAAGGATCTTGGGAATGGATATCTTCAGAGACAGGAATTCTGGTGTTCTGATGTTAAATAAAGGAGATTATCTGAGAAAAGTACTTCTCAGGTTTCATATGCATGAATCTAAAGCAAGTAGTATTCCAATTGCTCAGCATTTCAAATTATCTTTAGAACAAATTCCTGTAACTCAAAAGCAGGTGGAGCACATGACCAAAGTACCTTATGCTAATGCAATAGGTAGTATTATGTATGCTATGGTCTGCAGTAGACCAGATGTTGCCTATGAAATTAGTGTTACCAGCAGATACATGTTCAATCCAGGTGAGATCCACTGGAAAGCTGTAAAGTGCATTTTGAGATACTTAAAGGGAACCACTGATATTGAAATTAATTTCTGCAAGAATGAGAACTGGTCTGGTGATCCAATCATGGGGTATGTTGATGCAGACTATGCTTCAAATCTTAACAATAGAAGATCACAGTCAGGTCACATATTTACTCTATTTGGATCTGTTGTGAGCTGGAAATCAAATCTCCGAAGTGTTGTAGATCTATCAACAACTGAATCTGAGTATATGGCTATTACTGAAGCAGACAAGGAGGCAATTTGGCTTAAAGGAATTATAAATGAATTTGGGATTCGTCAGGAGACTGTTACTATCTTAAGTGATAGTCAGAGTGCTATTTACCTGTCTAAGCATGAGATGTTTCATGAAAGGTCAAAGAACATTGATGTGAGGTTGCATTTTGTGAGGGATGTTGTGGAGAAAGGCATTGTCAAGATTATGAAAGTCAGTACACTTGAGAATGCAGCTGCTATGTTAACAAAGCCATGAATTCCATCTAAATTCACTCATTGTTTGGATTTAGTTGGAATTATTGGAGCCTAAACTTATGTGCAGGTGTTGTGATCTACTGTTATGTTGTTTATGACAGTAGAGAAGTGGAGGATAGCTTGGTTAGCTGGATGATTCTAAACAAGGTGGAGATTGTGAAGTTTTGTGGTGTTTGCGAACCATCTCATAAGTTCAGGGACTAATTTGCAATTTGGTTCAGAGCTGTTTTGGCAGTTAATCGGTTAAGAAGCGCTAGATGATCTCAGCCGTTAGATTAATTAGTCGGTTTCTGTTAGAGAGCGATGACTCCTGTGCAATCTGGCGTGTGAAGGCTTCTTATATAAACAGAGTCGATGTCTTCGACTAAAATAATCATCAATAGTCCATCATACTCTCTCTGTGAGTGAGAATAAAAGTTAGCTCGTGTTTGAGAGGAATTGAGAGAGATTAGTCTGTAAATCGTTCAATTCTTTATCGAGTGAGCTTGTAATTGTTGGATCGAAAGGCGTAATAAAGCTATTCTTTCTCCCGTGGATGTAGATTGGTTTTACCATTCAAACCACATAAAATCTATGTGTTTATTGCTTTGATTTTGTTGCTTATTAATTATTTATGCAAGTTTGTTACATAGAATCGAATCAATCGATCGATCGTTAAAACTCAACAATATTCTTGATCTTTATCGTATATCTTTAGATACTTACTTATTTTTAAATTTATTACATCGCTGTTGAGAATAATGTTTTTCATTTTTTTAATAATTAGTTTTAATAACTAATTACTGTTATGATTATGTTGCTTTCGACTTTCGAGTCATTAGATTTTTCGGGTTGTGAAGATTAAGGGGACTGTGTTTTATTATTGGTGTTGAGGTTCGAAGATGATGTATTTTGGACGAGCATTTCTTATTTCTTATGCTCTATTAAACTCGTTTCGATCATTAATATAATTTGCCAGCCAATTTTGTTTTTAAATACCATGCATATATCTATGCATTACTAGGTGACTTGCTTGGGTTTTTTGTAAATCAGGTACATAGTACGGGGCTTTAGCCCACTTGGTAGCTTTGACATCTTGTTATCTTGACATTAGCGAGCTGTGCATTTTGGGGTCTGTCTCTTTATTCTTATGTTTTACACTTAAGCTTCAATGGAATATAATTTGCTATAAAAAAGAAAAGAAAAACTAAAGTAAGCTAAAAATTTCAAGAGCATCTATAAAGAGTAAGTATAGTAAAGAGAAGATTTTCTTATAGATTAGGAAAATCCGGTTTATACAATAGAGAACCGGTCAGAAACACTACAAACCGATTGGTAGCTTTTGATATAAATACTCAAATAAACAATACACTTTCACAAAAATCACACAACTCAACTATCTTTCTCTCTCTACAAGAGCTCTAGTGAGAGAAACATCCACCCCTCTCTTCATATCCTTCGCCAGAATCATATCTTCCGCTGAAAATTATGGTGCTCCAACACGACGGCAATCAAATCGTTCCGTTCAATCTCTGTCTCTATCTCACACGCGCCGTTTCGCCGAATTTCTGCCGGATCTTGCCGGATTTCCACCGGATTTTCAGATCTAGTTGCTAAATGGTTCAAATCTACAAATTCATCTCGCTTTTTTCGTTAAAATCTCATTTGGAAGTGAAATTTGACCTTTTATTTTTCGATTTTCGTTGATTTTACATTCTGATATTTTCAGATCTAAAACCAGATCTAGTTTCAGATCTGAAAATTCGTACAGTGAAAATCGAATCATGTTATCTGGTGTTTTGTTATGGTTTTAAGAGTTGGTGTTATAGTTGTAAGCATCATTATTACGGTTTTAGCTTGTTGTTGAATGTTTCAGTCTGTTATTGTTTTAGCGCATATGTTATAGTTTCAAGACATATTATTGTAATTTTAAGCAGCAACGTTATTGTTTTAGCGCATATGTTATAGTTTCAAGACATAATATTGTAATTTTAAGCAGCATCGTTATTGTTTTTACCCTCTGGTGAAATATTTATGATTTATTTTTTGCAAATGCTTTGTTATTGTTTTAAGAGGCATTGTTATAGTTTTAAAATGCATTGTTATGGTTTTAATCATCAATTTGACTGTTTTTAGCTTGTGTTGCATGTTCGTGCTTGTTATCATTTTAAGATGCATTCTTATAGTTTTAAGATGCACTGATATGGTTTTAAGCATTAATGTTACTATATTTAGCTTATGTTAAATATTTATGCATGTTATTGTTTTTAGCGAATATGTAATAGTTTTAAGACCTATTGTTGTAATTTTAATTATCAATGTTAGTATTTTAGCTTATGAGAAATATTTATGATTTAATTTTTTACAAATGTTTTGTATAGTTTTAAGAGGTACTGTGATAGTTTTATTTATCAATGTTACTGTTTTTAATTTGTATTGCATGTTCTTGCTTTGCCATAGTTTTAAGATGCACCATTATGGTTTTAAACATCAATGTTACTGTTTTTAGCTTGTGGTGTATGTTCCTTCTTTGTTTTTAAGCACCAATGTGATAGTTTTGATGAGAGTTGTTATGGTTTTAACCCAGTTACTGAATGTTTTAAGCAGGTGTTGATGATCATCGAGTTTGATGATATGTCTCTCAAATGTGTCACTGTAATGTTGAAGCAACAAGCACAAGCATCAAGAGGCAGAAAAACAAATTTCACCAACGAGTTTAATCGGAAAAAAAATCGATTTTAATAACTTAGTTTGCATTTGCATCAAAAAACACCGACATGTTTAATGTACCTTTTTTCCTATGAGAATAGATTTTAAAACCTTTGGATGACTACATGTTTCGATATTGTAATGACAGAATGGTTCAAGTGGCTTATTTTAAGTTGTTTATTGATGTTTTAATGGCATCCCTGAAACTTTTAGACATGTTTAATAATAGTGATTTATTGATATTAGATTGTAATTTAAAACTATAACAAGCCATTTTAAGATTATCATGTAGGTCCTTAAAAGTTACAACCATCACACCATCTTTTAAAAAATTAACGAAAAAAGATAAAATTATAATTGAAACATACAATACAGACGCAATTAAACCATCACATCATCTTTTAAAACATTAACAAAATGTGTTAAAAATGTAACTGAAACTTTTAATGCTAACAACTTAAAACCATAACATAATCTATTAAAAGCATAACGAAAAAAGTGTGTCTCGGCAGTTTTTTAAGAAACTCGACCGGTCAGACCGTTACAACTCAAAAACTGCAAAAAACCACAAAAAAACCTTGATTATCTCATGTTTTAGGAAAATCTTACATTTTCCAAGACTTTGACATCTATAAATGATCTATAAATGCATGCTTATGGCTCTAGATAGAGCTGTTATACGAGTCGAGCATTAATGAGGGCTCAGCTCGTTAAGGCTCGATCTCGACTCGCTCGATAAGGTAAAGGAGTCGAGCTCGAGATTCATTTTATACTCGTTTATCTAACGAGCCGACCCGGCTCGACTCGATAAAGCCCGTTAAGGCTCATAATTTTAATGAATATATATTTTTTATACTTATTTTCAATATATAAGGCTCGTTAAGGCTCATTATGTTTTTTAGTTCGAGCTCATTTTTTTACTCGTTAATATTAACGAGCTGAGCTCGGGTTTTGCTCAGCTCGGCTCGGTTCGATTCGTTTAACATCATTAGTTCGGGAAAAGCTAATGCCTGATTGGAGTGCTAAAGAAATGTTGGATGGTACTTTAACATAATCTATTATCAACATCTCCTTATAGTTGATATATACAGTCCAGGCAAAACTACACTTCTACAGGCCCAGGCACAACTACCCTTCTACAGGCCCAAAATTAACGAAATAGGGACAAGAGCATACATGACCTTTTCGAATCGATTGTGCAAAAAAAGACACCTCTCATTTTTGTTGTATTTCGGCATATTAGCTATACAGCTGATACTGTATTTCTTCACACTAAATATACAGTTTTTGACCTTTTATGGTATATTTTCACTCGAATATATAGTTTTTTTTTTTTCCTTCAAGTTGAAGGAAAAAAAGGGTCTTTTGACCAATTTTCCCAACAAAATAACCATCTCCTTCAGGGTTTATTGACTAAAAATAAAAGATATACATTTTGTAGCCCCTGATATTTAAAAGACGAATTAAGAAAAATAGAATTCGCGCTAGTTCGTGTGCTTGTAAAATCGACGAACTTGACTTGTTAAAATCTAAAACGTAGTTCGACAGCTTAAACGTCCAAAGACTTGACATAAATTTCGTTATGCTAATTCGTGAACTAGTAAAATAATGCAGCGGAATTATAAATAGCAAAATCTTGCAACATTACAAAGCCTTAAAAATTATAAACATAAAATAGTAAAAGTTTATACTGGCAATGATCACTGCTCCAGCAACGCTCCACTTTAGGAGTTCGGCTTTATACCTAAAATTGATATTTTAGCAAAGGTCAGTCGTGACCACTGACTGATCAATTTCCATGCACGTGTCATGATTTAAAGTTCTATCTTCATGTCTTTTAAATCTTTTAATCTTGGTTAATGCAATGCAACTTAAGACTTGACTTGACTCTTAACACTTGAACTTGAACTTCTTTAAAAGCATTCTTAAACTTTACTCTTAAATATGACTTGAAAATTAACTTGATTCGTGAGCTCACTTGGCATCTAAGGTACATCCCGCTTAACTTTGTTGGTCACGATTTGCTAGGGAGACCTTACTAGCCAATTCGTATCTTAACTTGAAATTCTTCTTGGCATAGAATATTATTAACGTGAATGCATGCTCTTAGACTCGAACTCATGAATACATGGTCTTCATACATATTATAAACATCAGTGGGTGATACACAACTTGCTGAAAGTATAACAACTATCTTACTAACTGATCTCCCAGGTTTAATAGCACAGCCAGGCATCAATCTCATTAAATATATAAATTTACCAATAACAACAAAGGCCACACAATTTGAAGTGCCATGTTTTCTTGCATACCACAATTGCAAGTAATTAATTCTGCCAAACAAAGCAAGCATCATACTCAGTACTACTACTAGCTACTTCATGTTGGCAAATAAAACAGTACTAAGGACATATACATGGTCATGTCATCACACTTCATGTCTAAGTACAAATTGGCCAACAAACAAAGCAAATAAGGAAAACATAGCATTAATCGATTTCTGCAGCATCATATAACCAAATTAGATTAACAAACAACACAAGAGGATGAGGATAGATAAGCAAGTACGGTGCAAGCATGATCAGACAGGATGTACAAGCTAGTATATAAAATCAATCATGGAATCTTAACACTAATAAACTGCTTGAAAACACTTTACAAATTATAAATCACATATGCACCTAGAGAAACTTGCAAGGATTACCTATCATAACATAGATAATAAATTAAATAATTGTGAATGAGCCTTAAAGGAACTTGCCTTGAATCCTTCTAGTTGCTAAAACCCTTAATTCTACAAGCTAGCGTCTTTTCTCCGAAAACGAGCTCTGCTAAACCCCAACGGAATTGAAGAATACAAAAAGGGAAGTTAGAACATGAATTTCTTAATGGATGACATAAGAAGAGAAGAACAATTGTCTTACCGAACGAAGTTGAAGAGAATGAAACGCTGGAGGAGAAAGAAAGCTGGGAACGTGAGAAAAGGTAGCCAGTAAGCGTTTCTGATTCAGCCAGGAGTTTAATTGACTTTTTAATTGATTTAATTGAGTAATTAATGAGTTTGGGCTAGGTTTTAGAATGAATGGACTTAGAAAAAGGAAGACTTGGGCCGAAAATGAAGGCGTAAGAGCTGGGCCAATGAACCACGATCCATGAATTACGCTTTTACGCTCCGGTTCGTACTAAAACGCTTAAATTCGTTAAGCGAATTTTCGGGCTGTTACACATTTAATAAATTAATTTTTTTAGTTGCCTTATTTTTGTTTCTCAAGCTCATATTTGTTTCTAATTTCCAAGTCTATACAAAGTTCTATTCCTAATCTTGGTTATCAGCTTGCAAATAATGTGTCATTTTACAATTTTAACATCCTATATATTACAATGTCCCATTCCATAAAAGTTTATATTACTCAAATTAGTCTAGCTACCATGCATGCAATGAACGAAAACCCAAATTCTTGTAAAAGTAAATACTTGCTCTACATACGATATATTCACGAGTTAAACTATCTCCTTAACTCTTTTTATTTGAACTCCATGCCAAAAGGCCAATAGAATTTTATGTTTTTGATAGGTGTTTGAATGATTCCTATAGAATGACGAATGGAAAATCATCGAACCCAAACCCCTAAATTGACCAGGCTTATTCAGTTCACTGGTGCTTTAGGAAGAAAGGCAAGGGAATTAACAAGTTATGCTATGCTTCTACACCAGCACTTTGCTGGATTCAAAAGAAAAGAAGAGCCATACTTGCATTGTCAGAATGAAAAAAGGGTCTGGAGATACTATTAAGAACAACTTCAAGATTCATGTGTGGAGCTAACGTCTATGCTGATTCGATCTCACGGTGCCCAAGAGCCTCCAATTCAACTAACAAATAATCAACTTTCCGCAGCACTTACTCTGGCGAACAGAACACTCAAAAGTATCCAAGCAATCACATACATACTCAAACATGTAGGGAAAACCACGTTTCCATAAGTAGGTCTGTTGATAAAAACTATTGTACATTAATGTTATTACAACACCAAGGATACCCCAAATTAAGAACGTATTACTCATATTTCAATCATCTACCAAACTCAGTCCCAGTGGTAGCTGTAAACTGTAAATTTCAGAGAATTGCAAATGCACCAGAATGATCTCACTTTATTCATAGGTTCCAATGCCTTTTATAGGGAATACATGAAAACTGCAAAACAGAAAATAAAGGACACGACTCAACTAGCTCCACTAATAACGAAAAAATAGCAAACAGAAATTGACCTGTTCTAACCCTGAAGAATAGGTCTTTATTGAAATAACTAAAAAACTTACTCAACAATCCCTCCCTTGAACTGAACTTGATCAAGAATTTCAGTTCACAACATTCATCCCAAACGCTTCTCTGATACGATACTTTGAAATGATGCCATTTTCAAAGGCTTTGTCATTATGTCGGCCAGCTGCTCCTCAGTGCTGCAATAGACCAATTTAACGACACCTTCCTTTGTCAATTCTCTGAGAAAATGGTATCGAACCCTTATGTGCTTTGACTTCCCGTGCATGACTGCATTTTTTGACAACTTGATAGTGGACGTGTTGTCGCAAAACAGAACCATCTCTGCATCTTGTTCATGCTCGATTTCTTTCAATATCCTCCTCATCCAAATGGCTTGACAAGCACATGTAGCTGCTGCTACATACTTTGCTTCAGTAGTTGACAGAGTTACGATTGGTTGGTTGCTTCCTTGAGGACCATGCCACAGCTCCTCCACTCATCAAGAAAACATAGCCTGAAGTGCTCCTACTGTCATCCACATCTCCTGCATAGTCACTGTCGGTGTAGCCTAAGAGTTCACTCTTCCCCTCACGTTGATACCATATCCCAAATTCCAGAGTTCCCTTCAAGTACCTCATGATTCTTTTTGCAGTAGCAAAGTGTAACTCAGTAGGATTTGCCATAAAACGACTAATAAGACTTACCACAAACATCAAGTCAGGTCGTGTGGCTGTGAGATACATTAAGCTACCCACCATTTGCTTATATAGCGTTGAGTCGACCTTCACACCAGCTTCATCTCGGCCAACCTTCTGTCCAGGGACTATCGGATTGCAAACGGAGTTGTAATTTTGCATCCCAAACCTCTCGATCAACTCAGCAGCATATTTTCTTTGACATATAAAGATGCCATCAGCCTTCTGCATCACTTCAATGCCAAGAAAATATCTCATCTTCCCCAAATCAGTCATGTCGAATTCATCCTTCATGGAGCGCTTGAACTCATTCAGCAACTCCTCATCATTACTAGTAATAGATCATCAACATAAATGCTCACAATTAGGATTTTACCTCCCTTTTGTTTGATGAATAATGTTTGTTCACTAGAGCTGCTTACAAACCCTTCCTTGACGATATAAGCCTCAATGCGACTGAACCAAGCTCTGGGCGCTTGTTTTAGTCCGCAAAGAGCCTTATGTGACTTATAAACCATGTCCTTCTTCCCTGCTACTTCATAACCTTGTGGTTGCTCTACAAATACATCTTCCTTCAGCTCACCATGCAGAAAGGCAGATTTGACGTCGAGCTGATAGATTCCCCATCCTCTTTGTGCTGCTACAGCAATGATCATCCTCACTGTAACCATTCGAGCCACCAGTGCGAATACCTCTGTGTAATATACTCCGTACTCTTGAGCATACCCTTTTACAACCAGCCGAGCTTTGAACTTGTCTACCTCTCCCAGTTCATTTAATTTGGTCTTGTAAATCCACTTAACCCCAAAAGCCTTGGCTCCAACAGGAAGTGCAGTCAGCGACCACGTGTGGTTCCGTTCCATGGACTGTATCTCAGCATCCATCGCTTGTTTCCATTTCTGATGTCCTGCTGCTTCTTGAAAACTGGTCGGATCTGATATGACCATGAAAGCTAGGTTTTCAATCTCGACTCCAGCCATGTTTGCTTCTTCCTCTGTATCTGATAGCCCTTCTCCTGTGATATAATCTGCAGACCAGATTGGTGGTTTTCTCACCCTGCCCGTTGTTGCTATCGTTTCTCCAGTTGGTGGATCGTTTGGTGAAAAAACGTCATCAGTGTCTTCTTCTGCTTCTTCCGCTTCCTCTGCATTCTCAGCATCTTCATAATCATTTTCCCATTCAATTTCAATGCTTTCTTCACCAGAATAACCAACATCTTCCCAATTCCACTTCTTATCTTCCTCAAATATCACATCTCGGCTGATGTGAACCTTTTTCTCCACTGGATCGAACATCTTAAAGGCCTTGGATTCACTGTTGAAACCTAACAGGACACACTTCACGCTTTTGTCATCGAGCTTGCTTCTTTTAACATCTGGGATATGAACATATCCGATACATCCAAAAACCCTAAAGTGTTCGACTGATGGCTTTCTTCCACTCCATGCCTCTTCCGGAGTCATATCTTTTACAATGAGAGTAGGAGATCTGTTAAGAACGTGTGATTCACCCATTGCACAGCATCTGGCCAGAAAGCTTTTGGTACTTCTCTAATAGCGTTGCTCTCACCATGTTCATGATTGTGCGGTTTTTGCGTTCAGCAACGCCATTTTGCTGCGGTGTGAAGGCGGTGGTCAGCTGTCTTTTGATTCCATGCTCTCTACAGAATTCCTTGAACTCATTTGAGTTGTATTCTCCTCCTCTATCCGTTCTTAGACATTTGATGAACAATCCAGTTTGCTTCTCCACAAACGCTTTGAATGTCTTGAACTGATGAAATGCTTTTGATTTTTCTAGCACAAAATATATCCATGTCTTTCTCGAGAAATCGTCAATAAAGCTTATCAAGTACCTTATTTGACTGTTTGATGGTGGATTGATCGGACCACAAAGATCAGAGTGGATAAGCTGCAATCTTTCAGTGGCTCTCCACTTGCTCTGCTTTGGAAATGGAACACGATGCTGTTTCCCTTTGACACAGCCTCACAGGTGGTTTTCACATCTCCAATTTCAGGTAAACCCACAACCATCTCTTTACTGCATAATGTGTCCCTTGTAGCTGAGATGCCCATATCGATGGTGCCACAGCTCAGCCTTGTCTGAGATATCAACCTGCAGGCATCTCTCCTCCTTTGTTTTGTCATTTGATTCACCCAGCAGGATAAACATCCTATTAGCACTCATAACATATTCTGCTATTTTTCCTCTTGAGGGATGAAAGATGCTGCATGTTTTTCGATATCCTCCTTTGAATAGCACGTCTAAACCCCTTTCTTGAAGTTGCCCAACACTCAGCAGGTTGTTCTTAAATTCCGGAATATAATACACATCGTTGACCACATAGCTTATTCCCTTAAGCATTATCTTCACCACTCCTTTCCCACCAACTATCAGTTTGTGATTGTTCCCAAGCTTGACATTATGTGTGAAGCTAGTGTCCAAGCTTGAGAACATACCTCTTTCTCCACACATATGGTTTGAACATCCAGAGTCCACGAACCACACACTCCTCTTCTAGTACCTTGAAGTTCCACATACGCCATGAGAAGAACTTCATCCTTTTCTTCGATCTCTGCAAAATGTGCTCCATTGTTCCCATTTGGACATTCATATTGGAAATGTCCAAGTTTGTGGCAGTTGTAACACTCGATTGTTGCTTTGTTGAATGAGCGTCCTCTGCCCTGCCTCGACCTCTGTATGATCCTCCTCTGCCTCTGCCTCTGACATTGAGAGCTTCATCATCTTCTTCATGACTGATCTTCTTAAATTTCTTTTCATGTACGGACAGAGAGCTCTGCAGTTCGTCAATCGTCATCTTTTCTGTGTCTTTTGACTCCTCGATGGACATCACCACATATGTGAACTTGTCGGTCAGAGTTCGAAGTATTTTCTCAACAATCTTCGAATCTGACATGTCTTCTCCATTGCTTCTCATCTTGTTGGAGACAGACATTACTCTTCCAAAGTAATCATCGGTGTTCTCTTCATTCTTCATTTCAAGAACCTCAAAATCTCTTCTTAAGGTTTGGAGAAGAGATCTCTTCACCCTTTCGTTGCCTCCAAACTTTCTCTTCATCGAATTCCAAATGATCTTGGATGTTTTGCGATCCAAGATCTGTTCAAACACAACCCGATCAATTGCCTGGAACAGGTAGTGCTTCACTTGATGGTCCTTCATCTTGATCTCCTCAAGATTCTTCTGCGTTGCAGTCACTTCGATTCCCTCTGCAGGTTCGGTGTAACCCTCTTCCACTAGACTCCACAAACCCTTGGCACGCAAGAGGTTTTCCATCAGTTCACTCCAATGGTCATAGTGACCATCAAATTGTGGAATCTTGGTGAGTGTTTTGTCGTCGCTCATCTTCTCTCTCTTGGATCACTTTGTTTTGCTTTGGCTCTGATACCAAATGTAAACTGTAAATTTCAAAGAATTGCAAATGCACCAGAATGATCTCACTTTATTCATAGGTTCCAATGCCTTTTATAGGGAATACATGAAAACTGCAAAACAGAAAATAAAGGACACGACTCAACTAGCTCAACTAGCTCCACTAATAACGAAAAAATAGCAAACAGAAATTGACCTGTTCTAACCCTGAAGAATAGGTCTTTATTGAAATAACTAAAAAACTTACTCAACAGTAGCTATCCATCATTTCCTGCTCCGAGAAACCTGGTAATTTGAATTAACAGATTGAAGGAAAAACATGTAAAGTCAGATTCACAAAATTTTGAAAGATACAAAAGTTGAAGAAAATATGTTGCAGGTTACGTACCATGTACCGCTTGAAGATGAAAATTGTCATTTGGCAAGCCATCCAGCTCCGCCTCAAGTCCAACCATGTCGGATTCGGGAAGGGTAACTTTAACTATAAGATCATAATTCCCCATGCTTTGTTATTCGTCCAATATTTTCTTTGCTGATACAACTGAAGACTTGGAGCAATCCCCCAACTTGATTGATACAAGTGTCTTTAGTTCTGCGAAAGCCTGAGGGATCTCCTCCAATTCATTCATTGTGTGGAGACTCAGATGTTCGAGGCAAGGGAAATGGGACCATTCCTCCACTGTCCATATCGCTAGTTCGGAATCACCAATTGACAAGCATTTCAAGCTCTGGAACCCCCCTTCAATTGTTTCCTACTCTTTGCCATTGAATGCATTTCTTAGAAGGATGAGGAAATCAAGATTTGGCAATGAACCAATAATACTCATGCTTTCCCATGGTATTGTTGTATCGGACATGTGTTTTTCGCTATATTAATTAAGACAGCCCATTTGGAAAAACATCAGTGTTTCAAGTTCAGGACAATGGTCAAAGCTTAGTGATGTTACCATTTCCTCGTCCTTTATCTCAAGGTAAAAGACATTCATTTCTTTGACATTTGGAATCCTACGGAACACCTCCTCACTACTAATAATTGCATTCGTAAGTGTTACCAGATTTCTTTATCCTCTGGAAAAGTTGCCATATACAGGAAATTGACGCTTAGTATGTGGATGGTTGTAGAGATTTGTGGCGAGAGTAGTCTTACCGAGGCCACCCATGCCCACAATGGGGATGATCTGGCGACTTGATTCACGTGCAGTGAGCTGACCCATGAGACTCTTCATCTCCTCGTCAAATCCTACCATCAATATTGTATCACCACGAGGCACTGGTGGTGGGCCAACCAGTACCAGACTTCTTGTTAGCTGATCCGGTTCACGACCATTCTTCTCTTTGGCTTGCTCTACTTCGTGGATAATATGATCCATTTGTTGGATTGTGTCATCCAACACCTGCAGGAAAAGGGAGCTTGATGTTTCTTCTCCATTACTTGTGGAAGTTTGGATTTGCAAAAGATAGTATTCGATGGAGTCTTCTGTTGCGAAAGCAAAAGAAGCCATGTTTTCCTTTAAATCCTTGGTTATGTCATGCGAACAAGACTCAAGAGCATGAACCAAGTACTCGACTTTTTCAAACAAAGATTGTATTTGGGATTTGCAGAAAGAAGCAGGGGATGAAGGATGTTATATTCGTTTTAGACGTTCATAAGGGAAACAAGGGCTGCATATGCGGTTGCCATTTCGAGTAGTAAGAAGGATAAGTGAAAGCAGAAAAGTTTTAGATGCAAGAGCAGGAATTGTTGTATGCACTACTACATGGGCAGGGCCTCATTTATACCTACAATATGCTTTAATACTACTGTAGTGATAGAGAAGACTTTTTTTCCATCTAGTGGTTGAATAACTATGTTTGAATCTTTCCAATTAATGAACGATCCACTATTCTTTACTATTCTAAAAGAAAACTACCAAAGGTAGTTGTTACACCAATCAATTTAATTTTGACCAATTGATTAATTTTGACTTCAAATTTCACCTATAAAAATAAAGCTTAAAGGAAAAAAAAAAAAAAAAAGAAGAAGGGAGTTGCACATCATCTCCCACTACTTCCACCATTATAATCACCAAAATTTATATTTTTATTAATTACTCATATAATTAACATATATTATGATTGAATTTTTAATTAACTAAGTATAAGTTTAAATATATATTATAATATTTATGTCATGCATATTTAAATTTTAATATGGGACTCATTTATTTGGCACGTTAATTCACGTGCACAATTTTACTAGTGTAATAAAAATAGGGCACTACCAAGTACCAACCAGTGCTAAATAATTCCAAATATAAATTTAAACTGTATCACAATTCACAATAACATAACCCACTGCCTGAAACTGATCTTCAATGGGTTGGCATCAATAATTCAAAAGGGAAATTTACACAAACAGCCCGGAGGATATTTCTAATTACACATAAACTCACAACAGTTATACATATTACGTGTAGACCGTTAAAATTCAAAATGTCAACCGTTACAAATCTAACATATATACCCCCAATTTACACATATCCCCTTTTTTTTCAAAAGATTAATAAAAAGACCAAAAAAAAAAAAAAAAAAAAAAAAAAGGAGAAGAAGAAGAAGAAAGAAAGAAGCGAAGTAAAGACATATTAGCATATGCATATCATACACCGCACAACTACTATATGACGCTCACTGTACATATGACTATCAAGAAAGAAACCTACCATGTTAACACATCAGAAAACTTAGCTTACTCGACGTAGTTGTGATGAAGAACTGAGCATCAGAGTAGAACCAAATCCATCACTAGTTAGAACAAGTACAGTTCAAGATTCGCTTCTTAAAGGTGACTAACACTGCCTCGGATATAACGTCTACAACTTCTTACACAGCTTTTTCCTTGCTCAAAAATCAATGCAGACAATTCTTACCTATAAAAATCTACATGTAAACTCCCTCCATTTCATAACAATGGTACCAGATTTCTTTTGGAGGCGTCAATCCTATAAAAAAATTATCATTCCAAAACATTCCATTTTTACAACATTTACTTAGCCTTATAAGTTATAACATACGTCATACTAATACACACGATTACAATTCTAACATATTCTATCAAATACTTTATTCATTTTTATTTAAACAATATATCACTTACAATATTTATTCATTATTTACTTTAAATATAAATGAATCACTCACAATCTAATCCTACTACAATAATAAGTTTCATAAAAATTGAAAACCACCTAATGGTACCTTTGAAATGAGACGCAAGGAGTACATGTTGTCAATGCACATGAATGAATTTCAGCCACGCAGTTAGTGATTTATAATTATAAAGTAGGCCTAGATAAGATCCTCCCAAAATAAATTGTAGTCCATAAAAAACCTTGTCCGGTATTCTGTATTCAAGGTAGCATGACTAAAGACAGTACAGTTTCCAGAGTGACCTGGGGATCATGTGCGGCTTCCACTTTGAGAATGCCCTCTGATTCATCAATCTGAAGAGAATCTAACTGAGATTGCAAGAGATTAGCAGGCATGAAATGATTCCCCTCTGCTGCTCTTTTCTCCAGCCGGTCAACTAGTACCTCAGCCGAAACATCCAACAGAACAAATTTCAATTTACATACATAAGAACCCGGTACATAATCTGGGTCTGCACATCTGAGGACTTCACGGTAATGCTTCTTCAAAGCAGAACATCCAAGAATTGCGGTTTTGCAGCCTACCAAGTTTACTCTTATGGCATCACGTAGAGTTTCAAGCCAAGGGATGCGATCCTCGTCAGAAAGAGGGATTCCACTCTTCATCTTATCTGTTTTATGAGGAAAAAGAAGAATATGTTAGTTTGATACAATGCAGAGACTAATTCATAACTGACCTAGCTAAATACCTTTGTTTGCCTGTGGATGGTAATCATCGGCATCAAGAAAACAGCCATTTAATACTTTTGCCAGCAGAGCACCGATTGTTCTGCAGAATTAGGCAGTTGAACGTCATGACAGGCCGTATCTAACACATTGGTGCAAAAGTAACCATTTCAATTTTATAGTTTAAGCAGAAAATGAAACTACAAACATTAGGCTCATTTGTGGTGTTAAATATTTTATACTGAAGAGCATAAGAACATTGTTCACTTCAAAGTTAAGGTGGCTGACCAATTACCAAACTATGGTTTACTTCGCATTGCCATCGCGCTGAAACTGGCGAACTCCCTCATTTAGAAGCTATGCTTAATTATAGGCTCGACGGTTTGGACTAATGAAATTGGTTTCCACTGACCTCACAGATTCACAAAGCAAAACCATATTACGTAGAGTATATTACAAATCTATGAGCAGTATCTTGTAGCTGTGGTGACATTTGCAAACAGACTAAAATTCCAACGAATGTCAGCACTCAGAAGTACAGAATTAATGAAAAGCTGAAATGCACATTCCTCTTGTATTGAACTCTCAGCTTAAGCTCCACAACTCATACAACTCCAAAAAAATTAACTAGAAAATGGAAATGAACATGAGGAACTGTATGTATGCAGTTAAGCTGGCTACACACAGTTGACACATCAAGTTGGTGAACAGAAATAAGGACATATACTCACGATTTTCCAGAGCCACTGACTCCCATAAGAACAATGGCCATTCCTGTTAGTAGTAGTATAAGGATGAGGTGAGGAACGGAAAACAAGATATTTGAAACAGAAATAGGCCGCAGTGCAACTTGGCATCAGTGTTGAACAAAAGTAACCAAATAAATATGTAATGTAACCTTTATCAGATGGCATCTTTGAGTTGATAAACAATAGTAGCTTGTAAGTTTATGTGCACAAAGAATGAGCTAGGTAAAAACTTAACAACGCCCAAGCCCTGCGAACACAAACAATCAGCAAGTCAGCAAAAACCGTGTGAATCGTGAACATAAAAATGATGACTTATGTCTCAAGTGATTTAACATAGTTAGAAAAGAGACAAGTTGATTGATACATCAGTGAAGTCGTCATTTGTACTAATTCCTTGTTTCCATAATCTTTACTTTACAGGAAGATTATTCTCCTTTCTTAGATTAGCAGAACTAAATATGGCACATGATTCGAGCGCCAGCAAATGCTTCTCAAAGACACATTCGTGCTTTTTGGAAAGATGATTTTGAGTGTTAGATATCCCAAGTTCAGCTGAGGTAATAACTACCAGAGGCAAATAAGCAAGAAGAGGGATGCTTTTAGCCACTGCAGCAATTGTGTTTACTATTGAGGTTTTTCTACAATTTCTGTTGTTTCAAACAAACACCCAAAAAAAAGTCATCAACTAACTCTTCAGAAACGAAAAAAAGATTCAATAATTACATTAAAAAAAAAGATTCAATAAATAAAAAATCTTTCGACACAATTTGGGGGTAAAGGTAAAATCCTGATTTATTAATCCAAAAATCATATTATAGATTCAGGTAGAAATGAGAAGGCAGAGTGAAATATACAAGAGTTACCTTGATTGAATAAACACCACCGAGCACAGAGCAACCACCAAACAGATCACTTTTGGGTAAAGGCGGGCCGATCTCGGACAGAGCAAGGATGCCGATTGAACAGAAATCAGATCACTTTTGATCTGTTCATGTACATACAAGGAGAAAGGGAAAATGAAGAAGAAGAAGACACAGTGATCAATTTTAATAATTTTGCTGCTACCTTTCTCTATAACAATGCAATTTTAATAATTTTGTTTACTTCTTTTTAGTCAATTTTGATCGAACTATCTCTAGATTCCGCTGCCTAACAAAATGAGCTTTTCTTCTACCACGAGTTACCATAAATAGGTTACAACTCAATTCATTTGATCTCAACTTTAGTCAAGATTCCAAGCTTGAGATCGTTAACGAAAAATACATATAAATATAAAAATATATAATATAATATGTGTGGCACGCTACACGTTACAAATAATTATATTTCAGTCATTTTTAACTTTGATTATAAAATAACAAGAAAGCCGGAATTCTTTACAAACCTCAAAGTTCCTGGTGTTGTAAATTTTGACTTCCCCAAAAGCGCTTAATTGGACGGGGCAAGGCCGTAAGGTTGCATTTGGATTTTGTCACTCTCCGCCCTCTTGTGTGGTAATAATGTGGTAATAACTAATAAGCTACATAAAAGTTCAGGTCATTACAAAACAACAAATAGTAATATTTTTGAGTATCGAATTTCACTTAATTATGTTGGGAACTAGAATTTGTGCAACACCTAGTGCGATTTTATTTTCTTATGTAACTTTATTTTCAATTTACGAATAGACATGCGTATTCGATGTAATGAAAACAAATTTAAACACTCATCGGGCACCTCATTATATAGTCACTTTTCGTTTGAATCTCTAATGTGTCAAATATTATACTAGAGGATAAACATGTCAGACTTTTGTAATAACAGATGGATTTGTCCAGATCAGTTTTATGATAAATTTATTTCTTTATATTTGCATAAAGAAATATAACTTAAATTTGTGCCCGGATATCTAACAGTCTTACTTTATTCCTACCTTCTTCACTGATTCTCATACTTTATTTACTCGTTTTTCTACTTTATTCACCAACTATCCTACTTTATTCACTCTTCTCTTAGAATTTGTACCCGGACCAGCGGGAAGTTCAACCCGAGATGGAGAAAGTAATCAACTAAATTATCAGCTACTAACATGCTTATCAATTAGCTTTGTTAAACATAGTCATTAGGATTGTTGTGTATTTTAGTTTTAAAAAATCAAAATAAATGATAATATATATATATATATATATATATATATATATATATATATATATATATATATATTTATATATGTTTGTAAATGCAAAATAAAAAAAAAATCATTTGCTGGGTATGGGTAGTTTCCTTCTTTATTAATGTATGAAGTTCCGTGGGACGGTCAAAAGACAAATTGTTGCAAAACTCGAGATTTTCCTAAACAATATATAGGAAAATCATATTCCTCCCATGTATGGCATAGTCTCCTTATTTATACTAATGGGTGAATTTCATATATGCCCCTATTAGATGCTACAATTACATATTAGTCCCTACTAGTTCAACCATTACATTTGGGTCCAAACTCAGCTAGTGGGTTTTCCAGAGGCAAAACCGTGTACGTCGAAATACCAATGCACATGTGGAAAATAAATAAAAAAGGGAAAATGAAAAATGAAAAAAAAAAAAAAAAAGAGAGAATAAAATACCCTTCTTTTTCAACCTCACCTACCACCACTTCACGACCACCACCTCCACCAACAATCACCACCGCTCCGACTAGATTTGGAATAGATCTCCTCCTTGTAATTATTCAAAGTACAAAACAACAAATAAATGTTTGAGTATCGGATTTCAGTTAATTATGGTGTGAACTAGAATTTGTGTAACACCTTGTGCCATTTTATTTTCTTATGCAACTCTATTTTCAATTACAAATATACAAGTGTATTTGATGAGATGAAACAAAGTAAAATATTAGACAATCGCCGGATACCTCATTAAATAATCACTTTTCTTCTAAATCCCTAATGTTTCAAATATGATACTAAAGGACAAACCTTGTATTTTTCTGGCGATTACTTAAGCAAGCCCTTCCAGTTCTTACTAATCTGCAGAAAAGACACATGATTACCAATGCTATTTGTCATGTTTGTAGTTGTGGTGAAGAATCCATTCTTCATCTTTTCCGAGACTGTCATTATGCTGAGGAGTTGAGAGATAGAAATCCAGGGTCAACTGTTGTTTGTGATGTGGACAGAGATGCAAATCAGTTCAGGCAATTCTATGTTTGTTTTAGAGCACTTAAAGAGGGCTTTATCATTGGGTGTAGACCTTTTATAGGTGTGGATGGATGTCACCTAAAGGGTCCTCATCAAGGAGTTTTATTGACTGCAGTTGGTGTTTATCCTAATAATAAGCCATTTCACATAGCTTATGCAGTTGTGTCTCATGAAACAGGGGAGCAATGGACTTGGTTTTTGAGTTTACTTAAAAGTGACTTGAACATTGATGATCCTTCAAAGTGTCTGACAAACAGAAGGGTTTAATTAAGGGAGTAGCAGATGTGTTTCCAGGCTCAAAACATAGATTTTGTGTTAGACATATGTTGAAGAATATCTAGTCTGCAGGATATAGAGGTGATGCATTCAAACATTCCTTGTACGGGGCATCAAATGCTACTACTCCACCTCAGTTCAAGGCAGCCATGGAGGCATGGTTAGAGAACAATGGTCACTTTGATCTTGATGAAGGAGATTATGCATGGTTAGAGAACAAGCCTCCTGGACAATGGTCCAAGAGTCACTTTGATACACATCCCCAATGTGAGTTGACAATGAACAACAATACTGAATCCTTCAACAAGATGATTCTGAGGGCTAGGTTCAAACCAATACTCACCATGCTTGAATGGATAAGAGAGTGTTTGATGCAAAGAATCCAAGAGTTGAGGAATGTATTACAAGGAAGTGGAAGGGCTACCTGTGCCCAAGAATAAAGGTCTTAATTGATAAGAATCTTGGTAGAGTTAAGGAATGTATTACAAGGAAATCTGATGCAACTAATTGGGAAATTCTGGGATTTGATGGTACTTAGCCAGTACAATGTTGATCTTGAAGGACACACATGTACTTGTAAAAGGTGGCAACTCGGTGGCATACCTTGCAAGCATGCGCTATCAGCCATGCTAAGAGCAAAGGTTGACTGCAATGACTATGTAAACATGTGTTACACTGTGGATGTTTACAATAAGGTGTATGAAGGAGCAATTTATGGGATCAATGGTCAAGAGCTATGGGGTGAGACCTTCTTCATACCTCCTTTGCCTCCAAAAGTTCTTAATAAAAAAAAAAAGAGGGAGGCCATCTACTGCTAGGAGAAGGGGTGCAGAGGAACCTTCTAACAAGAGTAAGAAAAAGAAGGTCATCAGAAGCAAGAGAAATCAAACCACAATTCATTGTAGTTATTGTGGTGCCCCTGGACATATCTATACCTTCTACAAGAGAAGGATTAGAGATGAAATGGGAGAAGAAACTGATGAATTTGAAGAGATGTTTGGTGGTCAACATTGGGATGGAAATGATGGATCAACCAGCCAACACCAAACTGAACAACCTAGTGAAGTTGTTAGTGAAGAACATGGTGAGGAGGAGCCTACACTTGCTCAGTTCCAGGCTAAGAGAGCTAAGCTCAAGTGAAAGGTATATATTCTCAAATTGGCATATATGTTCTTTATGCAAATGTCTGTACATTGTGTATGCTTGTTAATTGTGTATGCTTGTTGTTTCTATCTATTTCAGGGAAGAGCCAAGAGCTACTTAGAATCTGAGGTGTTAGACTTCACTATAGATCAGGTAATCGTTGTAGTATATGTGTATGTTATTAAGTTATGTAGTAGTATAGTTCCATAGTTTAAGTTATATTGTTTTGCTATGTAGGATGAGGACATCATTGCAACACAACAATCTCAGGTTCCAAGAGATTATGTGGAGGGTCCTTCTAATCATCAACAATTGCTCCAAGGAAAGGCTAGCTTTGCTAAGCTTTCTTCAACTCATAGCAACACTATCTCAAGCTTTACCACACCAACTTTGGTACAATCACAAACTGACTCTAGTTTAGGGCCTTCTTTTATTAGTGGTGGGAAGAAGTATGTCTCTTTGAAGAATTTGGCTCCTGCTATTGAGGAGATTAACAAGAAAAAGAAAGCCAAGGTGACAAAGGAGAAGAAGAAAAGGTGAATCAACATGATCACTTGTTTTGGCCTGCATAGTTTACACTGATGTTACTTTCATGTAACTTTTGATCAAACATATACATTAGTCAGTTGTAAAACTATTATTCAGGTTTAACTACTAGTTATAGTGTCACATTAATGCAGCCGGATTTTGATGGGAATTGTTGTCTTTTATGGTCATGTCTTTTATTGAAAATGCAAGAATATTTACATCTCTTAAATCTTTTACCCATGACTACAAGTAACCTTTCAATTGCACCAATGCATGTAAGTTTTGATACATCACCTTTATCTTTTACCATTTACTACAAGTAACCTTCTCCCTACAACCAATGCATGAAGATAAAGAGTCACTACTTCAATGAGTTTAATTGCCAGCTATAACCTTTCAACTACCCGAAAATCCACTATAAAAAGGGAGTAATACACTCTTCTTCCTCACACAACAATGTCAGTAAAATTTCCACTGTAAAAATGGCTCACCAAGACATGGAACAACTGATCACTAGGCGCCTTGCACACCACCTCTACTGGGGAATCCAGTAAGTCATCCTTACTCTGTTTTTAACTGTTCCATTGAGTTTAAACTTCTATTTCAAACACAAACAATTAACTAACTCATGTTTCTACATTTGGCAGGTATGAAGACTGCGAAGGCAATGATGAGAACCCACCTCTACGTATCAAGCCGAGGCATGTCCTCAAGTGGAGCCAACAACCAAACCCAACCTTCACTCACATGGAACAGGCAGCAGATGTCTGTGCCCGCCTCATCCACATTCAGACAATGAGCACTGAGCTTGGCTGGAGTGGCCACTCACTCAAGACCCAGCTGCTCAAGATGGAGGAGGATAAGGTCATGATTGGGGCTGAGGAGGAGATTGAATGGACCTTCAGCTTGGTGGCTCAAGACTATGTGGAGGATCTCATCAGGAAGTTTGATGTCTAGGTTTTATGATTTCTGTTATGTCCTGGTTTAATGATGTCTTTTGTTGTTCTGTAATGATCCATCTATCTATCTAACTGTCAGTTTATGTTTCTGTCAAGCTATATCATTTTCATTATGCATGTTTAAATTCTAACAATAAAACTAATACAACAAGAAAACTGTATATAATTACCACCAAAACAACCAAATTTCATTTCCAAAAGCTAGTTGAGTACATATTGGTGGGAATAATAAAACAGGGGGGAGTCCCTAAAACAGAGCATCATCAGTTTCTTACAACATGAACTGTGAACAAACTACTAATTAAACACTACAATCAAGCCATCAAACTGCCAAATCAAGTCATCATATAAGTAATACCAACAGCCACAAGAGCAACACTCAAAGAGATACACACAAACTCATAGCTCTTGATTCTAGACTGTAGTTTGGGGATGATACCTTCAAGCTGATTCTTCTCCTCCAAAAACTTCGTCTTCTCTTCCCTAAAGTACTCGTAATCCACATTGTGAAGAACAGCCTCCATCTTGAAATCTTCTTTGTACTGATGTAGCTCTCTTATCACCCTTTGTAGCCACCCTGGCAATGGCTCATCTTGCCATTTGAAATATCCACATCCCGTGCCACCCTATTCATACAAACGACGCCATTATGAGAAAAAGCAGAATCAACAACACAAATTGAACCAGATTAAACCACATCGAACCAAATCGAAACCAAACTTACTCAATTATCACACCTCGAGTACCGACGGCCTGAGAATTCGTCGAAATCAATACCCTCGTCAACAGGACGCTCACAATGGCACAATTCGAACAGAGCAAACAAGAAATCTTCATCGCACTGCCTCCTCCACACAGTCTCTGAGGACGTGCCGCTATTGTCTTGACTCACCATTTCACTAGGGTTAGGACGAATTTGGGAATTTTGGAATTGTTCTTCGTGTTTCTGCTTTTCAATTTGGAATTTGTTCTAGGTTTATGATTCTAGGGTTTCGATTTGGGGATATAGTGTTTAATTAGGCGGGAATTTTCCCCCCATTTTTCCCGATTTCGATCCCTCGCAAGTCGTTTAATTCGCCAATTCGTTGCCTAATTCGTCCGTATGAAGGCGACTTGGTCAATTCGTCATCAGAATTCGTTAATTCGCCCACAAAAATCGCCATGTCAATAGGACCAAAAGTGATCCCCAATTTTTTTTTTTACCTAATTTGGCTGTATTTATACAGTTTTAGGACTAGTTTTGCAAAATCGACATTTCATAGGACCGTAATCGAAGAGGATGTCGAGTTAGAGGACCAAAAGTGCAATTCACCCACCGAAATTTGGTCGCGGTCGCCAATTTTTTTTTAAATACTTATATTAGTTATAATATTGAAATGTAATGAAGATTTGGAGTTGAAAATAGTGTTTTTTCTTTAAATCGAACAACATAAATCACTAATAGAATAGATGAATTGTGAGGTGTGAGAAAATATGTCTTCGCTGGTCTCTACGTATAGATCTCGAAAAAATATGACCGGTGATATAATTTTTATATTTTTTAAAATTCAAAATTAAAAAAAAAACAAATTAAAAATTGAATTAGGCCCCAAGGGGAGCCAGCCCCAAAAATGTAACTCGCCAGGTCGCAGAGCCACCTGGCAAGACGGCGGTCTAAGGCCACTAGATTTTTCATGAAGTCACGCATAAGTAACCAACTCCGTCACACCAAATTAATCAGTCACTAGGAATTTAAGTAAAAGATCACCATCCAATTACATCGCAAATCAATATAAGGAACACACTCCCTATAAATCAAACAATATCCTGAGTATGGGGAGATTATTAGTTGAGATGAAAAACAAAAGCAAAAGATTTCAGATTTTTCTTAATTCTTTCGATCTTCCCCTTTTTGTGAGGAGAGAATCCTCTCGAATTCTTGTTTCATCATCTCGAGTTCCAAAATCTCTCTCTCTTTAGCAGCAATCATTTTTCTAATCACCTTCGCTTGAGCTTCCAACATGCACCGAGGATACAAAATCACTTGCTCATCATTCTTCTCCATGCTGGGATTTTCTTCTGAGAAGAAAATATTTGACACCAATAAATGAAAACAAAAACTACTAAAGTGATATCTTATATATCACACCAATAAATGAAAATAAAAACTACTCGAACCCAATACCTTACTTAAGTGAACTCAAGTCCCTTACCACTTGAGTCAATAGCCGTTGGTCGTCTAAAACGAGATCTTTATTATAATTAAAGAATATAACAAAAAACTAGTAGCAAAAAATAAAAGAAAAAAGAAACATGGGTAGTAAAAGTATAGAACAAAAAAAAAAATCACAAGAGAGTTGCAACGCGTGAATTAGATCACCTAGAGCGAAAGCGCGCTTAAATTTTGAAAATAATTGAAAGCGTGAGAGCCTTAGAGCGCATGTTATTAATTATAAAAAAATAGTTTTTATTTGTAGGATTATGATCATTTTTTAAGAATAATTAAATTAGATCTATCATACTTCAATTTCATTGCAATTCTATGAAATATAGATTAATAAACAATGCAAAATACTAAAAAAAAAGTTTATCGAATTAAGTGGGAATTCCATGATCATAGAATTAAGTAGGTATTTCATCATCAATTCAAAACGTGAGATTGGTGTAGTTAATAACAAAGCATCGTAAGCTAAAAAAATCATAAATAACATAGCGTAGTTTAATATTTTGTCAAATTTTCATTTTTATTTATTAAAATTGAACCTTAAATTGTTTTCAGAAAGACTTATATCATGATTCATGAAATCAAATTATACATGCAATAGCTTGTGCGCGAAGTGCAACTGGCCAAATTAGTTAATATCCAAAGTATAAGGATGTCATGTATAAGTAAACCTTCTAAGATCAGTCAAGTGATGATCAAATCGCGCATACACCGGAGGACGAGTCGACCGTAGAAAAGTAGTGAATGGAGCCGCATAGCTTATTTAATGAGGTTAGTGGCAATTTGGGTGTTTTCTAATTAGTGTTTAATTTGCCTTAATTCATGAATTAACCATGAAATAGTGTGTTGCAATGTCTTAGATCACACACATGTGTATCTAATTCGAAGATTTATGTCTTTTCTAATGTGCGCTCTAAGACTTCTTGGAGCGAGCTTTTAGTTTTTTAGAGCGCGTTCTAAGATTTCTTAGAGCGAGCTCGAAGGAGCTCTGAGTGCTTGTAAGATCTCAAGAGTGAGCTTTAAGGTGATTTAGTGCCTGAACATATTCATCCAACTACTTAATCTAATTTATATCTAACGTGTGATTTCATGTTCGTTCCGAATTGTAGAGGATAAATTGCAAAAGTAGTCCTACAACTAGACATTCTCACCGAAATGGTCCTAAAAGAATCCAATTTAGCAAAATACATCTTTAGTTGATATTTCAAAATGCAATATTGGCCCATCTCTGAGTCGAGGTGGATTACTTTATGACCCTTCGAATATATAATTAAATATTTAAATATAGGTAACTCTCTTCTAAAATTAATACTATTACACTTAACTACCGGTAAATTGATTTTATTGGCTCTTAAGTGGGGGTGACCGGACCACTCATGTAACACATGTGTAAAAGCAGGTTTTCTATAACTATATTAATTGAAGAACAAAATAAGTGGATAAATATAAAACCTACTAAGTTGAAAATAAACAAATCAAGTAAATAAATGAAATTTAACTAATCAAATACTCCCTTGAGAGAAGTGTTACAACTTTCCGTTTCCGGCGTTTCACTAAAAGTGTTACAATTTCCATTTATGGAAACTAATTAAATAATAAAACTACTTACCTTTCACTTTTATTACAATATGCCACTCAATTAATTTCTAAAAATCAGGGGGGGCCACTTGTACTTTCTACTTTTTCTTAAAATTGGTGCAAATCCAAATTGCAACACTTTCTCTGAAATGAAGGGAGTATAATGTAATGATATCCGGATCGATACCATTAGGAAAGTAAGTTATTTGATTTGTAAGTATCAAAACCAGATTGACTAATGGAGTTTCTCCATCCGTTCATCGGATATCCGTTTGAACGGATCGGATCGGATCCAATAAATTATGCATCCCTCCGATCCTCCCTTCTCTATTCGTAATGTCATTTAAAAAAAAAAAACTATAAAATCAGACTATTGTGTATATCATATCGAAGATGTATTAGATAAAGACACGATAAGAATATTTTCTTTCTCAAATCATGTTCTATAAAATTGAAATGGAGAATAATAATGTACAATGATCTAGAAGAACTAAACAACTCCGAACATTTTCAACCGCATGGTGGAATGGATCATCAAATGTGAAAATAAGTTTTATGATTCATTCACAAGCGTGTCTGAAACAAATGCAAAATCTTACAGATTACCAAATTCGAAGAAAATTACCTTTCTTGATGAGCATGGTGGATCTTAACGGAAAACGATTGTGGTGGTTGAGTGAAGTGGCGGCGGAGAGAGATGTTGCAATTTTTGGGAATTAATTTAGGGTTTATGTGATCATGTATTGTCCAATAGAGTCCCGGCCTTCAAATTTATAGTTGAAAGTTGAGTCGTTCACCTTTCTAGAAGAGGGGCAATCCGGTTCACTCTTAAGTCGGTGACCTTTATAATGTAATTATTAGTATTAAATACTTGAATTATTATTATTATTATTATTATTATTATTGTTATTATTATTATTAAAAGTAGTAATAATATATGAACTTGAACACATTTGTAAACACGCGTTTTCTCTCACCATTGTGGTTGATTTCCACACAGTCAATGTGAAATCGCCTTCCATGAAGCGCGGGCGTGGTCAGCCGGAAAAAAAAGGGGGCGATGTCGCCAGTTCATCGGAGAAATTGGGAATAAAGAAATTTATATGCCTGGAATGATGCTTATCAGTTAAAATTACTTTGGAAACTTCTTAAAGGTCATCAAATAATAGATGCCTTGAATGATGCTTATTATGATTTCGAATGGTCAAGAGTTTAAAAACGAAGTACTTCACAGATACCTCTTCGGGGGAGGCTATGGAGTCTAAAGTAGCTGGTTTTAAAAGACTTTAATGAGGAAGAAAGATTTTTTTGGGAAGTTGATTGGTTGGAAGGTTGGTAATGGAAATGTTGGCAGGAAAGTTGGTTGTATTTTGATCAGGTGGGTGTTTCGCAGTTCGCACGATTTGATGAACTTGATCGGTACCTTATCACGTGATAACACCTTGTTTGACCAAAATAAGGTGGTTTGACTACAATAAGTATGTTTAGTGAATGTCAACAAAGTGACCATCAGGACTTGGGTGAATGATTTGATCCAAATTCTTGTGAAGGTCATGTTTTTCCTAAACAAACAACTTTATCAATATAGTATTATCATAACAAATTAATACGAGTATTTTATTAATCTTACTTGATCATAGATAAAGTTACCCAGAACAATGGGGAGTATATGAAATTAAATAGAGCAATGGCGAACCCAGAATAGTTGCAAGGAAAATGTTCTGGTATAAATTAGCACCTCAACAAGTTTTCTCATTGGTATCAGATTCGGAGTTTCAAGAAAAATCCTATCCGCTATACTTTCACAAGGCACCATCAATCGCTATGAAACCAAAATTAAAAAAAAAAAAAAAAAAAAAAAAAAAAAAAAAAAAAAACTCACTAGCTAGTAGTACATATGTGCAGGTAAAGGGAAATGTTGAGATTATGATTTTGCCTTATGCTGAACAACATTCACAGGAAGATGGGAGCCATTACAAGAGTTATCGTTGCAAGCATCTTGATCAACACATGAATAGATGGCCCTGCAGTGTCTTTGAACGGATCTCCTACGCTGCAAATAGGACCCCAAAATATGAGATGATACCAGATGTTAGGAATGCAGTTAACCACATAAATGAAGCAGCATAAAGAAAACAGAGATGGAGGATGATACAGTACATTAGAAAGCAAACATTATATAGTACTATGTATGGTTCAAATGACATGTATCATGTGTGTATAAAAAAGACTGAGGCAGCTAGTTAAAAATAAAGGCTGTGAACTCAAGATATACTAGGAAGGATTTTTCAGCCTTCGACAGTTGAGAAGAATGAAACGATGTGGATGACATTCTGGTGATCTACATGAGAAGTTAAAGTTAAGTTCAATTATGCCTGGGTTGAACCATCTTTCCACATTTCCAACATTTTAACACTCTATTTTTCATAGTAGTGTTTTGTATGGTCAATTCCACAGGGAAAAAAAAAAAAAAAAAAGTGCCTACCGCCACAAGATGGGGGGCATGAAAAGAGTGGTTCTAGGCATATAGATTTATCGTCCCTTCAATTACTTTTGCATTCAAAAGTGTAATTCTCGACAGGTAGAAGCACATTCTCAATAATAAACAAAATGATGATAATTAAAAACAACCAAAAATATAACAGCAAAGATGATAAAACATCACCGGGACACTAAAAAAGGAGCACTTACGTATCACCAGTGACAGCAGCTTTGTGGCAGTCACTCCCTTTCCCTCCTAAAGCACCCGTCTCGATGTACTTTTTCGCATTATCCCACGCCCCGCCAGCAGTATTGAGGAAAAGTGCCATGAGAATACCAGAAACAGTGGCAAACATCAACATGGAGGAAACTACTTTTGCCCCAAGCAGTGGATGACCCGTATAGTAGCCCAGCACCCGGAATAGAAAACCTAACAGAATACAAATAAAACTCTATTTAAACATTTTGATTTATGAAATCTGAAATTCATGATGCCAAAAGTTGCAGATAACGGCCATCCTAACAGAAATTAAAAGCTAAATGCAGGAAACTTCAAAAAATTGAGTCTCGGTGAGTTTCAGCTTTTGAGCATGAGGCATGGGAGCTCAATGATACGATTAAATAGAGAAAGCATGAATCTCAGCGCGTATACTTATTTCACAGAATCTGTGGTCTGTCTGCAAGTGCAGAATTGGAACTAATTTGACCACCATGTTCAAAATGCAATATATCTAAAGCTCATCAATATGATCATGCCTAGTCAAAATATACATTGCAAATCCTGTTTTCTATTAGCATTATTTAGGAGGTATCCAAAACTTAACACTTACCAACAGCTATAGGTGAAATAATGGCCAATGCTCCAGGCTTTATCATCTCTCTCAAGGAAGCAGATGCGACAATGGATACACATCGACTATAATCTGGCTTCTCCTTGTACTCCTGCAACAAATTTATCATGAGCCGTGCATCCTGGTGACTGGAGGGGGTGTCAGGTACAGCATTAAAAGCCCATAGCAATTATAACACATACCATTATGCCTGGCCTCTCAATGAACTGTCTTCTTACTTCATTAACAACTTCTTGGGCGCTTCGACCAACAGCAGCACATGCCCATGCACTAAATAGAAATATAAGCATAGATCCTAAGAGTCCACCAACAAAGACTTCAGGGATTGCAATGTCAACCTGTAGAATTTCAAAAGAGAAACTATTTACCAAATAGAGTAAGACAACACACTGTCGCTTAACTTCATCGAGGCAATAACTCCCGTGAAAGAAATAGGAAAAAGATACGGAGAGTTAATTTCACAATATGAACTCTTACTTGATTAAAGGGTACATTTGCAAACGAAGCAACTTCATCCATATAAGCGCTAAACAGAAGGAAAGATGCAAGTGCTGCAGATCCAATTGCAAATCCCTTAGTGGTAGCTTTTGTAGTATTCCCAACCGCATCAAGAACATCAGTGATCTCACGCACACTATCCGGCTGAGATTGGTATTTGACACAAAAAAAAATATATGAATGTTCAGCAAATACTTATAATATATAGTAAAAAGCTAAAACTTGCAAGATTTTGCCCAGAACCTGCTGACTCATTTCAACAATTCCACCTGCATTGTCAGCTATTGGACCAAACATATCCATAGTAAGCACATAAGCTGCAGTACTTAACATTCCCATAGTGGCAACAGCGGTACCGAACAACCCACCAGTTGGACTTCCAGATTCATCAACAAGTCCAGAAGTCTGACCCAGCCAATATGCAGAAATAATTGATATGCTTATTACAAGGACAGGCAGAGCTGTTGATTCAAGTCCCAAACTGACTCCAGCAATTATATTTGTTCCGTGCCCAGTGGAGCTAGCAAGTGCTAATGTGCGTACAGGCTCATACTTGTAATCTGTGTAATATTGTGTGATCCAGACAAAGGCATAAGCTGTCATGATCCCAACCAAGCCACATAATGCAAAATTCAACCAGGCCGTAGGTGCTTGCTCTGTATAGAGCATCAAGCGTGTGGACTGCAAATGCAAAAGCATCAGCCCCCATCAACCATTAGCAATGTACCAACTACCAAGCAACACATAATCGCACGCACGCACAATTGAAATAACAATTATGAAAAGTACACGAGAAACATCATTGCTTTCTATAGACAGTAAAAGGTGATATGGTATACAAGCAGGTTAAAATATTACCAAACCAAATGTCAAGACAGCTAACACAACTGTTATTGAATATCCTTTCTGAAGAATTGCCATGGGATCCTCCATAACACCATTGATCGTGGAGTTCCGAGTGTTCCGGATAGAAAAGATTCCGACTGTTGATATCACTAGGTCAAATGAATGAACAACCAAAGGAAACAAAATGAAGCCCGATGGATCTGCATGTAAAAATGATACGTAGGGCCAGTTAGATTTAATTCACCAAGGAAACAAGCAAGTTCTCATATAGAATCATCTTATGATCCAGTTGCATCAACATATTTAAAAAAATAAACTGCAGTCAAATATAATCAGAAGATCAAACTAGACAATCAATTTCCGGACTCACATAATCCCAACAAAAGAATAATGGTAAAAGCTGCTCTTGGTTCAAGTAAAGCCCTTGATGACGGGTTCGGGTTGCCCAATGAAATCAGATTGGTATAGATTAACATCCAATTTAAATGGGCATGATGAAAGAGAATCATTGACTGATTGATTATGATAACATGGTTAAATAACTAATCCGCAACCCAAACTTTGTGACAATAATAAATACGCATTGTTAAATAAGTGATTGTAATTTTTATTTTTTTAATACAATGACCGTCTAAAACTTGCTGCCATTTTATGCCCTACCCCAGCTAATTCAAAATTTCAAATTGACCTATGATTTGTTTCAGCAACTACTTTGCCATGCATTTTGGAGACAGAATTGCAAACACGCCATTAAACAATTTAGTAAAAAGGCAAATTGAATAAACTACTACACCCAAAGTCAAACTGAATGCGCGGTGGTAAATAAATAGGTAAGATACAAAGAATACAGAGCAAGTGAGGAACAGTATCAGAGGAAAATGATTGCATCGAGAATAATTATATCCAGACCCTGCAAATTCTCTCATTTATAGTATGCAGTAGAGAGGTCACCTCCCAGGAGCACATGTTTATAAAAGTGAACAAGTAACAAGTAGCAATTTCAAATGGTTTCAACTTCAAATCATATATGCAAATCAGAAGACAAGTACACACCTTCAATTTTACAGCGTTTAGCCATTGTTCCACCAAGTATCATAGCACTAATTATTTCTGCTGCAATACTTTCGAAAAGATCTGCACCTCGAGCAGCACAGTCACCAACATTATCCCCAACCTTTCATAAGCCAAAGATCAAATCAGAGAGCAGTGTTAGTGAAACAAAATATGTTCTGAAACTACCACACAAATACGGGTACAGGAAGCAAAAGATGAGAATAAAGTAATTAGAAAAAAACTTTGTTTCATCAATCAAGGGCAACAAAAATAGCCACCAAATTTATCAAGAGAAATATAGAAGTAAAACTTAGGGTTTCATACCAAATCAGCAATAACAGCAGGATTGCGTGGATCATCTTCAGGAATGCCCTGCTCCACTTTCCCAACTAGGTCAGCTCCAACATCAGCAGCTTTTGTGTATATTCCTCCACCCAATTGAGCAAAAAGTGCAACAAATGATGCCCCAAAACCATATCCAACAAGAAGAAGAGGCACTGAGATGGGAAAAGTTGAAGGCCATGTTGAGCACAACAGCTATTAGCAAATATGTCACGCAAAAGAAGCCAAGCAGAAGTTACAAAGCGCATTAAGTAAGAAGGTGATAAAGTTGACGACATACAGTCTGTAATCTTCATGGAACCTGGTGAATCCACCCCCAACCAGACATAAAAGGTGGCATACAGTATTGCTATACCAATAACAGCCATTCCAACCACCACCAAAGCAGAAAACCCACCAGCACGAATAGCAATCTACAAATGAAAGACACCAGTGTGTCAAATTAAATACACGTCCAGCTTCACATAACTTCAAATTATAGATAAAATAAAACCTGCAATGCCTCTCTTGCAGATCGTCTTGCAGCACTCGAGACTCGAACATTGGCACGGACAGAGACCCACATTCCCACATATCCAGCAATACCAGAACAAAGTGCACCAAGCATAAAAGATGCAACAGTAATATATGCTGATGTAACCCTGTAATACCATATGGAAAGTTTTCTTGTTACAAATTCTGATGTCGAATATAGGCTACAATAGGTTCTGCCGCTCTTGGTTCCCATGTGTATGCATGGACGAAGATTTATATCGTGCAGGACTTTGAATTTTACCTCCCCAAACCAGACGCTTCTTGCTGTGGAGTTGTACTCCGGAACAAGTATATGAAGAGGATCACAAATCCCAGCAAAACTGCCATCTTTGAGATAGTTCCATACTGGGTTCTAAAGAAACCTTCAGCACCATCACGTATTGCATCTGATATCTAGCAAGTACAACAACAAGGTCAAGCTACAGAACCCATTCCTCAACTATGTGTTAGAAAAACTCTTGAAGGTCACATGCAGAATAGAGTTATGGGGATTTTAAATGATACTACTAGGCACACATATGATATGGAAAATAGTGATGACTTATGAGTTACATATCTGTCGGTCTATCTCGTGTCTCAAACAAAGTAACACGCACTATGCTTATTGTACCTTCTCATTCTAAATCAAAAACATAAGAGGTCAAATAACTATGAAAGCACAAACAACATTCCTAACCAGAAGATTTTATTCAGACACGGAGATTTTTTATGGTGAATTATATTACTACCATTGGACCATACCTTCTACTGATTAGTGCACAATCTCGAAGCGAATATGCTCAGGCGCTAGTACGCATGATAGAAACAAAATTAAGACTGGCGAGTAATTGAAATGTGAAACGTGCAGATTATAATGCCGAAGATCAAATTAGTAATTGTAGCACTACCTGAAGTCGCAGAACGCCGAAGAATGCTTAATGCTGAAAATAATCAAATATGGACCAAAACTATTTTCCTTTTATTTTTTTCATTTTGTTGTGGTAGGAGGGTCATTGTCGCCGCGACTTTATAGAAAATCCTCACTTATGACAGCAGGATTAGTGTGACAAAAATAAATATGTGAACTTTTTTTGTGTCATTTGCAGAGAGAAAAATTAACTTGGGAAATAAATAAAACCAGTGTAAGGAATAAAACTAAGAAATATTCCTATCCTTCTCTCTCTCTTTCTTGTTCTCATTAATACCATACGACGATGCCTTGGTGAACAATTAAAAAGAATGCAATCATCTTTCTTAAAAGATAAACTGGTGTAATCATATTATTGACCACATTATAGTTGACTTCCCTGGGATCCAGGCCAAACAAGTTACGAGGCTAACAACATCCCTGGGACTAAAAAGCGCTTACTACAAGTCTATTCCTGCCTCTCCTTGAAGTCGAGCTACTTCGTAAGGAGCTTAGGCAGGCCTACTGTGCAATCTTGGTTGCCCCTGCGTAATCACGAGGCCCGAGCAAATTTGGCTTAATAAATCAACCGTCAAGGCTGAATTCAGGGAAATCGTACAGCAGGAGTACTCTGTCTTCAACAAGGCATGATCTGTCTTATCCAGCAGGTTTGAGTTTTTGAGATTATGTCTTAGGCAGGTGTCAATAGAATTAATAACCTGAAAGCTAGAAAGTTACACAGCTAATCTTTTTCCTAATCCACTAATGCAGTAAATTACAAAAATAATAAATAAAAAGAAATAGACTCAACATCGGAATACATATTTTCTCTAACACAAACTTAGGTTAGGAGGAATCGATCTCATGGAAACGAATCTATTCAGGTCCAGCTGAGAATTAATTTCAATGAATATAGAGTCTCAATTGTTTAGAAGTCAACTGGGACTTTACTCGGGTACGTTTCAGACTTTCAGGGGTTGGATGTCCTGCAGATCTCAACTCATCAAGGGCCTTCAATGACACAGAGGAATCAAGCGATTGTATTGCCTTGAAGAATTGGTGTATCCCAAGCATGGATGTCAGCACAGACACAGACAACTTCCAGGTCGATAGTTCATTCCATTTTAATTGGCCCAAAGGAAAGAAACCATAATGTAAACCCAGTAATTTTATTATGGAATGTGAAACTGATATTCTGAGAATCATATACCCCGAGAGAATAATGACTAATACTGAAGGCAAGGCACCTGCACCCTCAATCAAAATAAATTATAATGGGGTTAAGACTTTTTCACCCCAATAGTGGATGCCACATTCTTTCACTTGCAGCCGAATTGGCTAAAACTTTTTTAACTTTTTTAACATCCCCTTATTTTCAAGCAGTATCATAAAGTGGTTTGGTGGTTCTCATAAAGGAAAAGAATTCGACTGCAAGTGACCGTATAAAAGTAGACTCCCTCCCCACCTTCCCTCCCTGCCAATCGCGGTACAATCTTGTTGTTTCTGTTGATTTGCCCCATATTTACACCCTAATCATTCTTTAAGATGCAAAATACTTGACCTAATTATAACTCTATAAACATCACTCTGCATGAGATCCTTGATAATACAAATCAAGTAGTTTTCGAATTAAGAAACACATGAGAGTTAGATTCAGATTCAGAAGCACTGTAAAGTTTTAACTGAGGTACAAAATTCATTTACTTATATTTCCAAGCAACACTCAATATAAGACATGCTGATACAATGATTAATTGGGCTAGTGAAGAGACTATAAACGATAGGAAGTACAAATACATATATTCAGTAGACAATACCCAATTTCCACATAAAGTATACATTGAATGATAAGAAGACTGTAGAGCAAGTAAAAGCCTTCAGTTAGATTTCCAAGTTCTAAGGTAACAGAGTATGCTCTAAGAGTTTATCTCGCAAGAGGGGAAGTAGTATCTAAAATAAAATAATATAAAAAGGATTGTTAAAACACAAAATAACGTAGACGTAACAAAACATGACAAAATGATAAAAATCAAACAATTGTCCATCTCAATTTATTGAAAGAACATTTTCATTAATCTATAATGTCTTCTTCTTACCAATAATTTCGATGGAATATCATCAAGCATTATGGCATGACCACTTGACTAATAAGAAAACAAGAAAGAGACTTCGTGTACTAAGAAATAAGTCCTTTACCTCAACCATCTCGGGGGGACCTTCATCCTTAGCAAGTACCCACTTAGTGAGGTATACTGACACGAGAAAACTGATTATGCAAACCGTGAATACAAATACAATAACAGGAGAGGTACTTGCACCAATGTAAAACATAGCTCCAAGTCCAACGAGCAGGAGAGCCAATAGCACACGAACATTTATTCTCATGAGTAAACGAAATGGCTGCAGTAAGAAAATGGCAAATAAACATATAAGTGTTCGAAGCCAACGAATTACAGGACAAATTTAGGTTCCCAGCAATGCAGTACATGAAAAGAGTAGAAAGCACATACCAAAGGTGTGTAAGGTTTACTACGCATGTTAGGGAATGTCCTTGGCCTTCCCGCATACGGCCCCATGTCTCCACCTTCAATATCGACATCCATGGCGATTGTCTGGAAGGAGTTTAACCTCCTTGCTAAGTCGCCCCCAGAATTTGGTCGCTCCATTCTGAATTTTAGCTGATCAAGCTAATACTTTCACCCCACTAGCTCTCCTTCGGAACCCAATTCCAACTGAAACACATCAATAAATAAAATTACTTCTCTTACAATTCAATCTGACAACCTTTACAAGACCAACATTTTTTTTGTCACGTTGATCATCCAAAAATCAGAATGCAAGTAAGAGCAAGAGAAAACTTAGGTCGCGGAAAAGTAACGGAGACAAAATCGTGAAGTAAGCAACCATATTCTTGCTGTAAACGCATACAGAACATCTCGATTCAAGTATGAAATAATGCATGATGAGAAAATGCAGACAGATTGGTGCACATAGGAGGTACGAGTTGATTATCACAGTCATAAACGGCAATTGAGAAAAATGATGGAATTCGAATTACCTCGTGATCGATGATAGTAGCTAGGGTTTCGAATTGGGGGTTAAATTTCAGTTTTCAGGGTGGAATTAGGAAAAATTGTTGATGGGAAGACCTCCACAGTTCCACTGTTAGAACACTACCTGTCACGACTTATCAGCATCGCCAATTATGTGATGCCACGTCCATACTTCTTTTACATGTCATCAATTGTTTTAGAGTGCATTTGTGAAAAAAAATTAGGAGTTGACTTGGAATTAAAACTAAGTTTTTTTTTTTTTTTTTTTTTTTTTTTGAGTAAAGGATGATTATCATATCATTATAACCAAAAAAAATTAAGTTGAAAAGTGTCAAATTTAGATCATGTCTAGCGCGAGTACTTTAATTGTGATCGCACAAGCGTTAAATTTATTAATCAATTTGTCAGATAAGTAATCTCGTGGGAGATCGAGAACTTAAGTGGGTTGTTTGGCTTAGCATTAGCTAGCCATTTTAATTGAGTTTAAACAATTTTGGGTTTGCCCAGGTCATTTTAGTTGAATTGACCACTTTACAATTTTAATTGAGTTACTCCCTCAATTAATACTTAGTCTCATAAAAGTACTACTACATTTAAAGAGTCTCGAGAGACCCCTTAATTTGTTTTAACTCAAATTGTCTAGGTTTAATGGTTTGCTCATTTTCGCGGATCCAGTCTCGCGGGTCGGATATTAGCAAATATGGATCCGGGTCTAGCGGTTTTTTTATTTTCGAATATGGGTTGAGTATAAAACCCTTTTAACCCCTTCCATTTTCTTATTTCATTCATTATTTCCAGTCTCATCCAAGCATCAAACCCTACCTTCATCTTTCTCTCTCTAAAACCATATTCATGGCAAAATCATCAATCCACAAATTCGTGTTGATAGAATGAAGAGATCTGGAGGATTGAGACCGTGAGAAGACATCAGATCGGTGAGATTTGTGAGCCGGCGATCGAGATCGGAGCATTCGTGGAGGAGACGTGAGATTGCAAATTTCATATCGGAGCATTGGATATCGATCCGACGTCAGTGAGATTGCAGATTTCTTCGAGAGCTTCTGGCTTGCCGAACACCACGTGTCGCCATTGTTCGCCGGAATCGGCTTCGTGATGCTTGCAATTTGTGATGTTGTGATTTGTGATGGTTATGCGAGTTCTGATCTGTTCAAGGAGGATTCAACTCATAGTTATTCAGGTATTTCTGCTTGTTTTTGTTCGATCGTGAAGGTGGAAATAGAGCGTAATAAGGCAGCAGTTGAGCATACAAAATATGAATCCACCTACATCTATTTAATTATTAGTCACTAGAATAGCTCGCAATAAGGATATCTGCCACCAGCTATACTCACTTCAATTTGTATTTATAGTTTACTTGCTGCCTTACTACTATGATGAATTTATGGCACTCTTATCTATATTGTATGAATAGTCTATGTTTTAGTAGAAATTGTCTATATTATTCGTTGTTGCTGGTGTAGTTTTTTGTATAAATTGTCTATGTTTTACTATAAATTATCTAGTTTTTATGTTTTAGTAGAAATTGTCTATATTGTTTGTTGTTGCTAGTGTAGTTTTTTTGTATAAATTGTCTATGTTTTACTATAAATTGTCTAGTTTTTTTTATAAATGGTCTATGTTTATGTATAAATTGTCTATGTTGTTCGTTGTTGCTGGTTTAATTTTTTTTGTATAAATTGTCTAGTTTTTTTGTATAAATTGTCTATGTTTTAGTAGAAATTGTCTATGTTGTTCGTTGTTACCGGTGTAGTTTTTTTGTTGTGCAGTTGTCTAGGTTTTAGTATGTATTGTCTAGTTTTTAACATGTATCATCTACTTTTTATGATTTTTAGATTTGTTATGTGGTTGTGTACACTGTATATGTTTTTTGTGGGGATTTGTTGTTTGTTTGAATTTTCTGAATGTTTTGTGTGAAATTGTCTAGTTTTTAACATATATTGTCTACTTTTTAATGTTTTTACAGCTTTTTTGTATGAAATTGTCTAGTTTTTAACATATATTATCTAGTTTTTATGTAAATACCTTATGTTTTAGCTTTTAACACATATGGTCTAGTTTTTAACAATATTTGTCTAGTTTTTCATGTTATATATTTATGTTGTGCAGTTGTGTTGAACTGTCTAGTTCTTAGTATGTATTGTCTAGTTTTTCATATAAACTATATAGTTTTTAATATGTCTTGATTGGACTGGTAATCTTAGTACTTCTGACTGTGGTATTTTTCTGATGAAACATATGGAGCTGTTCCAAGGAACTCCTTTTCCTTGCAAGGATCTAATGCAAGTATGTACTAGTTTATTATGTTTTTAGATATTTTTTTCCATAAGTTTGTAGATAAATTGTGAACTTCTTGCATAATTTTTTATGAGCTTTTGTTTTGGTTTTGTGTATTAGGTGAATCGTAGGAAATTCCTTCATGTTGAAATTTGCTCAGCTCTTATTCTTATTGACGCAAATGGTTTGAGATCTGATATTTTGACGAAGGTTGTATCATTTAACAAAGAAGATGCGATAAAGCAGATGAAGGAGATGAAAAGTTGAAAATGCTAGAAGCAAAGAAAGCTGCTGATGAAAAAGCTTCTCAAGTTTGAAAAACGACATGCATAATTGTCTAGTTTTTACAACATATTGTCTAGTTTTGTAACTGAATTGTCTAGTTTTGTAAATGAATTGTCTAGTTTTATTACTTGTCCAGAAATTTACTCACTCAGTGTAACATAATTGTCTATATTGTCTAGTTTATGAAAGGAATTCTCTAGTTTTTACATGATATTAAATTTACATTATATTGTCTTGTTTTTACATTATATTGTCTAGTTTTTACTTGACCCGTTTTTAAGGAATCCGGGTCAAAAGATCCGCGAAAAATCATCATAAGTCAAGTCGAGAAAGAAGGTATAATTGTCTAGTTTTAACGTTTGAATGGGACTTTCGGGACTCTCCTATATATAGGGGTCTCTCGCAAAACGGACCCCTCAATTAATCTCACCATTCTCAATTACCCCCACCATTTTCAATTACTTCCTCCGTCCCTGCACAAGCTTCCCACTTTGACTTCTCGCATTCAAACTTTTCCAACTTTGACTATGAATTAATCTTGAACCGCAAATGTAAAATGTTCAATTAAATTATATAATGAAACTTTAGGGTGTAAATTTTCGTTATATAATTTAATTAAACATTTTAGATTTGCGGTTTAAGATAATTTGTATTCAAAGTTAGAAAAGTCAGACTGCAAAAGGCCATAGTGGGAAGCTTATGTCGGGATGGAGGACATTCATAAAATATTAACTCTACCAACACAAATATTCACACCTGAGTTAAAATTTAATTACTATTCATCAGTCATAACTCAATTGAAATTCGCTCAATTAAAGTTTCGTGCCAAATAGTCCTCCCGATGCTAATGAGTTGGATCTAAATGGGTTTGTCGCACTAAATTTTCATCATATGGCACGATCGATTGTCACAAAGCTCGACTAGTTGCTCATGGGTTTACGCAACATCCAGGTTTCAATGTTACTGATACCTTTAGCCCTTTTTTTTTTGGGAACCAAGAGCATACTTTCTTATTTCCAAACAGTTCTAGACAAAGGTCGATAAAAAATCCAGACCATAAAACCAGAAAAACTAATCAACAAAGCATTACACCAGACAAAATCAAATTAAAATGCAACTATCAGATCCTATCCAACTGCTGAATATAAGGGAAAATGTGTGTAAATGAAGCACACCGCGCAACAATGACATGTATCACATCTCTCCCAACTGCAATAGCGGGTGGAATACAAGTCCCAGCAAACAATTTGTGATTCCTGGCGCGCCAAATGAAGTAAACAGCTTCAACCACTGCCATTTTCAAGAGCTTGTAGTAACCATCCTAGTTCCCCAAACCACGCACAAGGCACATGTTGAATTTTAAGCCATGTTAGTACAACGCCCCACACCTGTCTAGAGAAAATGGAATAAAAAATAGATAATCCAGTGTCTCCATACTCCCACAGAAACAGCACAAACCATCAGTGTGTATACCAAACCGCATCACCCTATACTTTGTGTACAGTCGACCATGACACACCATCCATAAAGTGAAATGTGCCCTGGGTCTCACTAGATTACTAAAAAAAAACTTTTTCCACACTACATCCACTCTACTACCCCGCAACTCCTTATATAATTTACCTGTAGGGAACTTATTATCAATATGATCTTGTTCCACACCTGAGTCTGACAGATAACATCTCTATTCTTAAAAATAGTTCGAATAATCCAAGAACAAGATGCCCCCGGCTGAAACTCCATAATATCCCTCCTTATTATATAATAGTTGTGCAACCATCTGACCCATAGTTCATCAGCTTTTGAACTGATATTCCATAAGAGCTTAGCCAGAGTAGCCTTGTTCCAAGTATGCAGATCAATAACCTGTAAACCTCCTGCATTCCTGGGTGCACAAATACTCTCCCAAGAAATTGGAGCTTTCCGTTAAATAACATCAGTCCCAGACCACATAAAGGATCTGCACAAACCCTCTATATGCTTAAAGACCTTCTTGGGGAGAGGAAAAATCTGTAGCCAATACAAGGAGATCCCAAATAGCACACTCTTGATTAGTTGTAGTCGCCCCGCATAGCTAAGCAGTTTTGTTGTCCAATGTCTCAATCTGCCTGTTATCTTCTCAATCAAAGGTGCACAATTTTCTATAGTCAGCTTCTTGCTATCTAGCGGTACCCCCAAGATACTTAAAAGGTAGACTACCGTTAAGAAATTCGGTTTCCACAAGGACTGTTGTTGAGCCACAGGATGCACCCCTCCAAAATAGACTTTACTCTCACTCACATTAGCTACCAAACCTGTAGCATTAGAAAAACTAGTAAAAGCCCCCATCAATAACAACATCGAACCCAAATCACCCCTCGCATACATAAGTAAATCACCAGCAAAGCAGATATTGTTAGTCCCCAACTTTTCACATTTAGGATGAAAGTTGAAATTAGGATTCAACTTCAACTTCTGTAGACATCTATGTAGGTACTCCATCACTATCACAGACAAGAACGGAGAGATGGGATCTCCCTGCCTCAGACCTCTTTTAGCCTTTAGAATATCAGTAACACCACCATTCACTGAAAACCTGTAAGAGACAGTCCTTACACAAATCATAATCCACTCCACAAATCCTCCAGGAAACCCCATTTCCCTCATAATGCCCTCCAAAGCCGACCACTCTACAGAATCATAAGCCTTCTGCAGATCCATCTGAACCATACATCGAGGAGAGATATTTGTCCTACCATAACCCTTAACAAGCTCATATGCAATCAAAATATTGTCATGAATGACCTTTTATTGCAAAAAGGCAGACTGGCCATGATCAATAATAGAGTTGACCACTACCGCTAATCTGTTAGTGAGAATTTTTGAAATTATCTTATATAGATTAGAGAGTAGTGCAACAAGATATAGGTCTCATGTCCTTCATACCAACTGATGTAGATGACTTTGGGATTAGGGTCACCAGGGTACTATTTACTGCATTATATAACCTCTTCTTCTAAAAGAAATCATGTACACCCTTTCTTACATCATCACCCACCACAGACCAAGTATGCTTGAAAATTTTGGCATTAAAGCCATCGATACCAGGAGCCTTAGAGTCGCCAATCTGGTCCAACGTAGATTTTATTTCTGAATCTGTAATTAGCTGCACAAGGAACCTATTGTCCTCCAAACTCACTTGTTTCCCATTTCGAAGCACTTCAATATCAAGTCCCCTTAGTCGGCTAGTAGAAGTACCTACTAACTTACCATAGAACTGCAACACCTCATGAACAATGTCCTGCTGACTAGTTAGAAGCCTGCCAAATGCGTCAACTAACTTGTAAATACCAGAGCTCCGACCCCTATCTTTAACTGAAGCATGAAAATAAGTGTTATTGTCATCCCCCAATCGTAACCAGTGAATCTTTGATCTCTGGGCCATTATTTTCTTATCCACCTCCAACCACTTAGCTAATTGTCTTCGACATTCAATCTCTCCATCAACTAGGATAGGGTTAAACCTATCCATCACCAGATGTTGTTGAGCCTGTTCAAGATCCTTTCGCACTTGAAAAACTTTTTGCGGCACATTAGAAAATCTTTTGTGCATATTTCTCAATATATGATGGAGCCCCTGTAATTTTTTCCAGACCACAAACATAGGCCTCTCGGTATATCACTTTGACTCCAGTAAGTACGCACTTTACTCATAAAGTCATCACAATCAGTGAGACGATTCAAAAACTTGAACATATACTGCCGGGAAGGATTGGGCAGCTCCAAATTAATTTTCAAGGGCGAGTGATCAGATATATGTGGCTCCAAAACTTCCACAATACAAGAAGAAAACTGTAGAAACCAATCAACATTACAAAGCATATGATCGATTCTAGAATAGATCATCCCCTGACGATGCTTATTGAACCAAGTAAAGTAGTCTCCCACAGTTTGATGAGCAAATAAACCAGACATATTCATCATATCCTACAAATCATGAATTTCATGTACACTGACATTGTTACCTCCAATTCGATCTTGAACAGAGGTAACATTATTAAAATCACCTAGAATACACCAGGCCCCCTTAATCCCCTGTGAAAGTTGATGTAGCTCCGTCCACAAAGTTTTCCTAAGCTCCAGCTGATTAAACGCACGGACAAATGTTAACCAGCAGACTAAAGTGCCATCCAACCTGTACAAACTACCATGGACATGCTGGGCAGACGAGGAAATAACTCTATATTCAACACTCCTTGGATCCCAAAGAATCCAGATTCTCCCATTAACATGATGAGAGTAGTTATCAGTGCTATGCCAACGACCCAACTTCTGTCTAATTCTACCTGCATTTGCTTGGTTCACTCGAGTTTCTAAAAGTGCTACATAGACACAATTCAACCGTTTGAGATGGGAGCCAATCTCGCTGTGCCGTGTAGCTTTATTAAGCCCCCTCACATTTCATGAGAGTATCATGGAACCTTATCATATGACTCCCCCAAGTCCTTCGCAACATGTAGAGACCCAAACGCATTATCACACACCATAGACCCAATTCACACAGTATTCTGCTTTCCAGTCTCCAACATGATACCCTTGCCTTTATCCACTTTGTTCAGCCTGAACTGTTCCCTAATAGGAACCTGCACACCGGCTAGAGTCAGCATATCAACACTAGCAGAATCCTTAGTCACTCCCGGCTTTGCTTGCCAATGAGCCTGTGGAACCTTTACCGCAGGAACCTGCTTAACAGCAGCCTGCTTAGGCTTGTTCGTACAGTCGTGCCCCATTTTTTGACAAGACCTACAAAACAGCGGCCTCCATTCAAACTCAAATTTCTGTTCCACCCTACGTCCCTCAGCATTTTTAATAACAATCATATCCCCTCTTGTTCTGTGTAATGTCTACCTCAATAAGCACTCTAGCATAAGACACCCTTTTTTATGGACTTAAGTAGGCACCTCAGGCTTGATTTCATAGGTTTTGTAACTTTCTGCTCCACTTTGGTTTTACTTGCACTAAAATTGACACTTATTTGTTTGTATTATGTCAGGATGAGCATATCTTGTATATCTTTTTGTGTATGTTGACGACATGACTCTTACGGATAATAATATCGCTCTGGTTCGTCGTCTTATTACTCGTATCAATGATTAGTTTGTTGTTAAATATTTGGGTTCACTAAACTATTTTCTAGGTTTAGAAGTTACGCAGACTCCTGATGGCATTTTTTTGGGTCAGGCTAAACATGCACGTGGTGTTTTATCTTGTGCTCTTCCTGTTTCTACTCCAATGATTACTGGGCAGTCTCTTCTTGTCGATGGTAAGTCATTTTCAGATCCCACTCTTTACCAGTCTCTAGTTGGAGTTTCTCTATATCTGACGATTACTCGTCTCGACATAGCCTATACAGTCAACTCCGCCAGTCAATTTCTGCAAAGTCCAGTTGAGGATCGATCACTTCACTGTTGTCGAGTGCATTATGCGCTATGTCAAAGGAACATTGAACTCAGGTCTTCAGTTCACCCGTTTGTCGAACCTTACTATCAAACCTTACTATCACAAGTTACTCATATGATGATTGGGCTCCGTATTCCGATACTCGCCGCTCGACATATTGTTATTCTATTTTTCCTGGCAACAACATGGTTCCTGGAGAACCAATAAACAACCAACAGTTTCAGATCCAGTCGTGAATCTTAATATCGTGCAATGGCTGACACTGCGATAGAAGTTCTTTGGGTCATGAATTTACTTTGTGACCTCCATGTTCCATCTTTGGCTTATCGGTGTTATTTTGCGATAAGACAAGTGTTTTGTTTCTCAATCATAATCATGTTGCTCACAAGCGTGTGAAACACATTGACATTGATTACCATTTTGTTCGTAAACTTGTATCGGGTGGTCGACTAACTACGAGGTTCATTCCATCCAACCTGCAAGTGGCGGATATCTTTACGAAAGCTCTTTACCGGCCTTTATTCACTCTTGTATATATACTTGTATTGCAGAATGCTTTACTTATGTTGAATACATTATCATCATAGTACCCATAACCCAAATTTCCCGGACCAAATAAAAATTACCCGTTCGGGTCGGATTGGTTTCGGGTCCCCGACCCAATTTCCACCCCTAACGGGCGAGAATAGGTGGAGCTTGGAAGCTCCATGGTGGAGTTTCCATGGCTACAAAACCTCCATGGAAGCTTCATCATTGAGCTCTCATCCAAGACGAGTGGAAGCTCCGTAATAAAATTGAATGGTAAAAAATAAAGATATCAGAAGTAGATATGTCACAACTTAAGCTAACATTTTCTAAAAATTTTTCCACGAGACTACGTGTTCTCATTAAGTCATCGTTATCTTAAAATATGCATTTTTATTTCGTATTTATGATTGTTTTACTTATTTATACTTATGCACCATTCACAAGCACTGGAATGGAGTCTTCAGTTAACTTTCACTCCAAGGTGTCAATTATTCTAATTAAATGATCCACGGGTTGTAAAAATTTGTATCTAATTGATACGAAAATACTGTAAATTAGTTGAATTCTTAGGCTATGTTATTTTTATCTGAAAACTCATTAATTTCGATTGTGTTCAAATTCTACTTAGGCTCATATCTTCATCCTAAAACTCATTCGATTCAGATCCATTCAAATTCTCCTTAGTTTATTTTTATACTACAATTCATTCGATTCTACAAGAGAAAGTAGCCTTGCTTATTTTTATACTACAAATAAATTCAAGCTCGTATTTAACACAATATAGACTTATTGCAAAACTAATATATTACACAATTGTAGTCATAATAATGTTCAGTAGATTTGATCACATAATCTTTCTTCTAATAAATACAAACCATATTTTACGAAAGTCGTAATTCATAACTAAACTACAGTACTACACTATATCACTGCTTAATTAAAATAGGACTAAATTACAAAATTTCAAAGTGGCCTTTTCATGAATAAGAAAAATGAAAAATGAGAATAGGTTTATCTCTGAGCTGCAAATCCGTTTTCCACTTCGACACTTCCCTGTAGAGCACCTGCATACACAGAGATCAATTAATTATTACTCCGTTTTAAAAGTTGTATAATTATGTTGAGCCTGTAAATTGCTGGATATTTTTCTAGATAGATAGATAATATTGAAACACACTTATTACTTATTAGTGACTACTAGTATCATGATTGAATCTCAACTACTTTTTCCTTTTAAACTTCTTCATTTGTTTTTGAGAGAAAATTGAAAAAAATTAAAAAAAAATAAGAAAAAATTCAGCCTCGAGGAGCTTGCATAGTACTACCTCCATTTCAGAGAAAGTGTTACAATTTGAATTTGCACCAATTTTAATAAAAAGTAGAAAGTACAAGTGGTCCCCTGATTATTAGAGATTAATTGAGTGGCATATTGTAATAAAAGTGAAATGTAGGGAGTTTTATTATTTAACTAATTTTCATAAATGGAAATTGTAACAATTTTAGTGAAACGCCGGAAACGGAAAGTTGTAACACTTTCTCTGAAATGGAGGGAGTACAACGCAACACTGCAACTTATCCTCTTAAAATATAAATTTGTATAGCTAAAATTGTACGTAACCGATCTTGTTAGTGTCAATTAGCACAAAATTACAACACTAATGCAGCTCTATTGAGAGATTTTGTGTAACAAAAACCACAATACTAATTGATATTATGGTATAGATTAACGGGAGAGTCGGAGAGGAGTAGTATGAAATTTGAAGATTGGTCGTGATCATCGACTGCAATAAATGAGGAATCAATTTCAATATTTGTGTCATTTAAGAGCCACAACAAACTAGTGAGTCATCCCCTCGACATCCGTAACTAATCGGTCAGTGGGTGGAATTCAAAAGGACTGTCTTAACTAGAAAACTATTTGCAAAAGTAAAAAAAAAAAAAAAAAAAAAACTCGGGGAGTATTTATTAACAATGAATGGCTTATCCTAATCACAAAGTATAATGATAGTCTATAAATAACGTATTTAGAGACGAACTATATTATCAACAAAATCATCTATTTTATTAATTAAAACGTTTATATTGTTAATGAAATGAATTTTGTTGTAATATGAAAAAACATCGATGTTGAAAATATAGACGTTTTGATTAATAAAATTGATAATTATTTTTAATACTCCCTCTATTTCAGAAAAAGTGTTACAACTTTACGTTTCCGGCGTTTCACTAAAAGTGTTACAATTTCCATTTATGGAAACTAATTAAATAATAAAACTCCCTACCTTTCACTTTTATTACAATATGTCACTCATTTAATCTCTAATAATCATGGGACCCACTTGTACTTTCTACTTTTTCTTAAAATTGGTGAAAATTCAAATTGTAACAATTTATCCGAAATGGAGGGAGTAATATATATATATATATATATATATATATATATATATATATATATATATATATATATATATATATATATATATTTGTAGATGAATTATTTAAAAAAACTACTCTATCCTAATAGTATTTTACAAACACTCTAAAATATCTACGTACTTTAAAATTTGATTGTGTTCCCCAAATTGCAAAAGGAATACCGTCGTTAAATTTTGGGTGGGCACATCTATACAATATCAATATATCATTTTCATTTACCCTAAACACTCTCAAAATTAACTCAACCATTGGCCAACAGAAACACTACGTTTACTCCCCCTAAATTTATTACTACTAGATCTGTTGTCAGTTCATTTCCAGCTCAGTTTAGAAAAAGACAAAGCTAGATTAATCTACAACTGTTTCAACTTTCAGTACTTTTGTCTGAACTCTGAACCATCACTGTGCTTAATTATATATCACACAAGCAAGACAAGTGCTATGGAAATTCGAAAGACTGAAAAAGTTAGTAGTAGTAGTAGTAGTAGTTAGTAGTACCAGTAGAATTGGTGCAATCAGGAGGATCTTCGAAAACCGAAAGCGAAACTTGCTTATGAGCAAGGCCAATATCGATGAGAATCAGCCCAGAATTGGGATCGTCAAGGATAATGTCCTTAACCGGAAGCCAAAGGAACAGCTCTTCCTGAGAGAGACCCTGTACACCCCTGAGGCTTCCATATGTGAGATTTGCACGAAGCTCGCTTTCGTAAAAGGCCATGGTGTCCAGCTTGGTGAGGCAAGGTCCGTCCAAGAAGACTTGGAGGAGTCCTGAAGAGTCGGAGAAATTGTATGACTTTATCTGTTTTGGGACTAGTCCGGCTGGGAGGCCCATCGATTTCAGGAGGTCGTGGATGGAAGAAGAGTGGGTGGGTTGTGGAAGGGATGAGAGGAGGAGGAGTGAGGTTAAGAGAAGTAGGAGTGGAGAGTTTGTTAAGGCCATGGAGATTTTTTCAGAGGGGTGAAACTGAGATTCAGAGAGAGAGAGAGGAAGAGTGTGAGTGAAGGGGTTTAAGAGTTTTTAAGTAACTCAATTATTAAAGGCGTGAGTTAAGGGAAATGTGGAGGGAGGGGCAAGGCTGTCTTTGAAAGGGACATCATTATTATGACCTCGGATAATAACTCGTTTACATCTTACTACTCCATCCGTATATCCCATGTAAAGTCCTACATTTATTATTTTTAAATATCTCACAAGACTTTATACATTAGTAATATGAAATTATCACTCATGTCCCTCGCTGATAAAGGTCACTTAATTAATAGCCACATAAATTTATTCAGTTTATACTTGAAAACATCATTCCCTCACTCATGTTCCTCACTAATACAAGTCCCTTAAAAAACCATGTGAGTATTTTTTTTTTTTTTTGAATGAAAAGATATTATATATCATCAGAAATCATCATCATCTAGGTTTACAACTGGTAAGTTTGAAGTGCCAGAATCATCAGAAAAAGAACTCTTTGCAAGCAAGTGAGCTAACATATTGCCACTGCATCTAATAAAAATAAAAGAAACCCACTGAAAAAAAAAAAAAGCAGAACGATTCTTGGCATCCTCAATTATGTTCCGAGCTGCTGAAAGTGAAATCATGGAGTCTCTAAGTTGATTGACCACATTCAAACAATCGCCTTCGACAATGATATTTTGCATATCGAATTCATAAGCAAATTCAACTGCACTCCTAGCTGCAAGTGATTCCGCAATCTCCACACAAGTAATATGTTCAAAAATGCGTCTTTTCCACGCCAATACTCTACTTGTGCTGTCTCGGCTATGACTCCAACAGTTACTCCCGACTGGTTTTTCTTCAAAGAGGCATCATAGTTTAAGATTTAATATATTCATATTTTCATCGTTGGTCCTTGCACAATAAGATTTAAGTTTAGATGGGATGAATAGACTTAAATGCTTTCCACGATAAAATAACCTTTTCAGGAAGTCAAAGTGATTGATCATGCTTAACTTTTAGAGAGCGAGTGATTTTTTAAATTAAGTGTTGAGTGAGTAAGTTGAGCGAGCAAGTTATACAACAAATAAACATAAATTTACTGAGAGGTTGGATTTGTATATGACGGTGATGTAATCCTTTGCTCTCACTAAGTAGTTGATTTCACTGATACAAAAAAGTGAGTTTTGTTACGAAACTTATCCTTAGATAATTAAATCTCGTCCTACCAAAGTTCCAACTTTTATGCTTTAAGCTTAATTCCTTATCTTCGGAGATAATCACTTCCAGCTGTCCAGGTTTTTTTTTTCTTTCCAAAACTAGGTAATGCATTCATTCTTCTAACTTAACACGCTTGTTAGCCAATGTTATTTTCAACTTAAAACTCATTCAGGTCAGTTCAGTTCAGTTTCATTCAGTTCAGTTCTGCTTAGTTATATTTTATACTACAATTCAGTTCAGTTGAAAAGAACAGAGCCTTAATTGGTTTATTTGTAGTGGTTCTGCCAAAATTAAGTTGAGTCCGTCTCCTGAGAGTCCATAATATAATGAAAGTCCTTGAGAGTCCTACATAATAGACAAATATATACAATTTATACATAAAACTATACAATATGTTTTTTCGCGGGTTGACCCGCTTGACCCGGGTCGACCCACATTTTTCCCTTATACTAATACACAACCCGCTTTCATGTATCCATCCAATCATATTGATACTTTGGGACAAATTGCTTATATTTGGTATATAATTGTCTATGTTTAATGTAAAATTATTGATGACAAACTATTTATCTCAAAAAACTCAATATTTATAAAATAAACATAGAAATCAATTTTATTCATCAATCAATAAAATGTCATTACATAAAAAACAATACAAAAAATTTAAAATCACTATATCCAAACTACATTCATCCTCGCAAACAAAAAAAAAAAAAAAAAAACCCTTGACTTGTTCGTCAACTCCTCCATCCACGCCTCCATCTTTATCATCAATCATTCAATCACCATTTTTACGAAAACCTACTATATGCAACAACAACAAAAAAAAAAAAAAAAAAAAAAAACCAACATCAACAATTTACATATAGACATACACAATTTACATAAAAACCTAAACAATATTTTTTTTTCAAAAGATGAAATAAAATACCTATATTCAAGCATCACAATTTACCCTTAACAATCAACAATTACAGTATAAACATAGGCTATTTATACATAATAATCGAAGGAAAAAAATGAAGCATAATAACCGAAGCAAAAAGTGAAGCATAAACATAGACATCACCAATTTACCCTTAACAATCAACAATTACAGTATAAACATAGGCATCACAAATTTACCCATAACAATCAACAATTACAGTATAAACATATGCTATTCATACATAATAATCGAAGCAAAAAAGAAGCATAATAACCGAAGAAAAAATGAAGCATAAACATAGGCATCACCAATTTACCCTTAACAATCAACAATTATAGTATAAACATAGGCTATTCATACATAATAATCGAAGTAAAAATGAAGCATAATAACTGAAGCAAAAATGAAGCATAAACATATGCATCACCAATTTACCCTTAACAATCAACAATTACAGTACAAACATAGGCTATTCATACATAATAATCGAAGTAAAAATGAAGCATAATAACCGAAGCAAAAATGAAGCATAAACATAGGCATCACCAATTTACCCTTAACAATCAACAATTACAAGAGATAAACATAAAGTTATTCATACATAATAACTGAAGCAAAAATGAAGCATAAACATAGGCATAACCAATTTACCCTTAACAATTAATAATTACAGTATAAATATATGCTATTCATACATAATAATCGAAGCAAAAAATGAAGCATAATAACCGAAGCAAAAAATGAAGCATAAACATAGGCATCACCAATTTACCCTTAACAATCATCAATTACAACCAAAACAACAGAAAACGAAGCATATCATGACCAACAACAATCACTTCAACATTATCAATAGAGTTCAAACACGCAAACATCAACAATTACAGGTCAAACATGCACAATTAAGGTTAAAACATCAACAATTACACATGAAATATAAAGTTACGCGAAATCAATAAAAATCATCAAAACCAAACAAAAAATGAAAAAAACTGAAGAATCGAGAGAAGAAACCTGAAAATCGAGGAAACGACAAGGTTATGACTTATATGTGTTGTGTAGTCGGAGATCCGCCGGAGAAGATAACCGGAAAAGCTTCGAATTCCGACCAACCGTTTCAAAAGTCGACCAAATGAAAAAATGAAACCGGTAGAAAGGTAGATCGGGCCATGGGCTACTCAAATATGCGATCGGATTGAAGATTGGTGGTCGGACGGCACAGATATCGCCGGAAATGTGATCGGATAAGAGAGAGAGAAAGGAAGAGGAGAGGGTAGAGAGAGAGAGAAGAAAGAAGGAAATGAAAGAAAAAAAATAAAAATAGGGTATTTATATTAATCTGACAACCCGTTTTTAAATCCATATTACCGAACCCGCAATCTAGGATCCGCAAATTGACCCGCAAATTTGAATAGAAATCAAGTCATCCCCAAATTGTGTATAATTGTGTATTAGTCTTGGACTCTCATGGACTCTCATAGTATATAGTACTCTTTTAAGTTTTAGTAAATTAAGTTTGCCTCGTAATAATGTTACAATTACTTAGCAAAACTGAAAACTCAACTTTAGTTCTTTTATATTATATACTTAGTACAGTATATTGTTTGATGATTTTAAGGATAGTTAATTAAGTTGACTTTGATTGTAACCCACATAAAGTGAACGGTGTCCAGGAGGGAATTTTTTTTTATATGAGACAGTGTAAATTTTAATACAGTAGAACGGCCTTGTCCAATTTTATTACACTATTCTAACGTCTCATTTGGTCCTTTTTAGCGGTCTTTTGTTAGTCTTTGACCTTAGTTTTATAGTGTTTTTGTACGTTTTTATGCTTTGGTACTTTGTTTGTGTTTTGTAGGATTTTTTGTGTTATTTGGTCCCGAAGGTGAAAATCGGAGTGAAGACATTGGTTATAGATCTCTGAATGAAGAGTAATTGGGTGAAGACGGAAGTGGATTCGGAGTTCGTACGAAGAATTGAGAGGCGTTTTAGCGTGACTTGCAAAAGTGATGATTTACAGAGCAGTCTAGCCATTTTAGACATAACTCTCTCATATGAAGTCCGATTTACCTGATCTCGGTGGCCATGGAAAGATAATTCAAAGGGATACAACTTTCTTTCCAGAATCGTAGCCAAATTCCTCCTGTGGAAAAATATATGGACGTCGTAATCTGGCTGGTAGAAAACATCCGCGCAGCGGCGAGGATTTTTGTTCGCCGACGCGAGAACTTACGAGAGCAGATTTCTGGACGGTCTCCTGGTCGAATTTTACTAGGATTCTCTTCGTTTTTTCTCCTTTAAAATAGATTTCTTTCACCATAACTTCAAACATAATTTATTCTAAACCCTATTTGGGACCTAAGAACCCTAGATTAACATTGAGACATCTTTGGAGCCTGGATTATTCATTGATTTTTATCATCAAGATTATTGGTATTGATTTTCTCCATTGCTTTCTTCTTTGCAATTCATTCTTTATCTTATCAATTGAATTGTATGTTATTGCATGCAAGTTTATCATCTATGTTTCATATGATTTTTACCATTAATCTATGTGAAGATTATGCATATTCGTTCTTGGGTTTATCAAATCACTCATATAGGTTAGTCTCGTATAAAATCTTCGTAAAAACCTTCAATTCGATAAGTCCGTATTAAATTCTCTAAATTGTTCATGTTTAAGGATCGTGAATTGACGACTCACGATTTCTCCAGTATAATATTTTCTAAGAACAATTGGTTGAATCGAATTGATTGATTTGTTGTACAACAACCGTGTAACAAATATGAGTGTTATCACTAGTTCGAATTAGCATAATTGGATCTTGCTACTGTATTCATCTTTCTCATTGTTAATCGTAATCATAGCTTTAGTTAAACTAGTTAGAAGTACAATCAAACCATCAATCAAACTGTTACTCACAAATAATCTGTTTACTCTCATTCGTTGTGGTAGCTTGATTAATTCTCTAGAGAACGATACCGAGTTAAGCATAGTCTACAACTACAGCTTATTCTCTTAAGTTATTTTAGAGTATAATTTGAGCTTATCAAATTTGGCGCCGCTGCCGGGGAATTAATTCCTACTGCTGCGTTTGAGTGTGATTTTTGTTTGTTTTTTTTTTTTGAACCTGAAGTTTTAGTGCACTAACAGAAACTAAGAATCTTTCAAGGCTTTCTAGTTGTGTAGCTTTAACAACAGGTTATCAGAAGAAGATTCCGATGGTTCAGCTGACATATGGGGCTTACAAGCAGCCTGGCGAGATAAAAGCTGGAAAGTCAGCAATTGTTCTGTCTAATGATGCCAGGAACATGGAAATTAAACCTCATCACTTTCATGACCTGCCTAAATACTACGGAAAGGATAATGAGGATGTCATTCGGTTTCTGAAGGAATTTGAGGGGTTGATATCTAGAATTCCGCTAACTGCAGGTGGAATACTGTTACCGATGATGACATCAGGAAGAAGGTCTTCCCCATTTGCATGCAGGATAAGGCTAAGAACTAGCTTCTGAACCAGTCTGAGGGATCTTTTCTTACTTGGGATGCTCTGTATACAGCTTTCATGAACAAGTTTTATCCTGTTGAGAAGACGAGGCGACTCCGTCTCCAGATTTTGAAGTTTATGCAGATGAGTGAGGAGAGTTTCTATGAGGCAAGGGAACGGTTTTTGAATCTTCTTTCTCAGTGCCCCCACCACAGGATGTCCGAGATGGATCTTTGTATCAGGTTTTATGAGGGCTTAGATTGGGAAGCTCAGAATATGGTTGACATGACTGTTGATGGGACCATCCTTACGGCACCTCCTGCGGCCTTGAACGAAGCATTTGATAAGCTTGCTTCTTGTTTCAAGGGGGCGCGTAGTCGGTCTCGAAGGGGTATGGTTAGAATTGTGGAAGAACTCTCAGGGGCTAGTGATTGCGATTTTATGGATCAAATCGGAGAGATGAGGATGCTTGGCACTATCTCTACTTCAGGCACACAGATGGATGAGCAATGCAGTCTCTGCGGTAACCTTGGGCATAGAGCTAACATATGTAAGCTTCCAGAGATTATTAATGCGAAATCGACTCCTGTGATAGTCAACTGGGTACGAACAATACAGAGTGGAAGCTGGCAAGGAAGCTTTGATCAGGAAATGAAGAACTACATAGAGCGATCCGAGAGGTTCTGGAATGAGGCAAAGGAAATTCAGAGCAGGAATGATCAGCGGTTCGACAGCATTGAGAAGGCGCAAAAGCGGTTAGAGAGGACCCTGGGGGATCTATTGAGTCACATGGAGCAAAGACAAAAGGGTAAGTCTCCAGTGACCGCAGAAACCCATAGAGTTCTAGCTGTCGAAGTCACTTTTGATGAGCCAGGAAAAGTGAAATTTGTTCTTGCTACTTGCACTGATCAGCTTGAGGAGCCAGTAGAAGTGAGAGTTGACAAAAAGGAGATGAATGTGGTCACACATGGTTCTGCAATTCCAGTAGAGAAGGCGAATGTGGAACCGAATCACTTTACTGTGGATCCCACTACTCCTGTAATTCAAAAGCTAGAAAAGAGTGTCAGTGATTCAGAGAGTTTTGACTTGGTTGTCGGTATTGGTAACTCGTCAGAGGTGACTGGTATTGTTGACACAGGGGCTTTGTGTAATCTGATGCCTTTTGCTACTTACGAGGAGCTTAACTTAAAAGGACTAGAGCCTCGTAGATGCTTCGTTTTGCTAGCTAATGGAACGAGGAGCAGGTGTATGGGTAGTTGAAGATGTTCCGGTTACACTGGACGGTGTTGTGGTTATGACAGATTTCGTGATTGTGGACTCATCCAGGGTGAAGGGGAAAGACATGGAGAAGGATATACTGCTTTTGGGGCGCCCCTTCATCAAATCCACGCGCATGATTGTTAATCTTCACGATCACACATGCACCTTTGAGGTACATGGCATGCAACGTGAGTTGCAAGCCGCTAATATACCATATACTGTTGCCCAGGTTCATACGAAGACATACATAGGTGCACACACCGGGCCACTCTACACTCATACTTATCAACAGGGAAAAAAAAGAGCTGCTCCAACCGGAAGAATCAAGCTCCATTGACCCTAGAGTGGAAGAAGTCGACCCAACGACTATAATAAAGGCGCTTCCCGAGAGGCAACCCGGGGGTAAGTTTTCTTTATTATCAGTTTTTTGTTTTTTCTTTTCTGTTCCTTCGCTTGCTTAAACTTGAAACTCGAGGATGAGCTAAAGTTTAGGTTTGGGGAGGGATTTCATGTGTTTTGTGTTCGTTTTTATCGCTTTCATAGTGGTGGTTGGTGAGCCACATAGGATTACAAATCTTTTTGCGGCCTGTGTGCCTTATTTGTCGTGGGGTGGTATGTTAGCCACTTTTATGTGTTTGTTTTGTTTTCAGTTTATGTCTGTACGTGTTTGTGGGAGCGGAACCTTTGTACTCACACGAGAAAACTCGTGAAATTCTAGCCGAGGCATGGAATTTCGATCTCGCGAGGTGAGATCTGATTAGAGTCAAAAAAAAAAAAAAAATCAAAATTTCGCCTTCGCCGCGGCGAGATAAGTCGAGAGGACGGGATTTAATTTCATAAGTTTTCGCCGCGAGAGTCTGTTTTTTTCCAGTGTTTGTCTCGTCGGTTCACCATGTAGATTTATTCTTCGCCATGGCGAACACTATATATATATATATATATATATATATATATATATATATATATATATATATATATATCTGCAATAAAGAAAACTCGCCGCATCGAGCTTTCTCTTCGCCGCGGCGAGAGGTAAAAAAAAAAAAAAAACCCCGCTCTTTTCTTCTTCTCATCCTTTTTGATCATTTCCCCGATTTCAAGTTTCTTTCACCACTTTTTTGCGATTTAAAGGTAATTTGTCTTGAAAACTTCTTTCTTCCATTAATTTCGAGTTTTACTTGATTTACTTGGTTGATCCTCGTTGGTTCCTAATTATTTACTCTTGTGGGTTGATTGCATGATACTATATGTTTGATTGCTTCTTGCTTTTGGATTCACTTGTTTGATTGTTCAATTGCACCCCACTCAAAATTATGCCACATTGTACCTATTTTGCATTGCCTATGACCTTTCTTATGATTTTGATCTTAGCTGCATTGAATCGAGTTTTGATATGGAGTATTGAATTGGTTTGGGGATATTTCTGTATTCCCCTGCTTCCGACTGATGATCTTGTTTTGGTTTGGGGAAGTAGTAATCTTACTCTTCTCCCATATTACTATCTCTTACCGTTTTGCAGTGCAACATGTCTAGCGTAATTGTACCAAAGACAGGAGCGAGACAGGAGAGTAGATGCTAGAGAGCAGCGTGAGATTGAGTGCTTGGAGCAGCAGGCCACACTACGGAAGACACAGTAGGATTTCTGGGAGCAACGCTTCGGTGGAGGCGCTTCTAGATCAACTTTATTCCACCTTCGGAGACATCGCTATGGTTAGTCATTCTATACAAACGTTTTCTCTTACACTATTCATTGTTAGGGACTAGCAATTGTGTTGGTTTGGGGATGTTTTCGTGTTGTGGATTGTATCATGAGCTTATGTTGTCTCGTACATTGTTTCCTGCTATTTTACTTCTATTTCTAGAGTCTTTCGTGAGTCTGAGTTGTTCTTCCAAGTCGAACGTCTATTGTAGATGATAAATTTGCTTGCTGCCTATGTTTTGTATGATATTTAACTGGAAGTTGTTTAGTGGATTTAAAATCTTATAAGTACGTTTATCTTGTAAATAATAAGTTTGTGTAGCTCCTTGGTCCAAAAATCCGGTGAGAAACCTTTAGCCGATGAAAAAATATTGTACCGGCACCTGTGTGATTTATTCGGGAAGTGCAAACTCCCTTGTTTGCGCCTCATCATGCTCATGTCTACTCTGTGTAAGTTAAGTATGACGAACGACATGGTCTTCATAATCTATTTTATCGATGCCAATCCATTACAAAGAACCGGTTTGGGAAGAAGAATTATGCTGTGCTGATATGTTTAATTTATACTTGTAATCTGTATTGCTTCCCCTGATTATTTAATATGTCTCGGAGTGTATCTGTGGTGCTCGTCATCACCGTAGTCGTGTTGGACGTGTTTCAAATACTACCTATATACCAGTGTTGAGGGGTAAAACCTCGAACACTAACTAAACTATTACAAGTAACCTAATCTAGGATCCGCCTCCTACTTGAAGTCCGAAGCAAGACTGGTCCGAGCTAGAGTACCTGAAAGGACTAAGTGGGGGGGGGGGGGGGGGTTAGAATGGGTTACCCGGATTGCATATGTCAATCCGGTAAGAGACTTTACTCAAGAGAGAGTTGGAAGCTCTCAATGTAATAGTTATGAGGAAGGTTATGAAATCAAGCAGACTTAGGGATTGTTGCTTACCTCAAGGTCTTGGACCTTGTGCTATATTTATAGTTATCGTATCTTATGAGATTGCTCACAAGATGATGCCAAGTGTATGCTTCAGATTTGGACACCAATGCTACCTTTGGCCCATGGACCATTAGTGAACAGTAATCCAATACTAATCAGTGGGCCTGGGAGAGTAGTTTGGACCTTTCCCTCTGAGAGTACTGTTCCGCATGTTGGGTCCGTGTAAGTTCCTCGGACAGATCTGTTATGCTTGGTTGATCTGACCTTAGGCAACTCAAGATGTCCGGACCTAGAGTTCCACGGAAGTATCTCATTGGTTCCGTTATATACGTTTGGTCTTACTGTGATGATGGCGTCCGAGATTCTCTCGTCCGGTCCATTTAGCATCTTAGGACTGACAGTTTGTGGTACTTGGAAGGACCATGTGACCTTTTGTCAGGTTCGGAAGTCATCCATCTAGCTTGGTCGGACTAGCTGAAATGGCGTGCTGACTTGTAAATACTAGTTGACCTGAGATGGTTTCCTTTATGTCGGACCATTCGAAGGTCGGACTAGCAATGAATAGGCAATCTCAGCCTTGATGCGCTTTAGGACACGCTCTATGGCGCCCTTAACGGATTGGACATATGTCCGTATCAACATATGTCCCCCTAGTTTCCAAGTATCTTAGTAGAAGATAGTTGGTAGCTATGAAGAGAACAAATGTGTTTGTGGAGCGTGTCCGAATCGTTAATCTGAAAAAGGAAAAAATCCTTTTTGTTGGGATCCGTCGTCCGTGTTCTTAGGAATTCAATGTAATAGCTCGGACTGTAGATGGAAAACGTATTTGTATCCGAGATATATTGATCCGAGTATGGTTAGGATCTGAGGAAGTCCTCTGTAGAAGAGTGTATCGGAAGTTATCCGTTGGACCGAATATGTGAAATGGTCCTCCCGGGCCGCTGATCTGTAAATCAAAGAGGCCCAATGAGTGGCCTGTCCGGCCCACGGGGAAAGATCCCGGGTAAAGCGATGCGACCGTTGGATTGGAAAGATATCAACAGTTGGGATTTTAAACCCAATTGATGTGACGCTTCTGACGAGCATTAAATGCGATGCACTGTTAGCTAGCCACTTGTGAACCGGCACAACCGTTGGATTGAAAAGATCAACGGCTGGGGTTCGAATCCAAGTGATGTGACTCTCGGCTTCCCCAAATTGCCCCTATAAATAGTCAGCCCATCAGTCACTTTCACAGTTTAGCCACATCGAAACTCAGAGCGACTCTCAAGCAATCCGAGCAATCAAAGATAAATCCGAGCAACTGAAACTCGCAAAATCTTGGAATTTCCACCTCAGATTCATACCCTCGGAGAGCTAGCAAGGCTTCGTCGTCCGTTCAAGCTAATCAAGTCAACTTTGTCAAGTAAGTACGCCTCAATTCCTCCTGGGGTTTCACATTCTCGCGATATGCTTGCTGCATGTTTGTATGTTTTTGCCTTGCTTGAACATCCAATTGTTGATTCTGTGGTTGCAAATGCTGCTAGTGGTAGGTTTCAGTAGTAGCCTTAATTGGAACACTCCTCCATTGTGCTATATCGTACTAATCTCCTTCATTGGTAACTTGTTGATTCGTCTCGTATGTCATGTCCAATGTAACCAAAACTTGATGATACATGCTTATTTGGTGATGTGTTGGTGCCGATTGGCACATAGTCTTTCGTAACTTGTCCCTGTTAACGTGCTGGGTAGGGTAGACAAATAGTGCCGATGGCACGTCTCTGTGTGCCAAGGTTAGTGCCCATAGTGTTGAGACTATACTTCATGGAGAAAATCTGGTAAAGTAGAACTTCGTCGGATCGCTTGACTTAAAAAGACATCTAAATGAACTCTCGGACAATCACAACTATCCTTTCTGACCCGTTTCCTTCTGCCCTAGGATGTCCGGGAGCGATAGTCAGAACCAACACGAGGCTCAAGGTTACAATGATGGAGTAAACTCGGTGACTGAGTCCGTGGATTTAACCACGTTCGTAGGAGATTATCTGGTCGTGGACCTTGTGTCCTCCAGGGACTCTGATGCTGGACAAAGAGTCCGTGGTGCAGCAGAAACTCAGCCTAACGTAGCAGTGGCCCAGGGAGATGTTGCTAGGACTAGGCCGCTAGTCCAATCTCGGACCATAGGTGGTGTCGGAACGTCCGTTGATCCGAATGAACCTCAGATTGAGCGGGAAGGCGACAGTGGTCGGGAGGCCGACGAAGTGGAAATGTTCGAGGCCGGGGAAGAGGACCGTGTTGTGACGGGAACAGGTCCGTCCAATCCGAGCACATCCGGGAGACCCGAAGGTGGCGAGGAGGAGGAGGAAGATGGTGAAGAAGAAGAGGATGAGGATGAGGAGGAAGGAGAGGAAGGCTCTCCAGTCGCTTGCCCGCGGAGACGCACTGGTCGTCGGATTGTGTTACATCCTGCAGCGCCCACTCAATCCAATCTTCCGTTAGTAGAGGGACGTGGTGCAAAGGCCGCAAGAATCAAATTCCCTCGCCCTGCGTCCGCCGTTGTGATAGCGGATGAATTTGGAGAGTTAAATGACGGGCTTCTCCCCACTTGTCCGTCGAAGGTTAAGGCTGAGGACATCCCCGAGTGGAGGCGGAAGTGGGAGATTCCTGAGTCTGTTGAAATCATGGTTCCCGAGCCCGGACATGCATTTTACAATCCGCCCGCTAGGTACATGTGCGTGCATGAAGTAGCTTTCGCTTGTGGATGGAAGGTCCCTATTGCGCCAGAGATAAAGCATATTCTGAACCACATTGGGATCTGTCCGAGTCAGGTTATCCCAAAGTCTTTGGGTAACCTTATTTTTTCGTCATTTTTTGTAAAAAGAAGGGGTAGCCGGTGAACTTCGAGAACTTTAGGCAGCTTTTCCATGTTACCTTTAGTCCGGGAAATCCCCTGTTTTATACTTTTGTAGCTAGAAAACCCTACAACTTCATTTCCGACTCCATTTCTTCCTTGGGTTCGAAGTGGTGGGATAAGTACATTTTTGTGCGGATGGCCCTGAAAACTGGGATGTCCGAGAGGCAGCGAGAGCAATGGGGGCTGCCGACAAAGTTCTTAAGGGAGACTATCCCGGATTGGCGCCCCCTTCCGAAGAACGTGGCTCCGTGGGTGGCGGCGATCCACAAGAAGCATGACCCACCTACATACCCGTTCCACGGATTGATCATCGCCCACGCCTTACTTAAAGTGACTGACCGACGCCGTGGAAGTTGGAGGGAAGACGGACTTCAGTAAGGATTTTTAACTTCAGGATTTGTGCTCTTCATTCTTTGGAGTGCTCTGTCTTGATCATGTATTTCCGCAATTCTGGTAATTCTTCCTTTTTATGTCCGTATCTGACGCCTTTATTTTTTTGCGCAGCTCACTGGTTCGAGTATATCATGTCGACGCTCCGTGAAAAGAAAAGATTGCAGAGGGAACAGCAAGCCCTGGATGTCGCCGCTGGTCAGAGGACCAAAATCATCAACACATCCGCAGGTCTTCCGATGGCGGATCCGAAAAATGCGGCAGTGTTTGCTGCAGAGGAAGAAAGGCGGAACAAGGCCGGATAAGATCCACAAGCCTTGGTGGTGCCTGACAAGGGCAAAGGCCCTGCCACTCGGAGCGCCATCGCTTAAGCCGCTTCCTTCACGCTTCGGCACCCCAGCGGGAGGTGTTGATGCGGGACGCCATAACCTCGGGGCGCAAGAGGGGAGCAACCTCGGAGGCTTCCCTTGCAGCTAAGAGGCAGCAACTGTCCGCTGTCCTGCCTGTTGACCAAGCTGCTCTCGATAAGGAGTATGAGCGGGCCCGCGGACTCCCTGAGGTGGAGCGGGTTGGAGGGCTTGACGAGCTATACCAGCGGGTAAGTAATTTTTCCATGGTTTCCTTGGCTTGTTCTTAGTATAATAGAAATACAACTTATATCCATGCGGACTTCTTGCAGCTCGGATGTTTCGTCAGGGCCATGCAGTGGAAGGCTGGCGAACATGCTACTATTGAGGAGGATCTGCACAAGGCCGTAGCCACTTCCGCGGATGAGGCGGAGAAGGTGAAGCGGTTGGAAATGCAGCTGAAAGAAAAGGAAGTGATGTTCCATAAGTTGAAGACCAGCTGGGAAGAGATCAAGTCGGACCTTGACTGGAAGGAGAATTTTGTCAGTAGGTCGATGAAGGCCTTCCTGGACTCAAAGGATATCCTGCTCGGGGGCCTCCAATATGCCCGTCTTGAGGCTGGTCGTGCCTTTATGAACTCGGATTCCTTCAAGTTTTTTATGGCGGACAAGTCCGATGCCTCTCGCCTAGATGGGTTTTCATCCGCTATCGGCTAGCTGCAGTCCAAGGGACTACTTCTGCAGAACTTTGAATGGAAGGCGGAAGGGTTGTTCCCTTCTGCGGATGCTAATGGTGTGGAGGTCCCTGTGAACAATGTCTTGGACGAACGGTTGGCCACGTGCGAGTTTGCGGAGCTAGTCACTGAGAAGTGTGAGATCGAGATCCAGAACGGCGGACCCTTCCTCCCGAGGTGTGTCCCGGATGCCCTCCGAAAGGTATGCTTTGTACCTTTTGAGAACTACCGGGCTTTCCTAAAGGACTGGTACTACTTGCCTTCTCGGGTCGTTGGTCTTGATGCGGATTTCAACTTGTTCAAGTTCGCTGAATCCCTTGCCGGCGCAAGTCGTCGCCAACACGCCTTCTGTCAATCCGCCTCAAACCGGTGAAGCGGGTCCGAGCCAAGTTGGCCCCCAGTGAGAAGTCCGGGGTATGCCCCGTGATAATTCTGTACTTGTTGAATTTTCCTTTCGAATTTGTTATCCTTTGATGGCGCGGAATGTCGCCATGTACGATGCTTTTATTCCTTCTCGGTTGTAGTAATTATCCGTGAAGCTATGCTTCCCATACTTTTGAATCATTACTTGCTCTCTTCTTTGCTTCCTTCTTATTCGTTGTTCATAAAATCAAGAACACGGATCACTGTTGATGGCGTCTGATGTAGAAATCAAACCATCATCTTTTCGATCCTCGGACCGTTCGCTCTTTGGGATGCGTAATTCTTCTAGAAGGAGGAAGGTGAAACAGTGAAATAGTCATTATTACTGCGTCTTTTCATCTTCCAAGCCGCCGGATGAGTGACAAGTGGTGCGATCGTAAAGATCCATCGCTACTATAAATAAGACTATGGTAACTGCTCCTTTCGTACTGTTGTACTTTTCACCAATCTCTCCTTGTTTAGCACATTCAATTATCAAAAGAGGCAGATTTCTTCAGGATGTCGGAATCCGACGGGGAAGAATATCAGCATTGGGTAAACTGTGCTTGCGGGCACATGCATCTGCCGATGTATCCGGGTAGAGGGACCGCTGATGACCCAATCATTCTTGATTTTGAGGGCGATCCCCCTCTATGTCCGGGGATAGCCAGGAGGTTAGCTGAGGAAGAAAGGGAGCGGACGCTGAAGATGATCCGTAGGAGGATCCGAATGCAGCAGCAAGCTCGTCAGGCTCAAAGCGGTGGCTTGGAGTCCCAAGGCTCAACTTCCGGAATCCGTTGAAGGGACAAGGCGGGGTATGCCTTGTAGAAGTATGTATGGTCCTCGGACCTTTAGAGGTTGTACTTTCCGTGTGTATATGCTCGGATAATTTTGTTTATAAAATTCGGATTACTTTCAGCAGATGAAATCGCCACCTTTTTCTTATTCATACTTCGTCGGATTATATTGACGCGCATATCTTTGTAAGATGACCAACAAACTCGGACGTGGTTGATGGGCTTGTTTAGGCTTGATTGGATAAACCCTTCTGGCCCAACACAGTTCAACCCAAATGAATAGTTTAAGCCCATTGTCGACGTCGAAGTTCTGACGTGTCGGACGCCTATTGGTTCGTTACTTCTATAAATACTTCGGATCCCTCTTGGCCTTGGTCGTGCAAATACAACTTCCAATTTCCATATCTACTCAATAGCTTGGGCCCCGCAGTACCCGCAAGAAGATGATTTCTTGAATAGTTTCCCCCTCGTGACTCCCGTCCACTCTCAAGTCAGCGTTTATCCTGAGCTTGAGAGTGGCGTGGGTTTGGAGGGGAAGATTGTTGAAGATCAATCATCGAAAAGCATAGATCTCGGTACACGTACAGACCTGTAGGTTAGCAAACGGACTATCTTATTGGTTGTACGAGTGATCCACCCTTTAGGATCTTTTTCTTCCCGAGGAGTTGCTAACGGGTGGATCGTCGTACGACCAATGCGTCAGATCCGTGTATAGATCCGAGTTTTTATGTCGGACACGATAGATTTGTCCGTGCAATTTTCTTATAAGCATCAGATTCCCAGTGTTAATCACTTACTCACAAATTTGATGTTTCCAGGCACATTGTGCTCGGGATCCATAGAGAATGTCGTAGAATTCTGACTTATTAAAACATCTTGTGTTGTGCAGGAATATCAGATCTACGGTTTTCCCAGAAGTAGTGAGTGGGTGAAGAAGTGTCCTGTCGGAGGAATCTACTTTATTGGTGAATTGCGATTGCCCAGATGTCTCCTTTTCTAGGGAAGGTGATCTTGGATGCTCGAAGTAAACCATTAATGCCGGACTTCTTCTCTTTTCTTCCAAGCCTACTTTAGTGGCTCGAATATTTCTTGAATTGGTAATGGTCTCCTGATTTCAAGAGAGTTGGAGTCTCTAAAGATGGTTAGGCAGAGATCTCAGTCGTTTCGACTTGTATATACCATGGTCTGTTGGTACTTTGTTCTCCCCAGCCACTGGATCTACATCACCATGGTATGGTGATACCATGAAAGATCCTGTCATGTCTAACCATTTTTCCATGTGCAGGTAGATCAAGTTCTTGGTCCCCACGGAAACTATACTTTCCGATTGATATGGAGAAAGCTTTTCCTGACGGAGGGATAGTCTCGACGGAAGATGACGTATCTCCGGAGACTCTCTCTATAGATTATGTATCATATCTTGTAGGTTCGGATAAAGATCCGAGATTTGTAGACTGCAAAGACAGTGTTATGTATACTTTGTTCTCTCGTATGAATAAAATTCACTGCGAGACCTTTCTTGTCAACGTGAACGCTAAACTTCGAATTTACGAATTGAAAGGTAAAAGTTGTATTGATTTGCCGGAAATTCAATTACAACTTGTGGGCTTCATGGCCAATGACAAAAGGATTAATCAAAAACAGAACTGACGGAGTTCCGCATAATAGATAGTTGGAATCCAAAATAACCAAATGACCTGGCGGAGATTCGCGTAATCATCCCTATGCGTAAAACTTATGAAGGTTTCTAGCATTCCATGTACGCTTGAGTGGGTGTCCGCGCTCATCTTCCAATTCGTAACTCCCATTCACTCTTGCTCCGACAATCTTGTAAGGTCCTTCCCATTTGGGCTTGAGTTTTCCAACATTGCTCAAAATGTCAGCCCAGCGAAGCACCAGGTCCCCGACCTGCAAGTTTTTTGCTCGAACATTCCTGTTGTAGGCTCGGGCAACAGTTGCTTGATATATATGGATATTAGCCAGTGCTTCAGTTCTTTTCTGTTCCAGCATGTCCAGGTCGAAAATCCGAGCTTCATGATTTGTGGAATCTTCGAATTCTTGGACCCTCATAGTCTCAACAACAATTTCTGCCGGTATAACTGCTTCCGAGCCATATACCAAGGCAAATGGAGTCTCTTTGGTCACGGTCCGTGCAGTGGTGAGATGAGCCCATAGTACGCCATCTAGGTCGTCCGCCCAGCTTTCTTGGGAAGTTCTCAACCGCTTTTCCAAGATCTTGACTATTATCTTGTTTGTGGACTCGGCTTGTCCATTAGCTTGCGGGTATCCAACAGATGTGAAACGTTGTTCAATCTTGAAAGATGCCAGCCATTCCTTGAGCCTATTGCCTGAAAACTGGGCACCATTATCCGAGACAAGAACTCTGGGCAGGCCAAAGCGGCAAATGATGTTCTTCCAAATGAAGGTCCGCACTTGACTTTCCTTAATGGTTGACACAGCTTCTGCTTCTACCCATTTGGTGAAATATTCTACAACCACAATCAGGAACTTCTTCTGTTGAGTGCCCCTCGGGAACGGTCCGACAATATCGATGCCCCATTGATCAAACGGACACGCTATGATTGACGGAATCATAGGATGTGTCGGACGATGTGGAATGTTCGCATAATATTAACAATCGGGGCATCTTCGAGCGTGGTTGGCGGAATCTTTATCAATGCTAGGCCAGTAATAGCCTTGTCGTATGATTTTCTGGGCAAGAGTTCTTCCCCCGGAATGACTTCCGCAGCTTCCGTTGTGTATCTCTTCCAGCACAGTCTTTGCTTCTTGCGGGCTCAAACACCTCAAGTGAGTCCCGATAAAAGATCTCTGATACAGATCTTCTCCAAGTATAAAGTATATGTTCGCTCGGCACTGCACGCTCCTTGATTCCTTCGGATCAGCTGGTAGAGATCCGTCCTTGAGATAGTTAAAGATGTCAGTCATCCAGTTTCTTCCTGTGTCAGTTATCATGACAGCTGAATTGAGACTCATGACGGATGAGTCAGTAATAGTGAGTAGGATGACTCTCCTGGTGTCCAGAGCCGCTGTTGCGGATGCGTATTTTGCCAGAGCGTCCGCTCTTTCATTCCAGGCTCTGTCAAACTTTTCCAGGGTGAATTCCTCAAAATGGCTAGCTTCCTGCTTGAGTAGTTCAAGATATTTGATCATCGAAGGACCTTTTGTAGCAAAAGTTCCTGAAAATTGAGCTTCAACTAGCTGTGAGTCCGTGTAAGCTTTGAGCTTCCGGACTTGCAGGGATTTGGCCAGACGTAGTCCGACTAACAATGCTTCATACTCAGCCTCATTATTGGTAACTTTGAATTCCAGGGATATCGCATAGTCAAGTTCCGCGCCATCAGGGATCTTAAGAAAGATTCCAATCCCTCCCACTCTTCCAGTGGAGGAACCATCAACTTCCAATGTCCAGACATCAGAAGGATGTTTTTCGGTTTGGAGATCTTCTGTAAGCTCCTGAGGTTCCAACCTTTTTTCCTCTTTTTCTTTGATTTCCGGTCCGGAGTTGTTAGTACCGGATCTGTTTGTGATATCGTCAAGAAGGAACATTTGGTTGACCCAAGTTTCCTCATATGATGCAGGCAGGGACTGATTGATGAATTGAGCATCTTCGAGGTTTTCTGGGTTGAACTTCGGCGGAACTGGCTTCCGGATAATATGCTTGGTAATTAGGCATTCAAATGCCTGTTTGTCAGGGACTTTCTCTAAATCCGCCTCAGGATATTCCGCTAAGAAGTCGGCGAGGACTTGAGCTTTCTTGGCTGACGGAGCCTGATAGCAAATGTCGTATTCACTCAGCTCAATTGCCCACTTAGAGAGTCGTCCAGATTGATCGGGCTTCCCCAGGACCTCATTGAGGGTCTTCGGATGCGGCAGATCTAGGATTGCCTTGATCTTCTCGGGGTTTGCGCTTATCCCCCTCTCCGTGACCATGTATCCGAGGAACTTCCCTCCTTTCACTCCGAACGTGCACTTTTCCGGATTCAATTTCATTCCGTACTTCCTAAGGATAGCGAAGCACTTGTTCAAATGATGTACATGTTGCTCTTCAGTTTTAATCTTGACGAGCATGTCATCCACGTACACTTCCATGGTTTTTCCAATTTCTTCCTTGAACATCTGGTTCACCAGACGTTGGTAAGTGGCTCCTGCATTTTTCAATCCGAAGGGTATCACCTTGAAGTTGTATATCCCCTTGCAGTGAAGAAGGCTGTTTTCTTGATGTCCTTGGCCATCCGAATTTGGTAAAAACCTTGGTATGCGTCGATAAAACTCAGTAACGCACATCCGGACGTGGGGTCAACCAACTGATCTATTCGTGGTAAAGGGTACGGGTCCTCTGATAAGACCAATTTTCTTTGTCTCTAGAAATCTTGTGCAGTCTTCAAATCTTCAAATTTGTTGAACTCTCCTGCCGGATGCCTTCTTCTTGGTCTTCTTCAAAGATATAAAAATTACATTCAGAGACCTAACATCCTATACAAGATTTGCTAGACTAACATACTTAGTGATTTTCCTCTTTTACAGTGTTCAAGTGAACCAAGAGTACTAACCACCTTTCTGAGCTAAGATAAGTCATTAGGTTGCTGATCAAAATCTAAACAGATATTCCTAACACATCCTCTATTCAAGGAGGCAAAATGCTACCACAAATCCAACACACACATGTCCATCCTCAATTCAAAGAGGCAAAATGCTAGCTAATTGATACCACAAATCCATCCTCTACCAACAAGTAATAAGAGGCAAACTGCTAGCTAAGGCAAAATGGTAGCTAATTGTTTATGTCAGATACAAGTAATAAGAAAAACTATACATTATTCTTCTTGGCCTAAAGTACTTTGGCAGCTTCCAACAACTTTTCCCTACTGATTGTATTTGATGGTGGTTGTTTCATGTGCACAGTTGAGCCATCAATTTTCAGATTCTTTGTGAACTTGTCAGTTACACCACAAGCACTCATCTGGTCCCACATAGATGGTGCTTTTACTGAACCAGATGTCCCTTCATTAGTTAACATCTTCAACATATGTAGTATGCCAGGCTTGACTCTGTTGACCTATATTTGTGACATAAAGTATAACAAATTATGTTGGTAATGGCAGTTATAAGGACATTTAAGAGGGGGCATATAATTTGATGTCACAAATGGCATGTAAACTGTCATATATAAGTAACACTTGAGAAAATGTCACAAAAAATGTGCACAATAGTAACCCATATATGTCACAAAATGGGAGCAGAAATGTCACAAACTGTCTTATGAATAGTAACCAAGTGACACAATAAATGGCAGAATATCCATTGACTATATTACACAAATGACACAATTTTAATAACTTACATCCAACTAATGCAACACTTAAATGGAAACTGACACAAATGGGACAATAATCTAATATATTACAAATTTTATACTTAGTCTAATATTACATGGAAAATTGACAATAATCTAATATATTACAAATTTAATACTTAGGCTAATATTACATGGAAAATGGATTAATCACACACACAAACATAAATGGCACATATCAGACATAAATGGCACATGAATGTAAAATTAGCACAACAAAATAAGCATAAATGGCACAATCAAAACAAAGGTTTTGAAATTAAAGTTGAACCAATACATTTGGCTTAGATTGAGGCTGATTCTTCTGATTTTTCACTTGGTTGACAGGTACATTGTTGTCTTTTTTCCTTCCTTTTCATTGGTGGTGGCTGCAAAACAAGGAAACATGTGAATGTAAGTACTTAGTGTTGCAGTAATAATACTTAGAAAACTGTCAATGTAACTAGCTTACCCTCTGTACACCATTATCTGTATCATCAGCTTGCTTCTTTGGGCAAGAAGCTCTATTATGGTATTGTTCACCACAATAGGAACACTTGACAGTTTGTTGTTCCTTCTTGAGCTTGTATTTGTTGTAGATAGAAACTGCAGGTTGGCCACCTCCTCTACATTTCCTTTTCCTTTTCAAAGGTGGCTCATCAGCATCTCTCCTCCTCAAACTCTGTGGCCTTCCTTTACTCCTAGGAGCACAAGGGGGTAATGGTGGTGGTAAGGCAGTCTTCAACCACTCATGTCTACCATTTATGGGAACAATGATACCATCATAAGCTTTCTTGTAATTTGATACATAGTAGGCTGAATCAACAAACCCTTCTACTTCCCATCCATTTTCAGAAATAGATGCTAAAGAATGCTTACAAGGGAGTCCAATGATATCCCATTTCCTACAACCACAGGTTCTCTGACAAAGATCCACACTGTATTTATCCCCAGACTTTGAAACCACTCTCCAAATTTTCTTCCCACTCTGAAAGTGGTACCAAACCAACAGTGTTAGCCATGATTTCATCAAGTATGCGGATAATCTTGGGACACAATGCATAATTCCATTTCTGGTGGGCTACGTCTCTATTCTTTCTAAGCCTAATCATAACATATTCCATAAACCGGTCAAGCATACACACAATCCTCAACTCTCTACCATCCAAAATGCATGAATTGAATGTCTCACATCAATTATTAAGAAGTATGTCACACTTAGGTTGACTGTCAAAGAAAGCCCTAGACCAACATTGAGGATCTCTAGCTTCTAACCATCTTACTGTCCCTTCATCCAACTTTTACATCTCTTCTTTACACCTCTCAAACTGTGGAATAGTTGTGGCACAAGCCATATTCCATAATGCATTTCCTGTGAAACCTGCAAAATTCAATAAACTTTATGACTATATTAACTTGTATATAAAACCCACATCAATCCCAATGGCGTAGGCATGGCACTGGCAGTGTAGTGCCATGGCATTACCTGGGTGGTGCCATGGCAATGGCAGTGTTGCCATGTCAGTGGCAGTGTTGTGCCATGGCACTGGCAGTGTAGTGCCATGGCACAGACATGGGACATAAAAAAATGCTACCACAAAACTGACATATATAAGTATTATATTGGGAATTACCTGCTTTCTTCATGTTACCATGAGGATGCCTCACACAAAATTTGCGATTGCTGCCATTGAAATGCTCTTGGAAGGCTTTGAGCAATCCTTTATGCTTGTCACTCATGAATGTCCAAGCATGGTGATCACCAAGCTGCAAATATGTCTCCATTGTACTGAGGAACCAAGCCCAAGTTTCATATGATTCATTCTTCACAACTGCCCAAGCAATAGGGTAGATGTTGTTATTTCCATCAATCCCTACTGCAGTCAATAGTATTCCCCCATACTTGCCCTTCAAATGGCAACCATCTACACCAATTATAGGTCTACAGAATTTGAACCCTTCCTTGCAAGCAGCTAGACAACAGTACAACTTGTTGTCAGGAGTGACCCCCATAAAAACAGTACTACCAGGGTTTTTGGAATTTACTTCACCCACATAATCCCACAATTGTCCAAACTGCTCTTCTTCTGCTCCATAAAGATACTCCAGGGCTATCTTCCTAGCCCTAGCAACCTATCACACAAATATATACATTGTTAGATGTAGTAATACAACATTATTACACTTGAAGTGATTGTTTAAGATAGTAGTTACTTGATGCCTTGATACTGTGAGGCCTATGTCCATCTTTACATCATCAACTAGCACACTCACCTTCTTTCTTGGGTCAATTATGAATGTAGACAAATACAACTTGGCAATCATGAGAGATTGATGTTCTTAATCATCTTATCTGGTGGGCAAATATGTTTTGGGAAATACTTAACCACCCTAAATGTTTCAGGATGCCCTTTCACCACATGTGCATACAACTTAAAAGGACATCTCCTTCATCTCCTAGTTCCTTTGCACTTAACATGCATCCTTTTCTTATCATTAGGACCTATCTTTAGAGGTCTCCATGTCCTCCAAGCATGTGCATGTACTGGAGCCCTAAAATCTTCTTCCCATGAAATTCCTGGCCCAAATCAAATTTGGGATCAAACACATCAATCTCTTTGAACTGCTCAATTTTCACCAATCTGTCCTTGAGTTTACTTGTGGTAATGTCCTTCAAGTGCACTTTCTTCACACTTGTTTCCTCTTCTTCACTACCAACTGACTCACCACTAGACCAATTCACATCATCAATATTTATATCTCTCTCCTCCTCACTCTCACCTGCTGCAGTCCCATGAGTTTCTCTTTCAAACTCATGCACATAGTCAGGGTCCTCATCTTCTGCATCTCCACCATCATACTCTGTGTCTTCCTCATCATCACTCCCCACACTATCATCATCCTCACTCTCATCATACGGCATCTTCATTTTCAACTTAGCCTTCTCATTGTTCAGTTGTTTATCTCTTTTAGTAGTTATGATTTCCTTTGTGAAATCATACTCAGGGTCCACAAAGTCATCATTTTCCAAATGACTTTGCCTTACTACCTCAGCAACTGGAGCATCTGGGGCCTAGATCTTGAAGTTATCAATGCAATCAAACATTTCTCCACTGTTCAGGTCATCATCCACCCGAGGATAAGGAAAACAAAAAATTAGAAACATAAACTAATTAGGTTACAATACATAAGCATTAGTTGATCATAGTACCTGCTGCTCCTCATTCTCCATCTCATTGGCCTTTTCTTTTTTCCATGCTGCTATTTCTTCAACAATATCCACTGGACTGACTTGTATACTACAATCAGGATCAAAATCATCCACCCCATGATAAGCATTATCTAGTGGGTATTCCCACCTAATTTGAACATCAACTCCCTCATCTGTCCCACCAGTTTCTTGGCTCTCACATTCACAAATAATCTCCTCATCCACATTAGTTTCATCTTCTTCAATAGTAGCATCATTCTCAACAATAGTAGCATCATTCTCAACAATAGTAGCATTTTTCTCAACAATATCAGGTAAAGGCTCTCTATATATTCCAACACAGGTTCATCACCACCCAAAGTATAATCATATATAGGACCATCATAAACCACTTTTTTCTTCTTTACCCTCTTATCCACAGTTTTACTATCTTCTCCAATTTCAGTTTTCTTACCTTCTACATGGCTAAATGGCAAATATATCACATCAGGAAGCAATTCAGAAACCAATTCATCAACCTCAACTGGTGGTTATGACAAGCCTATGTCTTGTATTTCTAACTCATTTGGGTCTCTAATTTCAGGAAATGTTTTGCAGTCTACATACAATGTCACCTTCTTTACAACCACTCTTTATAGCTTTCACAAACTGAAAGTGCAGTACGCACTTGTGTTTTGATAATCTTGTCTTTCAATAACCAGTTCCAAGTTTGTGTTTGCTGTTGTTGTTTGTGAAGCTGCAGGACTACCAATGTTGTATAACATTGTGACAGGATAGAATTCAATGCTGGCATAACATTGAAAATATAACATTGCAGTCAACATCAAGAACAAAGCACATTGGACATGAAACTTGGACTGGAAGAATTTACAAATCGAACAAGAGACCATTTAAGGAAAAAGAACAACTTGTGGAGAAAGCAAGAAGGAATATATTTTATGAAGAATCAAAATATGGAAAATTCCTTCTATGCGTATATTGAAGAAAACAAGAAAAAGGAAATTGCCTTTGCTGAGATCCTATTGCCTTTCGACTTGGATGGAAGCCGTCGATATCTCAAGTATATATACAAGGATTCAGCCGAGCAATCAGTATGCCTTTCTGTGTGGTCTACCAATATTTTATTAAAGAGTTTAGGCTTCTTGTTTTCTGCTAGCTTTGGAGTTTGTCTAAGAGTATTCATTGTTGGAATAACTCTTTCAAACATCGACGTAAAATAGCTTTTACTGTTAGTTCTTCTAGGGCTAGTTTTGGTTGTTTAATCAATCATCTGTAAGTTTCATTCATATTCTTCCGCTGTCTTTTATTTACTGTGTTGATGACATTGTTGAACAACATTGTTGGCAACATTGTCTATTGATCTTGTCTCACGTACCAATCCGGGATCCTACGTTCTAACAAGTGGCATCAGAGCCAGCCACCTAACTACTGGTGTCTGGATTTGGTACTACTGCAATGGATGCAAAATACAACAGACCTCCTGTGCTTGATGGGTCCAACTACCATTACTGGCATATCCGGATGAGGACATACATCAAGTTCCTTGATGGCCGTGCTTGGAGATCCATTCTGGAAGGATACACCTGGCCAACTGAAGGACCTGATGCTGATGGTGACATTGTCCCCATTCCTGAAGAACGCTTCACTGCAGGTGAAATACTTCTTAGCTCTTACAATGAAAAGGCCATAAATGCCATTTTTGGTCATGTAGATGCTCATATGTTTAAAATTATTCAAAACTGCACTATTGCAAAACAAGCTTGGGATTTGCTTCAGAGTCATTGTGAAGGGGATGCTAGTGTCAAACAAACTAAACTTAGAATGCTTTGGTCTCAATTTGAAAATCTAAGAATGGCGGAGGAAGAAACAATTGACTCTTATTTTGAAAAACTTTTAACTCTCTCCAATGAAGTCCAAAGACTGGGAGAAGCTATTTCTAATAGGCAACTTGTTTCCAAAGCTGTTCGATCTCTTTCCTCAAGATTTAATACCAAAGTCACTATTTTGGAAGACACTCATAACTTAGCAACTATGGATTTTCACACCTTGTTGAACAATTTAAAAAATTTTGAACTAAATGAAAATGAGAGACAAGGTATGAAAACCCATAGTATCTCCCTTCACTCTAAATCTAAAGCTAAATCTTCAGAGCCTGATAGTAGTAGTGATGAGTCTGACAATATGACTGAGGAAGCTTACAACAATCTTGTGAGGAAGTTCAACAAACTTAAATTTAGAAAAAACTCGGGTCAAGGATCCTCGAGTGGAACCAAAAATTTCAAAAAGAAAACTAATACTTTCAAAACTGGTTCTGCTTCCAAGACTAGCTCTGAATCTGATTTTGATCGCACTCCTCTTAGTAAGATTAGATGTTTTGAATACCAAGGGTGGGGTCATTATCAAAATGAATGTGCTAACAATCTCAGAAAAGAGAAAAAGAATCTTCTTGCTTGTCTCAGTGATGTTTCAGATGAAGAACATGAAGATGAAGAAAAAGAAGATGATTCAACTACCAATGCCAGAGCTCTCCGTTCATCCACTTACAATGTTGATGACCAAAGTTGGGACAACATCGGCAATTCAACATCAGGAGTAGAAATCTTCTTTGACTATGATGAATCTGAGAACTGTGAAATTTTGGCACTAACCAACCCTGAGAAATCAGGAATCTCTGATGTTTTGTGTCTACATGATTCTGTGGATTTTGATACAGATAGTCCTTCAGAAGAGGAAGCCAGTGCGGTACAAATGGTGAAGGATCTGCAACAAATGTATGAGAAACTCTTCAGTGAATGGAAGACACTCAGAAAACTCCTCAAGAAAACTGAGAAGGAGAATTACAATCTGAAAGACACCATTGTCAAACCGAAGTCGAATCGACAAAGAAGGACACTGAACTGTTCAAGGTAACCACTGAACTATCTAATGAAAAGAAGGTAATTGCAAAGTGGAACTCCTCTACTTCTAGACTTAATGATATGCTTGATATGGATAATGATGGGACTACTGGTCTAGGGTACACTGGTAGTTATGATGCTTCTTTTGATAAGAAACTTGGGTGCAACATGAACTGCACTGTTAACCCTGAAACCCCAGATGTTGTCAAACCTCTTTCTGACTCATAAAAGGTCCTGTGTTTGTCAAAGAAAAAGAAATTTTTGTGTGCACTTACTGTCACAAACACAAAAAACCTTACTATTTCAAGTACCAAAAGGATTTAAAAAGGGAACATGTTGATTTCTCCAACCTCAGTGACTTCTCCAAGAATCCCTCCCTTCTTGCCTCTAGCAAACAAAACAGTGATTCCGATGTTAGCTGCGATGTTGTGACAACATCCACTTCAACAGAGACTGAAAGATGTAATCCTAAGTCTATCCCTAGTTCTCCTAAACGAGGTAAACCTCCAGGACAGATAAGAAAACACAAGAATGATTTGAACCAGATTTGGGTAGCTAAAGAAAAACATACTTGCAATGTTGCTTTTTCTGTTGCTACTTCTCCTAACAATGCAGGAAAATGGTACTTCGACAGTGGTTGCTCTAGGCACATGACTGGTAACCCGTCAAACTTGTTAAATTTTGTCTCTCAAAAGACAGGTACAGTGACATATGGAGGAGGATACCAAAGCAAAATCCTTGGAAAGGGAACATTGTGCCTTGAAGGATATCCTAAACTTTCAAATGTTCTTCTTGTTGAGGGTTTAACGGCTAATCTTGTCAGTATAAGCCACCTGTGTGATGATGATCTGAAAGTCAAGTTTGATAAACGTTCTTGCAAAGTTTATACTTGTGTGGACAAATTAACTGTGATGACAGGTGTTAGATCTCGTGACAAGCGCTATGTGATGGCGTTCCTCTCAAGTGCAATGTTGCTCAACATGATGATGCAACATTGTGGCACAAGAAATTAGGACATGTCAATTACAGAACTGGAGAAGATCATCAAACACAATGTTGTGACAGTGTGTGCGAAGCTTATCAATGCAGGAAGCATGTGTGTGGTGACTTACGGAGAAAACAAACCAAGGCAGTACACCAGCCACTCCAGGTTGAAGGACAAAAAAGAGGTACTTTTAACTACTTTGAACTCTTGCATATGGATCTCATGGGTCCTGTAGAAGCTAAAAGTTTGGGAGGAGCCTGGTATATCTATGTTATAGTTGGTGATTTCTCTAGATATACTTGGGTCAATTTTTTGAAAGAAAAATCTGAAACTTTTGAATCCTTCAAAAACTGGCATGCAAAATGTTGTAATCAATACTCTACTATGGTCCAAAGAATTCGATCTGACCATGGTAAAGAATTTGAGAATCAATTTTTTGATAAGTACCGTGAAAAGAAAGGGATCATGCATGAATACTCAGCTCCTAAGACACACAACAAAATGGTGTTGCTGAAAGGAAAAACATGACTCTTCAAGAAATGGCCAGAGTGATGTTGAGCTCAATGAACCTGTCAAAAAGGTTGTGGGCTGAAGATGTGAACACTGCCTGTCACATAATCAATCGTGTCTATCTTCGTCCAGGTACTCTGACCACTCCCTATGAGATTTTGAAAGGTAGAAAACCCAATCTTAAGTACTTTCATGTCTTTGGATGTGTGTGTTACATAATCAATGATAGGGAACATCTAGGGAAGTTTGATGCTAAAAGTGACAAAGGAATCTTTGTAGGGTACTCACAAAATAGTCATGGGTATAGAATATACAATCCTAGATTGCAAACTATACAAGAATCTGTGAATGTTTCCTTTGATGACTCTGAGCCCTATGCCCAGAAGAAGATTTCTGCAGGTGCTGAACAGGTTATTGACACAACCCCTTACTCTTCTACACATGGGAACGTTCCATACATTATGACTCCTGCTGCTGATCAAAGTGAAAGAACCCATGCTGAAGGCAATGTTGTGCCAACATCCCCACTGTGCAATGTTGATTCAACATCCAGTTCAACATCCCAGATTTCCACTCCTAATGATGAAGAACAAGCTGATCCCCACAGTGAGGCGATTTGAATCGATAATGCCTCGGCATTAATGCCGCACTTTCCGCAAGGTCCTCCTCAACCTGACTCACGAAAGGATCCTCCTCCCAGAATTCGCAAAGATCATCCCAGTTCACAGGTAATTGGAAATCCAAGAGGGAGGACACTGAGGGGAAACACACGCAAAAACTACAAGGAGATACTCAGACTTGCTGAAATCTGTCACTCTGTAAGTTCCCCGTGCTATGTTTCTTTAATTGAACCTAAAAATGTGAAAGAAGCCCTTACTGATGATTTTTGGATAGAAGCAATGCAAGATGAACTTCATCAATTCCAGACAAATGAAGTCTGGACTCTTGTTCCCCGCCCCCCATAACATCAATGTCATAGGAACCAAGTGGATTTTCAAAAATAAGAGTGATGAGAAAGGGGTAGTTGTAAAGAACAAAGCCAGATTAGTTGCTCAAGGTTACACTCAAGTAGAAGGCATTGATTTTGATGAAACCTTCACTCCTGTTGCTAGACTAGAATCCATTCGCTTGCTCTTAGCCATAGCATGTTGTCTTGAAATAAAACTCAAACAAATGGATGTTAAAGGAGCTTTCTTGAATGGCTACATTGACAAAGAAGTGTATGTCGAACAACCTGGAGGGTTTGAAGATCCTCTTTACCCTGACCATGTTTTTAAACTAAGAAAAGCATTGTATGATTTGAAACAAGCCCCTCGTGCTTGGTATGCTAGACTGACTGAATTCTTAGTTGGATTAGGGTTTAAGAGGGGTGAGGGAGATCAAACTCTATTTATCCTCAGGAAAGGAAAGGACATTTGCATTGCTCAAATCTATGTTGATGATATTGTCTTTGGTGCTACTAACCCCTCTTTGCTAGAAAAGTTTGTTCAAGCCATGACAGGAACCTTTGAGATGAGTATGATTGGTGAACTCAGTTTCTTCTTGGGGCTCCAGATACAACAGAAACAGGATGACCTCTTTATCTCTCAAGAGAAATATGCCAAGCATCTTATCAAAAAATTTGGTCTGGAAAATGCCAAACCTTGCAGCACTCCCATGGCTACAGCTCTGAAACTCAGCAAAGCTGATGTTGGGGACGATGTTGACCCAACATTGTATAGATCAATGATTGGAAGTCTCCTGTATCTCTCAGCCACCAGACCTGACATCAAGTTCTCTGTTTGTGAATGTGCCAGGTATCAATCCAAACCCAAAACATCTCATCTAACTGCTGTCAAAAGAATCATTAGATATATATCAGGAACTGTTAATCTTGGATTATGGTATGCATGTGATTCAAACACTAATCTGTTGGGATTTAGTGATTCTGATTGGGCTGGTGACTTAGATGATCGAAAATCAACTAGTGGAGGTTGTTTTTATCTTGGACCAAATCTTGTATCATGGTATAGTAAGAAACAAAATTGTGTGTCTCTCTCAACAGCTGAATCTGAATATGTAGCTGCTGGGAGTTGTGTGTCTCAACTAATTTGGTTGAACAATATGCTGCATGAATATGGGTTCCAAAGTGACACTCTTTTGATGTTTTGTGATAACTTAAGTGCCATTCACATTTTCAAGAATCCAGTTCAACACTCACGCACCAAGCATATAGACATTCAACATCATTTTCTTAGAGACTTGGTCACCAAACAAATTATTGACATACAACACATTGATACCACAAATCAGTTAGCTGACATCTTCACAAAGCCTCTTGATAAGGAGAGATTCTTCAGTTTGAGAAGGTCTCTTGGTCTATGCACTATTTGATGTGATTTGTTGCAAGCAATGTTGACATAACATCACAGTCAACATTGACTTCTGTGTATATCAAGTGATGTCCTTTTGTTGATTTGTTTTTTTTCCTTTTTTTATTGTGTTTCTGTGCTCCTGTGCTTCTGTACTGGTCTATGGCTGTTTCTGTTTTTGTAGCTTACAGTGGTGATGCTTAGGGTTTGAAAGGCTATTTGAAACCAAGGTTGAAAGGGATCGAGTCTCCTGTGTGTTTGCTTTATGTAAAACCCACTTTTGCTGCTTTTTGGCTATTTTTACTCGTACCTTGACTCGCACTTGATGTTGCCTCCTGTACTTTATGTTTAATAAATCTAATGAATTATGATAAAAAAGGGCTCGAAGTGTTTCCGTCGAGGATCGTGTTGGGTAGGTTTCAAATACTATCCAAATATCGACGTGGCCAATGTGTCATATGTCGTGAGGGTTGATGGCCTGTACTGGAAACCAACACGCACAAAAGTGCCGATTCTCGTAATGCTGCTGGTTCACCTTCTGAGTACCAAATTACCCAATGTGGTCAAATGAGTGATTTTATGCCATGAGACGTGTGTTTGCCTAACTCCGCATAGGCTTCGGCTTTGGAGCGGATTCATACGTGTTCCAATTATGTGACATGGTTCACGGTCTCATGGTCACCCCCACTCAAACTTATGCTAACTGTTCAATTTACTTTTTGAGGCATTGTTGAGTGTGTTTCTTTGGTATTCCCTTCTCTTTCTGTCTTTGCCTGCAGCATCAGTGGTGTTAATCGAATCTGCACATCTTGAGACTTGGTTTCCTGGCTGACTTACATTAAGAGTGGTCTGATTTCCTGATGTTGTCATCAATGTTGAGTCAACATTCAGGTCAACATTGACTGTACTTGAAGTACTTTTTGCTCTTTTGTTGTGATTTTTTTTGTGCTTTCTATGTGTTTTTTTTTTCAAATGTGTTTTTGGGTTGGGTTTGAGGGGTAGTACTTGTCTCTTACATCCGTCATTTTTTGGGAATCTGTTAGGTTTCTTACTCATACTTGATCTTGATTTGTTTCCCAAACAAAAAATGTACCTCCCTAAGTTGAGTTTTGAGAATCTTCTTCATGATTGACCTAATTGATACGGTTTTCATTTGCTTTCCTTAATCTCATATTAGCAGTTGTGTACAGATCTTGGTTTGTGCTTTGATATATATGTTTATGATCTATGAAGCAAACCAAACCAAAAACTCAATCCTCCAACCATATTGCTCCCTCTCATTAGCCCACTTCTCCACCACTCAATAAAACTACCGCCCACCTAACCACAAAAACCAAAAAGTAGTTTTTTTTTTACTACTCCCAAGCCTTGGTTAAAACAAAAACTCTTCACCTTCCACACACTATTCACCTGTCACTCTCAAACAATTCCTCTCCCGCTCATTCTCCTTCAACTCTGCACTCACTAATCTGGACAATGTCTTCTCCAACAAAACCCGTCTTGCCCGGATTTTCTATGCAAACACCTGAGGGGGAGCAAGCATACCCTCTCCCCATCCGTGCAGAACCGGCTGATTTTGAGATTCCAGTCTATAAGCAAAGTGAGGGATCGGAAGAGGTTGTTGAAAAATCCCCATCTCCAGTACCAAAACCACCATCTCCATCTCCAACATCACCTACTCAACCTGAAAAACCCCAAACCGAGTCTTCTCCATCAAACCCCTCTCAATTTGCTGCAGAAACCCTTGTTAATTTGGGAACTGCGCCGGTCGAACTGCCAAAGGATCTGAGGGATGATGATGAAAGCCCAATGGGGGTAGAGAAAGATACTCCCATGGAGGATGCTAGGAAAGATGTTGAACAAACTGAAGTTCAACATGCAGATCTTGGAGAAAACCCTCAAAACCCTTCATCTGTTGAGAAGGATGATGTGCAACAAGCTGACAATACAGAGGAAAAGGCTACTGATGGCCTGAATGGTGATGAGAACCAGACCAACATACACTCTGAACATGTTGAGAAGCCCGCAAACGAGCCTACTACTGAACCAATTGTTGTGGAAGATTGGAAGTCAGATGACTCAGAGAAAACTAGAAGCGACCCTATGAATGTAGATGAGGATGTTGTTTCAACATCGACTGCTCATGATAACAACAATGAAGTGAATGATGATAGTTCTGATGATCTGGAGGATTATGAGTCAGAAACGGAAGATGACTCTGAGGATGAGTCAATGATTGATGAAGAAGATCTGAGCAATGCCGATGAAAGCTCAGATGACTCTGAAGACTATGAAATTTGAAGCAGAGGAAGAGTCTGAAGATGAATCACTTGATGATGAGGATGTCATTCTTGGAGAAGAACAAATTGAAGATCCTGAGGTAAATGATCTACCCTCTGAACCTGTTTATGTAGATGGTTCTGATTGGGATGAAGATGCTGTCTCCCATTTATTCTATGCTGACAAGAACTTAGAAAAATATGGGAAAATAAAAAATAATACAATGGATGTTGAAAAGGTAATCAAAGAGGAATCTTTTGAAGAGTATAACTTAGTTGCTTATCTGAAGAAAAGGAACCTCTATCATGCTGTTACCCAATATGCGGTCTTTGTTCCTGAAATCATCAAAGAATTCTATGCACACTTATCTGAGAATTTTGGTGTTGAAGGGCATGGTAAACATCACTGTGTGTATCTTAGGGGTGATGTATTTTTCTTGAATTCTAAGGATATCAATACTGTGCTGCATAGAAATAGGGATGAGGTTGAAACCCCTGTAGAGGTAACTATGGATGAGATTGCTAGGGAACTGATTGCAGGAAAACTACAATCTTGGCCTAGTGGGACTTTGGACTTGAAATATTGTTGTTCTCTAGTCTCTGTTCTTGCCAGGATTTGCTTGTACAACTGGTTGCCATCTTCCAACAACAACAAGCTCAGTCAAGAGGCAGCCATGTTGCTCTACAGGATCAAAATGGGCTACAATGTCAATCTGGGAGAAAGAATTCTTAAGCACCTAGAGAATTCCAAGAATAGAGAGATCAGAGGCCATTTGATTCTCCCGTCCACCATCTTTCCAGTTCTTCAGTTGCAGGGTATTGAGGTTAGAGCCAATGATGTCTATCATTCCAGCTTCAAATCCATCACAGTCACCAAGAAACTGCTGGAAACACGTGACAGGATATGTGATCTTCCATGGGTGGATCCTGAAGTTCCTGTGGACATGGATGTGGAGGAGAATATTCCTCCTCCTACAGGCAATGCTGATGCACCAGAAAGTTCTGTGGCTGCTGCTCAACGCTCCAATGTTGGCCTACATGTTGGCCCAACATTGATCCCTAGTATTGAAACTCTTTCTGCAGGTACTCTAACTGATCAGGACAAGCTGATTCTGGAGCAAATCAAAGGACTTGATGAGCAGATTTCCAACAATCTGAAGTTCAGAAGCACTCTAGTGTCTTTTCTTTCCTCACAAAAAGGGGGAGAATAGATACTTGAAATTTTTAAATTTGTTTCAGTACTGAACAATTTCTATTCATTTTGGGTCTGTAATATTTTAAATACTCTAGAACATATCTTAGTTGTCTGATTAAGGGGGAGATTAGCTCCTAAGTCATTCTTAGTTATGTTTCTACTAACCTCTTGTTTTGTTTTGTGATGAAAGACTAAGATTAAGGGGGAGACTGAAAGTGCAGTACGCACTTGTGTTTTGATAATCTTGTCTTTCAATAATCAGTTCCAAGTTTGTGTTTGTTGTTGTTGTTTGTGAAGCTGCAGGACTACCAATGTTGTATAACATTGTGACAGGATAGAATTCAATGCTGGCATAACATTGAAGATATAACATTGCAGTCAACATCAAGAACAAAGCACATTGGACAGGAAACTTGGACTGGAAGAATTTACAAATCGAACAAGAGACCATTTAAGGAAAAAGAACAACTTGTGGAGAAAGCAAGAAGGAATATATTTTATGAAGAATCAAAATATGAAAAATTCCTTCTATGCGTATATTGAAGAAAACAAGAAAAAATTGCCTTTGCTGAGATCCTATTGCCTTTCGACTTGGATGGAAGCCGTCGATATCTCAAGTATATATACAAGGATTCAGCCGAGCAATCAGTATGCCTTTCTGTGTGGTCTACCAAGATTTTATTAAAGAGTTTAGGCTTCTTGTTTTCTGCTAGCTTTGGAGTTTGTCTAAGAGTATTCATTGTTGAAATAACTCTTTCAAACATCGACCTAGAATAGCTTTTACTGTTAGTTCTTCTAGGGCTAGTTTTGGTTGTTTAATCAATCATCTGTGATTGTATTAAACCTAGTTGATTAGATCTACTTTTCCTGTCAGTAGATATTTTGCCTAAAGGCGCGGCCAACATATTTATATATGTTGGCTTGGTAATATAAGTTTCATTCATATTCTTCCGCTGTCTTTTGTTTACTGTGTTGAAGACATTGTTGAACAACATTGTTGGCAACATTGTCTATTGATCTTGTCTCAAGTACCAATCTGGGATCCTACGTTCTAACACAAACATTTTCCCTAGTTGAAGTGTACCCTGAATTAGTAAAAATCCTCCATCAACAAGTGCATAGAAACCCCTAATATCAGTAATCCCTTCTTCTTCACACAAAGCCATTATATCTGCTATACCAAGTTGAGGACCCCCACAATCTTTCACAATAAGGGTACCACCACCACATACTATCCCATAGGTACATGGACAAAACTTCCCCCAAATTTTAAACTTAGTTCAAAAAACATATCAGGATCAAAACCCCTAATCAATTCAGGTGGCAAACATGTTCAATGTAAAGTAAAGCTACTTAATTAGACAATATTATATACACAACAACAATTATTAAACAAAAAAACATTGATCTCTACGTCAAAACCTTAAATTATACAACCCACTTGTAATAAACTATACACACTATTGTATCATTATCAAAATTAAACTCACATTCCCAGATATTCGCAAATTAAGTATAAAAGCACTAACTCGAACAAATTTCTTACCTGCAATCGCGCTAATTGTCTTCGTCGGATTCTTCCACTTTGCGTTTATCTTTCTCGTCCCTTGACGATGCCCGTCACACTTCCCAACGTCACCAATTTCGATTATCACGATTATCACTGTTAATTGTTCGATGAAATTCAATTGGGGATTTTAGGGTTCTTACAGTACGGGTTTGGGTGTTGGGTGTTTTGATTTTAGGTCTTAGGGTTATTTGTTTTGTTTTGGGGGGGGGGGGGGGGGGAATCATTTTGCTACACTATTAGAAGGAGGGGATCTGGGACGTACACGTGTCAAGTTGGGAGAGTTTGTAATTTTTTACTTTTTTTCCTTCAGAAATATTAATAAACTAGTACTAACCCGTGGCACTGCCACGGCATATTTAACTTTTAATTAGAAATAAGTTTTAAAAAAAACATATCATATAAATGAAAAATCATATAAAAATATTTAAAGGTTGTATACATTGAATTATTTGAAAGGGAATGCAGAGCCAATGTATAACACGCGGTAGGTATATCAATAATCACCAACTGCAAAACAATATATAAAAAAGTAATTAGTATTGAAATTAAAATAATTGAACTTCGATAATTTAAAGTTAGATCTATTAAATATATAATAAAACATACCTCAATGCTTTCTAAACACCTCTTTGTACACGACGTTAGTCTTCGTATATGTTGGACAACCTTCCTCATCCAGTGTTAAAACCTTGAGACCTTTAAACATGACTCTAGAAAAGCATACATAAGTGACCATGGTCGAAATGGCTTTGAGAGATATAGTCCAACATTAGATAACGATTGTCCCTATCTCTTGTTGATAGTCATTGCATAACAAATTGATATAGGAAATTGACTCCGCTGAAATCTAATAGGAAACTTGGTAAGATGTGAGTACCATCCTAGGTATAAAAACCTTCACTTCAGCGTTCTTCCCATGTATGGTCTTCGCCTCAATAACATGATTGCCAATTGCAATAACAATCAACCGAGTTCCATTACAAAGCTATGATGACTAATCAATATTCCTAAGAAACATTATAGGACAACCAACCTTAAGTCGGATTATATGATTTCGTATTCCAGAAATCCTAATAGTGTTTAGGAACTCGACATAATACACATCTTCTCTATTGACAATATCATCATCATCAAGGCATATGTTGTCGGAACTCATAAAATTGGTGGCATCTCCAAGTAAAAGAGACATGATATAATCATTGACTTCCTCGACTATATATCTCATTGGTCGGAGCAAGAATAGCTCTATCCTGAAAGTACCGACCGTCACCAAAATGGTCTAACATGCAGATATGTGCTCTCAACTATTGCAATAATTAGTTTACCAGTAGAACAAATCAAAATATCATCAGGCAATTGGTTTAAATTATGTTCCTCATAAGCCTACTGAGGTAGCCAACTTTTGTCATGATGATATGATTGAGCAAACCTATGAAGTTCTAATTGAATTGGAGAATTATATAAACATCCCACCTCATAATGCATGTTAAATTATACATAAAACCCAGACATAGCCAAAAGTGAACAATCGGAACCCCTGATAGAAAACTACTCCATTTGTCCCGCTTATATAGGTCACAAACTTTTCGGCGTTGTTTTTAAGACGGTCAATACTTTACTTTTTGTTGGTGGAGAAATAAATGATAAAGAATGGAGAAAGTATTAAAGATAAAAATAGAAATGATAAAGAATGAAAACGATATAAGACAGTGGGGTTTACTTTTTCACTATTTTAGGAAGTGGCATAAATTAATGTAACGTGCCAAAAAGGAATAGTTACATTTTTAGGGGGCGGAGGGAGTATTACTTTTTGGCCAAGTGCCGCTAAATTTCCACACTTGCATGCCCTTATGACGTAATAAATATTTAAAATTGAGAAAGACAATGTATTGGACGTGGACGAAGCTTAGCCGTCGGGCCTTGGAGCTCTGATGTGGAGCACATCTCTGCCATTAACAAAACTTTTGCGGAGCTACTCCCCTAGAGAGAAGGGAAAAGAGTTATGTTATCATACCAACTTCAGAAATATATTACTTCGTGGAGCTAATACCAGAGGGAACACCCAATGTCATGGCGATTTAACCGTTGATGTGGCGTGGAGGGGTTTCTAACTATTGGAGTGATCTTAATTTCTTTTGTTGTTTTTTCTCCTTCTATTTTATTAGTTTTTCAGAATTTGGGGCATTTTGGTCTTTTTCAACTTGATTTAACATTGAATATTTTGATTTTAATGGTAGAGGGTCTAAAAGTATATTTCTAACGAATATAAGATTTATGTGTAATTTAAAACTTTTTAGTGGATGGAACATTTTTTAATTGCAATATACTAACTTTCTTTGGTGTATTGTGTAAGCAACCTTATAATGAGAACTGCATACATATTGTTTTATAGACAATACTCCCTCATGTCATATGATAACACCGTATAGTACTATATAGTTGAGTGAATTCTTAGTCCTTATTTGTATACAAATTTATTCAAAATTTAATATCGGTAAAAAATATATGACAACATTGTATAATTTATATATTTCACAATACAATTTCCTTATGATTCACCAATGCAATTGAAAACTATTTTGATGAGAAAAACGGTAGGATTGACTTTGACATGAGAAAGTCGCAATTCTTGCATTGTTGTAGAAACGAATTATTAATCATCTATCAATCTTTACACGTTAGCAATAGGGATGGACACACATCCCATTGCATTTTAGAAGATCGCAAGATGTTAATGAAGAAACTGTTGCAACGTTGGTGCTTCATGTAATGTGAGAGGTCTTTGGGAGGATACCCTACACCTCTTGTCCAACTACATCTTCTTAGAGATGTCAAACTTTTGGCACATATGTAATTTACACTTTTAAGTAGTTATTTTATTTCTTCTACGACAAAAAAAAAAAAGAAAGGAAAATATCAAAAAAAAAAAAGGATAAAAAGATTTATTGTTCTAGGAAAAAAATCAACCTAGCTACTTGATTTGTACCTCTTCCGCCCCGGTAAAAATATTTCATGTGTCATTTTTAGTAGGTCAATATGAAGTTTTACATTTCATTTTAGCTACTTGATTTGCCCAATTAACTAATATCCTTATAAAACACACATATCTACAATATTACCAACTCACTCATTATACATTTCTTATTTATTTTTCATTTAAATAATACTCAACTTATTTTTCACTTTATCAACCCACTATCAATTTTTATTCATTTACTATTTATCAATTTAAATAATACTCCCTCCACCCCACTAAGCACGTCCCTCCCTCTTCTTTTCGGCCCTATTTTAAAGACAATTAATAGTTTATTATATGTGGTAGGAGAGAAAAATTATAAAGAATGGAAAAAGTAAAAAGAATAGTGGTCAGTGAAGTTTACTTCTTTTGATAAATTGGGTATGAGACTATATAAACGGGATAACCATAAAAGGAAATAGGTACATGCTTTGAGGGACGGTGAGAGCACTCAATTTTCTATTTACAGTATTTTAATAAAACATAAAATGGGAAGAATATCATTGGACGGATGCATTACTTCTTCCTATGTCCCACAAAACCTCATACAATCTCCATTTTAGATGTCAATAAAATTTCATACATGACCAAAAATGTAAACTACTCCACACATAATTAAAAATGCATCTACTTTTATACTAAAATTATACATTTGTTGCTAAAAATACACATTTTAATATTTTATTATTTATTTTGATTTTTTATGAAATGGGTTAGGCTCCATCTCACCATGTGAGCCGCTAGTGGAGCAGCCTCGTTCCGTTTTACTCCACCACCAAAACTCTGGTGGAGATGGTCTTAGAGCGTTAATATTCTTTAATATATATAAAATGAATTTTTTTCATCCCGCCGATCAAAACTATCCATTTTGACATTCTAGTCGTTTCACACAAAGCTTTCATTCTTATGTTTTTACCTTCAACCACACTTAACTAATACCATCACAATACACTCATATTTCCAAACTTTAAAACCCCACTATCTCAATTTTATTCGATCTCAACTATTTATTCATTTAAATAATATTTAATTTTCCACTTTGTCAACATACATCAATTTTTATATATGCCTTACAATTTTTCCATGTAAATAATAAACTCATTCACCCGCATCAAGGCTTCTATTTTGCCATTTTTTACGTCCCGTACAAAAGTTCTCATTTTCATTTTTGGCAAATCTACTTTTATCCCACTTAACTAATACTCATATTTACAACATTACAAACCCACTGTCTACTTTTTATTCCTTATCTATTATTTCTTCACTTAAATAATTCTCAACTTTCTACTGTAATAACCCATCATCAATTTTTATTCATTTTTTTAATTTAATAATACTCAACCTTTCAACTTCTTGTTGACTAAAAAAGTCAAAATAAGATCCCGGTAGGAAGGAAGTACAATTCTTCATTTGCCCTTATTTTGATTCCAATTTTTTTTTAGGGGGAGGGGGTTGGGTTGTTGGAATTTTTAGAGACACAAAGAAGTTGTTTACTTTGTAATTTTATGGCCTTGTTGGAATTGTCCATTGTTGTTTTCTTTATCATTTTATAAAATATTATATTATTTTTTATATTTCCCACTACTTATAATAAAATTACAAAGTAAATTAACCAATCAATAAGTTATAAAATAACCCCAAATGTAATATATAATGTTATAATAATACTTTCTTTATTTTACGTGTTTAAAAATAAATTTACAGCATTTTTTAGGATGGATGAATATAAAAATATCTTATATAATAACACATTAAAATTAAAATTATATAGAATCTTCATGTATGTTGAATTGGTGATGTCCATCAAACCTGAAAATGTTAAATTTGCATATGAGATACAAATACAATGCAAGAGGAATAAGAAGATCCGCGATTAGTACATGGAAGGTTTTACACCAAACACACGATATGTATTTCTCGAGCCACATAGTAGTACTATTCGTCGTCTTAATTGGGATTTATTTGGAAAATCAACTTGCCTAATAAAAATAAAGGTTTTCGTGTGGAGTATCCTTAAAAGTCATCTTCCTGTCATTGTTAGCGACACGTTACTAATGAAACTCTTCCATATAAGGAAGCTGCGAGCCTTTGCAGCACATTTTTCTCGAGTGTCACCATGCACATGTATTTTGGGCTTTGTGCCTTTGTCTCCAATTTCTAACCATGCATGATGTGTTATTTTCAGCAGTATGGGATATTTGGAACTTGGTACAATCCATCATAAGTTGTCCAGTTCAGATTTTGAATGGTTCATATGTTCCTGTTGGAGTATATATCATCACAGGTATTAAAACGTCCATGGAGATAAGGCAATTGATCGCCCTGAGGCAAATTCCTCCATGGCTCAGTACATCGTTGACTACATGCAGGTGAGAACTCAGTATTTTCAGCCCATACCTGTTGACAATGCACAGGCACAATCAAGATTAATTTTGATGCGGTTGTCAATCACATTCCACATCGGCTGGACTGGGGCCAGTCGTATGAGATCAGTGGCAACGCCATGGCATGGAGAAGAAGGAGAATATGGAATACCTCATCTTAGCAACCTAGAGAAAGGCGGAATGCTAACACATCAAGCTATAAAGATGGCCATTCTAATGGATATTGAGATGAAGAATGTGATCATTGAAGGAAAATGTCTCACCGTGATTCAATCACTACAATTCGACATCTTCCACTAAATTGAAGTTTCGAACTGGGAGAATGGGGGATATGATTTTGAAGATGAAGACTGCATTTATATTATTCACAAATAGCGGTGATTCCATGATTTACTCGTATCGTGTGTTTGATTCTGTAAACAAATTTACTTATGTTTAGATATAAACCGTTATATCCATAAATAGACTAATTAGAATGATTTAGGGAGTTTGAATCCTTCTCCGTGTGATTAGAATATCTGGTAAAGTCAACGCAAATATAGGAGATTTAACACCGAATTAGTTGTTGAAATTGAAATTGAATAGTAACGACTGTTGAAATAAAATTTTATGCTGGACTTTTATTATGAATGAAATCAGTATCTTATTTCTAAAAGAAAAAAAATAGTTACAATTAGACTAATTTACAAATAGCGTAGTATCAGATAGTTAAGATAAATGCTTAGTTGATTTAAACTCTGTTGTTTATTAAACACGAAGATAAGGTTGCATTATAAATGTTGATTGTATGAGCAAATCCTAATGTGTAATTGTATGCTTGTATTTGGCTATAAATAGAGTTTAACGAAATAAGTTAATATCCATTTTTATTTACATAAAATAGTTTGGTTACCCATCCTCAAAACCGAATATGAGGAAGATTATGGGTTATTTAACACAAATATAGATGAAAATTTTAATTTATGGTACAGTGTATATTGAAACGATGATGTTTAGTTCATGATTTAGAAGTTGGATATATATGGTGGAATTGGTTTATCTTGAAACCTATCATGTTAGTTAGCTGAGGATTTCTTGGATTATTTCATATATATTGACATGTAAATGCAATTAGTCAAAATAGTCTAAATATAGAACTGGAAGAAGAAATCCGAAATAGTCTAAATATAGAGCTGGAAGATGAAAATTTTCACTTGAATTAAAATTCATTTTTCTTGGCTTGGATTTGCCACGTCAGCTTTTTGCATACGTGGCATAGCTCTTTTTTCATTTAGACCATCACTTTTATCATATATATAGTAATTTTTATAATTTTGTTATAATTCATATAATTTTTTTGAAATTAATAAAATTGTTTTAAGTTTTTTTTTTTTAATTTGATTAATCCGAAATTCACCAGAAATCAACACGTGTCCCATCTTTATATTTTCATTTTTTTGGTCAAAATCAATCAAAATACAACCAATATACGCAAATTAGCGGGAAAATTAGTCCTCCGGCTGCCACGTAACCGATTTGATTGATAAATTGATCGGAGTACTTAAATTTCGAGGGTGGTTGATGTAGTGTACTAAAATTGTACCGTTCTGCTGTATTAAAATTGGCACTGTCTCATTGTATTGTATCGAAAAAAAAATTCTCGTGTCTAGGACGACTTCTATTATATATGCTTGACAGTATTATTATAAGATAATTACAAGTGAAAGTGATAATAACAAAAGAAGTCTACCTACAATAACCTGCTAACTCATCTAACAAAAACATAATTATGCCCCCCTCTCCCTCCCCCCCCCCCCCCAGTGTGGGTTTGGAGGCTACACAAAGCTTATACTGGAATTGGTGAAACAAAGGACGTGATCCTTAAGTAGGTGAGTAAACCATATGATCTCAACATCTATTTTTGCCAAAGCTCAATACTTTGATTCACATCTAGAGCGTGAGACCGTCGGTTATTTCTTGGTGCTCCATGACACAAGATTTGTACCCAAGTAAATAGAATAGCCAGAAGTATAGCGGTGGGTGTCGGACCAAGAGGCCCAATTAGCATCTAAATAAGCAAGCAAGGCATGGACTGCAACATGAGTAAAATCGAGACCAAATGCAATAATCCATTTGACATTCCATAAAATCCGTTTCACAACTTAAAATGAGATGCCTTCGGACATTGCATCAACTAACTCACTGTATACACAACATAAGAAATACCGGGGCGAATCATCGTTAAATATTGTAACACATCCACGAGTGACCGATAAAGAGACTGATCATTAAAATCAACACCATGAAGATTCAATTATTGCCCAACAACTATAGGCGTACTCAATTATTTGCTATCAAACATATGAGCACGAATTAATAAATCATGAGCATACCTAGCTTAATTAAGAAACAATCCCTTAAGGGTATGGTAGACGTTGAGGCCAGTAAAGCAATTCATTCTTTCAAGATCTTTAATGGAAATCTGAGAATTCAATGCAAAAATAAACTTAGTGATAAGAGCAGAATCATTACCCGTTAAAATTGTGTCGTCCACGTAAACCAGAAGGTACAGAAGAACACTCCCACGATAGGATACAAGAAGAGATGTATGAAACTCTACTGCATGAAAAAACCAAGATGCACTAAAAACGGGTTAAATGCAAAATACTCCCAATAAATTATTGTAAATGTGCGCGAAACCCCTTTGAGTTAACAAATTAGTGTCAAACCCCCTGAGTTATTAAAAAATGTGCGCGAAACCCCTCTGAGTTAATAAATTAGTCCCTGACTTATGAAAAATGTGCGCGAAACCCCCCGAGTTATTAAAACATGTGCGTGGAACCCCCTCAGCCTTTTTTTTTTACGGCGTGCTCATGTTAGGTGCGACAATGGATGTTCTTCTAGGTTTTCTTACTCCAAATTAACGCGACTAGGTGGACTGTACATTCATAGTTTCAGTTTATTATCTTTTGCCCTTACTTTTTTTTTTCCGTTTACACTAATAATGAATTGGTATATGTTGTTGATATGTAATGACAATCTTAATTAGTGTTATCTATGGTTGTTATTTATATATTTCAGTGATATATGACCAGTAGTGTGTGATCAATTTTTGTTGTTCATTAAACCAGGAAAAAAAAATAGAGTGTTACTATTTTTAATAGTTCAAATTTAAGTCATTTTAATATTTTTCGAAAATTTGGACTAACGAATCAAATTGCACACAATACGAACTCATCATGTATATTTAATATTTATGTAAAAGGGGTATTGCAATGACTTTATAAGAATTCTATGGGATTTTGCACATATTTTTAATAACTATGGTCTTTTTTTGCATTGATTTGGTGTAAGATAACATAAACAAACATCTATAGTCGCACCTAATGAGAGTGTACCTCATACACTTTAAAAATAAAGGGTGGGGGTTTTGTGCTCATTTTTAATAACTCAAGAAGGTTTGATACTAATTCGTTAACTCAGTGGGTTTCGCGCACATTATTAATAACTCAGTGGAGGTGTTATACATTTAACTCCACTAAAAACTCACTCAATCGATGAAACCAAGAGCGACACGCTTGTTTCAAACCATAAAGCTCCTTCCAAAGACGATAACATGATTCGAGAACTCATAATTAATATACCCCTAGGCAGTTGTTCCATAAACACTGTTTCTTTTAAAAGTCAATTAAGAAATGCGTTCTTCAAGAACAACAATAGAGAAAACAACATGTATCGTTGCAGCTTTTACAACTGGACTGAAAGTGCTTGTAAAGACATGACTTATAATCTGAGTGAAACCATGAGCCACCACCCACATGACAATAATCGTTGTCATCTGATAGGTAATCTAATAAGTTTGTTCATGAAGCTTATAAAAAAAAAGTTATCTTATTTATTTTTACATACCATATATAACAAATCAACTAGCTTATCAGCTAATTAATTTATTAAAAACTTCTAAAAATACAATTAATTTATCAGCTACCAGCTAATAGGTGTTATCGCTAAACAATGCTTATGAAATTAAAAAAAAAAAATGAAGGAAAAAAAAAGAAAAGGAGAAAGAATAAGCGTTGTGACACGCGTCAATACATCCATCATCCTGTTCATCTTCTTTCCCAATGTTATCCACCAGTCAGTCTCCTGCTCTCCCAAATCTCTTCCGATATTTACATCTCTACAATAAAATCTCAATAATCAATCTACAATCTCTCCTTCCGATAATCAATTTCACCATAAAACCCTAACTACGGTACACCTCAACAATTTCCATCCATTTCAATGGGCGGCGGCGGAACAATGAGGTCAGCAGCGGCGAAGATTGTCGGTTTCACGGCGGCAACAAGCAGCCGTCGCGTATTCGCGGCTGATCACTTATCTGTCCCTTCCTCCGTACGAGCGGCACGCCCATCGGAAGAGGTGAAGCTCGTGACCTCGCCCACACGTGGCGGTGTGCAGAGGGCTGCGGTTTCGGAAATTGACGATTGGATATTTGCTGGTGGAGAGGAGGTGGAGGTGGCTGATCCGATTCCTAGGGTTGTTTTCGGTGCTGCTCCGTCTTTGCAGGAGGCTAAAGAGGCCACTTCTGAACTCGCTGATGCACTGGAAAAGTATAATTTCGATCTTAATTGTTCTAATATCTGTTATTAACCGTGTTCTCTGCACTGCTATATTGCTATGCTTGTTACGAACCTTTTCGTTTTCTCGATACTCTCTTTTTTGTTAGTTATTGAGCAACTCTAGGAAAAACCGATAAGTAGATTATTAAATTGGTGATGGTGTAGTTTCTCTGGATTTTAGGGAAAATTGGCATTTGTGAAGTTTTTCACTAGTTAGTACGTGATCTATTGCAGACGGTGTCTCGGTTTATTTAGCTACTTCTGTTTGGTTACATGTTTTGCTCACTACCGTATCTCAGCAAATTTGCAAGGACGTAGTGGATGGCTAGTTAATTTAATCGAAATACTATAATCATCCTTCATATTATCATTCATTGAAATGGTGGTGGTAGTAGTAGTATACTTGTTATCATTTTTTATTTTGGTGAAATTGGAACTGCACTTTTTATATGATATGTATGTAACAGATCAATGTAAGCAACGGGGACTGTACTTACCAGTGTGTGACTCTAATAATTTCCCTCAGATAAATTTCTCTTCCGAGTAATAATTTCCGAACAAATGAATATCCGAGTTTTGTAATCCAATCAGTAAACATTGTCATTAGCAAATTTGTAGGTGTTATTAAAAAAATACTAACCAAATCTTTGAAGCTCTGCAATAATTTAATGAGTATGAAAGGATGCTGTGAATGGTAACATGACACTACAGTATAGGAAATAGGGAGTATGTTGCTTAGGTATAAAAGTTACTTTCCTCTAGCTTCGAATGATGTTGGCACTTTTATTCATCGCTTTTTTGCTGCATGTTGATTTCTCTGAAATTTATGAATTCCTAGGGCGTATTTGTCGTCTCCCAATTCTGTTGGAGTTGAGGATTCATCAATAGCAGATAATAGCTCTTGGTCATCTCATTCGAGCTCACACAGTGTACAGAATAAAGCTTGTCTTATGGATGACATTGTTGTTAGACCTGCAGCACCTAGCCATGCGATTAAGGCCTTCAAGCTTTTAAATGAAAGCCCTGCAGCTCAGGTTTTTAACTTACCTTTCGCACAGTTATTTTGAGAAACATGTTAAAATTAACTGGAGTATGATAGAATGATCATGTGTTTACTGTTTCCTTGCATTTGATAGTAAACAACTTAACGACCTCACCATTGGTCTCTGACGTGATCAAAGTTTGCATATGCTTGTTATGTAGAGTCTTGATTCTTGTTGCAGTGTCTGACTGCATTTTTTTATGTGAATATAGTCGATATTCTGAACCTCATCACTGGTATCTGACATGGTCGAAGTCTGCATAAGCTTGTGATGTAGTATCTTGTTGCAGTGTTGACTGCATGTTTCTGCAAATATTGTGAATCTGTTCTGATTTTTATGCGCGCTCACATGGAATGGAGCTTAAGTAATTCGGGTTTGCGTTAATGTTATGGATCATGAGGAGTTGTTATGTCATGGATCCTCTTCGCTGTTTTGCTGCTTCTTGGCTGGAGCCCCCTTTTCTTTCTACTTTCTGCACATGAAATGTTTCTGTTTTTTTTTTTTTTTTGTTTGTTATCACTTAAGATCACTCCTAGAACTGATTATGCAACAAAAATCCTCCTAGATGTTCTTGTGTATGAATAGGCACCTCAGTTTCATCTCAAATAACATGCTTGGTTAACTACTTTAGTGCTGTACCAATGAATGCATGTTTTTTCCTGATATAATGGATTTGTTTCTTGTATTGCCCGACTCCAAGGTTTGGAATTCAACTTTGATTAAATTCTTGCTTGCTTGCTTCCTTGGAATCAAATGGTAATAGTTATTTAGGTCACAGTATGTGGTCAGTATCTAATTAAATTCATGTCAGACTGTTGTTGCTTCAATAGCGTGTGATCCAAATGTGTGGACTGCGGTTCTGAGAAATGAACAGCTTCAGGAATTTCTGCTCTCTCAAAAAACATGTAAGATTAACTATGCAGTTACATTTACAGACAAATAGAATGTGCTGTAGCATTTTGTTTTCTTATTCTTCCTGGACCTCTGCTTTGTGCAGTTGAATACGGAGGGGGTGTAGCAGAAGATTCTGATATTGATGAACTATCTCCAAAGAGTGTTGGTGGTTCACGTAGCAGCGAAAGCTCTGAGCCTGATGGTGGATTTATGGATTTCGTTCAGAAGATCAAGAGTACTGTGGTCGATATGATGAGTAGCTTGTCTGGTTTCTTCCAGAGTTTCTTTGGAGGCCAGGGGTTGGGCAAAGTGTTTGTAAATCCAGATGGGACTGCAAAGGTTAGTGCTGAAAATGTTATGGAAGCTTCTTTTATGGGACTGGCAGTTATGGCCATAATGGTGATACTGATGAAGAGAGTTTGAACCAGCCTTGTTCGTGGAGAAGAGATATATGTAAAAATTTGTCGAAATCAAACTAAACCTGCTATGTAATGGAGTTCCTTGTTCGTGTGTATGATGAATGACTCATTACCTACAGGCTACAAGCAAGAATCATATATTTACGCGACTTTGTTTCTAGGTGTTATAGTTGCTTTCAACAAAAAATCTGAGACTATTATTGGACATGGATGAGGGACCTATGAGCATATCTGAGTTTTATTTGCTACTAATGTTAAAAGTTGGGCAGAATTCTGAAAAGCGGTAATTCAGATGGGAAAATTTTATTTTTGGTACACTATAATGAGACAGTGTCACTTTTGATACGGTAGAAGGGCTTTGTCTAATTTCAGTACACTACAACAACCACCCTTGAAATTTATGTACTCCGATTAATTTTCCGACTAAATTGATGATGTGGCAGCCGGAGTTTCAATTTTCCCGTTAAAATACGTATGTTGACCGTATTTTCAGCGATTTTGACCAAAAAAAAAAGAAGAAAAATACACTGTGAGGACACGTGTCGCACTCTGGTTAATTTCGGGTAAAGTAAATTAAAGAAAATATAATCTAATTTTATAAATTTCAAAAAAATTATATAATTTTTTTAAAAATTATAAAAGTTATATTTATTACTTCCTCTGTCCCGGGAATAGTTTCCCATTTTACCATTTTGGGTGTCCCAAACAAAATTTCTCATTTCTTTTTTTGGTAACCACCCACCCAACTTTAATATTAAATATATTGAAAAGTAAACCCACTAACATTATTTTATCCAACTTCCAACTTTAAAAATCAATTTGATTGACCCACTAGTACTATTTTATCCAAAATTAATATATACTTTATTTTCTCCACCAAAAAAGTAAACGGAAAGCTATTCCCAGAACAGAGAAAGTAATATTTTTGAAATAAAAAAAACAACAATTTTTTAAAACAAACTTTAATTTTTTTTTTTTAAATCAAAAATATTACTAATAAACAAGTGTTTTGTTTTCTTTCCATACCCTTTTTTTTTAAATTAAAATTTTATAACTTTTTAATTTTTTTTTTAAAATAATCTTCCATGGAAGCCATGGAAGAAAGAAAAATTGGGAAAGAAGTGGAAAGATTTGAGTTGGTACCTCTATGATTTGAGTGGTTCAATTGATACTTCCATTGATGATTCATTGAGAATGAAGTGAATTGGAAAGAATGAAGTGAATTGGGGAAGAAGGAAGTACTTTTTTTATCTTTAAAAAATTGAAAAATTAATTTGTTATAATTTTATTTATTTTTTTAAAATTTTTTATTGTATTTAAAAATTTATTTTACATTTTAAAAATAAAATGTTCCAGATTGAACGAAATTGCGACATGTGTCCTCATAATTTTTTTTTTTTTGTCAAGATCGCTGAAATACGATCAATATACATAATTTAGCGGGAAAATCAGAACTCCGGCTGTCACGTCATCAATTTAGTCGGAAAATTAATCGGAGTATATAAATTTCGAGAATGGTTGTTGTAGTGTACTGAAATTGGACAAAGACGTTCTACTGTATCAAAAGTGGCACTGTCTCATTGTAGTGTATAAAAAAACATTTTCCCTAATTCAGATAGTTGAAGTTGGGTAGAATTGAAAAACTATACATTAAAATTTGAACTCGTTGCAAAATCGGAAGTTAAAGTTTACAATGTAAAAATAATTTTAAATGAACTTTGGACCTTTGAACTCTATTATACTCTAAGAGTATAAGTATACATGTATTTAGTTACATCATTCTATTACCAAACTAAATAGGTACACGTCGAACATCAGCGAAATACCTTAGCATTCCACCAAATCCACACACAGCATATATAGTTTCAGCAACACCTAGTTTTAAAAGCTCTATCTCATTCTACAGGTAAATGTTGTATCTTCAACCATGTCAACATACCAATCCAAACATCACAATCAAACATCAAATGATCCAAATTCTGCATTAATGTAGCTTCCGGCGTTCTACATGAATATAATTTATCATGACATGTATATTTAGGAAATACTATCACACATATATAAATTGGTTTTTCAACGTATAGCGTTATATAGTACATATAAAAACACTTAAATTTATTTTACCTGCGTATTTGACGCGACCTAATCAATCACCTTATCAATTGATTCATCCTTAACTAAATAAAGTGGAATGACTAACATAAGTAGCTCGTCTAGTTAAGCCCAATAATGATTATGTACGTGACACCTTATCAATTCATTCCGCCAAAGAAACACTTAAATACGATAATCAAACAAAAAATAAAATGCAAAAAATTGCTAAAAAGTGAAGACAAAGTCCAAAGGTGTAAAATCTGGAACGGTTTGTTAGATCCCGGTTTTACCCCGATGGACTCACCCTCTCACTGTAGCAGTGGGACCCACAATCGAATTTTCCATCTGGAACATGAAAAGGAGTATTTTGTACACGTATCTTTCAAGACTTTGGATCTCCGGCTGATATGCAATTGTTCCTCTATATAAATTGAAAATCAATTTACCCTATGCACCTCCAATAACCGCATTTTCTTCTTCTTCTTCTTCTTCTTCTTCTTCCTCCTTTCCAGAAACCTCCCTAAAACCCTTAAACCCCAGAAAAATGGCGATGAGGGCGGCGACCACCGGCATGGCGGCGGCGATGACTAGAAACATCGGATTGAATGTGAGAGCTAGTGCTCTGTATTCATCCTTTTCTAGCTTTCCTTTCACTCAACCCCAACCTAATGTCGAAAAGCCTCCTCCTGCTGAGCCCTCTACCAATCTCTTCGTCAGTGGTAATTAATTGCTTTTCATCTTCCTTTACACGTTAATTATCATATCATTTCTTTAATTTGGTTACTGCTTGTATCTGTTTAATTTAACTACCTCTGGATGTTATATGTTGATTGATTGGTTTGATTTTCGACGTTTAGTAATTTAGGCTTTGTTTAGCACAAGCTTATCTATCTCGATGAACTTATTTTCGTCGTTTGTTACGTGTAACTTATAAAAAAAAAAATAAGCTAGCTGATCAGCTACCCATCTACCAATGTAGCTTGGGTAGCATATCAACTACCGTCTAGCTTATCAGCTACCCAAAGCCTTAATCTTCTGGAATTTTCATTGTGAAGTCACTTATAGGTATAATTACACGACTAAGAAGCTTCACAACTCAATGTGCTATTATTAATTAAACTTAGCTAATTTTTAAAAGAAAAATGACAGCTTGTCGAGTTTGGCAGTTTGAATCGGGGCGACATACTAACAATGTTGTCAATCCTGGCGAGATCCCGCTATCCCGGTGCATTTTGGCACCTGGGCAGGATTGACATGCCCATCCCGTGCGGGATTGCGGTCGGGATACCCGATATCTTCCGGGATATTGAAGTTTGGGGATAAATTGGCCATTTACCCCAATTGCCAATTTACCCCAATTAAAACCTAATACATAGCAAATTTACAAAGTTCAAGCCCATTTTTCTATAGTTTATGGCCTTCTGCCCGTTAGTTGAGTTATTTCTAAGCTTTTCAGTTCATGTTATAATGTATTTTATGTCATATATTTAACTTCAATATCCCGATCATCCCAGTAGCGCGATCCCGCTATCCTAGATTTTTTGGTTGGGTGCGACGCGATCCGGGATTAATTAGGTTTAGATAAAACCATTTTTCGAGGAAGGGGAGATTGTAAAATTAATTCAAATGAACATGGAATTCTTTATTTTAAGTCCAAAACAGTAATTTCAAAGGTTTGATAAACTTATGAGTTATGAGGAGTGTGGTTCATTTTGCAGTGGTTTCAAAGGTTTCTGGTATCCTTATATAATCTGCCATGTTGATAGCAAGCTGGTTATTTGAGGATATATGAAGTCTCAATACACAATTGACCTCTGAGCATGAGATGAAGGGTCTTGGTGAAGCAAAGAGAGTTATTGGTGTAGATATTAAGAAAGCCAAGAAGTAAAAATCACTGGAAAAATGTTAAGGAGTTTTAAGATGCATCAATCTAAAGAAGTAATCATTTTCTTAATTGGTTAATAGTAGGATACCCACTTGGTTTCAGGTTCGATTCCCCCACGAGCTAGATTTGTTACTTTACAATTAATTGTTGATTCTCAAACTATTAATAGTTTTAACACTATAACCAACTAACCAAGTACACTATATCTCCACAAATCGAGAATGCACAAGGCTCTGAAGTTTTAAAGATGGTGTATCAATAACTAGACATAAGTTCAATACAGGTTTAACTTCCAGTCTTCCACAGAATTGACCTTCCTTCTTCCCCCAAACCATTCTTTAGTCATACTCCTGCCGTCCTGTTCGATGTTCATGTCTTCGTTCCCAAATCACCAAATCTTTTTCATCTCATATATCCAGTCTACATAATATCATAAACCGACTTAGTAAACATCCAGCAAAGATATGGGTCATGTAGAAAAGAAAATTGACGCTGTTATTTCCGCTCCTCAAAGACGACCGGCACCGATCTATACTCTGGGAAGGTTAGACGATGTCCATTTCTGTCAATTTTCTTCAATATTTACGATTCTCTATATTCAGAGAATCGGAATGTGGATCCAGCCATTCTGGAACGCTTGAAAATCACATCCGATACTTTTAGGACCCCCTTCCCTGATTCTCTATTTTCAGCGAATCGGAGCGCGCGCTCTGATTCACGATTTGTCTATATCCTAGGAGAATCAGGTAACCCTGGGATGAACATGCATAAAATTTCACATGCTAATGCTGTAGGAATTTTGATGTTAATATGGAAGGGAGTAGTCGTTGCCTACGCAGTGAGTTTGATGTGCAGGTTCATGTCATGAACTGGAAAATCTTACTGGGAAGCCCGGACATGGATTCTGAGATATATATATAAAGGGTTCAATCAATTATATTGCTTTTTATACCGAAGACATTATGAATCAGGAAATCCCCTCCCAGGATATATGGTTATTTGAATATTGTTTCCTTCAACTGAATGATAGGGTCAGAGATTAGATACCGGATTGTCTTCAATGATGTTTGTGTTAATATAACAGAATCAGAACTGAAGCATAAGGCAACTGAACTTCTTGCTGCGATAGCTGATGTAGATCTCCCATTCCAACTATCCTAGATGGCTTTAATCTGTATTTTACCTCAAGAATGTGTTCTTGGATCAGTCATCAGCCAAATCATGGATTGATAAAACTGGTAATTCCTAATATTGTACATCTGAACTATAGGTCCTTTGCAGCTTCACCACCTATATTTCACAGTTGCTTGAATGATCATGGACCTGCAATCATGATTGTAATCAGGATTTACTATTATATTGTATTACATCACCATAAACTGCATAATGTACTGGATGCATACTTGTCCATTTTTGTTTCAGTTTTCATATTTCTGGCTAGTTTAGTTTACCAGAAAGCCATGCATATATGATCTCATTAAACCTTGCAATATTTATGTTCAGGGCTTAGCAAACGAACTACATCAGAAGGTCTTCATGATGCTTTTGCTAAATTTGGTGAAGTAGTTCAAGGTATGTGTAATATCGATTTGTTTAAATTTGCTGTTGGTTTGTGTTTGGCAGCTCCGATTAATTTAGCTGTTTGCTCTCTTTGTAGCTAGAGTAATCACTGACCGCGTAAGCGGCTTCTCAAAGGGCTTTGGTTTTGTAAGATATGCAACTATAGAAGATGCTGGAGCTGGCATAAAGGGCATGGACGGTCAGGTAAATTCTAATATTGAAAACATGCAGATATGTTCAACGATAAAAAAAATAGTTTTCTACTCGTCTCAAAGTCGATGCAAGTCCATGGGGTTCTGAGCATAATTGGATGTTTTTTGACACAATATGAATACAGTATATACTTTGGTTTTTGTAAAAACCAAGGATCATACTTTCAAGGTTGAATTATACTCATCACCCCTAAGATTTTTGCCCAATTACACTGGACCCTGAAGTATGAACAAATTACGTGAAGATTTCAATTTTAATTTTCTTTAATCATCAATTTAAAATACAAATAAATACTAAATAAAGATATAAAGTTAAAAATGAAGATAAAGGTGTCTCGTGCAGTGACCAGTTCTGTTACTACGGTCACTGGATCATAGCTCCAATCCAGTAGTGTACTCGGACCTATTACACAACTAAGATTACCAGAGTAGACACACACATAACATATATTTAAATTTGGAAATGGAGAATACAATCTTCCGATGAAATGAAATGTAAAAAGGAAAGCGTGTTTTTGGGTTTACATTAATTTTGGAGAGTTAGTCAAAGCTGCAGGAGGTTAAATTTTAATTCAAAAGTAATGTGTTAGGTCTTGAATGTAATTGTTCATAGTTCATACGGCAGGGGCCTAGTTGAGAAGTGCTGATCTAGTGGGTGGTTGATCCCTACGTTTCAATGACTAATAACTCTCTCATGTCTTTATGGCCTCAGAATTATCTTTCCAACTCTTACGGGCTCTTTAATACCAGAGTTTATTTCGAGCATTGATGCTGTAGACTAGTATGTCAATGTTTGAATTTTGTAGAGTTTTATAATTCCCCATCACCAGTTTATTTGTGAGGCCTTAATTTACGTGGAGAATTGGTTTTCAATGTCAATGACTATTGACGGGACATTTATATACTGAACAATGCATGTGAGCGTGACTGCTTTAGCCTATAGAATCGTAGAGCGTTCTAATTTTGAAGTAAAAGTTAAAAGAACCTCCGACTTTCGTATACAAGTCTGCATGAATCATGTGATTTTTTCAGTCAAGTAGGTTTTGTTGTGATTTTAGACATCCCTGTTTCATATCTGCGTTAACTTCCTAAGATTCATCATGTAGTTTTTGGACGGTTGGGTTATCTTTGCGGAGTATGCACGGCCAAGACCTCCGCCGCCTGATTACAGGAACGATATGCCTTATCAAGGGCAGCAGTGATCCACTTTCCTCGGTCTCCAGTTATAGAATGCCATTGATTTCTTCCCAAATGTGGTTTTATCGAGGAATTGTTGTTTTGATTCAGAGAGAACTCATAGGTGACACTATTATTAATTGCTACTACTGGTTCTATGTAATTAATATTTATGGATGCTTGCTTTGCTGCTTGATCAGTTGTATTATGCTAATAAAACTTTTCACAAAACTTAATTTCGCATGCTGTATGCATGCAAATGAAACTACCGCAGTGTCAAGTATTTAGCACTTGGCTGGTTTATAGGTAATTTGCAGAGCACTTCTATGGTAACCAATCATCTCTTACACGAACAAACTTTCCATTTTATTTTCGTTTACTTATTTATACCCTAATGATAAATTAATCTTAAATCAAATTAGATAAATAATTTTGGAAATTATATTATGAAAGTACAATGCTTAAACTTTTGTAGTAATACCTATTTTTTAAAATAAAATTAATGCAGTTTGGGAGTAGGAATCTATTGAGTAGCCGGTTGGATATGCTGTTTTGGTATTTGGACGTATGTGTCCTGTCAACCACGATCCAAAGTGTCAGTAGTAGTATGTTATTTTGTGTGAATTTGATGATTGGGTCGCCTGCACAAACATTACCTACAATTGATCGTTTGCGTATCTGTGCAGGATAGGCGGCAAATGGATCGCCTGGACAAACATAAAATAGAATGGGAAAATTTTGTAATATAAAATTTCGCTCAAAAAAGTTTTCTGACTTTGTTTTGAAATGATGACTGAAAGATCAACAGAAGAATGTAAAGTTTCGTGCAACGTTTCACTCAAAGTTTCCTGTACGAAAACTGCAACTTAACAGAATATTGAAATACGTTTTTCAGAAACCTTAAAGTGCAGTAAAGATGCAGTAAAGAATGCAATGCAGGAAGCTTTAAAAAGACACACGAGATTTATAGTGGTTCGGTCACAACAGACCTATGTCCACTCCCCAAACGTTTACCTTTGGGTATTTTCACTAAGACGTTGATAGACACTTACAAAACACACAGCCGCTCAAAGACACCTCGTCTTTCCCTCCTGCTTACGTCTAAGCTAACCCCACCTAGACCAAGTGACTCGTGCAGAGGAGCAATCCCAACTCCCTTCCCACACGCTAACAACTCTTAGCAGTCTTGAATTACAAATTGAAGAATTGATTGAAACACCTCACTAAGACGCCTCAGACAAACTGATATGATCAACTAAGGGAGGGCTGAGTATAAAGATGAAGGTGACTGCTTTAGAACACTTGCTCAATACTTCGTATTTCTTGCTTTCTTTTTTATTCATACTTGTGTCAGGTCAAGAAGTCAGATCTCTTGGCGATTTATAAGCTTCCAGTACCGATACCGCTGAGAATAACATTACTTTCTTCAGACTTTTTCCAGATTCTACTTTTTAGGAGATTCTTTGAATTAAAACTCTTCCAAATCTTTCTCCGGCTTCCAGATCATATTCCTATATTTTCTCTCAGCTTCCAACGTTAATAAGGAAAATTTCCTTAACCAAATCTTCTTCAAAAATCTGCAATAACATCAAAACAACCAAAACTCCAACATGTCTTCACAATAAAATAATTTAATTTGTTTTGTTATCATCACATCAATTCTTTGGGTCAACAAATTTCATTGAGGATTCCTTTGGGCAAAGTTGGGATATTGATGATGTCTTGAAAACATCTTGAATGTATATATTTTGCGAATTATTCGGGGTTGCAGAGACATGATGGATACCTGTACAAAGTTATTTAGGCTATGTTCTCTTTGTCTGCACTGAACAAAATTGAAATGATTTGATTAAACTGGACCAAGTGTAGTATAAAAATTAATTAAGCAAATCTGAATTGTATGAATCTAAACCGAACTAAATTGAACTGAACTAAAATTAACGAGTTTTCAGACGAAGAGAACAGAGCCTCACACATTACTCCCTCCATCCCGACATTCTAGTCCCGTTTCATTTCGACGTTTTTTTTAAGAAAGTCAATTGTTTATAGTCTGATGTTGGATATCTTAAAAAAGAAAAAAAATAGTCTGTTGTTGTTGGAGAGAGAAATGATAAATAATGGAGAAAGTATGAGAGACAGAGATATAAATGATAAATAATGGAAAGAGTATGCGAGATAGTGAGGTTTAATTTTTTACTAATTTTGAAATGATAATTAGATTAACGGAACACCCATAAAAGAAGGACTATGAGACCAGATTAGCAGGACGAAGGGAGAATATTGTTACACGGTGAAGTATGCCAATCATGTTGCCGTGCAATGAAGTCGCCTAAAGGTTCAACAAGTGGTGAATCTAAGAAAATATTCGATGGAACATATGAATTTGAAGAATTAATTAAAATCCATTTTTCAAGTGAGTCATTAATTTACAACTTACTCATAAATTCGGTATATGAAACAATCTCCATTGAGTCTAAACTCGGAACTTTACTTGAAGTTTACATATACAATAACCCTAACAGTAATAAAGAATTCTTTCTTGTAAACGACCCGTTTCATTATTCATGGTGGGTTGATAACCAAGATCGCAAGGCTATCCGACAAGTAGGGCTGCGCAATGGACAGATACGGATCGATCCGCATCCGGTCAAACGGATGAAGAAAAGGTCCATCCGTTATCCGATCCGTTCAGAACGGATCGGATACGGATAAATCCGTCGGATAACGGATAAATCCGGCGGATATCCGTATCCGGAAATATTTAAAAAAAAAAAAAAAAAGACATAGGTTCGAAACTTCGAATAATCGAATTACATATCAAAAGTTCAAAAACAAACTACGCGATTCAAATATCCATATTCCATACTCCATAGTCCATAGTACCATAAATCCATAATACATTACACAATACACATGATTCAAATGTCCAAATTAAATGCATACGAAAAGTAAATAAAACAGCTTCAAGCCTTCAAGTCTCTTGTAATCTTGTTCAACTTCATCAAGTCCACGAAAGTCTGCAAAGTAAAAATAGATGCTTTAAGAAAAAATTTACAACATAATCTGCACAGCACAACATAATAGGAGGCAACAGAGAGAAGGCAAAAAGAAGATAACAGAAAATTCAGAAGTTCAGAAATGCAATAGAACAGGGGCAGAACAGCAGAAGGAAGAAAAAAAGAAGAAAGAAGAAGAAATGAGTAGAAATACAACAAGGAGCAGTAAACTCACCTCAATGAGACAAGTAGAAATTCAATCAACCATTTACCGAATCTTCATCAGTAAGCTTCATCTGAGACAACTCTGAACAAATAAAAACAACAAACAAGAAATACATTAAACATATAACAATATAAATTATAAATGGTCAAATTCAATAAGTTTAAAACATACAAAAGTAGTAAGTTACCATTATCGATCTCTTGAATGATTTCAAACTCCTCCTCATCCGTCAAGATACGTCCACTGCGAATCCAATCTTGTGTGCATATCAAAGCCTCTGCAGTTGAAGGGGCCATTGAAGCTCTAAAGTCATCAATCACACGACCACTAGTGGAAAATGCTGACTCAGATGCAACAGTAGATACAGGGATAGCATACACATCCCGAGCCAATCTTGCTAAAACAGGATAATCCCTTTTATGATCCTTCCACCACTCAAGAATTTGAAACTCACAAAAATCATCTTCATCTTGTGTATGTAAATCAGCAGCTAGGTATTTCTCAAGCTCTGTCTGTGATGCAGTATTACCCATAGTTGCTTGCAAATTGTCATAGAATGATCTATTCGGCTTCACCAATTTAGAAGGTTTCTTACCCAACCCACCAAAGCCGGAAGAAGATGAACTCCCAGAATTCCTAGTCACGATTTTGGAATGGGAGTAGTTTTCTTGTAGTGTTCAAACAACTCTTTCAAACAATCCAATGCCAAATGAGCCAAAGGGTTTCCCAACACCTCGCCAAACATATGAATCAAACCTGCCTTCACCAAGCGAAATTTATATCGTGGATCAAGGATACTAGCAACATAAAATATCAAGTTAGCCTTCTCATTTTTCACTCCCCAATACTTGTCGAACTTGTCTTTCATTTTCTTAGCAAGATTCTGCAAATACTTAAGATCACTTCCTAGCCAATCCTTCAAAAGGGTATAAATAGTTCCAATTTCATCCATAAAAATATTAGAGGTGACATAAGAAGTACCGGATACACGAATGATAATATCATGAAATGGTTCTAGAACTTTCTCCATAAAAGCTCCAACAACCCAATCAAACTCTTCCGGAAAAGCATCTTCACCGGTAAGTGGAAAATCCCCATGCATTGAAGCATCTTCATCCCTGTATCTCTCAAAAACATTCTTGTACAGATTAGCCCTATGCAACATCAAATAAGTAGAGTTCCATCTTGTTGAAACATCACCCGCTAGAGACTTTTTTGTTTCGACACCTTCTTTGCAAAGAAACTCATTGAACTTAATCAATCTAGCAGGAGAACCTCTTACATACTTGACTAAGTGGCGTATCGGCTCAATTGACTCATTATATTCTTTCAAGCCACTTCTCACAATCAGATTTATTATATGAGCAACACATCTAACATGAAGATATTTCCCACTAGCCACAGCAGTCCCCTTATTCACAAATTTCTTTTTCAAGTAAGCAACCGTTTTGTCATTTGCAATTGCATTATCAACGGTTAATGCGAAAACATTATCAACCCCCCAATCATTCAAAAGTTCCTCTATCAACAGACCAACTTCCTCCCCCTTATGACTAGGACATGCCATGAAGTTTATTATTCTCTTTTGAAGCTTCCAATCATCATCAATAAAGTGAGCAGTCAAGCACATGTAAGAAAGGTTCTGATTTGATGTCCATAAATCAGTGGTGATCGAAATTCTCTGTTTGGATTTTCTGAAAAAGGTTTTCAAAGCTTCTTTTTCAATCTTGTACAATGCTAGACAATCTCTTCCAACCTTACTTCTAGATGGCAAGCAGAATAAAGGACAAGCAACAGAGACGAAATACTTAAACCCTTCATTTTCAACAAATCGAAAAGGCAACTCATCTATAACAATCATCCTGATTAAGGCATCCAATACAAGTTTCTGATCAAATTTAGCCAAACCAAACATCTCTCTTTTTTCAATTCCCCCCTCATTATCCTCTGTTGCTCGACAAAAATCCTCAATCTGATGAGAGTTCTTACGATTATTAGGATTACGTTTGCACTTATTCATATGAGCTATCAAGTTTGTAGTACCCATACTGGAAGGACCATACACATAATTTGCAGGACAATAATTACATCTACTTCTCTGCTTACCATCTTCTTCATAAACATGAAAGTGATCCCAAACTACTGACCTCTTTCTCTTCTTTGGGGAACCACCAGCTGCTGCTGGATTCTCCGACGTAGTATTGCTTCCATCGTTATTAGCAACACTCTCCGAAGGTGTGGGTGTCGACATTGGTCTGCAAATTCCAAACACAAAGATAAAATCGAATTAGAGACAAATCAAATACGATAAGGACAACGACAAGGATGAATTACTTGCCAAACTCGCAAAATTGAACTTCAATTTCTTGCAGAATATGTACCGGAAAGAGCTTTCTCAAATCACCTGTGAGTTGGAGGGAGTGCGGAGGGAGGAGGTGGAGAAAGGCGGTGGACCGATGTCACCGATCTGACTAAATTCAGTCCGGGCAAAATGTACTGAACCCTTCAATTCGAAAACAGAGCAGAGAAGAGAAGACGGCGAAGGCGGTGGTCGAACGGAGGTGGAGCAAGGCGGTGGTCGGACGGAGGTGGAGGGAGGAAGGAGCGCAGCCTACGCAGAGAAGAGAAGACGGCGAAGGCGATCTGCGACTGCACAGACTGTCTGTGTGTGAAACGCTATTTGGGATTTGGGCATTTGGCTATTTGATATTTTGATTTATTATGTAATTATAATTATTTAATATTAAAAAAATAAACGGATATCCGCGGATATCCGGCGGATTTATCCGTTTAATCCGTTTTTCACGGATAGAAAAAAATCGTATCCGTTATCCGGATCGGATCGATCCGATCCGTAAAAGCGGATAAACGGATCCAGATCATATGAGCAGCCCTACCGACAAGGGTGAGACTTGGAGTCCTGCTTGGAGAAAAAGGTCACATTTCATTCAACACCGCTACTAAATTTTCTAGTTACATTCAGGCCTTCAATATGAAGAAAAACTATGCATGGGTAAAAAAAACTACTATCTTTTTACTTGTTATTTTTGGTAAAGTGTAGAAACCACATAATTAAAGTTGCATGAATAATGATTATAGTATGAAGTACTCCTAGATACAAAATAAATACATAGAATTTGTGTTGTTTTAACTTTTTCCGATAAGGCAAATTCAACTTTATGATAATAGAATAAAGTCGAATTTAGTAGGGTACCTACAATAATTCACCCTTCATTCCAAATTATATTACATCATTCTGAAAACTGCATTTTTTTTTTTTTTTAGCAAAGAAAGAGTGTATTTCTATTACCTACAATAATTCACCCTTCATTCCAAATTATAAGCCACTACTTCTCCATTACTCCCACGGACGACTATGCCCAGATGCGCTGCAGCCGGATTTCGTCTGATTGATGCATCGAAATTAACCTTGAAGGTGCCGGTACTTGGGACAGTCCACCTGACAGTGGGTTCTGGTGGTCTTGTATTGCGATTACTCCAACAACTCCAGCACGAATACACGAACAAATTAAACTCGCTTGTGCTGAGGTTAAGGCGCAACTCTTCGACCCATTCAGCGAACGAAATTCCTGTTGGTACAGAAGGATAAATAGATAAACCTGTTAAAGCCCAAAAACACCGACTATAATGACATTCGGCAAAAATGTGAATCAAAGACTCCGAATCACATCGACACATAGGACATGTAGTATCCATAACAATTTGCCTACGATTCAAATTTTCAAGTGTAGGCAGAGAATTCTTAAGAGCACGCCATAAGAAGTTACGGATTTTATTCGGTGCCTCAATCTTCCACACCCAATTCCAAGTGGTTGTTACAGAAGCGCTACTACTGCCATGATTATTAGCCCAATCACGTTTCTGTAATTCTCGGAAAAAGTGGTAAGCTGTTCGAACAGAGTAAACTCCAAATTTGCTATAATGCCAAATTCTCTGATCCTGCAACACAAAACTGGAAAGAGGAATTTGGAGAATTAACTGCGCATCATCTTCCCAAAAAACATTCCTAACAAGATCTTCATTCCAACAGCTTCCAGGTCCTTGTCTAAGGGAAGAAACAGAATTATCAGTTAGCAAGTGCAAGTTTGGAGTAATGGGCTTGAGTTGGTGGTCTCGGGGAATCCAATTGTCCTTCCACATGTCTATATCATCTCCACATCCTATACGCCATCAATCCCCTGTCTTACTAGGTTAATGGTTCAAAAAATATTCTTCCCCAAGTATAAGACGAGTTCGATTTGGGTTGAGCTTCAAGAATGTCAACGTTGGGAAAGTACTTGGCTTTAAGGATCCGACTAATTAGGGAATCAGGAAATTCTATCACTCTCCACACTTGCTTCCCCAACATAGTTAGATTGAAATTACGTCGGAACCCCATACCGCCATCCCTTTTATCGCAAAGATTATTCCAATTAATCCAATGGATTTTGTTTTCCTTACCATTACCCCACCAAACTTAGACATAATAGATTCGATTTCACGTAGGAGGTAATCCGGTAATTTAAATAAACCCATAACATAAGTCGGAATAGCTTGGATAACTGATTTAATGAGAACTTCTTTCCCTGCTTTGGACAAGAATTTATTCCCAAACCCCTGAACTTTATTCCACACTCTCTCCCTCAAACGCATAAAAACTTCCTTCTTAGAGCGCCCCATCGTCGTAGGCAAGCCAAGGTACTTCTCATGCTTATCCACTACCCTTACCGGCAAACAGGCCCTCACCTCCTCCACTCTATCCCTCCCTGTATTTCTACTAAAAACCACAGTGGATTTCTCCAAATTAATTTCTTGTCCAGAAGCTAGACTATATCTGTGCAAAATATGACCAATCTCCAAAGCAGAATCAGCAGTAGCATGACAGAAAAGGAGTGTATCATCAGTAGAAAGCAAATGAGAGATCACTGGTGCGCTAGGAGAGATAGCAACTCCGCGCAACACCTCCCTCTCCCCAGCATCACAAATAAGAGAACTAAACGCCTCAGTACAAAAACGAAACAAATAAGGCGAGAGAGGATCTCCTTGCCGGATCCCCCTCTCCGGCTGGAAAGGGTCTAACGGTGAACCATTTAGAAGGACTGAATAGGAGACCGTAAGCACACTCAACATGATAAGCTCAACAAAATGCCTCTCAAAACCTAACTGTTCTTACACTCTCTCAAGGAAAGTCCACTCGACCCGATCATAAGCTTTACTCATATCTAATTTCAAAGTCACAAAACAATCCTTGCCCTTGGTTTTTTGTTTTAGAAATGATTAATTTCATATGCAACCAGAACATTGTCAGTAATAAGGCGATTAGGCACAAAAGCATGGGCTTCAGAGATGATAGTGTTCATAAGTGGCTTAAGTCTACTAGTAATTGCCTTAGAAGCAATCTTCAACATGACATTACTCAGACTAATGGGTCGAAGATGGGTAATTACCTTCGGTGTTTTACACTTTGGGATAAGCACAATGTGGGTGAAATTAAGCTATCCAGCACATGATCATTAAGGAAAGGCAAGGCACAATCAACTACATTTCTACCAACTAACGACCAAAAACGCTGATAAAAAAGAGCAGGCATACCATCAGGTCCAGGGGATTTTAGGGGGTACATATAAAAAAAAGCTTGTTTTACCTCATCTGGAGTGAAAGCACGACGGGGATCTTGGTTGATAGAGTCGTCTACTCTCGCTCTCATAGTCCGGATCACATCCTCAATATCACATACTGCTGGATTAGTAGACTTAAAAATGGTGTCAAAATAATCAGTAACCAACTGCCCCATTTCCTCGCTGTCAGAAACCCATATGCCAGAGTCATTCCGCAACCCACTGATTTCATTAATTCGAGATCTAGTAGACGCCTGAGCATTGAAAAACTTAGTATTAGATCACCCTCTACTAACCATTGTGTTTTGGCATGTTGCTTTCTCATTAATTCCTCACGATCAAGCTCCTCCTCAAGCAACTTTTTAGTCTCCTGTTTCAGTTGTCTGTTCGAAACAGTAGCTGCTGGTTTGCCCCTTAAATTTTCCAAAATCTGCTTGTATTTCCTGACCCCTTTTACTTTTCCAAAGTTTTTACGATCCCAATTCAAAAGACCAAAGCGGCAGTTCTCAATATTTGCTAGGAAATTTGCATCATCTGTCTAGGAGTCGCGAATTACCTGATGTAAATCTGAGGAACGTAGCCACATTGATTCGAAGCGGAATCGTCTCCTGTTATTCTTATATCGCCGAGCACTGACTGGATTTAGCCGGAGGTGAAGTGGCATATGGTCAGAGTTGTCTGTGTGCAGGTGATACACTTTGGCAGATGGGAAAATCGAAAACCAACCTTGAGAAGCTGTTGCCCGATCCAGTCTCGATTCGATGAAAGTATCCTCCTCGTGATTATTTTCCCAAGTAAATTCATAATTATAGCCTTCAAAAGCGATTTCCATTAACCCACAGTGAGTTAAGGTGTTACGAAAGTCTCGCATTCTGTATTCAGGAATAGTAGCGCCCCCTCTTTTGTCTAACTGTTATAATATCTCGTTGAAATCTCCCAGACAAAGCCAGTCTCTATGTGACTGTTGGGCCAGGCTGCGTAACAAGGCCTAAGTCGCCTTTCTTTTCCTGTGATCGGGCTCTCTATAAAAGCACGTGAACCTCCAAATGTCGTTGCTACCAGAAAGCTACACACTAGCATCAATATGGAACTTAGAAAAGCTTTGAATCGTAACACTTGTTTCCTTGTCCCAAAGAAGAGCTAAACCTCCCGAATTCCCTTCCGAAGCTACCGCCAAACCAAATAAATTAAATCTCTGTTTTATCCTATTTATCCCACCGTCCCCCATACGGGTTTCCATAAGAAAAATAAGATTCGGAGAGTGAGAATAGATAAACTCACCAAGAGCACGAATTGTCCAAGGGTTCCCCAGTACCTGACTGTTGAGGGGTAAAACCTCGAACACTAACTAAACTATTACAAGTAACCTAATCTAAGATCCGCCTCCTACTTGAAGTCCGAAGCAAGACCGGTCCGAGCTAGAGTACCTGAAAGGACTAAGTGGGGGGGTTAGAATATGGGTTACGGATTACTATGTCAATCCGGTAAGAGACTTTACTCAAGAGAGAGTTGGAAGCTCTCAATGTAATAGTTTTGAGGAAGGTTATGAAATCAAGCAGACTTAGGGATTGTTGCTTACCTCAAGGTCTTGGACCTTGTGCTATATTTATAGTTATCGTATCTTATGAGATTGCTCACAAGATGATGCCAAGTGTATGCTTCAGATTTGGACACCAATGCTACCTTTGGCCCATCGCCCATTAGTGAACAGTAATCCAATACTAATCAGTGGGCCTGGGAGGGTAGTTTGGACCTTTCCCTCTGAGAGTACTGTTCCGCATGTTGGGTCCGTGTAAGTTCCTCGGACAGATCTGTTATGTTTGGTTGATCTGGCCTTAGGCAACTCAAGGTGTCCGGACCTAGATTTCCACGGAAGTATCTCATTGGTTCTGTTATATACGTTTGGTCTTACTGTGATGATGGCGTCCGAGATTCTCTCATCCGGTCCGTTTAGCATCTTAGGAGTGACAGTTTGTGGTACTTGGAAGGACCATGTGACCTTTTGTCAGGTTCGGAAGTCATCCATCTAGCTTGGTCGGACCTAGCTGAAATGGCGTGCTGACTTGTAAATACTAGTTGACCTGAGATGGTTTCCTTTATGTCGGACCATTCGAAGGTCGGACTAGCAATGAATGGGCAATCTCAGCCTTGATGCGCTTTAGGACACGCTCTGTGGCGCCCTTAACGGATTGGACACATGTCCGTATCAACATATGTCCCCTAGTTTCCAAGTATCTTAGTAGAAGATAGTTGGTAACTATGAAGAGAACAAATGTGTTTGTGGAGCGTGTCCGAATCGTTAATCTGAAAAAGGAAAAAATCCTTTTTGTTGGGATCCGTCGTCCGTGTTCTTAGGAATTCAATATATATCTCCCCCCCCCCCCCCCCTTCCTTCTACAGCTATGTAATAGCTGTAGATGGAAAAGGTATTTGTATCCGAGATATATAGATCCGAGTACGTTTAGGATCTGAGGAAGTCCTCTGTGGAAGAGTGTATCGGAAGTTATCCGTTGGACCGAATATGTGAAATGGTCCTCTTGGGCCGCTGATCCGTAAATCAAAGAGGCCCAATGAGTTGCCTGTCCGACCCACAGGGAAAGATCCCGGTTAAAGCGATGCGACCGTTGGATTGGAAAGATATCAACGGTTGGGATTTTAAACCCAATTGATGTGACGCTTCTGACCAGCATTAAATGCGATGCACTGTTAGCTAGCCACTTGTGAACCGGCACAACCGTTGGATTGAAAAGATCAACGGCTGGGGTTCGAATCCAAGTGATGTGACTCTCGGCTTTCCCCAAATTGCCCCTATAAATAGTCAGCCCATCAGTCACTTTCACACTTTAGCCACATCGAAACTCAGAGCGAGTCTCAAGCAATCCGAGCAATCAAAGATAAATCCGAGCAACTGAAACTCGCAAAATCTTGGAATTTTCACCTCAGATTCGTACCCTCGGAGAGCTAGCAAGGCTTCGTCGTCCGTTCAAGCTTATCAAGTCAACTTTGTCAAGTAAGTACGCCTCAATTCCTCCTGGGGTTTCGCATTCTCGCGATATGCTTGCTGCATGTTTGTATGTTTTTGCCTTGCTTGAACATCCAATTGTTGATTCTTTGGTTGCAAATGATGCTAGTGGTAGGTTTCAGTAGTAGCCTTAATTGGAACACTCCTCCATTGTGCTATAGTGTACTAATCTCCTTCATTGGTAACTTGTTGATTCGTCTCGTATGTCATGTCCAATGTAACCAAAACTTGATTATACATGCTTATTTGGTGATGTGTAGTCTTTTTTAGAAGAACTCTCACTCTTGTGAGGACCCAAGGTCCAGTCAGAGGATAACAGCTCTCAATAGGGAGAACTTTTTTAGAAGAATTTTTAGAGAGAAATTTTCATAGATGGGATTGAAAGCTGCAATTTGTTAATAACTTCATGAGTATTTTTAAGTTATGGTAGAAATTCAATGATCAGTTATCTTACACGAGTCAAGCTTTATCGAGGGTTTGACTCGACTCGGCTCAGATATTGGAGTTATGCTTGATGATCGTTTTGTTAGAGCCGTGTAGAACTCAACTCGTTCACACTCGATTAATCAGGTTACTAGCTGGCAAACTCGTTTGATTTGAAATTAGAATGTAGGGATTCCTAAAGTGAGTGCAACAACAAAACAAAACAAAGAAAACGACCAGTGATATTTTCTCTCCAAATCCATGATATGATCTTTAATTATTGATAGTAGTAGAGTATAGTTTTAAGCATGACAACAAACACGAAAACAAAGCAACAAAAGCAGCAGCAGCAGCAGATCAAATCTACTCGTCAATCAATTCTTAACCTCAGCCTTAGTCTCTTCAGCCTCCGATTTTCCCCAAATCATATCCGAAAGCGTAGGCAGCTTCACCTCACCAGCATACGACAAGGGAATCGTAAAATTCCCAATGACAGGCAAATCAATGATCAAACCTAGATCCAAAATGTAATCCAGATCCCAATCGCTACCAATATCCTTCATCAAACTCACCACCGCACCGTGCGGAATCTTCACGGTAACCTCGAGCGCCGTCTTGTCGTTGGCCTTGATGGATCCTGGATCGGGAATGGTGCCGCAAGCGATCTCTTTGGCGGCGCTTTTGACGGAGTATTTGATGTCGCAGATGGGGATGGAGACGGAGTAAGGGTTGGAGATGGTGAGTTTGGCGAGGAGAGTGATGCCGCTGAATCCGAAGCCTTTCATGTCGACGTCGTCCACGGTGGCTTCTGGTGTGGGCATGTTGCTCACCTTTTCGGATACATAGTTCTTTGCCTGCTCTAGCAGATTCATTTTTCAATTGGTTTTGATTGTTGTGGATGAGTTTGTGATGTAATCGATATCTAATCCAGTGAGGAGGAAGATGGTAGTGTAGTGTGTGTGTATATATATATATAAGAGGGGAGTGGATGGAGGTACGCGTGTAGCGCCATTGATGGATTGGATTGGATTGGAAGGTGTGTGTATACTCCGCGTTTTCGGATCCTTGCTTGCTTTCTTAATTTCAACTTTCTTCTTTTCTTTATCATATCATATTACCATTTTCTTAATTTCAACTTTCTTCTTCTTTTCTTTCTCATAATCCATTGCCATTTATTACTACCACTTTTCTTAAATGTTTCCAATTTATTTTGGAAGTAAAAATGAAAAATACAAGGAAAATAGAAGGAAGTATAATTTCTTTGAAAACATTCAAGTCATTAAATTCACAACATTTTACTACTTTTTTCTTCTTCTTTAGTTCTTTATTTTAATAGATTTTCTAGATAAAAGGCTAGAGAAAATTAAGTATCTATTTTACTCTCAAGGTTACTTTGAGTCTTTGACCATGTATATGAAAGTATTAGACAATTTTCTAATAGTGGAAATCTAACAATTTTAGGAAAGGATATATTTCGTTTCAAAATAATAATAATAATAATAATAATAATAATAATAATAATTTTAGGACGGCACTAGTGACTCTAACATTCCAACGTCTCTTTGGCTAAAGACCAATTCTTTGTGCCTACACGTTTACTCGTGGACTAGTTAATATAATCCAACAAATCAACAGTTGTAAAATGCATAGTATTTTCTCATTCGTATGTTCACTGAAAATTTAACAGTGTGTTATACACCATGATATATACAAATGAGTCCCCTCTCACTAATCCGCGACTTAGGAAGACTTGAAGACGATCCGTCGCGCTCTCATCTCCGAAAGTCGAGGCGTCGCCATTCAGTCATGAGAGCCGACCTCCCATACTTGATGAGAATCCTGAATATCTCTCGAAAGGCTGACAAAGCTATCTTGTCGGACCGACCCTATCCAAACAGGTTCGACCACGTGCTTCCTCATCATGGAAGAACTACTCACTAGGGGACAGAAACATAGAAGCCGTCGACCTCACTGGGAGCCGACCTCCTAAAGGTCCCATGCCACCGCGTAATCTAAACGCGCCACCTTATAGATTGGTCGGATCAATCACCTTGTGACACGTGTTGTTGTCGTAATGGTGTGGAATGTCGCTATGGAGGACCTCACCACCGAGAAGGCACCACGTGGCACTCCACATTTATTACTTCTAGGCCTTTATCTGGGTCAACGCGATTTGAGCCTAACAGACCAAAGCCCAACCACTCCTCGGTCAGAAATGCTAGAATTCGTGAATCATGAAGAAAGGCCGACTAACAAAGCAAGAAGACTTCAACCTTAGAGTTCCTCAACTATCTTCTACTAAGATACTTGTAAACTGGAGGGGGGGGGCTTATGATATATACAAATGAGTCCCCTCTCACTAATCCGCGACTTAGGAAGACTTGAAGACGATCCGTCGCGCTCTCATCTACGAAAGCCGAGGCGTCGCCATTCAGTCATGAGAGTCGACCTCCCATACTTGATGAGAATCCTGAATATCTCTCCAAAGGCTGACAAAGCTATCTTGTCGGACCGACCCTACCCAAACAGGTCCGACCACGTGCTTCCTCATCATGGAAGAACTACTCAATAGGGGACAGAAACATAGAAGCCGCCGACCTCACTAGGAGCCAACCTCCTAAAGGTCCCAGGCCACCACGTAATCTAAACATTCCACACCATTACGACAACAACACGTGTCACAAGGTGATTGATCCGACCAACCTCTGGGCAAGTCAGAGGTCTGTCCCCCGGAGCATCGCCTATAAATACAAGGGCATTTTACTCCACTTGAGGTAAGTCAACTACCACAAATATACTACTCTCTAACCTACTTGGCTTCACTTTGTCCGACTAGGTGTATTGAATCATACGACCGGTTTGTCTTAGGAAGACCGACTAAAAAGGGTCCAACACCTTATCTCGTCTTGCAGGTTGAAGTTCTATTCCGAGGCTCTAAGTGCGATCTCTTGGCCTAACCTAAGCTTTGGAGTAATCATACTTAAGTTAAAGGATTTAACCGTTTTTATACCACATCACACCAAAAGTTTACTTCAGAGCAATCAAGCTTATTTTATATTCCTAAGATAATCATTATCAATCTCATTAGAGAGTACATCTTTTATACTCCACTCTCTTATGTTTTCTCATATTTCCCACATTTTTTCCCCTAATATAGTTTTATTAGATAACATTTTTATAGAAGAATTAAAATGAATCAACAAATATTAGAGTTTTTTTTATTAAGAACATCGATGACTCTACATTATACCTGTACATAAAAAATTGCAAATGCTCACTCATAAAATATTATAATTATATATAAAATATCAGTCGACCTCCCGTCTTTTCATACATGTGTGACATGACCATTTCATGGGTTTGTGTTAAAAGTATTAAATTGTATGATAAAAAGAAAAGGAGAAATAACTTCATTAATCTCTAAAAGGAGAAAAGTATTAGACTAGTTGAGAAAGCTCCCCGTCCGCTTTGGTTTAGCTAAGAATAAGGGTTGACTTGACCTTAGCTGCATGATACTGCCAAATGGGTCGGTGACAAACTGACAATTTAATGTTGTCATGCTACTCAGTCTATTCTTGAGATACAATGTCGGTTGGAGATAATTCCACACATTACTCATTTGTTCTCTTCAATGTTTCATTATGTTTGTTCCATATACTATATCAAAATCGAAAAATGTACAATTTGACCGACGGTGTGTCCTAAGGGACTTTCATGTCCATAGTTAAACTAGCTAACTTTAGAATTATATCGCAACTAAATTACAATTTGAATCCAACTCACTAGTAACCGAGGGCAAATGTACAAGCTTCTAGCATTCCAAGTTCCAACACCACATATGCCAACTAAGAGTGTAAATGAATCAAGTTGTTCGCAAGTAACTCGTAAAAAAGCTCGACTAGAGCTCGAGATCGATCAATGCGATTTTGATTGTGAGCAAGCTCGACTCAGTTATGAATGAGTAACGAAATCGTGACAAAAGGCTCGACTGGTCGTGAGCATATAAGTGAATATATTTATACTTATATATACATTTAATAGGAGTATTACATTTCAAAACATATATAATATTTGTTAGCACAAGTTTATCAGTTAGCTTATCAGCTCGATAAGCTTATTTTCGTAATAAGTCTGTTTCGTGAACGTCTAACTGGTAGCTGATAAGCTAGCTGATTTGATAAGTTTGTTCAGGAAGCTTATAAAAAAAATAAGCTAGCTGATTTGTTTTTACATACCATATTTAACAAATCAACTAGTTTATCAGTTAATTGATTTACTAAACAGTTTTATAAAAATCAAATAGATTATCAGCTACCCAATCACCATACCAAATTTTATCACCTATCATTAGCTAATTTTATCATTTACCATCAGTTTTGTTAAACAAAGTCTAAATAATAATAATAATAATAATAATAATAATAATAATAATAGGTTAATTTTTTTTTGAAAATATCATGAGCTCAGATATGTTAAACCTTAGCCCAAGCCTCTCTTCTTCAGACCCTGATCCAAGACCAAGCCCAAAGCCATGCGAAAATCTGGTCCAATTAGAAAGATGGGTGGAGTTGGAGAATATTTGGACCCATAGCGTGAAAGTTGAAAGATGAAGATAGACCAGGGGCGGAGACAGGGGGTGGCGGGCGGTGGCGGTCGCCACCCCCAAAATTTTCATTTTCTTTATTACTATAAGTATATTTTAGAAAATTATATATTCCGCCATCCCAAATTTTTTTAATTAATATACATTTAGTTAGTCGGCTTTATAATTAAATAAGTTGAAAAAAATTATATAATTTGATAAATTTAAAGTAAGTCTATTGAGAGACGGTCTTATGGAAAAAATAAAAGAGACGGACAAATATTATAATTTTATCAAAAAACATTAGAAGTTTTACTAAAAATATCGGTGATATACATACATAAAAAAATTTTATAAAATGTATACGTACTCATTGAACGTTATACATATATTTAAGAACATCAATCCGTCTCTCACTAATACACGTCTCTTCCAAGACTTTGAGATTAAAGAGATATTTCACTAATAAACTAATTTAAGAGGGTTATACCGGTTGTTTTTATACTTTTGGAGCAAGTTCTAAGCGTGCATTTTTTGTCATGAAAACTACATAGATAAGACTGCGGAGTTCAATGGAGAATGACTTCTTGTCTAGCAATTTGATAATTCATATTGAAATGAATTGTCGAGAGTTTTGATATTGATTCAATCACTGATGATTTTGAGAAGATGAAGAGACGTAGAGTACGATATAAAAGTGGGTCGTTTATTCATTTTGCTTTACCTTTATCGTGATGTGGTTCTTTCGATCCTTTCATTTTACTTGAATATTCATATTTAAATACGTATGATGAATTCGGTGTAAAAAATATCAACCCGACCCGGCCCGTCCTAACCGACCTAATTAAATTACATATTGTGCCCGTGTTATAATACTCCGTCACCCCACTTTCAAATCCTGGCTCCGCTCCTGAGATAGACGCCATTAGAACCAAGCAAAAATGCAAAGCTAGGTCGAGGATGAAAAAGTAGTTGAAAGATGGGAGATTGAGTTGAAAACACGTGAACATGTATATGCTATCCGACCTAGATCCGAGTTGCTAGCTTTTGATTGGATAGATGCAGTGGCAGACCTAGTTCTTGGGCTGGGTGGGCTCCTAGGCCTGTTACGCAAGTCGAACCTTAACGGCGCTTCGACTCAATTTCATTGCTGATAAGGTAACGAAATTTTTATTCTTATTACGTTTATGTAACGAATGAATGGACTTACCGATAAAGCTCGCTAAAACTAATTATTTTATTAAATATATATTTTTTATACTTATTTTTAATATTTCAATATATAAGGCTCTAAAATGCTCGTTGAGGCTCGTTTTTTTTCGAGTTCGAGTCGAGCTCGAGCCCATTTTTTTACTCGTTTGTATTAATGAGCCGAGCTTTCCTTAATATTTCTAATTTAATCCAAGGTGAAACAAATTCTTCGGTCCGTCCCGGGATAGATGATTTACCTTCTCTAAAATTGGAACTGGAGTCAGGGAGCCCAACTTCTCTGATGATGTGAAGATATTTTTCCTTTTGGAGCTCGAGAACCCTCTCATATTGCTGCTGTTTAGTTCTGCAGGAAAAATGGCCATATTAAAGATATATCACTCTCGTCTTCACTGAGCCTAATTCAGCAAGCTTAATTCCTTTCCCATTGCTCTAAGAACTCTAAACATGGATCAATTCATAAACAGCTGCAGAATTCTAACTTGAGTTTCAAGAATATAAAGATAGAATGTATACATAAATAAGAATCCAGTGTATGAAACCAAAACATGTACTATTCCCCTATCAAAATCATCAAGACTACATGACATTGACATGATATTATTAGTACTCATAACCACTATGGTAGAACTCAGAATATGAAGAAGCTAAGACACAGTTCCTGCCATCAAAACATACTAAGTACCCCCCTACAACAAATTCAGTTCCACGCAGATGACGAAACCAGATTCCTGTCCTTCCATCCCAACAACATGCCTCCATCCTTCTCTACTAAGGTGTAATGGACCGAATAGCACTTCAGCAATCCCCTGATCACTGAATTCACATAACTACTCAAAGGGAATGGGCGAAAACCAGCCATCATAAACCTCAGCCTCCACTTGCCCAACAGCTCGTGACGCTCCACTCTTTCTTTCCCTTCGCATGCTATGATGTTCACCATGTCCCTCGCCAAACACTGTTGCTCCACATTTATCCGCTCCTTTTTCTCCCTTGACATGGTCACGTCTATCGACTCAAACATAGCTGAATAGAAGTCCAGAGTCTCGATAAACCTAGGGAGGAAAGGTGCAGTGTTTGTATTTGATTCTTGCTCGATTAGAGTCACCACCTTTGGAGAAAGTGATTTGACCATCCTTAGAAGCCCATCTCTAGGATTTGATACGTCTACACTCTCATCCGGCGTATGATGTAGCTGGAGAGGGAAATTCACCGCCAGTACCTCCCCAGGCCGAACATCAAGCATCTCCTTCGTAATATCAGGTGCAAAAACTGGAACCGCATGAAACTCCACCAGGATGTTGAATTTCTGAGCAACCTCTGCAAACCGCCTTTCTACAGCTGCTAGACCCGCTCCACGAGCGTATTTTGAAACAGGATCATCGATTCCAGTGATTCGCACATGTGGGGCTCCACTAGGACGGGATGCGAGTGCTTGCAGAAGAGTCAGCCACTGCGTTCCCTGTGCAATCTGGAAATCTATGATGTGGATACGGTCGTCGTTTTTACATGCTTCAGCAATTGCACCGTTTGCAGCCATGTAACCAAACTTCAAATAAGGACATATCTCGTACAGGATATGCATGTAGGACAACAAGTCCTTGCTAGCTGGCTGATTGCATTTAAGAGTGCGGTAGATGTTAGTACCAGATGAATCTTTCCTTGCTACCAGGCCTTCTATCATGTAAGCACCAAGACGTTGAATTGGTTCTCCAGTAATCGACACAGAAGCACGAGTAATTTGCTCTAGTTTTTCAAATTCATCCAATTTATTCTCAGAAAGAGCTTTAGCACACGCAACGAGTAGCTGTTTGAGATTTTGAGGCGGGACGATTGATGGGACAAACTTCTCGGCAGTTTGATATTTCTCTATGCGAAAATCATTGCTGGAGCCGCCAAATCGAGGATCACGAGGCGACTCAGATTGTCGCGTCTGAGACCCTTGCACGTCCTGGTTCCAGGATCTTGGCCTCTGGCTTTGTGGTTGAGACTGCATATTTTCTCCTAAAAGTGGCTCTGAATGTGCTGTTCCCTCATCTTCATCCATAAGAGCACTCTCCAACTCGAGTAAAGTATTCCTTATTTGCTGGTTGCTATTTCCATTGTGGACAAAATGTGTATTTGAATGAATGAATGGATTACCCTGCGGGTAGTATTGGGGTGTTGGCCGTTGGAGGTAACTGTTGTAATCCAGCGAAGAGTTAGAAGATACAGAAAGAGTATCGGTCGAACTATGCTGCTCTTGACTATCGCTATATGTGGGAACGATCTCAGTGTCAAAAGGGATGGAGAAAGGCGAATTGGGTGAGTTTCTCGAGTCAAATTTCAGGGTTCCGAAAACTCTAGTGGGTATCGAAGTAACAGTGGCAGGGTAAGTAGAGTAGGGCAAGTCTGTACCAGTCGAACTGTATCCGGATTGACGTGAGTCCATCGCCTATATAACAAGCAACGAGCTATTTATGCACATGACCTTCCAGAAAGATTTACAACTCAACCTGCAATCCAAGAAAAGGCAGACAGGTAAATGAACTACTCACTCTTTCCACATTAAGAACACAAACAATCTGAAATCGAAACGGGAACAAAACCGTAAATCTCTACAGAGCAGTGAAACTAGTTTCTAGATATAAAAAGCACAATACACAACACTTATGACAAGAAAACTGACAAAACAGACACCAAAATATATCAATCAGAATCAAGATTAGCAACCTGCTCATACTTGAAAAATCTAAACCAGATCCAGCAGGAGAAATACAGATCACATTAAAGCACTTGCATATATAGGCAGCAAATTAAGTCATGGATAAAGTTGAGTCTCCTATTCTCGAATCAGTCCGAGTAAAACATTGGGAAATTGAGAAAGCATTTCTAAGACAGAAAGGGGAAACCTAGTGTGAATTTACAATATCAAGAAGAGTATGAGTCCAAAGAAATTTCAACTCAACCATAACCATAGGCGTAAATTCAACTCCTTGACCAACCTAAAGTCTCCTTAATTATCTTCAAAATACTTGTACTGACAAAGCAAGAGTCAACTAAAACACAATAATAATAAACATACCTTGACAAAGATTCTAACTTTGTCAATATCTAGGAAGAATAAATCAACCCACAAAGAAATTAAGCGTGAAGAGCTCAGATTGAAAGAATATGAGTGAAAGCCAGAAAGAAAAATGGAAGAAATGAAGTACCTGAGAGATGAGTGTGGATAAGGAAGAGAGTCTTGTAATGAAATGGGATTAATGGGGTGTGTGTGTGTGTGAAATGTCTGAATAAATTTGTGTGTTGGATTTGGAATGAAGAGAAGAAAGAGTTGAATGGAATGGAATGGAATTGAGGCGAGTCGTCGAAAAAATAAGAAAATGAGCGCTCAAGAGATTATATATAGAGCTGGAAAGGAGTTTAACGGCACTGGACGGTGTCCGTTAACGGTGTACGGATTTTATTTCCGGGTTATTTGACGGCACTGCTGACGAAATCATGATATTACTGTACCAAAGTTTAATTGATTGTTAGATCATAATGACTGTACCAAAGTTTAACATGGTTTATGTTTTCGGATAAAATCCATTTTTTTTTACTCCAGTGTGATACATTTTTAATTTTGCTACTCTAATTCAATTTTACAATTAGTTCCTTAATTATAATTGGTGATTGATATTTAGTACATCAATTGGACACGACCACTTTAGAGTACCGATATTGAAAATGTCTCTCACTAGAGTACCAAAAATGGATTTTACCATTTATGTTTTTGTATTCTTTTATTTTTCACTGGTATTTGCAACATACGACTAACTCAGCAGAGCATCTTCCGACACTTTTTTTAGCGGTATTTCTTACATCCACAAGTCTCGAACCCGAAATCTTACTTAAATGAACTTAATTTCCTATGGTTTTGTATTATTACAGTATATATATATATATATATATATATATATATATATATATATATATATATATATATATATATATATATATATATATATAAGTGGACAACTATTGGAGTTGTGCAATTGTGTACTTAATTTGAGTTAAATTGAACTCATTTGTAATATAGTATGTGTAAATTAGTCTTTAATTAAAAAAATAATAATAATAATAATTTGTTTTATTCAATCAAATTAAAAGCTCTATTCAATCTCAACAAAATCAATGCATCATAACAAAAATCAATCTCCCTTCTCCATTTAAGTTTTAAACACTAATTCAACCTCAACAAAATCAAATCATCATTTAAAAAAAATCAATTTGTCTTCTCCAATTAAATTTTAAACCCTAATTCAACCCAACAAAATCAATTCATCATTAGAAAACAACGATAACCAATCTTTCTACTCCATCTTCTCCAATTAAACTAAAACATATCAACTCAAACACTAATTCAACTTGAAAAAAAGAAATTCATTATCAGAAGCAATAATATTACTTGCCTTCATATACGTCTTCTATAATTATAACTATGTGCCACAATAACACGCATAGCGTACATGTTCTCACATTCTAGTACTTATATTATATTAATAAGGTGCATTTATTTTGGTAATTCATGCAAAGGATTTCAGATTAAGCGTCTTAATAAAAGTTGGACAACTTGTAATGATTCATAGTATGCATGAGCATCGACAAATTCTGCGGAAATAACACGTTAATTTGTGGAGTATTACTTATCACCTGGAGAATAGTTCAGAAATAATTTGTGAGTGTCAACGTGTAGGAATTTAATCAACAAGTTACAGAGATGTTACACTAATAATAATCGATTTGGTGCAAGTATTTGTTAATAGTACATAGTGAAACTTCATTCCGTCCAATTTGAAAATATCATACTTCAGTTTTCACGATATCTGGGTCAATTGTTGTAATTTTAATTATTGAAACAAACTGTGTCAATTGTTGTAATAAACAGTTAATATCATGCTATAAAAAATGGAACGTGTTTCTAATATAACGTCAAAGAAAGAAAAGACAATATGCATAAGCAGGACCGGAGTGAGCATTTATTAATTAATAACAAAGTATGATGAGATACGGTATCTACATAACTTATCAAGAGACGAACTATGTTATCAATAAAATCATTTATGCTATTAATCAAAACGTCTATGTTATTAACGAAATAAGTATTGTTGTAATATGAAAAAAACACCAATGTTGAGAACATATGTGTTTTGATTAATAATATCGATGATTTTTTTGCCAATATAGGTTCGTCTCTAGATAAATGTCTCTCAGGAGACTTACTCTTTATTAATTTAATGAATAGTGGAACACAAAAATCTCTACAGAGACGGTCTAACTCATCAAGAGACGGACCTATATTCTCAAGATAATCATCGATATTATTTATCAAAATGCTTATACCTTTTTTATATATGAAAAAACACCAATGTTGACAATATAAACATTTTTATTAACAATAATATCGATGATCTTATAGAAAACATATGCCGTCTGTAGATATTTATCTAAAGACCGTTTCTTGGGAGACTTACTCAAGATAATTGTGATATAATTGTAATTAGGTTAAATAAGTCATGAGTAAAATTCCTAGGAGACGGTTTACAATAAAGATTAAAAGATGATAAATAAATATGAGGATTAGTACTTAGAACTTAGGATTAATTAACAAAAACATCACAAAGTCTCCTAGAAGACGGTATATCTTATTTAAAGACAGACGTATATTGCTAATAATTACATTTGTGAAGTTAATCAAAATGTCTATAATATTAATATTGGTGTTTTTTCAACATGACTGTTTTTGTTAATAATATATTTTCGTCTCTAGATTATTCATAAACTGTCTCCCTGAAGACTTACTCTAGAACATAGTTGCTTGATGCTTTTCTCCAAATAAAATAGTAGTTGCATGAATGTTTTCTTAAAAGGCATTTGATAAATGAGGCGTACTATATAGGGAGATTAGATGGCAGGGTATCGTTCATAAATTAGCCTAAATCATTCAACCATTTATCATGTGATGAGATATATACCCAAGTAATTCTAATTTCCTGATTTCGGTATTAATCGCATGTTTAATAGAACTATTTGGATGAATGCGAGATTCCGTAAGAATAAATAAACATTCTGTATGGAACCCTACGTAGTAATTCAGGAACAATCATCAAGGATCCAAGCGACCTACAGTCCATGACTAGCTAGTTTCCACCTATTTCTCAACTAAAGATCACTCTAGTTGGTAGGGGGATACGCCCTTTGGGGTTGCACGCGTTTTCCACGGATAGTTAATTTTTATCAACATCAACATCTTCAACCTCATTATCAAATACAATGAGAATATATTTATACGGAGGGTAAAGGTTTTAGAAAGCAAACGAATTCTAACAATAATGACTTAGAATTTGTTATTTTCAATTGAAAACTCATTCAGTTCAGTTCAGTTCCATTCAGTTCTGCTTAGTTATATTTTATACTACAATTCAGTTCAGTTCAGTTCAGTAAATTTCAGTTGAAAAGAACAGAGCCTTACTAAACCTAACTGGAGTTTCCACTGAAATAAAATTACATGAGATTCTATCTCGAACAAGTCATCATAGATTAGGTAAAGATCTAAACTGAGTAAAGATTATAGAGAGTATAGTAAATATAAGATACTTTCCGGAGGTATAAGCACCATGGTCAGCTCGTACGAATTGGGTATTTGACCCAGATCTCAAATATTCCACCGAACGACATAGTATTTCATCAAATAGGCTCAATTGATACCCTAATCGAGTTCGCACTTATTGAATGGTTATTTTTGTTAGAAAAACTAATACTCCCTCCATTTCAGAGAAAGTGTTACAACTTTCCGTTTCCGGCGTTTCACTAAAAGTGTTACAATTTTCATTTATGGAAATTAGTTAAATAATAAAACTCCCTACCTTTCACTTTTATTACAATATGTCACTCAATTAATCTCTAATAATCAGAGGGGCCACTTGTACTTTTCATTTTTTTATTAAGATTGGTGCAAATTCAAATTGTAATAATTTATCTGAAATGGATGGAGTATTAAAACGGAATAGAACCTCGGAAAAAGGTTTGTTAAGGGGTGTCACATGAAAATAGCATGATTTGAAGTCAGGCGAGTGACATTCACGTGACGCGTGACACAGTGGCAAACTAACGGTCGTTAAAGGATGACACGTCAGACAAAATGTTGACTGCTTTGACTTGACGTGGCAACGCGGTACGACTCTCTACCTTCCTCTCTATCCTCATATTCCATAACAACTAGGAAACTACTCAATGTAATCACTTATATTAATTAATTTATTTTAATACTCACTAATAACATCACTAATTAAATAAACTATTCCTTAAGCACTGCTTAAACATTGTGTCATGTTTTTGAAGAGTTCAATTCCACCAAATAAACCTGGGTGAGAACACACTTATTATTATTATCTTGCATCAAATCAAGTGGATTATCTTCAAAAGGAAAAGTAGGATTTTTGTTTCCTTTCTCTTCTCATTTATTATGAAGTTGCTTTGAGCTTTCCTCAGGAGTTGTAGACTATTAATCGAGTAAGAACCAACACGATCATAGTGAATTCTCTTAGTAAGATATACTCTACCATCCATAAAAATTGTCCACCTTGTCATTTTAGGTATCTTATCGAAATTATCCATTTTAATGTCTTTGCCATTTTAAACAAGATTATATTAGATATATAGATTAAACTAGTACGTTCAATAAAATTAAAGATAAATTAAGCAATCAAACTAACTACTAATAAAGTTGTAAAGTAACATCCATATGTAATTATATAGTGTTATAATATTACTCTTATTATTTTACGTGTCGAAAAGTAAATTGAACAACTTATATGGATGGAGTGAATATTTCAGACACACACTGACAAACCTTCTTTACAGCGTACAAACAATGGGAAACTTTCATCTCATGACTGATATTACTCCATAATAATCATACTTATCTTAAAAACTTATAAGGAAATTTTGAAAAATAAAGATTTACATAAGATACATGCATATTATTATTTTTTACATCCCAAAGTTTCATATAGTTTAAATGGATTTGGAATGTTGCCCATACAAATAATGTGCACATTTCTTTTCGAATATCTATCATAACGACTTCAAAGTTATGGATGCTTGCATTTGAGCAATCTTATAGAATGAGTGACCAACTAAAAAGTTTCAGGTATGCACTCGAGTAAAAATATTGTACGTGAAAAGGGACATTGGTGAAATGAGATCAACATATCATGTGGAGAGTACATAGTTCATGAGCAACCGTATCTTCAAATGATCGGACATTCACACAAGAAGATGGGGCGTTATATCTTCAATCAATTCAGAAGTTAATTTTAAGTTATACTATCATCACAATCTATAAATAAAATGGAAAAGGCAGAAAAAGGGACGTCCACATTTGTAAAGTGGTTTCAACATTATCCGGTAGTCGTGAATTATCCAGGAGAAAAAATCATCACTAAATTAATCTAATATTCAAAAGAAGGATAATTAATTATATGAGAATAATAATGTAAAATTAAAATGTAAAAGGTTGTAACCCAATATACAAACAAGTCTACTACACTTCCAGGTCAACAAGACGACAGCATTTCAAAAAAATTGTAACTTATACGCTAGAATGTAGAAATTATAATCCCCAACCAGTACTAGTATCAGACATAAATTCTTTATAAGCGACCTGTAAGTGACGAAAGTATTAGAACCAATTTTGCGGTCTTACCACCTATTATCAAATACACCTTTTTTGTGGGAAATGAAATTCGATTAGAGTGCGTTTGGTTTAAAAATGTATTTTACTATACATAAATCGAGGACAGGAAACTTCCTGATCATATGAACATTCACCAAAAGAGAAAGTGAATGAATTCCATTGATTTCTAATACGCATAAAACATGTAACCAAGAAGTAGTGGAGCATAGCATGCACCATTAAAAGTTGTTTTCAAAAGAAAGAATATGTTCCTTCCAGTTAACTGATTCCAAATTCACGTCCCAGTGAATCAGTGGGTTCTTTTCGGCCCATGCTTCTTTAAGCTTCTCGATCTACTTTTTCCTAATTCATTCTCATTATAATTTATAATAATATCTCGATCTCTTTAAGCTTTTCTAATTAAGTTTTCTTATTAATGAGTACACTTTAGAGTTTAGGGTATCTAGATATACTTATTCTACACATAATCGCAAGTTTAATAATTGATGTCATGACTAGTGTCATGTTAGTGATACGATCCAAACAGATTTATGTTGTGCTCCGTGTTAGATTATGTAAATATTAGTTAGAATATGTTTAGAATTATGTTGGTAATTAGAATTATAGTTTGATTAGAATTATTTATTGGTTAGGAGTTCGTAGTTGATTAGGAGTTTTTTACTATTTAAGTACTTGTTCATTGTTTTATCAGGGAGAAGAGTTTTGTGATAATATATGAAAAAATAGAGGTGTTCCTCTGAATCTGTCAATTTTCGATATTCCTATGAATCAATGAATCTTGATCCATCAATTCTCGGTATTCTGCTGAATCAACTAGTTTTTGAATTAATTCTCGGTATTCTTTTTTGAATCAACGAGAAAAGTTTTAGTTTCACTCTTTTGATTAATTGTGTGAACGAAATACTGAAGCATGGAAAAGATCTAACATTAAATCAGTGATGAAGGAAAGAGATCTAATGAAATAGTATCTCAAATAAGGATGTAAGATCTTGAATTAGTCAATAAGATTTGAGATACTGTACTGTCTGAATACTTGACTTGCATCAAGAGAGACGTTGAACTTTATTTATATGAACAAAGGAGTCTACAAACAATCAAGAGGTCGAGTATTTGCTTACGTGCTAAAGTTTTCTTAGAATTCTTGGTTTCTATTTATGCAAGCTTTATATAATCTACGTTTTAGAGTTTGTTAAGTTTTACCAGAGTATTTCTGAAAATAGATTACCGATTTCATATATTTAGTTTTACTTTGCTAGAGAATTGTGTGTTTCTACAAACTATTTGTAATCTCTCGAGTTCAGTTGATTATTTTGTTGAAACGCGTCAAGTAGAATTTATAGTTGATTAAGAAACACTAAATGTAAGAGAATAATTCAATCATGTCACATAGGTAGGGACATGATTTGGAAAGTGCACGTGCAAGGTGTGATCAACATAAAAAGTATTTGCGATGATAATAGTAGCAAATTAGTAGGCGTAATGATGGTACCAATGAACAATCCGCCTGATATCAATTCTCTGTAAAAGGGAAAATTACACTAAATTACCCCAATAAATACTCTATTAACAATAAAGTTCTTCGCATTTGTATAATAATATCACAGGACAAGTTTCATAAATTAATTACGTTTCAGTAAGAAAGTCAAAGGCTCTGTCTAACGTGGCGGACAATTAGTGACATGGATTTTTTCGGAAATGATTTTCTTTATTTTACAAATTACAATTAACCCCTCTTAATTATTTAACATTCAATTCATAACCCTAAAGTTTATTATAAATTCAAATCAACCCATATTTATTTTATTCCATTCAATTTCAATCCAAAATAAATTGCAATAAAGTATCTTTTAATCATTTTCTTTCAAAAACCCCTCATTTTTTTTTTAATTTCTCCATTAATGGAGCTTGAATCTCTATTTTCAGAGCTTTGAAGCTCCATTTTCGGAGCTTCAAAGCTCCTTTAATGGAGTTGTTGAAGCTCCATTAATGGAGCTTGAATAGCTCCGAAAATGGAGCTATAATGGAGCTTGAACAGCTCCGTTAATAGAGCTCATTAATGGAGCTTTGAAGCTCCATTTATAGTGGTAAAGTTTTTTTTTTCCTTCTTTAAGGGATTATGGTTTAGTGTTAGTTGAATGCAAATTATATGTTGATGATGATGAAGATACATGTAATTTGAAAAGAAATTGAGTTTGATGATGAAGAATGGTGAAACATGGAGGTTTGATGAAGAAGAAGATGAAAATGAAAGTTTATATTGTTTTGGGTCAATTGTGAAATTATTTTTAAACTTTACAGGGGTTGATGTGCAATTTGTAATTTAATTATCCACGTGGAAATTATTTAATGAACCGATCAACGCGAAAAATAAATTTTGGACCAAAATGTTATTGTACAAATGTGAGGGACTAATATGTTATTACGAACTTTATTAGGGGGACTATAAGAAATTCACCCATTTGTAAAATGCATGATATTTATAGACAGTAAGTGAAAGTGATTGTTTGACGGTCAATCTAAATCACCAAAACCTGATTAAAAACATCTATTCTAACATGATTTTAATCGCTTGTCAAATAACCTGTAAAAGAACTCATATAATATCGGTTTTTTATTCCCTACCGCATGTTGGCATGACTCAAGTGCTTTAGTGTGTTGTACAGTACAATATACATTGCACGTGGTACAACCATAGTACAACATTTAAAACATCAGAAGTCACTACCGTATGCTATAGTGAAGATGACATATCACAATAAGTACAAAGATTATAAGGGATGTAATTTTTCAATGTTAAGTAAAATTTTAACTTTTTCAAAAATTTGGCTATAACATGATAATCCCAATCTTTATTTGAAACCCTATCTATTTTTAATTAACTTTTTAAAAATACTTGAAATAGTGACCAAAAGGTCCAGATGGGGATAGAATATATAATCGAACGCGTTTGCTAAGCATGAAATGAATTATATTTAAACGTCAATTGGTTAGGCTGAGATCCCATAACTCAGAGGTTATGGGTTCGATTCCCGTTGAAGCGGGTTCGTGATCTAGTGTATGCTATCTTAAATAGATTGAGTGACAATTATGTAATGTTTGATATGAATGATACATTAGTTCAATTGATGTAATATGATGATTGTAATAGTGATATTATTTTTAAAAAAAATCTTGTCTGAGAGATACTTAATTGATGCACGTGGGAACCCATAATATATGAGCCGTTCATTTCTCAGTTCTCACACTGTTTGGTGTTTACAGTTACTTTGACAAGTTCTCTTCTATTTTTGATTGATTTGCTTTATATGGCAATTTGGTATCCAGTATCCACGACTTCACTCTAAGTTGGCCCGCTGACGTGAACCCACCCCAGCCACTTTAAGGGAAAATTGGTCTGGAAGATCAATTTTGGACTGGACCTCAATTACGAGAAGTCCTGTAAAATCAAATCAAATCAATTAAGACAAAGGGGTCCAACTATAATGAATAAATACGTTTGGATGCATTTATAATGTGAAGGAATATAGCTTGCCTTGAATGTATTTGTAAGGACCCGGACCAATAAATGGCCTTGAATCAATGCGATGATTTTCGTAGACAACTCTCCTGGATGATATCTACTGCATTCAACATCAAGTTCTTTTCCGACACTTTGTCCTCACTGCGCATGACCTAAGACTTCTCAGTTGGTCACCCATCCTAAGATTGCTCCAAAGCAAGCACGCTTAACTCTGAAGTTCTTATAGATGGATTTCCAAAAAAAACAAGGTGCACCTTTCTTTTCGGGAATCCATTTATTAGAAGGTGACCCCTTTTATTTCACCCAAGGTGCACCCCTTTCTTTTCCAAAAAAAACAAGGTGCACCCATCCTAAGATTGTCTCTTTTATTTCACAACTCGATCCATATGATTATAGAACTTCTAATATTTCGTGGTTATTTTGTTTATAGATAGCAACTTTCTATCATGTACTATCATATAATTGGAATTTCGAATTTTGTTTATAAATCGCGGCGCTACTTATGGAATTTATGGCTTCTTTTTACATTTAAAAGTTATTTTTTTCTTTGTTCACCCGCCAATCCGCCCGCCATTATTATCACCCGAACCGTCACGTGTTGAAAAAATATTTCACCTGCCTCGCTTTATAATTATAATCACCTGTCATAGGCAGGTCAATTTGATTTTTCTTAAATACCCGCCCATAACACCCCGTGACCCCTAAACGTATTTATTCATTACAATGTTGATTGTATTTGTGATGTATATAAATATAATAAAAACAAATGGCCCTTTTTGAATAGAAGTGGATAGTTAGATATCGACTTGTTACTCTTTCCAATGGACAGGGCAGCCCAAATAGATTTTTCATTTTCTAGTTACAAGCCGAAAATAAAGGCCCCAACATTGGGCCTCTCGGGGTCCTTCATCTCCAGAGTATTTTATTCAAAGAGATTCATTGTGTTTCTAGAAGGAGTTCTAGCCTTCAGGGCCTTTACCGAGATAGGTTGTCTTGTGAAGTAGATGTTCTTGCTCTTTTGTAGTTTGATCCTCCAGAATAATCATCATCTCTATAATCATTGTCCCTTCTCCAGAGTATTTTTTTTATTGATCCTCCACGTAAATGATGATCGCTGGTGGTGTTACTCTGAAATACGCAATTCAGTTTCTATGGTATTCGGTTTCAAGGGTATTTTAGTTGGTAGAGTTTTGCAGATTTGTGCATATTGAGAGAATCATCAATCAGTATTTGTGTCCGTTGCTTATTATTATTATTATTATTATTATTATTATTATTACTCAGAAATGGAAACACTTGTCTGCTATTTCGATTTGTCAATCTTTTTCTCAGGTAGCTCTTTAAATCTGGTTTATTGATTTATCCATTTTTGCATAATTGGAAAGATTCAGTTCAACAGGAGTTAAAAACTGTCAAAATCTATAACTTTGATCTGCTGAATCCTGGGTAAACTTCAAATGATATGGAATTGTATTTACGTATCTCATATCCTTAGCTCGACTTGGCTTGTTAATGAGAAGATATAGCATGCGAGCTGGATAACTCATTAATAAGCTTGAACTTGACACATTTGGATGGAATGCCATTCATGATAAATTATACACTGCACAGGTGAAGTTTTGTAACTGGAAAAAGGAAGTACTTGGACTGGAAAATTGATGAAATTAGGGAGAAATTGGAATAACTTATTTAATTTATTTAATCATTGTCCCTTCTCCTTGTATATTGTCTTTTGCATAATTTATTTAATTTTTTTTTTTCAAATTTTCTACTTTATCAACTGAAAGAAAGAGGAACTCACGGGGGCTTATAAGAACCCGTGTACATATCTAGATTGAATCTAATGCAAAAAGTCAAGACATTTGCAACTACTTTATATTGAAACATTAGCAAGATTACGAGCAAGCCTAGTTCTAATAAGACTCGTTACTAAACAAAGCATCAAGTTCAAAAAACAGTTTCCAAAACTTCATATGATCCAAGTTTTCAATCTTCCACGCCAACAACAGATCTTGAGTCGTGTCATGGTGTCTTGAGACAATCTGATGGCAGTATGCCATTCCCAATTTTTTTCTTGAAAATCCTTCTTCCAAATCTCAATATGCAAAAATCAGTGTAGACTTCAAATAAACGTTATCAGATGTCAAGCTTTCGAGCCAATTCCTAATACCAACTTCAAAACATTGCAAATCAACAACTAAACCAACCACGCTGTGTAATCTTATCAGCTCTAATGATGACTCGGTTTTACACCGTCTTTTTTACCGTCTTATTGTCTTCCTTAAGTATAGTTTTTATTAGTTTTTCCATAGTATTTTTATTTATTTTGTTCCTTGTGTGTTTTGTAGGTATTTGGCTAAACCGCATTAATTGGAGGCAAAAGGATGCATTTTATATGCATTTACAGGATATGGAGTTCCAATGCCTCGAACGGATGCTAGAAGTGGAGTGGGAAGGCCAAAAATGCCAAAGTTGGAGTCAGAGTGCGGATCGGAGCCAACCAGAGTACCTGGCGCACGCCAAGTGCTCAGAGTGCTGGCGTACATTGCAAAAGGTTGGCGTCGCCAAGAAGATAATCGCGACGCCAATCTACGTCTGGCGACGCCAAGATAATGTCTCGATTCATTGCTTTTAGTCGTAATTCATTTCTTTTTGTTTCTATTAGTTTTGAACAAAGACAATTGTATTCATTATCTTCTTTACATCGTTTTGCTCTCAACCTAGAACTTTTCCAAGGCAATTACCTACCTATTACTGGAGGTAATTGAACCGATTATTCTTATATTTGACAATTGATTATTGATTGGGAGAACATATTCATACTTTTCTACCGATTGGATTCCAGTTTCTTCAGTTTTCACCTAGATTTCGTGACACAATTTGGTAAAATCTGTATCAACTTTCGATTCCTGGTATTTAGTATTTGTTTATGTTTATTATGTGTTCGTATATGATATTGATTATGTCTATGCATATCATGAGTAGCTAAACACCCAATTATGGGGTGGTGATGGATTAAATGCATGCTAGTTAGGATTTATGCAATTTAATAACAAGTAAGATGCGATTTACTCTGTCTTTGTGCCCTTTGATTAAATGCATATGTAGTTATGTGTATTGTGTTTTTACCCCCAAAATCATCAAAGGATTATGCAATCTGATTTACCACCAAAACGTCTAGATATTGCATAATCCATAGGTTCGTAGCAAACACATAACTGCATTAGCTTATTAATTGTAGCTTAGTGAAATTGACGCATCCACTAATGCTATATGTTTTGTAGAACAAAATAAGTTAGCTCATTGTCATAGTCCTTAGTACCTTATCTTATATAAAGTGTCTGCCTAGAGAGCTAGAGCAGCGTAATAATCGTTAGGACGTGTCCCAGTGATAACTAGAGTAAATCGACATCGTTATTGTTGCATGTTTTCCTAGCTTGATTTTTGTCACCACACCATAATTCCCTCGCATATATTCATCTCCACAAGTTAATTTGTTTTCTAGTTAGTCAGCATCTTAGTTAGATTATCATTCTGCTGCCGAAGCAAACAAACTTTACTGCTTTTCGTACTGTTATTACTATTCGTAAACGCAACTCAGCCTAGTTAAGTCCTTAGAGACCGACCTCGGGGTTAACTTCACTGCACTACAACTTTTCGTAGTGTTGAGAATTAACTCTTGGCTTAAACAAATATTAAAACTTTGATTTGACACATCATCTAACAAACACCAACAAGGAAAACGAGTAGACAAAGCAAAACACAAATAAGCATTATATGCCGGGTTAGACAAAAAGCTAAGAACCAACCTATCCCACTCCAACTAAACAAACTGCAACAATACCGTAACACTACAGAAAAACGAACGACCAACAACAACAAATTTCAACGAACCAGAGGCCACATGCAAAGAGCTCAAACTACCAAAAGAACCAAAGGACTTTTTAGAACTTACGAAAAGTTAACATACATCTTAGAACAATACAGACTGGACCTACCTTTTTACCTTTGCTTCTAGTGCTCAAAGCTATTGGAGAAAGACTAATGACATTTTCAAGGCCAGTATCCTCTTTTAATTGAGATAGCTCACCTTCTTCAAAATCACTTTCTTCATAAGCTCCCAATACTCCAAAGGTATTAGAAACTTTTAAGGCCGGGGTTTCTTTTACTCTTTCATATTTCGTGTAAGTAATCATCAACTGCACAGGTTCATCAACAACTTTTTCACGTAGAAGTTCTCCTTATTCACAATCTTCTTTATCAGAAGACATTCCCAACACTTCAAATTATTGGAAAATGTTTGAGCAGGATGTTTTTCCTGCACATCCTTATCTCTGTTCGGACTAGATGGCATTGTTGCTGACCATTTCGGCCAGTCTTGATCTTCTTGAATTGAACTTTCATAACTCTTCTTGTTTCCCGGTTTGAGAATGGGATGCTTCAAGAAACAGGAAACTTCCATATGACCAATTTTCGAACATAATGTACAGTAATTCGGCAAGATTTCATGAGCTATCTTAATCCTCCACTACTTTCCTTTAAACTCTACTAGAATGAACTATGGAATCAATTTTGTTACATCTACTACCACAAGAACTCTGGCTCTTTCCAATCTTGTGAAAGAGGTTGTTTCATAATCGACTCTTAACGGATTTCCAAGAGGTCTGACGAGCTCAAACAATGCCTCCGGGTGATCGAGCATGATAGACACATGCTTAAGTGATAGCCAAACTGGAATCAAAGGCGAGTCTTTCGCTACATCAGAAGTAGGAGACCATTTTGCCAATCCCATAGGACAAGTATCAACAGTGATACTCTGTTTCGTCCAAAGAGTATCGAAATCTTCTTTATTGATGAGACGAATAATCACATACTTCTGATTGAAGAAACTAGCCGAGAATCTTCCTTTCAAATTCAATTTTCTCAAGGATTTTGTAACTTTAGAGATGGTGGGAATCCCATTCAAGAACTTGCCAACGAGCGTGGTAACAAAAGGAGCAGATAACCTTTTGATTTCTTCATCTGAGAAGGAGATGACAGTAGTACCTGAATCAAGGTTGATGGCTTTTTGATTTACTATTTGTCGGGTCTTGAGATGAGGCCCAAAGAAATCTGATGCAAATCTAGAAATCTCAATAACTATGTTTCCAGATCCTGCAACAGTCGCGAAAGATTTAGCTGAGGTCAGAGAAACCGGCGGTGAAGGGAGAGGAGGGGCTGTAGGAGATGACGACGGGGAGGAAGGAATCATAGCAAACAGAGGCAAAAGGAGAGCGCCCAGTAAACGAAAATGGGAACGCAGTGAGAGGAAAGGATTCTGGCGTCGTGGGGTTACAAGAAAGGGAAAGCGGCCGGAATAGGGGCTAAAGGAAAAAAGGAACAAAAGAGGAGGCGAGAGGCTGGAGAAACTAACTAAAGAAGAGGATATAGGAGGAAGGAGGCGGAGACCGGAACTGGTCAGGGGGGGAGGAGAAAGCTACCGGAAGTAGGAGGCAGCCATTGGCGGTGGGCTGGATGAGGGTTTGGTTCAGCTAGGGTTTAGAGAGTGGAAATAGAAAAAATTTAGGGAGAGAAACATGATGTCTTTTTTGAGCTTCTTTCACATACTTCAGAAACATCTTCATTAGTTCTTCTCTTTCTGCTTGTCTTTGGGGGAGGATGTATTATAGGTACGGAGCCTTCAACAGTGACACCCTCCTTTGTACTGAAATCTCGGATAAAAGGAGGATGAAGTGTGAAAAGAGGTGCATCAGTACTTGTTTCCGCACTGGGATGTTGAAAACCACTTTCCCCCCTTAGCCATGTGTTGCTCAGGGGAGTTGAGAACCATTTGTTCCAGGCGTTGTCCAATTTGTAAGTTAGGCCATCCCAAAACTTTTGAAATTCCTTCCTTATGAACTTGTTACTAAGATTATAGGAATCCCTATCCCCTCTTCACAATTACATGATACACTAATCTGGAATCATTTTGTACATAGTGTTCTCTGTTAATTTGCTATAACTACCTAACTACGCAAGAAACTAAGCCATCCACCCACAATGGTCCTGGAAAACTATTTAGAACATCAAAATCCAACCCAATACAAAATTCTCTATATGGATATCCATACTTGATAGGCTCCCAGCTGCTGAAAGATTTGTTAAACAAGGAAACAATCAGGATAATTCCTGTAGAATGTGCAAATCCATAGAAGAAATAATAGAAGATCTCCTCTTATATTTTCCTTCTTCCTCACAAATCAAGAATTGAATTTTTCCCAAGTCGAAGATTGCCCCTCTCATATCTTGTTTCCTAAACAAGAAACAAAGATCAACAAGTTAATTCGATCCTGCTTTGCAGGCTTATCTAGAATAAGAAATGATCTAGTTTTCAGAAACAAAGAACTAAACTACCACCACCTCCACAATACTATGCTCAATCTCATCAAAGATACTAACATCCCCTTCCCTTCACCTACACCAGAAACTGAAAAAGGCCATAACCTGCTACTGGAAAAAAACCACCATCAAATTCTCTGTGTCTTAATATTGATGACTCTTCAAAAAAAAAAAATGTGGACATGCAAGGGTTGGATGCATCCTCAAGAATCATGAAGGAACTTTTATTAGGGCAAGCTCAACCTTTGTGGGATAATCTGATCATAACACGACATACATTTATGCTCTTAAGATAGGGCTTGATCAGTGTGCCCCACTTGTTTTGTAAAGCTTTTCTTCCAGGCTAATTCACAATTTCTTGTCGCTTGTTTAAACAGGGGAGTAACAGTCACACCCCAACAACGGGTAATACTTGAGGAAGCCCTCAAGCATGAGAAAGATAACACAAGTAGATGTCACTTTTGTAGTGTATAGAGAAGTTAATGGAGTAGTAGACACACTGGCTAAAGAATCAAGTAATCTCACATTTGGGCAAAACAGTGAAAACATGAAGGATTGTGACTTTAATTTGTGTTCCAGTCTTCATTTTGTTTGGCACGTATGTCCTACATGGCTTTCTGATGTACTTCCCCCGCTCTGAGAATAACTACTCATTTACTTTTTGGGTGGACAAAATAAGATATATATCATTTTAATTTTTTTTAGGGTGAATTACATTTGCTCCCCCTAATAAATTTCGTAATAACAACGTGGTCCCAGACATATCAACAACAATAACACATTAAGAAAGGTTTCATAAGTCAATAACAATATAGTCTAAAGGTCAAATTGTAGCCAAACACATCCTTAATTTAAACTTACAGTTTACACTTCTATTATTAACATTCATTTTATTATGAAATTGATATAAACAATTATTATTGCTCTAAATATAAATAAAAGGGATATAATCAAATAAAATAAAGGGACACGTGTTAGCACCAAATTTAAATAGAATGTGTAAGATGAACGTATGAGATTTAAGTTAAATTAAAAAGTTTATTCAAATTTGAGCCAAGTTTTTTATTATATTTTATTTCCTCCATTTATCCAATGCTTCGTTAGGTGAGTTTACCATTTAATTAGTACCGGTCAAATTATGATACTTCAAATCTAAATATGTAGTCCTAACTACTAATAATATCATTGAGGTATCTAATAAAGGTACTAAATGAAATTCACTTTTTTTACATATATAAACCAAGTGTAACAAAAAAACTAAGATTATATTATGTTAAATATACGACAACATAACTCAAATAAATAAAAAGATTTCTAAAATATAAATAAAAGGTAATAATCACATCAACAAACTAGAAGGGAACCTTAATCAGAAAAAGACATGTATGCACCAAATTAAAATTGAATGAGTAAGATAGATATGTGAAATGTAAAAAAAAAAATTAAAACTTAAGCTAATGTTGGCAAATAAAATACTAAAATTATTTGTATGATATTAGGAAATAAAATACTAGCTAGAATTATTCGTATGATGTTTGCAAATATGATACTAGAGTTATAATGATGTACCGAATTGAGAATATTTCTATGATATTAGAAAATAAAATATTAGATTATAAATAACACGCTACGCGTATTATTATGTCAGAATCATGTGTAGCGTATTATTTAATGGCCAAACTATGGTTCATCTATAGAACAATAATGATGATAAAAATCCAACAAATTTTATTGAAATGGTGCGAAAAGCTATTTATTGTTGAATAAGAAGGATAGTGAAGACATGTGAGGGTTTAAGATAAGGTCATGTTTGGATGGTAAACTTTAAAATTAGAAAATGGACCAATCTGTAATTATTGAAATGTCAAGGACTACAATGAGTGGGGGTGTTCACTAGGGGGCTGGTGTAATTTTTCCTTTTTTATAAGATATAGTGGGTCCTTCAAATTGATTTTTTAAATTGAAAGTTGTATAAAATATTTTTAGTGGATTTAGTTTTAAGTATATTTAATGTTAAAGTTGGATGAATGATTATAAAAAAGGAGATAGAGAAGTTTTATTTGAGACACAAAATGATAATAGGAATCTATTTTCGGAGGAAGTATGAAATAGTTGAAGATGCACTTTCGTTATGATTGTACCTGTTTATAGTATTAACAGCAGTTTAGTGCTTGGAGTATTGGCTTATTGCATTTAAAATATAACAAAGTATTGGGAGAGACGTGTATTAGTGAGAGACCTGAGAAACGGATTGATGTTCTTAATTATATGTATAATGTTTTAAACAATATCAGTAATGTTTTATGAGTTTACATTTTATATCATTTTTTATGTATATGTTCATCGCTGATGTTTTTAATAAAACATATAATATTTTTAGATAAAACTATAATATTTATCTGTTTATTTTAATATTTTTATAAGACCGTCTCTGATGAGACCTATTCTTAAAAATATCTACTAGCACATAATTTAAATAGCCGTACTGTACTGATTAAATTTCTTCTTTTGTCTTTTTAGTGGTGGGGTTTGGAAATAAAAGAAGAAACTTTTACTATTTTACCATATGACCCTTGATTCGAATTAAAGGGCACTAGTTGACCAAAAACCTTTTATTTTCACAACATCCAAAAACGCAATTTACTGATCTCCCTTACATTAGTAATTTTATGAATAGTTACTTATCTAGAATTTGAAAAGGTTAATAAAAAATTGTTAGGTGGCACATTTATATTAATAAAGTGATAATTGACTGATAAAATAAAAGATAGATGAATAAAGGAGAAAAAAGAAATAATAAAGAATTGACTAGCGTGATGAAAAATTTCATTTTGTGGCTTAGGATGTACTTACTCCGTCCTACTTCGTTAGGTCCATTTCTTTTCGACGCTGTCTTTAAGAAAGTCGATAGTTTATTATTTGTTGTAGGAGATAAAAATGATAGATAATAAAGAAAGTAATAAGAATTCTGGTTAGTGACTTTACTTTCTTTTTTTTTTTTTTTTAGTAAAATGACTATATTAGTGGGACGTCCATAAAATGAATAGTTACATTTTATAGCGGAGCATAAGGGAATATTAATAAAACGTCAGATAGGGAAAATTATAAAGTTCTAAATGGAACGGAGAGCGTACTTAAAATGCAACTTTCAAAACCTAAAGAACCATCATACAAGAGGATACAATCTGTAGACGCTAAAATGCAATTTATCCTCCAAACTTCATTCCTCAACATATGCCAAGAACGTGAGATGATTCGGAATAGGAATTAGGAAACCTCCACTTTCTTTCACATTCACGCGCAATTTTGCTAATCATGAAAAAAAACAAATTTAAGCTTTTCTGAATACCATTTGTATAGTTAGACACGGAAATAAATATTCACATGTTTATAATTAAATATGATATAATTCTAAGATAATATAGACGTATTCAATATATTAACGATGTTTAAAGTTAATGGGAGTGAGAGTACGAGCAAGTCTAACACCTATGAACATCAAAATTATTCTCCATCCCATATAATTTCATACATCTGTTATTTTCAGTCGTCGATAGAACTTCATATATTACTAAAAGAATTCATGTATTACTAAAAGAAGTAAGCTACTCCACGCTCAACAAATAATAAGCAATATCAAATTTACACACAGATTGCATCGTGTAACTAAAATTGCATTTTCTCCCACCTTTTTCATATCATAACTTTAAATTTTTACCTAAAATTATGCATTAATCCTTTATTACTTAAATAAAATATTTTTTTAATTTATTCAATCTTCTCTTAAAACTTACGTGGGGACTCTTCGACCCGGGGAATACGGAGGGAGTATATACAAATGCACGTCAATTGTCAGTAGAATGGGTCTACCGTAGATAGATACGTCATAATCAGGAAAGTTTGTAAAATTTAAAAGATCGTAATAAACAAAAGTAGTGCTTATGCAGTTATTATTATTCTCATTAAATAATTATTTCGAAGACTTGTCTTCCTTCTTCTTCATCTCTGCAATGCCATTTCCTACCCAATTTTCCTAACTTCACTTTTCCATTTCATCCTTGAAGCAAAAGGAATTCTCTGTTTGTATCCACTTCTCATGTGCAGCAGTTTCCCATTCACTCAACATTCTCCAAAGGTAACAGATTCTGCTAATGTCCTACTACTTTGCTACTTTTGCTTGCTCTGTAAAGCTCGATCTACTCTCTCCTGCTTATTACTTCGATCTCAATCTCGTAATTCTGCTACTTTACTTTCCGTCTTTTCGCGTTATTTGTAATCATGGACTGGAATTTGAATTGTACTAGTATTATTATTTTTTTTTGGTAACTACTTTGCAGAAACTTTGACCAGAGACTGAGAATCTTCTCCTTTTTGTGTTCCGTTGTATTTTTCTGAAATTTTGTTGTTAGGCTTTTGGATTTTGTTACCAAAACTTTGTAGAGTACTCATGTTGACTTTAATTCCCGTCTATATATGTTTTAAAGTTGATTGTGATGTGCATTTTTTGCTTCGCAGTTTTGTGAATGTATGGAGCTGATTAATTGTAATAGATTGTAAAGTGTGAAGGAAGGGTGAAATGAGAGCCGAATCGGCGGGGTTGATACTCGGAATATCTATAGGAGTCGTAATCGGTGTGGGCTTGGCTATAGGGGCTTTCTATTGCTTTAGGTATCAGAAGAAGCGGGCGCAGATTGGGAATAGCAGTTCCAGGAGGGCTGCCACGATTCCCATTAGGGCAAATGGGGTCGATTCTTGTTCGGTTATGTCTGATTCGTCGGTTGGGACTGAGTCACCGAGGTCTACCATACAGAGCAACATGTCTTTTTGGCTTGGGGGGCTTAAGAAGGCGAATGTAGTTTCTGCTTCAGGGATATTGGAGTACTCTTACAAGTATGTGATTCGTGCCACTGGATTGATTCATTTTGTTTTTACTTGATTTGGACATTTGGTTTGCTAAATTGGTCTCAGCTGACATCTTAGAAACTTAGGGATCGCCTGTGTTGGATATTTTCATTATATTTAATTATTCGTGGCACTTGATATTTTATCTGTACACAGAATTTTACATGTAGAGTCTTGCATTCCACTTGTACTAGTCATTACAATCCTTCTTTGGTTGATCAACACACAGAGATCTCCAGAAAGCCACATGCAACTTTACTACATTAATTGGCCAAGGAGCATTTGGTCCGGTATATAAAGCCCAGATGTTAACTGGTGAGACTGTTGCTGTCAAAGTGCTTGCAACTGATTCTAAACAGGGGGAGCGAGAGTTCCAAACTGAGGTAATATGGTTTGACATTGGGGTTGTGGCAATGCCCTTTCGTCTTTGTTAGATAAGTTAACTCAAGGATCTTGATAAATATTCCTTTAGTGTTAAACATTTGATTCAAATTGTTAATTCCTCCATTACATGGTTCCCTGCATTGAATGGGTAATATATCTATCACTCTATCAGTCTTGAGACATATCATACCTTTATTTCAGATGTGAATTAAACGGCTCTTACAGTATTACCAGTTACATGCGGCCATGCGCATTGCATTGGATTTTTTTCCATATCAGAAACTCAGTTTGTACATCACCAATTCATTGAGCAGGATTCGAGGGTATTGTTTTTTTATATGTTAAGCACCGTATGGCAAGATAACTGAATGTGTGCGATTATAAGTACTGCCTGCTTCCATTTACTTTTAGAGAGATGCAGTGGTGAATGTTTACCCTTTTCAGAATGGTGTGTGAAACTTCAATTCAATACCGACTGAAAACCACAAAGTACATTGTCATGTTATGAAAACCTGTCCAGTGTCCACAGAACTTTGAGGTAAAATATGCTAAAAGATGTTCTTTTTTTTTTTTACTCACTGGTATCCGCTACATGCGACTAATCCAGTCGAGCACTGTTGGACCCTTTTTGAGGGGGCGGCTCTCCCTGGTTTTTTACATCCACAAGGCTCGAACCCGAGAGCTTGCTTAAGTGAACTCAAGTCCCTTACTACTTTAGCCAACAACCGTTGGTTCTAAAAGATGTTCTGTTAGTGCTAAAAGGAAACAATTTGTTCTTGATATATATCTTTCTCCAAACAGAATCCTGTAAAATAACATAATTATAGCTTGTTGGCACCTATGTGGCTGAAAATTGAAATAATATAACATGCTGTCTCATTCTGATCTCAGGTTATGTTGCTAGGAAGGTTACATCACAGGAACCTCGTGAATTTGATTGGCTATTGTGCAGAAAAGAACCAGCACATCCTTATATATGTGTACATGAGCAGGGGAAGCTTGGCATCTCATCTTTATAGTAAGTGAGCAATTTCAATCAATATACTTTTGTTATTTGAAGATTCATTTCACAGAAGTGGCCATGCAAGTCCATTAGTGCTGTGCTATTGGCTATAAGGCCTTAGGACCAATATACAGTTTTACAATCAATTTTCATCATTCTTGGGCATCCATGATTGGATGCTTATTCCCTACTAAGACCACCACCAAGGTTATGAATCGCGTATCGCGACGCATCGCGTCAGGCCCAAAAAACCGGGATCGCGGGCGGGATAGTGAAGTAAAACAAAAATTAAAAATTAAAAAAGCAAAATTTATAGAATGAACATATAAGTACTATATAAGTACTTGTTTAGTCATATATTACTTCAATATGCATTTATTTTCCTTTTTTTCCCCTTATGTTTCTGCTAATAAGTGATTAGTGAGGGTAAAATTGACATTTTACACCCACTAAAACGCATCGCATCTGGGATCGCGCCCTGTAGCAGGCACCATACTTGGTGGCGGGATCGCGCGCTATCGCGCCCAATCGCGCCGCTATTGACAACATTGACCACAACTCCACTCAATTGACTTAGCCACATGATATGTAATGAACATTGGTAATGCCCTACTTCAGAAATTGCTTTGTTACTTCTATTCCAGAATGATACGAGGTCGGCAGTCAATCTACAGATAGCACTTCAAGGACTGAGGAATGTAAAAGATAAAAGTAGAATTAAGACAATTTATATTACATCAATGCTTCCTGTGGTTCTGATTGGCACAACACTGAGTGGTTTCATGGTTACATTTTTATTTATTTATTTTAAGAAAGGCTGTTCTTCTCTTCGTTTAGATAGTAATTCCTAGAAAGGCTGTTCTTCTCAACTCTTTCTTGTGTTCTTATGCTGTATTCAACTCAGCATTGTACATGTAAAACATGCATGTATGTCCTTGTTTATGTATTTTTCAGTGTCGTGGAACCGCCAATTAAATTTATAGAAATGTCTAACTTGATACTTTTGAAATCAATAACTATGACAGTTATCCCATGACTAAATAACTTGATTTCCTGTTTCATGGAATTTATGCTGTATATTTCTTTTATATTGTCAAGTGTGACGTACCATTTTAAAAATATTACCCTACTAGTAGTCATCCTCATTACCTTGGTAATTGTCAGGTGACAAACTTGAGCCTTTAAACTGGGAATTGCGGGTCCAAATAGCTCTTGAGGTGTCAAGGGGCTTGGAGTATCTTCATGATGGCGTAAGTTGTATCTATTATTATGTTCCGTTGCCTTCAGTAAAAGTGGCCTCTTATACTCATCTTTGCACTCTAATTTTCTTGTTTTTAAACGTTGGTTGTCACATTCTTTTGAATTTTCCATGATCTTTACCAATGCTTATATCATGAACCTCAGGCAGTACCTCCAGTTATACATCGAGACATCAAATCATCCAATATCTTGTTGGATCAATCCATGAGAGCCAGGGTAGGTCTCTGTTGGTTAATCTCTTTCTCCAATTTAAAGGAGATGCAAATAAACTGCATGACTGCATTGGAAGGATCTATTAGCTTTATGAATGAAGTTTTAAAGAGGAATCGACGCTAACATGGACTATTATGCAGGTAGCTGATTTTGGACTTTCAAGAGAAGAGAATTTTAGCAAGCATGCGTCTAATATTCGTGGAACATTTGGTTATCTCGATCCTGATTATATATCAACACGTTCATTCACAAAGAAAAGTGATGTCTACAGCTATGGTGTTTTGCTATTTGAGCTGATTGCAGGAAGAAATCCCCTACAGGGACTTATGGAGCATGTTGAACTAGTAAGATAACTTTCCAATAGCTCTATTTACGCCTCAATATTCTGAAAATGTGAAAGTGCCTAGTATAAGAGGACACCTTTTAGCTGGAGTGGCATGGACTATGTTTTCTTTTCGGAGCATTGCAATTTACATCATGCTAGAATAGGCCATAACCTACTACCTATATATGCCTTGCTATGTATTTTAAAGTGGGTTAATAGACATAATTTCCAACCCCTCCCCATTAAAGAGTAGTTATTGTCATCATATGTCAAAGATACCATGGAATCTGATCATAGCATGATCAATTCAACCCACTAAACACTCCCTCAGAGACTGGTAGTTACAATTGACATGTTTACAGGAATCATTAGCTGCCAATAGTTGTATTATTATTAAACCTGGCAACTTGTTTGCTCGAATTCTGTTTCTGTCCCAGCATTTTTGTTGTGAGCCAAAGTGTTATCTTGTGGGGAATGTATCTTATGTTCAAGCCCCAACAGTGATTTCTTGAAAAATCTATAGCTGGAACTAGGAAGTAGGAACACCTTTACCTCAACCCAAAACCTGTTTGTAGCAAAAGTTCGATACTGAAGACACCATACTCATTTTAGCAAGTTATCTTCAAAAGTGCTAGTTTCTAAATGGCTAAATATAAAACACCAGAACAAGCTCAGAGGATTTTTCTACATCGTAGTTTGTGACAACCCAGCCTAGCCAAACTTCAAATGAAAGATCATTGGACTGAGATCCAGTGATGCCATATTTATATATGATCCAAGTCTAACTTCTGTAACAACTGAGATCTGCTTAGTACAAATCAAGATGATACAAGGTGATTACATGTTTATTCATCATAGACTCGTACAGGAGGTTTCATCACGACCATGACTTAAAAAAATGTTCCATTTATCCAATCCAACTATTCTACATCTCTTTTAACAACTAATCTCTATCATACCTTGACATTTTCAGATTTTCTCACTTTACTCCTTAAATAATGTGTTAATTTCTTGCGATTGATTGCTAGGCTGCTATGAATAACGAAGGAAAAGCTGGATGGGAAGAAATAGGTGATCCTCGTCTTGAAGGTAAATTTGATATCGAAGAACTTAACGAAGTGGCTTCTCTTGCTCACAAATGCGTTAATCGCATTCCCAGAAGGAGGCCATCAATGAGAGACATTGTTCAGGTGCTATCTAGAATTGTTAAGAATAGACACACCAAGAAGCATCCCGAGGATAACTCTACTCCCCGAGCAGCTGGTGCAGTGATCATCAACATTGACAAATTAAGTAAAAAGAGTCCAATTCCTGAACACCAACGGATAGATTCTTTCGACAGTGTGGCTGATTCAGTTGATGTTTAAATATGACCGTCTATTTGGGTGATTTTATTCATATACCTTTCTTTTTTTATTCTTTTAATCTCCATGTGTAATATATTTTCAGCTTCTGTAGGGGTTTTAGGACGAAGGAAAATACATGTGTGTAGCTTGGGTTGTGTGTGAGATAGGCTCTGGTGCAGTTTCTCTGCCCTTGTAATCTCTCTGTAAAAGATATAGAAATCCCTTTTTTTTGACATTAATAGTTCAACCATGTTGTATTTGAACCTACAATTCAATGACCGTAGCAGAAAAAGTTCAGGCTCAACATCTGCTTGGGGACTTCTGAATTCTTGAATTTACGAGGAAACTGACGAGACTCACTTGCTTTTCCATGTTGTATGTCCTGCAGTTTGCGGTTATAATTTGGTAAAATAGGTTTTTGGGCTGTGTTGAAAAGATCGACAGACGTTTTGGAGTTGAGCTTTGAAGTTTTGTTGTTTGTACTAGATTGTGATTTTGATAGGGTTAAGTATATTTGAATTGGTTGTGCAATACTCAATTTGGTGAATGGTAACTCAATTTGATTAGAACTTAGTGTTGAGTTTAATATCAAACACGTTTTTTTTTATTCAAACTCAATTCAAATTGGAAAAGCTCAACATGAGTTTAATACCAAACACCCTTGTTGGGTTTAAGTTTAAGTTTCAATGTCTTGCTGATGTTTAAGTTGATCGTCAAAAGGACTTGCATGTTTACAAAACGTGGTGCTTGGAATTGACGTCTTGCTGATGTTTACAAAACGTGGTGCTTGGAATTGACGTCTTGGTGCCTTTTCCCCTTGTTCATACCCTTTACTCCTTCCTTGTTGTTGTCCCATTGCCCAATTGGCATCTTCTTGATTCGGCTCCATCCCTTGCTCATACCCTTGGTCATATCCTTGGGTGTAGTTTATTTATGTGCTCTACTTCTCTACATTCATAAGCTCCATGACCCATCTTCTTACAACATCTGCATATTTCATAAGCCTTGTTGTACAATCCAGAATTAGTTTGCGTGAGCTTTATTTCATTAATGGCCTTGCACATGTTTTGCAACATTCCCATGATGGGTGGTGTTGCTTGTGCTTCCTCTGTTGCGTTTGTTGCGGCTCTAGCTAATCTAGTTCTTCCTCATACACTTATGTCGCGAATTGCGTGATAATCTTTGAAACACGTCCAACAACTCCAAATCGGTGCTTTTGAGGATAGTTCCTCCACATGTCGCGTCTACCATCATCTGATGAGTTTCATATAGTCCATCATAAAAGTTTTATGTGCCTCTACCATTGGTCTCATGCTTGTACCCATAACGCACATTGTTACCATCGTTCCTGCTTCCGCTTTCGATATTAGTACTTACTTCCATTGGTGGTTCTCTTCCCATGTTTTCAACTTGGTTATCTCCGGTGTCAAACATGATTGGTTTTATCCTTTTGCTTTTTTTAATTGTCGAAAGGTGTTTCTCGGTCTCAGGAATTTGCTCGATTATTGGTTTTCCTTGTATTCTTCTAACGTTCATGCACTTCATGCGAATCAATTAGAGTTCTTGAAATAAATAAAACAAGTAAATTGACAGAAAAAAGAAAAAGTTGCAAACAAATAAATTTTCATAAAAGAGCAAATTAAAAATTGTTCCCTGGCAGCGGTGACAAAAATTCGATGATGCAAAAACGTCATTTGAGTTAATCACCGGTCAGAGTTTCCTACTACAATTAAGTAACAATTTGATTTTATAATTGTCGAGACCTTCTATCAAAACAAAATAAAGTAATGTAGTGAAAGTTGATCCAAGTGTCAATCTCTTATAGGAACAATAATTTTAATTACTCTAAATAGAAAACATAATTTGAATTCAAATGATTTGAGATCAATTAAACTAGATTTAAACTAAAGACCGCAATAACTATGAATATAAAGATTAACAAGAAAGATTTAACGAACTAGACATATTATAGAGAACATGGGAGATATGGTAGTTGTAGAATTATCATGAATAGGTGCTTGCGTGGAGTTCTATGCTATTGTGTAAGGATAAATGAATGATTAGCTTGTCACCTAGCCAATCTATCCTATTATTTGACTGGAACAAGTTATGATTTGAGTAATAGAAATACGTTGGATAATCACTAGGTAAATCAATACTGTAAGTACGAAGATAACATGAAAACCTTAACGGTTAATCAACGTATACAAAGATAACGTGAGGACCTAACGGCGAATCAAGTATCACATGAAGGGATTGAATGTATTGAATCGTGATGAAGAGGGTAATACATATACGACAACCAACGTGGTTTATAAAGAAGTGTTAGACAAGTTATGAATTGAATTTATCGTTTATGGATATAAACTTTAGGAAATGTTTGTAAACACCGACTAAATTATACATATGTTCATGTTTGATTTCACGAATTTACATTCGGCAATTTTTTACAGGTAAATATAACTTCTGACGCAATGTTAAATTGATTCGCAAGCATTTTGACATTATAGTTTTCTTATATTTCTCAACTTCGATTTATTAATCTATTGATTATATTTTGAATTTTATCCCTAGTATCGACGGACCATTAACTAGTTATTTTTTTTTAAAGTATATACAAAAGAAGCAAATCCACATGGAGTCCAAGATACAAATATAATTAACTAGAATTTCCCGAAAATTTGATCCAAAATCACACCCCGACCAATTGACCGATTTGACACTATACACCTGCCACCAACAGAATGAAAAAGACATATATGGTAGAATCGTAACCATAGAATATGACCCTAATCGAAATGCATACATTTGTCTCATACACTATGGGAATGGTGAAAAGAGATATATTTTATATCCCAGAGGGGCTATAATTGGAGATACCATTGTTTCTGGTACATAAGTTCATATAAAAGTGGGAACTACATTTTGAGTGCGGTTTGAACTATTGATTTACGTAATTGGAAGTAACAAATTAGGTTTACGATGAAACCTAACAATCGATCACTGATCCAATTGGAGTACCTCTACGGGATAGACCTCAACAGAAAACGTAATGGCAGCAAGTGATTGGCCGAAATATTAGACATTTTTTGAAATGCTTCATACTTGAGATTATTTAGCTGGGTCGATAAAGTAATCGGTACTCTGTCGCTTATTGAGCGAGTATGCCTCAAAATGTCCAAGCCCAAAACCGTCAACTCAGTTACTAAATCTCAAATCATTACCTTTCCCATCCATCCGTCAAATCCATCCTCTTATCAACGGCTGATATCCCAATCCGCGTACACTCACTTGATTGGTCCACAATCAAACAACCAACAGTATATAAACACCTCCACCCATACAAACAATCTCCACTGACAATTCTCATCATCATCGTCTTCCTCTTACTCCGCCATTCCCAAACCTCAACAACCACTCTCAGATTCATCATCGTAATGGCTGGTCGTGGAAAGACTCTCGGATCCGCCTCAGCCAAGAAAGCCCAGTCTCGGAGCAGCAAGGCCGGGTTACAGTTTCCGGTGGGTCGTATCGCCCGTTTTCTCAAGGCCGGAAAGTACGCCGAGCGTGTCGGTGCCGGAGCTCCCGTCTACCTCGCCGCCGTTCTTGAGTACCTCGCCGCTGAGGTAATTGATCGTTACTTTATCATTTCAAAACCCTAATTTCTAGGGTTTCGTGATTTGATTCGGTTACAATCTGATAGATTTTTGAATCTAAAGAGCTTTTCCTCTTTGATTGGTACTCGATTTGTTTAATTTCGGTTTTTCCCCAAATTCTAGGGCTTTATGGATTGACGATTTTGCGAATTTGTAATTAGGTTTTGGAGCTTGCTGGAAACGCAGCGAGAGATAACAAGAAGACGAGGATTGTTCCAAGACACATTCAGTTGGCTGTGAGAAATGACGAGGAGCTGAGCAAGCTTCTGGGTGATGTGACGATTGCTAATGGTGGTGTGATGCCCAACATTCACAACCTTCTTCTGCCCAAGAAGGCCGGTGGCTCGTCGAAACCCACTGAAGATGATTAAACAAGACAAGTTCCTTTTTTGAAATGATGATCGCTGGTGGTGTTACTCTGAAATTCGCAGTTCAGTTTCTGTGGTAATCGGTTTCAAGGGTATTTTAGTTGGTAGAGTTTTGCAGATTTGTGCATATTGAGAGAATCATCAATCAGTATTTGTGTTCGTTGCTTATTATTATTATTATTATTACTCAGAAATGGAAACACTTGTCTGCTATTTCGATTTGTCAATCTTTTTCTCAGGTAGCTCTTTAAATCTGGTTTATTGATTAATCCATTTTTGCATAATTGGAAAGATTCAGTTCAACAGGAGTTAAAAACTGTCAAATTTATAACTTTGATCTGCTGAATCCTGGGTAAACTTCAAATGATATTGAATTGTATTTACGTATCTCATATCCTTAGCTCGACTTGGCTTGTTAATGAGAAGATATAGCATGCGAGCTGGATAACTCATTAATAAGCTTAAACTTTTGACACATTTGGATGGAATGCCATTCATGATAAATTATACACTGCACAGGTGAAGTTTTGTAACTGTGTGCAAGTTTTGTAACTGGAAAAAGGAAGTACTTGGAGTGGAAAATTGATGAAATTAGGGAGAAATTGGAATAACTGTGAGAATTAGACTAGACAATTTTCATTGATGAAAACTGATTGGAGAGAATTATTTCGGACATTTGGCCACTAATTGGACGATCCTGTATTTAGTTCGTCTTCGACATGAGCTTCAGTTCGGTGTGTGATTTGGCTTTTTCGGGGGGATCATCAGATCATGAGCGAAATTAGCTATTTCAAGCATTAAGGGCTTCCAATTGTCTTCAATACGGTGTCGTTTGTTCCCAAATCCTTCACATTGGGGTATGAACTAGGGCTTTGCGCTCTGAGAGGTTTAATTGGAATCGTAATCTCCTTCAGATAGCGCATTCCTTAAATGAATCATACCAAGAGTCGAGTTTGTACTATAATTGTACCCTGTGATTACCGCACCTAGACTACATTGTGTACTGTGAACGAAGCATAACAATGCGACCAAGTATTTAAACAATTTGAGGCATTCTCGGCTCAATAAGAGAGAGTACCGATTACTTTATCGAACGAGCTTAATAATCACAAGGATGAAGAATTTCAAAAAATGTCCAAGTACTAACTAATTTCCAGAAGACAGACAAGAAGCACTGATCAAACAAAAATCTGCTATCTTAATCAATGCCGCAAACATATAAACACGCAGAAGATTCAAAAGGAACTCCATAATTTTCCATCAATTCTGTACACTGCAATGTCAGGAAGTTATGAGTGTAGGAACAAAATCCTAACTAGTTCTAAATTACAGCAAAACTGGAAATTTTAAACAACCAAAGAATAAATTACAACATGTCAAACCCAATTTCCATCTGTAGCACCAATTGAAGGTAAACTATAATGTGCAGTGAGCAACACATCCTTCTTACGAGCGCAATGTAACGAAAGAATCAATCTTCCCTGCTCTCCCTTCTCTGTGCTTTTTCCTAAGTCTCCTACCTGAACAATATACCATAGATCAGCAACATGTCAGGCATCATATCTATCCGAATTGTGGCATCAGAGATTTCTAAAGATTCACATTTCAGAAAATAGCAATACTCCATCGTGTTACATGTAGTAGCTTCTGCCAAATCTCACAATTTTTTTTTACCGCACAGATACCCTTTGTGTCTATGAGCATTCTGCACGTAAAATCTTTCTTTCCAAATCAAGAAACTAAACTATGGAAAGAAAATGATTCCTGTGCAGAAAGACCAAAACACAACTGTATCACATGCGATAGAAACAATATGAGTGATTGATGCAAGCTTCATTTAACACAAGCAGCCTTTTCTATTGACATTTCCATGCAAACTCAACGCGAGAAATGGAAAGAACTTCAAGACTTAAATAAGCTCTGCAGAAACTACCACTTACATGTTCCGATTAAACTAACACTATTTAATCTTCATCTGAACTTGAACTATCCATTCGCCTATCCATAATGGCTGGAAACAGCCGCTGACGGGCATCTGCAGGAATTGTCTGAATTGGATCAGAGGGAGCTGTCTTCTGCCGAGGATCCAAGGGAGTTGCTACAGACTCCTCTTTTTTCTGCGGTGTGTTGGGCTTTCTTGGTGCATTTTTAACTTCTCGACATACTTTTTCCAATATGATAAGGAAATCCCTCACAACAACAAACAACCTCAAACCCTCGTCCTTCCCCGAATTTCCATGGAAGTAATCTGCAGTGTTCTTTACTAGTTCCATCATCCTCTTTTCTTCCTTGAGCAATGACATCACATCAACCTCCGCATTTTCCACAAAACTCTTCAATATTTGGTGAAATCCCTTGTCTGCTTGCACACTCTTCATATCTGAGTTTAGAAAATCACGGGCTTTCACAAGTGCACGACCGAGCTTGGCAACTGTTCCCGTTAAGCTATCCGAATCAATAACTGCGGCCCTCTTAACATTCTGTAGCTCATTACCTACACCTGAGACAACTTGAAGACCGAGGTTTCTAAGTTGTTCATCGCTATCCTCTGGAATATCCTCAACAAGATCGTCAGATTTGAAGCTCGACATGCTGCGGGTCTCTCTGCCCGATCTAGCAGCTCTTCGGCCTTCGGAACGGATTATTTCCTGAACGACAAAGTGCAATAATGTGGTTTTCCCATCTGTTCCTTTAACGTCAGACAATTTTAGCAGTGTGTCGAGTTTGAATGCTTGTGCACCACCACGGAAAGTTCCATCATTCATGCGGTTGCCGGTTTTAAGAACAGCTTCGAGAAGCTTTAGGAACAACCTGCTTTTCCGCAATTCTGAGCAGGCAGCCTGCAATATTAGTAGGAATTTAGAATGATTAAACGGATGGAATAATTTTACCGCTAACAAATGATTCACTTCCTTCAATATGTAGGATATGTGTTGTTCATAAAAGTTATTTAGATTCATACAATTAGCAAGAGGAATATCATACCTCCAAGACCACAAAGGACTCCTTTAATGATGATGCTTCCTCCTGAAGGGTGCACATAAAAAGCAAACATTCTAGCCTTTTAAAGGCAAACGGAATGCTAACCAAAACTTTCAGAAACCGCTCGGCAAGACCTAGCTGAGAAAGCTCGCCTTCGAAGAGTCTCAGCTTCAGTTCCTCGTCAGCTGTCGGTGCCATTTTTAATAAAGTCTGTATAAGCTCCGGAGGAAGCTCAGTGCCTGATCCAGTCAGAGAAAATGTCAGTTGCTCTCCTAACAACCAATTGCAATGAGATAATAGATTTACCACTGATCTCAAACAGCATTTGAACAATAAAGAATAGTACCATCACGTCAAACTCTAAATCATCAACATCATTCAGATTCGATAATTATTTTCAATTTATACTATTCTTAGCTTGCTGCATATGAAATTTATATTTAGGTTAAACCAGAATCAAGTTTCTCTAATCTTCTAATATTGGGAAGTAGCACAATAAACATTACAGTCATTTAAAAGGTAGAGAGCTTGTGTATTACAGAACACACAGAGGGACACAACTTGAAGTAGAACTTCACCTGTAACACATATTTAGTGAAGTAGGAAACACTCCATCAAAATATATGAATAGAATTTCTTCCCCATCTATAGTTCAATTCCTGATAACAAACTAAAGATTGACAAAACTGCAGCATTACATCAAACTCGTTATTATCCATAGAAACCGTACCCCATCTACAGGGACATAACGGAACATATACAATTATTTTCTATTTGCACGTGAGTGCCGCATTCATGCAAGTATCCAATTTTATAATCCTCATAATATCAATTGAATTACTAATGAAAATCAGGTGCGACACTTCATAACTTATCTTAATTGACCATTCAATGGACACCAAAAATAAATACTATTGCTTATCAAATGTAAGAGAGGAAATGGAAAAAAGTAAGTCACCTTCTTCTAGCGCGTCACAGACTTCTTCAGTAGTCACATTTAGAGCTTTCAGCATGATTGCTAGATTCTGTGCCTTTTTCTGATCAATTAATTTGATACTTTGTGTTGAAGGATCTTGTGATGTAGATTCTTTCTTTGCTTCATTCTTGCCTTTTGCAGGAGCAGCATAGCCAAACAGGGATTCGATCATTTCTTCATTAAACCTGGTCAATACATACATCCATATACATAAGAAAGGTTCACACACGAGTATGAACAGGGATGATCAGTGTGCATGGGAAAACTTACTGGAATGATCCGGATTTGATTTGATTCCAAACCATTGACTCATCAGGGTTGGCCGATACCTTATCCCAGAAGAAAGGCTTCAGCTTAGTTTTAGGTTCATCAAAAGGGTTTGAAGATGATGGATTTGGTGCGGAAGGCGCATGTCTAGGGGGTTTAAGACCGAGAGATGGTGGTCGAGGAGCACCAGGAACTGGAGGTGGTGGTGGGCCCGGTGGCCTAGGACCAGCCTTGATACCACCAGAGGGTATGGGCGGTGGAGGCGGACCAGGTGGTGGAGGACGTGGTCCACCAGAAGAAGGTTTCATGGGTGGTGGAGGAGGTCCAGGTGGTGGATGCGGCCCAGCAAAAGATGATTTCATGGGTGGGGGAAGAGGTCCATGTGGCGGCGGACGTGGTGCACCGGGAGAAGGTTTTAGAGATGGAGGTGGAGGTGGTGGTGCAGAACCAACATGCTGTGGTATGGGAGCCGAAGGTGGAGGTGGTGGTGCAGAACCAACATGCTGTGGTATGGGAGCCGAAGGTGGGGGTGGGGGATTGCTTGTCACAGGTTTAGTGGGATCGGCCCTTCCAGGAGGCCGCTTCAGTGGAGGTAACCCAGGTGGCGTGGGGGTGGTATTATCCACCATGCCAGCAGCAGCTCCATTCTTTACAGATGGTATGTCTATTTTTGAGTTGCTTAGGGCATGTGATTCCATGTAGAAGTTTCCACTATTTTTGTTGTTCAGTTTGTTGTTGAAAGACTGACCACCCAGTTTTTCTTCATTGACTGTAGTTCCCAACCCGTATGACTTGCGTGACGAGCCTGCATGAATTATAAAGATTATGAGGGAGAATGAGAACAGGCGAATTACAATTCCCAAGTAAGAGGGAAGTACATTGGGTGGTATGCGTAACTTGCAACATAAAGCATGTATTATTTTTATTGAATGGATTTTAATGTGTTTTAGAACCTCTGCACCAAATCACCTTCTTACGTAATTCAGAAATTTTGGTCAAGCCTTTCTAAATTTGGAAATCAGGGTCTAAACACATGGTCTTTCTACTGTTATTACTTAAAAGGAAATTAATGATGGATATATAACTTACCAATAGAATATTCACTTAAACTTAAGCTGAGAAGAGGACTCTCATCGTTTCTACCCTGACCAGAGCCCCTTCCAGAACATTTACGGCAGCAGACAAATAGCATTGCAGAGAAAATAAAGGTCACGGAAGCAGTTACAACAACTGCAATTATAATAGTTCTCTTGGACGACTCTTGGTTCCTCGAATGTGCATCAGATGTTTGGTCATCAACTGTAGGCTCCGTATTTGAATTATTTATGGGAGGGAAGAATGGAAGCACTGGAGGTGGTGATGATGGTGTTACTTCTGGGGATAGTTCGGGTGCTTCCGCAGAGACCTGAGCTAACTTGCGCCTTGTTGAAGAAGAGCTTTGATCAGTAAACAAAAACCCAAGATACCTGTTGTACCAAGTATTTTTCAGACTCTCCTCTTCTCCAGCAATAGGATGCACAAGACTCTTTTCCCATAAACAATCTAAAAGGGTTTGCTTGACCTGAAGGGGCAAGGAATTTACCATGCCACGCATTTCTTTCCTGGATGATGCAGTAATCAAAGGTTCCTTGCTATCGCTTGACCTGACCCTTAAATGTAATTCAAGATCTTCTAAAGTTTTTCTAGCATCAAACAACTCAATCTTACAGTTGGTTCGCAATAAATCAGCCTGCAGCAGAGAGACTGTATTAGATGTTTTAACTAAATTAGATAAAATCAATCTGAAGTCTATAGTAACTAATAATTAAGATGCTACCTGTCTGGTATATTATCTATGATTTTACGGAAGTCGTCAACACAAACTAGAAAGATACTATAATTGTGAAGATAACAATGCATATTGAACTTAGATGAACTAAACATTCACCTACTCCTAATAACTTCATACAAGGTGCATGACCTGGAGGAGTCTCCAGCAATCATCTCTGGTAACGAATACTGCAAAGTGCACATTTACTTGATAGATCTATCTAAGTAGGGAAGATAACAACACAAAAATATCCCACAGACAAACAATTGAAACACTATTGTTGAAGGAAAAAACACAAAAAAAAAAAAAAAAAAAAAAAACATCAACAGTTTATCACAGATTATGATGAGATGGTTCAGGAACCCCAGCAAACCCACTCGGTGGGTATATGCAACAATTCAGCAGAACAGCTTCAGAATTAAATAAAGCAAAAGCAGGGCTTCTAAAATAAGCTGCCAGAAGCAATCCTGCATAAACTGAACCAGCTTCTAGCATTCTCTTAGTCATCTACAAATACAGTCTCTCACTTCTTTCCTAACTTTAGCACATGCTAGAAGCACTGTAGAGATTCGTTAAAGTCACCCGTTCTTTCCTTACCTATTTTCTCTAAATCTAAGCACGTCCAAAAGAATTCAAACTACAGTGATAGCAATCACCTCCTTACATCTAGCAAGACTATATAGCATCGCATAAGAATTAGAAATGGACAAAACCAAGTACATATAAACAGCAGAAATGGTCATATAGAGCGTACATAAAGGGCTTTACGGCATACAACAAGACTACAAGCAAAAAGTCAATAGCTTTTATAAACACTAGAGATGATTAATTCCGCTCCTTCAAATACAAGCATCCAGATCAAATAACACAAGCATCTGAAAGCTAAAAGCACCGATCAAAACTGGAACCAGAGCAAGAAATTCATACCATTTGCTCATTTATGTCCCCAGAATCAATCATATAAGCCAGCAAAGTCTCTTCTTGTTCCTCCCAGTTCCTTTCTGCTCCTATAGAGAAAACCAGAACAGCAAAAGCCAGAACATAAACAAGTCCACTGATTCTGATACATTGAGTCGTCTTCATCAGTCAAATTATAAACGAAAGATGCTTCTCATAAACCTTTAAATCCTCCAATCAACCAAACTCCAACAAACAGACGTCCAAAAAGATTAAATCTTTACAGCATTCTCACAAATCCCAGTGATCCTCAAACACCCAAATAGTCGTCGATGCCTTAAAATCAGTCTTGAAACTGTAGGACACGAAAAAAGGTATGAAGAGAAGGGATTTCAAGAATTCAATATATAAATTGGGGGAAGAAGATGTTAAATTCTTGAATCCCTGAATGGAAGAAGAAAAGAAATCCCTAAATGTGGATTTTAGTGAAGTTTCATATGATCGAGTAGGATGAGATCCACCAAAAGGGATTTCAAATTGGAGCTGCAATAAAATAAAAACAGGGTGAGGTGAATGAACCAACTAGCGCGTTGGTTGACCAGGAAAATTATGGCGTGTGAAAGCACCGCAGGGAAGCTGACAAAGTTCCATACATAGAAAAAAAAAGAAACCTTAACATTTGGTCTGTATTGGCTATTTGCACTTAGCAGGACTGTAAATTTTTGTACATGATCTCACCCACTAGCCTAAGGCCGCCATGACCTAATTTTGTTTACTTTTCCATTTCTGATCAAAGTTCGTGGAAATGAGACTGGACTTGGCCCGGGACTCAGTCGTCGTTGGTGAATGTGCAAGTTGCAATGGGTGATTTCATTTTGGTTGAGATTTCGACGTATATTTCTACCGCACATCTTATCTCTATCACTATATCATATTTTAACCGAGCAACTTCAATTTTTATAATTGTACCACTATAAATGGCAAGCAATGAGGTGTTGGAGATTCCGCATGCCATTTCTATAAACATGGATATTGTACTGTGGATATATCGTAGCACCTTGCCGGGGATTTGCAAGAGCAACAACGATATAAGGTTTTGTTTGTGATATTATTATATGAAACTAGAATGCTTAAGTAGCAAGTAGAGTGAAACATTTTTTTTTGCAAATGCTACATAATACTATATTGCCCCGCCCCATATTTTTGTTTTGTCACACCGACTTTTGGCCAAGATTCAGTATGTTTGGTATGCGCTAATGAGGACTCCGTATGGGCCCCATCTCCTATGAGTTACATATTTGATGTCCATCTATGGGCAATGCATCCGTTCACATAGTTGTGGGGGTTGTGGTACAGGACTCTAATGGCAAAGTGGTGGCTTGGACTCATAAACGAATACCAAGTTCATGGACAACATCTGTAGCGGAGGCCGCTGCTGCCCGGACAACTATGGAACTTAGGGCATATATAAATTCAAGGATAGCATACTATTGTATACGCCATACGGGGACAACCTCGATGTTATCGAAAATATTGATGATGCTCCACCTTATTTAGCGCCTACGAGGTGTTTTTGAGAATATAAGGTTTGCAACACAATTTTTCTTATCTACAAGCCAATTATGTTATAACGGCGGAAATACTTCAGCTCATTTGTTAATGCATGATATTTTTGTTAATTCGATGAGCTATGATATTTTGTCTTTCGAGTTGAACATGTATAATTCTACTTTTGTTTTGATGTCCAACGAATTCATGATGAATATTAGGATAGACCGATTATATCATATAGATACTAGTCACGTTCTTTAAAATTAAAAGGGGATGTAGCTCAGATGGTAGAGCGCTCGCTTAGCATGCGAGAGGTACGGGGATCGATACCCCGCATCTCCAATTTTTCTTTATTTTTGAGTTTTCCTATTGCAGGTGGACCGATTAGAGACATTTTGGATAGCCCAGGTAATGTTCAAAGTTCAGCACTATAAAAAATCAGGCCCAAACTTAGCGGCCCTTTTTCTTTGCACGGTTTATCGAAGAGCCTTTCCACCAACCCAATTCCCAAATTAAATGAATTGTTGTTGTAATGATGGGGGAATTTCTTCTAATCCCTTAATAAAGTTCGTAATAATAGATTAGTCCCTTACATTTGAATAGTAATATTTTAATCCAAAATGTATTTTCCGCGTTGACCGGTTCATTAAATAATTTCCACATGGATAATTAAATTACAAATTGCACATCAACCCCTATAAAGTTTGAAATAATTTCACAATTGACCCAAAACAATTTAAACTTTCATTTTCATCTTCTTCTTCATCAAACCTCCATGTTTCACCATTCTTCATCTTATTCTTCATCATCAAACTCAATTTCTTTTCAAATTACAAGTATATTCATCATCATCAACACATAATTTGCATTCAACTAACACTAAACCCTAAATCCCTAATTTAAAGAAGAAAAAAAACTTTCCCACCATTATAAATGGAGTTGTTCATGCTCCATTTTCGGAGCTGTTGAAGCTCCATTTTCGGAGTTATTCAAGCTCCATTAATGGAGCTTCAACACTCCATTAATGGAGCTTCAACACTCCATTAAAGGAGCTTTGAAGCTCTGAAAATGGAGCTTCAAAGTTCCGAAAATGGAGAAAAAAATATTTGAGGGGTTTGTGAAAGAAAAGAATTAAAAGAGACCTTTATTGCAATTTATTTTGAATTGAAATTGAATGGAATAAAATAAATATGGGTTGGTTTGAATTTATAATAAACTTTAGGGTTATGAATCGAATGTTAAATAATTAAGAGGGTTAATTGTAATTTGAAAATAAAGAAAACCATTTCCGAAAAAATTCATGTCACTAATTGTCCGCCACATAGGACAGAGCCGTTGACTTTTGGACTAAAACGTAATTGATTTATGAAACTTGTCATGTGGTGTTATTGTTCAAATGCGAGGGACTTTTTTGTTAATAGGGTGTTTATTGAGGGGACTTGGTGTAATTTTCCCAATTATTTAAAATACCCACTTACGCTCTTATTTCATCTCAGTAAATTTTATGGATAACCGTCTTAATGGAAATAATAAAAGGGAACGACAAATAAAAATGCAATATATGATACCTCATTGCCAACATTCAAAGGTTCTAAGATAATCCAAAACGAAAACTATGAAGTCAATACTTGTTTCCATTTGACCAAAACAGTCCTCTTCAAAGTATCATCCCATTCATGCTTCCATATGACTATAATCGACAAAACTAGTCGATAAAGTAACTAAAGGCTGATAAAGTGAGTGTAAACTTATAATGTAGTTGAAATTTAAGATTTATAAGATAATTATTTTTGAATTGACGTATTTGACAATTGACTAATAAGTTAGCTTATAGTATATGAAAATTAATATACTCGGAGGCTATGGCCATAAAGATTTGGGATTTTTACTAAAACATACTCCTATACTCATAAAAAGTGATAAAAATGATTTAAGCCATCAAATAAAATTGATTTTGTTTAAGCCCCTCACTAATCCTCCACACATACCTTTTCTTCCAATATGCTAACTAGGGGTGATCATAAAATCCAAAATCCGAAAATCCAATCCAAAAATCCGAAAATTCGATCCGATCCAATCCGATGTATTCGGATTGGATTACGGAATTAATATATATATATATATATATATATATATATATATATATATATATATATATATATATATATATATATATATATATATATATATCTGTGTGTGTGTGTGTGTGTGTGTGTGTGTGTGTGTGTGTGTGTGTATATATATATATATATGTGTATATATATATATGTGTGTGTATATATATATATATATATATATATATATATATATATATATATATATATATATATATATATATATATATATATATATATATATTTCCCTTATTCAGCCAAACAAAATACAAAATACTTAGGATGTTGGGAAGTTGGATTTTGGCTGTTGGAAATATACACTTTCTATTTTTACTTCAAAGAATGTAATCGACTAGTCGTTATTCTAGAACATGAACTCCAAACTTTTCGTATTTGTTGTTTTGGACTTGAAGTAAACTTGTGAACTTTATTTTGTTTATTTTGAATGTGGAACTACTGAACTAGTATTTAATTTGGCTACGAAATGCTATTTCAGTTTTTTTTTTTTTTAATTAAAGTTCGGATTATTCGGATTAAATCCGATCCAATCCGAACTTTTTCGGATTAATCCAAAATCCGATCCGATCGTTCGGATCGAATTTCGAATTGAGCCTTTAGTGGTCCGAAACTTCGGATTGATCCGAACTTCGGATCGATTAATCCGAACGTGCACACCTAATGCTAACCGACCCCACATGTAAGTCATATTGTAATACAATTAGAAATTTTATTGAAAATGATTAATTACTATTTCATTTCATTTCATTTGGGGAGAGCGCAACTCATCCTCCATACTCCCCGAATAAATAATACATTTGACTTTTCGATAATTTTTTATGTCGATTTTGACCATAAAGTACTTCTATCTTATATAGAAAAAATATCTAACAAAACTATATTTTGAAAATTTATAAAGTGTACATTCATGATGTAAGAGTAATTTGTAGTCAAAATATATTCATAAATTATTTAAAAGTTAAATGTGATTTTTTATATGGTATTTGAGTGTAACGCCCCAAAGTTTCAAGAGAGCTTAAAGGAGTTGAGAACGGCACTCATACCAATAAGGTGTACCTTTATTTTCGGAAATCCATCCAAAATGTTAAGCGTGCTTGTATTGGAGGCTGGAGCAATTTTAGGATGAGTGATCAATTGCAAAGTTTTCCGGCTCATGATGTACGGGTGAAGACAAAGTGTGTGGGAATTGATATGTGTTAGTACTGTGGGGTCAGCATATCACCGAAGAGCAGCCTATGAATAATTACACCGGCCTAAAGGCTTTGAGATCGCCCGTATGAGATAGTCCGTTACATTAATAATTTAATATTGTACGTGAAGGTGACACATATATAAGTATAAGTTAATGTTAGCTGCAAGCCTGCGACATATGGATAAAATTGATTGATTACATTAAAAATGGTTCTCTATACATTAATTATAGGTCAGCTCTACTCAGCAATCCTGCATTATATATATTTCAATGCATTTTTCTAGTATTCTTGTTCTTATGTTGTTGTCTGGGTAGCAATGCCCAAGTCTTGCCATTTGCCAATTACATGTAAGAACTAAGAACACACACTCTGATTCCTAATAGGCTAGTAGTATATTGAGAATTCGTAAAGTTGTAATCTAAAGCTGGACCTTATTAATTAACTGATGTGATTTTACAATTTAATGAAATGTAGTAGGTTATTTGAATGTGTAGTCAGTAGTTATAAACGGTATAGTCTGTGATTGGCGCGCAGTCTGGTAAGACCTGCATGGCAATAGCCGCTAATGTGAGTTGTGCCAAAGCAATTGTAGTATTACTATTATATCATTAGCAGGTGCCGTCAACTCTCAATAAAGTAATTCTATGATTTTCAAGATAAAAGAGTTCATAACCAATTTGAAACATGATTAGTAACCTTATCATGTTTCACGTTACTTAACCAAAATAAGTTACTTAACTAAAATAATGTGATTTGACTATAATAAGTTGCGCCTGTCTTTTCAATTTGAAATTCTTGAGCATGAATTGTAGATAAAATATAACTGCGAATCGAATCGAATGAGTTTTAAGTTAAAAATAATATAGCTTTAGTTTGATAATATCAATGGGGTAATTGATTTTATGTTTAATTTGAAAAGTGATTGTATGTCTAATTTGAAAAGTCCGGTCATATAACATATACATCTTATTTGCTAACAACTTAATTATCAGATACTAGTTACCTTCAGGGCCGGCCCTGAGCCCATGTGGGATGTTCATCCGCATAGGGACTTAATATTTTTAGGAGCCTAATTTTTATATTATGATACTAGTAGGGTGTTTAAAATATTAAAATAAAGTGTGTTATAAATAATTTAATTAATAATTTTGCTTCAAATAACACTTTTAAGTGTTATTTTTAAAATGATATATTCAGTATGTTAGTTTATTAGGAAATTAATTTTATTATTATACATGAAAACTTTTATTTTTTATATATATTGTTTACTTGGGGTCCTTTTAAAATTTTCGCATGGGGCTTTAAATTTTTCGGGCCGGCCCTGGTTACCTTATTATTTAGATAGGACTACTTCGTCAATCCGTAACACGGAAACTCACTGCAAGGAGGAATAAGCTAATATAACAACTGTTCACCTCAATAAGAGAGCAGACGTCAATATATAGCATAATTAAGAAAGAAGGGAAGTCAGTTATTAGGTGCACATAAGTTTTCCTGTATCAAATTTGAGTTGGAAAGTTGTTTCTTCATCACAAGTTAAGCATAAAACTAAGAAAGATTGAGATTTGAGACATGCAGAATCAAACTCACCAACATGCCTATACAACAAGCCTCGCTCCAAAAGGGACTGCACAACTTAATTGGAATACTAAAATACACTGAACAGAGATATGTCAACAACTAAAACAACATCTTCCTGCACTATATCCACCTTATTCACATTGTTAGACAGGGGAGAAATAAAGGAAGAAAAAACCCAGAAAAAAATTAAAGGTAAAGTAAAGTAGAAAATTCTTGCCACCCCCAGGAAGCAAGGGCATAGGTTTTATTTATTTCCATATTTAACTTTGTGTTTCTTTACCAGGATTAGATTGTATCCTTGTATATTAACTTAAAGTTGATGTTTATCTCGTCTCTCGAATAAATGGTCTCTCGTAAAAGATGATTGTTTTTGTGCAACTAATCATGACTATATGCCGCTATGTTATTACTAAAGCCTCGATAACGTTTACCTGTCCGGTGTTTTTATCTTAGCGCCAAAATAATTATCTAAATATATGGGCCCATAAATATATATAGATCTTTCTTTTTTTTTTTTTTTTTGAAGAAGGAAAAGTTTTATTCAACTAAAACAAAAGAGTACATTAGAGATGTACTGCTACAAAACTCAGCGGAGTATAATACAAAACAGAATCCAGAGAGAAAGTATATCATGTTTCCAAAAACAACTAAACCAGCAGCCCCAGAAAACAAGATGTCTGACCAATCCATCCCATGGTTACTACTAATCAGATAATAGAAGTGAAATTTTAGTCACTCTTGTCGTCTAGTATGTCTTGAAACCGAAGTTCCAAGCCAAGAGTTAAAGAGTTAACTAAAACCGAGAGAGATGAATATCGATCTGAATAAGGTAGAAAGAAAGATCAATGATGTTCTCTCAAGGCTTCCAAAATCTGAGAAATAGTAAAACATCAGTAGATACCTGAATGAAACAACTTGATCAACTGAAACCAATGGTATAGTCTAAAACAACCAGAAAACTTAATCCGAACTGGAATAAACAGAACGTCTTCATTGCTGCTCTAAATAGTCAAGATGCATTCTCTCGGAAAACAATCCCGATCCAAAGTTGTGAATTTTCTAATCGATTCCTACTTTTGAGCCAATGCAACAATCCTTTTGAAGATTTCAACGGTTTACGCGAGAAGAAGTCCTGTTACCATTGAAGAAGAGATCGTTGCGTGCCTTCCGGATAAACCATAACACACCATGCCATACCGAGATCCATATCTTTTCCGATTTGCGTGTTAATGATCTCGAAGAACTCAAGAAATCCGTCACTTCCCAGTAAATTGTACATCAAAATTCACCATTCTTTGATTTTTTTCCCACACAATGAGGCATAGGAACATCAAAAAACAAGTGTTTTTGTTTCTTCTTCATTTGAGTCACATAATCTGCAAGCGATTTTCCTCGGGTCCCAGAATATTTATTTTCTTTAAGTTTCCCAGAGTTGCAATTCTATTCCACATCACGCGCCAAATGAAAAGGTTCAATTTCTGAGGTATCCCTTGTAACCAAATCGATTTTGTCCATCCAATGTCAGTGGCTTGACTTCCTCCTTCGCTTTTTCAATCGCGAATCGCCTTTTACGTAGTAACCCATTATATCCGAGTTAATCCATCTCTAGTCATCACCGATCTTCTTTGAGGAGTACATTCAGCAAAATGGATAAATCACGGACTAAATTTTCCTCCCACATAAACAAGTTTCTTCTCCACTGCCAGTTATTCAGCTGGTCGATTCCAGCTACTCTCAATCTTTCAGACACTAAACACTCTTTTTCCAATTCCAAGCTAAATAATCTTGGAAACAACTCTCTTAAATTCTGCCCTCCCGATATCCAATTATCATCCCAAAACAACAATGAATTACCATTTCCTAAAACACGCTCTACTCCATTACGAAACCAATCGCTACAGCCTATCCATTTCACAATATCTCTCCACCAAGACGACCACTCCTTTCCTCTCACCTTACCTCCTCTAACCGACTCTACAACCTTACTAAAATCTCCATATTTCGATCTAATCACAACTACCCAAAAAGCATCCCTTCCCGTCAATAGTTTCCATCCCCACTTCCCTAAAAGAGCCAAATTAAACCATTCTAAATTCTTCACACCCAGCCCTCCTTTTTCCTTCGATCTACAAACAATTTCCCAACTTATCCATGCCACCTTTCTATCCCCACCTATTGTACCCCCCCCCCCCCCCCCCCCAAAAAAAAAAAAGTGAGATTGCAGTTTTTTGATTCGGTTTAGGACAAAAACGGGAACTTTGAAGAAAGAGAAGAAGTATAACGGCAAGGAAATGAGCACGGCTTTCAAGAGTACCAAACGACCACCCATCGATAGATAATTATGTTCCCACTTCTTCAATCTGTTTTCCAATCTTTCTAACACTTTAGACCAGATTTTCTTGTCAGTAGCTTTTGCTCCAATTGGTAAACCCAAGTAAACAAATGGAATCTCTCTGACTACAATTCAACGCTACCAATTTTCAACACTTATTGCTTATTCCAATACCAATTAGGCAGCTTTTATGAAAGTTGATCTTTAAACCCGAAAGCCACTCGAAACATCTCAAGACACTCAACAAGACTCCGATGTTTTCCTTCTTTGCCTCTCCGAAAATGATAGAGTCATCGGCATATTGTAGGTGGGAGACTACTACTCCATCCCGACCTACTTGAATTGGTGAGAACATTCTACTAGCGATTGCAGCATCCATTAGACGACTTAGACCTTCGGCAACCACTAAGAATAAAAAAGGTGAAAGCGGATCGCCTTGTCGTAAACCTCTCCCCAGTTTAAATGATGAAGTGGGGCTGCCATTGATCAAAATCGAGGATTCCGCCGACGACACACATTCTTTTATCCAATTGCACCATTTAACACCGAAGCCCAATAACCGCAGCATATTCAATAGAAAATCCCAATTTACGGAATCAAAGGCTTTCTCGAAATCTATCTTGAACATAAACATGTTCTTCTTTTTCTTTTTTGCTTCGTCGACCACTTCATTCGCAATTACAATTCCATCGAGAATGTTTCGATTTGCCAAAAAGGCGGATTGGTTCCTTGAGATGACTTCTCCAAGACTCCTAGCAAGTCGATTTGACAATACTTTAGCCACTATCTTGTAGACTCCGCCAATGAGAGATATAGGGCGGTATTCCTCAATCGCCACCGGATTTGCACATTTTGGAATTAGAGATATGAACGTAGCATTCAACCCCCTCACTAATCTGCCGTTGGTATGGAAATCTTTGAACAAAGCCATTAAATCTGCTTTCATAATATCCCAAAAACACCGAAAAAAATGGAAAGTAAATCCATCCGGCCCGGGACTCTTGTCCAAGCCGCAATCCCAAATTGCATTCCTCACCTCTTCTTCTTGAAATTCGCTTTCTAAACCCACAGCAGTAGCATCTGAAATTCGTGCTCCAATCAAAACTTCCGGCAGATTGCTGCTCTCGGACTGTCTACTGATTTTCCATGATGTATACCTTATATCACGGTTCCTAGTTGCATAATTTATAATATGTTTGACATCTTTCGAACGTGTATATATATATATATATATATATATATATATATATATATACATACATAAACTTAAAAAAGATTACAAGGTTATAATAGATATTTCAGGTAAGAAATCGAGGGGTAGCATGCAAACGTGGGCCGCCACGGTATGAGAGTGATGTGCCTTTTATCATCTCGGAAACCAACCTATTTATAGTGCAAGCTTTGTGCATGATCAATGAGTTAAGCACTTAGCTCATCGAGTATGAACAAAAATCAGACAATATGTAAAATGCGTGAACTTGTGGAATAATCAGTCTTGGACCAAAAATTGGTCACATGTGCACCGACCAACAAAAGGAGTGTCTACGAATGAAACACTTGAAGTTTTGAACGTTTTTAGCTTCAGAGCTTGCTTTCAACTTTCAAGCCTTTGCGTTGAGTTTTTTTGGAGAATGAACTAATTCGTGGACGGACTCAGCTGACACCCCTTTCCCTCCGCCACTGGGATGAGGCATGGACACAGCTTCAAGCTCTGTCCAAGTCGTCCATGGATGGACGACGATACTAGCTGAAGCTTTGCTTGGTAAAAATCATTTAGATTTGAAATTTTCAATAAGAAACAGAAAATTTGCAGGGTGGTCAAAAGGGATAAAATGCACAAATGTACTATATGTTCTTTGAAATATTCACGGATGTACCTCATGTTTTTGAAATTGTATGAATGTACCTTATGTTCTTTAAAAGTATGCACACTTGCTCAAATAATGGTGAGTGTATTACACTCTCCATTTGTGAAAGTGGACTTATTTTTTTTTACATAAAAATCTTAAATAAGTATTTACTAATTATAAGAACAATAAATTGATTTTCTTTTATAAATTGTAAGAGTTTATAACAAATATTATGGTGGTTTTAAAAAAATTTATTAAGAATTAGTATATAAAATTAGAAAATTTTATTAAAGGTACAAATTAAATATGAAAATAAAATTAAGAAAATAATATGTTTTTTCTTTATAATGTTTTTTTTAAAATTAGTATAAATATATTAATATAATTTTCTAAAATTGTTAGAAATTTTTCACTTAAATATTTTCTGAATAATAATAACTCATAATATACATTACATTTTCATAACCATTGTGCCTTCAATAATTTTGATAATTTTTTATAGTGCTATTATAAATTTTGATAATACCACTACAATAATGTTTTATCTTTTTTATTTATGTAATTATTTTTCAATATATATATATATATATATATATATATATTAATTTTCACATATTTTTATTTTATTATTTTTAAATTAATCTTATTGCTCTTTGTTTCAAAAAAATAAATATATATTGTGAATTTTTAACACTTGTATGCTTATAAAAACAAATCCACTTGAACACATGGAAAGTGTAACACACACACTATTATCAGAGCAAGTGTGCATAATATCAAAGAATTCGGTACAATTTGAAGAACGTGAGGTACATCGGTGTATATTTCAAAGAACATAAGGTACATTTGTGCATTTGATCCGGTCGGGGCAAATTGAAAATAGAAAATTGAGAGGGGGTAAGACAGTCAATTTGGTTCCTAAGAATCTTGAATGATGCCGCCCGTTGAGCTGAATTTCAAAATAATTCGAAATTGACTGTATCACTCACTTTCTCTCTCTATCCATTGCCGGATGATCTTAGCAACCCTAGCTAATCCACTCAATCTCACATTTTTCCCCAAATTAACTATTCCTCCACTCCACTGATCAAATGACAAATCGTAAAGATTAAACAAAACTACTGATAGAGTGATATCATATCCATACCACAACAAACAGTAGTGGAGTAGTATTGATTTCTTGAAAAGTAAATAATTTCATTTCATTATTTTTTCTGTCCAACTTTACACTGCTTGCTCCTCATCATATTCATCTCTCTGTAATGCTGCTAGTCTCTGGTTCCTGAAATTGAAAGCAACGTTCGTCAATTCATACAAAAACTTATCATCTTTCTTTGCTTACATTGCAATAAACCACGGACCACCTACCAATTTCTTCTTCCGACTTTGTCACCGTGTATTAGCTGCTGCTTGCTGCTATTATTTTATTACTCTCTTTCTTCATTTCTTTCTTCTCACGACTTTATATGGCTTCCAAGAATCAGAACAAGCCTCCTTGCAGCCCTTCTCATGTGAGTCTTGTCTTATTAATCGCCTTCCAATGTCTTTTCGTTTCGTTTCGTTATTTGGGCTCTTTCATTTTCCAAAATACAGTTTTTTTTTTTTTTTGAATTTGAATGTAACGTTACTCTTCTTGATTTTCTGTTATTTAGCTGATTTCCTTTTTCTAAAATTTTTGGTCTGTTTTGGCAGAATAAGTATAGTTTGGGTGAGGTATCAGTAGATAAGAGGAGAATGATTGGAAATGCTAAAATGCCTCCCAATACCACTACTCCCAGAACGCAAGCTCGACAGGCATTTTCAGTTGTCAATGGGGGCCAAGATCTGCCTCTCAACACTGGGCCACCGAGTAATTCCGGATCTGATTGTAGTGTGGTCGAATTCACGAAAGAGGATGTCGAGGCCTTGCTTAATGAGAAGTTGAGACTTAAGAATAAGTTTAATCTCAAGGTATGGTATGCAAGGACTGGTGGTTTGTCAACTGCCCATGAGTTTGCGAGTTGTAATGAATTGATCATTTTGTGTTGGAATTTTTTTGTCTGCAGGAAAAATGTGACCAAATGGTGGACACGATCAAGAGGCTCAAACAATGTCTCAGATGGTTTCAGCAGCTCGAAGGAAATTATCTATCTGAGCAGGAAAAGCTAAAGAGTTTGCTGGAATTAGCAGAAAAGAAGTGCAGCGATATGGGTAATACCTGTTGTTCCTTATTTATGAATACGGAAAACATACTGTCGAGTGTCGAGTTAAAGATTTCTTTTCTTAACACTTGGGATTCTCTCAGAGTTGCTAATGAAGGGGAAAGAAGATGAGCTGAACTCAATTATTATGGAGTTAAGGAAAAATTTTGAGGGTCTGCAAGAGAAGTTTGCCAAGGAGGAAGTGGATAAAATGGTATGGAGGTCAGAATTATGATCTTTCAGTATCAAGATTTTCTTGACCTTTTCAAGGAGTAAATTGCATTGAATTAAAAAAAAAAAGGGTGTAAATTGCTTATACAATTTCTAGGAAGCATTGGATTCGTTGGCAAGAGAGAAGGACTCCAGACTTGCTGCAGAGATATCACAAGCTTCTCTTAAACAAATGCTAAAGCGAAGTCAAGAGGACAATGCTAGTGCCAACCAAAAGGTTAACTAAGAGCTAATATCGTTGAAACTAGGTCTTCAGCATATCTGCCATCCTGCTTGTACTGAGAGGTTTCTTGTCTTGTCTTTGTTGCTTTCCTTTTGCAGATGCAGTCAATCAATGACATGTACAAGCGGTTACAAGAATATAACACGAGTTTGCAGCAGTACAACAGCAGGCTTCAGGCTGAAATTCATGAAACAAATGAGACTCTAAAGCTTGTTGAGAAAGAAAAGACTGCAGTGGTGGAAAACCTTAGTACATTGAGGGGCCATTATACGTCATTGCAAGAGCAGCTTACATCCTCCAGAGTGAGTACTTTATCTTTACCTGTGGAATTATGTCTTTTCATGTTGTAGGGAGCTGTACTTTTGATCTAGAGCATATCTATCAGTCTTCTGATAACTCGGGAAAATAGGCTTTGTTTTAGCAAATTTGGTTCTTATGTATGAATATTTCCTTGATGTTAGAGATATTACTAGGCAATCTTGATATAACTGATTAGGAAAGGTCAAGGATAATATCAGCTCAGCTCAACTCTATAAATCTACTCTGTTTTTTCTTGTATATTGAAGTTGAGCTCGATCCAAGCTGAACAATATCATTTGTGGCTAGTTTTATGACTTTGCTATCAAACTGGTTACTACATCAGATTTAGTTCCCTTCTCTATCTTACCCCTTTCCAAAGTTGAAACTACTACTAAAAAATTTCATATTTCAGATTTAATTTATGTCAATACTCGTTCCTGGTTTTAGTTATCTATGGTTTTCATGCCCCCAGATCAGTTTTACTACCTGTTGTGGTGGAAAATATGACAGATTGATTTCAAGTTAAACAAGTTCTATCCAACTGGTGATCCAAAATAATAAACAGCTAATCTTGGTTGACTTTCTTTGTTGTGTTTGTTTGGTTCTGTCCAACATGTTTTTCACAATCCAAGTATTTGTATTTCTAAAAGATACCAGACTCTAGCAGATGAAAGCCAGTAATATGACTGGAAATAGCAGCCATGACAATGTTTCTAACACCACCACAACTGGAGAAATATTATTGGGTTTGATAGTACTTAGCAATAGCATAGTTGGAGCTCATACTGTCTAATTTGTAAACTCTTTTGTTTCACATGACATAACCATATGAGAAATGTTATGTTAATGCATGCCAAGCCAGTTCTTTTTCCGAAACACAGATTTAGATTGATATTAATTTAATTGGGATCAAGTGTGAACAAACTTACTCTCCTCCAACTTATCTGCCCCCTGTCAAGATGATGTAAATAATATAACCAAACGATTTATGCATTGTTAGGGATATAAATAAGAAGCACTCTGCATGCTACATGCTATCAAAATGACAGTTACTCTCTACCTCTACCAATAGTAAAGTTTCTCCCAGTCAATGGATGGACTATAGTGGCATAGACGCTATAGATGGTAGAGTTCCATGTTCAACCTGATAAACAAAAGATAACAGCCTGTGTCGATGAAAGCTGATCCAAATTGCCACCTCAAAGCTATGTTGGAGAATAGCTCCAATTTTCCTTAGTGAATCTTTGCTAGTTCATCAAACTATGGTGCTATATAAAAATTACTCCTGGCTGTCTATATCAACCATGGAGCTTTAGTAAGCAATGACCGAGATTAGAATGTATGTTTGTATATTATGTAGTATACTGTCATTCTGTTGAGGAAAATGTGCTTTATTAAGCACATTTTGTTTCTGCTTTATTTTTTTCCTCCAAAATTCATAATTCTTACTTGAGTATCCGAGCTAGGATTTGAGTTAATAGAGTTGGTTATATTGTTAGCAATCCATATGTGTTTCAACATTTCTATTTCACCTATAAGCTACTTACAATCTTGCTAGTGGCTTACCCACATCTTGCTTACATTTGGCTCACTAAAGCTTTATATTTGAAGGTACTGCAAGATGAAGCTGTGAAGCAAAAGGAAGTACTTGGTAGCGAAGTTGCGTGTTTGAGAGTTGACTTACAACAAGTTAGAGAAGATCGTGACCGCCAGTTGTCAAGAGTTGAGGTTTTATCAACTGAAGTTGAAAAATATAAAGAACTCTCTGGAGAATCTGCTGCTATGTTGGATAGTATGCGTTCAAAGAAAAATGACTTGGAGGTTGCTTTTCCAGTTCTTACTTCTAGTATCCTTTATATCTTATTAACTTTGTCAAATGAATTTTTAACATTCTCGAGACTTTGTTTTGTTAGATGACATGCTCCACTCAGAGTGAGGAAATAAGAACCTTACAAGAGCAGCTTGCTTCTGCAGAAAAGGAGTTGCAGGTATTTAGTTGGCATGTCGTGTCAAGAAATTCTCACATATATGACTTGCCAGGATTTTAAGTTTTTGGTTAGCATTTGTTAGTCTTTATGGGCATGTTATGTTTTCTTATTCTCCTTTTTCTTCCTGTTAGTTGTCTGATAGATCAAAAATGGAGACGAGATCTGAATATGAAGAACAGAAGGCACTTCTGATTGAGTTACAGAAACGTCTGGCTGATGCAGAATCAGAAATTATTGAAGGAGAGAAACTTCGCAAGAAGTTGCATAACACAATTTTGGTACCTATTCTCCTTTTTTACAAAGATTTTCTTTATAAAATCTTTCTTTGGTTAGAGTGTTTTATATGATTATTTATCATCATTTGTTTGGTTAACATAGGAGCTGAAAGGGAACATCCGTGTATTCTGTCGAGTCAGACCTATTCTGTTTGATGATGGGGTCGGACCTGACACAAAAGTTTTTTCCTTCCCAACATCAACAGAAGCCAAGGGTCGAGGCATTGATTTGGCACAAAATGGTGAGTCTTCATTCTTTCGAGTTAAATGCATGCTTCTGCTGTCCCTAATTCGTTGTTTTCTATTTCTCAAGGGCAAAAATTGAATTTCACTTTCGACAAAGTGTTCACTCCTGATGCTTCCCAGGATGATGTTTTTGTGGAAATATCACAGCTCGTTCAGAGTGCTCTTGATGGTTACAAGGTTATAAACTGCACACATCACCCCTTATACCAGTTGTTTTTTTTTGTAAACTTGTATTTGCTGTACAGCATAAACTATTTCTGTTGTATATTGGCATACAACCGAAGCCATGGTTGGAATAACTTGAACTCCGTAGGAGAACATTTATTTCTCTACGCTGATATATTTTCATTGTTTGGCACAGTATGAGCACATCATGTCTGCAGTATAATTATTTCAGTTTTTCAAACTAGCCTGTAATATAGTGTAAATATTTCAATGGAAATAGAATTTGATGCTTGAACGAATAACATAGTTGTGCTTATTGAGAAACTGAATTATTTAGCACTTATCAGGTTTGCATTTTTGCCTATGGACAAACTGGTTCTGGCAAGACCTATACCATGATGGGCAATCCAGGGCTACCTGATCAGAAGGGCTTGATCCCACGATCACTAGAGCAGGTTTTCAAAGCAAGGCAAAACCTACAAGCCCAGGGATGGAAGTATGAAATGCAGGTGCTGCAGGGATTCTAATATTGCTTTTGTATACATGATCTTTTATTGCACAAAATTATAGTGTGTAAACCTTTCAGGTGTCAATGCTTGAAATATATAATGAAACAATACGCGATCTGTTAGCTCCAAATAGTTCTGGATGTGATGCGTGGAGAGATTCAGCAAAACAATATTCAATCAAGCACGATGCAAATGGCAATACTCACATATCTGATCTGACAGTTAAGGATGTTCGAAGTAGCAAGGAAGTTTCCTATCTGTTGGAGAGAGCAGCACAGAGCAGGTAGTTCTATAATTAATTGCAACTTCTCGAGCTCTCTTGAAGTTCTTTGTCTTGCATATTTCTTGAGCTCTCTAAACTGGTTGTTGCTTCTGACTTGCAACCTGCTCATTTACTCTTGCCGACCACATGTCTGAATCAAGAAACTGATGTTCCCTTGTCTCCCTGAACTTGGTTTTAGGTCTGTAGGCAAGACTCAAATGAATGAACAATCATCAAGAAGTCATTTTGTTTTCACATTGCGAATATCCGGTGTAAACGAGGTATTGTGTTGTTTGTTTCCTCTAGCTGTAAATCCCTATCTCCCTGTGAATCAATGCAAACAAACTCTTGTGTTTTCATTTTGACATCAGAACACGGACCAACAAGTGCAAGGTGTTTTAAATTTAATTGATCTTGCTGGTAGTGAGCGGCTATCCAAGAGTGGGTCTACAGGGGATCGGCTCAAGGAAACTCAGGTACTGGAGCTAGAATTATCTTTGATCTTTATTGATGCTTAGTTGCCCTGAGAGGTTAAATATAACTTTCTGTAATCTATTCTTAGGCCATAAACAAGAGCCTATCATCACTCAGTGATGTCATATTTGCATTGGCAAAGAAGGAAGAGCACATCCCATATAGAAACTCCAAGCTGACATATCTTCTCCAGGTAATTTGAAATGCAATTCTCAAGTTGGTATTCGCAGTGAAACCATTTCTTTTAACTTTTTAGCATCTGCAAACTGTAATAAGTATATTGGAGAGCACCATCTTTATTTATTTGTTTTATCTAGAGTTATTACATTATCTTGAGAATGTTATAGACATTGATGTGCCTGTCCTCTTCTTCCTTGTTTCAGCCTTGCTTGGGTGGAGATTCGAAAACTTTGATGTTTGTCAACATTGCACCTGATCCATCATCTGTTAATGAATCACTCTGTTCGCTGAGGTTCGCGGCAAGGGTTAACGCTTGTGAGATTGGTGTCCCTAGGCGTCAAACCAACCTGAGATCTTCAGATTCCCGTCTGAGCATTGGTTGATCTTTTTGTGTTATTGTTTTTTTTTTTTTTTAAATTTTTTCAGGTGGACTAATAACCTCAGATCTAGGAGTGGTATGTCTACATTTGCTTGTAAATAGTGGAAGCCTGGAAGGAGAGTATGTATCCCTTAGTTTTATAGGCTAAAAGGGCCTTATCTCAGCCCTTCTCTCTTTGACTTGTATTAATTGATATTTTTTGTAACTACTCAGTATAATTTGCCTGACAAGAGCAATCACTTGATTCCCTTATACTTCCACCAGGATTTGAGATGCACTCCAAGCATAGGTTACCTGCAACTTATATTTGTTGTGCTTATCTTTTTTTTCTTTTTAAGAAGGAAATGGAAATGATATGTATTGATATCACCAAGAGGTTGACAAATTACCTGGAATTAATTAATGCCAGAACATTGTTTTCATGCAAAACATGAAGTAATCTAGAGGAATTAAGTAAATGAGTTAGTTAATACTCTAATGTATAAAAGAGGACAAATGAAAGAAAATTCTAACTCAACACAATAATTGAAAAAGTTCAACTACTTAATGAATGGCAATCATAAAACAAGTCGATCTTCTCCCAACATTGTAAAATAACCATCTATCTCTTAGTATTGCATAGGCTTGAAAACTTTGAAGCGCCAAAGGTTGATGAAAGACTTCATGATGTCGAGCTACCAAACCCGCATGAAACCAGGCCTCAGTTTCAAAACCGACGCATCCCGTCGCTTGAGAAAGCAGCATGAGCTTCTACCTTCATCCATACATCGTTTATGTCTTGTGTCACATTTTTAGTAGAGTAGGAGATTGGTTCATACACAACCGTGCGTTTTCAGATTCTGCATTGGCAACATTATGTCTTTTATGGTCCCATGCTCAAGACCTCACTCCTTTGCGACACAAACCTCTTAATAAATCCAAAGGTGTGCACGTGTTTTTCCCATGTGTTACTTTATCATGATAGAACCACAATCCCAAATTAGCATTAATATGAGCTCGCGGCATGTACTTATGTTTTCATGCATATCAGTAACTTGTAGATACAAACCATCAAATATTTGTACTAAGAAATTGATAGGGAAGAAATAATTGAATGACTCTGATCAAGTATTTTCTATTTTTTGTACAAAATAGAACTTGGCCAGAAAATTATCTGACCGGCCGGTGCTAAACTAATTTAAATTTAGTGTTGAAACTATCCCAAATGTGATGTAATATAATTCTAAATCCATTGTAATTATCGTCGCACTAAGGAAAATAATTTTGAACATGAACTATAAAACATGGTTGCTTATGCTAAGAATATAAAAAGAAAGAGTTATAAAAATCAAAATGTTAAAGGCATGATATTTTTTGACATTTTACAAAAGAATGTTAAAAGTTGAATAATTTGCAAAGATGCCTTAAAACATTATAAAAATCTCCCAAAAGAACTTTAGTTGTAAAAGTAAATCCCCATTGCACAACTTAAATGTTTAAATGATAAATTTGACAAACACTTAATTAGATATCAAAGAGATTAGAAAACTAACATCATTTTTCCATTTAAATATATTACAAACCGGCCGAAAAATGACAATAAACCTACCATTCCGTGCTCTGTTTTGATGATCGATAGTGGGTAATTCACTACTTTGTGGATTAGTACCGATTTACTATAATTTGTCCTAAATTTTTTATTCATCGTATTTACAAAGTAATAGTTAATGGCCCGTCGATACTCGACGGGGCATGATAACAAAAGTTAAAATAAAAAATGAATATATCGTATAATAAAATGTCGAAGTTAATGACCACGTCGTGTCATGTGTTTTAACATCTTCGTCGCATATAAATACATTGAATCTCTTTCTCCTCGCAATCTATAGAGAGAACACCTAATGCATCACGTTTGAATACATGTGAGGGTGTAGAGGCCGACCTGTGCGAGAGATTGCCCAGGACTTTTGTTTATAGTCATAGCAAAATAGATGATATCATTGACTATCTTCTATCAAAATTGATAAGGGACTTCATCTTGTCGAATGAGTTCACCATCAAAATTGGAGCGAAAACCTTTTCGACTCCATAGATTACTAATATTATATTAACCACATTAAGGTCTTTCTAACATTAGTAACTATGCGACTTGTTCCATATTTCAACTTGGTAGTTTGATCAATATAAGCATTATCATACACTTAAACTGGAGGACAATCCTATGCTTATTGAATCCATATGAATTAATTTTGTTGAATGATTACTATTGTGAAAATTAGTAAGTATAAGGTTGGTAAAAAAAACAATCTATAAAAATGAGGATCCAAAGTTTGTAAGAATAACAAATTGTTGAAGTATAAGAATAATAGTTTCGCAATGAGTAAAACCGAAAAAATTATTGGTAAGACTTGACTTCATATTATGCCATCCGTACCTGAAAACGTATAAGAATATACAATTAGTTACATAATAAATTGAGAAACATAAAAAATTAGCCTTAAATATATATATCTTAACTAATGTATATGATAAAATAAATTTACCTCATAATTTATCGAAAACTTCTTTGTAAACCACGTTTGTTGTCGCACGCGTCTTACCTTCTGTATCACATATTAGTACTTTCAGTCCCTTTCTACTGGTAACTCTAGAGAGGGCAACATACAGTTGTCCGTGGCTGAATACAGGAGAAGGTAGGTAGAGACCGACTTGAGAGAGGGACTGTCCCTGACTTTTATTTATTGTCATTGCAAAGCAAACGGATATAGGAAACTGTCTCCTATCAAAACTTAGAGGAAATTTAGTCTCATCAGATGGGCTCATAGTCATCCTAGGGAGGTAAACCTTTCGACCAGCATTCATTCCAGATATCATTCTTGCTTCTATGATTTGTTTCCCCAGATTAGTGACTATAAGCCTTGTTCCATTGCACAACTCAGAAGCCTGATCAATATTTCTCAAAAGCATGATCATGCATCCTTTCTTAAGCACTATTCTATGATTAGGTAGGCCCGAGCAATTAATAGTGCTCAAGACTTCTACTGGGAATAATTCTTCCATATCACTATCTACTATCTCGGTCTTGCTTATGCTATCAGCACTCAAATACTCCATAGAATCACCAGGCATTTTGGACATGACATAATCATTGATCTCATTGACCATTTCATTAGTCGGTGCAAGAACAGCACGGTGATGGAAGTATTCCGGATCGAGAGTTGGATTGGCTAAGTGATCCAAAAGGGAAGGATATGTGCAATCTACAATGGTGGAGATAGGATCACTTACTTCACGAATAAGTATGTCATCAGGTAACTTGATGTCTACCTCGCCATCATTGGGTTCTCTCGCAACTCCATCACCGACTTGTAGTATCCACTCGACAAAATCTTTAGTTTCACTAACCTCAGCAACTGATGATCCGGACTGAATAGAACAAAAAAGTGTTAATTAAAAAGAACAATATAACGAAACAATTCATATGATAGTAAAAGGGAATTTTACAGTTTACCTGCAATCGCATGTTTTTTGTGAGTTGAAGAACCTCACATGAATCCCACAGTCTCGAAGAGCACAGAGAGACATCGACAATATCAAATCTGCTACCACCGGGAACTACTGGCAAAATCTGCCTGAAATCTCCACCGAATACAACAACTAAGCCACCAAAAGGATCATCTGGACGTTTCATAACATCTCTTAGACTCCTGTCAAGTGCCTGAAAGCAATGTTTATTTGTCATCGGTGCCTCATCCCAAATTATAAGTTTGGTTTGCTTGAGTAAGCCGGTGACATCAGAATCCGGTTTCAACTTGCTGCATGTTGATTCCTCGTGACACTTAATAGGAATACCAAACCTAGAATGAGCAGTCCTACCTCTAGGTAGCAAGAGTGATGCAATACCACTTGATGCTACTGGAAGCACTATATCTCCTCTAGCACGAAAGCCGGAACACAACGTCCTCCAAATAAAAGTCTTGCCGGTACCACCGTAGCCGTACAAAAAGAACACACCACGTCTGTCCCCATCAACTGCATCCATAATCTTATTGTAAATTTTACGCTGCTCGTCAGTCAAACGTGGGTACAGTCCATTGAATTCCGAACTCATGGCATCTCTATCGTATGACATCTGATTCGTGGCGTTGTCAGTTATAGACTCATCTGGCATTGTCATAGACTCAAAAAAAGCAAGACTGCTGCAGTTTGCTTTCAATAGCTTCTCAATTTTAAGCAACGCTAAGTTATGGATTTGGTCATCTGTAAGCCTCAAACCTGAATCGGTAATGGAATCTAAATAAGTAATAATTAAATGTACAATATTTTAGTGTTTCGACGCAATATAGAGTTTACTAACAAATTACCTGGATTATGAGAAGCTTTTTGCTGGTAGTATAGAATGTCATCAGATAATAAGTTACATGTCTTCCTCCATACCTCCTCTGGTTTTGCCATACTTCGTGAAAGAAGAAGCACCGTAAAAAGATGACGAAGGAAACGTGCTGATCCCCAGTAACTTGCCTCAGTAATTCCACCGACATACTCTCCGTCATCTGTTAGTAGACCTAAAGCCCCACATGAGTCCTTACAGGTCTCGTAAACAACACCGTTCACTGTTCTGATATCCTGAAAACATGTTGCTCCTCTAACATGATTCAACATAAGTCGCATATAGTACATTTTTCAAATGCCATAGGCACATTATACATCCTTCCAATAGCTTGTGTCTTCGTTTTCCTACGCGACCACTTCTTCGGGCCATCTTTCCAGCAATACTCACGGGGTAACTCAGGATACGTCAATTTTCTAGCTTCTGGGTCTACCTTGTTCAGCTCAAACCATTCAAGAAACTTCGACTGTTTCACTGAAGGCTTATCAAGCAGATCCGGCATAAAATCACCATCTCTAAACGGTACCCCCTGCTCATCCTCTAGATGAAATGCCAAACGCTCAACGACAGGTATCCTATAATGTATCAGGAATTCAAAAATTCTCCAGATTGCTTCACATGCTGAAACGTATCGACAATCAGTATGCCTCTTAATCTCATCATTATTATTTTTGTCGATGAATGTAACACCCGCTATGTCACTTCCTTTACACATGTACTTGAATAAATATTTAATTGAAGCCCCACCTTTACAGTATTCAATGTTAATGTGCGATTGGTACTTCAAGAGCAACTGGGCATTGTATGGGACAACCCATCTGTTTAAAATTTTGAACTTATATATTAAGCTCAACAACATATAAACATATATTTTTGACAATAAAATAAGTATAATATTTAATTAATATAAATTTACCTGTTGTCAAGCTGAACTCCATTCTTTTCGACTGTGACCCCTGTGTCCCTTCTTCGGTATATTTATGTGATATCCAGCATCGTCAATAAAGGTATTTTCGTTGTAGCTCTTCGGAAAATGTTTGGAGCACCTATTGTCCTCCATGCATGGAGAAGTAGTTCTTGCCGGACCACATGGTCCGTGAATCATATGTGTTGATACTACCTCGTACAACTCTGGATTAGTATCCTTGTCGGGCAACTCCGCACATATGTAATCATCAATGTTATTTTTAATCTTCTCCTGATCCGCCTTATTCAGGATTACCAAAATATGAACATGTCCTCGCTTTTGGAACTCAACGGTGTATATGACTAAAAAAATATTGAGAGAAATAGTTATTATAAAGCATTTATATATTTCATTGAATATAAATATGTCGAGACAATAAAATGCTAACTTACGTGCTTTTGGTTTTCCAAACATATGTCCATCCTTTATATCCTTAATCAGCTCATCGAGTTTCATCTTGAAGACTCGACATATGATATCAGGCCTGTCTTCCGGTCTCTGGCCAATTTATATTGTTTAGCATAAGGATTATATTGGTCGATCATATCTTTGATGCTGGCTACAACAGAAGTGTCCAAACCCTTCCCATCACCACTGGCATACATGAATATATACAAATTTACTTAAATGAACTAATTATCATGTAATACTATTATGATAGATTTTATAAATAAATATATAGATATTTTTGGCACTTACCCAAGAGCATTGATTCTGTTTTGCACTTCGTGCTCAGTGTCATAAATGTATAGCTGAGCAAACTTCGGTTCTTTTCCGTCGTCTGGCAACAGAGAGCCGATTCTGTGGAAATTCTGACCGCCCATCTTGAAACAATAAGGACCCCGACCTTTGTTAACCTCTTTGTCTATTTTCCCACCAATCGAAGTAAAAGAGAACATCGTGTTATATGCACGTAAGTTTTCAAGGAAACTCCGACTCTTGTCGTGTCTATTCTCTAGCAGATCACTTATTAACTAAGGTGGTTATTGCAGAATTGGAAGCTTGACTTGGCCTCTCATGCAACATAGGGTGAACTTAGGATTCTTTTTTTGATTAGGTGGTCTCCTTTCTTCAAACCAGAATAAAGCCCCACAATGTTCACATTTATACTCTGGATCACCAAAGTCCAAATACGCTGCACATGGATTTGTTGAAATAATTTATAGGAGAGACTACAAAATATCTATTTGTCAACAATAATTTTATCTCGTGTCCTGTCGGAGCTGAAAATCTTCTATTGAACATTTGAAATGTATTATATTCTAACGTTCAAAAGTTGGAGTTTACCTCAGTTAGATTTTAGTAGAAGTTTTAATTGAAAGAATGTCAACGGATATTATTTTTGCCTTTTGTTAATGTAACGGGTGTCTATTAGAGAATTAATCGTTTGTTTATTGGGTTGCAATTTGTGAAAATGTGTTATTGTTTGATAACAATAATCTTGTAGGGGCAAGAATATCTGATTTGATGTTCGAATGTGAGTATTGTCTGAACATGTGGACTCAAATGTAATTGTGTTCAACCTAGCTAATTTAATCCACTGGTTATTGATCATAAATTAATTGGTTAGATCTTGAATTGCAATCTATCAAAATGTGTGATTGTTGGTGAACCATAATATTATAGGGGAAGTAATGTCTTTCTTCATGTTTTAATTCGAGTTTTCTCATCTATTTTTCTCTAATGTGTAATTACCAAATCTAACATGGGGCAGGAATGAAACTTAAACAATTAAAATGTTCATTTATATATTTGCATAATCAATAATGAATAATGCGAGAATAACTTTATTAAATTTGTAGTAAAAAATATTTTACCCGAAGGAGGTGGCTCATTTCCTTGAACTTTATCTATCCTCGAAGCACGCCGAGACTTAGCTTTTGGATTTTGTTGTTTTGCCCTGTCTATAAAGCAACATAAAAAAATATATATTTCTTTGTCAAATGGAAATGTATAAGACAAATGATGATATTAGCATTAAAAGTACTTGTGTATGTAAGTATCCTTACCTGCAATACTACATGTATTTTTTTGAACTTCAGGTGATATAAGCTTTCTACCTCGCTTGGCTGGCTTGTGTGGTTTGTCTAGAATACTCAAGTCAAACTCGATGGGTTTCCTACCGCATTTTTTCTGTTTTAATGGTTCGGTGGGATTTACTCCAAGGGGTTCATCCGACCGGAGCGGTTCATTAATGATGTCATGAAAACTATCCTGGATATGCTCAGCTGATAATACAGACTTGCGCGCGTCGGCCATGAATGAGTTTTCACTTCCGTTAGTAGCTGGTAATATTTTAATAGTGGAAAGTAAGTTCCAGTACAATTTTGGTAAAATATATGTAAGTTTAAAAAGAGTATAAGTGAATAGTGAACTATTACCATTTGAAATCTTTAGAGCTTTCTTTTTGGTTAATTTAGTTGGTGTTTCTAAAGGCCTCTTGCCTCTTGCCTCTTTTCACCTCTGCACGTCTTATGTCTGTATCCGCATCTATAGATGCATTATGAGGAGGAATGTTCTCTTTTCCTCGTCCTACATCACTTCATGTTATACATAAGCCAGTACATATTTAATTTCATCATCCATGTTTACGTTGATGCGCTTTATCAATCTATCATATATAAAAATAACAATCACTAAACAATTTTTGTTGAAACAACAGTTTTGAACTCAGATGAATTCAAATTCTTGGATACAGATCTTAAAGCACCAATATCCTTTGTGGGTTCCTTTTTTTTGCGGGGATCCAGGCCTTGTGTTTTCATTTGTCGGATTGGGTTGATAACGGTAGAACTTACCTTTGGAGTTCCAGAAAGTTGAACTTTTGTATTTGAAGTAACATTCGTTCCTATGGGGAATTTTCAGCATGTGAGGCATTTAAAAATATACAAAATAAACTATTTTAAATGAAAAATGTTAGGAATATCTGTTAGTATTTTGATCACTCATCACATGTTCTTATCTTAGCCAGAAAGGTGATTAAGTACTCTTGGTTCACTTGAACATTGTAAAAGAGGAAATCACTGAGTATGATTAGTCTAGTAAATCTTGTATTAGGATTATAGGTCTCTGAGTATAATTTTTATTTTTAGAAGACCATGAAGATCAATCCTAGCAATGGAGCTTTTCTGAAGATTAGAAGACTGAAGATTGCACAAGATTTATGAAGATATCAAGGTTTAGTCTAAATCAGAAAGACTATGTCCTTAATCCTTTCTTAAGGGTATTTACTTACTTTTTAAATATGATTCTGGACATATGACATCATGAGTATGGAGCATGCAAGCCATCAGAAAGGATCATGTATCCGTTGAAGACTACAGGACAAGAAATAGTACAAGTGCATTAATTGCATCAGCAGAAAAGCCGCTGAAGCACAGTCCTCTCTGAGACATGAGACAAGGACTTCTGAGTACTCATTTCAAGATAAGTATGGACTGAATTTGAATTGTGTCTAACGGATATCATTCCAACAACTCTCAAATTCATCTATATATATCACACACTTAGATGCTGAGAGATACACCTTAGAACGCTCTATCTTGCAAACTTACCATCAAGCAAAGTATTCTCTCAAGCACTCTACTACCCTTTCTGAAAGCTTTACATTGCTCAAGAATCACTAGTAGTTCTAAGTTGTCCTGAACCTTAACAAGAGATTGTTATTCGTGAAAGAGTTGAACTATCAGATACCCTTTCTGAAGCTCATTCTCCAGAATGGACATCAATTACTTGGGTCAGTAAAGAGCAGACTGCCATCCACTGAACAAGTGTATTAAGTAGTCTTGTTCTATTAGGCTCTCTGAAAACATAACTGAAAAGTTATACGAGAAGCCTCTCTGACAAACCTTATAACCAACACCATCAAGGCGTGGAGTAGAGGAAGTACTTGATTTGGGAAATCAAGGAATAACTCCAAGGTTATCTGAGTAGAGGAAGTACTGAGCTCTAGGAGCGGTGGAATAACTCAGGGGGAACATTTGGTTAGGAACCATTTGTTTAGGAATCTTAAAATATGATTATTGTAAGGTGAACTCAATTATCTGTTCTAGTGAATTCTAGGTCTCAGAAAGATCGAAGTGGATTAGTTCGAAGTTCTTAAATTGAAGTCCTAAAACTTCAAACAAGGTCCCACTGAAACTCTGGAAGAACTTGATTTCAGGTTTACTACACTTATGAGTGATATGGCTGCATTTGGTGAAAGCAACAGATACTCCCAGCCAGAAAAGATTAAGACTATTGTCAGAAGTCTCAATCACAACTGGGAGCACACTAACTTCTTTTATTTCAACCAAGGGATGCCAAATATTACTCCAGTAGAGCTCTTCTCTCATCTTGCTACTGTAGACTATGAGACAACTCAGAGAGAACAAACAACTGAAAAGTTGCAAAGTGTTGCTCTAGTTTCTCAAGGTACTTCTGAAAAGAAGGATACCAAAGATGCATCTGAAGAAAATGCTCTTGCAGTAAGACATATGAAGAAATTTGTGAGTCAAGAGATTGAGAGAAGAAAAGCTAAAGAAAAGCTGAAAAAGGCATCTTGGCCCAAACTATCATCAGTACAAGAACATACAAATGAACAACTCTCTGAACACCCCCATTCAGAAAGGTGTTAGTACTGAAGCTGTAGAAATAGGAAATGATATCTGCTTCTATTGTCAAAAGCCTGGTCACTTCAAGAGAGATTGTCCTGCTTTAAACAAGCTCAAGACAAGTGACAAGAAGGACAGACGAAATTTCAAGAGAAATCAAAGGGCCTTACTGACTGAAGAAAGGAAGAAGATTCAAATTCAACTTGATGCTCTAGACATTGAGACAAATTCTGAAGATGGAGATTCAGATGACCCAAACCTACCATCACCAGAATTGTGTGGAATCACCCACGATGTAATCGACTTCGGCCTTAAGAAGAATGAAATGTGTGGAATTGCTGAGATTGCTGGTCCAGACATCTCCAACATTGAAATATGTCTTATGGCTGATGAGGTAACTAACAATTCACAATTTCTGTACTATGAGAGTGATGATGGAATTGAGGATCTGGAGTTGGTCAAGAGTGAATTGGATCGTTATGAGAAAGAATTTCTGGAAGCACAATCCAAAACCAGAATTCTAGAGGAAAGCAAAGAAACTCTTGAAAAAGAGGTTTCTGAGCTAACCAGAGTATCTGAGAACAAGAACGCTGAAATAGCCTTTCTGAAAGCTCAGATATCTGAGAATGAAAATTCTCACAAACTAGCCTTGGATGAACTTAATAAGAAAATGATGAAGCTGCTTTCTGAGAATGAAGAACTCAGAAAGAAAGAGCTATCCTTCCAATCTTATGCAAAGGCTAGTGACACTCTCACTGAGGTTCAATCCTATCTGAGAGATCCCTCTGAGAAAGGTGGACTTGGACTTGATGAACAATCAAGTAATTCATCTCCTCTGAAGAAGAGTGATGAAAGGTTGACCTTTGTAAAAAGTCAACAGAATAATTCTTCAACCACCTATAGCATTGGTCAGAAAGCTAGGGTAGTTGACAAAGGAAAAGGAGTTGCAACCTAGCCCTTGAAAGAACAACAAGTTCACAAGAAACATGTGGATAAGGTTTCTGAAAAGAAACACAACCCTCAGACATGCAACCATCCACATTGCTACATTGCTAGGAAGGGAAGAATTGCTGGAATAGGCAAATTCTCTACTATACCATTTTATGAAAATAGAGATGGTGCAGAAACTAGTAAGGCTTCTGAAGAGCGCATTCAGAAAGCCAAAGGTGTTCGAAATGGCATTGGCTATCGTGCTATTGGAAAGGTCCTTCTGCAACAATATAAGGAAGGACAAGAACAATGGCGCAAGGCTGATATTGCACGTAGAAATAGACAGAAGTGGAAGAAATCTCAAGCCATTGAAAAACTGAATGCCAGAGCTAGAAGGAACCTGGCCAGAAAGGCTAAGTTTGCTGAAAAGCAACCTAGAAACCCAGGGTCCAGAAAGCACCAAAGGGAACACCTAGAAACACCCCAAGAAGGAAGATTGAGATCAAAATTACTGATTTTATTGCATCTCCTTCTAATCAAGTTAGACAAAAACAATCTCCCAAGAAATTCACTAAAATGTGGATTCCTACTGGAAGAATGTTTAGTCTAAGTGGTTCTATCTCTGAATCAAGAACCTAACTCCTGTTTCCTGTTTTGTGCAGAACGCCTCTTGGACTAAGGCTCAATGGCTATTTGATAGTGGATGCGGAAACCACATGACAGGAGACAAAGAAAATCTGGTCAACTACAAAGCTTGCAACACTGGACCAGACATCAGATTTGCTGGAGGAGAATTAAATCCCTCTCTGGGATCTGGCAACGTCAAATTAGGATCATTAACAATCACTGACGTATTACATGTTAAAGGTTTGAAATATAATCTATTTAGCATGAGCCAATTTGCAGACAAGGGATTCACTGTGAAATTCAAGGCAAAGTATTGCAAACTTATTGACAATGAGTCAAAGCAGACAGTCTTGGTTGCTCGGCGGAAAGGCAGTCTTTATGTTGCCGATTGGGCATCTGCCACAACTGAAGAATGTCTTATGGTGAGTCAATCAGGTCACACAGAAGAGCACTGGTTATGGCACAAAAGAATGAGTCACTTGAATTTCAAAACCCTGAACAAACTTGCCAAGAAAGAGTTAGTGGTTGGCCTTCCCAAAACATCTTTCAGAAAGGATGGTATCTGTTCTGCCTGTCAGATGGGGAAACAATCCAAGACCTCCTTCAAGTCCAAAACCAGACACTCTAGTGTTAGACCACTGCAACTATTACACATGGATATTTTTGAATCATCTGTAACTAGTTATGCAGGAAAGAAGTATGGTCTGGTTGTTGTAGATGACTTCTCAAGATTCACTTGGGTTGTCTTTCTGAAGCACAAATCTGATGCTAGGGTGGAGATACCAAACTTGCTGAATAAGCTTGAAGTCATGAAAAATGACAAGGTATCTGCAATCAGAACAGACCATGGTACTGAGTTTGTCAACCAGTACATAAAGGAGTTTTGTACCAGCAAAGGTATACAACACCAACTTTCCTCTGTGAGAACACCACAACAAAATGGTGTCGCAGAAAGGAAAAATAGAACCCTTAAAGAAGCAACAAGGACAATGCTAGCTGACACTGAAATAAGTGAAGTTTATTGGGTTGAAGTCAGAACACAAAGATGCTACACTTCGTAATGTATGTTTGATAAACAAACACCATAACAAGACCCCATATGAACTCTTAGTTGGTAGACCCCCTAATATCAAACATCTGAAAGTATTTGGTTGTAGATGTTTTGTTCTTAACAATGGAAAAGAGTATCTAAGAACATTTTAACCAAAGGCAGATGAAGGTGTGTTTCTTGGTTATTCTATGAATAGCAAAGCATACAGAGTTTACAACAAAAGAACAAAGAAGATTGAAGAATCAGTTCATGTTGTATTCTATGAAGGAAGCAAGAAAACACCCCTTGCTGATGAACTCCCAGAAAGGTTCAAGGAACTAATGATAAAGGATTCTGAAGAAGAACCCTCAGAAAGGAAAAACATGATTGTGGCAAGGGAGGATGACTCTGATGAAGAAAAGCATGAAATGCCTAGTAACAACCAGATGATTCTCAGACATGATGAAGAATTTCCTATGAGAATTCCAGAAATGGAAACTGAAGATGTTCATCAGAGAGCTAACTCTGGAAATGACCTCTCTGACAGGCATGTCCCAGAAAGCTCTCACACTGAGCAAGTGTCAGACATTCACCGCCCTTCTGAGGTGCAAAATGTCACAGATACTGAAGAAGTATCAAGTCATAATCATAGTGATTCACATTCAGATCACATAGATGTTGACCCTACTAGCCCCAAACCCATGATGAGATGGATCAAGGATCATCCTGCAAGAGATGTGATTGGACCAATCAATCAAGGTGTTAGGACTAGGAGAGCAATAACTGAAAATGCTAAGTCTCTCTTTGGATGTTTCATCTCAAACATTGAACCTAAAACTATGGAAGAAGCATTAAGAGACCAAGACTGGATATCTGCAATGCAAGAAGAGTTGGATCAGTTTGAGAGAAACAAAGTCTGGAAACTAGTTCCATTTGTAGAAGGAATATCTGTGATTGGAACTAAGTGGGTTTTCAGAAACAAGATGAATGAATCTGGTGAAATAACCAGAAATAAAGCAAGGTTGGTTGCCAAGGGATTCACCCAGACTGAAGGACTAGATTTTGATGAGTCATATGCACCAGTTGCCAGATTAGATGCAATAAGACTCTTTCTGGCCTTTGCAGCTCATAAAGACTTTAAAGTTTATCAGATGGATGTCAAGAGTGCATTCTTAAATGGTGAACTTTCTGAGGAAGTCTATGTTGAGCAACCACCTGGCTTTGAAGTTTCCTCAGACAGTAGAATGGTCTATAAGCTACAGAAAGCTCTATATGGGCTGAAACAGGCTCCAAGAGCTTGGTATGACACTTTGGCCAAATACCTTCTGGAAAGTGGTTTCAAGAAAGGTGAAGTTGATAAAACTTTATTTACTTTAAATCATGATGGGAAACTACTCTTAGTTCAAGTATATTTTGATGACATTATATTCGGATCTAAGGACAAGCAACTTTGTGATGACTTTGCAAATCTCATGAAAAGTAAGTTTGAGATGAGCATGATGGGAGAATTGAACTATTTCCTAGGATTGCAAGTCAAGCAACTCAATGATGGAATGTTCATTAGTCAGACAAAGTATGCAAAAGACATGCTCACAAAGTTCAATCTTAAGCCTTTTGAAAAGAATGCTAAGATACCTATGAGCATAGGAACCAAGATGACCTATACTGAATCAGATATGAGTGTTGATGAACACAAGTATAGGAAATTGATAGGTTCACTACTTTACCTTCATCGCAAGGCACGATATTCAATATGCAGTTGGTGTGTGTGCTAGATTTCAAACAAATCCAATGCAATCACACTACAACATTGCTATGAAAATATTAAGGTATGTGAAAGGTATAGTAGATGTAGGTTTGTGGTATCCTAAAGAAAGTGGATTGAGTTTGGCTGGTTACTCAGATGCTGATTATGCTGGATCAATGCTTGATAGGAAAAGCACCTCAGGAACTTGTCAGTTTTTGGGAACTAGACTTATCTCATGGTTTAGCAAAAAGCAAAACTCAATTGCAACTTCTACCACAGAGGCTGAATATATTGCTCAGAGACCATGTTGAGAAAGGCAATATAGAGATACTCAAGATTGGCACAGAAGACCAACTTGCAGATATCTTCACCAAGCCCCTACAAGAAAGCCGGTTCTTGACCTTAAGACATAGTCTTGGGTTAATGGAGTTGCCTAAGGACTGAAAAATGTCCTGAATCTCTAAAGTCTGAGTAAGTGAGGTAGAAAAGAAGTAGGCCTCTGAGAACATGTTCTCAGAAAGCCAAGTTAATAAGAAGTGATGCAAAGGTTTCTGAGTAGCAACACTCAGAAAGGCAAAACATTTCTGGAACGGGTATCCAGAAAGGCAAAGGTTGGTACACACTCAATAAGTAAATAAGACTAGAACTTACTTACTGAGAGTGGGTCAAATACATTCAAACAACTGAAGCTTCTAACACTTGAATTCAGAAAATTATTTAGTCATAAAGAGAAAAGACACACAAAGCCCGAAAAGTATAAGTTCTGGAAGTCAAACATGTCCAATGTCTTGTATTTTTGCCATTTTTATGATAAACAATATAAAGATAAGGACTTGACACTCAGAATGATAAGTTCAAACGATTGAGTGCTCTTACTCTTTACTAAGTGACATAATGGATGTAACTTGTCAAAAATCCATCAAGTCGGCACAATACCATTTGTTGATTGATATCATTACAAAATATTCAATATAAGCCCTTGATGAATAAACATTTGATCTCAACGATTGAGATTAAAACAAAGCAAGTAATGTCTGTTGAGAAGTACAGACATGGCCCACTACGCATTTAATGAAGTACGTGTGTTATACCACGCCTATGCAGATACAAAGACACTCATTCATATTCAGTTGTATGTATGTTGTATCTATGTACATTTTGTCTGCTATATATATAGGACTTGGGCAAAAGACAAACACTTTTACCAATTCCGAAATTTCATACTTGCATCAAAACAGCAAAATCTCTCAAGATTTCTGCAAAACCCCTTCTGCAAACTAAACTTCTTGTGTTTAGTCTTCTGAAAAGATAGACTAATCCCGATTAATCTTGCAAAACCCCTCTGAAAACACTCACTCAAGACTCTATATAAGAGATGGCACCCAAGAAGATGACCAAAAAGAACCCTAAGGCCGCATCATCTGCTCCTGCTGAAAAGCAAGGAGGAAAGGAACTTAAGGTGTTGAATAAATGCCTTATGGGAAAGTTCACCCCATCTGACTGGAATCCAAACCACAAAATGAATTGGGGAGCTTTTCTAGTGAAGAAGTATGTACCAGCAGTCATACCTTCAAGACCAGATAGGAAACTGATATTGGGGATGCTGAAAAGTTCACATATCTTCAAGTTTCTGTCTGCTGCACCCAGTGGACTATCCACACTGGATGTGCTGGAGTTCTATAACAACTCCAAAATCTTCACAAAGGTTGGGAATGATGAAGAAGAGAAATACATGCAGACTGAAGTTCAAGGACAAGAGATCGTCCTAGACTGCAAGACTTTCTGCAAGATATTCCGATTGAAAAATCGAGGAACAATTGAAGACATCAACATCAAGGATGCTTCCATGATCCAAGGTGTTAAAGAGCTATTTGAAGCAATCCAATTAGGGAATGCAAAGGGTTGCCCAGGAGATTTTGTTCTGAAAGCCATCAGAACTAGTCATCTCCAAAAACACTGGAGTACTTTAGCTCTCATTCTGGTCCGTTGCTTTGATGGCAACAAAGGTGGAGTAGACCAGATAAGCATGGAGAGATGGATGATGATGCATCTTCTGAACAAGAAGCATGAAGGGCAGGAAACCCACTTTAACTAGGGGAAGTACACCTTCAACAAATTCCTTGGGCATATTGAAGAATTTGAGCCCAAGATCATCAATGGCCTTGCTGAGCCAAAGGCCAATATGCACTAACCTCAGAATTTGTCACATTCTGGAAACAATGGGAATCACTCTCAGAGAGAGGCAGGAAATCCCAGTCACCAACTCCCTTTTCAAACACGCCTTTGAAGAAAAAGAGAGACTTGCTGTTGAGAAAGCACTCAGAGAGGCAGAAGAAGAAGAAACTGCCCAGCAAGGTGAGGAGGTCTCTGAGCAAGCTCAAGCTCAACCTCCAGTTGCCAAGAGAAAGAGGAATCAAAGCAAAAGAGCCTCCAAGTCCCTAAGAATACAAGAGGCACAACCTTCGGGAGACAAGGTCTCAAAAGATGTTGGACGCCCAGAAAGGCAACTCCAGAATGCCCCAAGAATCCTGAACCAAACTGCTCCAGAACTCTCCAGAGATGATAGAAATATCATAGATGGGTCTGCACCAACACTGGATAGTGATTCTGAGGATAATGAAGTACTTGCAAAAGTACTCAAAAGGTTCAAGTATGAGACCCATGGAGGAGCATCAAGCTCAGCTCCTCAGAGAGATAGAAACCCCTCTGCCCAGCAGGAAGAAGAAGGCATGGGTGAGGAAGATGAAATGCTGGAAGATCCTGACATTGCTTCCACATTCACTATGCCAGCACAAAATACCGCTGAAGAAAACCCTGTTCTTGAACAGGTTCCTCAACCTTCTGAGAAAGCTCAACTCTCAGAAAGGAATCAAACTGAGATGGAGACTCAGAATGACACTGCAGAGGAGACCAACAATGAGCACAAAGAGATTGTGGAATCACCACAAGTCCAAGAGACCAGTGATCAGCCTGACCCTATTCAGGTAGCAAAAGTAGTTTGTATCTAACTTGTCAACATTAAAATGTTAACTTGTTACTCATAAGCTTCATTTGTTACAGGCCAACATGGAGACACACTTTCAGGGGGAAGAAAACTTGTCCACCCCCTTGAATCAAGAAGAGGTTCCTCCAACCTCAGAACAACAAGAAGAGCTTGTCCCTCAGGTAGTACAACTATTTCTGAACAAGAAATAACCAAGTTAAAAATGCTCTTATATCTTGTGTTCTAATCTTGTTAATGTCTCTTATTAGGCTCCAACTGAGGAAGTAGTGGTGGAACCAACACCCCAACACCAAGAGATTCCAGAGGCTGAAAAGCTTTCTGAGGAAGCATTTACTGAGCCTTCTGCTGAGAAGATAAGTAATCAGTAATAGTCTCCTTCAAGAATGCTCTGGAAAACCCACTACTAAATCTCTTATGTTTGTTCTTACAGGCTCAGTCAGAAGAACACTTGGAAGGAAAGACTGTGGTCTTATCTCCTCCAAAAGAAACTGGCAATGCTAAAGAAGCAGAATCAGCAGAAAAGGTTCCAGAAACCACCAAGGTTTCTGAGAAAGATGCCACTGAGCTTCCTCACTTGGAAGTAAGTGAAGTCTCAAAAAACATTTTTCTACTTATCTTTTCTGTTAACAGTTTCTAAACATATTTGATTTTAATTCTCCTCACAACAAGGTATCTGAGGCCTCTGTGCCCAAGCAAGCAGAAATACAGGATAATGAGCCTAGTGTTTCTACACAGGTATGCTCAGAAAGCCTATTTTCGTCTACAGATACTAACTCAAGTGGTTTGAGCAAAACTAACTTGAACACTTTCTTTCAGGCTCAAAGTCTAGTGCCAGTTGATTTACTCAAGGCCTTCCAGAAGCACACTTTAAAGAAACATCTCAAGTGCTTCAGATAATGGCAGAAACTCAGAAAGGCTGACCTTTCTGAATTAGCGAATGTCGACGTCCCAGAGAAGAGAGCAATCGCCTTCAATCTGGAGGATCACATCCATGCATTGTTCCCAACAGAGTCCTACTCATTTGCCACTCTGATGCATGAAGACTTCATTCATGAAGTAGCACAAAGACTTTTGGCAGATTTCAAGTCTGCGGATGCTCAAACCCAAGAGCAGATGGTTACCCATCCTGCCTTGCCCCGCAAGCTCACAACCTACCCAACTGAGCAAGAGGAAGTTAATGGAAGGATGATCACACTTCCTGATGTGATCAACCTAATTTCTGAAGATGAGGAAGAGATGGACGAAAATGATTATCAAGAACCTCCCTCTGAGCATCCAAACCAAGAAGCAAAGAACAAGAGTGATGATGATGATGATGATGATGATGATGATCAGAATGATGATCCCCAACCTGGACAAGGCAGGATTCAGAAAGCTAGCAAAAGAAGTGGAGAAAAGGCTACTCCTTCAAATGCTCAGAGAGCCCCATCATCATCACCTCCCAAGTCTCATCAAGATACCCAACAGGCTGAGAACAATGATGCCATAGAAGAAATTTCAGCCGCTGAGTTTAGGATTGAACAACTCATGAAGGTGTTGGAAGAAGAAAAGAGAATCAAGATTGAGTGCCAAGCTCTTGTTGATGAAAAGGAGGCCAAAATCAAGAAGCTCAAAGAAGTTAATGCCAAGGAATTGGCACTCCTAGATGAGCAAAGAAATCTGAAGGATGCCATTGTTGTCACAGCTGCTGAGATAGATGCCATGGATGACAATGATGATGAAGAGCATGATGCTGAGGCTGCATCAGAAAGACCTTCTACATCTTCTCAGAAGGCCAGCACACTTGATGGAAAACAGAAGAATATTGCCAATCTGCAAACAATCCAAGAAAAGGATTATAGCGGTGATCTTTGAAAACCGAAACTTGATCACCCCAGAAGAAGATGAGAGACTTATCACTAAGGCAAAGTTAGCCCTTCTGGCTCCTCAACTATTTTCTGCTCCAGGTGCATCAAGAAGTGATGAGCACAGGTCTAGAACAAGTGTTTTCTTGGAACTAAGAGACAGACTTGTTTCTCAAGACACTAAAGTCCTACAGTCAGTCCCAGAAGAGATGAAAGATTTGGCTGCCGCATTGCTAAACAGAGCAACCAGCATAGCCCTCTCTCAGAAAGATCTAGCTTTGATCAGGGAAGATGACTGCAACAATGCCAACCTAGCACTAACAGAAGCCATCCATGCTACTCAACAAACAGATGCTATTCTAAGGCCTCTTGAAGAGCTCAACAGAAAATAGCAAGAACTGGTTAGGCAAAACAAGGACTTGAAGAAAGAAATCCAAGAACTGGTCAGGGTGCACAACAACCTCCAGAAAAACTTTGAATCACTCTTTGAAGCTTATGCTATCATGAGTCAGTCATTCGTGACTAAGGGGGAAGAGATGCCTCAGAAAGGCAGAGGAAGAAAAGGAAAACAATCAAATCCTCCCTCCTTAAGTCAACTAGTCATCAAGGACACTGGAGATGCCCCTACTGAAGAAGTTGTTCCAGATCAATCAGCCAGAAGGCTAAGGAGTATGATAACTAGGGGAACCAAGTCCCTTAGGATCTCAGATGGGAACAACCAGAATAATCCTGAAGAAGGAGAAAACCAGAAAGAAGGAGAGGTAAGAGGCCAAGAAAGCTGCAAGTCTCCAATTTTGGACTTCAATGATGATGAGGATGAATCTGATACAGATGAACATCCACTTCACAAGAAAAGGAGACAAGCAACTACTTCACAACCTCCTCTGGCAGCAAGGCCTTTGGCCGAACTCCTTCCAAATACCAAGTCAATACAAGGAACATCCACCAAAGACAAATTCCAAGGGAAGAAAGGGTTAGAGGATCTCTGACGAAGGCCACCTAATGAGAAAGGCAAGAAGGATTCCCGGTTTGGCGAGTAAATGAGAAACTCATCAAGAAAGGCCAACTGATGCCCACATTGAGTATATGAAGACTAGTAATGAAGAATCTTCATATAGGTGCATTCTGGACAAGAGAGGGTATTGGATTCTGGAACTACAACATCTACTTGTCAATGATAAGTTTCCAACTCCCATCCTCAACCAGATCCTGAAATGGAGAGAAGGCAAGCCAGAATTGCTAAAACCTGAGCACCTTCATGCATGGCTAAACTTTGAAGTAGGAAAGAGGAATGAAGCCAGAAAGATGGATCTTTCTTTTGCATGTCCTTACCCAAAGCCTGATGATGTACACAAGGTAAGAAAACTGGATGGTAGCTACAGCAGGAAGAACAAACTAGGTGTTTCAACCTATGAGTCATTCTATATGACATTGGATGAATACCTAGATGATATACACTATCTGGAAGAAATATACAAGTATTTCAACCTATCTCAGCTGCAAGTAGACCATGCCTGGGTCTGGGGAAAGTACTTCTGGGTCAAACATATTCTGCGGAAGAATCACAAGCTTGGCAAGAGTTATCATGAAATATGTGACTTATCCAGAAAGATAGAGCTCTCTGTCAGAAGGATTCTTTATGACTATGTCCAAGAATGCAGAAAAGTGGATGATTATGTCAACTGATCCAGAAAGGATGCTGAAGAACTTGAGGTATCTGAACCTAAGTTGCATTTCTGAAGACTTGAAGACTAGTAACATTAGAATACTCTCTTGGAGCTTGGATTCTCCTTCGTTCTAATTTACTTAGTATGTTTTGTTACTCTTTGTAATCTTGTTGATTGTTTCTGAATTTCTCTATATGTAAGAGTTGCATCTTATTCTGTAAACTGTACCTATCTGAAGATCATACTCTCAGATACATTCTAATAGATGACAACTTATCAGCAAAGATCACTTCTTTTGATTTGGTTGATGTTTACTTTCTGCACTTAATTAAACTAAAATTGAATATCATTTGAAATAATTAAGTGGTGGATTGTTTTCTCTTCCAGGATTACAAATTTGTAATAGGACTTAAAAGATAGTCATGAATGACTGATCAAAAAGGGGGAAATTTGTTAGGAATATCTGTTAGTATTTTGATCACTCATCACATGTTCTTATCTTAGCCAGAAAGGTGATTAAGTACTCTTGGTTCACTTGAACATTGTAAAAGAGGAAATCACTGAGTATGATTAGTCTAGTAAATCTTGTATTAGGATTATAGGTCTCTGAGTGTAATTTTTATTTTCAGAAGACCATGAAGATCAATCCTAGCAATGGAGCTTTTCTGAAGATTAGAAGACTGAAGATTGCACAAGATTTATGAAGATATCAAGGTTTAGTCTAACTCAGAAAGACTATGTCCTTAATCCTTTCTTAAGTGTATTTACTTATGAAAATGCAAGTTGCACTTGATTAGTTAATCTTATCTTTCATGATTCAGTTCAATGTTTGTGTTTGTTGTTGTTGTTTGTGAACTGCAGGATTTCAATGTTGTGCAACATTGCGAAATAGTGCCGATACAATGTTGGAACAACATTACGGACAACAACAGACAACATAGAAACAAGCAGGCCAATTGGACTGATGACTTGGACTGGAAGCTATCAATTCGAATTTCTGCAGGAATAAGGAAAGAGTTTGAGCTGCTTTGGACATAAGGAATGCAATCTAAAAAGAAGGAAAGAGTTTGACAAGTTATGGGCACCTTGAAAGAAAGAAGGAAATAAAAGATTCTCTAGAGATAATCTTGGAAAGATTTTCCGACCCATATACTGAGAGAAACAACGTTAGTTTCTTCCTTTGAGATCAAGAGAGAATCTTTCAAGAAGATTGTTGAAGAAAGCAAGAAGGAAATATATTGTAGAAGACACTAATATGGGAATTTCCTTCTAGCTGATTATTGAAGAAAACAAGAACATGGAAAATTGCCTTTGCTGAGATCCTATTGCCTTTCGACTTGGATGGGAGCTGTCGATATCTCAAGTATATATACAAGGATTCAGCCGAGCAATCATTGAGCCTTTCTTGATGATCAATCGAGATTTTATTAAAAGAGTTTAGGCTTCTTGTTTTCTGCTAGCTTTAGAGTTTGTCTAAGAGTATTCATTGTTGGAATAACTCTTTCAAACATCGACCTAGAATAGCTTTTACTGTTGGTTCTTCTAGGGCTAGTTTTGGTTGTTTAATCAATCGTCTGTGATTGTATTAAACCCACTTGATTAGATCTACTTTTCCTGTCAGTAGATATTTTGCCTACGGCGCTGCCAATATATTTTTCTATATATTGGCTTGGTAATAGAAGTTTCATTCTTATTCATCCGCTGCCATCTGTTTGCTATGTTGAAGACAATGTTGAACAACATTGTTGGCAACATTGTCTATTGATCTTGTTTCAAGTACCAATCCGGGATCCTAAGTTCTAACAAGTGGCATCAGAGCCAGCCACCTAACTACTGGTGTCTGGATTTGGTACTACTACAATGGAAGTTGCAAACTCAAGTGTCTACAGGCCACCTATGCTTGATGGATCGAACTACCACTACTGGAAAATCAGGATGAGGACATACATCAAGTCCATTGAATGTCGAGCTTGGAGATCTGTTCTAGAAGGATTTGTCTGGCCTACTGAAGGACCTGATGCTGATGGAGATATTGTTCCCATACCTGAAGAACGCTTCACTGCAGGTGACTTTCTTTTAAGCTCTTACAATGAAAAAGCTTTAAATGCCATTTTCGGACATGTTGATGCTCATATGTTTAAAATCATTCAAAATTGCACTACAGCTAAACAAGCTTGGGACTTACTTCAGAATCATTGTGAATGTGATAATAGTGTCAAACAAACTAAACTTCGAATGCTTTGGTCAAAATTTGAAAATCTAAGAATGGAAGAAGCTGAAACCATTGATTCTTATTTTGAAAAGCTTTTGACTTTGTCTAATGATGTTCAACTTCTTGGTGATGCTATTTCCAACAAGCAACTGATTTCTAAAGCCATACGTTCTCTCTCTTCAAAATTTGACACTAAAGTTACTATTTTGGAAGACACTCACAATCTGGCTACTATGGATTTTCATACCTTGATGAACAATTTGAAAATTTTTGAGATAATTGATAACGAAAGAAAAGGTACGAAAATCCTTAGTATGTCCCTTCACTCTAAATCTAAAGCTAAAGTTACTGAGCTTGAAAGCAGTAGTGATGATTCTGAAGACATGACTGAAGAAGCCTACAATGACTTGGTTAGGAAAATTGAGAAACTTAGATTCAGGAAGAATTCTAATAGAGGCTCTTCGAGCAACTCAAAAGGAACTAGAAATTTCAAAAAGAAAACTGGTGTGTCTAACTCTAGCCCTAGTCTTAGTAAACTTAGTAAAGTTAGATGTTTTGAATGTCAAGGATGGGGGCATTATCAGAATGAATGTGCTAACACTCTTCGAAAGGAGAAAAAGACTATGCTTGCTTGTCTCAGTGATGTTTCAGATGACGAACAGGAAGACGATGATCCAGAAGTTCATGCCAAAGCCCTATCTGCTGTTCTGAACAATGTTGAGAAACAATGTTGGTCCAACATGGATGGTCCAACATTGACAAAAGAAGTCTTTTTCGACTATGATGATTCTCAAAACTGTGAAACACTTTTCTGGACTAACCCTGAGGAATCAGTTTCTACTAATGTTTTGTGTCTGCATGGTTCAGTTGATCTATCTGCAGATTATCACCGAAGAGAAATCGATGAATGAAAACAATGTTGAGTCAACATTGACATCAACATTATGCATTTTCAAGCGCCTTTTCGATGTCTCATCCGGTAAAGGCACTGTACCCTAGAATAAACAGGTTGTTGCAGTCTTGAGCAGTTCTGAACACTACTCACGAGAAAAGCGTCTTGACACGAAAAGGTGTCTAAACCAAGAACTCAATTTGGTGTACAAGGAGAAATTGTCAATCTTGTGACAATGATGACACAACGTTGAGCTCAACATCACAGGCAGAAATTCCATCTGACGGTACCCATGAGATGAGCATGATAGGTGAACCCAGCACTCCAATGGCTAATGGTCTTATGCTCAGCAGAATCGATGTTGGAGATGATGTTGACTTAACATTGTACAGAACAATGACTCACAACCTTCTATATCTATCAACCAGCATACCTCACATCATGTTTTATGTGGGTGTTTGTGCCAGGTATCAGTCTAACCCTAAAATCCTACACCTGATTGTTCTTAAAAGATTTTTCTTATATATATCAAGAACTGTTAATTTTAGATTATGGTATGCATGTGATACAAACACTAATCTAGTGGGATTTAGTGATTACGATTGAAATTTGGTGTTCTAGATGATAGAAAATACACTAGTGGAGGTTGCTTTTATCTTGATTCTAATTTAATGTCATGGTATTGCAAGAAACAGAACAATGTGTCACTCTCATATGTTGAATCTGAACATGTAACATCTGGGAGTTATGTTACTCAATTGATATGGGTGAAAAATATGATGCATGACTTTGTTCTTCATTGTGATACCTTGCTGATGTTCTGTGATGACCTTAGTGCCATAAATAATTTTAAGAAGCCTGTTTTGCACTCACGCACGAAACACGTAGACATTAGGTATAATTTTCTTAAGGATATGGTCAATCTTCAAGTAATAGTCATACAACACTTAGATACAACCAATCAACTTGCAGATATTGTTACCAATCCTTTGAATTGTGAGAGATTCTTCAGTCTTAGGAGATCTCTTGATTTGTGCTCTTTGTGATCTTCGATGTTGAAACCAGTGTTGACTCAACATCACAGTCAACACTGGCTGCAGAAAAGTGATGTGTTTTTTGTTGCCTTTTGATTTTCTTTATTTTATTTATTTATTTATTTTTTTTGTGTGTCTATGTGCTTTCGTATACATCTTTGGTCTGTATTTCACCTTTGTAGCTTACAGTGGTGATGCTTAGGGTTTGAAAGGCTATTTGAAACCAAGGTTGAAAGGGATCGAGTCTCCTGTGTGTTTGCTTTATGTAAAACCCACTTTTGCTGCTTTTTGGCTATTTTTACTCGTACCTTGACTCACACTTGATGTTGCCTCCTTTCCTTTATGCTTAATAAATCTAATGAATTATGATAAAAAGGGCTCGAAGTGTTTTCGTCGAGGATCGTGTTGGGCAGGTTTCAAATACTATCCAGATATCGACGTGGCCAATGTGTCATATGTCGTGTGGGTTGATGGCCTGTACTGGAAACCAACACGCACAAAAGTGCCGATTCTCGTAATGCTGCTGGTTCATTTTCTGAGTACCAAATTACCCAATGTGGTCTAATGAGTGATTTTATGCCATGAGACGTGTGTTTGCCTAACTCCGCATAGGCTTCGGCTTTGGAGCGGATTCATACGTGTTCCAATTATTTGACATGGTTCACGGTCTCATGGTCACCCCCACTCAAACTTATGCTAATTGTTCAATTTACTTTTTGAGGCAATGTTGAGTGTGTTTCTTTGGTATTCCTTTCTCTCTCTGTCTTTGCCTGCAGCATCAGTGGTGTTAATCGAATCTGCACATCTTGAGACTTGGTTTTCTGGCTGACTTACATTAAGAGTGGTCTGATTTCCCGATGTTGTCATCAGTGTTGAGTCAACATGCTGGTCATCATTGGCTGTCCTTGGAGTACTTTCTGACTTATATTTGCTCTTTTTTATATGTGCTTCTCTATCTGACCTTTCTGTGTGTTTTTGGGTTTGAGGGGGAGTAGGTCTGAGGTGTTTCAGGTCTAAGGTGTTTCATTGGGGTTTGGGGTTTTTGCTTTCCTGTTCTTGCATTCCAAGTCATTATTTAAGATCAAGATTTTTAGTGTCAACCTCCCTAGGGTTTATCTGTTAATCTGATTACTATGACTTGATGGATAACTGTTTTACTTGCAACTTTAATCTTTTATTAACAGTTATGCACAGTTTCTGTAGCAATGATATATATTTGCAGGATCTTTTGTGGCAAACCCAACAACACCCATCATGACCATCCACTCTTATCCTAACACTGCTCTCCAGCTAATCCAACCTCTATTCATGATTACTGCCCTTCAGCCGATCCAAATTCTCTTCCTGCTTCTGCTATCACCTTGGCTGCCAGTGTTGAACTCAATGTTTTCAACATCATTCTCCAACATTGCACAGTTCTTATTGCAGGTCCTAGTCCACAACTCATTGCATGTCATCTTGTCTCCTTCTGTGAACTTGGTTGAATAATCTGAGAGATATCTTTCTTCTCAAAAAAAAAAAAAAAAAACGGGGGAGAAGAGAAGAGATTGAACAAAAAGCTAACATACTTTATTTGTTATATTGCTCTCGTCTAATGTTGAGGGGGAGTTCTGTAGTTTCATGCTTGTTATATTTGTTTGTGTCTAACAAGTTTGTTCAGGTGTGTTTTTGTGAAGAAAGACAAAGGAGGAGATTGAATAGTGCAGTGTTGACTGCAATGTTGTGTCAACATTGCAGACGACTTTGTTCTTGCACTTATCTTGCGATTCATAAGTTTGTCTTTATTCACTAACTCTTGAAAAGTGTGAATTGTCAAAAGAAGTATGATTTGATGCCCATGATGAGTTCAAAGGAGATGAGTAGACAAAGACATAAGAAGGAATTTGAAAGTGCATATTTACAGCAATGTTGAGTTCTGTGTTGACTCAACATTGTCCATCAGCATCGATCGATTGGACTTTATCTTTAAGTTCCCATCAAAGGATTCCTCTTGACTTGTTTAAATCCTACTTGTTCGATTTGACTAACAAACTGGTTTTAGGTTGTGTGAAGAAAGATCAGAATTAAGGGGGAGATTGAAAGTGCGATTTAGTGCACTTTGTTTAGTAATTCAACCTTTCTTCGTAACATAACCGGTTCAATGTTTGTAGTTGTTTTTCTATGAATATTTTGTAGGATATATCAAGTTGGGCTCAAACATGCTTATTGGATCAAAAGGAATCAATGAGCCCAAAGGAATGCTATTGCTTGATAAAAGACTAAGATTAAGGGGGAGATTGAAAATGCAAGTTGCACTTGATTAGTTAATCTTATCTTTCATGATTCAGTTCAATGTTTGTGTTTGTTGTTGTTGTTTGTGAACTGCAGGATTTCAATGTTGTGCAACATTGCGAAATAGTGCCAATACAATGTTGGAACAACATTACGGACAACAACAGACAACATAGAAACAAGCAGGCCAATTGGACTGATGACTTGGACTGGAAGCAATCAATTTGAATTTCTGCAGGAATAAGGAAAGAGTTTGAGCTGCTTTGGACATAAGGAATGCAATCTAAAAAGAAGGAAAGAGTTTGACAAGTTATGGGCACCTTGAAAGAAAGAAGGAAATAAAAGATTCTCTAGAGATAATCTTGGAAAGATTTTCCAGCCAGCCATATACAGAGAAACAACGTTAGTTTCTTCCTGCTGAGATCAAAGAGAGAATCTTTCAAGAAGATTGTTGAAGAAAGCAAGAAGGAAATATATTGTAGAAGACACTAATATGGGAATTTCCTTCTAGCTGATTATTGAAGAAAACAAGAACATGGAAAATTGCATTTGCTGAGATCCTATTGCCTTTCGACTTGGATGGGAGCTGTCGATATCTCAAGTATATATACAAGGATTCAGCCGAGCAATCATTGAGCCCTTCTTGATAATCAATCGAGATTTTATTAAAAGAGTTTAGGCTTCTTGTTTTCTGCTAGCTTTAGAGTTTGTCTAAGAGTATTCATTGTTGGAATAACTCTTTCAAACATCGACCTAGAATAGCTTTTACTGTTGGTTCTTCTAGGGCTAGTTTTGGTTGTTTAATCAATAAATGCGTGATTGTATTAAACCCACTTGATTAGATCTACTTTTCACTCGGTAGATATTTTGCCTCTGTATTTGCCAATATATTTTTCTATATATTGGCTTGGTAATAGAAGTTTCATTCTTATTCATCCGCTGCCATATGTTTGCTATGTTGAAGACAATGTTGAACAACATTGATGGCAACATTGTCTATTGATCTTGTTTCAAGTACCAATCCGGGATCTTAAGTTCTAACAACTTACTTTTGAAATATGATTCTGGACATATGACATCATGAGTATGGAGCATGCAAGCCATCAGAAAGGATCATGTATCCGTTGAAGACTACAGGACAAGAAATAGTACATGTGCATTAATTGCATCAGTAGAAAAGCCGTTGAAGCACAGTCCTCTCTGAGACATGAGACAAGGACTTCTGAGTACTCATTTCAAGATAAGTATGGACTGAATTTGAATTGTTTCTAACGGATATCATTCCAACAACTCTCAAATTCATCTATATATATCACACACTTAGATGCTGAGAGATACACCTTAGAACGCTCTATCTTGAAAACTTACCATCAAGCAAAGTATTCTCTCAAGCACTCTACTACCCTTTCTGAAAGCTTTATGTTGCTCGAAGAATCACTAGTAGTTCTAAGTTGTCCTGAACCTTAACAAGAGATTGTTATTCGTGAAAGAGTTGAACTATCAGACATCCTTTCTGAAGCTCATTCTCCAGAACGGACATCAATTACTTGGGTCGAGAAAGCGATCGCCATCTCTTGAACAAGTGTATTAAGTAGTCTTGTTCTATTAGGCTCTCTGAAAACATAACTGAAAAGTTATACGAGAAGCCTCTCTGACAAACCTTATAACCAACACCATCAAGGCGTGGAGTAGAGGAAGTACTTGATTTGGGAAATCAAGGAATAACTCCAAGGTTATCTGAGTAGAGGAAGTACTTAGCTCTAGGAGCTGGGGAATAACTCAGGGGGAACATTTGGTTGGGAACCATTTGTTTAGGAATCTTAGAATAGGATTATTGTAAGGTGAACTCAATTATATGTTCTAGTGAATTCTAGGTCTCAGAAAGTCCGAAGTGGATTAGTTGGAGGATTACGCCACCTCCAGATACCACTATACTGCTGTGTCATTTAACTTTCTGTATTTACATTTCAGCAAAGCACACACACATACTTATTATTTCTGCACTTACCTATCTTAAAGTCTTCCGCGCTCTGAATTTAAGTATCAGAAACCCCCAGGTTTCTGAGAAACTGTGTTTATCGACAAAACTTTTAAAAGACTATTCACCCCCCCCCCCTCCCTCTAGTCTTTTACTTTGCCGTTATCTGGACCAACAAAAAATCTAAAATATTTTAAATAAATTACCTGTTTGAATAGGGATCATCGACGTTACTGCTGTAAAGTTATAATTACTGATGGGGTTGACTACTGCAGGAAATTGAATATACTATTAAAAATTGTTGATCATTATTTAATTTTTTATTAGTAAGTATACAAAAGGGCAATGGAGTTTATGAATGCAGTACTTACGTTGTCTTAGATAACTTGTAGGAATTTCTGGTATAGAGGACGATTGACGGACATGGTTTGATGATACACCTAATTAGAACAAATGTTATATAACTTAAATTGAAATTTTATGAAAAGATTAATTTAACTGTAAAACTAACATATATAAAAGATCTCACCGGATGATGAATTGACAATATGATAAGGTGGTGTCATTTGAGATATACCAGATGATTCTCCACCTATCGTAAATATCAAAATATTTTAGATTACAAATAGAATTTTTTTTTTAATTAATTCTATTAACACTGAGGTTGATGTGTAAGAAGTTGAACATACCGGGAGAAAAAAAAAACTCAATGGCTGGAAAGGTGTATGATACATAAGACCTGACGGACTTAAACCTGCGTGATTTTTTTTTTCTTTAATAATCAATAAACTGACCTAATGTTGAATTTCAATATCTAATGTAGAAAATGGCTTCATAAAATTTGAAGATGAATTTTTAAGAACATATGAAATCTGACTACCATTTGTGAGATTGCTCGTTGGACCAAAAGGACAAACTATCCTTCCTATGGGTGGAGCGCCATATGTAATTGTACCGCTGGTATATAATCTTGATTGAAATTCCGGTGTTACGCATGGAATGCCCCCCGGTAAAGGAACTATTATAACAAAATAAGATACGTGGATCATTCATATATGCGAACTTAGATTCATCTAATTTTGTACGAAAACATATCTAAATTATACAAAATTATCAAATAAAACTCACCATTAGTAATGTTTGATAATGGAGATCTCAGTCTGAAGTCTACGTTAGGAGTTTGCTGATGAGGTTGGCTCTGATCTGTTGATCGCATTTTTGTTTTCTTTGTTTTTTTTTCCATTTCGAATTATATATTCGATCCTTCTCTAACCAATTAGCTGCATAATTACGAAAAAAATTGCAGTAAGTTTCATTTGCATGTCGTTGGCGAATTCATTCCGAAATCTTTGTAATTGGTCCATACCCAAAAAATTGTATTTCTGAATTATGACAAACTGACATAAATTTAAACACTCAAATTTAAACACCAGTTCCATAACAGCTCAGAAGAAAGTACTTCACAAACATGAAAGAATAAAAGCTCAAGCGATATTATAAGAAGTCAAAAACATCAACTCTGAAATCTCCAGTGTCATCCATCCAGTTATACAAAATAAATTTATACTTGTGAGTTGTGAGTATGGTATTCTTAAACTTCACCAAATTATGTCTAACTAAATACGACTTTAGAAGCCACAAACAAATAAGACTTAAGAAGCACTCAAATTAATCCATGACAACAGACCCAAGTTAATAATTGTGACATAGGTTATAATAGCTATTAAAGATAATGTAGTAATATTATGAAGTGCAAATTTTCAAATAAGTCAACATAATCATAAAAGTAAACATAAAATAAATCAACACAAAGTTTGTGCGTATCAAAAAAACGCCAACTACAAATTAAGGTCTTTGTAGATTATTTCTAGGAAATACGAACATAAAGTAAAGATATGAATCATAACTATTAAACTCCATGTGAGTTTAATAGATAAGCCACTTCTCCAACCTAGAGCCCTTCATTTGATGCATCCCCTTGAATCTCTTCTTTAGGCCAAAAGTGCAAGATCATATCTAGGATATAATCCAAATCCACCCCCTTGTGTATTATAACATGCTCGAGTGACAAATTGAATGACTCTTTGAGGTGAGTTGGGATAGCATCTCTAACATTTTTAATTGCCCATTTCACACCATATGGGTGAATAACATGTTGGACTTGGCAAATGGATTGTAGTTTGGCCCATTGAGTCTTAATATTATCGAAAAAGTCTTGAAGTGTTTGATCATCACTCATCACGCTCTCTTGAAACTCACGCCTTAGCTTAACACCCTCTTTGTTCCACGTTGTACTTGGTGTCTTTAGCATGATCGCCATAGCCTAATACATGAGACATAATTATTATGCATTTTTTACGTGAAAAAGATTAATCATGTAATTTGTTAAATACTATAGTAAGATGTACACTACAACATTATGAAAGGTTAACGTCAAAATAATAAAAAAGTCCATTACAAAATACACAAATAAATATGATTAAAAAGTATTCTAAGAAATAAAGACTATAATTAAAAGAGAATATGAGATTGGGTTTAAATTGGCGAAGGTATTATTAGTAAAACACTTAGGTGAATTAGGTTCAAATGAATGAAAGAATTCTTAATAGAAAACTACGATGAATAGGGTTAAAAAGAATGACGGGATTTTGTATCAAATTGCAATATCCGTCTATTAAGAATTAAGACGAATTAGTAAGAATTAATAGTGCACTTTAAAAAAATGGCAACAAATACGTACATAAAGGGCAACAAATACAGCTATGACACAATCGCTTTTCACATATACAGATCCACACCGCTAAAAAATGATCTCCTCTCAGATCCAGTCACACAGATTCGACGACATGAAGCCATTAACTTTAGCATCAATGATCGATCTCAAACTGATCGATCTCAGATCATCTCAGATCCACACCGCTGAGATCGATCAATCTCAGCCACACAAAGTCGAACAAAATCAGATCTACAGCCACACAAAGTCGAACAAAAGAAAAACCAAACAGAGATCTACACACAGCTAAATAGGCGACAACACACAGAACACCGGTCATGGGGTTTTCTGTTGGGAAATTTCTTGGGAAATTTGTTAGGAAATTTGTTAGATATTTTGTTAGAAATATCTGTTTAGATTTTGATCAGCAACATGATGACTTATCTTAGTCTCAGAAAGGTGATTAGTACTCTTGGTTCACTTGAACATTGTAAAAGAGGAAACTCACTAAGTATGATAGTCTAGCTAATCTTGTATAGGATGTTAGGTCTCAAAATGTAATTTTTATTTTATGAAGAGAAGACCAAGAAGAAGACATCCAAGCAGAACAAGCTCAACGACATTGAAGACTTGAAGAAACTGCACAAGATTACTGAAACTGTTTTTCAGATATCTTGAAGACACGAATAGTTTTATACAAACTGTGTCACAAGAGATATCTGAGAAATAAGAGGCCTATCTGAAAAAAAGGAAAGTGTCCACAGATATCTATTCTCAGATACCCTGAGCATTAACCACATTTCTGAAAAAGAAATATATATATTGCAAACAAAGTTGTTTCAATAAAAAGTGGTATCTGAAGATTGAAGATAAGGACGTGAAAAGAATCAGATAACACTAGTCTCTGATACAAAGCATAGTTCCGTTGGCACTACAGGACAAAAAAGTATAGTACAATGCATTTAATGTACGGACAGAGATGTCTGAATAAAAGCAACGGACTTCAAGAAGAAGACAAAGCTCACATCTGATTATACACAGATATCAATAGTTTAAATTTGAGCCTAACGGATACTATTCAAACGGCACTCAAATTCATCTATAAATATCAACACTTAGACTGCTTGAAGAGACACACGACACACTTTGAAAACGCTGAACATCTTACTCTCTCAAAGCAACTTACTTATCCTCAAAGCTTTCTGTTGCGACCAAAGCTTTTGATCTTGAGTAACACTGAAGTTCTAAGTATCCTGATCCTAAACAAGCATAGCTATCTGTGAAAGAGTTGAAACGAAAGATCAAGCATCTGAGATTCATTCTCTTGAACATTTATCTAAGACTTGGGTCAGTAAAAAGAACAAGATACCATACATTGAAAAGTGTATTAAGTATACTTGATTCACAAAGCTATCTGAATAACTGAATAAGTTATTAAGGAAGCTCATCTGACAACTCAAACCAAAACCAACACCATAATCAAGTGGAGTATGGAAGTACTTAGTTTGAAAATCGGGAATAACTCCAAGGTTACCGAGTATAGGAAGTACTTGATTTGGGAAACTAAGGAATAACTCCAAGGTTATTGAGTATAGGAAGTACTTAGCTTGGGAAGCTAGGAATAACTCAAAGGTTTAAAGTACAGGAAGTACTTGGCTGAGAAAGCCGGGGAACAACTCAGGGGGAACATTTGGTTGGGAACCATTTGTTTAAAGGAATCTTAGAATAGGATTTTTGTAAGGAGAACTCAATTATCTATTCTAGTGAATTCTAGGTCTCTGGAAGACCGAAGTGGATTAGTTGGAGAATTACGCCACCTCCAGATACCACTATACTTGCTGTGTTATTTACCTTTCTGTATTTACATTTCAGCAACACACACACATTAACTGTTTCTGCACTTATCTTTATTAAGTCTTCCGCGCTCTGATTCTAAGTATCAGATATCTATTCAGATATCTGAGAAATAGTTTTTATCGACAAAAGTTTTTAAAGACTATTCACCCCCCCCCCCTCCTAGTCTTTAACTTTGTCGTTATCTGGACCAACAAGTGGTATCAGAGCAGGAGGTTCACAAGCCTTCTGCACTGAACCTTGATCCCCAGATAGGTGAAGGAACTTTGTCCATTTTCGAGGACTATTTAATTTGTGTGTTGAGTGCGTGTATGTCTCGAGTGATGCACCCATTCTCAAACCAGAGAATTACGAGAAATGGAAAAATAACATGATGCTCCACCTTGAAGCCATAAGTGACGAAATGATCGAAGTGATAAAGAATGGCCCAATAGTCATTCAACAACTCAAACAAGTCATGGAGGTTTCTAATGGTAGAGACAAAGATCAAAGCGAAGGATCTTCACAAACCGCGTCGCCAACAAGTGGGAGATCTACTAGTCAAGTTATTTACGAACCAAAGCCCAGAGAACTCTGGACATCGGAAGATGCCAAGAGAAATCGTCTGGATGGTCAAGCTCGTAATATCATCATCAGATCGACACCTGAGCACATACAAGGTAAATCGGGGTGCTAAACGGCGAAGTTGCTGGCAACCGATTGAAGAAATCTGTCTGAACCGAGAAAACCAAAGAAAACAAGTTCGAAGTTCTCAAGTTGAAATTTCAAAATTTCAAACAAGGACCCACCAAACTCGGAAGAACTTGATTTCAGATTTACCACTCTCATGAGTGACATGGCGACTCTTGGGAAAGCAACAGATACTCCAATGTAAAAGATTAAGACTATTGTCAGAAGTCTTAACCACAACTGGGAGCATACCAAATTCTTTTATTTTAACCAAGGAATGCCAAATATCACTCCAGTGGAACTTTTCTCTCATCTTGCTACTGTTGATTATGAGACAACTCAAAGAGAACTGTTAGAACTTAGGATCCCGGATTGGTACTTGAAACAAGATCAATAGACAATGTTGCCAACAATGTTGTTCAACATTGTCTTCAACATAGCAAACAGATGGCAGCGGATGAATACGAATGAAACTTCTATTACCAAGCCAATATATAGAAAAATATATTGGCAGCGCCGTAGGCAAAATATCTACTGACAGGAAAAGTAGATCTAATCAAGTGGGTTTAATACAATCACAGACGATTGATTAAACAACCAAAACTAGCCCTAGAAGAACCAACAGTAAAAGCTATTCTAGGTCGATGTTTGAAAGAGTTATTCCAACAATGAATACTCTTAGACAAACTCTAAAGCTAGCAGAAAACAAGAAGCCTAAACTCTTTTAATAAAATCTCGATTGATCATCAAGAAAGGCTCAATGATTGCTCGGCTGAATCCTTGTATATATACTTGAGATATCGACAGCTCCCATCCAAGTCGAAAGGCAATAGGATCTCAGCAAAGGCAATTTTCCATGTTCTTGTTTTCTTCAATAATCAGCTAGAAGGAAATTCCCATATTAGTGTCTTCAACAATATATTTCCTTCTTGCTTTCTTCAATAATATTCTTGAAAGATTCTCTCTTTAGATTGCATTCCATATGTCCAAAGCAACTAACTCAAACTTTCCTTATTCCTTCGAAATTGAATTGATTGCTTCCACCAAGTCATCAATCCAATTGGTCGCTTGTTTCTATGTTGTTCCATTGTCCGTAATGTTGTTCCAACATTGTATCGGCACTATTTCGCAATGTTGCACAACATTGAAATCCTGCAGTTCACAAACAACAACAACAACAAACACAAACATTGAACTGAATCATGAAAGATAAGATTAACTAATCAAATGCAACTTGCATTTTCAATCTCCCCCTTAATCTTAGTCTTTCATCAAGCAATAGCATTCCTTTGGGCTCATTGATTCCTTTTGATCCAATAAGCATGTTTGAGCCCAACTTGATATATCCTACAAAATATTCATAAAAAAACAACTACAAACATTGAACCGGTTATGTTACGAAGAAAGGTTGAATTACTAAACAAAGTGCACTAAATCGCACTTTCAATCTCCCCCTTAATTCTGATCTTTCTTCACACAACCTAAAACCAGTTTGTTAGTCAAATCGAACAAGTAGGATTTAAACAAGTCAAGAGGAATCCTTTGTTGGGAACTGAAAGATAAAGTGCAATCGATCAATGCTGATGGACAATGTTGAGTCAACACAGAACTCAACATTGCTGTAAATATGCACTTTCAAATTTCCTCTTATGTCTTTGTCTACTCATCTCCTTTGAACTCATCATGGGCATCATATCATACTTCTTTTGACAATTCACTTTCAAGAGTTAGTGAATAAAGACAAACTTATGAGAATCGCAGATAAGTGCAAGACAAAGTAAATGCGCAATGTTGACACAACATTGCGATAACACGCACTATTCAATCTCCCCTTTGTCTTTCTTCACAAAACACACCGAACAAACTTGTTAGAAACAAACAAATATAACAGCATGAAACTACGAACTCCCCTCAACATTAGGCGAGAGCAATATAATGAATAAAGTATGTTTGCTTTTTGTTCAATCTTCTCTTCTCCCCTTTTTGAGAAGAAAGATATCTCTCGATTATTCAACCAAGTTCACGAAGGAGACAAGAAGACATGCAATGAGTGCAATATCGAGTTGTGGACTATAGGACTGCAATAAGAGTCATGCAATGTTGGAGAATGATGTTGAAAACATTGAGTTCAACATCGCGCGAAAGGTGATAGCAAAAGGAAAAAAGTTTGGATCGGCCGGAGGCGTGTCGGGAATAGAGGTTGGATTAATGGAGAGCGGTGTTAGGATAAGAATGGATGGTCATGATGGGTGTTGGGTTTGCCTTAAACGATCCTGCAAATATATATCAATGCTACAGAAACTGTGCATAACGGTTAATAAAAGATTAAAGTTACAAGTAAAACAGTTATCCGTCAAGTCATAGTAATCAGATAAACCCTAGGGAGGTTGACCAAAAATCTTGATCTTAAATAATGACTTGAAATGCAAGAACAGGAAAGCAAAAACCCCAAACCCCAAAGAAACACCTTAGACCTGAAACACCTCAGACCTACTCCCCCTCAAACCCAAAAACACACAGAAAGGTCAGAAAGAGACGCACATATAAAAAGAGCAAATAGTACTTCAAGCACATTCAATGTTGACCTGAATGTTGACTCAACATCGATGACAACATCGGGAAATCAGACCACTCTTAATGTAAGTCAGCCAGGAAACCAAGTCTCAAGATGTGCAGATTCGATTAACACCACTGATGCTGCAGGCAAAGACAGAGAGAGAAAGGAATACCAAAGAAACACACGCAACATTGCCTCAAAAAGTAAATTGAACCATTAGCATAAGTTTGAGTGGGGGTGACCATGAGACCGTGAACCATGTCAAATAATTGGAACACGTATGAATCCGCTCCAAAGCCGAAGCCTATGCGGAGTTAGGCAAACACACGTCTCATGGCATAAAATCACTCAATTGACCACATTTGGTAATTTGGTACTCAGAAAGTGAACCAGCAGCATTACGAGAATCGGCACTTTTGTGCGTGTCGGTTTCCTGTACAGGTCATCAACCCTCACGACATATGACACATTGGCCACGTCGATATCTGGATAGTATTTGAAACCTGCCCAACACGATCCTCGACGAAAACACTTGAGCCCTTTTTATCATAATTCATTAGATTTATTAAGCATAAAGGACAGGAGGCAACATCAAGAGTGAGTCAAGGTACGAGTAAAAATAGCCAAAAAGCAGCAAAAGTGGGTTTTACATAAAGCAAACACACAGGAGACTCGATCCCTTTCAACCTTGGTTTCAAGTAGCCTTTCAAACCCTAAGCATCACCACTGTAAGCTACAAAGCAGGAACAGCCATAGACCAGTACAGAAGCACAGAAAGCACATAGACACACACAAAAAAAATAAAGAAACTCAAAAGGCAACAAAAAACACATCACTATTCTGCAGCCAGTGTTGACTGTGATGTTGAGTCAACACTGGTTTCAACATTGAAGATCACAAAGAGCACAAATCAAGAGATCTCCTAAGACTGAAGAATCTCTCACAATTCAAAGGCTTGGTAACAATATCTTCAAGTTGATTGGTTGTATCTAAGTGTTGTATGACTATTACTTGCAGATTGACCATATCCATAAGAAAATTATACCTAATGTCTACGTGTTTCGTGCGTGAGTGCAAAACAGGCTTCTTAAAATTATTTATGGCACTAAGGTCATCACAGAACATCAACAAGGTATCACATTGAAGACCAAAGTCATGCATCATATTTTTCACCCATATCAATTGAGTAACACAACTCCCAGATGTTACATGTTCAGATTCAACATATGAGAGTGACACATTGTTCTGTTTCTTGAAATACCATGACATTAAATTAGAATCAATATAAAAGCAACCTCCACTAGTGTATTTTCTATCATCTAGAACACCAGCCCAATCAGAATCACTAAATCCCACTAGATTAGTGTTTGTATCACATGCATACCATAATCTAAGATTAGCAGTTCTTGATATATATATGAAAAATCTTTTAAGAACAATCGGTGTGGGATTTTAGGTTAGGCGATACACAGCACAAACACACACATAAAACATGATGTCGGTATCTTTGGTTGATAGATATAGAAGGTTGTGAGTCATTATTCGCATAATGGGTCAACATCATCTCCAACATCTCATTGAGCATAAGACCATTAGCCATAGGAGTCTTTGGGTTCGCCTATCATGCTCATATCATGGGTACCGTCGGATGGAATTTACACTGTAATGTTGAGCTCAATGTTGTGTCATCATTCTTGTCGCAAGATTGACAATTTCTCCTTGTACACCAAATGGAGTTCTTGGTTTAGACACCTTTCGTGTTCGATGTCGCTTTCTCGGAGTAAGTCTCAGAATCTGCTCAAGACCTGTAATAACCTGTTTATTCTTGGGCAGTGCCTTTCCGACAGAGACATCGAAAAGACAGCCAAATGTACAATGTTGATGTCAATGTTGACTCAACATTGTTTTCATTCATCGATTTGACTCTTCCGGTGATAATCTGCAGATAGATCAATCGAACCATGTAGACACAAAACATTAGTAGAAACCGATTCCTCGTGGTTAGTCCGTAAAAGTGTTTCACGCTTTGAGAATCATCATAGTCAAAAAGACTTCTTTTGTCAATGTTGGACCAACATTGTTTCTCAACATTGTTCGTAATGAGATAGGGCTTTGGCATGAACTTACGGATCATCGTCTTCCTGTCATTATCCGAAACATCAACGAGACAAGCAAGCATAGTCTTTTCTCCTTTCGAAGAGTGTTAGCACATTCATTCTGCTAATGCCCCCATCCTTGACATTCAAAACATCTAACTTTACTAAGTTTACTAAGACTAGGGCTAGAGTTAGACACACCAGTTTTCTTTTTGAAATTTCTAGTTCCTTTTGAGTTGCTAGAAGAGCCTCTATTAGAATTCTTCCTGAATCTAACTTTCTCAATTTTCCTAACCAAGTCATTGTAGGCTTCTTCAGTCATGTCTTGAATCATCACTCGCTTTCAAGCTCAAGAACTTTAGCTTTAGATTTAGAGTGAAGGGACATACTAAGGATTTTCGTACCTTTTCTTTCGTTATCAATTATCTCAAAATTTTTCAAATTGTTCATCAAGGTATGAAAATCCATAGTAGCCAGATTGTGAGTGTCTTCCAAAATAGTAACTTTAGTGTCAAATTTTGAAGAGAGAGAACGTATGGCTTTAGAAATCAGTTGCTTGTTGGAAATAGCATCACCAAGAAGTTGAACATCATTAGACAAAGTCAAAAGCTTTTCAAAATAAGAATCAATGGTTTCAGCTTCTTCCATTCTTAGATTTTCAAATTTTGACCAAAGCATTCGAAGTTTAGTTTGTTTGACACTATTATCACATTCACAATGATTCTGAAGTAAGTCCCAAGCTTGTTTAGCTGTAGTGCAATTTTGAATGATTTTAAACATATGAGCATCAACATGTCCAAAAATGGCATTTAAAGCTTTTTCATTGTAAGAGCTTAAAAGAAAGTCACCCGGTGAAGCGTTCTTCGTATGGGAACAATATCTCCATCAAGATCGTGTCCTTGAAGAGGCGGACAAATCCTTCAAGAATGATCTCCAAGATCGACCTTCAATGGACTTAATGTATGTCCTCATCCTTATTTTCCAAAGAGTGGTAGTTCGATCCATCAAGCATAGGTGGCCTGTAGACACTTGAGTTTGCAATATCCATTGTAGTAGTACCAAATCCAGACACCAGTAGTTAGGTGGCTGGCTCTGATACCACTTGTTAGAACTTAGGATCCCGGATTGGTACTTGAAACAAGATCAATAGACAATGTTGCCAACAATGTTGTTCAACATTGTCTTCAACATAGCAAACAGATGGCAGCGGATGAATAAGAATGAAACTTCTATTACCAAGCCAATATATAGAAAAATATATTGGCAGCGCCGTAGGCAAAATATCTACTGACAAGAAAAGTAGATCTAATCAAGTGGGTTTAATACAATCACGCATTTATTGATTAAACAACCAAAACTAGCCCTAGAAGAACCAACAGTAAAAGCTATTCTAGGTCGATGTTTGAAAGAGTTATTCCAACAATGAATACTCTTAGACAAACTCTAAAGCTAGCAGAAAACAAGAAGCCTAAACTCTTTTAATAAAATCTCGATTGATCATCAAGAAAGGCTCAATGATTGCTCATTTGAATCCTTGTATATACTTGAGATATCGACAGCTCCCATCCAAGTCGAAAGGCAATAGGATCTCAGCAAAGGCAATTTTCCATGTTCTTGTTTTCTTCAATAATCAGCTAGAAGGAAATTCCCATATTAGTGTCTTCAACAATATATTTCCTTCTTGCTTTCTTCAACAATATTCTTGAAAGATTCTCTCTTTAGATTGCATTCCTTATGTCCAAAGCAACTCAAACTCTTTCCTTATTCCTGTAGAAATTCGAATTGATTGCTTCCAGTCCAAGTCATCAATCCAATTGGCCTGCTTGTTTCTATGTTGTCTGTTGTTGTCCGTAATGTTGTTCCAACATTGTATCGGCACTATTTCGCAATGTTGCACAACATTGAAATCCTGCAGTTCACAAACAACAACAACAACAAACACAAATATTGAACTGAATCATGAAAGATAAGATTAACTAATCAAATGCAACTTGTATTTTCAAGAACAAACAACTGAAAAGTTGCAAAACGTTTCTCTAGTCACTCAAGGAACTTCTGAAAAGAAGAAAAGCAAGGAAGAAACTGAGGATGCTCTTGCTGCAAAGCAAATGAGCAAATATATCAGTCGAGAAATTGAAAGAAGGAAAGCCAAAGAGAAGCTGAAAAAGCATCTAGGCTCAAACTATCACCAGTACAAAAATATGCAAAGCTCGCTGAACAAGCCCATTTCGTAAAGCATCATGTCTTGAGGAAGCGAAATTGGAAACGCGATTCTGCTTTCTATTGCCGTAAACCAGCCACTTCAAGAAGGATTGTCCGCCTCAACAAACTAAGGACAGTGACAAGAAAGATAGGAGAATCTTCAAGAAGCGTAAAGCTTTGTTAATCAAGAAAGAAAGAAAATCCAAATTCAATGGATGCTCTAAACGCGTTGAGATGATTCAAGATGACAATTCAGATGACTCAACCTTACCATCACCGTAATTATGTGGAGTTACTCATGATATAATCGACTTGACCTCAAGAAGAATGAAATGTGTGGAGTTCTTTGAAATTGACTTCCAAACATCTCCAACATAGAAAAGCATCTTATGGTGATGAGGTAACACATACTTCTTGTTATACTTATGAAAGTGATGAAGAGGAAATAAAAAATCTAGAAAATCTCAGGAAAGAACTTGACATCTATGAAAGAGAATTTCTAATGATCCGAGCTAGAGCCGAAAACCTTGAAGAAGAAAAGAATTCTCTTGCAAAGGAAAATTCTCAATTAGTTAAAGTATCTGAGAGAAAGGATGCTGAAAATGCATCTCTCAAAGCTCAGATATCTGAGACTGAAAAGTCACATAAAGAAGCAATGGCTGAATTACGAAAGAATTATGAAGATCTTCTTTCTGAGAACAAGGAACTCAAGAAGAAAGAATTATCTTTTCAATCTTATGCCAAAGCTAGTGACACTCTTACTGAAGTACAATCTTACTTAAGAGATCCTTCAGAAAAGAAAGGACTTGGACTGAATACACGCATGATTGTTCTATCACTCTGAATAAGATTAAGGAGAGAAGAACATTTGTAAGTACTCAGCAAGACGGTTCCCATGCAATCTATAGTATCGGTGAGAAGACAAAGATTGTTGACAAAGGAAAGGCAGTTGCGACTAAACCTTTGTGGGAAAAACAAGTCAAAAACAAAACTGTTGGGCACGTCTCTGAAAAGAAACACAACACTGAAAAGTGTAAACACCCACAGTGCTATGTCTCTCAAAAAGGTAGAATTGCAGGAGCTGGCAAATTCTCCCATGTCACTTTTTCTGGAAAGAAATTGGACCAACCCAAAATAATTAACTCAGGCCAGCTGTTATGTCTTTCTATTTATATAAGGTAAATTTTTTACTAGTAAAGCTGCTGAGAAAAGATCTCAGATAGCTTCAAGTGCTCGAAACGGTATTGGCTACAAAGGCATCGGAAAACAACTTGCTCATGAGTACAAGCAGGAGCAAGAACGATGGCTGAAAGCTAGAATTGCTCAAAGCAATTATCAGAAGTGGAAGTTAAATCAAGCCACTGAAAATCTGAATGCCAGGGCTAGAAGAAATCTGGCAAGGAAAGCTAAGTTTGCTGAAAAGCAAACTCAGAAACCTGACAGGTATCTGAAAGCATCATATGGAGCACCTAGGAACACACCAAGGAAGAAAATAATTCTTACTAATGATAACATTCATTCAAATAGAATTCCTCCTTATGTTCCTGTCAGACAAAAGAATACTTCAAAGAAATTCATTTAAAAATGGATTCCTACTGGAAGATCTTTTAATTCTAACGGTTCCATCAAAGATATGAGAACCTAATCTCCTGTTTCCTGTTGTGTGCAGAATGCTTCCTGGACTAAAGCACAATGGCTATTTGATAGTGGATGCGGAAAGCACATGACAGGAGACAAAGCAAATCTGGTCGATTACAAAGCTTGCAACACAGGAACAGATATCAAATTTTCTGGAGGAGAATTAAATCCCTCTCTGGGATTTGGCAACGTCAAATTGGGGACTTTAACAATCACTGACGTATTACATGTTAAGGATTTGAAATATAATCTATTTAGCATGAGCCAGTTTGCAGACAAGGGTTTTACTATAAAATTCAAAGCTAAATACTGCAAACTAATTGACAATGAGTCAAAGCAGACAGTCTTAGTTGGTCGGAAAGGCGCTTTATGTTGCCGATTGGGCATCCGCCACAATCAAGAATGTCTCATGGTGAGTCAATCTGGTCACACAGAAGAGCACTGGTTATGGCACAAAAGAATGAGTCACTTGAACTTCAAAACTCTGAACAGACTTGCCAAGAAAGAGTTAGTGGTTGGCCTTCCCAGAACATCTTTCAGAAAGGATGGTATCTGTTCTGCCTGTCAGATGGGGAAACAATCTAAGATCTCTTTCAAGTCCAAAATCAGACACTCTAGTGTTAGACCACTGCAACTATTACATATGGATCTTTTTGAATCATTTGTAACTAGTTATGCAGGAAAGAAGTATGGTCTGGTTGTTGTAGATGACTTCTCAAGATTCACTTGGGTTGTCTTTCTGAAACACAAATCTGATGCCAGGGTGGAGATACCAAACTTGCTGAAAAAGCTTGAAGTCATGAAAATGACAAGGTATCTGCAATCAGAACAGACCATGGTACTGAGTTTGTCAACCAGTACATAAAGGAGTTTTGTACCTGCAAAGGTATACAACACCAACTTTCCTCTGTAAGAACACCTCAACAAAATGGTGTTGCAGAAAGGAAAAACAGAACCCTTAAAGAAGCTGCAAGGACAATGCTAGCTGACACTGAAATAAGTGAAATTTATTGGGTTGAAGCTGTAAACACAACTTGCTACACTCAGAATAGATGTTTGATAAACAAACACCATGACAAGACCCCCTATGAAATCTTGGTTGGTAGACCCCCTAATATCAAACATCTGAGAGTATTTGGTTGTAAATGTTTTGTTCTAAACAATGGGAAAGATTATCTGAGAACATTTCAACCAAAGGCAGATGAAGGTGTATTTCTTGGTTATTCCACAAATAGCAAAGCCTACAGAGTTTACAACAAAAGAACAAAGAAAATTGAAGAATCAATTCATGTTGTATTCTATGAAGGAAATAAGAAAACACCTCCTAATGATGAACTCTCAGAAAGGTTCAAAGAACTATTACTGAGGGATTCTAAAGAAGAATCCTCAGAAAGGAGAAACATCATTATGGAAAGTGAGGATGACTCTGACGTAGAAAAGCTTGATATGCCTAGTAACAACAAGATGACTCATAGACATGATGAGGAATTTCCTATGAGTTTTCCAGAAATGGAACAGGTTACTGAGAACCTTCATCATGAAGAGGTATCTGAAAATGAGACTGCTGAAATGCAAGTTCCAGATATCTCTAACACTGAAAAAGTGTCAGATATCCATGACATTTCCCATATGTCAGATGTCTCAAATCATAATCTTAGTGATTCACATTCAAATCACTTGGATATTGATCCTACTAGCACTAAACCTATGATGAGATGGATCAAAGATCATCCTGCAAAGGATGTAATTGGACCAATTAATCAAGGTGTTAGGACTAGAGAGCAATAGCTGAAAATGCTAATTCTCTCTTTGGATGTTTCATCTCGAATATTGAACCTAAAAATATAGAAGAAGCATTAGGAGACCAAGACTGGATCTCTGCAATGCAAGAAGAGTTGGATCAATTTGAGAGAAACAAAGTCTGAAAACTGGTTCCATTTATAGAAGGAATATCTGTGATTGGAACTAAATGGGTTTTCAGAAACAAGATGAATGAATCTGGTGAAATAACCAGAAACAAAGCAAGATTGGTTGCCAAGGGATTTACCCAGACTGAAGGCTTAGATTTTGACGAGTCATATGCACCAGTTGCCAGATTGGATGCAATAAGACTCTTTCTAGCCTTTGCAGCTCATAAAGATTTCAACGTTTATCAGATGGATGTCAAAAGTGCATTCTTGAACGGTGAACTTGCAGAAGAAGTTTATGTTGAGCAACCACCTGGCTTTGAAGTTTCCTCAGAAAGTAGAATGGTCTATAAACTACAGAAAGCTCTGTATGGACTGAAACAGGCTCCAAGAGCATGGTATGACACTTTGGCCAAGTACCTTCTGGAAAGTGGTTTCAAGAAAGGTGAAGTTGATAAAACTTTATTTACCTTAAATCATGACAGGAAACTACTCTTAGTTCAAGTATATGTTGATGACATCATCTTTGGATCTAAGGACAAGCAACTTTGTAAAGACTTTGCAAATCTCAAGAAAAGCAAGTTTGAGATGAGCATGATGGGAGAAATGAATTATTTTCTAGGATTGCAAGTCAAGCAACTCAATGATGGAATATTCATTAGTCAAACAAAGTATGCAAAAGATATGCTCACAAAATTTAATCTCAAGCCTTCTGAAAAGAATGCTAAGATACCTATGAGCATTGGAACCAAAATGACCTATACTGAATCTGATAAGAGTGTTGAAGAACATAAGTATAGGAAATTGATAGGTTCACTACTTTACCTCACTGCAAGTAGACCTGATATTCAAAGCCGTTGGAGTGTGTGCTAGATTTCAGACAAATCCAATGCAAACACACTACAACATTGCTATGAAAATATTAAGGTATGTAAAGGGTACAGTAGATGTAGGATTGTGGTATCCTAAAGAAAGTGGATTGAGTTTAGCTGGGTACTCGAATGGCGATTATCTTTGGATCAACGCTTGATAGGAAAAGTACCTCGTGAACTTGTCGGTTCGGGTACCAGACTTATCTCATGGTTTAGCAAGAAGCAAAACTCAATTGCAACTTCTACCACGAGGTGAATATATTGCTTCTTGGTTGTTGTGCAACACAAATTCTGTGGATACAACAACAACTTAAAGACTATGGACTCGATGAGAAGAAAACTCCCATTTTCTGTGACAACACAAGTGCTATTGCGATTACACAGAATCCTAAATTTCATGCCAGAACAAAGCACATTGATGTTAGACATCACTTCATCAGAGACCATGTTGAAAAGGGCAATATAGAGATACTCAAGATTGGCACTGAAGACCAACTTGCAGATATCTTCACTAAGCCACTACAAGAAAGTAGATTCTTAGCCTTATGACATAGTCTTGGACTAATGGAACTACCAATGAACTGAAAGAGTTCAGGTATCTGGAACGGGCATCCAGAGAAGAGGTATCTGGAACGGGTATCCAGAGAAGAGAAAAGAGAAATCTGGAACGGGTATCCAGAAGTCAAAAAGGCTAAAGAGCAAAAAGATAGCTTAAGATCTCTGAGACGGGAACTCAGATATCTGAATCACTCATAAACGGGGAACACAAAAGAGAATATTATAACTATCTGTAGTCAACTACTCTCTTGAAACTCGCATTATTTCTATCTTGATGAAAAACTTGGAAAAATCCTAAGTATAAGACAGATTCAGATGCAAACAGTGTTCTTGGTCATACAAAAATGTGATTCAGAAAGCTATGAGCCAAAATTCATTAAATGGGCACAATTACATTTGTTGATTGTGATCATTGCTGAAGAAGCAATGGTGACCCTTGATGAAATTAAGCGATTGATCTGTAAGGTGGAAATTAATTCACAGTAAATAGTGGACTGTTGAAATTCAGACATGGCCCACTAAGCATTTAATGCCGAACTAGCTTTTGCTCACGCCTGCTTGCAAATCACAGATACTTACACACAAAATCAATTTGTATGTATTTGTCTGTTGGGATTCAACTGCTATATATATAGGATTTTGGCATAGGAAATCACTTTTGCCTAATCCGAAAACTCATCTTGCACAAAAATAGCAAATCTTTCTCTTGATTCTCTGCAAAACTTCTACAATCTCTGCAAATCAATATTAAGTTTTTCTGCAAAGAATTACTGAATCAAATCTCTTTCAAACACCAATTTCAAATCCCTACACTATATAAATAGATGGCCCCTAAAAGTTCAACCACACTGAAATCTCAATCCTCCTTTGATGCTGAAAAGCAAGCACCAGAGTTGGTTATTGTGAACAACCGACTGGTAGGAGATTTTAATCCTGACCATTGGACTTCAAATCACAGAATGATTTGGGGTGGTTCCATGGTTGAGGAATACCTCACGGCTGGAATAGAGAACCGACGTAAAGCTAATTCTTGACATGCTTGAAAAGGCACAAATCAAGGGCTTTCTATCGCTGCCTAGTGGAATTTCATCACTCGATGTGTTGGAATTCTACAACAACTCGAGATTGTTTCTGTGTTTCAAAACCTTTGAAATAGTGTTCATCAAAACCTCGATCAAGGAAAGGAAATCCTTCTGGACTTAACAACTTTCTGTAAGTTGTTTGAGTTTCAAAATCTTGGAAAGGATTTTGAAATAAACACCAAGGATGATGAACTCCTTGAAGGTGTTAAAGAACTGTACAGTGACGTGTGTGATCTTGAAAATTCAGATACACCCACTGAGTTCAAGCTTGTTGACATCCGAACCAGACATCTGATGGTTCACTGGGATGTACTGGCTTGCATTCTTCACAGATGCTTTGATGGTCTACAAGGAGGTGCTGACCAGATAAGCCAAGAACGATGGATCATGATGTTCTTGCTGAATCAACAAGACAAAAGGCTGGAAAACCCTTTTAACTGGGGAAAGTACGCCTTCATGAAGTTTGTGAAGAAAATTCAAGGCTTCGAGCCTAAGATTGCCAAAGGACTAGCTAAGCCAAAGGCCACCGTAGGATATGGTCTGAAGATATGCTACTTGCTGGAGAAGCTTGGCATTGAGCTCAGAGAGACGGCTGAAATAGCCAACAGTAACTTACTCTACAAATATGAGTATACAAACTTGATGAAAAAGGTTACTGGGTCTCAGAAAGGTTCTAAGCGAAAGTCGAAAAGGTATCTCGAAGAAAAGGTTGCGACCAGAAGCCTGAACTTCAAAAAGAAGTCTGTGGCAAATCGGAAGACACACCCAAAGAGGTTGTCGATTCTCAGATATCTGCAGGCATTGCCGATGAACTGATAAAGGCAGATGAAATCATCAATGCTGCAAAAGAGTTATCAACTACTGAACAAGTAGACTCAGCAAGGGAAAGTGCTTTCAGAAATGTTGCGACTAATGGAGAAAGCCTTGCTGATGAACTCATGAATGCTGTCAAAAGTGGTGAAAAACAAGCCTATCTGCGAAACCGCATGAATAATGGATCAATCAGTTCCTAATGCTGATGAGAGCTCTGACGATGAAGATGATGAACTAGTCATCTCTCAAGTCCTAGAAAGAACAAAGAGGGCTAAGGTTCGTATGTGATGGCGGTGATAAGGTATCTGAAGAAGAACTACACCACAGTTCTTGAACCTATAGCAAAGGTTGTTGGTGCAAACACATCATCGAGGAACGTTTCTTATGCACAACTTCAAAAGCCGATGAGTGGTATTTTAGCTTGGCGGAATCTTGATGGAAGCATACAACTAAAAATGGAAGAACATTCTCTTGATCAATCCTATGCTTCCGAACAACCACAACCACAATCATAACAACCACAACCACAAGTGGTTGATGAAATGGTAAATGAACTCCATTTGAATTACCCTTGTCTGATATCTTTGAAGAAAATCCTGCAAAAGCGGGTTCCCCAACTCAATGAGAGGGATCAAAGAGACATCTACTCGTAATGATCAACCGGGGAGGCAACCGAGTTGCATACTCGGGAAAGGTGTGAAGTACGAAACTTCAAGCAAAAGCTGCCCGGGACAAGAAGACCTAAGTATAGAAAGGTCACAAGTTCCAGAGACCAATCAGCCTGAAACTACTCAGGTAGCTGACCGGTTTAACTCTTATCTTGTAAAAACTTTTATGCTTATACATCTTGTTACTCATAAAATTTCTTTGTTACAGGCTGAGTTAGAAACACAAAAACAAGAGGAAGCTGAAAAGCTTACCTCAGAAACTGAGAAGGAGGTTCCCTCAACCTCGCCTCTTAAGATATCTGAGCCTGTGCCACAGGTAATAATGGATTCTTAAGATAACACTTCTTCAGTTATAAGTTTATGTGCTTAATCATTAAAATAAATGTTTCTAACAGGCTCCAACTGAGAAAGAGGAAGATAAGGCAGAAATGCCAGAAGAAAACCCAGAAACCGATAAGGTTTCTGAAGAACAGATCATTGAGCCTTCCAGTATGAAGGTATATGAAAATCAATGATAAATATTCTTCACCTTGGGTTAACTAAAATCTTCTCTAAATTATTCAATGCTTTCTACTCACAGGCTCACTCAGAAGTACAAGTGCAAGGGGACAGAGTTGCGACATCCCCTTTTATGGAAATTGATGAGGCATCAAGGCCTTCATCACAAGAAAAGATTCCAGAGGCGCACAAGTCTCTAAGAGACAAGTATCTGAGCCTCCCATGAAGGTAATTGACCTCTCAGATATCTGACTTGTCACTTAAAGTTTTCTTGATAGAATTTCCTAAGTATTGTGATAATGTTAATTCTCAGGATCATGAAAGAAAGGTTGATGAGGACCAGACTTCCAAGTCTCCACCTCACAACAAGATATCTGAGACACCAATTGTCTCAGTAGAACAAGTCTCTGAGCCTGAAGTACTTACTCAGGTAAACTCAGAAACTAAACTACACTTCTACTCAGATATCTATAAAAGTTTTGAAGCTCACTCAAAACTCTTTCTCTTCTCAGCTCAAACAAGCGCCGAGCAGGCTCCCAATGTTGAGACAAGGGACCTACTTCCCTTCTTCAAAGCTCACACCCTGCCAAAGCACATTAAATGCTTCAAGAAATGGCAAAGGTTAAGGTGCTCGATCTCTACGAAATATTGAGAATCACAGATCAACCAAATGCGAGCACGAGCTCTTGACTTGGAGACATACATCCATGCAATGTTCCCTATCGAACAGTACACAGTTGCGACTCTATTGCATAAGGATTTCTCCAGAGAAGTGGCGCACAGTTTGATACAAGCCTTTGAACAGGCAGATGGTCAGACAAGATTACAAATGGCATTTAAGCCAGTCCTGCCCCAAACTCTGCAATTTATACCTTCTGAACAAGAAGAGGTTAATGGGCAGAAGATCACTATTCCTGAAGTGATCAATCTTGTATCTGAAGATGATGAGGAGGAAGATATAAACGAAAATGACTTCGATGAACCTCCCATGACCATCACCAAAAGGATGACATGAACAAAAGGATGATGATGATGCCCTGCACTGTGATGGGAGGAATTTCGCTAAAATGATGCCTCAAATTTGAAAAGCACACGAGAAGACTTCACGAAATCGTCTCCATCTTCTAACCAACACCCAGTAACTTGAACAAGTAGTTGAGCTTTCTGAAGAAACCAATCAGAAAATATTAAACACTCAAACCAGATCTGCTCAACTCAGACAACTGTTGGAAGAAGAACAACAGCTCCATCTTCAACTGGAAGATCAAATAGCTAAATCCAGAGACAAGCTTGATCAACTACAAGATCAATACTTACAAGAAATGATTGCTTACTCTGAGGTTAAAGAGCTACGGGATGCTGTGCATGATATCACCAAAGAACTCGATACTGAAGAAGTATCTGAAGTCAAGCATGATGCTAAGGCTGCATCATCTTCAAAAGAAGTACCATCCTCCTCCCAGAAAAGGAAGAAACCAATCTCTGAGACGGTTGCTGGACTCGATACAATCGATGAAAATGTCCAAGAGGATGAAGATCACTGGGCTGATTACTCAGATGATGAAGAAAACAAGACTTTGGCAGAGCACCGCCATGAACATTTAGCGGTTTCTCATTTGAAAAGGAAGCTGATTGCTCCTACAATATTCAGCAAACTGCCAAATGTCCACTCCAATGAATACATGAGCAGGTACCAAGTACTGGCTCATCTGAACAAGGAGATGTCTTCACAGAACAAGGAAGTAATTGCCTCCGTCCCCTCTGAAATGAGAAAGTTCACTGAGCTCATCACTCAGAGAACAACTAGCATAGTCATTGCTCAGAAAGATCTGGGAATGATAAGGGACGATGATGCGTCTTTAGCTGAAAAAGCTTTTCAAGAGGCAAGTTACACTGGAAAAGCAGATGCCATCCTAGGCCCATTGGCAGAGCTCACTGATAAGGACAATGGACTTATCAAGCAAAATCAGGAGCTCAAAGCCGAACTTCAGAAGTTGGTCACTGCCTATAATTATTTACAAGGGCACTTTAACTCTCTCTCAGATTCCTTTATGAGACTGAGTCAGCCAACAATGACTAAGGGGGAAAGAATGTACAAATCTGGACCTCAAAGTCAGGGGGAATGGGAAGAAGGAGAAGAAAACAAGAAGAAATCTGGTGCGGCTCAGAAAGGAAGAAGAAACATGAAAACTTCCCAGCCACCACTCAGAATCAATGAACCCTCCTCAAGCCAAGCTGCTTTGCAAATAGTAGCTGCTTCCCAGAAACCTACTGAAGGAACTAAAATGATAACAAGGGCCATGGCACAGAAACCTCCAAGGAGTACCAAGGCTCCAAGGAGAAGACAAGTTAAAGGGATTGATGAATCTTCTGAAGAAGAAGAAGAAGAAGGTCAAATCAAGTCCCTGGGCAATGAAGAAGGCTGTAAAACTCTCACAAGATCTAATCTTGATGATGATGAGGAAACTGATGAAGATGAAGCTCCTCTTCACAGAAAAAGGAAAATTGAAAGCCTAACTGAGCCCATAGCTGCAAAGCCCCTAGCAGCTAAAACACCCTCTGGAAATACCAAGTCTATCCAGGGTGGTTCTTCAAGCAACAACCCCAAAGAGAATTCAAGACAAAGAAGGAACAGACTGAGAGCTGAGCAAAGACAAAGTCAACTTCCACTCAGGCCAGAAGAAGCCAAAATAGAGTATGTGAAGTATGACAATGACTCCTCTGTCTACAGGTGCATCAATCAGAAAAATGGCTATTGGATTCTGGAACTTAAGCATCTATTGGTAAATTCAAGATTTCCAGAACCAATCCATAAACAACTTATGGCATGGATAAAAGATAAGCCAACCTTGATCAACACCAATCACATTAAAGCCTGGTTGGATTTTGAAGTTGTCAAGAGAACTAAAGCCATGAGAAAGGACCTCTCTGATGAATGTCCATATGGAAAGCCAGATGATGTGCACAGAATTCTGAATATCACAGGAACAGGCACAAGAGCAAGACTCGCTGTAGAACCCTATGAATCGTTCTATCTAACTGAAGATCAATACAAGGGTGATATCAGATATCTGAGGATTATCTACGAATACTTCAAGCTTTCAGATATCAGAATAGATCATGCCTGGAAGTGGGGAAAGTACCTATGGGTCAAACATTTTGTCAAGAAAAATCCTACCAAAACCTATAAAGAGGTCTGTGGATTTGCGGAGACCTGAGATGCTCGTCAGAACACTTCTCTATGATTATTCTGATGACATCAAAAGGTTTGGAGACAGGAAATTTGCAGACTGATCCATAGAAATACTGTTGAAGACTTGAAGAGATTGAAGACTTGAAGACTAGTTTATTAGGATGCTTACTTGGAGCTTGGTTACTCCTGTTGTCCTAATTTACTATGTAGTTTTTGTATTTTTGCTGACTGAGCCAAACTTGTTCTATGTATTGAAGTTATCTGTAATCTCTCTTTATAACTTATCTGAAGAACTTACTCTCATATAGTATTCTATAAAAGATAACTTGTCAGCAAAGATCACACCTTGTGATTTGGTTGATGTTTACTTTCTGCACTTAATTAAATAAATTTGAAGATCTTAAGAAAAGATTAAGTGTTGGATTGTTCACTCATCCAGATTTGTAATAGGTTAGATAGTCATCGTTGACTGATCAAAAAGGGGGAAATTTGTTGGGATATTTCTTGGGAAATTTGTTAGATATTTTGTTAGAAATATCTGTTTAGATTTTGATCAGCAACATGATGACTTATCTTAGTCTCAGAAAGGTGATTAGTACTCTTGGTTCACTTGAACATTGTAAAAGAGGAAACTCACTAAGTATGATAGTCTAGCTAATCTTGTATAGGATGTTAGGTCTCAAAATGTAATTTTTATTTTATGAAGAGAAGACCAAGAAGAAGACATCCAAGCAGAACAAGCTCAACGACATTGAAGACTTGAAGAAACTGCACAAGATTACTGAAACTGTTTTTCAGATATCTTGAAGACACGAATAGTTTTATACAAACTGTGTCACAAGAGATATCTGAGAAATAAGAGGCCTATCTGAAAACAAGGAAAGTGTCCACAGATATCTATTCTCAGATACCTTGAGCATTAACCACATTTCTGAAAAAGAAATATATATATATATTGCAAACAAAGTTGTTTCAATAAAAAGTGGTATCTGAAGATTGAAGATAAGGACGTGCAAAGAATCAGATAACACTAGTCTCTGATACAAAGCATAGTTCCGTTGGCACTACAGGACAAAAAGTATAGTACAATGCATTTAATGCACGGACAGAGATGTCTGAATAAAAGCAACGCAGCCTTCAAGAAGAAGACAAAGCACTCTAAAGATTATTCACAGATATCAATAGTTTGAATTTGAGCCTAACGGATACTATTCAAACGGCACTCAAATTCATCTATAAATATCAACACTTAGACTGCTTGAAGAGACACACGACACACTTTGAAAACGCTGAACATCTTACTCTCTCAAAGCAACTTACTTATCCTCAAAGCTTTACATTGCGACCAAAGCTTTTGATCTTGAGTAACACTGAAGTTCTAAGTGTCCTGATCCTAAACAAGCATAGCTATCTGTGAAAGAGTTGAAACGAAAGATCAAGCATCTGAGATTCATTCTCTTGAACATTTATCTAAGGCTTGGGTCAGTAAAAAGAACAAGATACCATACATTGAAAAGTGTATTAAGTATACTTGATTCACAGAGCTATCTGAATAACTGAATAAGTTATTAAGGAAGCTCATCTGACAACTCAAACCAAAACCAACACCATAACTGGCGTGGAGTACAGGAAGTACTTAGTTTGAAAAATCAGGGAATAACTCCAAGGTTACCGGAGTATAGGAAGTACTTGATTTGGGAAACTAAGGAATAACTTCAAGGTTATTGAGTATAGGAAGTACTTAGCTTGGGAAGCTAGGGAATAACTCAAAAGGTTTCTGAGTACAGGAAGTACTTGGCTGAGAAAGCTGGGGAACAACTCAGGGGGAACATTTGGTTGGGAACCATTTGTTTAAAGGAATCTTAGAATAGGATTTTTGTAAGGAGAACTCAATTATCTATTCTAGTGAATTCTAGGTCTCTGGAAGACCGCAGTGGATTAGTTGGAGGATTACGCCACCTCCATATACCACTATACTTGCTGTGTTATTTACCTTTCTGTATTTACATTTCAGCAACACACACACACACATTAACTGTTTCTGCACTTATCTTTATTAAGTCTTCCGCGCTCTGATTCTAAGTATCAGATATCTATTCAGATATCTGAGAAATAGTTTTTATCGACAAAAGTTTTTAAAGACCATTCACCCCCCCCCCCCCAGTCTTTAACTTTGCCGTTATCTGGACCAACATTTTCTGCACAGCAAGACACAGCAACAAATCTGTCGATCGATCGATTCTACTCCTACAGCATCAACTATCGATTCTGCTACTAATCTACATCGTCAAGCTACTAAACGCAGTGTTGTGAATCTCACCAAATCACTTTAGGTATATGGTTTATTTTACTTGAAGTTTTAGTTCATTGAACAGACAGATTTTCTTGATGATCTGTTTCTTAATGTCACCTGTCCATTTGTTTATCATGTTATACAACTGGGCATTCTTATTTTTGGTGATGGTGTTGTAATCAACTATAAGAAGCAACTAATTCATCGTTTCTTCCACAGGCGGAATTGAAGATGCAGGATGTTAAAAATGTTGTAGTGCATAATTTGTCGGTAATATACAACTCACTTTTAGCCAATCTACTCAATTTCTTCCAGCATATGCAAAGCAAATCACGAAGACATCATTACAGGTGTGTTTTATTTGAATATGTTCGAAATCCATTTTTCCCCAATTATTATGTTAATTCGTTTTCCCCAATTTTCCTATTTAGAGTGATGAACATAGGTCGAAATTGTTATTATCAAATAGCTTCACACTGAACGGATAAAGATAAGTATTCGCGAAAACATAATTTCCAGTTTGTAATAAATCTGTTGAGACACATACCTTGTTGAACAGAAGCTGGTAATTAGCGAGAATGTAGTCTTCACTGCAAGAAAAGTTGAAAACACAGACAAATAACGAATCAGTTGATGTTTATTCGGACATAGTGTTTTTCATAGATTTCAGAAGTCAGAATTTTACCTTTCAGCAGGCTGGCGAATTTGTGTTGATGAAAACTAAAAACCCTAGCAACTGAATATATAACACTGAAGTTTAAAACTTAATTTAGGCAAATGAAATCAGTATATTACATTACCTTTTATCCAGACATATAATAGAAAGAATTAGGCATTAAGATTCTAAACGTGATCTGGAGGATATTTTTAGAGCCCTTAGCTTATTTAGTGTCATTTATATTGTCTAGCTTGATTTTTTTATCACAATTTAAATTGATTTTTGATTCCTTATGGACTTTAAGAAATAATGTGTTTTTCCTTAATGTATTGTAAAATTAAACTGATTGGAATTCGAGGTCGGTTTACCGATCACTTACACTGTAAAGTAGTTGAAAGCAAATTAACTGATAACACTAAGACAATGTTTTATTTAACTTATAAAATGGATTGGTAAGGAGCGATTATGTAAAATGAACTCTGGTATCGCCTTGGTTAAAGATAATTTTAAATGGGGTTATTATCGAGTAGTACTACAAAAATTATTGGAGGTAATTGCCTTGGAAAGTTTATAGGTCGAAAAGCAAAAAGAAGAGAAGAATAATAATGAAGTTGTGTAAAAAAGGTTCTTATCTAATATATATAGGTGAAATAACCTAATTCTAAATGAATTGGAAAAAAACGGATAAAATTGCAATTTGGGGCGGAAAAACAAAACTGGCGTCTTCAGTTTACATGGAATCGCGCTATAATCAAAATCAAGCGCCGCTTTCTTAATCGCCAGACATAGAGTTACTTGCGTCGCCACTTCTTCCTGGAATGACGGTTTTGCCCTTTTAACTCCAATTCTTGATATTTTGGCCTTCCCGCTCCACTTCTAGCATCCATCCGAAGCATTGAAACTCCATATCTTGTAGGTGCATATAAAATGCATCATTGCGCGATTTAGCCAAATCCCTACAAAATACACAAAACCTGAAAACGTAACAAAATACCAATAAAGCACATAAAAGCCATACTTGAGAATGGCAATAAGACGGTAAAAAAGACCAAATGAGATGATGTAAAATCGACTCATCAAGAAACATAAATTATTAACGTGCATGAAAGGTTGAATTTAACTTGCATTACTGCAAGTTTGAATAAATAATATGTTCGTGGAAATAAAGATATTACAATTGCAAAATGATATAGAACATAAGGATTTTCATATATTAGGCACATGCAGCTGAAAATCATCTCGTGTCTTTATTTTTGGTAATAAAGAGCTCTAAATAGTCTTTCGAACATGACTGACTTATTCAATAGAATGTCTATTATTAGTGACTAAACGAGTACTTATGTCATATTTTTTCCAAACAAAATGGACATATTCTGGTCCAGTTCGTGTTGTCAAACAAATGTTCGAATTCTTCACTCGCATTGCAATGGGAACATGACTTTAGGACTCCACTTCGATATGGTATGTGAGTTCTACAACGTAACTGCTCCAGGAACCGCGGTATGGCTGGGCACATGGTACAAATCTTGTAGTTTAGTCTTCTTCGACAATCATCTATATATTTCTTTCCCTCGCTTGTTTCATGATATGATAGAAGTTGTCTTGCTCCTTCATCCCTTCGACTTTGATCATCAGGGTTAAGTAGTAAAATGAAACATTTTAGGTAATTAGCCTCTTCATGTCCATAGGAGCTGGCTTTTTCAATGAGCATTTGGGCAGATGTATTTACCACGTAGGAATAAATCTGTCTGTAATAAGTCTATATTAGGATATTGTTTAATTTAAACAATATTTAGACCAAACATAATAATTTAAGTTGTGTCTTCGAAAAAATATTACTATTGCATAACGGTATAAAATCTCTGGATTGTTGTACTTGAGGCATTTAAAGTGCAGAGAAACTTCTGATGCAGATAGGCTAATACCAGAGAATTATGGAAGCTTCATCCAGTGGTAAACGACGGGCTCTGAAGCTAGTGAGCTTAGATACTTACAACTGGTTAATGAAAATATTAGAATATAGTTGCGTCCATGGAGAAGTAGTGTTAAATGATATATATGAGTTAATGGAGCATAAGATTACATATATTAGATTTGTATTTGTAGTAGAGTATCTACCTCAACTTAATTAAAACTGTAGACTCAGTGTCATCCTTTGCAACACGAATGATTATGTCTCTAAGAATTTCAATAGGAAGAGATAACAGTCGACTATCTGCTTGGCGACCATCGAAGCACCTATTCGAAAAAACATCATATAATTATTCATTTATGTGGCTGAAAATAGTTGTTTCGCCATATTGTTTATCACAAAACTGTAAGATATAGAAATACCGAACATTTTAAAACTCAATGCAAAACTTAAAAACTAAGGTCTATATCTCTCAACAAACTTATGAGTTCAAAACTAGTCAAACAAATCCAATCATAAAATGAGTTCATAAGCGTAAACAGATGTCTCAAAACAAAAACCAACAAACAGAAGTCAATATTGAATAAAAATTGTCTGAGAAAATGGAATATATAGAACTCTTCACTTTTCAGTCTTTATCTTCTTGGTGATTGACAGTTGGTAATCTTCACCATCAATGGAACGTTTTGTTGTTCCATCACCAAGCAAATCCTTCTGAGGAGTGTTGATATTGTTCTCAGTTGTGGAGCTATCTTCAAGTTCTTCAATTTCAGCTTCTTATAAAATATAATGGCAAACTAAGTTTCATTATGGAAAATCTATATGTATTTACACACCACATAATGAACAAAAAATATAAGTAAAACATACCGATTCCATGATGTTCACTGGCTCTACAACATCAGTGTTATGGAATTTTGAAACAACCTCCTACAGTAGTTGGAATAAGTACAGAAATAGTAAATTAGTATTATCTATGGATGTTTAGTACAAACAGTAATAATAGGATGTAGTTATGTTCTAAATGCGGCACTTACCATATTATTGTACTGGGCAATAACATCAACATTTTCAGTAAATGTTTTCACAGTAAAAGTCTTCTCATCATCCACGACGACAACCTTGTTGTCGGTCCCATACGCCCCACCATCATCAGAATTTGCTATTCCATTAACTTTGAAGAGTATGGTTCTGTCCAGCAAAGCATCCAATTGAGATGGTATTTGAGCTAGGTCGCCACCATCCTAATAGAGATTGGTTAACAAATAAGTAAAAGAAATGATATTCCTCAACTTTACGAATTTTACTAATATAAGTAAGTTATCTAAAGTTACCTCAACAATTTCATCATGAACCTCCTTAGCAGATTTTCCTATTAGCTTCGCAACAACATTATCCCATAATACAAATGTTGCAAAGTTCTCAGACGCGTCATAAACACTGACGTTGAATTTAAACCTATATCAAATATGAAACTTTGATTATATCTTTAATTATTCAAGTAAGAGACTAATAGATCATCACACAAATAATAGCAAGTTATGACATTACCTAGGCACTGGTTTCTTAATTTGAGTGTTGCACTTACGACACGACTGACCAAGTGTAAAACTTCTTCCAGTGCCCTTCGTGCAACCAACTTTATCACATGCACCGTAGAACCAAGTGTCATTTGGAAGCGTTACTTCAACAATCGTCGCGAGAATATTGTAAACACCAGGCTGTTAAATTGAAGTAGGAGAATAATTATTAAGTGACTACCTTATTAAACATAGAAAACTGATAACTATTTTCAAATGGAATTTATTTACTGACTTTATCATTAGAGAGGAAACCGAGAACAGATAAAGCACCCGATGCACTTAGCCAAGACCCCATGTTGTCTATTTTGTTATCAGTGTGTTTGGATACACTCCGAACGAAAGATTCATCGCTAAACCTTAAAAAAATTGAAAAAAGAAGTTTTAATCTAATTAAACACCACATCTAAAAGCAAGCTGATATATTAATGAAATTGAGATAGCAATTTATAAATATTCGAGTTTTAAATACCTGATAACATATTCATTATACTCAGGACAATCCAAGTTGATATACATTTTAGTAGCATGTTTACAGGCCTGTGCTCGATGTTGGTCTGCAACAAAACCAAACGTGAGTACACTTATAAAATGATACAGATAGCGATGATGTTATTTCGTTGATATTAACATCAAATAATTTACCTCCGAAAGACGATATCATTGCAAACTAAAGAATCAAAACAATTGGTCCTTTATCTCCTTCAGCTCGACCATCAACAAACTTTCTAAGTTCATCTCCATAGCTCCCCCACAGTACACAATGAAGCTTATGACCACTAAGCATAACATAAAGAAACAAAACTTATTTGGGAATGGACTTATCATAATTTAAGCGGACAGTTAGAAAATTAATTTAAAATGATTACAAACAACTCACTCAATATTAGTGATGATGACGTCCAACTTAGTTCCCTTGGTTGCTGGTACGTATTCGGGCTCACCAAGTGGTGTGGACACCACTCCAATAACATCTAAAACATGTACCATTCAATCGAATAAATAGAAAATAAAAAAAGCAAATAATAAATTTAATTATTTATAATCAACGTACCGAACATATATTCAGTTTTAATGTTCGGCGGGGGACCCCTAAGGTTTTCAGCATCAGCGGCAAAGTGAAGAAATGGAATGAAACTGAAGTTGAACTTTGGAATTTCCATATCGTTTGGCATCTCAGCAACTCTAGTAGCTTGCCCAAACGCCAGCTTGTACTGATGCATAATCTTTGCTTTCTGGCTCATAGGGAAGTTCTCAGCAACGGTGAAATTAGATATTTTCACCACGTAACCTAGTGAAAATTCAGATTGGAACTTCCCATAAACAGTTGGGGGAACTGAAGCTTGAATTTTTGTTCCCTAAAATAAAAAATTATATTAATAAAATATTGCCATATTTGTACAAAAGTTAATCAAATTAATCGATTTGAAAAAATAATTCATAGCAATACCTCGTTATCGACTAAGAATAATTCTAGTCCCTCTTTCTTAAACTTGTCCAGTTGAACCCAACGGTGCAGCACACGGACCACAATGCTTCTCATCCTGGTCGTCTTAGTAACTGACGACAATTGTACAATATCTCCAGGTTTTGACATTTCCTAATTAAATGATTGAGTGAATTTTCATGTTAAAACTATGATTCAGTTGCATAAGGAGTTGAGATTTTTTCTGTATTATGTGTCTTTAGTGGATATGGATTTATATATTCAGGATTATGCCTAAACACGACAATAACTCCTTTTTAACTGTTTGATTTTTATGCAGATAGATTTATATATTCACTATATAACAACTATGGAGAATTCTCAACTTTATTGAATCATGGAGAAGACTTTACTGGTGTTTCTGGCTCTAATCTTTCTTGGTGAGTTGAGGTAGTTACTCCTGCTCTACTCTTTCTCAGTATCACATTACAGTCTTGAACATTCTACAATTGATGGTCAGATAATTCAAAAGCATACATAATATGTTATATATGCCATTCACAGGGTTTCAAGTTTGTCCCTTTTGCGTGAATTCATGGAAAATTGTTAAATGTCTTATATATTTGCTTATCTATATCAGCTTTTTATTTTAGTTTGTCACACTGTTTTTGTGTCACTTAGTATAATCTATGCTTAGTTTGTCACAACAGAATATTGTGTTTAGGTTGATTGATTTTGGGTGTATTTGATGTTTACTAAAATCAGTATATTGTCCATACATTATTATATGTTTCTGTGAGTTTCATATTTAATATGTTCTTGATCAGTGAATGAAAATTGCATATTGATTTTGTGTATGTGGATTATAGGGAAAAGTTTATGTTAGTAATGGTTAAGGCAAAGATTTCGATTGTTTTACTTGCATAAAAACTGGGTAATTAGCTGATCTAGTTATGATCTCATCTAATTTGAGTGGTTAGTCTTTCTGAATAATTTGATTTAGCTGCATATTAGTGGCACTTTCAACTTTTAAAAATAAGGCAAAATTGTGATAGGTGTCTTGATTAGCTTATCCTATAAAAATGAGGCTGATTTTTCAGAGAATGGCTTGATATGCCTGAATGGCTTTCTGAAAATGCAATATTTTTCAGAGAACATAAGGAATCATTTATTAATGTGTTTCATTAGTATTGTCATGCAATTTAATTTGCTCTGTAAATGTTGCAGTATTGGGCATAATACATCTATGCAATTCAAGTGTATCATATTCATATGCTAATAATATGGATGAAGGCAGATATGTTCAAGTAAAGTTGCAATATTCTAATATAGCTTTTGAACATGAAAAATCTCTTCATGTATCATATTCGTATGCTAATATAAATTTGTATACCTTGTTAGAAGCTGGTTAACAGTTTTGCGCAGGCCTTGCTGCAGGAATAGTAAAATACACATAACAAATAAATCAGGTGAATTGATGGAGAATATGTACGTTCATAAAGTTATGATGTTCCAGAAGTATGAACTCTCACCTTTCAGCAGTTTGGCGGAATGGTTTCACTGGTTAACAGATCTACGCAGGCCTTGCTGCAGGAATAGTAGAATACACATAACAAATTAATCATGTAAATTGATGGAGAATATGTAGTTCATAAAGTTATGATGTTCCAGAAGTATGAACTCTCACCTTCAAAGAAGACGGTGGAATGGTTTGACTTCGCGTAAATCAAAACCCTAGCCAGTGAAATTTTCGACCCATATACTACTGCTGTGTAAATTTTATTCTGGGCAAGTAATATTAGAGTATTATGTTTACCTTTTGTGATATTTGAATTGTTTGTAATTTGATTTGTAATATATAATTAGTTTCCAAGTTTGTTCCACTAATAACTGAAATTGTATATTGTAATTAGTGTCTTCCATATTTATAAACATAACAGCTAAGCTCTATTCCTCAAAAACGTGTACTGTAGCGCGTATACTGTAGCATAAATTTTATTTTGAATTTTGAATTTTTGGTGAATGATAATGTTTGATGCTGCCACATAGACATCTTATAGCCAATGAAAATGTTCATCAATTCCACATAATTGATGACTTGTCACCCCTTAAGATGCTTGAATGGTTTTTCATTTAATATATACATAGATAGATTTTCCCAAATAGAAAACTTGGATTTGGGAGTATGGGCCGGATGAATTAGATCGATGGATATTGCATACTACCATAGTACCATTTGGTAACACTAACACGTGGAGCACACGTGTCATTTTTGCTAGTTTGATTTTTAAAATGGGAAAAATTCGAAAAAAGTATCTTAAGTTGTAACATTTCCGAAAAAAGGTACCTTAATTTGTGACCGACCGATTTTGGTACCTTTGAATGCATTAATCATCATTGTCCAATTTAAATACCCCTATGACACTGACACGTGTCGGCTTAATTAAGCGACACGTGTCACTCTGCAAAATACAAAAATACTGAGGACTAAAATATAAATATGGTAGACTTTCGTTAATGTCAAATAGATACAATTTTTTGAAAAAAAAAATACTAAAACTACCATGAAACATGTCAAAATTTAATAAACATATTTTAAAAAAAAATTAAAAAATATGTCACCATGGTGGAGAGCTTCCATGGCTGAATTCGGACTACCATGAAAGCTCCATGGGGGAGCCAGCCATCCCGCTTCCATGGCAAATCTGGATCCACCATGGGAAGTGGAGCTTCCATGGCGGATCCAAATCTTCCAAGCTTCCATGTCGTTTTCTAGATCTACCCTAAGTTTTAATGGCGATTTTTCCAAAACCCAAGCTCTAGAGTCTAGATCCTTCATCAGGCTCAAGCTTCCATGGCAGATTTTTCTTTTTTACTTTTTTTCTGCCTTTTCTTTTTATTATAAAATTATTAAAGTGGTGGATTATGAATTAATTTGATAAGATGTGGTATGTTCATAACTATTTTAAATAATGTGGTTCAATTGAAATAAACTAAAACTATTTTATTTGCAACTTTACCCATTTAAATTTTAAAATTACAAAGTGACACGTGTCACCGATACCTAAATTGGACAATGATGCATTAAAAGTAACAAAATCGGTCGGTAACAAATTAAAGTACCATTTTCAAAAATGTTACAACTTAAGGTACATTTTTCGAATTTTTCCCTCTTCAAAATTGTCAATGAAATTGAAAGGACCATATAAGAATTCGTGTGTCACGCACGATTACGAATACTAGCGGGGCATTAGATTCTGGAAAGTGAAAATGGGAAGGGTAAGATGGCAAATAACAATTCCATTCTAACGTCCATGTCTGCCGCTCATCTGCATTTTCAAAATCATTCAAACACCATCTTCCCTCTCTATCTTTCTCTACAGACGCTCTCCAATTCACAAACCCTAGATTTCGATTTCGATTTCGATTTCATCTCATAGATTCCACAAATTACCAATTCAATTATCCCTTATCAATCTCACAACTGCACCTAATTCAGTTACAGTACAGAAAATTTTAGTTTCTTCGAATTTTATCCCCAATTTTTCCGGTTCAACAAGCAGATGACTCTTCTCTATCTCTAGCTCAACTGAATACATACTCAAACAAGCTCTGACTTATGGCTTCCAAGAATAAGACCAAGCCTCCTTCAAGCCCTGCGCATGTGAGTCATTTTACATTTCCCTTTTTTTTTTTTTTTTGGCTAATTGGGAGTTTGCTGAATTGGTAGTGTTGATACGGATATGCATTTTCTAGGTTTGATCTTTAGTATGGTGATTTTATAGTTTTTATGTGATGTTTCTGCTTTGCTGCGATGATTTGAATGGGTTATGTGTTTTCTATTTTCTGTAGTATAATCTCTTATAGGGAAGTGTGGTTCCATTGTTCACTCTCTTATGGTCGCACTGTTGCCTGTTACTATTTGCAGAATAAGTATGGTTCCATTGGGGTTGCGGCAGAGAAGAGAAGAAGGATTGGAGATGCAAAATTGCTTCCTGGTACGGTAACAAGAACACAATCGCGGAAAGCTTTTGCAGATGTAAATGGGGCTCAAGATCTTCCCCCGAGTGGCCCACAGAATAATGCCGAATCCAACTGTAGTGTCGTAGAATTTACCAAAGAGGATGTGGAGGCCTTAGTTAACGAGAAGGCGAAACTTAAAAATAAGTTCGACTCTAAGGTATGCGGATGATTCTGGTCTAAGTTGATGGCCTATGCTCGGTTCTAGTGATATATTCGACTGCAAATGAGTTTGGAGCTGTGGATGATTTAATGAACTTTTTGTGTATCGTCTCCTTTTGTTATTTGACAGGAAAAGAGTGAACAAATGTCCGATTACATAAGAAGGCTTAAACAATGTATTAAGTGGTTTCAACAGCTTGAAGGAACTTATCTTATAGAGCAGGATAAACTGAAGAGTTTGTTGGAATCGGCAGAAAAGAAGTGCATTGATATGGGTAAATGGAAGCTCTGTGGTATCTGCTGAAAGGTTTTTCTTTTGGCTATAGTTTCTTTATAACACTTGAATTCTTTCAGAGCTGCTGATGAAAGGGAAAGAGGACGAGCTGAACTCAATCGTTATGGAGTTGAGGAAAAACTTAAAGGCACTGCAGGAGAAATTTGCTAAGGAGGAGGTGGATAAATTGGTATGGTGGACAAAATTATATTGTTTAAATATTAACTTGGTTATGCCCTGTCAATGTGTAAATACTGACAAAACTTGCAGGAGGCATTGGATGCTTTAGCCAGAGAGAAAGATGCAAGACTTTCAGCAGAGAGATCAGAAGCTTCCCTTTTGGAAAAGTTGAAGCAAAGTCAGGAGGAAAATGCTAGTGCCAACCAGAAGGTCAGTGCAGAGCTAGAATAGTTAAATGTTTGCAGCATATCTGCCGAACTATCCGTATTGATAGCTTTATTTTCATTGTATGCCTTGAGCAGATACAATCACTTGATGATATGTACAAACAGTTACAAGACTATAACAAAAGCCTGCAGCAGTACAATAATACTCTTCAGGCTGAACTTCATGAAGCAAAAGAGACCCTAAAGCTTGTTGAGAAGGAAAAGGTTGCAGTAGTTGAAAAGCTAAGTACGTTGAGGGGCCACCATACTTCTTTGCAAGAGCAGCTTACATCCTCCAGAGTTAGTATTTTGTCTTTCTCTTCATGACGAGTTATACATTTGCAGTTACAAAACATGCACCCATGAATAGATTAATTATCAAAATCCTGGTTTTAATTTATCAATTATCGGTGGACATTTGATATTTTAAGGAGGAAATCTTGGTCTAATATCTTGGAGTTAATCCCACAATTGACCGTTATTGCACCTCTGGGTTTCGGATGCATCGATCGAATTCTAACTAAAGTAAATGGTGAAGAATAGAACCTAGACACTTGCAAGATGATAAAGTGCAATAAACAAAAGAGAACCTACACCACTTTCTGACAGGACATGGGTTAACTTGGTTTTAGTTAGATTAACACTAAGGCTGGCTTACCGATTGGAAAATTTCGGCAGTTTACATGTTATGATAGAACTTTATTCATTGTAAAACTATTTAGCTCGTTTATTGTTTAGAGCTAAAGAGTTTGGTCTAAGCAATAAATAGTCTTTTGAGTGGGGGATTATAGCTACTTAGCTAGCAAATGTGGAGGTAGAAAAAGTTGCAAAGATCTGCTGGTGGTTATACTTTTAACAAGATAAGTTATTTTCCATATCTGTTTATTGGGATTTGGAATGACACACATATACTACTACTGTAGGTGCATGTCATGTTGGAATACTAATCCAATCAGTGTCGTTATAACAGTGATAGCCTTTTGCCAGTTACCATTCAATTTGCGTATTCTTTCTTCTATGAGTACATGTCAAAATGATGCCAGTTTTAGAAGGATCTAAGCATAAAGATATGCTCTTCACTAAGTAGTTTTTCTTTCAAGAGAGAAATTATGTGATGTAGTTAAGAATATGAAATATTGTGCGTTCTCTGCATAGTATTATTATCAACATGGCAGTCCATTTGTACCATTCCCAGTGGAATAGTTACACCGATGAATAATACATGTCAGCCGAATTTATATACATTAGTATGGATCTTAATGGAAGAAGGATATTTACTACAGTTCATAGAAAATAATAGACTAATACATGGATGTCACAGTATGTTTTATCCCATTATTTGCTTCATCTGAAGTGCAAACTAAGGCTAGCACAGTAAGTTTTATACCATTACAATTTGGATGGAAATTACAAACAGTGTTGTTAATCGCGCGTTGCGTTTTGCAGGTCTACTGGGATAGACCTGTAGATATCGGGAAGCATAGCTTCCCGGACTTTCCCGGGTGTGATCAGATTTCCGCGATGTCGGAAATCGCACGAGATTGCGCCGCTACAGTAAAGATGGGGGTAAATATGTCATTTACCCCCCACTTAAAACCCACTAAAAGCCTAATAGAAGAAAGAAACCAGCACACCACGCCATTTTCTTTCTTTTCGTTACACACTGCCTCCCCTCCACCAATTTTGCAACTCCGGCGTCCTTCAGTCTAACCGGCCATTTTCCATAAACCATAATAAGTCTTAAACCAAATCATAGTAGACCTAGAAGTTCAAGTGCTAGTGCTAGTGCTAGAGCTAAGGGGAAAGAAGTGATGATTGAGGACATGGATGATGAGGGGGAGTTTGTCGAAAGTGATGAAAGTGAAGAAGAGGAAGAAGAGTTTTACCTTGAATCTGAGTAAGACTTATGGTTTATGATTTGGTTTAAGACTTCTCATTTATGATTTGGTTTAAGACTTATTATGGTTTATGATTTGGTTTAAGACTTCTCGTTTATGTCTTTATGATTTGGTTGGTCTTTAGACTTTGTTTGTGACTCTTTATGGAATAATCTATGACTTTATATTCATTAACTGGGTTTATATTAAGCTTATATGTCTATGTTAATATATGATATATTATTTATATAGAACTTCAGTATCCCGGTCATCCCGGTAGCGCAATCCCGCTATCCCACTTTTTTAGGTCGGGCGCGACGCGATGCGATCCGGTATTGACAACACTGATTACAAATGATATATGTGGACCTCAGCATGTATTTTTACATGGAGACAAAATTATGGAGTATAAGTTTTATAACAAGCTGGAATGATTTTGTCACAGTCAAGTTCTTTTCATTCTTTTCACTCATTAAATGACTTAAATTTATTACTGCTACTTATTCCACCTTTTGCTCACATTTATTACTGCTTGTTTTGAAGACATTGCAAGACGAATCTGTGAAGCAAAAGGAAGTACTTGGTACTGAAGTTTCCTGCTTGAGAGTTGACTTGCAACAAGTTAGAGAAGACCGTGATCGTCAGTTGTCGAGAGTTGAGGCTTTATCAGCTGAAGTAGAAAAATACAGAGAACTCACAGGAAAATCCGCTGCTATGTTGGATAGTGTACATACAAAAACAAAAGATCTAGAGGTTTCTTTCTCCCTTTTTCCTTCCCAATATCATAGGGAGTATATGTTTTATTAACAAGCTGCAAAGATATTATCATACTCAAGTTGTTTTCTTTCTTTTCACTCTTAGATGACATGCTCATCCCAGAGCGAGAAAATAAGACTGTTACAGGATCAGCTTGGTTTAGCACAGAAGGAATTGCAGGTACTTAGATGGTGTGCTGATTACCCTCAATGCATACTTTTTACTATCACCTAGTTCAAGTTTCTGACAATTTGTTAGTCCTCATGAAATGTGTTATCTTTATACTTTTTGTCTGTCATTTTGTCAGCTTTCTGACAGATCAAAGATGGAGACAAGATTTGAATTTGAGGAGCAGAAGTCACTTCTGATTGACTTACAAAAGCGACTGGCTGACGCAGAATTAGAAATTAATGAAGGAGAGAAACTTCGCAAGAAATTGCATAACACTATTCTGGTATTATTTACTATATAATGTGGACCATCTTTTATCTTTGGTTCGATTCATGGTTAACGGCATTTGATACCTTAAATTACGTACAGAATCTTGATTTGTTATTTACTCATTGTATTGTTTTTCTTTTCACTATTCCAGGAGTTGAAAGGAAATATTCGTGTCTTTTGTAGAGTGAGACCTATTTTGTCTGATGATGGGGTTGGAACTGACATGAAAGTCTTCTCTTTCCCAACATCATCAGAAACAAATGGTCGAGGCATTGATTTGGTAAACAATGGTTAGTGTAAATTGTTGATATAATGATGTTAATACTTTTTGGTGCATGTTTCTCTTCCTTCCCTCTGATTTTTAGCTTTCTATCCTCTTAAGGGCAAAAGCATTCTTTTACTTTCGACAAAGTATTTACTCCAGATGCTTCCCAGGAAGATGTTTTTGTGGAGATATCACAGCTTGTTCAGAGTGCTCTTGACGGTTATAAGGTTATAAATTTCACACCACGCTCTTTGTCAATTTTCTTTCCTTTATAGTTTCGTGGGCCCTACTGCACAAGACAAGCATTGTAATTATGGAACTCTACAAGGGAAAATTTTGGAACTTCTCTAAGCTGATCTTTTTTGTTGGTATGTCTTGAGCATTCCTTGTTCGGTTTACTCAGTTCAGTATTTCAAACTGGTATCAGTAAATGAATATCGAGATCAATGGCTTTCCTTTTTCCTTCACTTTTTTTTCTTCTCCATCTCAGTTTGTATGTCACTGTGCGGTTGCCTATTTATATGGAGAAATATACTTCCACATCGTGAGACTATCCTTTTGCTGAAAAGCATTGATCTGGAACATACTTGCATCCAATGTATATAAGTGAAATGCATCAAAATTGGTTGCTAAAACTAGAAATTTGATACACGTACGTCCAGCAAAACTAAATTGATTTGCATCTTGTATCAGGTTTGTATCTTTGCTTATGGACAAACAGGTTCTGGTAAGACCTATACCATGATGGGCAAGCCAGGACTACTTGATCAGAAGGGCTTGATCCCGCGATCATTGGAGCAGGTTTTTAGAGCAAGGGAAAATCTTCAAGCCCAGGGATGGAAGTATGAAATGCAGGTATTGCAATGATTGTGGTTGTCAGTATCTTTTTCACTGCACATAAATATTCATTGGTATTTACATTCCAGGTCTCCATGCTTGAGATATATAATGAAACAATCCGTGATCTGTTGGCACCAAACAATACGGGATTTGATGCATCTAGATCAGAAAATTCTTCAAAGCAATATGCTATCAAGCATGATGCAAATGGCAATACTTACATTTCTGATCTTACAATTAAAGATGTTTCCAGCAGCAAGGAGGTTTCCTATCTGTTGGATCGTGCAGCACAGAGCAGGTTAGACGGTTGTGTATGTGATTGTGTATAAATAAATACGCGGTATTAACTGCTATATTGATCAGAATTCAGGAACTCCACTTGTTTTATCTATTGAGTCTGCACTAAAAAAATGTTGTTTTTCTTTTCTAAACTTTCTTTGAAGGTCTGTGGGGAAGACTCAAATGAATGAACAGTCATCAAGGAGCCATTTTGTCTTCAGACTGCGAATAACGGGTGTGAATGAGGTATTGAGTTAGTTGAGTATCTTTTAGTTACAAGCCGTTGTGATTGTCTGGACACTAATGCTGATGGACTTTGCTGTGTTTCCATTATGTTACCAGCACACGGACCAACAAGTACAAGGTGTTTTAAATCTAATTGATCTTGCTGGTAGTGAGCGCCTAAACAAGAGTGGGTGTACAGGTGATCGGCTGAAAGAAACTCAGGTATTTGAGCTAGAAGAATGTTTGTTCTTTGTTGAATCTAGTTGCTCTGAGCTGAGAGATATTTCTTAATGATAATATTACACAGGCCATAAACAAAAGCTTGTCATCACTCAGTGATGTGATTTTTGCCCTGGCGAAGAAGGAAGAGCACATACCCTATAGGAACTCCAAGCTTACGTATCTTCTCCAGGTAATATTTTAGTAGGTTTTAACTATGATGCTTAATCAGTATTCAGGCATAATGAGATGGTGAAACTTTGAAAAGCTTCTGTAAATCTAATTTCTGTAAAAAGATTGACCCTATCTTTATCTGGAGACATACTTGACCATGATAAGACAAAATACGTACTTGTGCAACTTTTTCCTTTTCTTTTACTTTGGAAATGGCTGCCTACTCTTTTTATGTCAAGGTCAATTATTCAGATTGAACTTAAATATTGCAACCCAGTGTCCAAATCTAATCTTTTAAACAGTTGAACCCCAGCTTTCATGCACAATTTTGAAGTTGGTCAATAGGATTAAAGTTCTTTTATCATAGTAAGCCCATCCTGTTTTCTCAAACTGGCTTTAATTTCAATATAACTGCTATATCAACTACTTCATGGCATGAAATTCACTGTTTTGCATGATGATGCTCACCTTACTATGTCTTTGCTTTCGATTCTTGCAGCCTTGCTTAGGCGGAGATTCTAAGACTTTGATGTTTGTTAACATTTCACCTGATCCATTATCCCTCGGTGAATCACTTTGTTCACTAAGGTTTGCGGCAAGGGTTAACGCCTGTGAGATTGGTGTCCCCAGGCGTCAAACAAGCCAGATCCTCGCCTGAGCATTGCATAACTAATTTCTGGTTTGGAAGTTATTTAAACACTACGATTCTATCGTCTGTATCTCATGGCATCTGATGTTTGAACAAGCGACTAGTTTCAACTGAATTGGCTTGTAATTTGTACAGTGAAATTGTGTGCTTGTTAGTGAAAAGGCCATAGGGTATCTAGCCCTTTCCTCATTGATATGTAATTCTGTATCATCAAAATACATCTGTATTGATAAACAATGTTGTCTCTTTTATGAAAGAAATGATTTGATTCAAGCACAATTTCAATTATGAATGTGCTTCTCATCAAGATCAGACGTAAAAAATAACTGTTTATCACTATGCAAAGAACAAAGTACATTACACATATCTCTTCGAGATGTCCAGAAGTTTATAAATTCATGTCATGTCATAACATGGCAACTTTAAGCCATTCGAGTCATCACTTCTTCGAGAACTGATGTAGTTGTTTGATACAATGTCTCTGTCTTTTCATAATTCTGCTCTTTTACTGCTGCAAGAAGCTGCAATCAATATTGATCATCGTTATTACTTGATTGAATGTATGAATGGGAAGTTCATGATATAACACAAGAGTTAAAAGTAACCTTTTCGACATTGTCAAACAGTCGATTGGCAAGGTTGGTTAGAGATGGCTTATCATCTGCTGGTGCAGCAGTTATCACCTCATCAAAATCAAAGTACATAAACGTCGACTTAAGACGAAGATACTTCCTAACATAATTCCAGGCATCTCGTTGTTGTATCAAATCACCGAGTGCTAAGAGATCAAAAGCATACTTTTTCAACCTGTACATTCTTCCTTGAGTCCCAATATTTGCAATGTAGATTCCGGGCCTGAGAAAAGAGCGAGTCCCTGTCTCTTCATTGTTTATCTCTGCAACATTAAAACATCAAATCCAACATCAAGTTTTTACGACACGTTAACGTGATCATGTAGTTGTAATTCATCTACAATCAATAAACAAAGTACAATACATGCGCGTTTTCAATACATCTTGTAATGAACTTCAACCACAAAAACTCTTAGTAAGAGTTATCTACAAACACAGTCTAGAGAACATATTTTTCAGGAAAGGAGCATACGATTGTTGGCGAAGGGGACTGGTAAAGGAGTTGTGAGCCAGTATCCATTGTCGTCTGCAAGCGATTTTCCAATGCTGGCATTTCCAAAGATTGCCACAGAGGCAAGGCCTATTGCAAGTCTTCTTGTTGTATGAAGTAAGCTTTCTTGGATTTCATTCTCCTTCTTTTTAAAAGAGCATGTAACTTTAGCCTTCTTGCCATGTTTTTCCAAGCTCTGGAGCTTAGAAATGGCGGGCAGGGCTTCAAATATGCTATTCAGATTAGGTGTAGTAGCCATTGTTATTTCTAAGTGAAGAGCTAGCTAGTACACATAGTGAATGTTGCATTATATCCCATTGGAAGTTCAAGCTATTACTGGCCACTAGATTTATATCCTTGAGAGGGATAATCCAAAATTTTTTGGGGCTCACAAGTTTAGTAATATGGCTCACATGGTAAGTTGAGTTTATGGAAGGTGTTCGGTCTTGAGTTTGGTTAATAGATAATTTTTATGTGAAATTAGATAGACTTTTTGGAGTGTGAGTATTACTATTTATAATAGGGGTATTGAACTTGAATTAAAAGGCCAGGCCAGGCCCAAATGATGAGTGGCATTGACTTGAGAAGTTGGCCCAGTTCATGACCACCGATAACAGTGCGTCATCCTTTAACTAAACAATTCTTTCTTTCTTTCTTTCTCTCTCTTAAATCCAATTTGCACCAAACAAAAGACAAACCATTTCATCACCCCTTTCTTTCTTCAATTTTCTATGTTATAAATAAAAAGTAGTAGTAATTATAAATTCAATTCTGAATCACATTGCCTCTACATATTCTCTCTCTCTCTCTCTCTAATTTCCACTCACCCACCCAATTTCTTCAATTCTGTATTTTTTCTCATCGGAAATGGTTTCGCCAGAAACCGAGAATTGGCTGTACGATTACGCCTTTGAAGATATCACTGTTCCTGATGCCACTTTTTTGCCGCCCAATTCCGGCTTCACTTGGCCCATGCAACCTTTGAATTCTGGGTACTCTTTTCGGATTCTCTTCTGCTTCTGTTATGTGTTTCATATGTTGTTTGTTGTTGTTTAAGCCTTTCTTCTTTTGGGTGTTTTCAATTGATTGGATTTTGTGATTGTGATATTTGTAATGGCTATTTAGTCTCTGTTGTAATTTTCAGTATTTTTTTCTTTTTACAGAAACTAAGCTGCTTGAGTTGGTTATTGATTTACTCAGCTGTTAATTCTTCAATCATTCAATCATTACAAAATTGAATGATTGTGATTATTTTCAATTTTAAGCTGTTTATGTCAATTAGTAATATTGGATTGTGAATCCAGATACAAGTATTTCTTTCTCAAATATAAAGGGTTCTCTTGATTATGAGGATTGCAATTGTACTTGTGTTTTTCATTGATCTTTTGAGAATTTCTGAGGATAATAATGGTTGTTTTACGGACTTTGACTACCAATTTGTTCTCTTTTGGGTTCATGCTCTTTGAATGATGAGTAAAGTTGGGAGCTTGGCAGTTATGAATGTAGCTACTACATGATCAGCCATGTGATTAAGAAAAGATTACGTATGAATATCATGAACCTACTGAGACTGCTTACTATTCTGTTATTGTTTGTCGAGTCCAATCGCATTAGTAAGGCTACTTAGATTGAGTCTCTAGTAGATAAGAACTGTAAAAGGTCCATTTCCCAAGTGTGATAATGGCAAGATTAATCAAAATCCATCTTAAGTCGTGTCTATTGGTATCTGGAACCCGAGATTAAACTTATAACATACTATTACATATGTTTCAGAGAAACTAAAATAGTACTATAAAAGGGAAAGAATTAGGTGAGCCTTGACATGGCAGCAATTGATTGCTACCATATCAAACTGATGTGGAATCATCTTCTGTTTATAGTTTTACCTTCTTTCCACCATGCAGAGACAGATCCTCGATCATGCCACTTACTTCAGCACGATCTTGTACGTATTAAGCTCATATATTAGTCCCATTAAGTCACCCCAATCTTCTTGCTTATGAGTTACCACAGTAGAATCAGCAATAATTTGTAAACTTCTGTTCACATGGCTTTTCCCCCTTCCATTGTCTTGCAGCTTTCTTATCGCTAAAGATTAAAAAGAGGCATATGTGCTTATGTCACAAGATTGGTGTCTTCGTATACTGTCCTCTAGTGTCTGTTGTTTCAGTTCACTCAACTTTTTACTGCCCTGTCTTTTCTGATTGTTTCTGGTGGAGCCTCTCAAACATATGAATGAGGTAAAAAGGTAATAGCTGGAGAATTAGTCATCTCCATAATATGAGAGTCATTGGGTCCAGAACTCAGTGTTTCATTCTTCAGGGAGGTGGACATAAGCCACCCTTGAAATTTAGCCGGGAAAATTACACGAAGACCCCTCAGGTACATGATGCTAAATTACACATAAACCTGGACTCCATATAAATTTACTATTAGACACCCTACCTTTAAATTCACGTTAAATATGTTGAAATTACAAAACTATCTCTCAATTTTCAAAAAAAAAGAAATTCAAAAGAAAGAAACAGAAAAAAAAATTATTAAATATAATATACAAAAATAAATACTATAAAAAACAAAATTGAAAAATGAAAATGCTCTAAACTCTAGAGATCCAGATTGGAGCTCTAAAGCTCCGCCATGGCTGGAGCCTCCATCCAGTGGCAGAGGTGGGGCTCCTCCAACTTTTTTTGTCCTTTTCCTTTTCAATTTTTCTTATTCTTTTTGTATTTTCTGTTTAACAATTTGTCATTTGTTTTTTCTTTTGAATTTTTGTAAAAATGGAGGGATAATTTGGTAATTCCAGCATATTTAACGGTAGGGGTTCTAATTGTAAATTTTTAGCGGACACCAGATTTATGTGTAATTTAGCATATAACTGGGGGGTCTTTATGTAATTTTCAAAATATAAAAATCATGTGATGTTAAACTTGCTCTTTTCTATTCTTTTGATCTTCAATCATCTCTGACATAATTCTGAATTTCCATACTTGGCTCGATGATCATGTGTTGTTGCCACCACCCCCGGGAATGAATGAAATAGGGTAATTTTCAACTACATAATTAGCCGTGCTTATGTGTTTTGCTATTATGCTAGTTGCTACTAAGGCATTTCTCTTTCGCGTTATCAATTGTTTCAATGACTCAAGATTGCCTGCCTGCGAACGTTATGCGCACCCTCTTATCTGTTTTCTGTTCTTTTTGTATTTGTAGCTTCCCACAAGTAAATGTCAGCCATTACTCCTCTTACAGATTCTTATTTGTTCATTTTGATTGACTGTAGTTCGGGAATTGATAGCTCATTTGTGGAATCAGATGTCCAGAAGGAGACTAATGCAAAAAAGCGGTAAAAATGCTTTTGGCCCTTCAGTTGTGTTAGATGCTTGATTAACTTGTTGACTGCTCTAAATGAAAATTTTGTAAAAAATTGTTAACTACTAACATATAGAAGTACTGAATGCTCTTTCTAGCTAAACCTTTACTCATCCTATTACTATGTACTCTCACATGCATTATCTTCAGATGTAGAACTGAGCAATGTGCCCCATCGAGCTCCAAAGCGTGCAGGGAGAAACAACGAAGGGATAGGCTAAATGACAAGTAATTGCATTCTACCCTGATTCCACTTTGCTGGACCCTCAATCTTTTTTTATACCTATAACTGCATGTGAATGTTCCTTAGGTTTACAGAATTGGGTGCTCTTCTTGAGCCAGGGCGACCTCCAAAGACAGACAAGTCTGCGATTTTGGCAGATGCCGTTCGCATGGTCAATCAACTTAGAGGTGAAGCCCAGAAGCTGAAAGACACAAATGTGAATCTACAGGAGAAAATCAAGGAGCTCAAGGTAAGATCCATTGCTATTATTTTTTCAACTTGGGGCTTTTTGTGGGTACAGAGTGAAATCATTTGTTGCAAAAACTTATTTGTTTCAAATGAATGCTGCTAAGTATGAATCCAATTACTTGTTGATGGGTTCCGTGGAGCAAAAGACGGCATCATGTTAACTCTAATACTTGCTGTTTATATAACGGCACCCTTCGAGTTTGTGGGTGATCACGCGTTTCCGTTTTCATGTTTAAAGTTGCAAACATCCATACACTCCTTCAGGTGAAGTTACAACTTAAATTGGCACCCCGTGGCAATTGAATGTTTTACATATGAACCAAAGGGGTCTGACTGCATCATTGTTTTGTTGTGTAATATAACCCCGAGGTCTAATTGAAACTTTCTAAGAGGTAAAATGTTTGTCTAGTTCAAATATATTGTAATGGCGGTCATATATTTGTTGGTCACATTGGCATAATTTTATTCAGCCAATAATTTATGCTACTTTTTGCAACAAAATTATAGTGTAAAAAGTCAATCTGGCGCATTTGTTAAAGTCCCTATTTTTTTCTTTCTTGTAACTCACTAACTTATTTCTAAATGTTGTAATTTTTTAACGTTCAGTTAACTGAATTAAAAATAATTTTGGGGGGAGGGGCATGTCAAGCATTGCGCCTGTTGCTGCTGAACAGATCTGGGTGCAAACCCTGATTGTGCAGAGCAGAGGTTACTTTTAAAATATTAATTGAGGTTAATTTTCCGTCTGAGATGGAGGGCAGGTGACATAGTCCACAGCTCCAATTTTCATTATTCCAAGCCTTTTCTATTGTGCCATGGGGTGTCTGTAAGTTCCTAGGTACAAAAAAAGAATATCAGGGGAAATGTCTGTAACTTTCCCTTGCTGTTTGTAGGCCGAGAAAAATGAGCTGCGTGATGAGAAACAGAGGCTGAAATCTGAGAAGGAAAAGCTAGAGCAGCAGGTGAAGACGATGCATGCTCCCCAAGCTGGCTATCTACCTGCTCCTCCTGCCATTCCGGCTGCATTTGCTGCTCCGGGGCAACCAACCGGCAATAAACTGGTTCCTTTCATCAGCTACCCTGGTGTTACTGCCATGTGGCAGTTCATGCCACCTGCAGCTGTCGATACATCTCAGGACCACGTCCTTCGCCCACCAGTTGCCTAGGTTGGCTGCTGAAACTTATGATGCTTTTGATGTTTGGTCTATCTTGGTCCAGTTGTTACTAAATGATGGCCAATGCTCTGACATTGTTAGTTATTTGCTGAAATATTTAACGTGGATCTTATGGACTGTGAAGACTTCTTGTGTTTGGATTTATCTTCGTGCAACATGATCATCATACTTGTGATCTTGATTTCCTTATTTTAGCATAGTAGACTTGCAGTTAATGTACTATAAAGTAGGCTAGTTTTCATTCCTCACTTGAGGTCCATAATTGGATAAATATCTCATACTGTATTGTTTTCAGCTGATGATATATATCCTGACCAACTTTCAGACCAAATTACTGTCAACGGACCGAACTTAAAAAAGGTAGGCATACTGGGAGACCTCGGAACTCGGAAGTTTTATATCAAGATTTGACAGACTAGACTAGGCTTTGTTGTTAGTGCTGTTAAACGAGTCGAGCCGAGCTGACTATTGTGATACTCGGCTCGAGCTGGAGCTCAACCGAGCTCAGCTCGTTAACAAAAACGAGTAAAAAAAGGGGCTCGAGCTCAAGTAACATGTAACGAGTTCGAGCTCGGTTCGAACTCGAAAAAATACGAGTCTTAAGTCTTAACGAGCCTTATCTATTAAAAATATGTATAAAAATATAAATTTATTAAAATAATTATTCTTGATGAGCTTTGTTGAGCCGAGCTGAGTTCGGTTCGTTACATAAACGAGCATAATATGAGGCTCGAGCTCGGCTCGTCTCGTTTACCTTATCGAGCGAGCCGAGCTCGAGCCTTACCGAGCCGAGCCCTCGTTAAGGCTCAACTAACGTAACAACCCTAGTTGTTGTGCAATACATTTCGCACCGGGAAATGATCGAAAGTCATAATCTGGCTAAAATCAAGAAAACCTGGTTAAAAACACCAAAATTTTCCTTTAACTCAAGGTTTCAATCGCATGTCAAACATATATTTATATACTAGTACTTTGGATTTCAGTCTCGCTTCTGACTTTCTTCAACATATAAATGAGGCAATCTTTCGGAAAAACATGGTGAAAACTGAAAATAGTTGAATAGTGATCTGCATAATGTTTTTACATTGTATAAACTACCTCTCCTGTCTTGCATACATTCATGCAACACATTTCTCATCTGATGATCTGAATTGTCTCGGAGACTTAATAGATGATTAAAAATGAAAACTACTCAACCCAAACTAAAAAACAGCATTTTAAGCGCGGAGTACATTTTACCACAATTTCAAGTATATTATTTATTTTAATTTTTCACACAAAACTACGTGTAAGTAATATACTAGTATGAAATATAAATAAGGAAGAAGGGTAGAAATATTAAAGAGGAATTCGGGCTTTATTTATAAGAGTTCGAAACTTTTGGAGTTTGATGTAATAAAATGAAATATCAAATTGAAAATAAATGTAAATCACAAAGTCTAAGAAGAGACGTGCATTTGTGAGTAAACTGATAGGTGGACTGTAGTTTTTAATTATAACTATAATGTTTTAAACAATGTAAATAATGTTTTATAAGTGCATTTTATTGCCATACACAGACCAACCCATCTGCCAACCACGGAGGAGCACCAATCTAACTTCTCAATCCTCGCCACAGCCTCCACAACACTGACAAGCTTCAGATTGACGGTAGCAGTTGGATCCAGTGCACAAAAGTAGGATGAAACATGAACACCAAATAACCTCTTGAGTTCTTCCCCTCCATGAACAAGGTCTTTCATCCAACTTTAAATACAACAACTCGATCTCTCCTTTAGTGGTCAACAAGTAAAGAATTTGACCACTGTTGCCTCAGACCACCAATGACATCATCACACCCTTTGCAATGTAATACATAGGGCACCTCCCCACCTAAATTATGAGGTAGCATGAATACATCAAGAACAACATCACCAGTCAATCAATACATATTATACCCACCCTGATATTGCAACATAGTCTCATGATCAAACTTCTCCACCAACCATGACACAATACCAATAGGTTTCCTAGTTATGCGAAGGTGGAAAAGACAACAAACCCTATTTCTTCAACGGCTTTCTTTTGTGCAACATTTAAACCCTTGCACAACTCAATCACCATGTCCGATCTACAATTTATTACCACATCATTTTTAATGTCATCAATAGTAACTACCTGTCGTTTCACCTTTATTATACTCATCTTCTTAACATATGGAGCATTAATTTTACCCTTACCCTTGCCGGCATCATCCTTCTTAGCAGCCTTACCACTCTTACCAGTATCGTCTTTTTAAAAGCCTTACCTCTTCCTTCATTTTTACCACCACTCTTTAATTTTCTAAGTTTTGATGAATTGCAATTTAAGTCCTTGGAGAAGATCTAATTCTATATTGGCCACCCATAAGTTTTCTAAAAATCTACAACAAGACTCCAACGTTTGAATTGAATTCATACATTAACCGAGATTAGAGGTGTTATCTGGGCCGGTCGCAGAACATCCCGGCACGACCCGGCCCGGCCCGTTTAATATTTGGTCCGGACCGCCCCGTGTACATTTAAGTTATGTGGGCCACAGGGGCCATGTATTCCTTGGCCCAGCCCGGCCCGGTACAGCCCGGGAGGCCTGTTATTATACTTAGTTGAATGTATACTATATATATTTGGAAATAACTCTATATCTATATGTTTTGCAATCTTAATTGAAAAAAGTTCAATTCTGATACATGCGTTTTTATTACCAGAATATAAATTTATAATCACACATTTAATTAAGAAAAAGTGTATTGCAAAATTTTATTCGTTACCTTTGTTTAATTAATAGAGATGATGAATGAATGAATATATGTTTAGGATTTCATCTAATATTAGTTCCACTAATTATGTAGGATTCTTATAATAATATTTTCCAAAATACCAATATGAGGAACAAAAATATATCTTGATCCCACCAATTCAATAGTTATATTATTGTCATATTTATACTAATTAAACTCTCATCATTCATTGTTAACACATGATTTTCAACTCTTGTTATTTCATTTCATTTCCTTTTCTTTTTAACTTTCTTTCTCTCATTTTATATCTTCTAGTTTATGACTTTATGTATATGAATATTTACATGCAACTTTTATAGAAAAAGCAAAAAAAAAAAAAAATGCATATGGGCTGGCCCGGCCCGGCCCGGAACATTTATAAGTGGGATAGGGGCCGGGCCGGGCCAAAATATTTATAAAAAGCCCGGCCCGACCCGTTTAAAAAACGGGCCCGAACCAGCCCGCACACTAAATGGAGCGAGCTTTGGCGGTTGGCCCGGCCCAAGCCCGGCCCGATTACCACCTCTAACCGAGATCGAGCAATGGTCAAATATGTAAATGGAGATGTAAAAAACAGCTCGAATGGTATTCTGGAATTGTAAAAATAACTCCAGTCGTAGCTATAGAAACATCTCCATACAACTCCAATGGAGATGTTAAAATAGCTCTGGGCTAATCTATTTTGAGGAGGAGCCAATTTGTTTATATTTATGTTTTATTAAATATTTTGTTTATTAATATTTTTCTTTCTAATTTTATCTTCTTTTACATTTTGTTTTAATTATTGGGCCTTAATTATTTAGCTTTAAAATTCAAAGGAGAGAGAGTGTGTGGTGTTGTGAGAGGTTTGATCAAAGGGAGGAATACATTTGTAATTGTTTCGAATTCGGATGTAATTTTCCGTATTTATAATTTTTCCACATTCACTTCCCTTTAAGATGGTATAAACTTTTGCGAGAGCGTATTTCGGAGTTACCGGGTCAACATCACATATTTAGTTATGGTACAAATATCAAACCTTCTATGTATGATAAACCTGCATTATAATTGCAATACATAATTTTTTAAACATATACAAACATGCAATACTTGAAATATAAAATGTAATGTTTGATTTGGTTTCTCGATTTTAGGTCCCATCTAGTGGAGGGTTTTTTTGGTACAAAATTATTTTCCGAAAGCATTGCTCATGTGAAATCTATACATACTAGTACATTTTACTACCAGAAAACTGAATCAATTTGGTTGACATCATCATCACCATCATAATCACCTGGTTCATTTGTTATTTTGGCTTAGAACTCAAATCAAAACCTCTTATCTTCACAGCTGTTGGTCCCATCCCATCCCATCCCATCTTTTCCGTTTCGATCCGCCTTGTATTTTACACTGTCAATTCATTCCATCATCTTCGATATGTTTCATTAATCAGATCTGGTTCAACCTTCTTCCGCACCTGATTTTTATCAGGTACCTATCAATTTCTTCCATGATTTCACTTCTTTTTACTGTTTTTTCTTCGTATTTTAACTGTTTTCTTGAGCGATATTATCTGATACCAAATGTGAATTACGACTTCATGTATTGGATTTCTTTAATCTTTGTGAGGTATATACATGAATGGTAGGTTTTGAGGTATTATGCTTCTTTTCCGCTGTATTTTTTGTTCATGCGTAGCTCATTAATGTTTATGATCTACCGATGGAATGAGCAGATTAGAAAAGGCTTCTCTGTTGTTCTTTGTATTATGAACGCAAGTGTTAGGCAACATTTCTTGATTAGAAAATAGATTGCATTGGATGTTTTCATTCTCTTATGTTTCGGGTTTAAGACAAGTTTATGTATCTTCATATGGTAGAAAATGGCCCGCGTGGACATTGAGGATGATGTCGGCAGCAGTGACTTGCCACTGCCGAGGGTTGTGGGTGAGGGTCAAGCCCCGAACCAAGGTGGAAATAGAAGAAACTCCAACTCCAAGGTAAACGATAATCAGCAGTGGATTGTTTTTAGCTTACACTAGCTTGATGTGTGCTTTAATGTTGGTTTATTGCTAGAAGGCAAAACAAATTGTGTTAGTAATGCATTTGAAACCGTGTCTGAGTAGAGTTGGAGGAGGGGCTTTTATTGCCATACTCATTATCAAACTCTTGCGTGGAGCCGTGGAGTGACTAACTTTAGAAGTTAGACCTCTGTCCTTCAATGATATATTTGAAATGTTCACTCAAATTTTATAAACTCAGTGAGTCATTACACTTCAAGCATCAAGTTGAGAAGTAGTAGTTTTCTGTTATATTCATGGTAAGGTTTGTTTCCACAAAAAAGTAATCAATGTAGATAAAATTGATAGTGCTAACAAATTGTTTGTCTTCCGTTGACTCGTTAAGTTTGTTAAAATTAAAAATGATGATGATCTCTTTGCAATTATTTCTATTCTAATGCTATCTTTCTAATTCTAACCACAATCATGTACATTAAGCATCACGGTATCACACACGATGGAAAAAGAACGTTTGACCTATTGTTTTTTTTAAATATTTTGTGCTTTTATAGTAGAAGTTCAGAAAGTTTGTATAAAGAAAGACTGATTGCAAAGAACATGAAACGGGAAAGAAACTGACATTGTTGATAAATCGAAGATATTATGTGCTGTGTTGTTGATTTGCAGTTTTGCTTGGGAAGCCTTTCATCCTGTTTATTGCTGGCCTATCAAAGCCTTGGAGTGGTGTATGGAGATCTGACCACTTCACCACTCTATGTTTACAAATGTATATTTCTTGGGAAGTTGCAGGAGTACCAGGATGCTGATACAGTATTTGGGGCTTTCTCATTAATCTTTTGGACCCTAACACTGATTCCATTGCTCAAATATGCATTTATTGTTCTTTATGCTGATGATAATGGCGAAGGTAAGGTAAAGTGGCTCTATGAGAGATCATGATCAAATTTCTCTTTGGTCCTGACCCACTATTAAATCACTCCAGGTGGGACATTTGCACTTTACTCCTTGCTTTGCAGACATGGGAAGTTCAGTTTACTTCCTAATCAACAAGCAGCTGATGAGGAACTTACGTCTTACAAAGACCCTCGATTTGGACAGTCCCAATCATCTTTAGCTTTGAAGAGGTTTCTGGAGAAGCACAAAAAGTTAAGGACAGCATTACTGCTCTTAGTTTTGCTGGGAGCTGGCATGGTTATAGGAGATGGCGTTATTACTCCTGCTATGTCAGGTATAATTCACTAACATCCGGTTGTGTTTTTCTTTTTCATCCCGTAATGGGGCTCCTCTTTGTCTCTGCAAATAAAACGATTGACCAACTTTTGTTGTTTTGGCCTTTTCCTATGGTCATACTAGTTACGTAGCACGTGCATTAACATTTATATAATAGAATTACATAATTGAAAGATGAAAGATTAAAAAAAAAAGATAACTAAAAGGAAAAGAAACGAAGGGATGAAACGCGTTGGAAAGAAAGTAATAAGTACAAGTGAAGAGAAAAACAATAAAACTTAGCACACACACCCCCCAATGGGAATTTGATACTACATCACATGTTTACATACACCATCATGGATTGAACAGTTAACTAAACTATCTATCAGGAGAAATAACAAATCCGTTGGAAAAAATCACGTCAACGAGACTCGAACCTGCACATCTTACTTAAGAATGATACATGTACGCACCGAATTGATTGAGTAAGATGAATTGTATAGATTTAAATTGAATTAGAAATCTACTCTACCCTTAGTCTCCTTTTTTATTTTTAATTTATGTATTTATATTAACAACTTTAAACCAATCAAATAACTTTTAAAAAAAATCAATACCCATCACTTTTTTCTTACACAAATAACTTCAATCTTACACACCCTATGTACAACCTTATAAACCCTATAGTTCTTAACTATACCAAACATAAAAAATCTCAAGTCCATTATAACTTAGTTGTATTCATCTGTTAACCTTAACTATAACTGACCTCCTATAAATCTATACCAACTATCCTATCAGTAGCCCAAAGATTTCTTATACTATTTTTATAAGATTACTATCATTTGCGTAACACATTGCGTGGGCTAAACGTTTATATGATAAAGTTACATATTTGAGAAAAGGAAAAAAAATCAAGTAAAGTTAAATAAAAGAAAATAAGGGTTAAACACATTGGAAAAGAAAAAAGTTCATTAAAAAGAAAAAGAAAAGTGAAAAAAAAATTTTTTTTTTTTTTTTTTTGAAATTTTGATATTATGTCATGGATTGGACAATTAACTAAACACTCCATTTGAAAAAGTAAAAAATCTATCTGGAGAAAATCACGCCAATGAGACTCGAATGATGAACCTCCTACTTAAAGATTGACAAATATGTACCAGATTGAAATTGAATGAGTAAAACTAATGGACAATATATAAATTGAATTGGATATTCAGTCAACCTTCAGCATTATCAACTTGTGAAATTAGACAGTAATTGCTTGCGGGCAAGATGTTTAACCAGTGTATATCGGTAACCTCAAAGTTTCATAAAATTGGTACACACGTTGGTTCGGTCATATTTACATTACCTTGACATATATTGCTGCGATTTTCTTGGACTATAATATGTTCCGAACTTCTGATAAGATTTCAGTTATGAGATTAGACTCTCTGTTAGCTTGTTATTGACAGTTCACACTTGAGACAATTGGGATTTGCTAGTTGATCTAATCCTAATCTCTATTTTGACGGTCACTCTTAATTATTGACTGCAGTTTTGTCAGCAGTAGCAGGTCTTGATAATGTTGGGCCAAGTTTACCCCCTGGTACGCCTAGTATTTTGTGTAATATGTCATGAATGTCAGTCGCTTAAACATTGATTAATTTAATGCTCTAGTTATGTTCTGAACCTGATGCTAAAACAATCTTGTATTTTAGGTGGCATAGTGTTACTTGCTTGCATCATTTTGGTTGGCCTATTTGCGTTGCAGCACTCTGGTACCCATAAGGTCGGCATCCTGTTTGCTCCAGTAGTTATCCTGTGGCTGATTACGATTTTCTCCATTGGTTTCTATAATATTGTCCACTGGAACCCCAGAATTTTGTTTGCACTCTCTCCACACTATATCATCAAATTCTTTAGCCAGACGGGTAAAGATGGATGGATTTCACTTGGAGGTGTTCTCCTGTGCATAACAGGTACATGATTTCCAAGTCTGCATATAATTCCGTTATGTAAATAAAGGAGTAGAAGAGTAGAGAGATAAGTAGATAGGTTGGGGACAAATCATGCAAGAGTCAGGCTGAGAAGCAGAACCACTCTTCCTTCACGTGATTAACATCTCTCTTTCCATTATCAAATACACTTAGTGAGCATGATAGTTTACATCGGCTCCGTATCATGATTAGAAAATCTCTTTCTGTTATTACAACTTTTAGTTAGCACGATAAATTTGGATTGAAGTGTCTTTTCGCATATAATCATCAGGTACGGAAGCAATGTTTGCCGATCTTGGCCATTTCAGTCCATGCTCAATTAGGGTAAGTAGTTTTGCTAGTTGTATTGAGGTCGACTGAGTCAGTTCATATTCTTTTTACTTCTTTGTGCTCTCTTATGTGAACTTGGAAAAAGGTAAAATAAGATAGAAATATTCACATTGATTATGGGATACTGAGAATGATGTGCGTGTAATTCGTGATCGCAGTTTGCTGATAGTGTTGATTGTTGGATACTGAATGCATGGTTGTAATTTCATGCTTGTAGAGTATTTAGCTGATCTTTTTGTGAAGCTCGTTGTTAACTTCGAGCTTCCGTTAAACAGGAATGCGTTTGGAATGATTTTGAGCTTCTGTCGAACAGTAATTTCATGCTTGTAGCTAGCTGTTCTATTTGCATTTGGAGAAATAAGGGCATATATGTATAGTCTGCAGTGGCTGACTTGTTCATTCTGGCAGTAAACTGCGGATAATTACTTGTATATATAGTTCCTTTCTTTTGGTCCATAATGCCGATGCTGCCTGTGAGAAATTTTACGTCATATTTTCTTCTATTTCATTTCTTTTTTGCTTATAATTATACAGCTCGCGTTTGTTGCCCTTGTATATCCTTGCTTGGTGGTGCAATATATGGGACAAGCTGCTTATCTATCAAAAAATATCACTTCCATTCCAAATAGCTTCTATGACTCTATTCCAGGTTAGATATTTCTCTATAAGTCTATAGTCTGAACTGATTTTTTGCTTTGAATTTAATTTCCGTGTTGCTTGATAGTCCTGTGCAATTATTATTGTTCAGGTGTTGTATTTTGGCCCGTCTTTGTTATAGCTACCCTTGCAGCTATTGTTGCTAGTCAGTCAGTAATTTCAGCTACATTCTCTATCATCAAGCAATGCAATGCACTTGGTTGTTTTCCTCGTGTAAAGGTTGTTCACACCTCAAAACAAATCCAAGGACAGATCTACATACCGGAGATTAACTGGATCCTCATGATCCTTACTCTAGCTGTTGCTATTGGCTTCCAGGACACTACTAAAATAGGAAATGCATATGGTAAGTCCATGCTTAAAAAATTATTATACTCAGCTCATGGTCTAGTGCTTGATTGTGCGTATAAATATGGTATTGTGTTTAGTAATTATTTTACTGAATAAACCCGTATATGATACTCCTTCCACCCTGGGGAACAATCCATGTTTACTTTTCAACACATTAAGAAAGGCAGTTGTTTAGTAACAAAATGTTGATGTAGTTGAGGGCTTGAGAGTACTACAGTAGAGTGGCGGTTTGTGTTATTGTAATGGTAATGTTTAAGAGAGGGGTGTGTGGGCCCCTGTGGTTTTTTACCCTCATTTATGGTTATGGGAATGGTTTCTCTGGACCACTTCAAATGGCCATACGGGAATGTTTTCCCTGGATGGACGGAGTATTATCACTATTCTTGAAATATTTTGAAATTTACTTTTTGTGTTATGTTTTTGGGGAGGAACAATATATATGCTGCCACAAAAAATCTTTATTTTCTTTCCTAAAGATCCGACATGTTGCCTATTTATTACACCTATAAATTCTAGCACATGTATGTAATTCCAGGACTTTCAGTTAATCTGATAATAATTTGTTTGTGTTTTTATCCAGGAGCAAGTATGGATAATGATTTTCACTCTTTGTGCCATTCCTTAATGATACTGCCACTTTGACGGTTTAATCCTATTGATTTCTGACCATAAAATTTCTATTTCCCAGGCCTTGCTGTCATGTCAGTGATGTCCATAACAACTTTTCTTATGGCACTAGTCATGGTCTTCGTCTGGCAGAGAAGTATTCTACTTGCCGTCATTTTCCTCCTTCTCTTTTTATCATTTGAAGGTGCATTCCTGGCAGCTGCGTATGCTAAAGTCCCTCAAGGAGGATGGGTGTCCCTTGTAATTGCTTTCATCTTCATGTCTGTTATGTTCATCTGGCACTATGGAACTCGGCGGAAGTACAACTTTGATTTGCATAATAAGGTGCCCCTGAAGTGGATCCTTGGCCTTGGTCCAAGCCTCGGTATTGTTCGTGTACCGGGGATAGGCCTTGTGTACTCCGAGCTGGCGACTGGTGTCCCATCAATCTTCTCACAGTTTGTAACAAACCTCCCAGCCTTCCATAATGTCTTGGTGTTTGTTTGTGTAAAATCCGTCCCAGTGCCTTATGTCTCAGCCGAGGAACGGTTCCTCATTGGAAGAATCTGCCCGAGGCCATACCGCATGTACCGATGCATTGTGAGATATGGTTACAAGGATTTGCAGGGCGATGATCTAAATTTTGAGGACATGTTGATCCAAAGCATAGCCGAGTTCATTCAAATGGAAGCTGAAGAGCCTCGATTCTCAAACCCAGACTCTACTTCATTTGATGGGAGAATGGCAGTTATAGGCTCTAGAACTTTTGGGTCGTCGTCGAGTTTGATTGTATCTGAGGCTGAAGAAACTTATGCAGGTAATTCCATCCAGAGTAGCAAATCTCTAACTTTGCAGAGTTTAAGGTCGACTTATGATGATGATAATCCGAGCCTTAGAAGGCGTCAGACGAAGTTTCAAGTTCCCCAAAATCCTGGAATGGATCCTGCAGTAAGGGATGAGCTTTTAGACTTGATTCAAGCAAAGGAAGCCGGTGTTGCATATATAATGGGCCACTCTTATGTAAAGGCTAGAAAGTCATCCTCATTTTTTAAGAAGCTTCTTATTGATTTTGGGTACTCTTTTCTGCGTAAAAACTGCAGGGGTCCTGCTGTGGCACTCCACATTCCTCACATTAGCCTCATTGAAGTAGGCATGATATATCATGTTTAGAAATTTTCAAGTAGTCGGAGTCTCCTAGCAGTACGGATGTGTTTCCAGGTTAGAGTGTTCATTGCCTTCATCAAGGAAGGAAATTATCTCGTATGTCAGTTTTTCCCATGTATATATTGGAGGGTTCCAATGAAATGAACCTTTCAAATCACTGCTTCGTCTTTGAAGAATAAGCCAACTTCAATTCTTGATATATAGGACTTCAGCTATATGGCTGAAATGCAGAATACATTTTGGAGATTCTCATTTTGATTCCACAGCTTTCAAGAGCTTAGCAATATGTGTTGTAAAATGTCAGATTTGTAATGTTGTTCTTTACTAAGCTGTAAGAGTTCTATTCAGTTCCGGGTTATTGTACGGAGCTGCTGCCTTTGTCTAAAAATATTTGTTGAGTTGTTATATACATGCTGTTTTCCATCATCAGTGAAATGATCTCTCTATCTCGATGTTTGCCTATGACTCGTTTACTGTTTTATTCGCCTTGAGGATTAATGTAGTTTCAGTAGTTGATTAGAACAGATTGGGTTCTGGGTCTCCTTTAAGATGCAAACTGACACTGATGAATCTTGGTAGTAGCAAGATTTTGACCTCTGATGAAAACATTTGAATGATTTGTGTGATATATAATAGAATCAGAAAGAATAGGAGAGTTCCCAAAATTTGAAGCATGTAAGCTGTTATCATCTGTGCACAGAGAAGAACCCTCCATGTCTGTACTATGTACTGCTCCGATCCTTTATGCATGTACCCATAATAAAGATGTTTTATGTCTTCATTTCCCCTATGATTCTCTTATGTTACAGCTCTTTATGAATCTGTCTGAGAAGTCAACATACTTGGACCACAGACGCCTCAGCTGTGGAAACGCTATTTCTAGCCAAGGCTTTGCTCGACCATTGAAGTGTATAACACCTGCACTTTCAGCTTCAGAGATGGTCGTGTTATCTTGGTATCCTAGCCCTAGCATGTGCCAGAACGGAGCGATTGAATGGACATGTCCATGGAACGCTATTAGACCTGGAGGTAACGTTCCTAGCTGCCATAGACTTAAATCTGATTTCAGATTCTGCAGAAAGAAGAAATTGTCTGAGTTTCTTCAATAGTACAAAAATGACTTGTAGTTGGTGCTCTAAAGTTACGGATTCTTACCTGTTGAAGCCAGTAATGGTATGTTTGGCTTATATTTGTTCTTCTCCAAGCTTGTAGATCGAATATGTTCATTCCATAAGCCCATGCGCATTCATCAGGATTGAAGTTGTTTGCTATTAAGGGATGAGAAAAATTCAAATAGCTATTCAGTTTCTTGGACATCACATACTTGTCCTCTCCTCTGCAGGTTTCCACTGCTCCATTCACTTTTCCATTCATGTCGATGTCCCACAGAGGCGAAAGATCAGTTTGAACCACTAAGTCATCGTCTAGGAACACAATTTTGTCTAGACTTGGAAACAACTGCAGTAAAAATTGAGCATAAATTGTTCATGATACCAAGCTTCTCTATGTTATGCTAGTTCATGATCAGAGACTCACCTCTGGTAAATGTATACGGATGTGATTCATCATTGAATTATACTTGGGGCTCAGCGCCTGCAACTTTGCAGCAATGACTCGTGGGTTTTCGGTGTTATTTGCCACAATAGCAGATGACCCTCCCCTAAACTGCGATCGAACCTTTTGATCCTTCTCCATTGCCTCCAAAACAGGGACCTTTCCCTTGGCAAACCATTCAAAATGGTGCAGAGCTTTGACCTCAATGATGGCTGGTGCTAGAGAATGTAATGAAAACCATGCCTGCATTGGGTAATACGTCTTTCTGTCCGTAATTACATGGAGGACAACCTTTTCAGGGTGCAACGAGTTGCGAATAAGCGATGCTGCAACAACGGAGGTGGCAAGGACGTTGTCAGAGGCAAGGACAAAGTGAAAGAGCGAGTTATCAACAAGGGCAGGGACTAGTTCCGGTGATGGGAGCTGGAGACGCGCTTTTGCATTAGTGGTGTGCTCGTTTGCTAGTCTAAGTTCGAGGCAGTGAAGCTGTTTAGGTATGCTACTTGAGGCCACATGGCGATACAGGTACTCATTGATCTTTGCGATTCTTGTTCTTTGTTCAAGTAGCGTGACCTATGAGATAAAAAGAGACACACCGAGTTGTTTGTAATGAACTGTTCTTTCTTTCAAATATATGTTAACTCAAGATGAGATGATGTACCATGGCTTTCAGCTTGATGGCAAAGGTCTTAGCATCAGGTTTTTCGTTCTTCATATCTGCAATAAAATCTTCCATCGTCTGTGGTATTTCTTGTTCTGACTGTGTTTCTGTTTGATTTTCAGGCTCTTCCAGTATTCGATACATCACTTCTGGGATCTGGCAAGAACAAGGTAAGATTTCACACTCATCATTTGATAGGAACAATCTATTCGAATAAAATGAAGGAACTCATTGCAATCAAATTTCCCCAAGTTATTAAAATAGTGAAAGTATTGAGGTAATTACAGTTGAATCAAGTCTTTTTCCCAAAATTCTTGGTCCAAATCTTTTCCTCAAGCAACCTACATTGCATCAAGAAACATGTATAATTCTATTAATTCACCACATCCTAGCAAACAAACACTAGAATCTGAGTATAAAATTGAATAACACACCTATAGTCGAACATTTACTTTCTCCATCAATGGTATCAACAGCAGTTAACACGAAGACAAACCGGAACAGGAAAATGAAAAGCAGAAGAGAATAGAAAACCATGCGGTAAGTTAGCCTCCTGGAGCCGACTCTGACTTTGATATACTCCCTGACGCCTTTGGCAGGTAACACGGTGACATGACGCAGACTCGGTGATATGTGCAGCTGCATCTTTGTTAGCAATAGAAGGAAATGAGAAGCAGCAGCAGAGTAATAGCTAGTTTTGGAATAAGACCGGCCAATAATAAACTGAAACTCCAATGTGAAGAGTAAAAAATGCTGAAAATGGAAGTTTGTGAGGGTGTTTAAGGTAGCTATCTGTCACCTAACCTTGCTTAAGATTTAGGTAATATACATTTATTATGCACATTCAGACATTTATTACTAGTGTTGTTTTTTTGTGGGCTAATATTGATATGCCAGAGAGGTACAAGGTTGTTTGCAAGAAAGAGACATGGGACTGAGAATCAGAATTTTGTCTGTGTGTTTTGGTTGTCTTGATGATGAAGATGAGAGGTTGGATGAGAAGTAAAAAATGTTTGTTTGATTACAAGACAGATGAGTTTTAGTTTGGTGTTGCTTCACTTTGCCTCCAGATGAAGTCATTTTTCAATAATAAAATTCCTGCAAAGTTTGTTCACTGATTGAACAGAATTTCTAAATGGAAAATGACATTAATCTTTTTCTATATGATTTTTATTTTTAAGAGTGGGTTACTTACAATAAAGAGTTGAACATTGTTTTGCATGAGGTTGGTTTGGCTTTCAGTTGGTGGGTTGATGATATACTACCACACGTTTTTTACTAATTTGGAACTAATTAACAAATAAGGTTAATTACATACTTTATAATATAATGTGACCGATTGGGTTGTATGAAAACACACACAAAAGAAAGATATCGAGTTTTAAGGAATATAAGAAATAAATAAACAAAGACAAAAAAGAACGAATAGTATTGGTAAATGGGTATTAAAGTATGTATAATAATTAAATAGATAAATAGTTGAAAACGTATGCGAGATAATAAATAAAATACGAATACATTATGGTATGAATGTAAATAAATGAGTATGGGAATGATTTTTTTTTAATTTTTCACTGGTATTCGCTACATACGACTAATCCAGATGAGTATGGGAATGATATTAATCATATGTGATAAAGTAAATTTGTCATTTGTTGGAATTTTTGTTTATTAATAATGTGCCACTTGGAAAAAAGTGATCTTTCATATCATGGCGACTAGCAAAGGTTTCCTCAATAATATGTTGCAGGGACTCGTTGCTTATTTGTATCGTACAATATATTGAGTAGTATAATGTTTTACACATGTTTGTAGCATAATAAAATTTGTGACAATGGCATACATGCATATCTTATGATCATTTGGCACCACTTTTGATGCTATTGCATAATGGATTATAACATAATAATACCATCATTATGCATGGTTCAAAATTTCACCGAAATTAAACAAAATGACACATTCGCATTTTCAGCTCCCCTAGATAAAAGGGAAAATTCTAACTAAAAACCCTTTGGCACTAATTATTACAAAAAAGACCCGACATAAGTTAATACATTGTTATAACTCAGAGAGTTCTGTGTTAATATAATGATGTAACTCAACGAGTCATTTGTTAATATAGCGTCTCTAGTTGTAATAAATTTTAGGGAGGGTTCCTGCATGTGATGAACCCTAGATAAAAACCAATATGAAATTCAAAACTAAACTGTTTGAAAGTACCGACATGTATCATTTTTATCTTAGAATTTGAAGCATATCCCTACCTAAATTTTAATCCATCAAGAATTAATCACACCATAATCCACAAGTGTTTCATTCTCATACTTTGTACTCATATATATCTCACAACAATAAATCCGTTTGACAAAATGACTTGATAAGAGTACTGAAAGATAATAAGGAGACTAGCAGCTAATTAATCTTCTTATGGAAAGTTAGATATGGTGTGTTCGATCATTTGGTAATGCACTTTGTCTACATCTCAAACACGTTATATCAACTTAAGTATTTGGTATGAAAGTCACTCTCTTTAGCCTGTTTCAAGCATACATGCAGTGCTTTGGACCAATTGAAACTCCACCAAAATCTTGTTTTGTTACCACAAGAACGTCTTTATCTAGCTTTTTATAGACTTGTACTCCAGAACGATTTGGTGTTTTTGGACCAATCTGAAAACGAACACCACTATTAATTCTATTTCCAAAAACAAACATCAGTAGCTACTAAAATTTGTTTGGATGGATAAAATTTCCAATCGTTGAATATATGGGTTAAATTTTCCATTCTTTGCTAAATCGAGTTTAAGATCTTACTCACTTCATTCTTTTAAATCTTTCCATTTTAACTTTGACCTATTAACCGTAATAAATTATGACTACGAATTGCACTTTAAGGAAATTAACAATATAACTTTATTAAGTATTAAATATTTGTATTTTAAGAGTAATTTTTGTCAAAATTAATTATGATTGACCATGTGATAATAAAGTTGAAAACTTTTAAAAACACAGAAACAATATCGATTATGTGGTTATAAACGATCCACGATAGACTTCTTAAAAAAAAAAAAAAAATCCACGATAGATAACAAATGACGAAAACATAATCAATTTGAAAGTTGTTAACTAAAACCCGTTAATAGTTTGAAAGCCCACTGGGCTGTGAAACAACCTTTTCATAAGTCATAACAAATGGACTGCATAAAGCCCAATACTATCGCTGAATATTACAGTATAGTATACACAAGTCTGATTCTGGAATAGCCGAAAATTTTCAGAGGAAATTCTCGTCGTTCCTTATTCAGGAGGGTACGAACCCTAATTTTTCTCTTCGTTTGAATTGTCTTACTGTGTTTTCAATTCATTCTACTTTATCTCGATTTGTTTCAGAACGATCTAGTTGATTGATATCGATCTGATCTCGATATGTTTAACTGAATTAGATTTTCATGCTCTCAAGTCACATCTCGTGTATAAGTATGTTCAATTGCTGTTATCAATCTCTCTCTGTTGCTCAATCTACTGTTTTATTGTTTAGATACATCCTCTTGGTTCAGTGTTTATGAATCGTAAAAACATGAGGTGGATTCAGATATGTTTTTGGATTAGGGTTACTATAAATAATTTGGTAAAATTTGTCAATTTCTGTTATCTAAGCTATATGCGGAATTGCGGAAACTAATATTAGAATCGGCTTTTCTAATTAATACAGAGTCTGCTGAAAATGACGAGCAACAAGGATGAGGGCGCTGCTGAAAGGATTAAAGCCGCAGCTTTGACAGCCGCGAAAGGTCTCAGTCGTGCCCAGGCCGAGCGAGCAGCAGCTGCAGCTGCTCGTAATGTGAATGCATATGGGCAGAAGGAAGAGGGGCCAAGCAGATGGCAGGAGAGGAAAGAGGCCAAGAGGCAAATGTACTGGGAGAGTACCGAGAAACAAGTTAGGCTTGGTGAGAGGAAAGACACCAAGAGCTCTACGTCTGCTCATGCACAATGCCAGAAGTGCTGCCAGCCGGGGCATTGGACATACGAGTGCAAGGGCGAGAGGATTTATATGTCAAGACCCTCAAGAACGCAGCAACTGATGAATCCGGTTCTAAGGATGAAACCTTTGGATCCGTCGGAGTTGGATTATGTGGATACTAAAAAGGAGGAAATGCCGAAGGATAAGATTGAGAAAAAGAGGAGTAAGAAGAAGTATCAGTCGGAGAGTGAGAGTGATGCTTCGGAGAGTAAATCTGATAGTAGTGATTCTGATGTTACAGATGAGTCTTCAGGGGAGAGTGATTCAGAGGAGGATAGGAGGAAGAGGAAGAAGAAGAGGAGTCGTCGGAAATATAGCTCTGATTCAGATTCAGAATCTGATTCTGAGGATAGGAGCAGTAGGAAGAAGCAGAAGAAGAGAAGTCATCGGAGGTATAGCTCCTCGTCCGAGTCTTCTGAATCCGATTCAGGATCTGATTCTGAGGATAGGAGCAGTAGGAAGAAGAGTAAAAGCAGGAAGCACCGGAGGTATAGCTCCTCTTCCTCCTCTGAATCGTCTGAGTCAGATTCGGGGTCTGATTCTGATGACAGGGGAAGCAGGAAGCATGGAAGAAAGCACTGAGGCCAGGATACATTATCTGAGAGTGTTATAATAAACTTGTGGTATGTTTGATTGAATCCTTTCTGATGATTTGGGCAGAGATTGACTGAGAGTCTTGGGTCTTTCGAAGTATGCTTCCCCAATGTTGTTCAACCCTGATTTTGGTTTGTTTCTCGAAGAACTAATTATGTTTTCTGATGCTGAGTTTCATGTCTTGCCCCATGTCTCTTCGGAAACAGAAGTACGTGAAGATCTGTTTTTGACCATTAAGTGCAGTTCATCAGTTATACAGATTGGGCAATTTATATTGCTATTTTTACATTTGCCATGTAACAAAATGTACTCTTTTTTCATTTATCATTGTTTAAAAAAGTGTTGATCATATTTGGAAAATCCATTGGGTAATCAATATTATGTATTAAAGTCAGGTCAAGAACCTCATCATTTTTTTGATAATCAGAGAATTTGTATCGTGCTTTGTTATTACTTGTTATACTGGTTGCCATGAACCGAGGTAAGACTGCCTGCAATGCTGGCAGTCATACCACAACACGACCGGAATTGGGCCTGCATCTCTGTTACGTTACAACACGAGATAAATTTGGTCGAGATAAATTTGGTCGTGTAAATCTTTCTGCCAGACACTGTGGCACCACCTAATCTGCAACCATATGATATACAAAAGCTGTGGGATTCCAATCCATCACAAGGTTCTTGAAATTGTTGTCTCGATTCCAACTTAGCCCAGATATATGCAATGAAGACTAGCATGTAATCCATGAAAGGAGATAAAAGGTTGCAGATATCTTCAAGTAGATCTGTAGATGCTTGTGTTGCCAATGCACTGACTGGTTCATGTTAATGGCATCAACAACACTATTAGTTTTACAAGTAATGAGAGATGTTAAGTTGCAAAGCGAGTCCAGTTTTGTTGAACAACAACACTATTAGTTGTATTTCGAGCAAAAAAATGTAGCTGCTCTAAAAAACAGCTTCGGATGATGATATGAGTATACGGCCAATACCAGTCACATTAGGATTGCCAATTGAAGCACAAACTGTATGTTAAATAATGGGATCACATAATATTAACATCGTCATTATCTTATCTTAGCAGATAAATTATTCATAAAGGACGAAAAATAAAGTGAAACGAATCGACACTAATTCAACAATTCAAATAAAATGAGTAATTGATTAACCCGTGCTTGTCATCTTGTTTACCAATTTTATTAAAACTTCTATTTACGAACTCTGTGACATATCATAATCACTTATCAATTATTGATTGATGACACGTAATTCAATATTTATTGTCACTAAACATGATTGACCATTATTAACAAACCACTTCAATCAAATATTTATTTTAAGAGATTTACGCCCTTACCTAATTTTGTGAAATTCTTGTAAAAATATAACAAAATGTAATATTGATTTTCCCAAGTTTTTCTTGTTTTTTTTTCTTTCCTCAATTTTCCCAACTAGTGTTTCGACTTTAAATTTGTGGAAAATGGGGGCCGATGAAAACTTTATGGGCCTTGACCCACAATAGCTCGGCCCAAACTATGGCGACGCTTCTCAAATCAAATTTCAAATGTACTCTCTGAGATCGTGAACTCCATTTGAACACAAACAAAGCGAATTCAATTCTAGTTGCAGAAGTAGAACAGAAGAAACCGATCTTTCCGTTGAAAATTCTGCCACCATGAGTACCATGAAGTTTTGCCGTGAATGGTTTGCAATTCGTCCTTGTACCATCTCTGAAATTGTAACGATTTGATTTGAGCTGCTGCTAACTTTGTGTGTTTTGTGCAGTAACAACATTTTGTACCCCAAGGAAGACAAAGATCAGAAGATTCTGCTCTACGCTTGCCGCAACTGTGACCATCAGGTTTCCTTTTCTTCTCTTCTTATTCTCGACCATTTCCTGATTTCTGCCTAGGGTTTAGGGTTTACACCACTTTTTCTTTAGCTGTTTTTAAGTTCTTACAACCTATACTATACGCTCGGTAGCAGGAGAATACATCGATTTGCCTAATTCTAGTAAAATTCAAGATTTTCCTATTATTTTTACAAGAATTGCTCCATCGATTCAGTTTTGTGTAGAGTGTTTGGCTATGTATTAAATTGGATACTTGCTCCTGCTTGAAATGCCTTTTTTTTCACTGTTTTTGATAAATTTGAGAAAATACTACTATATGAATATAGTACAAGTGGGTAATTTGTGGTAGTAAGTATTAATTACAGAACGTATGAGATGGGTTTTTTTTTTTTGGGATAAATAATAAATAAATGATAAATAAGGCGCGGTAAGGTTGTAAATTCGTATGATTTACGAGGGTAATTATACTTGCAAAAGTGGAATGCCCAAAATGACACGTAATTAATGGGACGGAGGGAGTGTGTATGATTAATGGTATGCAATACACGTGTTAGTATGGTGGTTTTCTATGCTTTGGTTTCACAAGGTGCCTGGTGGCTTATGAAAAGAAGTTGTGTACTTAAGTGGTTATCGTCTGGAAAACTGGGTATTTGTTGGAGTAGGGAATGATTTTTATTCAATTTTGGAGTGGTAAAGTGTTTGTTATGTCTTGACTTGTAAAATGTTGCTAGTATTAATGCATGTCGAGTATGCGGCAACTTCAACTGTTCAACAGGACATTTAAGTTTTATATAATTTGTCTAAGATTGAGAATCTGTATTGGATTTTCTATTTTCTTATGTTATGCGAGTAGTGTTGGGTGCGGTTGGGTGGTGGGTGTAACTTCTTTATCTGTTTCACATGTTAAATAAAACCACCTGGTCCTTGGAAAGGTAAAACATGTCGCTGCAGTCAGAGGTATAAACCAAGAGCAGCATTCATCATATACCAGTTAGAAAAGACTTCATAGTTCATGCTACTACTTTGTCAACCTGAATTACAAGGTTTTATTGAGTACAAATGTATCAGAAGGCATAAAAATTAAAAAGACCCTTAACATTCCAAGTACAATTTAATATGCTCCGACCCTAACCACCACCACCACCCCAGACTCATATCATCCAGCAAAAGATTATGCTTATGTGAGTCCAGCGGAAGGTTGTTGTTGATAGAATATAAGAAACCTGATCAGCTAGTGGTAATGCATGAGAACAGTGATGTAGGTATGAAAGTTGTGATCCTAGTACCATGGTAATTTGAAAAGGCACTTTTTTACGACATTTGTATGACAAAATATTTTCAGAAATTTTATGCTATTTTTAATGATACATCCAAGAACTACAAGTATCAGTACCTACAGTTAAGAGGACCAAATTTCTGTCCGAAGTGAGTGATGATAGGTTTCAGATCTCCTTGCATCTTTTCTGCTGAGATGATGAGATCCTAAAGTTACGACCCCCATGTTTATCTCAGTGTTACATACACCTATGTAGTTGTCTCCTGGTTTGTGTCGGATTCCGAGCACTGGAACTTTTGAATGCTCAGGGTTTGTTTGCTAAAATCATCTTCTCTATTACCCTCAGTAAATTGTGATACACCACTGTATTGGAAAATCAATCGGAGTAAGCATAATTATAATATTAAGGATGGTATTGCGCTTGTTCCGATATCAGCTTTCTCTGATGCTCCAAATGGCCATGTCGGTGTGTCCCAGATCATAATCATAGATTTACTTGCTCATTTGTGTCAGATTGAAGCATTTTTTGTGATCTTGTGTTGTGATTGTGTATGGCAGTAGGGAATAATGTTTTTCCTTGCTCGGAAATTTCATAATTTCTAGTCTGGACTTGTTTAGCTTACAGAGTATCTGTGTGCATTTCAAATCTGTAATAGATCGCCTGCAATGCGTATTTGCCTTCTTTGTCTGTACCATTATTCGACACCATGTGGTGGATTTTTCTGAACTGTTCTAGGATTTCTCAATTGAAACATTTGTTCTGTTTGTTTTAAGTGACCCTTTAATATATAAGATTCTTTCCCAAAAAAAGCTCTTTTGACCTGTGGGACTCCTTTCAGGAGGTTGCTGATAACAATTGCGTCTATAGAAATGAGGTACACCATTCTGTTGGGGAGCGCACCCAAATATTGCATGATGTTTCTGGAGATCCAACACTTCCACGTACAAAATCAGTGCGTTGTGCCAATTGTGGGCATGGAGAAGCTGTTTTCTTTCAGGTATATATGATGTGATGTATACATAAAAGCTGCAAGATCTTGAAAATCTGAGGCATCCTTGAAATTTGTACATATTTAAGTTTCTTCTACCTCTCTATTGTCCATTAGTCCAGCCAGAGTTCTCTGTCAGTTTGATTAGAAACTTGTATGTTCTTGAAAAGTCTTTGTAAGAAGTTGGTGTTAAGAACTTTACTATCAAATGTGTACACGGTACTTACTGTTTACTATTTATGCCATATTAGTGCGCGACTTCTTCATTGTGTTCCAATATTGGGTATGATGTGAACATAGTTAGTCGTGAAGAATGATATTGAGATTTACTACTGTGCATATTTTTAGCACTGCAACAGATCTGCTAAAAGTTTGAATACTATTGTAGATTCATAAAAATAGCACTAGTACATAGTCTATTTTGTACGCACTCAAGACTTGGATGTTGCATTATCTTATTTCTATCTGTAAAAATAGTTATGCTGGGACAAGTACTTAAACCTCAATCTACAATGATTGTGCAGGCAACTGCTAGAGGTGAAGAAGGAATGACGTTGTTCTTTGTTTGCTGCAATCCAAATTGTGGCCATCGCTGGAGAGATTAGCTATCCCCAGCTGCATACACTTCAGGGGAAGCTGACTCGTTCCTTGTTGACTGTAGTTAAACTATTGAGTATCGCAGTTGGTATATTGAATGGAGGTGCTGTACTGTGGAATATTAGTTTGTCATCTGTATCTGATGCTCGACAGTTTTTAAAATTGTGCAACGGTAAGTGGGGAACAACCAGTTCAGTACTGCTGAATGCTGATATTTGTTGTGGAATTTGTTCTTGACAGTGACCCTTGAAACCCCATAGGAGTGCCCCTTAAAACTATAACAATGGCTCTTAAAAATATAAAATAGCATTTGCAAAAAATTAAATCATAAATATTTTTTTCAGAGACTAAAAATACTAACGTTGCTGCTTAAAACTATAAAATAGGTCTTGAAATTATAACATATGCGTTAAAACAATAATAGACAGAAACATTCAACACAAGCTAAAATCATAACAATGATGTCTATAACACCAGATCTTTAAACCATAACAAAGTACCATATAACATGATTGTAATTCATCATGAATTTGTTATTTTTTGCAACATAGCTACTACAAAAATGCTGCAAAAAGTAAATGATGCTCATATCAATTGCTCCAACAATCATCTACTAGATTTCAACAACATAAAGTTAACTTAATCTTTAACATTAAGGCAATTAATCATGAAAATGAGATATTAAAGCTAACAATTGCCAGCAATGTCAAATTTCAAATCTATATATCAAGCTCAATTCAATTTCATTCCAACAAGTGACAGAATATCCTCACAGAAGGCGAAAAACAGCACCTCGAGCATTTCTTCTTCATCGATGACTCTTCTGGAACCGAGCACGAGCACCACGACCACCGAACTTCTTCGGCTCGCATCATCACGAATCCGCCACAAGCAGAGTCCTATCATACTTGACCACTTCGTCATTTCAGATCAGAAAACGGCTTCGAAATATAAAATAAAAATACCTGCCGATCGCATGTACCTTCTGTGTTCTTCCTTGATCTCCTTCTTCGACATCTCATCCACATACTTCTGGTAGTACGCCACCAGATTCGCAATCGACTGGCGAATCGCGTATATTTACGAGGTGTGACCTCCTCCCTTGACTCGGATCCTCATGTAACTTCGGCGAACCGGTGGCGACTTAGGAGGAGGATCGGCTCGAACGCCTTGTATCGGAGGATCTCCGGCTCAACAAGCTCGATCTCCAGTGTCTTCTTACGGCCGAAGCATTGGACAGATTCAGCTAGAGCCACCATGGTTAGTTCAGTGTTTTAGCTCTCTTCTCTTCAGATGGAGTTTTTGTAGAGAGAGAAAAATGATTGAGTGGTATGGATTTTGTGAGAAAGTGTGTTTTTTATTTGGGTATTTATATAAAAGCTACTGACCGGTTTGTAGTGTTTCTGACCGGTTCCTTATTGTGAAAACCGGATATTCCTATAGCTTAGGAAAATCTTCCCTTTTACTATACTTATTCACTTTTTGTTTTAATTGTAATTAATTATTTAAATAATACTAAAATATAAAAATATAGCAACGACTATATTTTTTGAGATCTATTTCATAGGCACCACCCTTCACTCATTTCACCACACTTCAACTGTCACCCTTCTTCCTAACTTAAACTCAAAACACTCGCTAAATTCACATTTCACTTCTCGTTTTTTTCCACCTACATCTCAAAACATGTCTTTCATTAACCACCACATCAACAACTTGTCATCAAGTTCCGACAATGATGAAGTTATGTCTGATGGTGATGGATGCCGCCTCTGGATATAATGAATCATCAAGTTCCACCTCTACTTATTCAAGTCACTGCTCAAATAATCAACCACATACAAGCACTGGAACCACATCCACTCCCTAAATACTCTTACAAGATTATAATATGTTAGACATGTAATAAAAAAAAATGATGACTAGGTGATGACCATGACCCATTACAGGCTAGTCACACCACTTTAGACTCCACGACAGTGACCATCTCCACGACCCACTACGTGTAGTCTTAGTGTTTTGTTGAGTAAGTGAAATGTATGTATCATCAATATTACTCTGAGAAAAATTATTTTTTAAGGATTTATTTTCAATAAGGTCTAAAGTATCCGATTAATAGAACTAGTTTCCTAAATAGATGTTCCATTTTCTAAAGCAACCAACTAATTTTTGTTGACAATGACTCCAATGGGAGTTTGTTCCCATTGTAAGCTGTTGGCATAAACTTGATTAAAGGATGAGGAAGCCTTTGAAAGCGCCCTTAAATAAATTTTCCTTTGAGTATTTTTTTTATCTCTTCTTCTGGTGCGCTGTTTACTGCTAGTTTATCAGTTTGATAAACTTATTTCCATAATAAATTTGTTACATGAACGTTTAGCTGGTATCTGATCTGATAGACTAGCTGATGTAATAAGTTTGTCCATAAAGCTTATAGAAAAGATATGCTAACTAATTTGATTTTATATACTATATTTAATATAGCATATCAGCTAATTTAAAGTGGATGATGGTGGATGACTAGGAGCGTTGATCCGAGAGCTTGATAGAGATAGCTATGGTTTTTGTAGCAGAGTGAGATGATCCCCACGTTCCTCCTTTTCTCATTTTATTCCTTTGAGTCCTAGATTGTGCCTGTTCGACTAACCGACCTCTGAAATTTTATTAGAGTCGTTGGTCTCCACTTCCTTGCTAGTCTCAACTTCCTCTGATTGATCCACTTGGAGACCGTTTGTGTTGAGATGCATAGCTATTTTCCATAGCTTGGATCAAGCACCTGAGCTAGATTCATGAGAAAGCTAGATGCCTTGGTTTCTCGAAGAGCAAGAGTATGAGCATGAGCTAGTGCAAGAGCAGGAGCATGAACCAAGAGTTGGGATTTAGAGTGGGATCCAAGAGCAAGGACCGTGAGCAGGACCCAAGTGAATGTGGAGAGAGTTGGACCAAGGATTTGTCCCTTGAACCCCTTAATCAAATTGACTTCTCCTGGTCAAATATATATTTAGATTGCACCTTAATTAACATGGTTGTCGAGTGACTGAAACATAATTAAAATTTTTTGTAGATCGGGCCGGTCATCTCTAAATGGGCCATAAACGAAGTCCTATGAAGTAGTATTTGAACTAAGTTATAGACTGAACCAAAATACGAAAATTTATCAATACAGTCTGTCTGGGTATTCGGATCGGAGAGTAGATAAATAACACACACTATTAATGGATTATAGTTTTCCACCCGGATCCATGTGGTAGAGCACTATTGAGTAAAGTGCTGAACATTTTATCGGGTGGCAGGACGTGCCAATAAAATGAATTCTCCTTAATCTCTCTCTCTCTCTCTTTCCTAGTGTAATGAAATGTTAATCACCTGAAGATTCACACACCCCACTCTTTCCCTCTACTATACTCAATCAGATACCCGCCACCGATCTCATTTTCCGGCGCCACCGTATCACCGCCGTCAACACTGATCTCCTCACCCGCCATTTGCGCCTTCCACCGCCTTCCGATCTGAAGCTTTCGTTTCGTCTACCAGATGGAATCCATCTTAGCACGAGCTTTAGAGTACACGCTTAAATACTGGCTCAAATCCTTCTCCCGAGATCAGTTCAAGTTGCAAGGCCGTACGGCTCAGCTTTCCAATCTAGGTTACTGATATATATATATATCCTCTTCTCCTTCCTTCTATCTATCTAATTTGCCAATTCAGCTCAATTTTGATTCAATTTTGCTTTTCTGCTTGCTAGATATAAATGGCGATGCCTTACATGCCAGTTTGGGATTGCCACCAGCGTTACATGTCACTACTGCCAGGGTTGGCAAATTGGAAATCATTGTAAGCCACTTCTTCCTTTCACACACAGTTTTACTACTATTTTCAAGCTCTTTGAGCTTTGAAGATGCTAAGAAGAAGAAGATCTACATTGTTCACTTTTATTCAACTACACTACAATTGATTACTGTTTGTTTACTTACATTGCTCCTTTTGATCTGCATATGAAGCTTCCTTCGGTGAGCTATGTTCAAGTAGAGCCAATCATTGTGCAAATTGATAAGCTCGACCTTGTTTTGGAGGAAAATGACGACATAGATGCGTCTAAAAGCTCTAGCAGGTATACTCATAGGCCCGACGAGTGCATCTGTAGTTAATCATTTGCTGCTGACTCTTATGCATTCCAACCTATCATCGTACTTTTGTTTTCGTATGCAGCTCTTCATCAGCAAGCACTGCTAATGGGTACGGATTTGCTGACAAGGTCAATCACTTCTCTGTATATAATTGTACAAATTTATATTCTGAAAAGGAATCGAATCCATTTTAGTGATCTTATTCCCAGCAATTATCAGCTAATCATGTCGCTGGCTGTCAATGTGTCAGATTGCAGATGGAATGACATTGCAAGTGCGGACTGTGAATCTTTTACTTGAAACTCATGGTGGTGGCAGGCAAAGAGGAGGATCAACTTGGTAATATATTGGCACCATCGTAATCTGTTAGGTTCTTTTTAATCTGTCATTTGACATTGACAGTAAGCGGATATTTATCGACTTAGCAAGACATCGAGATTTAATGTCGAAAAACAAGATAAAACCATGAAACATAAGATGAACAGATTTCTTTCTTATGAAAAATAATTGTCATGAAATTGTTCTATGCATTTTTCAGGGCTTCACCTATGGCTTCTATTACCATTCGCAACCTTCTGCTCTATACAACTAACGAAAATTGGGAGGTTACATTTGAAAACCATTTTGGAGTATCTTGTATATTTGTTGCTTTGGGTGCATTTATATCCTACATAATTCTCATCTGAAGTATTCACTGTGACAGGCTGTGAATCTTAAGGAAGCGAGGGACTTTTCAAATGACAAGAAATTCATATACGTGTTCAAGGTAAAAATTCCAGTTTATACTGAGGTTTACTTTTGATCTTGTTGTTTCTACATTTTGAAAAATGTATACCTGTGTATTCTAAATTATATTGTAAGAAATAATATGAATCTGTGCGTACTGGGTTTTAATTGCCTACCCGCATCCCTTGAGAAACTACTACTGTAGCCGAATGTTTCAGCCTAACCTTCACCTCTTGTCAGAAATCAGAATCACTTGTACTGTTTCTCATTACAAATAAAAGTTGAATACCGCTGAATGATTTTCTCATAGTACTCCTTTTGTTGTCAGTTAAGAAGTTAGCATCTTATATTCTAATAGTACACGACCAATAACTGCTACTGCTTAATATGCAGAAACTTGAGTGGGAACATCTGTCTATCGACCTTCTGCCCCACCCAGATATGTTTGCGGATGTGAACTTCTCTGTCTCTCAAGAGGAGTCTATTAGGAAAGATGAAGATGGTGCAAAGCGAGTATTCTTTGGTGGAGAGAGATTCATCGAGGGTATCTCCGGAGAGGCCTATGTATGTAATATTGTTTTGCATTTACATTTTCAAATTCAGCATTCCTTTCCGTGGAGAGTCCGTGTGGATATAGGAATGTTGTTATATCGTAAAGTACTAAAAACACTTAGCTGGTTCCGTGTGCTAAGAATAATCTCTGATAATTTGACCAACAATATCTCAAAGAAAATAGAAAAACGTTTGTTTCAAGTTTTCCACTTCTTTTGGTACTTTTCAGATCACAATACAAAGGACAGAGCTAAATAGTCCTCTGGGGCTTGAAGTTCAGATGCATGTAACGGAAGCTGTTTGCCCTGCTTTAAGTGAACCAGGCAAGTGTTATTTTCAATGTCTATGTGCTTATCTCTATTTTTTGTTGCTAATATTCCTCGATACAAGCAGGATTGCGGGCTCTTCTCCGTTTCTTTACGGGATTGTATGTCTGTATAAATAGAGGAGATCTGAATCCAAGTGCTCGGAAAGTATGATTTCTATCTGTTTTCTCTTTCTGTGTATTTTCAAAATTCATAAAACATTAAAATTGTGTGTGCGTCTGTGTTTGTACACACGTGTGTGTCTATGTGCACATACATATCTTTGTACTTGGTATTTATATACACCTGTGTTATGAGGTCTCCATGTGTCTACTGTTGATGAAACTGCCACAAGCTGATTATACTTTAGTCGCCTATCTAACAATAAGAAAATAGATGTCAACTGAATATTCTCTCTTGGCAGCGGCCTACAGAAGCTGCAGGTCGTTCTCTAGTTTCTCTAGTTGTGGACCACATATTTCTTTGCATAAGGGATGCTGGTATGTTCTTTCACTTGGTCAAAGTTCCAAATTATTTAGTATGCATAGGTGGTCACCCTGATGATAGGGACCAGCTACATAAAAGATTTTTCATTGACTCTTGATATTCAAAGCTTGGACTAAATATTTATCTAAATTGCAGAGTTTCAACTAGAACTCTTGATGCAGTCACTGTTCTTTTCTCGGGTATCATCTCTGGGTACTTTGAACAAACTTTTTTTTATTTCATATTCCATTGGTTCTTGCACATTGATTGGTGAATGCTTATGTCACGAATCTCTTAAAGTTTAATCTTTTCATGCAGGCGAGTATTTCTGATGGAGAAAATGTCAAGCACTTGAGTCGAGTTTTGATAGGAGGATTCTTTTTGAGGTAGAGATGTTATATAGTTTTATCATAGGTTGGACATAACTGACAAAAGCATGTGACTTGTGGAAAGATGTCTGTTTCCTATCTTCATTGAAAGCTTCAAGTACCAAAATACTAGCTTGCTGAATTAACTTGATTGAAGACACAATTTCATGATGTGTTGAAAATAGGGAACATCAATTATTGCCCTTACTGAATTTTATTGGGTTCTTAATGATGTCTAGCTTGTTTTCTCTGCCACAACTCTATAGCAGTAAATTTATATACATCCGTAGAAATCATCCAGTTTATGAAAGCGTTTTGTTTGAACCATATCAGTACGTGTGGTCCCTGTCCATATGGATGGATTTCTGTATGTGCTGTTTTTTGTGCGGATTGTTTCCCCATCTGATCATATCTGCCTCGTCTTTCTTGATCTTTCTAGAATGTGTAAATCTGTCTGTGGACTTGTTTATCATTAGGTCATATTCATAGTTCCAAGGAGTTGTTTCAATTATGATCTCTATGGGCAGCATAGGCATGATTTTAATGGAATTTGCATTTTACACGTGGCGATGGTATTTTGAACTTTTCTCATATATTTTGTGAAATTAATTTCAGAGATACATTTTCACGTCCTCCATGTACCTTGGTTCAACCATCAATGCAATCTACTTCAGATGATATCTCTCATGTTCCTGATTTTGGTAAAAACCAGTTCCCTAATGGCTTACATTTAACAAGTTACTTTTAAGATGGTGAATTACTGTACTGAGTATTATGGTGCTGTTGCAGCTAAGAACTTCTGTCCTCCCATATATCCTCTGGGAGACCAACAATGGCAGCAAAGTCATGGTGTACCTCTAATCTCTCTCCATTCTCTCCAGCTCTCACCCACTCCAAGCCCACCAGTTTTTGCTGCCAGAACTGTTATTGACTGTCAGCCACTAACAGTTGAGACTATCTTTCTTTCTCTGTTTCTTTTTGTTGAGAAATAATTTTCTTGAAATCTTCTAATCTTTATGGAATACCTTCCTTCTCCCTGTTTTTGTCTCAGATTCATCTTCAGGAAGAATCCTGCCTAAGAATATCTTCGTTTTTGTCTGATGGAATTGTTATTAATCCTGGTGATGTCCTGCCGGATTTTTCAATTAAATCCTTTGTGTTTAACATCAAGGATTTAGATCTTACTGTCCCGCTGGAAATAGGAAAAGCAGAACACACCTCAAGAAGTTCTGACATGCCTTTACAAAGTTCTTTCAGTGGTGCCAGGCTTCATGTTAAAGATCTAATGCTCTCTGAGTCACCCTCCCTTAGACCAAAATTGCTTAACCTTGAAAGCGATCCTGCATGCTTTTGTCTATGGAAAGGCCAACCGATTGATGCAAGCCAAAGGAAACTGATTACTGGGGCTTCTCTGATTTCTCTGTCCTTGGATAAAGGCAACTATTCACATGGGGAAGACAATTCTCTTGCAGAGTCTTTTGGTTTATGGAGATGTGTTGAGGTCAAAGATGTTTGTTTTGAGGTGGCGATGGTTACTGCAGATGGGAGTCCTTTTACACATATCCCACCTCCAGGAGGAGTTGTCAGAGTAGGGTTTGCTTGTCAACAATATTTATCAAACACTTCGGTGGAGCAATTGTTTTTTGTTCTAGATCTGTGTACTTATTTTGTGGCAGTTAGTGAAAGGATAGCTGTGGTTGGTAAAAGTAAAGCTCCGAAAGAAAATACAAACGATTCATTTGGTGGTACTGTTATTGAAAAGGTTCCCGGTGATACTGCTGCAACTCTATCTGTGAAGGATCTACAGCTCAACTTTTTGGAATCTTCTACCACTGACATTCAGGGTACGCCTCTGGTTCGTTTTATGGGTGAAGATCTATCAGTAAAAGTCGGCCACAGGTCATTGGGTGGTGCAATAGCTATTTCATCCACTTTAAGGTGGGATAGAGTCGAGGTGGACTGTGCAGATACTCTAAATGACTTTACACATGAGAATGGCTTTGAATCAATTTCTTCTAGCAATGGCCATCTGAATGGGAATGATCAGAGTCAGTTGAGACCTGTCTTCTGGGTTCAAAATAAGATCTATCAATCAAATTCTGTCAATCGTACTGTACCATTTCTGGACATCATCATGAATCATGTTATTCCATATAGTGCACAAGATATTGAGTGCCACAGTTTAAATGTGTCTGCTTGTATTGCTGGAATCCGTCTTGGTGGAGGAATGAATTATGCTGAATCATTGCTTCATAGGTTTGGAATTCTTGGACCAGATGGTGGACCAGGGAAAGGTCTCACTAGAGGGTTAGAGCATTTATCTCGTGGACCATTACCAAAGCTTTTCAAAACTTCATCTCTCATTATGGATGAGCGCAGACAGAGTATGCATTGCCCCTACCTTTATCTGCTATATTATTTTCAGTATTCTGATTGCAGATACACTAGTGTTTATGCTTGATTTCTTTACATTCTGACTCTCTCATTCTTTTCTCCTAGATGGAAGTCCAGAAGATGGAACTGATACCAGTCTCTTGCATTTAGGCGCACCTGATGATGTGGATATATCTGTTGAATTACAAAATTGGTTATTTGCCCTTGAAGGTGCGCAGGAGATGGCAGAGAGGCGGTGCTTCCATGACTACAAAGATTCTTACAGGGAAGAAATGAGCTGGCACACGACATTTAACTGTGTCCATGTCAAAGCAAAAAGCGGCCCAAAGCGCATAATAGTTGGAAATGGAATCACAAGCGGAAATCAGAAATATCCTGTGGAGTTGATCACTGTGAGAATTTGCAATATTTGCTTCTCTTTCTCTAAAATATATCCTATCTATGCAGATCTATTGAATATATATGTTCTTCACTCTTCTCTATAGTTGTTTCGCTTAGCCTACCAATTTCACATGATTCAGATTCCTGTGTGTTGTCTTATTGATGTCAACCAGATTTACCCTGATGATGTTTGAAGCTTTTTCTGTGGCTTAAGTGCTAATTTTACGCCCGCCCTTGTTGACATTGCCAATCTCCAGCATGTAAACCATTTAAATAAATAGTATCAATTTGGTTCAGGAAAGATTCCTGAATGGGATAGATGTTTGATGGATAATGGTGTTTGAATTCATAGACGAAAGAACGAACTTGTATCATTTTAGTTGGATCTGGTGTCAAATTTCTAGTGCTGCAGATTGTTATCACTTGCAATTGAGATATATCTTCAACAATTTTGGAACATCAGTTTAACATCTTAGCATTGTATCTCAACTCACAGGTTGGAATGGAAGGTTTGCAGATCTTAAAGCCCATGGGTCAACAGGAAATCCTAGCAAATGGGGTCTCTGGGAAAGGAATCCTGGAAAATGGTTTGCCTGAAAGGCAAAAGCAAGCTGAGGATACACATGGAGGTATAAATGTGGAAGTTGATCTAGTGACATCTGAAGATAATGTGGAGGATGTGATGGTCAAGTGGATGGTGGAAAATTTGAAATTTTCTGTGAAAGAACCGGTAAACGCACAATTATAAGTATTCTCGTATATAATCGTGTTATTTTGCTTTTACTCGAAAGTAACACGGTGAAATTATCTTGATACATAGATTGAGGCCACAGTGACGAAGGATGAAGTTCAACATTTGGTTCATCTATGCAAATCTGAGGTTGACTCCATGGGTAGAATTGCTGCTGGATTCCTGCGCATTCTCAAACTGGAAGGTTCAATTGGTTCGGCAGCAATTAGTCAACTGAGTAACTTGGGTAATTTCCACATCTTTCTTTACTGAAGCTCCAAATATTTATTTGACATCATGCGACACTGTAATAGAATATTGGGAGTGGATTTAAGAAATCCCCATGGGCCATCATAGTGCAAATTAGTCCCTGTTACGTGCAAACATACCGAAGACCATCCTCCAATCTCCACTTCCAACATCCTATGTACTGTAAATCTAAGTAAAAAAAGTACAAATGCAAAAATACATAAATGACCCCTTGTATGAATTTTACATATCTTTTGGTGTAACAAGATCTCGCAAGGGCTCTTCCATGTTTCTCGGAAACATATAGGGGTTCTATTGACTACCATATCACAAGCCTAAACCTTGCCAGTAAATTATCACAATATGTGCAATTGGCACAGGTCCTCTGTGACTGTATTTATTATGTTGTGGAGCTCTGCTATCTGTATCATTGTATACTTTCATTATTCTCTGATATTCGTTCATCAATGTGCAGGAAGTGAAAGTTTTGACAGGATCTTTACCCCAGAAAAGTTGAGCAGGGGCACTAGTCCATCATTAAATACTATGGAGGAGGAGAACAGAAATTCAGACATGGAGTTGACAGTGGCTTCTCTTGAGGAAGCACTTGTGGATTCACAAACACAATGTGCTGCTCTTGTCACCGTGTTAAATAGTTCTGATGACCACCTCGACACTGTCAGACAATTGAACGAGAAACTTGAGAGGATGCAGAGATTACTCATCGAATTAAGGACTAAAGTTTAGTTGTTACAAGTTTTGTATAGTATAGAAAAGAGATGGACGAAATGCTCCCGGTCCATAAGTTTTGTACTGTATTTACTGTATATAGTATACGCACACATATTACATGGTCCATAAGTTTTGTACAATTTTGTGGCGGCGTAAAGAAGTTTGAGAAGGGTCAAGGTGAGACATTATTTCTGTAATTCCTAATCTATTATTGTGTGTACATGGATCTATTTATTATTCATTGTAAACTTGAAAGTAGAAAACTAGTATGTTTGATGATGGGAGTTGTAATACCATCTCCATCAAATTTCTGCAGTTCTTCCTGGTCTTTTTTAGCGCACAAACTTGTTACCCCAAATCAAAAATAATGAAAACTATGATTCTTGCATAGGAGCATAACTTATTTGAGAAAGACCTATATTATCAATAAAATCATCCATGTTATTAATTAAAGGTCTATGTTAACGAAATAAGTCTTGTTGTAATATGAAAAAACACCAATGTTGAGAACGTAGGTGTTTTTATTTATAACATCGATGATTTTCTTGACAATATAGGTTCGTGTCTAGCTAAATTCATTAGAGACCGTCTCTTAAGAGATCTGAGTTCGAGCTGCTAATTTGATCGTTCGATTCCGCAATTCAATATGTTTTGGCATATGAACAGCCTCTCTTCTAAATCCCCTGTACGTGCCTATGATTTCATCAGTTTGCAGATTTTTTCATGTTGTTTGATTGATTATATTTCATTGCATGTTGTATTTGATCGTCGGTTTTATTCATTCGAGTGGGTTGCCTTTTCCTTTTTCTTTTTCGAGTGTTGTGTTACTTGGTAGGTGTATAAGAATGAGAGAAATGATTAATCGGCAAGTAGATTGTCTATGATTGTGCATCTTGTTAACTAGTATGTATTGGAAGAATCATTTTACGGAATTGGTGGCATATTCAGGTTATTTTGGTGAGCTCAGATTGTTTGAAGTAGTTTGAGGTAACATAAATGTTGTGCAATTAGTGTGAATCATGTGATTCTTTCATGTTATTTGATGTTTTATTATGGTTTTAAAATGCATTGTTATGGTTTTAATAGCTGGTGTTATAGTTTTAAGCATCATGGGATTTGGTGTTTCCAGATTTAAAACTAGATCTGAAATTCGTACAGTGCAAATCGAATCATTTTGAAATCATATTATTTGATGTTTTGTTATGCTTTTAAGAGGCATTGTTATGCTTTTAATAACTGGTGTTATAGTTTTAATCATCATGGTTACGTTTTTAGCTTGTGTTGAATGTTTCTGTCTGTTATTGTTTTAGCGCATATGTTATAGTTTTAAGACCTATCATTGTAGTTTTAAGTAACAACGTTAGTATTTTTAGCTTCTGATGAAATATTTATGATTTGATTTTTGCAAATGCTTTGTTATAGTTTTAAAATGCATTATTATTGTTTTAAGGGGCACTTTTATAGATTTAAGCATCAATGTTAATGTTTTTAGCTTGTGTTGCATGTTTATACTTTGTTATAGTTTTAAGAGGCATTGTTATAGTTTTAAAATGCACTGTTACGGTTTTAAGCTTCAATGCTACTGGTTTTAGCTTGTGTTGGATATTTATGTGTGTTATTAGTTTTAGCGCATATGTTATAGTTTTAAGACTATTTGTTGTAGTTTTAAGCAGCAACATTAGACTTTTTAGCTTCTGATGAAATATGATTTGATTGTTTGCAAATGCTTTGTTATAGTTTTAAGAGCATTGTTATAATTTTACAAAGCACTGTTCAAGTATCAATGTTAATGTTTTTAGTTTGTGTTGCATATTTCTACTTTTTTATAATTTTAAGAGACATTTTTATAGTTTTAAGAGGCACTTATATTGTTTTAAGCATTAATTTTACTATTTTTTGCTTGTTTTGCATGTTCCTTTTTTGTTTTAAGCACCAATGTGATAGTTTTAATGAAGAGTTGTTATGGTTTTAACCCAGTTAGTGAATGATTTAAGCAGGCTGTTAGGAATATCTGTTTAGATTTTGATCAACAACCTAATAACTTATCTTAGCTCAGAAAGGTGATTAGTACTCTTAGTTCACTTGAACACTGTAAAAGAGGAAACTCACTAAGTATGATAGTCTAGCAAATCTTGTATAAGATGTTAGGTCTCGAAATGTAATTTTTATTTTCTGAAGAAGACCAAGAAGAAGGCATCCAGCAGGAAAAGTTCAACGAATTTGAAGATTTGAAGACTGCACAAGATTGCTGAAGACAAGGGCTTTTCAGATACCTATGTCCAGATATCTTGAAGAAACAAGTGTTTCGAAACACAAAGTGTTGTAAAAAGATATCTGAGAGTTAAAGTTTCTGAGACGAGGAAAGTGCCCACAGATATCTACACTCAGATACCTTGGACATAAAATATGCTTCTGAAAAAGAAACATATTATAACAAGTTGTTTAAACAAATGGTATCTGGAGCTATGATGATCTCTGGAAAAGAACGTGCAAAGCCTCAGAAAGCTTGCATAGTTCCGTTGGCACTACAGGACAAAGTATAGTACAGTGCATTAAATGCGCAGACAGAAACGTTTGAACAAAAGCTGTAGCTTCTGAAGAAGAAGACAAACCTGCTACAGTACTATACTCAGATATCAATAGTTTGAATTTGATTTAAGCCTAACGGATACTATTCAAACGGCACTCAAATTCATCTATAAATATCAAACACTTAGACTGCTTGAGAACACACACAGAACAGACACACTGAACATCTTAGATCACTGAACTTATACTGAATACTCACACAAGTTCTCTCAAGCAAACTACTTACTTTCAAGCTTTCTGTTGCGACCAAAGCTCTTGATTCTAAGTAGCACAAAAGTTCTAAGTGTCCTGATCCTTAACGAGCATTGTTATCTGTGAAGGAGTTGAACTAAGATTTCATATCTGAGATTCATTCTCTGGAACACTTGCAATAGACTTGGGTCAGTAGAGAACAAGATACCATACATTGAAAAGTGTATTAAGTATACTTGATTCATAGAGCTATCTGAATAACTGAATAAGTTATTTAAGAAGCTCACCTGACAAACAAACCTAAAACCAACACCTTAAACGGCGTGGAGTACAGGAAGTACTTATTTTGGGAAACTAAGGAATAACTCCAAGGTTATTGAGCACATGAAGTACTTAGTTTGGGAAACTAAGGAACAACTCAAAAAGGTTTCTGAGTACAGGAAGTACTTGGCTGTGAAAGCCGGGGAATAACTCAGGGGGAACACTTGGTTGGGAACCTAGTGTATTTAGTAATCAAGAAAAGATATCTGTAAGGTTACCTCATTTATCTTAGTGGATTCTAGGTCTGAGAAAGACCGAAGTGGATTAGTTGAAGGATTACGCCACCTTCAGATACCACTATAAAAAGACTTGTGTTATTTACTTTCTGCAGCTTATTACTTGTTTTACTTAGATTGCAAAGTACTTACACTTATCTTGCTGAACACGTGCACTTATCTTAGAAAAGTCTTCTGCTCTCTGAAATTAAGTATCAGATATCTTCACAGATATCTGAGAAACTGTGTTTATCGACAAAAGTTTTAAAAGACTATTCACCCCGTCTTTTTACTTTGCGTTATCTGGACCAACAAGTGGTATCGAGCGGAGGTTCCAAGCCTCAGACCGAACCTAGATCCAGATAAGTGCCCACTATCGCTTTTCACCTACACTTGATTTGTTTGTTTAGTGTGTTTGCTGCAGGATGTCTTTAAGTGGCCCAATTCTCAAGCCGGAGAATTATGAGAAATGGAAGAACAACATGATGCTCCACAGAAGCCATCGGTGTGAAATGATCGAAGTAATAAAGAATGGCCCAATAGTCATTCAACAACTTAAGCAAGTCATAAAGGTTTCTAATGGTAGAGACAGAGAACAAAGTGATGGGTCTTCACGCAGACGGATCGTCGACTAGCGGGAGACACGCGGTCAAGTCATTTACGAACCAAAGCCCAGAGAACTCTGGACATCGGAAGATGCCAAGAGAAATCGTTTGGATGGACAGGCTCGTAATATCATCATACGTTCTACTCCAGAGCACATACAGTGTAAACTGTGGGGTGCAAAAACAGCGAAAGTGGCCTGGCAACTGATTGAAGAAATCTGTGCTGGCACTGAAAAAACAAAGGAAAATAAGTTCGAAGTTTTGAAGCTAAAATTCCAAAACTTTAAACAAGGTCCCTCAGAGACTCTTGAAGAACTAGATTTCCGGTTTACAACACTTATGAGTGACATGGCAGCACTTGGTGAAAGTAATAGATATACCCAGTCAGAAAAGATTAAAACAATTGTGAGAAGTCTAAATCATAACTGGGAACACACAAAGTTTTTCTACTTTAACCAAGGAATGCCAGATATCACTCATGTGGAACTTTTCTCTCACCTTGCCACTGTTGACTATGAGACAACTCAAAGGGAACAAACAACTGAGAAGTTGCAGAGTGTTGCTCTAGTTGCTCAAGGAACTTCTGAAAAGAAGAAAGACAAGGATGTGACTGAGGATGCTCTGGCTGTAAAGCAAATGGGAAAATATGTCAGTCGAGAAATTGAGAGAAGAAAAGCCAAAGAGAAACTGAAAAAGCATCTAGGCTCAAACTATCACCAGTACAAAAATATGCAAAGCTCGCTGAACAAGCCAGCTCAAAAAGCATCAAGTACTGAGGAAGCAGAAATCGGAAATGATATATGTTTCTATTGTCAGAAATCTGGTCATTTAAAGAAGGATTGTCCTGCCTTCAACAAACTTAAGACACGTGACAAGAAAAATAGAAGAATCTTCAAAAGAAGTCAAAGAGCTATGCTCATTGAAGAAAGGAAAAAGATTCAACTTCAACTGGATGCTCTAGATATTGAGTCTGATTCTGAGGATGAGGATTCAGATGATTCCACATTGCCTTCTCCAGAAATATGCGGTGTTTCTCATGAAGTAATTGACTTTGGTCAAAAGAAGAAAGAAGTATGTGGAATGGCTGAAGAAATCTTCCCAAATATCTCCAACATTGAACCTTGTCTAATGGCTGATGAGGTAACACATACATCCTGTTATACTTATGAAAGTGATGAAGAAGGAATCAAAGAACTGGAAAATCTCAGAAAGAAATTGATCTTTACAAAAGAGAATTTCTAATGGTCCGAGCTAGAGCCGAAATATTCGAAGAAGAAAAGAATTCTCTTGCAAAGGAAAATTCACAATTAATCAAGATATCTGAGAAAAAAGATGCAGAAAATGCATTTCTCAAGGCTCAGATATCTGAGACCGAAAAGTCACATAAAGAAGCAATGGCTAATCTTCAAAAGAAATATGAAGATCTTCTTTCTGAAAATAAGGAACTCAAAAAGAAAGAGCTATCTTTTCAATCTTATGCCAAAGCTAGTAACACTCTTACTGAAGTACAATCTTATTTAAGAGATCCTTCAGAAAAGAGAGGACTTGGGCTGGACACACAAACAGATAGTCCCACCACTCTGAATAAGAGTAATAGAGGACTAACATTCGTCAGTGCTCAGCAAGGTGATTCCCAAACAATCTACAGCATCGGTCAGAAAGCTAAGATTGCGGACAAAGGAAAGGCAGTTGCGACCAAGCCTTTGTGGGAAAAACAAGTCCAAAAGAAAACTGTGGGAAATGTCTCTGAAAAGAAACATAACACTGAGAACTGCAATCACCCACAGTGCTATGTCTCTCAAAAAGGGAAAATTGCAGGAGCTGGCAAATTTTCTTATGTCACGTTTTCTGGAAAGAAAATTGATCATCCAGAGACTAGCAAAGCTGCTGAAGAGAGATCTCAGACAGCATCAGGTGCTCAGAATGGTATTAGCTATAAAGTCATCGGGAAACAACTTGCTCGTGAATACAAACAAGAGCAAGAACGATGGTTAAAGGCTAGAATTGCTCACAACAATTATCAGAAGTGGAAGATAAATCAAGCCACTGAAAATCTGAATGCCAGGGCTAGAAGAAATCTGGCTAGGAAAGCTAAGTTGCTGGAAAGCAGACTCAGAAATCTGACAGGTATCTGAAAGCACCAAATGGAGCACCTAGGAACACACCAAGGAAGAAAATAGTTCTTAACAACAATGATACCAATCATTTAACTAAGATTCCTCCTTATGTTCCTGTTAGACAAAAGAATGCTCCTAAGAAATTCATTCAAAAATGGATTCCTACTGGAAGATTCTTTAGTCTAGATGGTTCCATTGTTGGTATGAGAACCTAATCTCCTGTTTCTTGTTTTGTGCAGAACACTCTAAAGACTAACTCAAAGTGACATTTTGATAGTGGATGTGGGAAGCACATGACAGGAGACAAAGCAAATCTGATTAATTACAAAAAGTGCAATGATGGACCAATTATCAGGTTTGCTGGAGGAGATAAAAATCCAACCATAGGTTTTGGCAATTCGAAATTCGGAGCCCTCACAATCTCTGAAGTACTTCATGTAAAGGGATTGAAATATAATCTCCTAAGCATGAGTCAACTAGTAGACAAAGGGTACTCTGTCAAGATCAAGTCAAAACTATGTAAAGTGATTGACAATGAGTCAGCAGACATGTTTTGATTGCAAGGCGTAAAGGAAATCTTTATGTTGCTGATTGGGCATCCGCTACAACCGAAGAATGTCTCATGGTGAGTCAATCTGGCCACACTGAAGAAAATTAGCTATGGCATAAAAGAATGAGTCACTTGAATTTCAAAACTCTGAATAAGCTAGCCAAGAAAGAATTGGTGGTTGGTTTACCCAAAATGGCATATAGAAAAGAAGGAGTATGCTCAGCTTGCCAAATGGGAAAACAATCCAAAACATCTTTCAAGTCTAAGACTAGACGTTCCAGTGAAAGGCCACTGCAATTGTTACATATGGATTTGTTTGAATCCTCAGTAACTAGTTATGCAGGAAAGAAGTATGGTCTGGTTGTTGTTGATGATTACTCAAGATTCATTTGGGTTGTCTTTCTCAAACAAAAATCTGATGCAAGGGTGGAGATACCTAACTTGCTGAATAAGCTCGAAGTCATGAAAAATGACAAGGTATCTATAATCATAACAGACCATGGTACTGAATTTGTGAACCAGTACATCAAAGAGTTTTGTACCTGCAAAGGTATACAACATCAACTATCTTCTGTAAGGACACCACAACAAAATGGTGTTGCTGAAAGAAAGAATAGGACCCTAAAAGAAACAACAAGAACAATGCTTGCTGACACTGAAATAAGTGAAATCTATTGGGTTAAAGCTGTAAACACAGCATGCTACACTCAAAATAGATGTCTGATTAACAAACACCATGACAAAACTCCGTACGAGCTTTTCATTGGTAGACCACCAAGTATCAAACATCTAAGGGTGTTTGGTTGCAGATGTTTTGTTCTTAACAATGGAAAAGAATACTTGAGAACATTTCAACCAAAGGCAGATGAAGGAGTATTTCTTGGATATTCTCTGAATAGCAAAGCCTACAGAATCTACAACAAAAGAACATAAAGGATCGAGGAATCTATTCATGTACGTAGTATTCTATGAAGGAAACAAGAAAATACTCTTGAATGATGATCTCTCAGATAGGTTCAAAGAACTAATGATTAAAGATTCTGAAAAAGGATCCTCAAAAGGAAACAATTCTATCATTCAAATAGAGGATGAGTCTGACGATGAAAAGCAATCTATGCTTAGTAACAACCAGATGACTCTAAGACATGATGAAGAATTTCCTATGAGAATTCCAGAAATGGAACAGGTTACTGAGAACCTTCATCATGAAGAGGTATCTGAAAGAGAGTTTGCCGAAATGCAAGTTCCAAATATCTCTAACACTGAAAGAGTGTCAGATATCCATGGCATTTCCCATATGTCAGATATCTTGAATACTGCACAAGTATCTCATCAAGATCATATTGATTCACATTCAAATCAAAATGATATTGATCCTACTAGTTCAAAACCCATTATGAAATGGATAAGAAATCATCCTGCAAAGGATGTGATTGGTCTCATAGACCAAGGAGTTAGAACTAGAAGAACAATCGCTGAAAAAGCAAGTTGTCTCTATGGATGTTTCATCTCAAAAATTGAACCAAAGACAATAGAAGAAGCATTAAAGGATCAAGATTGGATCTCTGCAACGCAAGAAGAGTTCGATCAATTTGAGAGAAACAAAGTCTGGAAACTGGTTCCATTTGCTGATGGAATATCTGTAATAGGAACCAAGTGGGTTTTCAGAAACAAAATGAATGAGTATGATGAAATAACCAGAAACAAAGCTAGGTTGGTTGCCAAGGGATTCACCCAGACTAAAGGACTAGATTTTGATGAATCTTATGCACCAGTTGCAAGACTGGATGCAATAAGACTCTTTCTAGCCTTTGCAGCTCATAATGACTTTACAGTTTGGATGTCAAGAGTGCATTTCTAAATGGTGAACTGGCTGAGGAAGTCTATGTTGAGCAACCACCAGGTTTTGAAGTTCCCTCAGAAAGTAGGATGGTCTATAAGCTTCAAAAAGCTCTGTATGGGCTAAAACAAGCTCCAAGAGCATGGTATGATACATTGGCCAGATACCTACTAGAAAGTGGTTTCAAGAAAGGAGATGTTGATAAAAACACTCTTCACATTGAACCATGATGGGAAACTATTTTTAGTTCAAGTATATGTTGATGACATTATATTTGGATCTAAAGACAAGCAACTTTGTGTAGACTTTGCTGAACTCATGAAATGTAAATTTGAGATGAGCATGATGGGAGAATTGAATTACTTCCTCGGGCTGCAAGTCAAGCAACTCAATGATGGAATATTCATTAGTCAAACAAAGTATGCAAATGATATGCTCAATAAGTTCAATCTAAAGCCTTCTGAAAAGAATGCTAAGATACCAATGAGCATTGGAACCAAAATGACCTACACTGAATCTGACAAGAGTGTTGAAGAACACAAGTATAGGAAATTGATTGGGTCTCTACTATACCTCACTGCAAGTAGACCTGATATTCAATATGCAGTTGGAGTGTGTGCTAGATTTCAGACAAATCCAATGCAGTCACACTACAACATTGCTATGAAGATATTAAGGTATGTAAAAGGTACTGTAGAAGTTGGATTGTGGTATCCAAAAGATAGTGGATTGAGTTTGGTTGGCTATTCAGATGCCGACTATGCTGGATCATTGCTTGATAGAAAAAGCACCTCAGGAACTTATCAATTTCTTGGTGCTAGATTAATATCATGGTTCAGCAAGAAACAAAATTCAATTGCCACATCTACCACAGAAGCTGAATATATTACTGCTGGATGTTGTGCTTCACAGATATTGTGGATACAACAATAACTCAGAGACTATGGACTCAATGAAGAAAAGACTCCCATTTTCTGTGACAACACTAGTGCTATTGCCATAACTCAGAATCCTAAGTTTCATGCAAGAACAAAGCACATTGATGTTAGACACCACTTCATCAGAGACCATGTTGAAAAAGGCAATATAGAGATACTCAAGATTGGCACTGAAGACCAACTTGTAGATATCTTCACTAAGCCACTACAAGAAAGTAGATTCTTAGCCTTAAGACACAGTCTTGGACTAATGGAGCTACCAAAGAACTGAAAAAGTTCAGAGAAGAGATATCTGAAGAAGATATCAAAGAAGAGAGAAAAGGTCTCTAGAACGGGTATCCAGAGAAGAGGAATCTGGAACGGGTATCCAGAAACTAAAGGCTAAAGGGCAAAATGGCTATTCAAAGATTTCTGAGACGGGTACTCAGATATCTGGATCACTTAGTGAGGGGGAACACAAAAGAGAATAGTACAACTGTCTGCAGTCAACTACTCTTTTGAAATTTGTATTATTTCTATCTTTGTGTAAAACTTGGACAAATACCAAGTGTGAGATAAATTTAGATGCAAACACTGTTCTTGGTCATACAGAAACGTGATTCAAAAAGCTAATAGCCAAAATTCATTAAATGGGCACAATTACATTTGCTGATTGTGATCATTTCTGAAGAAGCAATGGTGACCCTTGATGAATTGGGCGATTGATCTTTACGGCAGAGATTAACTCTCAGTAAATAGTGGACTGTTAAAATTCCGACAGGGCCCACTATGCATTTAATGCCGAACAAACTTTTACTCACGCCTGCTTGCAATTCACAGATACTTACACACACAATTAATTTGTATGTATATGTCTGTGGAGATTACATTGCTATATAAATGGGATTTTGGCAAAAGAAATTACTTTCGCCTAATCCAAAATACAGTCTTGCACAAGAATAGCAAAAACTCTTCTTCAACCTCTGCAAATCTCTGTTAGTTTTTCTGCAAAGAATTACTAATCTCTCACCCAAATCTCTTTCTCGTTTTTCAAAAACTTCACTATTTAAAGAGATGGCTCCCAAACGTGCTTCTTCTCAGAAATCCCAAGCCACTACTGGTACTGCTGAAAAGCAAGCACCAGTGCTAGTTATAACAAACAATCGGTTGATCGGAGAATTCGACCCTGATCATTGGACTTCAAATCACAGGATGATTTGGGGTGGTGCCATGATTGAAGAATACCTGGTTGCCGCAATAGAAAACCAGACTGACAGGAAGTTGGTACTTGATATGCTTGAAAAGGCAAAAATCAAGGGCTTTCTATCTGCTCTTCCCAGTGGAGTTTCTTCACTGGATGTTCTGGAGTTTTACAACAACTCCACAATTATTTCCAAGATCTCTGAAGGCACTGAAATAGTGTCTATCAAGACCAAAGTCCAAGGACAAGAAATCCTGTTGGACGAAACAGCTTTCTGTGAGCTGTTTGAACTTCAAAATCTTGGAAAGGATTTTGAAATTGACACCAAGGATGAAGATCTCCTTGAAGGTGTGAAGCAACTATACAGTAATGTGTGTGATCTTGACAAACCAGACACACCCATCGACTTTAAGCTTGCTGACATAAGGACCAGACATCTTTTGGTCCACTGGGATGTGTTGGCATGTATCCTTCACAGAGGCTTCGATGGTCTACAAGGAGGTGCTGACCAAGTAAGCCAAGAACGCTGGATGATGTTGTTCTTGTTGAGTCAACAAGACAAAAGGCTGGAAAACCCTTTTAATTGGGGGAAGTACGCCTTCATGAAATTTGTGAAGAAGATACAAGGCTTTGAGCCTAAAATCGTTAAGGGCCTTGCTGAGCCAAAAGCCACAGTAAGCTATGGACTGAAAATTTGCTACTTACTGGAATGTCTTGGCATTGAGCTCAGAGAGACGGCAAATATTGCCAACAGTAACCTACTCTACAAATACGAGTATACAAACATGATGAAAAAGGTTACTGGATCTCAGAAAGGTTCCAAGAAGCGAAAGACTGAAGAGGTATCTGAGGGAAAAGTTGCGACCAAGAAGCCCAGAACTTCACGGAAGAAGTCTGCTGGCAAATCAGAAGGCACACCCATTGAGGTTGTCGATTCCCAGATACCTGACGTCGCTGCAGATGAACTCATCAATGAAGATGAACTCATCAATGCTGCAAAAGAGGCATCGGCTACTGAACAAGTAGATTCAGCAAGAGAAAGTGCTTTCAGAAATGTCAAGACTATTGCCGAAAGCCTTGCTGATGAACTCATAAATGTTGAGAAACTTCAAACTCTTTCTGCAAAAGCAGCAGGGATTGTTGATAACTCTGTTCCTGATTTCGATGACGAATCGGACGAGGAGAATATCCCATCCCCCAAGGTTGCTGAAAAAGTAACCAAGGCAAAGGGGAAGAACAAAAGGTCCAAGGTTGCTGAGAAAGCAACTAGCTCACAGGTTGCTGAACAAACACCTATAGCAAAGGTTGTTGGTGCCAACACACCATCAGGTAAAGTCACGTATAAACAACTTCAAGAAGCCCTGATGAGTGGTGACCTAGTGTTGGTAGACGCTGATGTCAACACCACACTTAAAAATCTGGAAGAGCTCCCAACTACTCAAACTTCTGCTTCCAGACAACCACAACAACCACAACCACAACAGCCACAAGTGGTTGATGAAATGGTAAATGAACTCCACTTCGACATATCAGCTATGCAACATGCTGAAGAAAATCCTGCAAACAAGCAGGTTCCCCAACTCCTAGAGAGGGATCAAACTGAGACACCTGCTCAGAATGATCAAACAAGGGAGGCAACTGAGTCAGTCACTCAGGAAAGGTCTGAAGTACCAGAAACTTCAAACAAAGAAGCCATAATGGAACAGCAAGACCAAAGCATAGAAGGGTCACAAGTTCCAGAGACCAAACAGCCTGACAATGCTCAGGTAGCTGAATGGTTTAACTCTCTACTTGTGAAATTTTATGTTCATCAATCTTGTTACTTATAAAAATTTCTTTGTTACAGGCTGAATTAGAAACAAAAGAACAAGAGGAAGTTGAAAAGCTTGCCTCAGAGACTGAGAAGGAGGCTACTGCCTCACCTCTTAAGGAATCTGAGCCTGTGCTACAGGTGATAGAGAATTCCCTAAGACATTACTTTTTAAATCTTTGCTAGTACACTTAACTAATCAAGTGGATGTTTCTAATAGGCTCCAACTGAGAAGGAAAATGATAAGGCTGAGAAGCCTAACTCATCAGAGAATCAACCAGAGACTCGCAAAGTCTCTGAGGAACAAGTATCTGAGCCTTCTATTAAGAAGGTATTTATTTATTTCAGATATCTATATTCTCTACGATATTACTCTGATCATTTTTCTAAATACAACACTTTCTACTCATAGGCTCAAACAGAAGTAGAAGTTGCTGGGGAGTTGCCCACTCAATCCCCTCAACCAATGGAAATTGATGAGGCCACCAAACCTTCATCACCCGAGAAAATACCAGAAACTGTACAAGTTTCTGAGAGACAAGTATCTGAGCCTCCTATTGTGGAGGTAATTGACATCTCAGATATCAAACTGTCTAAGAATTTTTCTCCTGATAAATTTCTAAGTGTTTTGTTGTATCCCATTCTCAGGTTCAAAAAGAAAGAGAGGATGCTGAGGATCAGACTTCCAAGTCTCCTCCTCATATCCAGATATCTGAGGCACCTGGAACCTCAGTAGTCCAACCTTCTGAGCCTGTTGCTGTTGCACAGGTAACACAGATAATTGACTACTCTAAAACTCAAATATCTACACAAGTTTTGAAACTAATTCAAAACTCTCTCTCAGGTTCAAAGTAGTTCCAAGAAGGAGTCAAATGCTGACTATGAAAACCTTCTTCCCTTCTTCAAGACTCATACCTTGCCAAAGCATATATATTCAATGCTTCAAGAAATGGTAAAGGTTAAGGTTCTCTGATCTCTCTGAAATACTGAGAATCACAGATCAACCAACAAGACGAGCACGAGCTCTTGATCTGGAAAACTATATCCATGCAATGTTCCCTACTGAACAATATCAAGTTGCGACCTTAATGCGTAAGGATTTTTCCAAGGAAGTGGCACACAAATTGGTGCAAGCCTTCAAACAGGCAGATGGTCAGACAAGATTGCAGATAGCATTCAAGCCAGTCCTGCCCCAGACACTACAATTTATTCCTTTTGAACAAGAAGAGGTTAATGGGCAGAAGATCACTATTCCTGAAGTGATTAATCTTGTATCTGAAGACGATGAGGAGGAAGAAATAGATGAGAATAACTTTGATGAACCTCCCTCTGACCATCACAAAAAGGATGATGATGATATGACGGATGATGATGCCCCTGCACCAGGGACAGGAGGAATTCCACAAGGAAACAATGCCTCAGCTGCTGAAAAGCACACCGAGAGGACATCACAGAAATCCCCTCCTCCATCTCCTCAGAAATCCACCCATCCTTCACAGCAATCCCAACAACAAAAAGACACTACTGAACAAGTAGTTGAGCACTCTGAGGAAACAACTCAGAAGATATTAAATACTCAAACCAGAGTTGCTCAACTCAAACAACTGTTGGAAGAAGAGCAACAACTCCATCTTCAACTTGAAGAAGAGCTAGTTAAATCCAGAGATAAGCTCAATCAACTACAAGATCAATACTTACAAGAGACAGTAGCTTACTCTGAGGTTAAAGACCTTTAGGATGCTGTAAATGCTATTGCTAAGGAATTAGATACTGAAGAAGTATCTAAAGAAAAGCATGATGCTAAGGCTGCATCACCAGAAAAAGACATACCATCCTCCTCTCAGAAAGGAAAGAAGCCTATCTCTGAGATGGTTGCTGGACTAGAAAATCTTAAACATGTCCAAGAGGATGAAGATCACTGGGCTGAAGACTCATATGATGAAGAAGACAAGACTTTGGCAGCACACCGCAATGAACATTTGAGGGTTTCTCATCTTAAAAGGAAGCTAATTGCTCCAGAAGTTTTCAACAAACTGCCAAATGTCCACTCCCATGAATACATGAATAGATACCAAGTTTTGGCACATCTTAAAAAGGAGATGTCTTTACAAAACAAAGATGTAATTGCCTCCGTCCCCTCAGAAATGAAGAAGTTTACAGAACTCATTACTCAGAGAACAACCAGTATGGTTATTGCTCAGAAGGATCTGGGAATGATAAGGGATGATGATATGTCATTAGCTGAAAAAGCTTTTTCATGAGGCAAGTTACACTGCTGGAAAAGCAGATGCCATACTAGGCCCATTGGCAGAGCTCACTGATAAGGAAAATGGACTTATCAAACAAAATCAGGAGTTCAAGGCTGAACTTCAGAAGTTGGTTACTGCCTACAACTACTTGCAAAAGAATTTTGAGTCTTCTCAGATTCTTTTTTGGTACTTAGTCAATCAGCAATGACTAAGGGGGAAGAATTTGGATCTCAAGATCAGGGGGAAGGAAAGAAGAAATCTAGAGTTTTTGTCGCTCAGAAAGGAAGAGGAAACAAGAAAACTTCCCAGCCACCACTCAGAATAAATGATCCCTCATCAAATCAAGCTGCTTTGTAAATAGTAGCTACTTCCCAGAAGCCAACTGCAGAAACTACAATGGTAACAAGGGCCATGGCAAAAAGACCTCCAAGGAGTACCAAGGCTCCAAGGAGAAGACAAGTAAGAGGGATTGATGAATCTTCTGAAGAAGAAGAAGGCCAAATCAAATCCCTGGGCAATGAAGAAGGCTGCAAAAGTCTCACAAGAATTAATCTTGATGATGATGAAGATGAAGCTCCTTTTCACAAAAAAAGGAAAATTGATAGCCTAACTGAGCCCATAGCTGCAAAGCCTTTAGCAGCTGAAACACCCTCTGGAAATACCAAGTCAATCCAAGGTGGTTCTTCAATCAATCCCCCAAAGAAGAATTCTAGACAAAGAAGGAACAGGCTGAGAGCTGAACAAAGACAAAGTCAACTTCCACTCAGGCCAGAAGAAGCCAAAATTGAGTATGTGAAGAATGACAACAGTTCCTTTGTCTACAGGTGCATTAATCAGAAGAATGGCTACTGGATTCTGGAATTCAAGCACTTACTGGTAAATTCAAGGTTTCCAGAACCAATTCATAAACAACTCATGGCATGGAGAAAAGATAAGCCAATCTTGATTAACACCAACCACATCAAAGCATGGTTGGATTTTGAAGTAATCAAGAGAACAGAAGCCATGAAGAAGGACCTCTCTGATGAATGTCCTTATGGAAAGCCAGATGATGTGCACAGAATTCCCAACATTTCTGGAACAGACACAAGAGCAAGACTTGCGGTGGAACCCTATGAGTCCTTCTACTTGACTGAAGATCAATACAAGGGTGACATCAGATATCTGAAGATTATTTATGAATACTTCAAGCTATCAAATATCAGAATCGAGCATGCCTGGAAGTGGGGAAAGTATCTGTGGATCAAGCATTTTGTCAAGAGAAATCCCACCAAAACCTACAAGGAAGTCTGTGGATTTGCCAGAGACACAGAGATGATTGTCAGAACTCTTCTCTATGACTACTCTGATGATATCAAAAGGTTTGGTGATAGGAAATTTGCAGACTGATCCATGGAGCTGTTTTGAAGACTTGAAGATTTTTGAAGACTTGAAGACTTGTCATTTAGAATGTTCACTTGGAGCTTGGTAACTCCTCATTCTATTTGACTAAGTAGTTTCGTGATTTCTTGATTGATCTTTTCTGTTAAATCTTGAAAAAGTTATATGTAAGCTTTCTCTGTATCATATCTGATGAACTTACTCTCAGATATCATTTTATATATAAGATAACTTGTCAGCTAAGATCACACCTTGTGATTTGGTTGATGTTTACTTTCTGCACTTAATTATATGAATTAAAAGATCATAAGAAATGATTAAGTGGTGGATTGTTTCCTCATCCAGATTTGTAATAGGTCAGATAGTCATTGTTGACTGATCAAAATGGGGGAAATTTGTTAGGAATATATGTTTAGATTTTGATCAGCAACCTAATGACTTATCTTAGCTCAGAAAGATGATTAGTACTCTTAGTTCACTTGAACACTGTAAAAGAGGAAACTCACTAAGTATGATAGTCTAGCAAATCTTGAATATCACGTGCACTCGAAATGTAATTTTTATTTTCTGAAGAAGACCAAGAAGAAGGCATCCAGCAGGAAAAGTTCAACGAATTTGAAGATTTGAAGACTGCACAAGATTGTTGAAAACAAGGGCTTTTCAGATACCTATGTCCAGATATCTTGAAGAAACAAGTGTTTCGAAACACAAAGTGTTGCAAAAAGATATCTGAGAGTTAAATGTTTCTGAGACGAGGAAAGTGCCCACAAATATCTACACTCAGATACCTTGGACATAAAATATGCTTCTGAAAAAGAAACATATTATAACAAGTTGTTTAAACAAATGGTATCTGGAGCTATGATGATCTTTGGAAAAGAACGTGCAAAGCCTCAGAAAGCTTGCATAGTTCCGTTGGCACTACAGGACAAAGTATAGTACAGTGCATTAAATGCGCAGACAGAAACGTCTGAACAAAAGCTGTAGCTTCTGAAGAAGAAGACAAACTCATAAAGATTATACTCAGATATCAATAGTTTGAATTTGATTTAAGCCTAACGGATACTATTCAAACGGCACTCAAATTCATCTATAAATATCAAACACTTAGACTGCTTGAGAACACACACAGAACAGACACACTGAACATCTTAGATCACTGAACTTATACTGAATACTCACACAAGTTCTCTCAAGCAAACTACTTACTTTCAAGCTTTCTGTTGCGACCAAAGCTCTTGATTCTAAGTAGCACAAAAGTTCTAAGTGTCCTGATCCTTAACGAGCATTGTTATCTGTGAAGGAGTTGAACTAAGATTTCATATCTGAGATTCATTCTCTGGAACACTTGCAATAGACTTGGTCGAGAGAACAAGATACCATACATTGAAAAGTGTATTAAGTATACTTGATTCATAGAGCTATCTGAATAACCAATAAGTTATTTAAGAAGCTCACCGACAAACAAACCTAAAACCAACACCTTAAACGTGGGAGTACAGAAGTACTTATTTTGGGAAACTAAGGAATAACTCCAAGGTTATTGAGCATGAAGTACTTAGTTTGGGAAACTAAGGAACAACTCAAAAGGTTTCGAGTACAGAAGTACTTGGTGGAAAGCCGGGAATAACTCAGGGGAACACTTGGTCAGAACCTAGTGTATTTAGTAATCAAGAAAAGATATCGTAAGGTTACCTCATTTATCTTAGTGGATTCTAGGTCCGAGAAAGACCGAGTGGATTAGTTGAAGGATTACGCCACCTTCGGATACCACTATAAAAGACTTGTGTTATTTACTTTCGCAGACTTATTACTTGTTTTACTTAGATTGCAAAGTACTTACACTTATCTTGAACATGTGCACTTATCTTAGAAAAGTCTTCCTTCTCGAATTAAGTATCGGATATCTTCAGATATCTCGAGAAACCGTGTTTATCGACAAAAGTTTTAAAAGACTATTCACTTGCCTTTTTACTTTGCCGTTATCTGGACCAACACAGGCGATGAAAATGACATCGAGTTTGATGATAGGTCTCTCAAAGGTGTCATTGTTGTATTGAAGCAACAAGCACAAGCAACAACAGGCAGGAAGCCGAAGTTCACCAGCAAGTTTAATCGGAAAAAGCCTATTTTAACAACTCTGTTTTCATACGTATAAAAATCACTGAATGAACGTTTATTGTAATTTTTTACTATGAGAATATATGTTTTAAAACCTTTGAATGACTGAATGTTTCAAACTTGTAATGACAGATGTCTCAAGTAGCTTATTTTAAACTTGTTTATTGATGTTTTAACGACATTCCTGAAACTTTTAGACTTGTTTAATGGTGGTTTAATGATATTAGATTGTCACTTAAAACTATAACAAACCATCTTAAAAAATATCATGTAGCTCCTTAAACATCATACATCTTTTAAAAATTAACAAAAGAGGTTAAAATTATGATTGAAACTACAATACTGACCCATTAAAACCATCACATCATCTTTTAAAACATTAATAAAATACATTAAAACTGTAAACTTTCAATGCTAACAACTTAAACTATAACATAATCTATTAAAACCACGACGAAAAATGTGTGTCTAGGCGGTTTTTTAAGAAATTCGGCCGGTCGGACCGCTAAAACCCAAAAACTGCGAAAAACCACAAAAAACTTTGACTTTCCTATTTTTTAGGAAAATGTTACATTTTCCAAGACTTTGACTTTATTTATTTTTTTCACTTAAAACTACATGATAACCTTGATGTATGAAGTTACCAAGAATTTAAAGATAAAGATAAAAGCAAGAGCCAAATGGGCCTGCTAATGATATTTTCACAATATGCGACGTCACAATATTTTAACATTACGCAGTGACACAACTAAATTAATAGTTACAACAACTAAATTATGAATAGTTGGTGGATTAAAAATGAGTACGGTTTGTCATGCGACTTTAATTGAATTAAACAATATCCATTTTTAATCTACCAACTATTCATATTTCAATTAAATCTTATCTCTACCTACTATTTTTCTCTCAAGTTAACTTTTCATATATTGTAACAAGTTAAACCAATCAAATAATATTTAAAACACTTACACACCACTTCAATTTTACACACCCTATAAAACCTATAAAATTTTAACTATACTTCAAACACAAATTATCCCAACCCAATTAAAATTCAGTTAATATTGACAGTTAAAAACTGGTCAATTTAAAACACATTACAAATACCCACTTAACTTCTCCAGGACCGAGTGAGCGGTAATATTGATCTGATAGGACAAAGAACATGACGCATAACACAAACAACATGGATTTATTCAGACTCAATAACTTCATGTGGTCCGTCTAAATATCAAGTAAAACACAGAATAGGTACAAGTACAACAAAACAATAGGTAGTCAGACTCAGATGACATCCATTGGGATATATGTATAGTAAATAACATGGTATTGCGGACTGAAGCTGCTCCTAATCAAAGGGTTATCCAGATCCTCCCTTCACAGGAGCTTAGTGCAGCATCTAATTAAAGGGGCACCGAATATGGTAACCCGAGTCTCATCATTAAATACAACACCTTGGCTTCAGATCTTTGTACAGTTATACAACATGTAACGGGTCAAGAACTTTCTACAACATCCCATCGCCATATTGTTCCATCTTCGCAGCAGCTGAGAATAATTCTGTGGAGCACACATAAAACTGAGTGAGTGTTTGCAATCCCGGTCAAAAAGTGTTTTTCCACTTTTACACAGTCGAGGTGACCTTGTACTGATTTCTACACAGTCAAAGTAAATTTGTACTAAATTGTAACATTAGCTTCTAAAACTGTAGGGAAATTTTTTAATTCTGTAATTGCACAGCATATCTATCTGTAAATGAAAAGCATACACACTCGGTAGTTGGTAGTCTATACCTTCCATCAAAAGACATTGCTGTCAATCTGATTGGAGATTTTGACTGGGCATGGGATAATCTGAGAATGTGAAACAAACAAAGTTAGCACTCACAAACTAACTAAACTATGAACAAAAGATAGGTAGAAAAGGAAACGGACTTTGCAACCAGGACAGGTGGATTTGACTGCACTTCCCAAACAAATATCTTTCCTTCTCTATTCCCTGCAGTCATCAGTAAATAAAACAAAATAAATAAGACAGTGATCAATATTCAATAGTAATTTGCTTTATAAGGTGTTAAGGCCTATATTTTGTCGATATGAAGCTTTCAAGATCGTCCCATAAAGATTAAAGATGAGAAAATTACCAACTGCAGCTGCATTGAAATGGAAATCACATGAAAATTTGATGAACCAAATATCACAATCAGGCACGGGATATTTTTGAAGGATGTCAACAGTACCCTGTACAATACCATTACACGGCTGGTAAGCCATCAAATGATAGATGAAAGAACATTTAATATCAACAAGCATTAACTGGATCGAACACCCAAACAAACATCAAAGAAACTTAGTCTGACCTCACCAGGGGACTGTTCTTTCATTTTTGGTTCCCATAATACAAGCTCATTATCAACACTCTGCAGATTATATGAAAAATCAATTACACAGCCGAGCAAGAAAATTTTCAAATTACAGAAAGAAAATGGGCAGCATCCACGTGCGTTAGGAATTAAGCTCAAAAAGTTGGATCATCTATACAAATACAACTTGGAGACACTGATGGCAGAAGTTTCTTTCGGTTTCTTATTATAATTTCTTATCAGAATTCGTGAAATAGGAAATATAACATACATCGAGAAACTTATAAAGAAAGTTTTGCTTTTGGAAGCACAAAATAGAAGCACCAATTGATTTCTCAAAAGTCATAACAGAACTAGATCTTAATATCACCAAGAAAGCAGCACATGAACAAATCTTGGTCCAATTTCAAGTGAATGAATAGGGGGAACGACCATTTGACAGTTTTACAGAAATAATCAAGACAAAGTCACCTTAGACAGTATAAAATCCCCAATCCACCGGTTGCAATCGACATAATTTGTGTGGACTGATGCAATAAACATCTGCAGAACAAAAGGTGATTTAGAAGAGCCAATTTAACATACAAATAAACCATGTCATGAAGATAAAAGAAATGAAGAAAAACCAACACTAACCGGAAACTGCACATATTTAGTTGGAAACTTAGAAGGAAGATCGGTCCAGGTAAATGATTTCTCCACATATGGCCAAAATTCTGTCCCCCCAAAAATACGGAGAGAGTAATTAATAGAAGCCAAATGTGAAGCTACTTGATTCACATTCAACATAGAAAACTCCGATTATTTGGTAAATCAAGGAAAACCATAGTACTGCAATATGTAAGTTGAGATAGTACTAATCATATCAACAATATTCAGTTATTGTTGAGATGATTTTAGGAAAAATGAAAAGACCCAGAGTTCTTGGTAAAGAAGTAACACAAAATCTAATTCATCTTCAAAATGCAAGCACATTGGTAATCAATGAGACAGAAATCTCACTCAGATAATACAATAAATTTAAAAGCTGGTAAGTCAATTATCAGTTATATAGTAAGTTGGAATAACAGATAGTCATCAAATAAATAACTTTCGACTTGGCAATAATCGCTATCTTGATAATGAGGTTTTAAACCACTGTGAAGCAAAGTTAATGCAAATAAAAACATGAACACACAGGGTAAGATTAAAGTTCTCAACCTTTCATTGACCAAATCTTAACAGTGTTATCCATCCCACAACTTGCAATACGGTATATGTCAGATGGATGGAAGTCCTGTCAAAAGAAACATAAATGGTAAGCTGCATAAGCCACTAAAATAAGAAGTCTATGTGTGCAATAGAAGAAGATTCTCAACATACTAACATACCACACTAAGAACTTCATTTCGATGCCCACCAGCACCAGCAAATATCAAGATGCATACCCCAGTTTGAATATTCCACAAGCGAACAGATTCATCCTGGCCCACTTTTTCGTTAGATAAGTTATACAACTAATGGTTCGGAGAAGAAATTATTGCTTCTCGAATTTTCAAAATGGAAGAGTGAGCTGGTCATATACATTCACAGTGCCAAATCAAAAGCATGCATCATCTCCTGGGAAGCCAGTAGTCTATACAAATATGAAGAGAAGACTCACTTTGCTTGCTGACACCACAAGTGATGGCTTTAACGGTTGAGTCCGAATTTCATTTATCGAGTCCCCATGACCAACAAAGCTCTGCATACATAAAGATTAGGATCGTTTGAGAAATAAAAGATCCAACAAATCAGAAATCCATCCAGAGCCGGTCAGCACAAACATAGCCCCCACAACCCACTTCACCCAAATAGAAGATTCAAAGAACAGAGAAAATTTGCATCTATCCACACAATATTAAGAGACCAGAACGAAATTTGTCCCACTATAAGATGAGCACAACCATCAACTACTAAACTTCAATTGTTTCTTCCCTTCCCTCCGATACATACTAAACATTATGTACTGAAAAGAAGCCATGAAATTATCAATATAAAGATGAGAAACAAAGGAATGTTTTGAAGGTTTTGGTACGACTACCGACATTTTATCCCAGAAACTGTATAGAGATACGGACGATCTTTTAAGATTCAGCAACTTTAAAATTGTATTTTAGTGAGAAACGTTCATGAAATAAAGTTGTAACTTGCTTCTTGTGCAGTAAGTAATATAACCCCTGGTGTTTCTCATACTGAAACCAACCTATAGGATAGAGTAACTGGAATAGAACAGCCCTTCATATCTGCTAACAGTAATGTAACTTGGAAAGGTACAAGAAGACAAAAGACAGTACTTTCAAGAAATCATCACTCATGCATTCAACTGTCTGAATAATTTAGTTCATCTATTAATCTAGGATTAGTGATTAACTTCCACATCTAGAACTTGATTTCAAATTCTACAGATGGTCATACATGGAAGGAGTAACGGAACAAAAAAACTACAAAGATGATCTAATCAATTAATCCTCCCAAATTCCATGTCTCAAACTCAATGCCTTAATAAGGAATCATTTCTCAAGCTATTGACATTTAAACTCAAGTCATTTTTCAATGTATACCCAGGAGTTACCTTCAACATTTCAGCAAGTACACAGCCAAAGCATGATCAGTAACAAGTACCTTATATATCTTCTCACATGCGGTATCTATAACACGAATAATTCCGTTAAAGCCACCAGCCACTAAGAAGGGTGTTCCGTCGGTCTTGCACGCCCAACTAACAGTGTAGAACGACTCGTCCTTCTGTTCTACACAGCAAATGGAACAAACACCAGGCCCTCTTTCAGAATTAAAAAAGATCACATTTTTATACCAATAAAACCTAAACCTGAGTAAACAGAAGCAAAAAATTCTTACATCTTCATCAATGTAGGATTGGAGCACAGCAATAATACTATCCTCTAGGCATTGATAAACAGTCACCTGATCAATACCCAAAAAAGAAGGGAAATCGAATCAATTGTTAAACCACAATTCTGATGAAAGCAGATAAGAAAAGTACTGACCCGATTGCCACCAGTGGTGGCAAAGGCATTGAAGTAGCGAGCATCGATGAAATTGAAAACGACGGCGTATATCGGACGCTTGCCTTCCTGTAGTCTGTTGGAGACTCTGTAATCACGCTTCTTCGGCTGTGAAAGTGATCCAATCACTGGTTCGCATCCCAATGGAATTTTCGCCATTGGCAGGAGTTTGTCTAGTCTTATTACTCTCGATTGCAGGTTCTCTGTTGGAGCCTGTCTCCCGGTACAGCGGGAGTATATACCAAGGGTTTTAGTGAACAACTTTTAAAAGTCGAGGTCGAAACACCAACGATCAATTTTACGAGAACATGTACAAAAGAAATAAACATGTGATGGATCGAACATGGATCTCACCATTCCTGATGTCCCGATCGGATAACAGTTCGTTATCATGAGACTAGACTATCAACAATTTGATAAAAATAGGAAAAAATCATATCAAATACGAACATGTGCATCGATATATTAAAAGTCGAGGTGGAAACATCAATAATCAATTTTGTGAGAACATCGATTAGGGTGATTATGTACAAAACATACACATGTGAATCGAATATGGATCTCACCATTCCTGAGGATTGATGACGGAGATGAGCAGAGCTGGTAGGTTAGATTAGAGCGATTGCTGGGAGCGAGTTATTTGGGGGCTTGATATGTTTGCGATTGAAATGAATGAAAGAAACTTGTTTGTGGAGGCTATATACATGCGACCTGATTAGATATAACCAAATTGGTAAAAAAAAAAAAAAAAAAAAAAATTCCTACTCCAATTACCAGTGTGACACTGTCGATTTAGTTACGCTAGAAATGTATTGTATCAACCGCATTTTCGTTTTACATGCTAGAATGGTCTCTGGTCCGAGCGATCATGTGCATGTGAGTTTCAGGCTCCTGATCTCGAGCGTCAATGGAGATTTCGTTTAGCTCCGGCCTGGGCTCCTGCTACCGATGTTGTCGGTCATTGTGTCGGAGCTCAGTATTTCTTTTTAAACTCTTAAAACTTTCTTGGAATTTATGATTTTTTTTATTTACATATCGGACAAATAATCTACGTCATTTTTACTAAAATTATTTTTAAAAAACCAATTCCATGATTATTTTTTTATCATATTTAACCAAACGAAAATTGACCATTTTTCGATCGGAAGGCAGGCACAACAGTCTGTGAATTTTTTTTGGGTGGAATCCGACAAAAATTTAACCGGATTATGGCGAATTCTTATGAAAAATTTAAACAAACTATAAAAGAAATGCATTCATGTAAATAAAACATACCCAATGACCATCATAGTGTTTATAATCGCCGTTCATGTTCAAAGTTGTGTTTAGAATGTCATTTTGGAATTTTGAATTTGTGATTTTATATAGTAGGATAGGTTTAGGTTATTTTCACAACTTTGAAAACTATGGGGTCCTTTTTGTAAATTCTTGAACTTTTGACTATTTTTTGTAATTTTCACAAAGTGTAACTAAGCTTGTAGTTCAATTTAAATCTCATCCGTCCATCTTACTTGTTCAATTTGAATATGGTGCGTACATGTGTCATCGTTTTAAACAGAATGTGCAGATTTGAATCCCATTAACGTAAGTTTTCCCTTCTAATATTTAACAAGTAGGATTCGAATACGTAAGTTTCTCCCTATTTATTTATTATATTTTAATGTTCTCTTTTTTCAATCCCAAATTCATTAACACACACGTAGTGTGCTCTACATAAATGCAAAATGTGCCATGCATTTAAGATTAGCTTAAAAAATATACATGAACACCAATTTTATTCTTCAACCAATAAATTTCACTACACAAAATAATTAAAATATGGGTGAATTTCATTCAATACCCCTCTTAGATATTCTAATCACACTTGAGTACCAGTTTGTTCAACAATAACTGAGTCTAACATATAGGTCCGTTTTTCCATTTTTTTCGTTGACCATTTTTCCATACGAAACATGGCCTTATTTTATCAATTTGAAAAGGTATCCCGTATTTATTCATAATTCAACTTAAACCCTTTACCTTCCAACATTTTTTGTTCAGTACATAATTTACTATTTAATAACATGAATTAAAACTTCTAGGGGACTTTTATAATTTTAATAATATAATTATAATTTTCTAAAAAATTCGTGGACTTAATTGCAAAACTGAAAATAAATTTTGGGCCAAATTGAAAGCAACGAAAAGTTTGTTAGGAATTAAAAAAAAACAGAAAAAAATATTAAAAGCTCACCGGAGCAGCTCCGGTCGTTGGAGAAGCTCGGGTGAGCTGTCAGCTCCGACTGGAGCTCTTAAACATCTCCAAATCGGAGCTGTACACAGTGTACATCTCCGATTTGGAGGTGTCAACAGCTCCGGATCTGGAGCTGTTTAACAGCAGATCGGAGTTGATCTGTTGTTCCCACCGGAGCCGCTCCGGTGGGGTTTTAATTTCCATTAATTTTTTTTTTTAAACTTTCCTTTTTATTTTAAATATTTTGGTTATTAGTTTGTTGAATATTATAAGTTGTAAAATATCATTTGATTTTAGACTAAATATCTAATTTGTTATAAGTGAGGGTCATATTTGTAATTTGCAGTTAAAACTTGTGAAAGGTTGTGTTTTGCTAAATTTAAATTTGTTTGACTTTTGGACTCATATGTAATTGAAATATTCTAATTGTTACTTGTTCGTTATTGTTGAACTAACTGGTATTTAGATGAGAAGAGCCTATTTAGCAGGGGTGGTGTATGTAAATTATCCCTTAAAATATTCAAATTTACAAGCTACATAAATCTTTTCAAAACCATTTACTAATTCTCAATAGCTCTCTTCACACTCTTGACTTGTTCATCGACGTCTTCATCTACAACGTCCATCTTTATCATCAATCATTTTCTTGCTTGGCCATCCTCTTCACAAATATGTAATACATACAACAAAAACATCAATCATTTTGAATCAAATATAAGTTATTATAAATAGAACATCACCAATTTTCTTGCAAGGAACCAGCAACACAAAACAATATAGACAGTTTTTATTAAATATGCCATTTATAAAAAAAAAATAGACAATTTCTGCTAAAACATATATGTCATTTATCCAAAAAAAAAAACTAAACAATACCGAACGCATAAATACTCATTCAAAACATTACATCTATTTATTCAAACTAAACCAGTAACACATAACAATATATTTATGTTAAAACATAGGCCATTTATACAAAAACTAAACAATACAGAACACATGGATACCCATTCGAAACATAACATCTATCCATTCAAACTAAACCAGTAACACAGAAAAACATGCACAATTTCTGTTAAAACATAAGCCATTTATACAAAAAAAAAAAAAAAAAAAAAAAAAAAAAAAAAAACTAAAGAATACAAAAGCATGGATACTCATTCAAAACACAACATCTATATATTCAAACTAAATTGATAGCACATAACAATATATTCTTACTAAAACATAGGCCCAAAAACTAAACAATACACAACGCACATATACTCATTTGAAACATTAATATCTATACATTCAAACTAAACTAGCAACACAGACAATTTCTACCAAAATATAGGTCATTTAATTTATACAAAAGAAAAACTAAAAAAATTGTACATGGATACTCATCACAAACATAAGATATATCCTTACAATTAAAAAAATCAAACGAAATCGTAAAAAAACAAAAGAATCAAGAGAAGAAACCTGAAAATCGAAGAAAACGACAAGATAATTACTTATGTGTGTTGAGTGGTCGAAGATCCGCCGGAGAAAACAACCGGAAAGGCTTCGAAGTCCGGTCAACATTTTTTAAAGTCGACAAAACGGAAAAATGAGACTGATATAGAAAGGTGGGTCATGGACTACTTAAATATGTAATCGAATTTATGATTGGTGATTGGAGTACATTTTTTATAGAATGATCAGAAGAGAGAGAAAGAAGAAATGAAATAAATTGGAACACAACCCTAAAAAATTGAAAAATATAATGCCCCGTTTGGTGAGGTGGTACAACACACCAATGGTAATGTATAGTTATTCCACGTATTAATCTAATTAATCATACTTGATCAAAATGAACCGTCTCCCATCTTCTCTGTCTGTTCTTATTTGAAGAGAGAGACCCACCTTCTCCACGGAGTCCATTCCATTCATGCATAGGACTTTTGCAATTTATAGAGTCCATTGTTCTGCACTTTTACACCAACTTGAAGGAGAAATAAAATGCATCATCTGTTCAGATTCTCCTAATCGAAATTCTGAAGCTGGATCCAAAATTTCATCCTCAACCCTGTCCAGTAAGATTCTTTCCCGACCCGATATCGACATCAATTTTACAAAATCAATGGAAAATTGAAGTGCAGATCAGTCATTTTTTGGACAAATTTTTACTCTAAAACAACAATACATTTGTTACTTCCATTCAAGTCACCATTTATTACGAATTGCCTATAATACCCTTGTATCATGGTCAAAATTTCAACTTAATCACCTTTCTTCTTCCCATTTTCACTTTATTCTTCCTATTTTCACTTTCTTCCCCTTTCTTCTTCCCTTCTTCCACCGCCGCCTTCATCAGATCTCGTCCTTCTTTTGCCGGCTCATCAGATCTCGTCCTTTTTCCACCGCCGTCTTCCACTGCTCCGCTCCGTATTCCACTGCTCGTCCGTCTTCCACTGCTCCGCCGCTCCTCGTCTTCCACTGCTTCGCCGCCCTCATTATATCAAGCCTCTTCCTCCACCACCTCTTCGGTCAGATCTCGTCCTTCTTCCACTGCTCCGCTCCGTCTCCCTCTTCCTCCACCATCACGCCGGAGTCCTCCACCACTTCTTCGGCTCTTCCTAACGCCCCTTCTTCTCCAGCAACAGATCCGGCCAACAGATCCGGTCAATTTTTCAGAGACGATGGCCTCCACCACTTCTTCCTATCGTCCTCCACCAGTCCATCGCCTGGAATACAAAATAATTACAATATACAAGATTAATTAAAAAAATATTAATTAAACTAATAAGAAATAAAACTTAAGCAACATGAGAATTTTGATTCAAAACATCTCACTACTCCGCTTGCCAGATCAAAATGATGAGATAATTTTTTCCCGGACAAAGTTTGCTACGAAGGTCTATAAAAATTTAATTAAAGCTCATAAGAAGGAATACAAAATAATCACAATATGATTGTGGATTCAGGACAACGTAATATTGTTTAATTAAACTAATGAGAAGGGTGACCTAAAATGAATACACACGATTTAAGTTACAAAGCAGTCACTTTTGGTGTCTTCTGGGTAAGGAATGTGACTCATTAGTAAGTCCAATATCTATTGGTGTCTAAAAGTAAAAAAGAAGCCCATTAGTGACTTATGGGTAAAAAATCCGAAAACAAAATACTACTACTATATCATTCCAAAAACCACAATCCTAAAATTTCTCTTCTGATCTATAGTGAACAAGCTAGAAAGAATGTAAGGTTTGGGTCTTAAATTTGATGACTAAGGTCTGTTTTCAAAATTTCATCCATGATCAGAAATAATATTGAAAGTGTAAACCTGCGTGTAACAGCAAAACATTGGAACTAATACCGAAACAGAACCGGAAAACTTGAAAACTGAATATTAACCAGGTTTTTTCTTCCACGTGTATTATTTCCATTGGTGTGAATTTCTCCTTTTTTTTTTCAAAGTTTGGAACTAAATCAAATACTACTACCATCTTATCCTCTATCTATCTGACTATCCGTGTCTGTGTAGTCTGTTACACCAGCAGCTCAGCTCTACGGGTGGGTATGGCTTCGACAATGTTCAAATTCTTCCACAACCATCCTCCCCTTCCCTTACATCTCAATCTCACAGATTACTCCAATCTAAATCAAACCTCACGCCTCAAATGCACCTCTAATTCACTACCCGAACCCGACTTCCCCGTTCCTCCAGACACAACGATCAGCCCCGAAAACTTCCCAATCGAAAAACGCCGCAAGTCCGAAATCATCCGTGATAGGAAATCGCGTCCCAGCATCACCAAACGTGAGCCACGAAATTACGAAATCGGATGGAAGCGAACCAAGCCGATTCCACCGGAGAAGCCAACAGGCTACGTCATTATGGACTTCCTGGAGAAGCTGGTGGAGCTGATGGATCGAGGCGAGTTCGGTTCCACAGCGCTCTTGATGAAGGCCGGAGAAATCGTGGCAGAGAGAGCTAGAGAAGAGGCAGAATCGTTGATGGATGAAGGGAAGGTGGAGGAAAGAATGGTGACAGAGTTGTCCAGAGTGTTGAAGCTCATGGAAATGGATTTGGCCATGCTTAAAGCTGCTGTTAAGGATGATACTTTGAGTGATAGGCTTCAACAGGCTAAGGCCAGATGCAGGCAGGCAATTCTTGTTGCTAATTCATTTTGATCAATTCATACACTTTCATTTTCCCCTGCTTTTGCTTTCTTCTTCATTAAAGATGAGCAGAGCGAGCGAACATTTCATCTTTTCCAGGAGAAAGAGACCATCTCTGGAGAATTTTCATACTTGCAAACATTAGTATATCTCGCAAAAGTTTGCGAGTAAAGACAGAGAGGATGAATATGATATAATTTCATGAATGCATGAGTTTTCAATAATTATAAGAACGCTTTGAGATTTGCATTCAAATACATGCTGCACTACAATACATTATGATTTCGGGGTTCTAATGCGCTATTAAGGGGACATTAGTTCCTACATTAGTTCCTTCCGTGCCTGCCGTTTCAGTTTCCTCCCATTCTTCTTCTTGCTCTTCTTCTTCTTCTTCTTCTCCTCCTCCTCCACCTCCATCTGGACCTCCTTCATCTGGGTAACTGATTTAACTTCACCATAAGTCTTGGCACAAGCACTGATGACGCAACGGACATGGGGATCATCTTTTGGAATTGAATTTAGGATTTCTGCAGCAGATTTTGTGTCTCCTGAAGCTAAAAGAGCCTGATACATCCTGAGTCGAGACCAAAAAAAAAAAGTGAACCTCATAACAAATTAGAAGCATGGTGAATGTTATAACTTATAATAATGAGGCTAAAACATCCTAATGAAGTGATGAACTTGAAGAGTAGTCGTCCCAAAGATGCTCAAAGATATGTTGACAAGTAAGCTGACAAGAAATACAATTCCCTCTACATCCTTGAGGGCTGTTTGCAGCTCTACAAAGTACTTTTATGGTTCTTGGATAGATTTTGTGGAATGTTAGTAGTGTTTGCTAGTTCATTTCTGCTCAACATTCTTTAGTGAACACTCAACATCCAAAAGCATCTGAGTACAGAGATGCATACAGAAACTGCTGATCCAGAAAAAGAACTGTTTTCAAGCTGCATCATAAAAGGTTATTTACACAAAATTCCCCTGAAGAATCGACAAATTACCCACAAACATGTAACGATAATAGAGTGATAATAGAGTGAAACGAGAAGACTAGTATGCAACATATTTTTATAATTAATTATTTAATGAGTTAACGATCAAAGTAGTTTTTGTACTATCAAAGTGAACCAATAATAATATCCAAGAAGGCTGAGGTATTTTTTTTCCAAGTAATTTTGACAAGTTCATGGCAAGGGGTCTGCAATTATGTTTTCTAATATCAAAGTGATCACTGACAGGGTCTTTTGGGATTATCTTTTTTCATGGTAGGGGTGTTCAGGTGATATTCGGGTTTTTTTTTTTTTTGGATCTTTTAGTCAAGAAGGGTATTTTGTCATTCCAGTAAAAAACTTAAAGGCGAGGGTCATACTGTAAGAAACTAAAGGGACACATGTTACCGTAAGTCAATTATTCAGGGATGCTTTATGTAAATAAAGCTACATAAAGGGTTATTCCTTCCTCTGGACTCAACCTCATATCCTCATCCCCCCAACTTTCACCAAAAAGTAAGAGGGTGATTCTATTGAACCGAAACCCTATAAAACTCTGATGAAGAAAAGAAATAAGGTAATGATATCAAGTTATTACCTCAAGTAACACAGAACATTGTAAGGAAGACCTGCTAGTTCATATTCTTTCCAGATAACAAAGGAAGCTTTTGCATCCTTTGAATTGGCACAGCCACTAAGGAGAAAATCAAGAGCTTTTCTTGGAGGGGTAACACCAAGTTCTTCCTTAATAGCTTTAAGCAGACTGAGACCAAACTGCATGTCTGTCTTCTCAGCAAGTACGCAAAACACCTACAGCCCATGATAGAGTTAAAAGACTCTAGGTCGCATCAATCAAGTTGCAGATATTAAATAATCGTGAATCTTAAAGTTCAAGCAGTAGCAAGCATGAAATTAAGAACGAATGTTGCTTGGGGGAAGATAAAAGGGACCAGTACCTCATCAAAAATCACGTCAGGGTCATGGTCAAAATTATCCATGAGTTGCTTGATTAAATCAAGAGCATATCTGAAACAGCATAATTGTTATCAGTAAGCAGGTTTACAGAGACAAAAAAAGTAATTGTGATGAGTATTCAGGTAATAGAACCTTAAATTCTCCTGTTTAAGACAGTGCCAAATGACCTTGAAGCAACTGACTATCCAGTAAGGTGAACCATTTATTTCCTCGAGCAGCTGTAGCACTTTGTCGAGATCTCCTTCTGGACCAAAGTGTTCCTGAACAATTATATGGAGTTAGAATATGACTTCATCTAAATCTCAGTAATATTCACAAACAAGCAGCAAGCAGACTTACAATAAGATTTCTTTTTGCTATAGGATCCACATCACACTCAAATTTTTTCATATCTTCATACAAATCAAAGGCAGAGGAAAACTGCCCCTTTGAAGCAAGAGCTGCAACCAGCGCACTGTTGATTTCATTTAAGCTCCTTCGAGGTATCCTCGTATCCAAGACAACCTACAAATCGTTCGTTTGACAAAATAGAACAAGAAGATGAGTCGAGTACTCTTTGGCAGCAGAGAAGCAGCTGTCGATCTAGCTTAGCAGTTACACACTAGAAAGTAAAATAACTTTATTAAGATGTGAAGTAGCATAATGAGAGACTAAATCAACAGGAGCAAGTACCTCTTTAGCTTTCTCAAACTGTCCACAGGCTGCATATGCATTTATAAGGGCAGTGAAAACTTTCTTTGTAGGTGGAACTCCAGCGCTAATCGATTGTTCATAAAACTGTAAGCAAAGATGCTGTAACATCAGCATTGAATTCTTAGCAGAAATGAAGTTTTGAAACAAGTTTATGTTTTCAATTCAGTTATGAGGTGGGTGCCAGATAACACTAAAACGTACAAAAAAATTAACATGCACCGAACACTAGGTTCAGCTAGTTTATTTATTCTTCAATAATAATAGTTAACAAATCCAAATCTCCTAATCAATTAAACTGTTAATCTCAAAATGGTGGTTAACACGAAAATATAATTGTTACACAAACAAAATCAACAAGATGAGAAGCCGAACTTGATTATGCTATTGTGCAATCAACCAATGACAGAAAAACAGATGCCAGTTCAAACCTAAACCTAAAGGAATTCCTCTCCGGCGTCATCTTCAATACTCTCAAGTTCTCACTAAATGTCTATCAAAAACAAGTTTCCGCACTTTCTCAGCATACATTTTAATAATAACCCAACCTAAAATAATTTGTAAATAACCTTGATTATATCCTTCTGGCTGGTGCTGTTGGCTATGAGGTAGCTGAAAGTTCTATCATCTGGTTTTACACCTGCATATTCCATTTCTTTGAGGACATTACTAGCAGCATTCATGTTTTTCTGCAAGATCCAGATATAGAAAGATAATAAAATACAACACAGAGTAAACAATGAAGTATTTAATATAAGCAGAGCAACAATAGTGAGTAATGGGTAGCAGCACAAACTCACTGCTAGACAATTGTTGGTTTACTGTGGCGCTAATCAGAGAAGGATGATATAACCTATTCTTATCAAACGGCTCAAACTTGTGGAGGATATCTATTTATATTAATTGTCTGATAACTTCACTCCAAAGAGATTATTCCGATAAAAGATATTTCACAAAAGTTACAATCATATATAATGTAAAGGATTTTATTATTAATTCACATACCAATCTATATCAACTTATTAAGATGACAGCTTATTAAAAAGACTGAACCATCACCAAAATTCTACTACTAATACGTATTCATGTTCCAAAACTAGATTGCCTCACCAACCAAATATATAATATAGTTTACATCAGAACTAGAGAGATTACAAGCAGGCACAGCAGATTAGCACCAATATAATAAATCATCAACCTATTTCCTACTTTAGGTTGAAATGTTATCCCATGAAAAGAAGCTAAAAGATGGAGAACTGTCAATCTTTTCAGTGAATATCAATAATCATATACTCCCTCCGTCCCAAAACAGCTGTCCCATTTTGACCTTTTAAGGTCAACCAGCTTCAGCTTTGACTACAAATTAATCTTAAACTGCAAATTAAAATATTTGATAAAATTTTACAATGCACTTTACTTCCTAAATTTTCGTTATATAATTTAATAAAATGTCAAAGGTTAACTGGAAATGTTTAAGATTTCATGAAATATGTTATCGTTCAACTTATATACGTAAAACTATATAAAAACACGAAAAAAATAGTGCATGTGCAGTATTAATATTTCACAGAGAATGTTCAGGTTTTAAGACTAATGTTTAAGGTTTTAGTAAAAATGTTCAAGGTCAAACAAAAAAAATGATGTTTTATAAAATTTGAATCATTGGCATTTAAAAAAATTGCAATCAAGTATTTCACACATATCTAATTAAAAGAAATGCATGTGGACTTTGAAATTAAGTTGAATCCTTTATAAGATAGCTAAGTATAGATGAACTATTGCAGGGTCACAAAATTACATATTCTAGGAAGATCAACATTATATAAAGTTCCAAATTCAGTAGAAGAACAATATTGTAAGCCCCAACACTGAAAGTCCTTAGTCGGTGGTATCACACCAATTAGTAGTCCTTGAAATTCTTCGTTATTTATAACCATCATTATTAGAATATAACCATCATAATCAGTAACTAATTTTTATAATGAGTCTTTTGGTCTTTATCACGAATACGAATAGGCATGCAAATACGAATACGGTGCGAATACGAAAAGCGATGAAATCCAAAATATTAAAATACGAATACGTTTGTTTATTTATATTTATATAATTTTATGTTGTGATATGGATAATTATATGTCAGGATTAGATCTATTAAATTAGGTCTTTTAGTAATTAAATCACAACACTTTGAACTTTGGCCTATTTAGGAACAATTATAAGTCTTGCTGAAAAAGGACTCTTCCAAGATTCAGTTCTATCCAAAAAGGTAACAGATTAGAATAACTAACGCCTGTAGGAAGAAAAAAATACGTATTCTTCAAGTATTTCAACGTATGCGTATTAAATACGTACGCAGGTTGAATACTCCAGGCCAGAAACGTATGCATGCTTCCTATTAATATGTTAGGTCTTTTATGAGAATTAGTATTTAATAATTTGGTATAACTATCAGATATCATAGCAGAAAGTATGTACGAGTTATTACTATTATCATTGTTTTAGATATCATATCAGAAAGTATGTACGAGTTGTTACTATTACCATAGTTTTTTCTTTCCAGTTTTGGAGGGGGTGGCGGTTAGAATTCATAGTATAGTCAATTACATGATTTACCACATACTATATCCTAAGCTAAGTCTAACCTTCACTTGCGTTGAACTGAATCCATAATCCAGATAAATCTTGGAAGATTCTAGTACACGGATTCAAGTAAAGCGACTTGCAGTGCCATTTATGTATCTAGGAAGAATGAAGAAATGTTACTTTAAAGTGATACATGTTCCCGGATCTTCAGTAGCTAAGTCCAGAAATACTAGTGCACTCTGGTCACTTGAGGTAGATCAAGTTGGTATGACAACAAGAATCACTTGTCCTTCACCATTATCTTGTGACTTTGAGTTTAATAAAAGTAATGTGTTTGATAAAAGTAATTCCAACAATAACTAGGACGCATACTTCATTTAGGCGAACAATCTCCAAGGACTGGAAAACAATATTTGTTTTATTGCTTTTCTTTTTGCAGACCCGTGTTTATTAATAGCTTTACTCTTGCTCTGCACAGCAGCTTAGCATGCTAGAAATTAATTTACCAGGGGGGATGTAAAGTCTCTCAATAGATCTATTGCAGTACAGAATAACTTCACTTTAACAATGAATTGTCCCCTGCTACTCGTGCAGTAGGCCAATTACCAGAGTATCATTTTTTAATCAGATAAATTATCCCCTTTGGAGAAGATAAAGAACTGAAATAGTAAACTGCTAGTGCATTAAGGAAATATAAGGCACCTCCCGAAAGAATCCCGCTAGAAGGATGTTATATATGCAAGTTGTTGGCTTCAGCTTTCTTTCCACCATATCATTGATCAGTCCACAGGCTCCTACAAACTGCATCACAAGTGAAATATGAATACTGTAGGAGGTGTTCCAATATAAGATGTGAGTTGCTTACATCTTTCATTTGCACATATAGATTTATCATCAGCCTGAAGGTTTCAGAATCTGGCTCCAAATTGTGGCGAGATATCATCGACCTGACCTGATGAACCTGAACATTGGAGAGTAAGTAAATTATGGCAACAAAAATCAATGTTCTGGCCTTATAAATCATTGAAATTCTGTAAGTTACAGACAGATTCAATATTTTAGAAATCACTAGACAAGTAGGAATTCTATATGATAGATGTTCAGCAATCAGCATAATCACGGAAAACCTTAAAACACAGAATGATGCATGTGATAGATCAATCTAAAGCTTTCCTCCACGCAGGACTTGAACTCCATCTTTCACAATGACATTAAAGATCTGCACAATTACCTGGAATTGACATGTGCCTTTTGTCTAAGTCTTGCTGTGTTAGTATTACGATGTTAACAGATGGTTTGGAATGTCAAAGAACTTGTATTACTATGAGGACATTGTTCCAACAATCATGTTTCCTACCTTCTTAAGGCAGAAGATGACTCTGAGGATTTAATCAAGTGACCTCCAGGCTTGATTGGTGCCTATTTTATGTTCAGGCAATGATCATGAACTCTGTCCCGTCATGTCCCCTGATTTTTTAATCCAAAAGTCTCAACCTTAATTTTCTAACATCAGCTTGCTGGGAATATTGTCTAAAGATCTTCATAACATAATACTTTCTGAAAGTTTTGAATGTAAATTCAATACAATATTTGATTGACTTCTAAAAGAACTCTTTCTGAAAGTTTTGAATGACATTTTGTGAAGCAATTGTTCAAGGAACCAATTTCATGGTTGTTTCCTCAGATGCACATTATGCATCTGAACCAATGGGTGGCAGAAAGAAGAAATATTGTTTCACGTGGGAAGAATTTTATGTTCCACAGTTTTTGCCCAAGTGGTTACTGGTTACTGCATAACTTTGTGAAGATACCATCAAAGGAACAACGCAGTAGAAGGCAATGAGGGTTTAAGGACTAATTGAAGTATGGCCGCTCATCACTGAGATATGGTTTGTTAATATTCACGAAGATGAATATGTCCTCCACATTTTATTTTAGTTTTAGGGTCAAGTGGTATATGGGTCCAATCGTCACAGCAATAACATCTATATCTCTTTAAAAGAGCAACAAACAGAGTGCTTAGCCTTATTAAAATATGATGCAGAAGCTCCAGATATACATAGCAAAAGTTGATCAATTCCGTTAAAACTATACCATTAGAAGTATCCACTACATATTCAGATTGTAATTTGTTATAGCCTGCTCGCTTTGTAGTGAGATTTGCCAGGGTCTGACTTGTCCAATTCAAATGGCTTCCTGCTGTGCATCCATATGAAAGGTAGGAAATCGTAGATCTGCTTTAACCTTTATACTATCACTAGCACTTAAGAAATTGCTCGTGGTTAAACTGAACTAAACAGATGATACCAGCTGAATGTCTTAAATAGGTCTGCAGGCACTAAAGTCACTCTGTGAACCTCACCATACTGATGTGACACTACTTAGTTGAAACTAACCTGATATGTGAGGTGATGTAATACAAGGGGTCTCGAGTTAAGTTGACTCCACTGGGCAATGCACGCTGGGCTTTTTGTAAAAAACTGACTGGGGTGTAACATCCATCCCATGAACATGTGAGCACTAACAGCGGATTCTCAAGCAGTTACTATCTTCACTATCAAAACAGGTACTGTACTACTGTTTGCTTGAGTTGTTTCCTTGGTGATTATTAAATGCTCCTCAGTCCCTGGACATGTATATCTCTATATCCCTTACCCTGATCCAAACTTCATAGATCCTTACAATTTTGCTACTAATAGGTGAGGATTGAAACTCAAAAGTACTAACTATGCGTATCTCGATTCTCATGCTAGTTGTTCCTCCTGGATGGTAGTCGGAGTAGATCGTTTCAGCTAGGGCTGCAAACGAGCCAAGCTTTTTTCGAGCTACTCAATCTCGGCTCGAAAAAAGCTCGACCTGTTCGAGCTTAATTATAGCTCGATTACATTTTCAAGCTGAGCTCGAATATTGCGAAGCTCGGCTCGAAAGCTCGAAAAAAAATTAAAAAAAATGTATGTGTGTGTGTGTATTTTATTAATTTTGGGAAGGTTTTGAGTTTTCGAGTCGAGCTATATTTGAGCTTTGTTACTTATCAAGCTCGCGGGCGAGCTAAATTCGAGCTTTCGAGTTTCAAAAGCTTGATTAAAAAAAGAAAAAAAAGCTCGTGGGCCGGGCTCGAATAAAGAAAATTTCTTTCGAGCTCGAGCTTTGGCCTAAATTTCCTTAACGAGCTGAGCTTTACAAAAGCTCAGCTCGGCTCGTTTGCAGCCTAGTTCCAGCACGGATGTGTTGTGTAATAAATTGATAGGTCAAGAGCGATGCCCCAGTATCAAGGCAGTTAGGCTGATTTTGGATTTGAAGGTTCTGTTTGGAAAGTGACCCCTTCAATGGCTTGGGGTTTGCAAGCAGACAGTAAACGATATCTCATCATACCACTATCACTAGTGCACTGTCCAGGGGAAAAGCTATGTACAATTCCATCATGAAGAACAACTTATGCAGAAAGAAACAAGCACTCTGTTTGTTGCTCTATTGTGGGTATCTTCCAGTCTTACATTGGTAGTCTGCAAATATCTTTTTGAGATTGTTTAGCATGAGCACAAAAAGTTCACTAGTAGTAAAAAGTATACAGGGTCAAGAGTTGTAAAAAGTATACGAAGTAATGAGTCTTGTACTTGCACTTTCTTACCCGGAGCAGCACAGAAGCTTTCCAAAAAAGACAACTAATATAACTAGATTTAGCCATTTCTAGCTCAACACAACCATAACAGACTTGTAAATAGAACAAATAAAGGAAAGTCTCTTACCAGATTCAATTCACAGCTCTGGATACACTCCTCTAGTATTAAATGATATGTCTCCAGTGATAATGATACACCAGAATCAAAAGCCTCTTCAGCTATTTTTATTGCCTCATGTACCTGATAATTAATCAGTAGTGTATTGTACACTAGCTTATCAGCTTTCAGATCAAAAGAGTAAAAGATGTGAAGATTCACATCAAGTAAAAATTCTAGCACCAACAAGGGTTGGACTGGCCAAGTAGTGGTAGTGACGGTGAGACTTGGCAATATTTTTTCCACAGAATGTGATATGGAAATAACCTCCAACATACCTTCTGTATTGTACAAGAATATTTAATGAGCTTCTCATATTGTGCGGAAGTGGGCAACACCTCCAACTTAGCATGTAAAGTTTGGAACTTTATGATTGTGTCTTCAACCTTATTTATGCAAAACAAAAATAATCAGAAGATCCCCAACCAAATAGGAAGCATAACTGAATATAATAAGCTTTGATACCATCAGAGAATGTGATGTATCATGCCCAACATAGGAAACAGTAAAAGAATTAATGTGCACATTCAGTTGTTTGATTCCACAAAAGGGAATCAATTCAACCAAAGGTCATGTTAGGTATCATATAATCAGTGTTGTGAATCGCGTATCGCGATGCGGCCCAAAAAACCGGGATCGCGGGTCGCGGGCGGGATATTGAAGTAAAGAAATAATGCAAATTTTATAGAATGAGCATGAGTACTTGGTAAGTCATATATTACTCATAGTCTCATAATACTACTCATAAATAGTCTAAAAGAAGCACAGTCAAGGAAAGCATTCTATAAAACGCACAAAAAAAAAAATCACTAGAACGCGTCCCGGGATGCGTTCCCGCGATAGCGGGCTGTCGCGATACTAATGTTCCCGCTACAGGGTGCCCTGTAGCGGGCACATGGTTACGCGCCGCGATCAACAACACTGCATATAATTATAAGAAGTGGATGTGACCCCAAAAACAACACAAATAAAGATTCTGCCAAGCACCTACGTTGCTTTAGCTATCCTTTGTCATCTTTTTTTTTTTGGCTGGTGGGGGGTTAATAAATAGACCATACTGGAACTAAAGTTGTCGCAAATATCCACACTGATCATCTCATAGGTGAATAAACGATATAAAAGCTTTTGGCATTTGCTTGGCCAGAGACCCGTGCAGAAAAAAGTCCTCATCTCCACCAAATCATTTTCTCATCAATCTATTAACTTTTGCAAATTCAGGTCTCATGTAAGAAAGCACCCGAAGGGAAATACACTTGGCAAACATGGCACAGGACACTGTTGACCCGTTTAAGAGAGAAATGATCTTTGTCTGAGACTCCAGGTCATGCGGAGACTACTAAACAATCGAAAAATACGAGTAAGTGGAGCATCCTCATAAGATATGTAACTTTTTATGCTCCAACAAGGACACAACTGGCCTGAAGCAGTAGCCCAAGAAACCATCCACTTAATGACTTTAAATAAAGCATTGAAGCATAATGATATGTTCCTCACCGATATGTTCGGTATGCTAATAGCATATTCACAGATGAAATTTGAGATGTTCACCCCTTCAGTATCTGCACCTGACCAAATATAATACATATTGAACAATAAAAAATATATCCAAAAAGATCAATTCCATGTTAGCTACTACTACCAAGATTAGGTATACCACATAGATCAATCAAGACTATCTATGCCTAAATAGTGTGCCAAAGCTTGGCCCACGAATAAAATTCCGACACATGTCACTGCAGGATCCACATTTACTAGCCATTATTTCTTCAGTCTTTATTCTGTCTGCTTCTATGAATGTGCAACTCCACTACTCAAAGATCATAGACAACTAAATGAAAAGCATCAAAGTAATCTTTTTATTCATTTTGTTATACTTGGAAGTGCTTCAATTATTACCTTGATAAATTGAGATTACTCTACAAAAACACAGAGAACACCGAATCATGTCAATTATAGAATTAGTCTCCGTCAAGTTTTGAATTTAAGATCTTTTCTAGTTGCAACCCTTTATTGAGCTGCACTTTGACCACAAACTATGAAAGACATAATTTTGCGGATGGCACCTGCTTTTGGCATAGAAAATCTGGACTGGAAACAGATCACCTTAAGTATATTACTCCCTCCGTTGCATAGATCTCTTGCTATTTACTTTTTGCACAATTTTTAAGAAGTTTGAGTAAAAAATGGTTTATATCGATAAAGTAATAAGTGTATGGTAAAAAGTAAGAAAGATAATTGATAAAGTATGAAAGAAAGGGATTAAAATATTAATAATGGGGATAGTGGGTTTCCATAAAAGGAAATGGGAAGTTTTTAATGGAACGCCCAAAATGGAAAAATGGAAAGTTTCTAATGGAATGGAGGGAGTATAACGGAAAGCAGACCGTCAATTACCCCGGTTTAAAGATAAATCCTAATTCCAACAGTAAGACGGATTATACCAGTGGATTGACATACAGATGTTAAGAAGTTCCTTGTGACAGTAAAGACTTTCACAAGAAGTTGTTACCTATCTTGCTTATAAAACTAATAACCATACTCACTGCTATTTTTCAGCGCCTGAATAGATTGTTCTGCAACAGTCTCCAGTGAGAACTTCCCCAAAAACCCAAAAACAGCCTGTAAACATGAAACTGATGTGACTTTTGTTATGTCGAGAGCCTGCAATAGCATTAGAAACTCTTCTTTTTTGTCACTTTTGCACAATGCCATCAACAGATTTTCTGCAGATAAACGCCATACTAGCATCAGAAAAGAACTATATGGTTTCGAGTGGTAGTGTCAACTATGACCCTCATAATAACACATGCATGACACGCATAAAAGGATCAATGTTTCTGTTATATCATTGAACTAATACATCAAAGTTATGGACGAAATGAGGTATGAAATATCGGAGATCTATCCAAACAGTACAATGACAGTGTGTGTGAGAGAGAGATAGAGAGGTATGAATATCGGAGATCTATCAAAAAACCTACAGTGACGGTGTGGTGTGTGTGTGAGAGAGAGACAGATAGAGATGTATGAATATCGGAGTTCTATCCAAAAAGTACAGTGACAGTGTCTGTGTGTGTGCGCGTGCGTGCGTGCAAGCAAAATTGCTGCAAAATTTGTAAAGTGTTTTTAAGTGTGGAAAAATAAAGAAGGGCCACAGAAGGTTTTCTGAAACAGGGTGCCCTTTCCTAAACTAAAGAAAATTTGATTAGTATCTTTATACATGTGCATTTAAAATTAGGTTATCAGGAGAGAAAAAAATATAATCCTTGTCGGCAACCATAACAGAAACATGATATTCTGCATCATGCAGCAGAACCACCATCATTCTCAAATCCAAAATGCTGTCTAAGATTGTTAGTGTCTTAGTTAAGGCAAACAACATCAACAGCACATTAAGGCCACTTATATACACCATGAAACAATCCGTGACAAGATGTAATTAAAGTATTAGACATCAAAGAAAACGAAAGGGAAATCAAATTTGGCAGGGAACATCAAACAAAAAGAAACGGAAATCAAATTTGCCAGGGACAGGGAGTAATACATGAAGGTGCTCATTTTCCATCCAACCATAAAAAGAAACTCCCAGATCATGATCACGAAAGAAATAAATATCAAACTTCTCAGCCAGAGTAAGAGTTGTGAACCCTTCATTTACACCAAAACAGTAATTGAAGGAGAAGGAAAATATCTAGCAGACACCCACAAGTAGATAAAATTAAAAAAAAAAAAAAAAATCCTATGCCACAAAACATACCTTGAACATGAGATTTCTCTTGAGAATCATCAGCTAGAGCAGCACGATAGAGTTCTTGAATTTTGACTTCATTACCGACACTTACCCACAACAGCATTTCATAATAAGCCAAGCGTGTGAATGATTCAGGATTTCCATCTATAATGATCTGATGGAAGAAAAAGAATTCTTGGATCATGCCAAATTCGATCAGATACAACAAGACTTCCCTGTACATTTCTTCTTGAATGTTAAAACCATTTTCTTGAGCTGCCCTAAACAGTTGGTGAATTTGATAGAACTGATCAAATGAAACATCTTCATCTGTAGCAGCCCTTGCTTTTTCTATACACATGTGAATTATACCAGTATATTCTTTGGGACCTGAATCACTTTTCAATTTCCCAAATAAGTCGATGGTAGTTCCTGCCCCAAACTTTCTCCCACATTTCTTCACCAGCTTGTCAAAACTATTATTCGTTTCGCTCTTATAAACCCACCTTTGTTTCCTCTCTCTTGCGATTTCTTGCCGCCTTGGTGATACAATACAACTTGAAATATCTAACCATGGAAACTTCACACGAACTCCGTAAGATTTGTGCTCATGTTCATCTTCACAGTCTAATTTCAGTTCTGCAGCAATTAGCAAATTCAGTTGCTATAATAACAAGCAAGGTAAGTGAGAAAAATGATATCAGTCCCAATCATACTTGTGATTGCACACACGTAAGCATAAAAATCACATAAGTATAAAACAAGAAAAAAACCTAACTGAAAGCAAGCTGGAGAGTAAGCTGATCTCAAGTTCCTGTAATGTTTCATGTTGCACAAATAATTAGCACCCCTTGTATTGTCAGTTGTTCAGGTGAATATACTTGAAAGCATTATTACTTATTGTTGTACAAATACTGGTTAAGTTTTACATAGCCTTCACAGTTTCCATACATAGACTAACTTTAGCAGAGTTGTAATTCTGAAAGTTAGAACCAGGTAAAACGCTGTGACCCTCCCTACGTTTTTTTAACCCAGTTCTAGAGGTAAAACCTGTTTCAAACAGCAAAACGCATTCTACCTCTTTTATTTTTTTCATTTTTATTTTTTAATTACAATTGTGCCATTGAGGCGTTTCTTTATTTTCTTTCCCTTTTCTTATCTTTTATCTTTTGTCTTTTGTTTGTTTTATTTTTCTATAATTTTGTTTTTTAAGTAAATTTCAAATATTACATAGATTTCTAAATAATAATAATACTTGAAATTCCGAAACACAGTTGTAAAATAAAACATCCCTTGCAAGTTTTAAAATTAAAAAAAATCCTAAAAATTGAAAGTACACTTTGAAAAATAAAAAAATACAATTTCTTAAAAACTTAAAACATACTTGTGAAAATGAAAAGTTAAAAATGCATCTAGTCCCCCCATACGGAATTGAACATTAAAGAATAGGACTTCTTGTGTTTTGATTCATTGTTGTATCTTTTGATTTACGCTTTCGTGATTTATAATTTTAGGATTTATTGTAATGTTTATTATTAAGAATTGTAATTTTTTAAAGTTAATGTAATGTTATTATAATGAAGAGTGAAATTAAAAGAAATGAGAAAAGAAAAGGAAGTTTAAAAAGAAATGAGAAAGTAAAAGACAAATATGGTTTTTACCCGGTTTTACTCGTGCAGTAGATTTTTTGAGTTGGGTTGTAACTTAGTAGAATGCTGACGTGGCATGAAAGAGAAGATTTTACCAAGTTTTACAGTTAAAACTCTGCTAAAGATGGTCTTAGATGTTTACATCCAGAGCTCGCATTCACATCATCTCAGTATACGCGTAATGTACTCTATCAAAGAAAAACACATAGCTACATACAAACATCATATGCAAGTTCCTGTGTTATATCTCAGCCGTTTGCCAAATCAAGTCGCCGAATTAGCTTTTTACTATCATAAATTAGCCTCTCAGTGATTCGTCTTTTACTTTTTAACTGACTGAGGTGAAAAATCCATTATTCCTTTTGTGAGAGTGACGTCTCGAACAGCTCCATTCTACCATTCACAGCTATTCCCTGCTTTCTTCAGCTGGAGGAACTACTATTGTGATGTGTATGAGATAAAAACTCTACCGATCATTTGCCTTTATGCTTACCTAAATATTAAAAACTCATTCATACCTACTCTGATTTTACAGGTTGGCAGCGATGATTGATGCTCCGATGGATTTCACTGCTAATCTGTTATTTGAATATTTGTGTTGTTCATTTTTTATCCGTTGTGTAGTCAATGAACTGTTAATTCTCATTTGATTAATGAAATATCATTTTGGGTCACAACAAGTTCCTCCTAGTATGTAGAGTTTCCTTACAGTAAACCACTTCACGTACCTTCCAGCGCTTTAATTGCAGTAGTGGACAGCTCCTCTGCTGCTTCATCTGGTAGAAAGAAAAAATAAGACAGCATTAGCAATTTAAGTAAAATAACAGCATCACAGGCTTACATAACTACATCATTAGCAATTTAGGTCACATCGAGCAAAATGAAATCAAGGGATTATTACAACTACAACATTAGAAATTTCAGTAAATTAAGTAAAATAACATCAATGGACTAATATAAACTATACCATTAGCAATTTTGGTCAAATTGCACAAGATGAGAACATCTAGTGCTTACTACAACTACAGCATTGGCAATTTAGGCCAAATTGATCAAAATTACAACATCAAGGGATGAATACAACCAGAGTATTAGAAATTTAAGTAAAATAACAACATCAAGGGTTTAATACAGCTACATCATTAGCAATTTAGGTGAAATTAAGTAAAATAGCAATAGCAAGGACTTGATAAAACTAGAGCATTAGCAAATTAGGCGAAATTGAGTAAAATGACATATCAAGGGCTTGATATAAGTAGAGAGTACCATCGGCGATTGTGTCCCGAGTGTTTAAGTTGTGAGTGAAGACATCATGGAGACTGGAAGTAGCTGTCCCAGAGGATGGTGGCGGAGCTTTGGAAACCTGATTGGAGGTAGAAATGGAGGACACCAAGCTTATTAGGTCCAAGTCTGCCAAGGTAGGAGTGGAAGTAGCTTTCGGAGCTTTGGAGACCTGATTGGAGGTAGAAATGGAGGACAGCAAGCTTATTACGTTCGAGTCTGCCACGGAAGATGAGCGGCGCTTCTTTTTGGAAGGATGTTTATTGTTGCCGGATGGTTCGGAGAGCTCATTGGAGGTGGAAATAGAGGATACACAGGTTTCGAGCTCCGAGGCTACTGAGGATAAAGACGAGAGCTGCTTTTTTACAGACACAAAAGAGCTGAGTTTAGTGACAACTGAGCGTGCTAGGTTTTGGGCCTTAGGAGCCGGCATATGGACAGGCGACCGGTTGAGTGATTCTGATGAAGGTAGCTAGCTTCCTTTTTTGATACTTAATTTGCTACTGAATACTACAAAATTGAGAAATCAAATGCGAGAATGATGAATAAACAATCAGCCTGAATGAAGAAGACATACATAACAATTAACATACTTACAGTAGAATAGATGCAGAAAGAATGTGAGTACAATTGACAAGCAATAAATTGAGAAAATGAGGGGGCTTACAGTTACAGAAGGATAGCTTGGTGGAGGAACAAGGTAGGCGGCGGAGAAGTGGTGGCTGCGTGGATATGAGAGGCGGAGCGGAGTCCGGAGAGGTGGTGGCCGCCGAGATGGAGCGGCGTGAGGTGGGAGATTGGTAGGTGAGTGACTCAGCGGCTTCAGGTGGATGATTCATTCGGAGGTTTACGTTTTCGGATTAATCCGGTTTGCATTTCTTGGATCACAAATCGAATCGGATCAACCGAAAGTATACTTTATATTTGTACCATGGATATAAATTGTACTTGGTATTTACGACGTCCCGCATTAAAATTTTCATTTTGACATTTTCTACATATTTCATACAAAGGTTCTCATTTTCATTTCTCTTTTATATTCTTTCATCATTTAGATAATAGCCTTCTACTTTAACAACTCACCGCCTATTTTTATTCATTATTTATTTATTTCTTATTTAAATAATAGTCAACTTTCCTTATTTTATTGACCAAAAAGCAAAGAGAAACCTTTTTCATGAAGGAGAAAGTACTAAATACTGACACAATCCAATTCGTATATTTTAGGTTGTACCATGTATACTCGACCAATTTTGGCACTTGCGTGGAAGATATAAACGTCGTGTTCAAACACACTAAATATGCGTCATCGTCGGAATTAATTTGGTAAACAATTTTTTTAAAAATAAAAAGAAATTTAAAAATGAATATGTAGGTGAAAATCTTCAATGGACACATATCACTTGGAGATTAAGCTGGGAAATAATTTGTTATGCCCCATTTCAGAAATCCGTAAGAACCCTAAATCTGAATCATGGAGAATCTGTAAAATCCATCTTCCAAATGAATAAGGGTTTTGGTATAATTTTGGAACCTCCGTCCGCTTTTTTTTGTTTATGTAGAGAAATTTTTGTTTTCATTGTAGAGGTAATTGTGAAATTTGGGTTGGTGTCTATTTTCCCCTTCTTAATTTGTTTTTTGGAATTATTTTTTAATATAATCCCAAAATTTACAGGATCATAACACGTGTTGAGTGAAATTGTTATATTTTTCTTTTTTATTTTTAAAAATAATTCACCAGATTGATTATGGTGATGATACGTGTACAACAAGTTGGGTTGTCCGAAGTTCTATCTCACACGTACAAATCAGGTGTAAAATTGGTCAAGGTATACAAATAATTTAATGGGCACAAATTGGACAGTGATAATATTTAGTACCATTTAATTAATGTCCAAGGTACAACATAAATTATACAAATTTGAAGGTTCCAATAGTCAGTACCCCTTTTGTACACGGTGCAACATAAAGTATACTTTTTGAATTTACCCAGCTTCATGGCATATCCGATTGGATCAGTTTCATATTGTATCATTTCGAATTCAATTGTTTGTCCAGAATTGGATCTTCAAATATGCTATTCCTCAAATTCATATCCTGTGAACGTCTTCTTATAAGTACATATTTTGGACTAACTTAAATCTTCTAACCACCCTCAGACTAGTCCTAGCCCTATAAGAATATCATTCGACGTTGTATTTTAAAGTATATACAACACGATGTTGCCAGTTATTTTACATCGACATTAAGGAATGTTGCTCAATGAAATCAAAGTATTTATGTGACTCTGCAAATAAAAGCCTTGCTACACTAGAATACAACCAAAAAGAAACAATAATCGACATCCAATAATAGTCAGATCAATTGGAAGCGCGCTTAGAATAGTACAGTGGTCCAACTGACTGCGTGTATAATTTAATCCCGGATCTGATCAGATCTGCCAAACAATCTACTAGAGTAGCGTCTTCTTCATTTGTTAAGTTCATGCCGTCTTTGGCTTGGTGGTCTTCTTCCTAGCTTGCTTTCTCACGATAGAATTCTTCATCCCCAGGAAAAACAGCAATGCACCAAAAAGAGCAGCATACTGAAGGAACTCTTGGAATACTCCGAAAAACTTCTGCCCACCAAACTCATAGTTGTAGAAATCAAACAACAAAGGAGTGGTCATCAACAGGTAGATCATCAAAATGTAAGCACCAAAACTGCTTCCGAAAACAAACAGAAGACCACCCAGTCCCTTCAAGAAAAGACAGGCAGCGGTAAAGTGCTTCACATCAATGAGCAGGCCTTTTCCAGTTATCTCAGCCAAATACTTTGTTACGGCAGCCAGCTTGGGAGAGAATTCTTTGGCTGCAGGCCCACCATCCTCACCAAAGTCATTGAACATTTGCCATGCAGATAGGATGAAGATGGAGGCGAAGAGCACTCGTCCGAGGAAAGAAAAGAAACCCATGTTTGGTGGTGGAGGTTTTCTCCCGTTGTAGAATCTGGGTGTGCTCTGTGATTTTTTTTTTTTTTGGGACGAGAATATATTATCAAACTCCAAAAACAGTACAAAGCAGAAGGCGATCGGAGATCCCACTAGGATAATAATAAAACAAGAAGACTATCATGAGACTCCCAACATGGGGTCGTAGTCTAGTACCATCCAAGACCTATGAATAATGACCGTAATAATCACAGTGCAACATTTACTGGCCTATCATTAGAAGCAAAACACATGTTATTCCTATGTTTCCACACCTCGTAAATGGTTTCAATAAAAGCCAATTTGAGGAGCCGCTTCTTCCAATGCTTTCCTTTTGTTTGGCGTAGAATCCATACAATCGACATTAGTATGTGCACTTTCAGTTTGTAACTTGATTGATTTAATAGATGAGATGTGAATTTTTTATTAACAAAATAAATTAGTATGGATTGGTGCAGCTTTCAAATTTAATCATATAAAGTTTATTTCAAATCGGATGAATTTAAGTCAATTATTCAGGTCATTTCATAGCCAATGCTTTCAGATCAATTTTATCGCGTGTGATTCGGATTGACTATGCGTCAATGTTCAACGGTTGACCTTCGTATTTTCTATTGTACGGAGTTATGGTGAGTTCATTGTTCCCCACGTTTAGAGCTCTGATTAGCGGTTAAACTGGGTTGACCTTTTTTTTAAACGGTTGAATGCATATATTTGCATATTTAGCAATGCATGAGCTCTATCTTTTGTACTGTGGATCTTTGATACTATAATTTTGTTAAACAATTTACCATTTTAATTTAAAATTAATTTGTAGTTAAAGTTGGATCGGTTGACCAGAAAATGTACAACATGGATAGCTTATTTGGAATGGAGGGCGTAAATATGTTGAGCATGATATTGAACGGGTTTAACAACTTGTCTATGTTACACGTTTTCTGTCAACCAACCTCAAATTTGACAATGATTTAATTTTAAGCTATAATGGTAAAATGTTTAATAAAATTATGCAATTAAAATTCAGAAAGTAAAGTTCCATAATAAAAATTTATTAAACAAAATAACATTATAATTTAATTAATATTAATTTGTAGACAAGTTGAGGTTGGTTGACTATAAAATGTCAAGGGAGACAACTTCTTTGGACGGGTGTTGGTAAATTTATGCACGTCGAGCAAATTAAATGTAATAAGTCATTTCGACTCCTAAAACGAAACGTTTATGTTATTCAAGTTCCACATTGTGTTTATTTGCATTATCATGTCTGACAGGACGAACCGAGCTCTAGCTGAAAAAAGCTCTACTTTTGAATATTCGAGCTCGACTCAAGAAACTCATAGAGTTATATTTTAAGTTGGAGCTCGAACTGTCGAACGAACCGAGCTTGAGCTGTTCAAAAAAAGATCGGTTCATTTATAATACTACTTGTAGTTGATTTCAAAATCAAACATGTGCATCTTTGTGACGCCCCAACTGCAAGTACCAAACTTACGGGTCGGATTGCCACCCGCTTACAACATTCTTTCAAGAACACTGTCTTTCGGAATGTTACAAGGACGGTCAGGTAATATACAGGTAACAATCATGTAAAAAAATAAAATAAATAACTAAGTCTTTTATTTAATAACCTCAGGAATGAACAAAAGGACAACATTGTTTCAGCGAGAAAGCTGATTCTTAGGGACTTAGGGCAAACCATGACTTTAATTTACATGAATTTTACACGTTCTTCAAGTACGCAAATCCCTTTATTCAAGCAAGCTAGTAAGCAAACAGCCACTATGTACAAGCAACATTCCAGCCAATTACTCTGAAGAAGGAAACAAAAGAGGCTAAGTCTCTGGTGACTTAGTGAGGTTAAGTATAATCAAATGATAGAAAGAAAGGAAAAGATAACAAGAAGTAGGTTCTTATTGGAAGATGTCAAGGAAAAGTTAATAAAGAAGTGAATAATCAACATGTATATTTTAACACCATTGTAATCCAGGCGAGGAGCGACCTCGTGTATGTATAAATGTATAATAAAGCAACATGTAATAATGCAAATACGCCTAGGTACATGTTGATTTGGAACGAAGGATATAGCCCCGACTATACCCGACTCCCAAAAGGTAGCTATATGCAGCAGTCATGGGCCCACTTGTCACAGTACTGGTTTAATATAAACACGATAACTTTCCTGTAATCAGGTAACAAAGAAAGGTATGAATCTGAATGAAGAAGAAGTTGATACAAGCAGAATGTCAAAGCAACAGTGAATGATTGAGAAAGGACGAATCAGACAAGTAGATGAGAAATGACGAAAGGTATTACAATGGTTAGGAACCCTCATCTGGTTCGTAAACACTTGTGCATTAAACACAAATCTCCTTTTTTTTTTCCTAAAAACTTGTACCTGAAAGAAATTGAAAGGCAGAGTTTAGTTTCTTCTTTTCTTCTACGGCTCTTTTACACTCATTCTTACTAATATACTGAGCTATTTTTGGGTGTGGAGGAAAGTAGAGAAACCTGACTTCTATATGTAGGTGAGTTTTGTGGGTGAAGCGTATGGAATGAGAAGGATGATTAGGGATTGGGTTGATTGGAAAATCAACATCTGTATTTCTCAATTGCAGATGGCAAAAATTAAACAAGCAATGTTACATCTGTAAAAACTGATTCATCCATCAAAGTGATGATTGAGCTGCTTGTTATTATTTGGTAGAAGGTGAAAAGATGAAAGATTGAGGGAAATATGGAAGGAAGAAGTAAATGTGATCTGGATGGATTTGGAAGAGATAGGAATTGTGAAAAATCAAACTAATAGTAAAAGCAAAGAAGTTGAAAGAATTTTTATTATCAGGACACGTTTTTCGATGACTTACTCGAGACCCTTGATAAAAATTGCAACTTTTCCCTCTCAATTTGCAAGGTAGTCCCTAGACTACTACTTTGATATACTTGAAGTACTACTTAGGTAGTACCATGCTAATTAACCTTATAACAAAGCTTTTGTAATTATAAAATATATATAAAATTATAATTTACTCGAAAATAAAATCCACCCGCACAAGAGAATTATTCCGAAATAATAAAATGCGTAAAAAAATCGTGATTAAAGTGTATTAGTTAGAACGGGATATTATAATCTTTAACTCAAAACGGACAATATCATATTAACATGACGCGTGTGATCCAAATTATATATAACCGTGTACGCACAAAGTTTCGGGTACATAAAATTTGCAACTTGCGGTGGGTTTTCAAATTTCCACCCACCGCCTGTACGATGCCCAAGTCCAAATTATCTTCCCCCACCGAAAGGAAAATTACAAGTTGCCTACTCCGAACGAGTCCATTTCACGCCAGCCGTACACGTCGCGCGACTTTATAGGTCTACCGATAAGGCAGATTTCTCCCTCTCTGCCTATTTAAACCGACCTCTCTTCCACACTTCTCATTCATCAAACAATTCTCAATCTATCTCTCTCCTCCGACAGCGTTATCCCAATTTCAAGGTATTTGTTCTCATCCATTAGCTTTTGTTTCTCTGTCACAATTTCTATGTTTGTTTGATTTATAAACCCAGATAAGATAAGAAGATGATTGTTTCTACTTTCCAGTACATATGCAATTTTAGGTTTTCTTTTTAATCGTCGGTTGGTTTTTTTTCATCAGCAGAAACTTGTTTCTGATCTTACGGACGTGTAATTGGATTCGTCCTTGGGCTTTTTATTATGTATAGATTGAATTTGATCTGCTTAGTACTCTGATTGTTCATCTCTTTTGGTTGGTTGGAAAAAAAGCTTCTGTTTTTAGGGATAATTACTCCCAGATTTGGATGCGAATTGTTCTTTATTTACTGAATATTTTGATTTGGATTGTTTGGTGTTTGATGATTCTGTCCAGGAAATTATGTAAAAGAATTGTGAATTCGTAGACAAAATTTGCGGATTTGTATCTGAAGCCATAATAGGAGCTGAAGCCTTCTGATTTTTGTTTACTGCTCTATTTAGCTCCATTAGCTATATGTGATTACTTTCTGTAATTTAACCTGCAATTAAAATCTATGCAGATGCAAATATTTGTGAAAACCCTCACCGGCAAGACCATCACTCTTGAGGTGGAAAGCTCCGACACTATTGACAATGTCAAGGCTAAGATCCAGGACAAGGAGGGCATTCCCCCGGACCAGCAAAGGTTGATCTTTGCCGGAAAACAGCTCGAGGATGGCCGTACTTTGGCCGACTACAATATCCAGAAGGAAAGCACTCTCCACTTGGTGCTCAGGCTGAGAGGTGGTATGCAGATCTTTGTCAAGACTCTTACAGGAAAGACAATCACCCTTGAGGTCGAGAGCTCCGACACCATCGATAATGTCAAGGCCAAAATCCAGGACAAGGAGGGTATTCCCCCAGACCAGCAGAGGTTGATCTTTGCTGGCAAGCAGCTTGAGGACGGCCGAACCCTTGCCGATTACAACATCCAGAAGGAATCCACCCTCCACTTGGTCCTCCGTCTTCGTGGTGGTATGCAGATCTTCGTCAAGACTCTCACTGGCAAGACCATTACCCTTGAGGTGGAGAGCTCTGACACGATCGATAATGTCAAGGCCAAAATTCAGGACAAGGAAGGTATTCCCCCGGACCAGCAGAGGTTGATCTTTGCCGGAAAGCAGCTCGAGGATGGCCGTACCTTGGCAGATTACAACATCCAGAAGGAGTCTACTCTGCATTTGGTCCTCAGGCTTCGTGGTGGTATGCAAATCTTTGTTAAGACCCTTACTGGAAAGACCATCACCCTCGAAGTTGAGAGCTCTGACACCATTGACAATGTCAAGGCAAAGATACAGGACAAGGAGGGTATTCCCCCGGACCAGCAGAGGTTGATTTTCGCTGGTAAGCAGCTGGAAGATGGCCGTACCTTGGCAGATTATAACATTCAGAAAGAGTCAACCCTGCACTTGGTGTTGAGGCTGAGGGGAGGTATGCAGATATTTGTCAAGACTTTGACGGGCAAGACGATAACTTTGGAGGTTGAGAGCTCGGATACAATTGATAATGTGAAAGCAAAGATCCAGGATAAGGAGGGCATCCCACCTGACCAGCAAAGGCTCATTTTTGCTGGGAAGCAACTGGAGGATGGAAGGACTCTTGCTGATTATAATATCCAGAAGGAATCCACCCTCCACCTTGTTCTCCGTCTTCGTGGTGGTTTGACTGGTTTCTAAATTTCTGTCTGTTCTTGAAAAACTGGTTGTTTATTTGCGTCTGCTTGTTGGTTTCTTTAAGTAGCCATTCTAATGGCATGTATTGATTTCATTTCGGGCTGTGTTTGAACGATTCTGTATATCAATTATCAATCCTATGTCCAAGTTGTGATTTTATATATTCTCTGCGAGATGGTGGGATGTTTGTTTGATTTGATGCATGTAGAATTGGTTATGATTTTCTAGTTTTCCTTCTGTGTCATGTTATGCCAATGTCTTGTTTGGGAATGTGATGCACAAGTACAGCATGACATTTTAAACTATCTATCATCCTATTTTCTTGTTTTCCAATTCATACATAGAGCAATGAGAAAGATAATTAAAAAAAAAAAAAAGCACTAGTAATACATATTAGGTGAAACAAGCATATAGATCAAGATGATACAGAGAGCTAAATCCGTGCAACACAGAGTCCCTAGAAACATTTGTGTCCTCTAAAAACAGTCACTAGATAAAATACAGATCTAATTAATCAATAAAATATTTACATTGTTATAGAAGAAGTAAGTTTCCTAAGAGAAGGTTTCTAGATAATATTTTTAAAGACGGAATTATATTGTCAAGAAATCATCGATGTTACTTCTATGTGCTCAAAATTAATGTTTTTCATATTACAACAAGACTCATTCCGTTAACAACATAAACATTTTGATTAATAACATGTATGATTTTCATGATAATATATCTTGCCTCAGATAAGTTATTTGCAGGCAAATCTGAGAAAAACACCGATGTTGAGAACGTAGACGTTTTGATTAATACCATGAAGGATTTACTCAATGATTTACACATATCTCTAGATAAGTTATCTAGAGACCGTATCTCAGTAGACTTAATGCATGTGTGGCATGCCGTTTATTTTAGATGTTCATCAACTAAAAAACATTTTGGTATTTGGCATCTTTAACTCACTTTTTCAATCACTCGTTTGGACTTTGTCTCTCTAGGCTACCCACACACACTCTTTCATCACCGCGATCTCTTGTTTTCCGACAATTTCGCTGCCTTTCCGACCTTGTAAGACCAAACCAAAGACACCATCATGTTCCACTCTTCCCGATCTATAATTCTATCTCAAAATATTCGAGTTTTGCGAGTTTGAATTTTCGGCGGGATGATTCCGGCGAATTTGAACCATGCATGAGCTAACCAAATACACCATCGTCTTCCACTTTTCCAGATCTATAATTCTATCAATTTTTTTTTGAGTTTTGGCAAGTTCGATTTTTCGGCGAGTTGTTGACCGACTTTTTCCAGCGAGTTTGAACCCGAATGACCGAAGTTTTTGTATATTTTTATTCCCCTCCATGAGATCTATCTATCCATGGTTTCATTTTCAATATTGTGGATGGTTAATTTTCCGGCGAATTCTCCGGTCACGTTTCCGGCAACTCATTTTTCATGTTTTCAATGTACAGTGTTCAATTGAAGTATGTGTGTCACTTGTATGATATCCCAGAGATCTTGAATCTCACATGCTCTAAGGACCTGCAGGCTGCAGCGAAAAAGAGTATGACCAACTAGTCCAACTGGAAATGTGTTCCATCACTTTCACACAAAGGACATGTATGTCTCTTGTTGTAGATAAAAAGATTTTGCATAGTACGTATACAACTGCAAAGCACTACATGAGAAGAAGTACGTTGGATCTTACAAACCCCATATTGATTTATGATATAAAATACAGACTATCTACTCCTTAAAATAAAGTACTAGCACGAGAAGAAGATATTAAATCCTGCATTGTCCAAAATGATCAATTATAAGTAGGGACTAGAGTAACTCAATCATATAAACTGCGAAATTGTTCGACAAATATTGTAATCGAACAAAAAAAGTGTGCGACAAAATGATCCAAAAGAGAAGTACTCGGTACACTAGAAAAACTATTGGGACTGAGTTGTAGAAGTGTATTTCAAATGGAGATATACACTGTTATCTCGTGCCTGGATTGTATTAATAACACTTTGTAAACTTAACTGGACTACATATACAAGTTGCAACAATGTAAATATACATAGATTTGCAAATTATAGCTAATTCTGTATGCACTCTTCATTTTTCTCTCTGGATATCAAGACGACCTTTTCTCTGTAATCAGGAGCATAGAGTCTTGAGGCATTCACTTCTTCATACTTCTTTGAGAGGACTATATATGTATTCCTTTATCTTTTGACATTCACCCATTAATTCCAACTTATTTAGGCGCATTACATTTTTTTCCCTTTTAACCATAGGCTTTTAGACGCTATTTGTCACCTGCAAGTCGTCGAATCATCAATTGGATGCCAATATCTATTGTAAAACCACATGGAATCAGCTTCAACAGCGTATCCATCTTGGTTACGGTGCCAACTATAGTAAGCATGAGTGCGGTTCTTGATTCCGAAGGTGGCGTGGCCAAAGCTTGCTTCACGAAATGCTGAGTACTCAGGTTGTGGTTCAGCCATGCTGTAAACAACGAAGGTTACATTAGTTATGATATTCTTGTCCCATGACCCTGCACCCATTTTTTGAGTAATATATACACATGACACTATAACCTATGCAGTCTATCACTTCACAAGTTTATTGCATTCGAAATTTTTTTACATATTCTTACTTAGTGGCTAAGCCCTCAAGATTTCCTCCATCTCCAACGGTGACGTATACGGGTGCAGATGGATCATTTATCGGACTGCAATTTCTATTTACAATATTGTACGCAATGTTAGACACACGTTCCTGCGATGGAGGAGATAGTCATCAAGTTACAATAAACGCATGATGATATACATTTATGACTTTTATGTTTATGTGGATGATGAACGTCATAAGCATGAACATGGCCCGCCATTACAACATCAACTTTGTATTCGACAAACCAAGCCTCGTAAGGGTCAGATGTCATTATTCATGATTGTGTGGACACCTCTTCACACAAGATGTAATGACTGCTAGTCCTATGTTTCTCCAGATTCATAATCTACTTTCGCATGTTGAGTGGTAGCCATAAAAATAATTGTATTGATTCATACCATATGCGGAATAGGACGCCAAAACAATGATATATGCCGAAGCTCTCTTGATAGAGTACCAGAAAGGAAAGATTTTCTGAAACTCTGTACGGGACAAGATAACGGTGAGTGAAAGGCTTGAATGGCTTCTTTTCTCCCTACATTAAGATAATACGTATTTTGTCATATCTCGAGAACAATAGCGAGAGATCAGTATATATTCTAAGACAAAAGATATAGTTATTCAATGCATATGGCATCAATTGGTCACACTAGCTCAAGGGTAATGGCGTAAGAACAAACTCACAATTTGAGGAGCAAAATCAAGTTCATGATTCCCCACAGTCCAAATCCAGGGTTGATACGGCACACTTCTTTCAACAAACCTTCCCCATGTATCCCATCTCACATTATCATGATTAGGATAGACGTCAGCATAACATAAATCTCCAAGAAATAACACTGCTTGTCCCTTGGCTGGATTTTGCTCATAATGTGTAAGAGTAATATTGGAGTCGTAACTTTGCCCAAGATCCCCTACAACAAGATTATAAATACAAGATACATGGTGAGATACATAAATGATAGTTCTCCTTTCAAAGTGAATATGCTAAATTACGGGCTATATTAAAAAAAAAGTGAAAGTTGCTGACTTATATAACAAATTTTGATAAATGTGAATGGCTAAAAATGGTATATATAGAACTGTTGATTTACCTATAGCTAGTATTTCATAGAATCAACTACATCAACATTCAATAGTAAGATATTTCCATTAAAAATATATATATATGGTCAATTGATTAAATAAGAAGATTTGGTCTATAAAATAACACATAATTGTCTGATGCTAAACATATGCAAACATAATAACATGTCGTACCTATAATGCCAAAAGTATATGGGACATCGGGACCAACGGCTGGGGGAGTGAAAAACCAGAAAGTTCTCGTCGTATTACCGATTCCAACTTCATAGTAGTACTTAGTGTCATACTGCCACAACAAAATAAAACATAATTCATATCAAAATCAACTATTATGTTTGTATATCTTTTTTCCTTTATAACATTCAAAGAAGATCAAAACTACACCTCTAATTTCCGAATAAAGCAATGATGGATGTAATCAGAAGTGTAATTGTGAAACTTGTAAGTAGTCAATTTCCCTTTTGCCTGCTTCTTGTGTACACTATTCTCAGCCCAATACAAAACCAAATTCGAGCCCGGTTCATTGACAGTAGTCCATGATATGATCACGGCTCTCCCCACATGATCTCCTTGTGTAATATGCACCTAAAGAACATGACAACCAATCTTTAAAATATTCAAGTAACACGAGATTATAGAACATTTATGAATTGTAGAGTTAAACATTAATTGAAAAAATCAACCTGTTGAGGCGCATTATAGCCAGGAGGAATCGCGAACACGTCGCTATTAAGTGGCATGTCCTTGGATTTTTCTTCTAACCTTACATACCTACTCGTGATTCCTCCACTGCATATATCTGCAACATTGATCAGAATTGTTGCAATAAGAATCATTAGCGCCATTTTTCCCTCCGCACACATTTTTTTTTATCCTGCACCTAGTTACTTTATCTTGTTCCACTCTACACGATAAGACTCACAAGATCTGACTATGAACTGACAGTTGGTAAATAAGTGTTTAAATACCCATTCTTCGAGTGGAATCTGTAGCTTTAGTTAAAGGGAATATCCAACATTTTATTCGGTATCATGAAAATGTTCTATTAATAGTTAATGTAATCTTTTAAAGGAATATCCAGTAATTAATGGTGTAACTATTCTATTAATAGTTAAAGGTTTATTTGACAAGAATCTCTGTGGCTGTGAAAATTTCACATGTTACTTGAATTGCGGAGTTAGATATAGTCATAGAAGTGAGATTCAAACTTTGCGGAACTTATGTAATGCATTTAGATCAAAGGTGATTCTGACATGACCATGCTTATTATTTTGGACGAGGCTCCCAAGAAAAATAGGCACTTCTTCGAGATCTGCATGAGTTGAGGATACTATGCATTGGTCTGATATGCCTTTTGCTATGTGACTTTGGAACGGAGGGAGTACTATTCTAACTAATACACGTCTATTTCAAGACTATATGAAACTTTAATAATTTAAGCAACACAGAGTCCCCTAGAAACAGTCTCTAGATAATTTATCTAGTGACGGATCTAAGTAATCAATAAAATCCTCCTTGTTATTAATCAACGTTTACGTTGTTAAAGTAACGAGTTATTTTCAAATATGAGAAGAGTAAGTCTCCTAAGAGACGGTCTCTAGATAATATTTTTAGAGACGGACTTATATTGTCAAGAAAAATCGTCGATGTTACTTCTATGTGCTCAAAATTGGTGTTTTTCATATTACAACAAGACTCATTCCGTTAACAACATAAACATTTTAATTAATAACATGTATGATTTTCATGATAATATAGGCTGTCTCTAGATAAGTTGTTTAGAGACCGTCTCTCATGAGACTTTGTGATATGAGAAAACACCAATGTTGAGAATTTAGACGTTTTGATTAATACCATGAAGGATTTAATTAATGATTTACACATATCTCTAGTGTTAATACGAAAATATGTCCAATCCGTCATAGGCGCCTTTGGAACGAATCATAAGGCCTCCCAAGTTGTCTAAGGATCCGAGACACTATAATCCGACCCTAGGCCCCTCAGGTCCAACCCTAGGCCCTTCAAGTCCGACCCATCCTAGAGGAGAAGGACAGAGGGCTTGAACGGTAATAGGTCCGACCCCTACAGTGGCCCGTAACCATGGAGGTCCGAGCCACAAGGTCCGATCATCCGGATCCAACATGACAATCTCACAAGCAACCAAGTAAACTGGCACTAGAGAATAGGGGAGGTCCGAGCCACAAGGTCCGAATCGGAGGCTTTGGACAAACTTATGGGAGTTCCCCATAGACAACCCAATACAGTCCGGACCTAACGTCCGGACCAACCTCTTCGGACCTCGACCCGCGGCAGACCGTATCAAAACCTCTAATAATCTCTTAATAATGACTAAACTACCCCTAAAAGCCCAAAGTGGTATGGGCTAAGTGTCATTATTGGGCCATGGGCCTAATCAAGCCTTGGTGGCTCGATCAAGGCCTTACACTTGGCACGATCCAGAGGAGTCCTTCCTCTTTGAGAAATTCCTATATATATGGCACACTCCCCCATGTTAAAAAAGTAAGTCAGGTCCTCCTTACAAAACTAATCACGAACATTATACAGAGTAGATTTTCAGTCTCTCTTGAGTAAAGTCTCAAACCGGTTTGACACTTAGCAAACCGGGTCCTAACCCCCCCCCCCCTTCAAGTCACTTGTGCAGGTCTTACCAAGCTTAGGATCTCAGGCCCTAACACATTGGCTCTTACTCGGAACGGAGCCTCTTACCTAGGGAAACCTTGGCCATTACCCGTGGGAAGAATAATCTCTAAGTGGTTGGGGGACTTTTACCCTCAACATCTAGATAAGTTATTTAGAGACCGTCTCTCAGGAGACTTAATGCCTGTGTGACATGTCGTTTATTTTAGATGTTCATCAACTAAATTTTTTTTGGTATTTGGCATGCCGTTTATACATTACCATCTTTAACTCACTTTTTCAATCACTCGTTTGGACTTTGTCTCTCTAGGCTACCCCCACACACTCTCTTTCGTCACCGCCGTCTCTTGTTTTTCGGCAATTTCGCTGCCTTTTCGACGTTGTAAGACCAAACCAAAGACACAATCATGTTCCACTCTTCCCGATCTATAATTCTATCTCAAAATATTCGAGTTTTGCGAGTTTGAATTTTCGGCGGCCTGTTGACCGGCCTTTTCCGGCAAATTTGAACCTTGCATGAGCTAACCAAATACACCATCGTCTTCCACTTTTCCCGATCTATAATTCTATCAATTTTTTTTTGAGTTTTGGCAAGTTCGATTTTTCGGCGAGTTGTTGACCGACTTTTTCCGCGAGTTTGAACCCGAATGACCGAAGTTTTTGTATATTTTTATTCCCCTCCATGAGATCTATCTATCCATGGTTTCATTTTCAATATTGAGGATGTTTAATTTTCCGATGAATTCTCCGGTCACGTTTCCGGCAACTCATTTTTCATGTTTTCGACGTATAGTGTTCAATTGAGGTATGTGTGTCACTTGTATGATATCCCAGAGATATTGAATCTCACATGCTCTAAGGACCTGCAGGCTGCAGCGAAAAAGAGTATGACCAACTAGTCCAATTGGAAATGTGTTCCATCACTTTCACACAAAGGACATGTATGTCTCTTGTTGTAGATAAAAAGATTTTGCATAGTACGTATACAACTGCAAAGCACTACATGAGAAGAAGTACGTTGGATCTTACAAACCCCATATTGATTTATGATATAAAATACAGACTATCTACTCCTTAAAATAAAGAACTAGCACGAGAAGAAGATATTAAATCCTGCATTGTCCAAAATGATCAATTATAAGTAGGGACTAGAGTAACTCAATCATATAAACTGCGAAATTGTTCGACAAATATTGTAATCGAACAAAAAAGTGTGCGACAAAATGATCCAAAAGAGAAGTACTCAGTACACTAGAAAAACTATTGGGACTGAGTTGTAGAAGTGTATTTCAAATGGAGATATACACTGTTATCTCGTGCCTGGATTGTATTAATAACACTTTGTAAACTTAACTGGACTACATATACAAGTTGCAACAATGTAAATAGACATAGATTTGCAAATTATAGCTAATTCTGTATGCACTCTTCATTTTTCTCTCTGGATATCAACACGACCTTTTCTCTGTAATCAGGAGCATAGAGTCTTGAGGCATTCACTTCTTCATACTTCTTTGAGAGGACTATGTATTCCTTTATCTTTTGACATTCACCCATTAATTCCAACTTATTTAGGCGCATTACGTTTTTTTCCCTTTTAACCACACGCTTTTAGACTCTATAAGTCACCTGCAAGTCGTCGAATCATCAATTGGATGCCAATATCTATTGTAAAACCACATGGAATCAGCTTCAACAGCGTATCCATCTTGATTACGGTGCCAACTATAGTAAGCATGAGTGCGGTTCTTGATTCCGAAGGTGGCGTGGCCAAAGCTTACTTCACGAAATGCTGAGTACTCAGGTTGTGGTTCAGTCATGCTGTAAACAACGAAGGTTACATTAGTTATGATATTCTTGTGACGCGGTCAACTCCGCAATTCGGTCCAGTTCCGGGGCAGCAACCAACCGAGCCACCTCAGCATCCAACTCTAGCTCCGGCTCACCACTCATCTTTCCCTTGCCCTTCTTGGCTGAAGGGATCGGACCTTCGGACAGACGCTTTTGTCCGATTGAAGCACTCGAGCCACTGGAAGGAGGGTCCCGAGACATAGATCTCAGAGGTTTCGTGGCCCCCTTCGAGCCAGCCACCTTACCCTTGTCCGGGGTAGGTATCGTCTGGGCCTCCTCGCCCGCCGCGGCCCTCCGAGTCTCCTCCACTCGGAATGTGGCAGCATTCCGAGGCTCTTCCATCGGAAACACGGTGGACGTCTTGATGATGTGGGTTCGGGTGCCCTCCTCCGTCTCCTTGCGTTGTGCGGTATTTTGCTTCCGCTTCAGCTCCCGCATTGTGGACATGGTGTACTCGAACAAAAAACTTGCACATCCGAAGGACAATAAATTATACATGATAAACAAAGATTTTTATCCACAACTGCAAACGAAGCAAGTGACCACCGACTCGGATGACCGACCACGTGACCGAACGAGAAAGAACTTACTGAGATCATTATTCCCATCACAAAAACTTGGCTCCGAAAAGCCAGATAGATAGGGAAGGGGTTGGCATATCAACCCTCGGAATAAATATTTCTCCGGATCCTGATTCCGGTGGAGAGCTTGCATCCACAAAGGGACGTTCCGAGCCGGAGGTTTCCAGTCCGGCAGCCTGCCTCGGAAAAACTTCTTCTCAAAATTCCATTTGGTCCTTTCCGCTTCGGATTGACCCTGTTTCAAAGCGGGCCGGACGAAGATGTATCTCTTCCACCAATTTATTCCCAAGGAGGAGAGCGGATCGACAAAAAAGTATATGCTTGGCGACACACAAGCGTATAGAACAGAGTATTCCTATTACTTACACTAACATTAAATAACTTCCGAAAGTTATCAAACGTGACCGGGATGTCCTTATATTTACACATCACCCCGAAGCACATCAGATTTTCGAGCGAGTTGGGGATGATCTGATGAGGACTTAACCCCATGCTGTTCAGAATGTCCAAAAACTCGGACGCCACTGGCAAACGCCACCCGCAGTGAAGACTTATCTCATGCACGCACATATACCCCGGAGGCGGATTGTAAAAAGCGTGCGACTCATCCGGAATAAGGATCTCCATGCACTCCGGAATCTCATACTTTCTCCGGAGTTCCTCCACCTCCTCGACCATCACAATCGAAAGGCATGTGGGGAATGTGCCATCCTTGTTGATACGAAAATATGTCCAATTCGTCATAGGCGCCTTGGAACAAATCCTGAGGCGTCCCGAGTTGTCTAAAGGACCCGAGACACAATGATCCGACCCATAGGTCCGACCCTAGGCCCTCAGGTCCGACCCACCCGGGTCCGACCCTCCCTATAAAAGGGACAGAGTACTTAAAAGATACTGGGTCCGACCCTGGGTATGCAGGTCCGACCCATCTAGGTCCGATACGGATGATCATTCGGACCCAACATGACAATCTCACAAGCAACACTGGCACTAGAGAGTAGGGAGGTCCGAGCCATAAGGCCCGAATCGGAAGAGTTGGGCAAACCTAGGGAACTCCCCCATAGACAGCCCAATACGGTCCGGACCGAGCGTCCGAACCAACCTCTCCGGATCTTGAACCTCGGCAGACTATGTCACACCCTCTAAAACTCTCTCAATAATGACTGAACTACCCCTAAAAGCCCAAAATGGTATGGGCTAAGTGTCATTATTGGGCCATGGGCCTAAACAAGCCTTGGTGGCTCGATCGAGGCCGTACACTTGGCATGATCCAGAGGAGTCCACCCTCTTTGAGAATTTCCTATAAATATGGCACACTTCCCCATGTTAAAGTAAGTCATCAGACATAAGCTAATCCCGAACATTATACAGAGCAGATCTCCAGTCTCTCTTAAGTAAAGTCTCTAACCGGTTTGACGCTTGGCAAACCGGGTCCTAACCCCCCCTCCAAGCTACCTGTGCAGGTCCTTACGCATCGCCTCTTATCAGTACGACGGTTCTTACGAGCTCTTACTCTTTGGTTCTTACTCGAAGGTGGTCTAGGTACTTAGGGTGAAGTAAAGCAAGGAAAATTCATTAAGTGGTTGGGGGACTTTTACCCTCAACATTTTGGCGCCGTCTGTGGGAATCCTTACGAAAAGTTCCGTTCTCTTCAGTAATGGCAAGAACAAGAAGGTCCGCAAGAACCAACGCTACTGCAATTGGCACGCCTGCTCGAAGGCAAAGAGGTAGACCTCCCACTAGGAGAGGCAGGGTGGCAGGAACTCCTCCGAGAGATACGATGGACTGTCCAAGCTATGGCCATACCGCCAGTCTCTCTTCAGATGAGGAAAGAGCCACTGATCCGCCAATAAGGACCCAGGTGCTTGGAGTCGAAGGACAATTTCCTCCGTTAGAAACACATGGTCCTCCTCCAGGAAGAAACTTTACCCTTCCAAATGGGCAGATCATCCGTCCCAGCGAATTCGGGATGAATGAGAATCAGTTTGGCCTCTTACTCACCACTATTCAAGGATGCTTTGGATCAAACAACCTCCAGCCTCCTCAACCCACTCCTCCTTTGGCAATTCCGAGATAAGCTGAACCCGCACAATCCAGAAATGAGCATCGTCCTATCCAACAAAGGCTGGGGGAACAAGCTCATCCGGAAGATCTAAGGTATCTTCTCAACAGGAGGGCCGCTGCTTCTCACGAACAGCGAGGGAAAAGTCCAGTGATGCAACGAGTGGATGAAGTTGGAACTAGTCGTCGTGGAGCACAACAACATGCGCCGAGAGATCATGTGGCGGAAAGCATCTCGATAGTCCCTATTGATGACCTTCCTCTAGATGTGGCTATCAACCCCAGGACTGGTGAGAACCTGTTAGGAATATCTGTTAGTATTTTGATCATTCATCACATGTTCTTATCTTTGCCAGAAAGGTGATTAAGTACTCTTAGTTCACTTGAACATTGTAAAAGAGAAAATCACTGAGTATGATTAGTCTAGTAAATCTTGTATTAGGATTATAGGTCTCTGAATGTAATTTTTATTTCCAAGAAGACCATGAAGATCAATCCTAGCAATGGAGCTTTTCTGAAGATTACAAGACCGGAGATTGCACAAGATTTATGAAGACACCAAGGTTTAGTCTCACTCGGAAAGACTATGTCCTTAATCCTTTCTTAAGTGCATTTAGTTACTTTTGAAATATGATTCTGGAACATATGACATCATGAGTATGGAGCATGCAAGCCATCAGAAAGGCTAATGTATCCGTTGAAGACTACAGGACAAGAAATAGTACATGTGCATTAATTACATCGGCAGAAAAACCGCTAAAGCACAGTCTTCTCTGAGATATGAGACAAGGACTTCTGAGTACTCATTTCAAGATAAGTATAGACTGAATTTGAATTGTGTCTAACGGATAACATCCCAACGACTCTCTAATTCATCTATAAATATCACACACTTAGATGCTGAGAAATACAACAACGACCAAAGAACGATCTAACTTGCAAACTTACAATCTAGCAAAGTATTCTCTCAAGCACTCTACTACCCTTTCTGAAAGCTTTCTGTTGCTTGAAGAATCACTAGTAGTTCTAAGTTGTCCTGAACCTTAACAAGAGATTGTTATTCGTGAAAGAGTTGAACTATCAGATAACCTTTCTGAAGCTCATTCTCGAGCGGACATCAATTACTTGGAGTCAAGAAGAGCAGATTGCCATACACTGAACAAGTGTATTAAGTAGTCTTGTTCTATTAGGCTCTCTGGAAACATAACTGAAAAGTTATACAAAAAGCCTCTCTGACAAACCTTATAACCAACACCATCAAGGCGTGGAGTAGAGGAAGTACTTGATTTGGGAAATCAGGGAATAACTCCAAGGTTATCTGAGTAGAGGAAGTACTTAGCTCTAGGAGCTGGGGAATAACTCAGGGGGAACATTTGGTTGGGAACCATTTGTTTAGGAATCTTAGAATAGGATTATTGTAAGGTGAACTCAATTATATGTTCTAGTGAATTCTAGGTCTCAGAAAGACCGAAGTGGATTAGTTGGAGGATTACGCCACCTCCAGATACCACTATACTTGCTGTATTATTTACCTTTCTGTATTTATCTTTCAGCAAAGCGCACACACTTACTTATTGTTTCTGCACTTACCTATCTTAAAGTCTTCCGCGCTCTGAATTTAAGTATCAGAAACCCCCCGGTTTCTGAGAAACTGTGTTTATCGACAAAAGTTTAAAAGACTATTCACCCCCCCTCTAGTTTTTTACTTTGCCGTTATCTGGACCAACAAGTGGTATCAGAGCAGGAGGTTCCCAAGCCTTCTGCATTGAATATAGATCCCCAGATAGGTGAAGAAACTTTGTCCCTTTCTGAGGACTATATAATTTGTGTGTTAAGTGCGCAGGAATGTCTCTGAGTGATGCACCCGTTCTGAAGTGAGAAAACTACGAGAAATGGAAGAACAACATGATGCTCCATCTGGAGGCCATTAGTGATGAGATAATCTATGTCATCAATGAAGGGCCTATTAAAATCAGACAACTCAAACAAGTTACTGAGGTGTCTGATGGAAGAAAAGCCTCAGACAAGGAAGATGAAAGCGAGGATGCGACTGCTAGTGATAGTGGTTGTGTTGCTCGTGGAAGCATTATGTATGAAGACAATCTAAGAGAGCTCTGGACATCTGAAGATGCCAAGAGACACAGATTGGATGGTCAAGCTCGTAATATAATCATCAGATCAACACCTGAGCACATACAGTGTAAACTTTGGGGTGCTAAAACGGCGAAAGTTGCCTGGCAATTGATTGAAGAAATCTGTGCCGGAACTGAGAAAACCAAAGAAAACAAGTTCGAAGTTCTTAAATTGAAGTTCCAAAACTTCAAGCAAGGTCCCACTGAAACTCTGGAAGAACTTGATTTCAGGTTTACTACTCTTATGAGTGATATGGCTGCACTTGGTGAAAGCAGCAGATACTCCCAGCCAGAAAAGATTAAGACTATTGTCAGAAGTCTCAATCACAACTGGGAACACACTAAATTCTTTTATTTCAACCAAGGAATGCCAAATATTACTCCAGTAGAGCTCTTCTCTCATCTTGCTACTGTAGATTATGAGACAACTCAGAGAGAACAAACAGCTGAGAAGTTGCAAAGTGTTGCTCTAGTCTCTCAAGGTACTTCTGAAAAGAAAGATACCAAAGACGCATCTGAAGAAAATGCTCTTGCAGTAAGACACATGAATAAATTTGTGAGTCAAGAGATTGAGAGAAGAAAAGCTAAAGAAAAGCTGAAAAAGCATCTTGGCCCAAACTATCATCAGTACAAGAACATTCAACTAAACAACTCTCTGAAGACCCCCATTCAGAAAGGTGTTAGTACTGAATCAGCAGAGATAGGAAATGATATCTGCTTCTATTGTCAAAAGCCTGGTCACTTCAAGAGAGATTGCCCTGCTTTAAACAAGCTCAAGAAATGTGACAAGAAGGACAGAAGAAATTACAAAAGAAATCAAAGGGCCTTACTGACTGAAGAAAGGAAGAAGATTCAAATCCAACTTGATGCTCTAGATATTGAGACAGATTCTGAAGATGGAGATTCAGATAACTCAAACCTACCATCACCAGAATTGTGTGGAATCACCCACGACGTAATCGACTTCGGCCTTAAGAAGAATGAAATGTGTGGAGTTGCTGAGATTGCTGGTCCAGACATCTCCAACATTGAAATGTGTCTTATGGCTGATGAGGTAACAAACATTTCACAATTTCTGTACTATGAGAGTGATGATGGAATTGAGGATCTGGAGTTAATCAGGAGTGAATTGGATCGTTATGAGAAAGAATTACTGGAAGCACAATCCAAAACCAGAATTCTAGAGGAAAGCAAAGAAACTCTTGAAAAGAGGTTTCGAGCTAACCGAGTATCGAGAACAAGAGCTGAAATAGCCCTTCCGAAAATCGATATTTGAAAATGAAAATTTTCACAAACTAGCCTTGGATGAACTTAATAAGAAAATGATAAAGTCGCTACGAGAATGAGGAACTTCGAAAGAAAGAGCTATCCTTCCAATCTTATGCAAAGGCTAGTGACACTCTCACTGAGGTTCAATCATATCTGAGAGATCCCTCTGAGAAAGGTGGACTTGGACTTGATGAACAATCGAGTAATTCATCTCCTCTGAAGAAGAGTGATGAAAGGTTGACCTTTGTAAAAAGTCAACAGAATGGTTCTTCAACCACCTATAGCATTGGTCAGAAAGCTAGGGTAGCTGACAAAGGAAAAGTAGCAACCCAACCTTTGAAAGAACAACAAGTTCACAAGAAACTTGTGGGTGAAACTTCGAAAAGAAATACAACCTCGGACATGTAGCCATCCACATTGCCATATTACTAGGAAAGGAAGAATTCTTGGAATAGCAAATTCTCTCTGTACCATTTTATGAAAATAAAGACGACAGAAACTAGTAAGGCTTCAAGACCGCATTCGAAAAGCCAAAGGTGTTCGAAATGGCATTGGCTATCGTATATTGGAAAAGTCCTTTTACAACAATATAAGGAAGGACAAGAACAATGGCAAAGGCGATATTGCACGTAGTAATAAATGTAAGTGGAAGAAATCTCAAACCATCGAAAAACTGAATGCCAAAGCTAGAAGGAACACGCCATAAAGGCTAAGTTTGTTGAAAAGCAATCCCGAAACCTGTGGTCCAAAGCACCAAAAGGAACACCTAGAAACACCTCAAGAAGGAAGATTGAGATCAAAATTATCGATTCTATTGTTTCCTTCGATAAAGTTAGACAAAACAAACTCCCAAGAAATTCACTAAAATGTGGATTCCTACCGGAAGAATGTTTAGTCTAAGTGGTTCTATCTCGAGGCAAGAACCTAACTCTTGTTTTCTGTTTGTAACGCCTCTTGGACTAAGGCTCAATGGCTATTTGATAGTGGATGCGAAAGCACATGACAAGAGACAAAGCAAATCCGTCAACTACAAAGCTTGCAACAATGGACCGGACATCGATTTGGAGGAGAATTAAATCCTCTCTGGATTTGGCAACGTAAATTGGGATCCTTAACAATTCTTGACGACATATGTTAAGGGTTTGAAATACAATCTATTTAGCATGAGCCAGTTTGCAGACAAGGGATTTACTGTGAAATTTAAAGCAAAATATTGCAAACTTATTGACAATGAGTCAAAGCAGACAGTCTTGGTTGCTAGGCGGAAAGGCAGTCTTTATGTTGCCGATTGGGCATCTGCCACAACTGAAGAATGTCTCATGGTGAGTCAATCAGGTCACACAGAAGAGCACTGGTTATGGCACAAAAGAATGAGTCACTTGAATTTAAAAACTCTGAACAAACTTGCCAAGAAAGAGTTAGTAGTTGGCCTTCCCAAAACATCTTTCAGAAAGGATGGTATCTGTTCTGCCTGTCAGATGGAGAAACAATCTAAGATCTCTTTCAAGTCCAAAATCAGACACTCTAGTGTTAGACCACTGCAACTATTACACATGGATCTTTTTGAATCATCTGTAACTAGTTATGCAGGAAAGAAGTATGGTCTTGTTGTTGTAGATGACTTCTCAAGATTCACTTGGGTTGTCTTTCTGAAGCATAAATCTGATGCTAGGGTGGAGATACAAAACTTGCTAAATAAACTTGAAGTCATGAAAAATGACAAGGTATCTGCAATCAAAACAGACCATGGTACTGAATTTGTCAACCAGTACATAAAGGAGTTTTGTACCAGCAAAGGTATACAACATCAACTTTCCTCTGTAAGAACACCACAACAAAATGGTGTTGCGAAGGAAAAATAGAACCCTTAAAGAAGCAAAGAAGGACAATGTCATTAATCGAAATAAGTGAAGTTTATTGGGTTGAAGTCGTAAACACAAGATGCTACACTCGAATGATGTTTGATAAACAAACACCATGACAAGACCCCTTATGAGCTCTTGGTTGGTAGACCCCCTAATATTAAACATCTGAAAGTGTTTGGTTGTAGATGTTTTGTTCTTAACAATGGAAAAGAGTATCTAAGAACATTTCAACCAAAGGCAGATGAAGTAGTGTTTCTTGGTTATTCTATGAATAGCAAAGCTTACAGAGTTTACAACAAAAGAACAAAGAAGATTGAAGAATCAGTTCATGTTGTATTCTATGAAGAAAGCAAGAAATCACCCCTTGATGATGAACTCTCAGAAAGGTTCAAGGAACTAATGTTAAAGGATTCTGAAGAAGAACCCTCAGAAAGGAAAAACATCATTATTGAAAGAGAGGATGACTCTGACGAAGAAAAGCATGAAATGCCTAGTAACAACCAGATGATTCTCAGACATGATGAAGAATTTCCTATGAAAATTCCAGAAATGGAAACTGAAGATGTTCATCAAAGTGCTAATTTTGGAAATGACCTCTCTGACAGGCATGTCCCAGAAAGCCCTCACACTGAGCAAGTGTCAGACATTCAACGCCCTCCTGTGGTACAAAATGTCATAGATACTGAAGAAGTATCAAGTCATAATCATAGTGATTCACATTCAGATCACATAGATGTTGACCCTACTAGCCCCAAACCCATGATGAGATGGATCAAGGATCATCCTGCAAAGGATGTGATTGGACCAATCAATCAAGGTGTTAGGACTAGGAGAGCAATAGCCGAAAATGCTAATTCTCTCTTTGGATGTTTCATCTCAAACATTGAACCTAAAACTATTGAAGAAGCATTAAGAGACCAAGAATGGATCTCTGCAATGCAAGAAGAGTTGGATCAGTTTGAAAGAAACAAAGTCTGGAAACTAGTTCCATTTGTAGAAGGAATATCTGTGATTGGAACCAAGTGGGTTTTCAGAAACAAGATGAATGAATCTGGTGAAATAACCAGAAACAAAGCAAGGTTGGTTGCCAAGGGATTCACCCAGACTGAAGGTGTAGATTTTGATGAGTCATATGCACCAGTTGCCAGATTGGATGCAATAAGACTCTTTCTGGCCTTTGCAGCTCATAAAGACTTTAAAGTTTACCAGATGGATGTCAAAAGTGCATTCTTGAATGGTGAACTTGCTGAGGAAGTCTATGTTGAACAACCACCTGGTTTTGAAGTTTCCTCAGAAAGTAGAATGGTCTATAAACTACAGAAAGCTCTATATGGACTGAAACAGGCTCCAAGAGCATGGTATGATACTTTGGCCAAATACCTTCTGGAAAGTGGTTTCAAGAAAGGTGAAGTTGATAAAACTTTATTTACCTTAAATCATGATGGGAAACTGCTCTTAGTTCAAGTGTATGTTGATGACATTATATTTGGATCTAAGGACAAGCAACTTTGTGATGACTTTGCAAATCTCATGAAAAATAAGTTTGAGATGAGCATTATGGGAGAATTGAACTATTTCTTAGGATTGCAAGTCAAGCAACTCAATGATGGAATATTCATTAGTCAGACAAAGTATGCAAAAGACATGCTCACAAAGTTCAATCTTATGCCCTCTGAAAAGAATGCTAAGATGAAGAACACAAGTATAGGAAATTAATAGGTTCACTACTTTACCTTACTGCAAGCAGACCAGATATTCAATATGCAGTTGGAGTGTGTGCTAGATTTCAAACAAATCCAATGCAATCACACTACAACATTGCTATGAAAGTATTAAGGTATGTGAAAGGTACAGTAAATGTAGGTTTGTGGTATCCTAAAGAAGGTGGATTGAGTTTGGCTGGTTACTCAGATGCTGACTATGCTGGATCAATGCTTGATAGGAAAAGTACCCCAGGAACTTGTCAGTTTCTGGGAACAAGACTTATCTCATGGTTTAGCAAGAAGTAAAACTCAATTGCAACTTCTACCACGTAGGTGAATATATTGTCATGATTGTTGTGCAACACAAATTCTGTGGATTCAACAACAACTCAGAGACTATGGACTCAATGAAGAGAAAACTCCTATTTTCTGTGACAACACAAGTGCTATTGCAATCACACAGAATCCCAAGTTCCATGCCAGAACAAAGCACATTGATGTTAGACACCACTTCATCAGAGACCATGTTGAAAAAGGCAATATAAAGATACTCAAGATTGACACAGAAGACCAACTTGCAGATATCTTCACCAAGCCCCTACAAGAAAGCCGGTTCTTGACCTTAAGACATAATCTTGGATTGATGGAGTTGCCTAAGGACTGAAAAATGTCCTGAATCTCTAAAGTCTGAGTAAGCAAGGTAGAAAAGAAGCAGGCCTCTGAGAACATGCTCTCAGAAAGCCAAGTTGTTAAGAAGTGTTGCAAAGGTTTCCGAGTAGCAACACTCAGAAAGGCAAAATATTTACGAACGGTATCCAGAAAGGCAAAGGTTGGTACACACTCAATGAGTAAATAAGACTAGAACTTACTTACTAAGAGTGGGTCAAATACATTCAAACAACTGAAGTTTCTGATTCTTGAATTCAGGAAACTATTTAGTCATAAAGAGAAAAGACACACAAAGCCCAAAAGGTATAAGTTCTTAAAGTCAAACATGTCCAATGTCTTGTATTTTTACCATTTTCATGATAAACAATATATAGATAATGACTTGACATTCAGAATGATAAGCTCAAACGATCAAAGTGTTCTCACTCTTTACTTAGTGACACAATGAATGTAGCATATTAAAAATCCATCAAGTCGGCACATTACCATTTATTGATTGATATCATTACAAGATATTCAATATAAGCCCTTGATGTATAAACGTTTGATCTCAACGGCTGAGATTAAAACAAAGCAAGTAATGTCTGTTTAGAAATTCAGACGTGGCCCACTAAGCATTTAATGAAGTACAAAGGACGTACCACGCCTATGCAGATGCAAAGACACGCATTCATATTCAGCTATATATATGTTGTATCTATGTATGTTTTATCTGCTATATATATAGGAATTGGGCAAAAGACAAACACTTTTACCAAATTCGAAATTTCAAACTTGCATCAAAATAGCAAAATCTCTCAAGATTTCTGCAAACTCAACTTTTTGTGCTTAGTCTTCTGAAAAGATAAACTAATCTCAATTACTTGTGCAAAATCCTTCTGCAAAACCACTTATTCAAAACTTTATATAAAGAGATGGCACCCAAGAAGATGACCACCAAGAACCCTAAGGCCGGATCATCTACTCCCTTTGAAAAGCAAGGAGGAAAAGAACTTAAGGTGTTGAATAAACGCTTCAGGAGAATTCACCCTTCGACGGAACCCTAGTCATAAAATGAATTGGGGAGCATTCTTAGTGAAGAAATATGTACCAGCAGTTATACCTTCAAAACCAGAAAGGAAACTGATATTGGGGATGTTGAAGAATTCCCATATCTATGGGTTTTTATCTGCTGCACCCAGTGGCCTATCCACACTGGATGTACTGGAGTTCTACAACAACTCCAAAATCTTCACAAAGGTTGTGAATGATAAAGAAGAAAAGTACATGCAGACTGAAGTCCAAGGACAAGAAATTGTTCTTGACTGCAAGGCTTTCTGCAAATTGTTCCGATTGAAAAATCGAGGAACTATTGAAGATATCAACATCAAGGACGCCTCAATGATTCAAGGCATCAAAGAACTTTTTGAGGCAATCCAGTTGGAAAATGCAAAAGGTTTCCCAGAAGACTTTATTCGAAGCTATCATAACAAGTCATCTTCAGAAACACCTGAGTACTTTGGCTCTCATCCTGGTCCGTTGCTTTGATGGCAACAAAGGTGGAGTAGACCAGATAAGTATGGAGAGATGGATGATGATGCATCTTCTGAACCAGAAGAATGAAGGGCAGGAAACCCACTTCAATTGGGGGAAGTACGCCTTCAACAAATTCCTTGGACATATTGAGGAATTTGAGCCCAAAATCATCAATGGCCTTGCTGAGCCAAAAGCCAATATGCACTTTGGTCTCAGGATATGTTACATTCTGGAAACCATGGGGATTACTCTTAGAGAGAAACAAGAAATCCCAGTCACCAACTCCCTTTTCAGACACGCCTTTGAAGAAAAGGAGAGAATTGCTACTGAGCAAGTACTCAGAAAGGCTGAAGAAACTACGACAAGGTGAGGAGGTTTCTGAGCAAGCTCAAGCTAAACCTCCAGCTGCCAAAAGAAAAAGGGGTCAAGGCAAAAGGACCTCCAAGTCCATAAACATTCAAGAGGCACAACCTTCTGGAGACAAGGTCTCAGAAGATGTTGTTCGCCGTAAAGGTAGTTCGAAGCCCCGAATCACAAGCAGTGCTCCAGAACTCTCCTGAGATGATAGAAATATCATAGATGGGTCTGCGCCAACACAGAACAGTGATTCTGAGGACGATGAAGTAATCGCAACAGTGCTCAAAAGATATAAGCTTGAGACCCAAGGAGGAGCATCAAACTTAGCTCTTCAGGAAGATAAGAGCCCCTCTTGTTGAGGAAGAAGAAGGCTGGTGAGGAAGATAGAATGATGGAAGATCTTGACATTGCTTCCACATTCACAATACCAACACTCAATATTGTCAAGAAAACCTGTTCTTGAGCAGGTTCCTCAACCTTCCGAGAGAGCTCAACTCTCGAGAAGGGATCAAACCGAGATGGAGACTCGTAATGATACTGAGCAGAACAACAATGAGCACAGAGAGGCTGTGGATTCACCACAAGTCCAAAAGATCAATGATCGACACTCTTTTCAGGCCATATTGGAGACAAACTTTCAGGGGGAAGTTAATCTGTCCACCCTTCTAAATGAAGAAGAGGTTTCTCCAACCTCAGAACAACAAGAAAAGCCTGTTCTACAGGTAGCTAAGTTATCTCTGAATAAGAAATAGCTTGCTTGAAAAATTAATATCTTGTGTTCTAAATTTCTTTTTGTCTTACTTTAGGCTCTAACTGACGAAGTAGTGGTGGAGGGATCAACACTCCAAAACCAAGAAAATCCAAAAGCTGAAAAGCTTTCTGAAGAAGCATTTACTGAGCCTTCTGATGAGAAGGTAAGCACTCAGTAATAATCTTCTTCAATAATGCTCTGGAAATCCCACTACTAAATCTCTTATGTTTGTTCTTACAGGCTCAGTCAGAAGAACAATTGGAAGGAGAAAAATTCTTGAAAACTCCTCCAATAGAAACTGAAACTGCTGAACAAGCAGTATCTGAAGAAAAGGTTCCAGAAACCCCCAAGGTTTCTGAGAAAGATGCCACTGAGCTTCCTCACTTGGAAGTAAGTGAAGTCTCAGAAAGCATTTTTCCACTTATCTTTTCTGATAACAAGTTTCTAAACATATTTGATTCTATTTCTCAGGTTCACAGAAAGAAAGGATGCTGAGGATCAGACTTCTCCTCACAACAAGGTATCTGAGGCCTCTGTGCCCAAACAAGCTAAAGTCCAAGCAAATGAGCCTAGTGTTTCTACACAGGTATGCTCAGAAAGCTTACTTTTGCACACAGATACAAACTCAAGTGGTTTGAACAAAACTAACTTGATCCCTTTCTTTCAGGCTCAAAGTTTTGTGCCAGTTGATTTACTCAAGGCTTTCCAGAAGCACACTCTCAAGAAACATCTAAAGTGCTTCAGACAATGGCAGAAACTTCGTAAAGGTGACCTTTACGAATAGCACGAATGTCGACGTCCCGAAATAGAGCAATAGCCCTAAATCTGGAAGACTACATCCATGCATTGTTCCCAACAGAGTCTTATTCTTTTGCCAATCTGATGCATGAAGACTTCACTCATGAAGTAGCACAAAAACTTCTAGCAGATTTCAAAACTGCGGATGCTCAAACCCAAGAGCAGATGGTAACCCATCCTGCATTGCCTAGTAAGCTCACTACTTACCCAACTGAGCAAGAAGAAGTGAATGGGAGAATGATTACATTCCCAAATGTGATCAACTTGATTTAAGAAGATGAAGAAGAAATGGACGAGAATGATTATCAAGTACCCCCTTCTGAGCATCCAAGTCAAGAAAACAAGAAGGATGATGATGATGATGATGATCTGACACGAAAGCGGCGGATTGGAAAGTTAGCAAAGGAAGTGCAGAAAAGGCCACTCCTTCCAATGCTCAGAAAGCCCCATCATCATCACCTTCAAAGTCTCATCAGAAAACCCAACAGGCAGAACAGAACGATATACTTGAAGAGATATCTGCCGCTGAGTTCAGGATTGAACAACTCAGAAAGGTGTTGGAAGAAGAAAAGAGAATCAACTTAGAGTGTCAAGCTCTTATTGATGAAAAGGAAGCCAAAATTCAAAAGCTCAAAGAAGCTAACACCCAGGAATTGGCGCTCCTAGATGAGCAAAGAAATCTAAAAGATGCCATTGTTGTCACAGCTGCTGAAATAGATGCCATGGATGACAATGATGATGAAGAAGATGATGCTGAGACTGCATCAGAAAGACCTTCTACATCTTCTCAGAAGGCCAGCACACTTGATGGAAAGCAGAAAAAGGTTGTCAATCTGCAAACTATTCAAGAAAAAGATAATAAGAGTGATGCTGAAAACAACCAAAACTTGATTACTGACGCAGAAGATGAGAGACTTGTCACTCAACACAAGAGAGCTCTACTTGCTCCTCATATATTCTCTGCACCAAGTAGTTCAAGAAGTGAAGAGCACCGTGCCAGAAATAGTATCTTTTTGGAACTCAGAAAGACACTAATTGCTCAAGACACAGAAGTGCTAAAATCCGTCCCAGAAGAGATGAAGTCATTGGCTGCTGCGTTACTCAACAGAGCAACCAACATAGCTCTCTCTCTCAGAAAGACCTAGGGTTGGTCAGGGATGAGGATTGTAACAATGCTAATGCAGCACTCAATGAAGCCAGCCATCTTTATTACGCAAAACGCCATTCTTAGGCCACTTGAAGAGCTCAACAGAAAGAGCAGAGGCGGTTAAGCGTAACCACAGTGAAGAAAGAAATCAAGAACCGGTCAGGTGCACAATCATCTCGGAAAAATTTGACTCACTCTCAAGCTTATGCCATTATGAGTCACTCATTCATGACTAAGGGGAAGAAGAAGAGATGCCTCGAAAGGCGGAGGAAGAAAGAAAACAATCTATGCCTCCCTCCTCAAGTCAACTAGTCATCAAGAACACTGGAGATGCCCCTGTTGAAGAAGTTGTTCCAGATCAACCAGCCAGAAGGCTGAGAAGTATGGTCACTAGGGAACCAAGTCCCTTAGGATCTCAGAAGGGAACAACTGAATAATCCACGAAAAGAGAAGACCAAGAAGAAGGAGAAGTGAGAGACCAAGAAAGCTGCAAGCCTCCATTGTTGAACTTCAATGATGATGATGAGGATGAATCTGATACAGATGAACATCCACTTCACAAGAGAAGAAGGCAAGCAAGCACCTCACAACCTCCTCTGGAAGCAATGCCTTTGGCGTGTAACTCCTTCCGAAATACCAAGTCAATACAAGGAACTTCCACCAGCACAGCCCCAAGGCAGGAAGAAAGGGTTAGAGGATCTCCTGACAGAAGGCCACCCAACAGAAAAGCAAGAAGGGATTCCCAGTTTGGCAGAACAAACAGAGAAATTGTTCAAGAAAAGCCAACTGATGTCCACATTGAATATGTGAAGACGAGTAATGAAGAGTCTTCATATAGGTGCATTCTGAACAAGAGAGGGTATTGGATTCTGGAACTACAACATTTACTTGTCAATGATAAGTTTCCAACTCCCATCCTCAACCAGATACTGAAATGGAGAGAAGGCAAGCGAATTGCTAAAATCGAGCACCTTCATGCCCAGCTAAACTTTGAAGTAGAAGAAAGCGATGCGAAAGATGGACCTCTCCTTTGCCTATCCTTACCCAAAGCCCGATGATGTACACAAAGTACGAAAAATGGATGGTAGCTACAGCAAGAAGAACAAACTAGGAGTTTCAACCTATGAGTCATTCTATATGACATTGGATGAATACCTAGATGATATAAACTATCTGGAAGAAATATACAAATATTTCAACCTATCTCAGCTACAAGTAGACCATGCACAGGTGCAGGAAAATACTTCGGTCAAACATTTTCCGAGGAAAATCATAAACTTGGCAAGAGTTACCAAGAAATATGTGATTTGTCGAGAAGATGTAACTCTCGGAAGGACTCTTTATGACTATGTCCAAGAATGCAGAAAAGTGGATGATTATGTCAACTAATCCAGAAAGGGTGCTGAAGAACTTGAGGTTTCTGAACCTAAGTTATTTTTGAAGACTTGAAGACTAGTATCTTAGAATGTTTACTTGGAGCTTGGACTCTCCTGTTGTTCTAATTTACTTAGTATGTTTTGTTACTTTTTGTAATCTTGCTGATTGTTTTTGAATTTCTCTATCTGTAAAAGTTGCATCTCACTCTGTAAACTGTACCTTTCTGAAGATCATACTCTCAGAAACATTATAATAGATGACAACTTATCAGCAAAGATCACTTCTTGTGATTTGGTTGATGCTTACTTTCTGCACTTAATTCAACTAAAATTGAATATCATCTGAAATGATTAAGTGGCGGATTATTTTCTCTTCCAGGATTACAAATTTGTAATAGGACTTTAAAAGATAGTCATGGATGCCTGATCAAAAAGGGGGAAATTTGTTAGAAATATCTGTTAGTATTTTGATCATTCATCACATGTTCTTATCTTTGCCAGAAAGGTGATTAAGTACTCTTAGTTCACTTGAACATTGTAAAAGAGGAAATCACTGAGTATGATTAGTCTAGTAAATCTTGTATTAGGATTATAGGTCTCTGAATGTAATTTTTATTTCCAAGAAGACCATGAAGATCAATCCTAGCAATGGAGCTTTTCTGAAGATTACAAGACCGGAGATTGCACAAGATTTATGAAGACACCAAGGTTTAGTCTCACTCGGAAAGACTATGTCCTTAATCCTTTCTTAAGTGCATTTAGTTACTTTTGAAACATGATTCTGGAACATATGACATCATGAGTATGGAGCATGTAAGCCATCAGAAAGGCTAATGTATCCGTTGAAGACTACAGGACAAGAAATAGTACATGTGCATTAATTGCATCGGCAGAAAAACCGCTAAAGCACAGTCTTCTCTGAGATATGAGACAAGGACTTCTGAGTACTCATTTCAAGATAAGTATAGACTGAATTTGAATTGTGTCTAACGGATAACATCCCAACGACTCTCTAATTCATCTATAAATATCACACACTTAGATGCTGAGAAATACAACAACGACCAAAGAACGATCTAACTTGCAAACTTACAATCTAGCAAAGTATTCTCTCAAGCACTCTACTACCCTTTCTGAAAGCTTTCTGTTGCTTGAAGAATTACTAGTAGTTCTAAGTTGTCCTGAACCTTAACAAGAGATTGTTATTCATGAAAGAGTTGAACTATCAGATAACCTTTCTGAAGCTCATTCTCCAGAACGGACATCAATTACTTGGGTCAAGAAAGCGATTGCCATACACTGAACAAGTGTATTAAGTAGTCTTGTTCTATTAGGCTCTCTGGAAACATAACTGAAAAGTTATACAAAAAGCCTCTCTGACAAACCTTATAACCAACACCATCAAGGCGTGGAGTAGAGGAAGTACTTGATTTGGGAAATCAGGGAATAACTCCAAGGTTATCTGAGTAGAGGAAGTACTTAGCTCTAGGATCTGGGGAATAACTCAGGGGGAACATTTGGTTGGGAACCATTTGTTTAGGAATCTTAGAATAGGATTATTGTAAGGTGAACTCAATTATCTGTTCTAGTGAATTCTAGGTCTCAGAAAGACAGAAGTGGATTAGTTGGAGGATTACGCCACCTCCAGATACCACTATACTTGCTGTGTTATTTACCTTTCTGTATTTATCTTTCAGCAAAGCACACACACTTACTTCTTGTTTCTGCACTTACTTATCTTAAAGTCTTCCGCGCTCTGTATTTAAGTATCAGAAACCCCCCGGTTTCTGAGAAACTGTGTTTATCGACAAAAGTTTAAAAGACTATTCACCCCCCTCTAGTCTTTTACTTTGCCGTTATCTGGACCAACAGAAGCTAACAGCTGAGCAGATTTATCTTCAACAAAAGGCCTTAGAAACGCAAATCGCCACTCTGAGCAAGATGGTGAAGGCACATGAGAAGGTAACTCTTAGAGCTCCCAATCCTCTATGTGACGAGATCAGGAAGGAAAAGCATACGACTCCACTATTCCAAACCTTGAACACTATTACGGAGATACTTGTCCTGTGGGGCACCTTACTAGATACGAAAGTAATATGGAGACCAACGGCCTGAATGACAACATGAAAGCTCTCAACTTTTCCACTACACTCTTTGGGGAAGCAATGGATTGGTGGACCTCACTGCCTAATGGTTCCATCAAGTCCTATGCGGATATCGCTTCCCTCTTCATGAAAAGATTTGAGAAAGCAAAGAAGAGAAAGAGGTCAGTTGAGCACTTGGCAGGAATAATCCAGAAAGAGCATGAGGACCTTAGAACCTTTCTTGACCGTTTCAATGCCGAAGTAGGCCAAGTAGAACCTCATAGCATCAAAGAACGGGTCCGACACCTATATGCCAACACTTATAATGATGATTTCAGAAAAAAGCTTTCCAATGAAGAAATCACAACTGAAAAGTACTTGGAAGATATCTGTGAAGGAGTCTTGTATGGAGAAGAGTATCAGCGAAATGTTTCGATAAGAGCTGGAGCCAAAAGGGGAAAAGAGCAAGTAAGGCAAGAACCTCCTCCTCGTCCGGGAAAGTTTGAACAAAGAAGGGAACTTAGAGATAAGAGGGAATTCCGCAGAGAGAGGACTCCTCCAAGGAGATACGCCTCAACAGACCAAGATCCGACATCTTGGCTTCCATCGTTGAGAAAAACTTGGATATACAATGGCCAAAACCTATGAGGAGCAACAAGAAGAACAAAGCTTCCAAGGACTACTGTAGGTTCCATAAGAAAAAAGGTCACTCAACGGAGGACTGTCTCCAGTTGAAGACAGAAATAGAGGGGATGATAAGGAGCGGAAAACTGAAAGAACCTATATATGAAGAGGAACCTTCCAGACACCAGAAGAATGAACAAAGAAGGGAGGAGCGTGGTTCGGAACCTCCGACAGGGTCCTTACCGCCACCGCCAGCGGGGATCCCACCTCAGCATGCCCAAGGATACCGAGGGTACCACGATGATATGGATATGGAAAACCTCCCTTATAGCGGAGTTATCAATGCCATTGCAGGAGGACCAACTGGGGAGACAGTCGAAATGCAAGGGAAAGGACCACGCAACACTTGAGAAACAACGATAGAGCCTATGCTCCTTCAGCCCTGAAGGGCACAAACGCCATCACCTTTGATGATAGCGAAATCCCCCCACCAACGTCTGGTGGAGGATATCTCAAGGACCCCGACGTTCCTCTGGTTGTTTCTCTGGTTATCGCCACTTACAAGGTCAACAAATTACTTGTCGACACAGGAAGTTCTTCCAATTTCATCTCCAAAAGGACCGTGGAGCAAATGCACTTGGGACAAATTCAATATGGGCTTGTGTATACTTCTTTGGTGGGTTTTGGAGGATCTGTAGTATGTCCCATTGGGAGTGTACCACTACAAGTCTCTATGGGCACCTTTCCGACAAGAGTGACTGAGACAATCCTCTTTGTGGTAGTCGATAGCACCTTCGACTATAACGTGATCCTGGGCCACCCAGGACTTAACCAATTCAGGGCAATCGCTTCTCCCCTGCACAACAGGGTAAAGTTCCCAACCCCGAACGGTGTGGGTTAAGAAGTGGGCAATGTTAGAGAAGCCTGGGAATGCTACATCATGTCAACCAGAGGAGCCACAGTACCCGTTCTTTCGGTCACTAAGAGACCCAGGAGCCCTCCTCCTGTGGCTCTTACCCCACTAAAGGAAGAAATTGGTGTTGGGTCGCTCAGGGAAAAGTTCCCCAAGACTGCCAGGATAGAACCTCATGAAGTCCTGAAAGAGGTTCAGTTGATCGAGGGGAACTTGGAAAAGACAACTCGGATCGGAACGGAGATGAGCACGGAAGTAGAGATGAAGCTCATCACATGCCTTCGAGACAATCACGATATCTTTGCCTGGAGCAACGATGATCTTAAGGGGATAGACCCAAGGATCGCAGTTCACCGTCTGAACATGGATCCAACGGTAAAACACATCCGACAGAAGAGGAAAGACTTTGGGCCTGTTGAGGATGCTATCATAGCAGGAGAGGTGGACAAATTGATGAAAGCAGGACATATCGAAGAAGTCAGATATTCCGATTGGGTCTGTAACGTGGTCCTCGTCGAAAAGCTCCGGGAAAGTGGAGAATGTGCAATGACTTCACTAGACTCAACAAGTTTTGTCCAAACGATCCTTATCCATTACCCCGCATAGACTAGCTAGTTGACTCCACCGCAGGATGTGCACTCCTGAGCTTCATGGACGCATATCAAGGCTTCTACCAAATCAGGATGGCCTAGGAAGACATCAAGAAGACGGCCTTATTTGCGGCAGGAGGGGTCTACTGCTTCAAGGTCGTGCCGTTTGGCCTCAAGAACGCAGGAGCTACATATCAACGACTGTAAATAAGATGTTCAAAGAAGAGTTGGGCAAAACCATGGAAGTCTATGTGGATGACATGCTCGTAAAAAGCAAGACTGAAGAGGAGCACATCGAGCATCTCAACAATTGCTTTTCCATCATTAGGAAGTACGGAATGAAGTTGAACCCTGAAAAGTGCACGTTCGGAGTAAAGGGAGGAAAGTTCCTTGGCTACATGGTCACAGAGAGAGGTATTAGCGCTAATCCGGAGAAAATAAAGGCAATCCTAGACTTACCATAGCCAAAAACTATCAATGAAGTTCAGAAGCTTTTGGGAAAGGTGATGGCATTAAGCCGTTTCATCTCCAAGTCCGCCGAGAAAAACTTACCCTTCTTCAAGATTCTAAGGAAAGGAGACAAGTTTAAGTGGACAAAGGAGTGTGAAGAGGCCCTGGATAATTTGAAAAGATACCTCCTCTCACCGCCCTCTTGTCTAAACCAATAGAGGGCGAACCTCTTTACCTTTATCTGGCCACTACTGATGAAGCGATGAGTTCTGTATTGGTGCGGATACAAGGAAACGACCATTTACCAATCTACTATTTGAGCAAAGCACTTGTGGGCTCCGAGGCCAGATATGTCAAGATCGAGAAGCTCGCCTTCGCGCTAGTTTACACTGCACGACGACTAAAGCCTTACTTCAAATCTCATCGAATTGTGGTCCTCACCAATGAACCACTCAAACATGTCCTAGGTAAGCCAAACCAGTTAGGACGTTTATCCAAGTGGGCGATCGAACTAAGTGAATATGATATCAGTTATCAAGCTCGATCTGCCAAAAAAGCACTAGTCCTTGCCGACTTCCTGGTAGATTATCCGGAGGAAACAGAAGGGGAAACCGAAAGCCCGCAAAAGGATATGAGCCATGTCATGATCACTCAAGTAAAAGACTCTTTGGAGGAAGAGAAAGCAAAAGAGAACAGACCCCAAGAGACACACGGGAATAGTCTCCATCTTTGGACCAAGTATCAAGAACCCATGGACGATTCATTAAGGGTGAGGCACATGTTTCTCCTAGATGAGGCATCCAACACTTCGACACCTGCATCTTCCGACAAGAAGCAGGAGGAGGAAAAGGTGCCTACTCTCGCTGTGGAGAACAAGTTGAGAGACAAGGATTGTTTGATATTACAAGTGGACGGATCCTCTACTGGACGATTGGGAGGAATAGGAATTTTTCTTGAAAGTCCCGAAGGAGCCAAGCTAGAATACGCCATCACCCTCAACTTTAAAGTAACAAACAACGAGGCTGAGTATGAGGCACTCCTCACCGGCCTAAGGATGGCGAGAGCTCTTCAGGCGAAAAGAATTAAGGCTTACACAGATTCACAACTCGTGCAATCCCAGTTCTCCGGGTCCTTTACCGCTAAAGGGCCTAACATGATCAAGTACTTGGAACTTCTCAAAAAATAGGTTGAGCATTTTGAGGACTTCACTCTTGACCAATTCCACAGGGAATGGAACGAAAAAGCTGATGCCCTCTCCAAGTATGCCTCGGCCTTAGGAGCTCTGGACATGAGAAGTGTCATCTTGATGACCCGCACAGACTCCTCCTTGGCAAACTCCAATGGACAAGTCTTCCTCTTGAGCACTAAAAGAAACTGGATGACTGACATATTCCAACATCTCAAGGACGGTTCTCTACCTTCAGATCCTAGAGAAGCAAGGAGGATCCTATGCCGAACCAACATATACTTCATCATGGGAGATGATCTTTACAAAAAAACCTTCACAGGCACCCAAATGAGATGCCTGGATCCCCAGGAAGCGAAGACTGTGATGGAGGAGATCCATGCTGGAAGTTGTGGAAGTCACTCTTGGCGCAAAAGATCATAAGACAAGGATACTATTGGCCTACCATTGGCACTGACGCCGCCAACTTCGCGCGTGCTTGCGAAGACTGCCAATATTATGCCAACATACCACATCGCCCGACCAACCCTATGATTCCGTCAATTATAGCATGTCCATTCGATCAATGGGGCATAGACATAGTTGGTCCCTTCCCACGCGGAACCCATCAGAAGAAGTTCTTGATTGTGGCAGTGGAGTATTTCACTAAATGGGTTGAGGCAGAGGCAGTTTCGACCATCACTGAAAGCAGGATACGGACATTCATCTGGAAGAACATCATTTGCCGCTTCGGACTTCCAAGAGTCCTAGTGTCGGATAATGGGGCTCAGTTCTCGGGGGCAAGACTGAAGGAATGGCTTCAATCTTTCAAAATAGAACAACGCTTCACTTCCGTTGGCCACCCCCAAGCTAATGGTCAAGTAGAAGCCACCAACAAGACCATCGTCAAAATCTTGGAGAAAAGGTTGAGGACCTCCCAAGATAGTTGGGCAGATGATCTCGACGCGGTCCTTTGGGCACATAGGACGACGACTCGGACCTCTACACAAGAGACGCCTTTTAACCTTATCTATGGATCTGAGGCAGTCATTCCTTCAGAAGTAGCAGTGTAAACCCAAAGAATCCAGCAGTACAACCCGACTGACAATGAAGTCGCAAGGATCTACGACCTTGAGCTCCTTGAAGACAAACGAAGTAAGGCATTAGCTAACATACTCCGATACCAAGCCATGACTGCTCGAGCTTACAACAAGCATGTCTTCCCCAAAGATATACAAGTCGGAGACTTAGTCCTCAGAAGAGCCGATATTCTAAGCAATGTTGGGAAACTCAAGCCCAAATGGGAAGGACCTTACAAAGTTACTGGAGCCAGAGTCAATGGAAGCTTTGAGCTAGAAGACGACCAAGGGCGAGCCTTGAAGAGAACTTGGAATGTCAAGAACCTCCAAAAGTTCTACACTTAGGAAAGGAGCATTGCAATGACTGCCACTTTTTGTCGATCTATTTTTGTGTTTATGAACAGGCCTCGAAGCCCCCAAGTTGTAATTCGATTTTCGTCAAGTCAATACAACTTTGCTTTCATAACACATCTTCACTCTGCTCGGGTCAAGTCCTTCGGACCCCGTTGCCCGACCGAATCACAAGGAAAGTCACCTAGCTGCTCGTTTCAGGTCTAAGTTGCACACCGATCCGAGCATGCTTAACACAACGCAACAGAAAGACAACGATAACAAAAACAAGCGCATTTTATTCAAACAAAGTAAGGACCGAGTTACAAGGTGAAGAGCCCGAAGAGCCCTGATCAAGCTTACAAAGACACAAGCACCTATTCTAGTTAACTCTCCTACTCTTCCAAAAGCTCCATCTTTAGAAGAACGATCTTGTACCTCCGAGCGCTTATCAGAACGAACCTGATTCGGTCATAATCAATTCTACACCTGCGAACATTCCGAATAAGGAAGAACTTGACTTTTTCAACAAAACAAATTCAGCTCCCAGAGATTATGGAGTTCCTTTCGGACAACCTAGTATCTGGGAGCGAACGACCAGGATAATCAAGGCCATTCGAGACATCCCGATAGAGTGCTTCATGACCTCCGAACGGAAGAAACGGTTTCGAAACAAGCAAGTATCACCACGACAATCCGGATCGTCTCCTACCAGATACTACAGTAAATCCTTCTCGAATTACTCAAGTATTTGGAAGGGAACAACCCGGATAATCGGAACGATCCAAGTCACTCCGGAAGCATCCACCGAGCCAACTCCCAACAAGATCGGTAATGTCTCCATTCCAGAATTGCAGGAAGCCCCCGCAGGCCTTCAATTCTGGGAATGAAGTTTCCGATACAACCGGGCTGCTCGGATACGGACCAACGGACCTCATGTAGCCAGCTCATGATGGTTTGCAGTTCTGATCCCCAACAAGACCAAGATATCAGAACTCCTTCCGACTGCAAGTAGCCCCCCGGGCCTTCAATTCTGGAATGAAGTTACCAATGAAACCGGACTGGTCGGTCACGGAACCACAAGGGCAAGCCGAACAACTTACTCACGTAAACGTTTTCCGACATGCCTCCGAGAGAGAGTGGCGGTATCCCCTTTTCCTTCCAAGATTAGCAAGTAAACCCTCTCGGGCCTTCCATACTTGGAAAAAAGGGAAAGATACGACCAAACCTATCAAAGACGGGCCGGACTGTAGCAAGTTCCGCCCAGAGATTTTCGAACGACTACCCCCAATATTCAAGGTTGGTCCGTTTCAAGATCCCGGAATACTGGAAAGGATATTTCCAGAATAACCACACCAACTTGAGGTCACCCCGACCCCTACGTCTATCCGGAAGACGAACAACTCAACGAGACAGCTTTGATAGAAGGCCTTCCAACATCCCGGGTGGATCTTACACCGAACCTCGGAATACTGGAAGGGCTTCTACCAAACCAATCCTGCCGACTTGTCGTCCTCCGGATGCAGACTCGAAGTGAAACGACTCAGATATGCTAGAAACTCATAAATTAATGTTGGGCAATCCCCCGTGCCATCGAGCTAGTCTACCCCCTCCGGGGCTCAAGCTGTTGCTACCAACCACAGCCTCGGAGAAAGAAGATTAGTACGAGGATCCGAAGGAGCTTGCATCCGAATGACTTGACTTCATCGTCTCCAGCATGGTCTGACCCGGAGAGATTTCCAAAACACCGGAAAACCTCTAGAGGCAAGATCACGCATAGGGACGGTGGTGTAAACCCACTCGTCAGACGTCCGAACCCAGGTGCCGGACCACTTATTACTATAAAAGGGATGGAATGATCTAACGAAAAGCCGTACAATCCAAGGGTATATATAGAAGTGAAGGACCAATCAGTAGTCGCCACGTGGCCCGTAACCACCGGCGATGGGCTTGGGCCTGGACTTGGGCCTAACGCTTGGGCTGCTATTGGCCCAACCCAAAAAACCCCTTCACATTGCCGGCCTTCTTGAGTGAATTACCCATTCGGATGTGTTAGCTCGAGGCTGCCATGATAACTTCCGTACCGACTGCGACCCGTAGCAAGTCACTCAACTTTTCTACTGATTGTCTACTTTTTTACCAACTTCTCACAAGTCAATATGATTCGGAACGGCACACCAAGTCCCTACGGACCGAGCAGGATGATAACATCCGAACCAGTCCTACTTGTTACAGCTTTGGGAAAACCAATTTTTTCCGTATGGATAACATTTGAAGACATGGCTCCGAATCATTCCTGTTTACTCACGGCAATAAACATTTGGAGTTATGATTCGGACGAACACCGTGTCCGACCGTCCCACGAGCCAGCAAGGGGAGGATTTACTTAAGGCAATTAACGGCCGGGGAAATTGGGCCTCGTGGACTCGGACACAAGCCGAGACAATGAAAACTTCGAGTTACTGATCAATTTTACAAATTCAAACGCGCAAGGAGAAGCATGCATTCGGAAGGGAAATAACACAAGCCAGTAATAAAAGTTGCTCCGAGCCACCAATGAGCCCGGACCAATAACACAGATACCGAGTCAAATGTATTGATAAAGTAAGTTATACAAAACAGCGACTAAAAAGGACATAACATTGTCTCAAGGCCCGAAGGCTCACAATTACAGAGATCCGGGGCATACCCCGCCTTCACCCTCTCCGCCGCTCGGATGAACCAGCCTGAGTTCTGGAGGGGCCTCCGACATCCCCCTCCGGAGGTGCCTGCTCCCGTTCTCTGGCTTCTTGGGCCAACCTCCTATCTCTCCTAGCCTGACACTCTTTCAGGAAGGCAGGGCATCGTTGCATCAAGTCCAAGTCCCGATCGAAACCTTGGACAGGCCCGGGCAAAGTCAACCAGTCTCGGTTGTGCTCCAAGTGGTCCTCCAAAGGAACAAAGACACTAGACATCAGCAGCCGGGGCACGAAATGCGGAAGATACGGACCACCGTGGTCGAACTTCTTGTCTTCTGTCTCATCACAGACCAGCTCCACAAACTCGCATTGGAGCAAGTCTTCATCCGAGACACCCTCTGGAGCAAAGTCCGAACCATCGGCCTCTTTGAAAGCAGAAATGCCTTCAGCCTCCAAGTCACAGCCACTCGGAATCCAACCTTTCCTCTGGAACTGGCCCACAGCCGCATCGAACCCGTCCTGTCGAGCCTCGTCATACTTGGATTCGAGCAAGAATTTGCAGGAGTCCGAGCCCAAGAAATCCTGGACGGCCCTTGTCCGGACCTTTAGCAGCACATTCAGCATCATATCCTTGAAGCTGCGGGAGACACCAACGAACTCATCCAAGCTATCCTGGTGAACTTTCAAGTCCTTCTCCAACGCTAGGATGGCGCTTTTCATTTTGGCCGTCTTCGACTCGGCCTCCTTCTTGGCAGCTATAGTCTTTTTCAGCCGCTCGGACAGACTATTCAACCGAGACGTCAACCCTTGGCGGCCTCAGCCTTGGCCAGGTCCTCCTCTAGTGTGGCCCTCCGACCAGCCACCACGGAGCACGCCTGAACGGTGGCGGCAAGCTGAGAACAACCGACATTAAAAAAGTTAGAGAGACAGTTCTGAGCCAAAGGGAGTTGAAACACCAATCAGAAATCTAAACAAACAAACCTTGCGGCGGCGAGAATCAACTCCGATCCGGTCCGATTCCCGGCAAATTGAGCCACCTCGAGATCAACTCAAATCCGCGCATCACTCATCTTTCCCTTCCCTTTCTTGGCCGGAGGGATTGGACCTTCGGACGAACGCTTTTGCCAGTAGCTCCGATATGGCGGGGATCCCGAGACCAGATCTCGGAGGTTTCTTGGCCCCTTCAACTAACTACCTTACCCTTGTCCGGTAGGTATTGTGCTGGCTCGCTTCATGGCCCTCCGAGTCTCTTCCACTCGGAAAGCAGCGGCATTCCGAGGCTCCTCCATTGGCAGCACAGTGGAAGTCTTGATAATTTGGGTCCGAGTACCCTCCTCCATTTCCTTTCTCTGATCAGCATTCTGCTTCCTCTTCAACTCTCGCATAGTGGACATGGTGTACTCAAACCAAAAATCTGCACATCCGAGTGACAATAAGATGCAAGATAACAGAAGTTTACAATTTATAACTACAAACAAAGCAAATAACCACCGACTCGGAAGACCAACCACGTGCCCGACGGAGGAAATACTTACTTAAGTCCTTCTTCCCATCACAGAAACTTGGCTCTGAAAAGCCGGCCAGATAAGGAAGAGGTTGGCATATCAACTCTCGGAAGAAGTATTTCTTCGGATCCTGATTCCGATGGAGAGCTTGCATCCATAAAGGGACGTTCCGAGCCGGAGGTTTCGGTCTGGCGCCTCGAAAAAATTTCTTCTCAAATTGCCACTTTGGCCTTTCCGCTTCGGATTGGCCTTGTTTCAAAGCGGGCCGGATGAAGAAGTATCTCTTCCACCAGTGAATCCCCAACGAAGAAAGGGGGTCGACAAAAAATGTGTATGCTTGACGACATACGAACGTATAAAACAAAGTGTTCCTATTACTTACACTAATATTGAACAACTTTCGGAAGTTATCAAATGTGACCGGGATGTCCTTATATTTACACATTACCCCGAAGCACATCAGGTTTCCACGCGAGTTGGGGATTATTTGATGCGGACTTAACCCCATGCTGCTCAAAATCTCCAGGAACTTGGACGACACGGGTAGCCGCCACCCGCAATGCAGACTTATTTCATGGACGCACATGTATCCCGGAAGTGGATTGTAGAAAGCATGTGACTCGTCCGGAACGAGAATTTCCACGCACTCCGGAATCTCGTACTTCCTCCGAAGTTCCTCCACCTCCTCAGCCAGTATAATCGAAGGACAGGTGGGTAAAGTACCATCCTCATTCAATTCACCCTCCGGATCAGGGTGAGTAACTTCGTCCCTTGACCGAGGAAACTTCACTCGGAACACGTCTTCGCCCCTCTTAAGCCCCTCGGGCAATTCCTCTTCGGTCATCTGGTGGCTCGGGCCCGCTTGACCAGCAGATTCCCTCCGAAAAACATGGGCGGACAGTATTTCTTCTTCTTCCTCTTCTTCGGAACCAACATTTTTGGCCCGGACCTCCTCCTCCACTCTATCATCCTCGGACGACGAACCCAACTCTACCACCGTCCGAAGGGGAACAGCTACTTGGACCCGATCCTCAACACCTTCTTCGAACATACCTAACTCGGGAGGCGCCTCGGAGGTATCATGCACCTCCTCGATGTTAGGCTCTGAATCCGGAGCAACGAAATTCAGTTAGGGTTACTCCTAAAATTATAACCTAGGTTGCGAATGAGGGATCAAATCTCTACCGGAAGTTCGGGCTCCTTCCCGGCACGGCCCGGACGGCGAGCTCCTATAGTCCGCGAGCTTGTCTCTTGAGCCGCACCAACACCCTGCACATTAGAGACTCGCAGGTAATCCCGATGCTTCGGAGACCTTGAACTCGGAACAACTAACTGAAGCAAGGAGCTTACCTCGGGCTCTTCTCGGCTCGGACGGGGAGATTGCCCCAGCTCTGCTGACTCGTCATCACCAACAATGTCTATCTCCTCGGAGCTGTCGGATAAAGATGACGCGACGGAGACATATCCCTCGGCCTCGGATCGGTTCTGACTATCACTCTCGGACATCCTAGGGAAAGGAGAAAGCAATTTCGTAAGCTTTAAGATGGCAGTCCGAGAGGCCGTATATGTATATTAAAAAAGGAGGAAAAAATTTAAAAATCGGGGACAAGAAAGCGAATCTGCCGGACGAAGTTAGTTCGGAGTCAGTAAGATGGTTCCTCGGTGTTAGTCAACATAACCAAAACATTGGTTATTAATAACCTACGCATCATGGGCATACATCCGAGCAGCTTAATGGAAAAGACGACTAACAAAGAAAATGGAATCACGCAACGAAAGAAGCAAACTTACTTGTATTCGGATGGTTGGATGGAAGGTAGCTGACTTCGCACAGAAACACGCACTACGGACCTCTCTTGACTCACTTCGGATCGGGTGTAACTACTTCGGATATGCTCAAGAACAAAAATATTCTCTCTAAAAGTGAAGAATGAAAGCGACTTAGGCCCCTATTTATAGAGGGCTATATCTGGAACTCCAACCGTCACGATTTTTCGGGATTAAATCTCAATCGTAGATCAAAAATCATCCAACGGTGTAGTACAATAATACCAAGTGAAATAACGAATCGGTACAAAAAACTTACTTTGCGATAACAAAGACGCATACAACAAACTTCCCCACTTTCGGGCGGAAGACAACACTCAGGCCTCGGATGATTACCCGTCGGACGCCCCGGAACTTTTCCAGGCAAAAATCACTTGCCCACACATGGACCCTCGTCCACTCGGACGTCTTTCCTTCGGACCTTCTCTTTACAAGAGAGTTTGGTTTGGATAGGACACCCATCTACGGATTAACCCGTAACTTACCAAAGGTACAACGCCGACGTTCTCAGTCTACACTTAGTCTCGCTTACAAATACCCTTTTCTTTCTTAACTTTGTTGCACTCCGAACCCTGTCCCTCGGACAGCAACAAAGGTAAAAAAGAAAGGGGGGGGGGAGACTAAGTTAAGGACCTTACGAAGCACGTATTACACCTTTTTTCTACTTACGAGAGGCGGATTGGACCAAGGAACGACCCATCCTCATCGGTCTCAACCAATAGTTCCACAACTATCTTCTACTAAGATACTTGGAAACTAGGGGGACATATGTTGATACGAAAATATGTCCATTCCGTCATAGGCGCCTTGGAACGAATCCTGAGGCGTCCCGAGTTGTCTAAAGGACTCGAGACACAATGATCCGACCCTAGGCCCTCAGGTCCGACTCACCCGGGTCCGACCCTCCCTATAAAAGGGACAGAGTACTTAAAAGATACTGGGTCCGACCCTGGGTCCGACCCATCTAAGTCCGATACGGATGATCATTTGGACCCAACATGACAATCTCACAAGCAACACTGGCACTAGAGAGTAGGGAGGTCCGAGCCATAAGGTCTGAATCGGAAGAGTTGGGCAAACCTAGGGAACTCCTCCATAGACAGCCCAATACGGTCCGGACCGAGCGTCCGGACCAACTGTTGGTCCAGATAACGGCAAAGTAAAAGACTATAGGGGGGGGTGAATAGTCTTTTAAAACTTTTATCGATAAACACAGTTTCTCAGAAACCTGGGGGGTTTCTGATACTTAGATTCAGAGCGCGGAAGACTTTAAGATAGGTAAGTGCAGAAACAATAAGTGTGTGTGTGTGCTTTGCTGAAAGATAAATACAGAAAGGTAAATAACACAGCAATTATAGTGGTATCTGGAGGTGGCGTAATCCTCCAACTAATCCACTTCGGTCTTTCTGAGACCTAGAATTCACTAGAACAGATAATTGAGTTCACCTTACAAAAATTCTATTCTAAGTACAGTGGTATCTGGAAGTGACCTTTGCTGATAAGTTGTCATCTATTAAAATGTATCTGAGAGTATGATCTTCAGATAGGTACAGTTTACAGAGTAAGATGCAACTTTTACAGATAGATAAAGTTTAGAAACAAACAGCAAGATTACAAAAGTAACAAAACATACTAAGTAAATTTGAACAACAGGAGAGTCCAAGCTCCAAGTAAACATTCTAAGATACTAGTCTTCAAGTCTTCAAAAATAACTTAGGTTCAGAAACCTCAAGTTCTTCAGCACCCTTTTTGAATCAGTTGACATAATCATCCACTTTTCTGCATTCTTGGACATAGTCATAAAGTATCCTTCTGACAGAAAGTTCTGTCTTTCTGGATAAGATACAAATTTCATGGTAACTCTTGCCAAGATTGTAGTTTTTCTTCAGAAAGTGTTTGACCCAGTAGTATTTTCCCGCACCGGGCATGGTCTACTTGCGGCGAGATAGGTTGAAATACTTGTATATTTCTTCCAGATAGTGAATATCATCCAGATATTCATCCTTTGTCATGTAGAATGACTCATAGGGATGAACACCTAGCTTGTTCTGCTTGCTGTAGCTACCATCCAGTTTTCTTGTCTTGTGCACATCTTCTGGCTTGGGGTAAGGACAAGGAAAAGAAAGGTCCATCTTTCTGGCATCATTTCTCTTTTCAACCTCAAAGTTTAGCTAGGCATGAAGGTGCTCATGTTTTAGCAAATTTGGATTGCCTTCGCTCCATTTCAGGATCTGGTTGAAGATGGGAGTTGGAAACTTATCATTGACAAGTAGATGTTGCAGTTCCAGAATCCAATACCCTTTCTTGTTCAGAATGCACCTATATGAAGACTCTTCATTACTGGTCTTCACATACTCAATGTGGGCATCAGTTGGCTTTTCTTGATGAGTTTCTTTGTTTTGCTCTGCCAAACTGAATATCCCTTCTAGCCTTTCTGTTAGGTGGCCTTCTGTCAGGAGATCCTGTGACTCTTTCTTCCTGTCTTGAAATTTGTCTTTGGTGGAAGTCCCTTGAATTGACTTGGTATTTCGGAAGGGTTACAGGCTAATGGCCTTGCTGCCAGAGGAGGTTGTAAGGGGCTTGCTTGCCTTCTTCTTTTGTGAATTGGATGCTCATCTGTATCAGATTCATCCTCATCATCATCATTGATGTTCCAGTTGTGAGGCTTGCATCTCTCTTGACCTCTTACCTCACCTTCTTCTTGATTTTCTTCTTCAGAAGCTTTCTGGTTGTTCCCATCTGAGATCTTAAGGGACTTGGTACCCCTAGTGACCATACTTCTCAGCTTTCTGGCTGGTTGATCAGGAACAACTTCTTGACAAAGGGGTGTCTCCGGTGGTGTCCTTAATGACTAGTTGACTTGAGGAGGAGATTTGATTGTTTTCTTTTCTTCCTCGCCTTTCGAGGCATCTCTCCTCCCCTTAGTCATGAATGATGACTCATGATAGCATAAGCTTCAGAGAGTGATTCAAAGTTCTTCTGGAGGTTGTTATGCACCCTGACCAATTCTTGGATTTCTTCTTTCATGTCCTTGTTTTGCCTAACCAACACTTGCTCTTTTCTGTTGAGCTCTTCAAGAGGTTTTAGAATAGCCTCAGCTTGTTGAGTAGCAAAGGTAGCATCTGCTAGTGCTTGATTGGCATTGTTGCAGTCTTCTTCCCTGATCAGAGCTAAGTCTTTCTGAGAGAGCTATCTTTGGTTGCTCCATTTAGCAATGCAAACCAAATCTTTCATCTCTTCCGGGATTGTAGGACTTGGTTGTCTTGAGCAACAAGTCTCTCTTAGTTCCAAGAAAACAGCTGTTCTTGACCTGTGCTCATCACTTCTTGGAGCAGAGAAAATTTGAGGAGCCAGAAGGGCTAGCTTTTCCTTAGTGATTAGCCTCTCATCTTCTGCTTGGGAGATCAAGTTTGGGTTTATTTCAAAGATCACTCATAAACCTTTTCTTGGATTGTTTCTTTGAGTGGCAATCTTTTGTTTGCCTTTGAGTATGCTTGCTTCGAGAAGTAGAAGGTCTTTCGATCTGACCTTAGCATAATGCTCTTCATCATCATTGTCATCCATGGCATCTATCTCAAGAAGGTGACAACGATGGCATTTTTCAACAACCTTTGCTCATCTAGGAGTGCCAGTTCCTTAGCATTAGCTTCTCTGAGCTTTTCAAGTTTGGCTTCTTTTCTTCAATAAGAGCTTGACACTTTAAGTTGATTCTCTTCTCCTCTTCCAACTTAGATCTGAGTTGTTCAATCCTGAACTCAGTGGCTGTGATTTCTTCAATTGTGTCTTGTTCAGCCTGTTGGGTATTTTGATGAGACTTTGGTGGTGATGATGATGGGGCTTTCTGAGCATTGGAAGGAGTAGCCTTTTCTGCACTTCCTTTGCTAACTTTCTAAATCCCGCCGTTTCCAGGTTGGGGATCATCATTCTGATCATCATCATCATCATCATCCTTTTTTCTTGTCTTCTTGACTTGGATGCTCAGAAGGAGGTTCTTGGTAGTCATTCTCATCAGTTTCCTCCTCATCTTCAGAAACCAGGTTGATCACATAATTAGGAAGTGTGATCATCCTCCCATTTACTTCTTCTTGCTCAGAAGGGTAGGTTGTGAGCTTGCTGGGCAAGGCAGGATGGGTCACCATCTGCTCTTGGGTTTGAGCATCAGCAGCTTGAAAGTCTGCTAGGAGTCTTTGTGCTACTTCATTTAAGAAGTTATCATCCATCAGAGTGGCAAAAGAATATGATTCTGTGGGAAACATAGCATGGATATGGTCTTCCAGATTGATTGCTATGGCCCTTTTCTCTGGGATGTCAATTACTCTTGCAATTTCAGAAAGATCGGCCTTTCGAGTTTACGCCATTATGCAAGCACTTTAGATGTTTCTTGAGAGTGTGCTTCTTAAAGGCTTGGAGTAAGTTGAGTGGCACTAGACTTTGAGCCTGTGTAGAAAGGGATCAAGTTAGTTTTGTTCAAATTACTTGTGTTAGTATCTGTGTGCAAAAGTAAGCTTTCTGAGCATACCTGTGTAGAAACACTAGGCTCATTTGCTTGGACTTACCTTGTTTGGGCAGAGGCCTCGAGATACCTTGATGTGAGGAGAAGTCTGATCCTCAGCATCCTGTCTTTCTGATTGAACCTGAGAAATAGAATCAAATATGTTTAGAAACTTGTTATCAGAAAAGATAAGTGGAAAAATGCTTTCTGAGACTTCACTTACTTCCAAGTGAGGAAGCTCAGTGGCACCTTTCTCAGAAACCTTGGGGGTTTCTGGAACCTTTTCTTCAGATACTGCTTGTTCAGCAGTTTTAGTTTCTCTTGGAGAAGATAAGATCACATTCTCTTCGTCCAAGTGTTCTTCTGATTGAGCCTGTAAGATAGAACAAACATATTGATTAAGTAGTGAATTTTACCAAAATTTTCTTAAGGAAAGTTTACTGATACTTACCTTCTCAACAGAAGGCTCAGTAACTACTTCCTCAGAGTGCTTTTCAGCCTCTGGAAACTCTTGGTGTTGGGGTGTTGGTTCCACCTCCACTACTTTCTCAGTTGTAGGCTAATAAGAGACATTTTAAGAATATGAGAACATAAGATTAGAGCAATTTTAAGTTAGTTATTTCTTGTTCAGAGATAACTTTACTACACGTGGCAGGCTCTTCTTGATGTTCTGAGGTTGGAGTAACCTCTTCTTGATTCAAGGGAGTGGACAAGTTTTCTTCCCCCTGAAATTGTGTCTCCAAGTTGGCCTGTAACAAGTGAAGCTTATGAGTAACAAGTTAACATTTTAATGTTGACAAGTTAGATACAAACTACTTTTGTTACCTGAATAGAGTCAGGCTGAGTTTGGGTCTCTTGGACTAGTGGAGTTTCCTGACCTCTCTTTGCTCATTGTTGGTCTCCTCTACAATATCTTTACGAGTCTCCATCTCGGTTTGATCCCTTCGAGAGTTGAGCTCTCTCGGAAGGTTGAGGAACTGTTCAAAACAGGTTTTCTTTAGCCACATTAAGTGCTGGCATTGTGAATGTGGAAGCAATGTCAACATCTTCCATCACTCTATCTTCCTCATCCAGGCCTTCTTCTTCCTGCTGGACAGAGGGGCTCCTTTCTTTTTGAGGGGCTGAGCTTGATGCTCCTCCATGGGTCTCAATCCTGGACTTTTTGAATACTTGTGTAAGTACTACATCATCATCGAGTCCTTGTCCAGTTGGGGTGACCCATCTATGATATTTCTATCATCTCCGGAGATTTCTGGGCACTGTTTGAATTCTCGGGGCTTTTCGGTGTTGCCTTTACGGCGAACAACATCTTCCGAGATCTTGTCTCCGGAAGGTTGTGCTTTTGTACACTTTGGGACTTAGAGGCTCTCTTGCTTTGAGTCCTCTTTCTCTTAACAGCTGGAGGTTCTTGGAGCTGCTCGAGACCTCTTCACCTTCTTTGGGCAGCTTCAAGCTCTTACGCCTCTTCTGAGCTTTCTCGACAATTCTCTCCTTTTCTTCAAAGGCATGTCTGAAAAGAGAGTTGGTGACAGGGATTTCTTGTCTCTTTCTGAGAGTTATTCCCATTGTTTCCAGAATGTAGCAAATTCTGAGACCAAAATGCATATTGGCCTTTGTCTCAGCAAGGCCATTGATGATTTTAGGCTCAAATTCCTCAATGTGCCCAAGAAATTTGTTGAAGGCGTACTTCCCCCAATTGAAGTGGGTTTCCTGCCCTTCATGCTTCTTATTCAGAAGATGCATCATCATCCATCTCTCCATGCTTATCTGGTCTACTCCACCTTTGTTGCCATCAAAGCGGACCAGAATAAGAGCCAAAGTACTCCAGTGTTTCTGGAGATGACTGGTTCTGATGGCTTTCAGAACAAAGTTTGCTGGGCAACCCTTTGCATTTTCAATCTGGATTGCCTCAAATAGCTCCTTAACACTTTGAATCATGGAGGCATCCCTGATGTTGATGTCGTCGATTGTTCCTCGATTTTTCAATCGGAATAAGTTGCAGAAAGTCTTGCAGTCTAGGACAATTTCTTGTCCTTGAACTTCAGTCTGCATGTACTTCTCTTCTACATCATTCACAACTTTTGTGAAGATTTTGGAGTTGTTGTAGAACTCCAACACATCCAGTGTGGATAGTCCACTGGGTGCAGCACACAGAAACTTGTAGATATGGGAACTTTTCAACATTCCCAATATCAGTTTTCTATCTGCTTTTGAAGAAATGACTGCAGAAACATATTTCTTCACAAGAAAAGCTCCCCAATTCATCTTGTGACTTGGATTCCAGTCAGAAGGGGTAAACTCTCCTAGAAGGCGTTTATTCAACACCTTGAGTTCTTTTCCTCCTTGCTTTTCAGCAGGAGCAGAAGATGCGGCCTTAGGGTTCTTGGTGGTCATCTTCTTTGGTGCCATCTCTTATATAGAGTCTTTGAGTGAGTGTTTACAGATGGGTTTTGCAAGAATAATCGAGATGAGTCTATCTTTTCAGAAGACTAAGCACAAGAAGTTGAGTTGCAGAAGAAGTTTTGCAGAAATCTTGAGAGATTTTGCTATTTTGATGCAAGTTTGAAAATTTCGGAATTGGTAAAAGTGTTTGTCTTTTGCCCAAATCCTATATATATAGCAGACAAAATGTACACAAATACAACATACATATAGCTGAATATGAATGCGTGTCTTTGCATCTGCATAGGCGTGGTACGTCCTTTGTACTTCATTAAATGCGTAGTGGGCCATGTCTGCATTTCTCAACAGACATTACTTGCTTTGTTTTAATCTCAACCGTTGAGATCAAACGTTTATGCATCAAGGGCTTATATTGAATATCTTGTAATGATATCAATCAACAAATGGTAATGTGCCGACTTGATGGATTTTTAATATGCTACATTCATTGTGTCACTTAATAAAGAGTAGGAACACTTAATCGTTTGAGCTTATCATTCTGAGTGTCAAGTCCTTATCTATATATTGTTTGTCATGAAAATGGTAAAAATACAAGACATTGGACATGTTTGACTCCCAGAACTTATGGTTTTTGGGCTGTATGTGTCTTTTCTCTTTATGACTAAATAGTTTCTGAATTCAAGAATCGAAACTTGGTTGTTTGAATGTATTTGACCCACTCTTAGTAAGTAAGTTCTAGTCTTATTTACTCATTGAGTGTGTACCAACTTTGCCTTTCGGATACCGTTCGGAAATGTTTTGCCTTCGAGTGTTGCTCGAAACCTTTGCATCACTTCTTAACAACTTGGCTTTACGAGCATGTTCTCGAGGCCTACTTCTTTTCTACCTTGCTTACTCGGACTTTAGAGATTCGGGACATTTTCAGTCCTTAGGCAACTCCATCAACACAAGATTATGTCTTAAGGTCAAGAACCGGCTTTCTTGTAGGGCTTGGTGAAGATATCTGCAAGTTGGTCTTCTGTGCCAATCTTGAGTATCTCTATATTGCCTTTTTCAACATGGTCTCTGATGAAGTAGTGTCTAACATCAATGTGCTTTGTTCTGGCATGGAACTTGGGATTCTGTGTGATTGCAATAGCACTTGTGTTGTCACATAAAATAGGAGTTTTCTCTTCATTGAGTCCATAGTCTCTGAGTTGTTGTTGAATCCACAGAATTTGTGTTGCACAACAACCAGCAGCAATATATTCAGCCTCTGTGGTAGAAGTTGCAATTGAGTTTTATTTCTTGCTAAACCATGAGATAAGTCTAGTTCCCAGAAACTGACAAGTTCCTGAGGTACTTTTCCTATCAAGCATTGATCCAGCATAATCAGCATCTGAGTAACCAGCCAAACTCAATCCACTTTCTTTAGGATACCACAAACCTACATCTACTGTACCTTTCACATACCTTAATATTTTCATAGCAATGTTGTAGTGTGATTGCATTGGATTTGTTTGAAATCTAGCACACACTCCAACTGCATATTGAATATCAGGTCTGCTTGCAGTGAGGTAAAGTACTGAACCTATTAATTTCCTATGCTTGTGTTCTTCAACACTCTTATCTGATTCAGTATAGGTCATTTTGGTTCCTATGCTCATAGGTATCTTAGCATTCTTTTCAGAGGGCTTAAGATTGAACTTTGTGAGCATGTCTTTTGCATACTTTGTCTGACTAATGAATATTCCATCATTGAGTTACTTGACTTGCAATCCTAGGAAATAGTTCAATTCTCCCATCATGCTCATCTCAAACTTATTTTTCATGAGATTTGCAAAGTCATCACAAAGTTCTTTGGTCCTTAGATCCAAATATAATGTCATCAACATATACTTGAACTAAGAGCGGTTCCCATCATGATTTAAGGTAAATAAAGTTTTATCAACTTCACCTTTCTTGAAACCACTTTCCGGAAGGTATTTGGCCAAAGTGTCATACAATGCTCTTGGAGCTGTTTGATCCATATAGAGCTTTACATGGTTTATAGACCATTCTACTTTAGGAAACTTCAAAACCGGTGGTTGTTCAACATAGACTTCCTCAGCAAGTTCACCATTCAAGAATGCATTTTGACATCCATCGATAAACTTTAAAGTCTTTATGAGCTGAAAGGCGAAAGAGTCTTATCGCATCAATCGGCAATGGTGCATATGACTCATCAAAATCTAAACCTTGATGCAGGTGAATCCCTTGGCAACCAACCTTGCTTTGTTTACGGTTATTTCACGATTCATTCATCTTGTTTAAAAACCCACTTGGTTCCAATCAGATATTCCTTCTACAAATGGAACTAGTTTCCGGACTTTGTTTCTTTCAAAGCGATCGACTCTTCTTGCATTGCGAGATCCGGTCTTGGTCTCTTAATGCTTCTTCAATAGTTTTAGGTTCAATGTTTGAGATGAAACATCGAAGAGAATTAGCATTTTCGGCTATTGCTCTCCTAGTCCTAACACCTTGATTGATTGGTCCAATCACATCCTTTGCAGGATGATCCTTGATCCATCTCATCATGGGTTTGGGGCTAGTAGGGTCAACATCTATGTGATCTGAGTGTGAATCACTATGATTATGACTTGATACTTCTTCAGTATCTATGACATTTTGTACCACAGAAGGGCGTTGAATGTCTGACACTTGCTCAGTGTGAGGGCTTTCTGGGACATGCCTGTCAGAGAGGTCATTTCTAGAATTAGCTCTCTGATGAACATCTTCAGTTTCCATTTCTGGAATTCTCATAGGAAATTCTTCATCATGTCTGAGAATCATCTGGTTATTACTAGGCATTTCATGCTTTTCTTCGTCAGAGTCATCCTCACTTTCCATAATGATGTTTTTCCTTTCTGAGGGTTCTTCTTCAGAATCCTTTAACATTAGTTCCTTGAACCTTTCTGAGAGTTCATCATCAAGGGGTGATTTCTTGCTTTCTTCATAGAATCTGACATAGGCGATTCTTCAATCTTCTTTCTTCTTTTGTTGTAAACTCTGTAAGCTTTGCTATTCATAGAATAACCAAGAAACACTCCTTCATCTGCCTTTGGTTGAAATGTTCTTAGATACTCTTTTCCATTGTTAAGGACAAAACATCTACAACCAAACACTTTCAGATGTTTAATATTAGGGGGTCTACCAACCAAGAGCTCATAAAGGGGTCTTGTCATGGTGTTTGTTTATCAAACATACATTACGAGTGTAACATCTTTGTGTTCTGACTTGACCCAATAAACTTCACTTATTTCGATTAAACCAACATTGTCCTTCTTTGCTTCTTTAAGGGTTCTATTTTCCTTTACGCAACACCATTTTGTTGTGGTGTTCTTCTGAGAGGAAAGTTGATGTTGTATACCTTTCTTTACAAAACTCCTTTATGTCTTGGTTGACAAATTGATTACCATGGTGCATTACGATTGAGATACCTTGTCATTTTCATGACTTCAAGCTTATTTAGCAAATTTGGTATCTCCACCTAGCATCATTTATGCTTGGAAAAACCCAAGTGAATCTTGAGAAGTCATCTACAACCACTGGACCATACTTCTTTCTGCATAACTAGTTACGATGATTCAAAAGATCCATGTGTAATAGTTGCGTTGGTCTAACACTAGAGTGTCTGGTTTTGGACTTGAAAGAAATCTTAGATTGTTTCCCCATCTGACAGGCAGAACAGATACAATCCTTTCTGAAAGATGTTTTGGGAAGGCCAACCACTAACTCTTTCTTGGCAAGTTTGTTTAGAGTTTTGAAGTTCAAGTGACTCATTCTTTTGTGCCATAACCAGTGCTCTTCTGTGTGACCGGATTGACTCACCATGAGACATTCTTGATTGTGGCGGATGCCCATCGGCAACATAAAGACTACCTTTCCGTCGAGCAACCAAGGTATGCCTTTGACTCATTGTCAATAAGTTTGCAAAACTTTGCTTTGAATTTCACAATAAATCCCTATGCATAAAGCGGCTCATGCTAAATAGATTGTATTTCAAACCCTTAACATGTAATACGTGGTAATTGTTAATGATCCCAATTTGACGTTGCCAAATCCGAGAGAGGATTTAATTCTCCTCAAGAAATCGATGTACGGTCCATTGTTGCAAGCTTTGTAATTGACGGTTGCTTTGTCTCTGTCATGTGCTTTCGCATCCACTATCAAATAGCCATTGAGCCTTAGTCGAGGCGTTCTGCACAAAATAGGAAACAGGAGTTAGGTTCTTGCCTCAGAGATAGAACCACTTAGACTAAACATTCTTCCAGTAGGAATCCACATTTTAGTGAATTTCTTGGGAGTTTGTTTTTGTCTAACTTTATCAGAAGGAGAAACAATAGAATCAGTAATTTTGATCTCAATCTTCCTTCTTGGGGTGTTTCTAGGTGTTCCCTTTGGTGCTTTCTGGACCCTGGGTTTCTGGGATTGCTTTTCAGCAAACTTAGCCTTTCTGGCCAGGTTCCTTCTAGCTTTGGCATTCAGTTTTTCAGTGGTTTGAGATTTCTTCCACTTCTGTTTATTGCTACGTGCAATATCAGCCTTGCGCCATTGTTCTTGTCCTTCCTTATATTGTTGTAAAAGGACTTTTCCAATATACGATAGCCAATGCCATTTCGAACACCTTTGGCTTTCTGAATGCGGTCTTCAGAAGCCTTACTAGTTTCTGCACCATCTTTATTTTCATAAAATGGTACAATAGAGAATTTGCCTATTCCAGCAATTCTTCCTTTCCTAGTAATATAGCAATGTGGATGGTTACATGTCTGAGGGTTGTATTTCTTTTCAGAAACCATATCCACAAGTTTCTTGTGAACTTGTTGTTCTTTCAAAGGTTGGGTTGCTACTCCTTTTCCTTTGTCAGCTACCCTAGCTTTCTGACCAATGCTATAGGTGGTTGAAGAACCATTACATTGACTTTTACAAAGGACAACCTTTCATCACTCTTCTTCAGAGGAGATGAATTATTCGATTGTTCATCGAGTCCAAGTCCACCTTTCTCAGAGGGATCTCTTAGATAGGATTGAACCTCAGTGAGAGTGTCACTAGCCTTTGCATAAGATTGGAAGGATAGCTCTTTCTTTACGAGTTCTTCATTCTCGTAAGCAGCTTCATCATTTTCTTAGTAAGTTCATCCAACGCTAGTTTGTGAGAATTTTCATTTTCAGATATCTGAGATTTCAGAAGGGCTATTTCAGCGTTCTTGTTCTCAGATACTCTGGTTAGCTTAGAAACCTCTTTTTCAAGAGTTTCTTTGCTTTCCTCTAGAATTCTGGTTTTGGATTGTGCTTCCAGAAATTCTTTCTCATAACGATCAATTCAATCTTGATTAACTCCGGATCCTCAATTCGTCATCACTCTCATAGTACGTAAATTGTGAAATGTTAGTTACCTCATCAGCCATAAGACACATTTCAATGTTGGAGATGTGCGGACCAAATCTCAAAGAACTCCACACATTTCATTCTTCTTAAGGTCGAAGTCGATTACGTCGTGGGTGATTCCACAATTACGGTGATGGTAGGTTTGAGTTATCTGAATCTCCATCTTCGAATCATCTCAATATCTAGAGCATCAAGTTGGATTTGAATCTTCTTCCTTTCTTGATCAGAAGGCCCTTTGATTTCTTTTGTAATTTCTTACATCCTTCTTGTCACTGTTTTGAGCTTGTTTAAAGCGGGCAATCTCTTTGAAGTGACCGGGCTTTTGTGATAGAAGCGGATATCATTTCCTATCTCTGCGATTCAAGATTAACACCTTTACGAATGGGGTCTTGAGAGAGTTGTTTAGTTGAATGTTCTTATCTTGATGATAGTTTGGGCGAGATGCTTTTCACTTTTCTTTAGCTTTTCTTCTCTCAATCTCTTGACTCACAAATTTATTCATGTGTCTTACTGCAAGAGCATTTTCTTCAGATGCGTCTTTGGTATCTTTCTTTGCAGAAGTACCTTGAGAGACTAGAGCAGCACTTTGCAACTTCTCAGCTGTTTGTTCTCTCTGAGTTGTCTCATAATCTACAGTAGCAAGATGAGAGAAGAGCTCTACTGGAGTAATATTTGGCATCCCTTGATTGAAATAAAAGAACTTAGTGTGTTCCCAGTTATGATTGAGACTTATGACAATAGTCTTAATCTTTTATGGCTGGGAGTATCTACTGCTTTCACCAAGTGCAGCCATATCACTCATAAGAGTAGTAAATCTGAAATCAAGTTCTTCCAGAGTTTCAGTGGGACCTTGTTTGAAGTTTTGGAACTTCAATTTAAGAACTTCGAACTTGTTTTCTTTGGTTTTCTCAGTTCCGGCACAGATTTCTTCAATCAATTGCCAGGCAACTTTCGCCGTTTTAGCACCCCACAGTTTAAACTGTATGTGCTCAGGTGTCGATCTGATGATTATATTACGAGCTTGACCATCCAATCTGTGTCTCTTGGCATCTTCAGATGTCCAGAGCTCTCTTGGCTTGTCATATATAATGCTTCCACGAGCAACATGACCACTATCACTAGCGACCATGTCCTCGCTTCCATCTTCCTTGTATGAGGCTTTTCTTCCATCGGACACCTCGATGCTTGTTTGAGTTATGCGATTTTGATAAACCCTTCATTGATGACATAGATCATCTCATCACTAATGGCCTCGAGATGGAGCATCATGTTGTTCTTCCATTTCTCGTAGTTTTACGGCTTGAGCAGGTGCATCACTCGAGACATACACGCACTTAACACACAAATTATATAGTCCTCGAGAAAGGGACAAAGTTCCTTCACCTATCTGGGATCTAGGTTCGATCTGAAGGCTTGGGAACCTCTGCTCGATACCACTTGTTGGTCCAGATAACGGCAAAGTAAAAGACTAGGGGGGTGAATAGTCTTTTAAAACTTTTTCGATAAACAGTTTCGAAACACAGGGGTTTCGATACTTAGATTCGAGGCCGGAAGACTTTAAGATAGGTAAGTCTGAAACAATAAGTATGTGTGTGTGCTTTCTTTGAAAGATAAATCTGAAAGGTAAATAACACATCAAGTATAGTGGTATCCGGAGGTGGCGTAATCCTCCAACTAATCCACTTGGTCTTTCGAGACCTAGAATTCACTAGAACAGATAATTGAGTTCACCTTACAAAATCCTATTCTAAGATTCCTAAACAAATGGTTCCCAACCAAATGTTCCCCACAGTTATTCCCAGCTCCTAGAGCTAAGTACTTCCTCTACTCAGATAACCTTGGAGTTATTCCTTGATTTCCCAAATCAAGTACTTCCTCTACTCCACGCCTTGATGGTGTTGGATATAAGGTTTGTCAGAGAGGCTTCTTGTATAACTTTTCAGTTATGTTTCCAGAGAGCCTAATAGAACAAGACTACTTAATACACTTGTTCAGTGTATGACAATCTGCTCTTTACTGACCCAAGTAATTGATGTCCGTTCTGGAGAATGAGCTTCAGAAAGATTATCTGATAGTTCAACTCTTTCACGAATAACAATCTCTCGTTAAGGTTCAGGACAACTTAGAACTACTAGTGATTCTTCAAGCAACAGAAAGCTTTTAGAAAGGGTAGTAGAGTGCTTGAGAGAATACTTTGCTAGATTGTAAGTTTGCAAGTTAGATCGTTCTTCGGTCGTATTTCTCAGCATCTAAGTGTGTGATATTTATAGATGAATTAGAGAGTCGTTGGGATGTTATCCGTTAGACACAATTCAAATTCAGTCTATACTTATCTTGAAATGAGTACTCAGAAGTCCTTGTCTCATATCTCAGAGAGGACTGTGCTTTAGCGGTTTTTCTGCCGATGCAATTAATGCACATGTACTATTTCTTGTCCTGTAGTCTTCAACGGATACATTAGCCTTTCTGATGGCTTGCATGCTCCATACTCATGATGTCATATGTTCCAGAATCATGTTTCAAAAGTAACTAAATGCACTTAAGAAAGGATTAAGGACATAGTCTTTCCGAGTGAGACTAAACCTTGGTGTCTTCATAAATCTTGTGCAATCTCCGGTCTTGTAATCTTCAGAAAAGCTCCATTGCTAGGATTGATCTTCATGGTCTTCTTGGAAATAAAAATTACACTCAGAGACCTATAATCCTAATCAAGATTTACTAGACTAAGAGTACTTAATCACCTTTCTGGCAAAGATAAGAACATGTGATGAATGATCAAAAATACTAACAGATATTCCTAACACCAACCTCTCCGGATCTTGAACCTCGGCAGACTATGTCACACCCTCTAAAACTCTCTCAATAATGACTGAACTACCCCTAAAAGCCCAAAATGGTATGGGCTAAGTGTTATTATTGGGCCATGGGCCTAAACAAGCCTTGGTGGCTCGATCGAGGCCGTACACTTGGCACGATCCAGAGGAGTCCACCCTCTTTGAGAATTTCCTATAAATATGGCACACTTCCCCATGTTAAGGTAAGTCATCAGACATAAGCTAATCCCGAACATTATACAGAGCAGATCTTCAGTCTCTCTTGAGTAAAGTCTCTAACCGGTTTGACGCTTGGCAAACCGGGTCCTAACCCCCCCTCCAAGCTACCTGTGCAGGTCCTTACGCATTGTCTCTTATCAGTACGACGGTTCTTACGGGCTCTTACTCTTTGGTTCTTACTCGAAGGTGGTCTAGGTAATTAGGGTGAAGTAAAGAAAGGAAAATTCATTAAGTGCCTCCACCTCCTCGACCATCACAATCGAAGGGCATGTGGGCAATGTGCCATCCTCATTCAACTCACCCTCCGGATCAGGATGAGTAACATCATCACTTGTCCGAGGGAATTTCACCCGGAACACGTCCTCACCCTTCTTCAGCCCCTCGGGCAACTCCTCTTCGGTCATTTGACGACTCGTACCCGCTTGACCAGCTGACTCCCTCCGAAAAACATGGGCGGACAGCATTTCTTCCTCTTCCTCCTCCTCGGAACTGACGGTGTCAGTCCGACCCTCCTCCTCCACTCTATCATCCCCGGACGAAGAACTCAGTTCTACCACCGTCCGAAGGGGAACAACAACCTGGACTCGATCCTCGACACCTTCTTCGAACATACACAACTCGGGTGGTGCCTCGGAGGTATCATGCACCTCCTCGATGTTAGGCTCCTGCGGATCCGGAATGAACGGTACTCGGTTAGGGTTACTCCTAAAATTATAACCTAGGTTGCGAATGAGGAATCGAATCTCTACCGGGAGTTCGGGCTCCTTCCAAGCACGGCCCGGACGGAGAGCCCCTATGGTCCGAGAGCTTGTCTCTTGAGCAGCACCAACACCCTGTACATTAGAGACTTGCAGGTAATCCCGACGCTTCGGAGACCCTAAACCCGGAATAACTAACCGAAGTAAAGAGATTACCTCGGGCTCTTCACGACTCGGACGAGGAGAATGCTCCAGCTCTACTGAATCATCCCCACCAACAATATCAATCTCCTCGGAACTGTCTGATAGGGACAACGTGTCGGAGACATATCCTTCAGCCTCGGATTGGTTCTGACTATCACTCTCGGACATCCTTGGGAAAGGAGAAAGCAATTTCGTAAGCTTTAAGATGGCAGTCCGAGAGGCCGTTTATATATATAAAAAAAAGGATAATAATTTTTAAGTTCGGTGTATATAACACGACTCTATCGGACGAAGTTAGTTCGGAGTCAGTAAGATGTTAACTCGGTGTTAGTCAACACAGCCGAGACACACTACGGTTATTACCAACTATAGCCTACGTATCATGGGCATACATCCGAACAGATCATATTTCCAACAGAAACGAAACAACAAACAAGGGAAATCGAACAACCACGCAACGAAACAAACAACTTACTTGTACTCGGATGGTTGGATTGACGGTAGCCGACTTCACACGGAACCACACACTACGAACTTCTTCTTACTCGCCTCGGATTGGTTGCAATTTCTTCGGATGCGCTGAAATACGAAAATCCTCTATCTAAAAGTGTTGGAATGAAAACTACTTAGGCCCCTATTTATAGAGGGCTATATCTGGAACTCCAACCGTCACGATTTTTCGGGAATAAATCCCAATCGTAGATCAAAATTCATCCAACGGCATAGTACAACAATACCAAGTGAAATGATGATTTGGTACAAAAAACTTACCTCGCGATAACAAAGACGCATACAACAAACTCCCCCACTTTCGGGCGAAGGACAACACTCAGCCTTCGGATGATTACCCATCGGGTGCCTCGGAACCTTTCTTAGCAAAGGCTGATTTCACTTACTAACATACGGACCCTCGTCCACTCGGATGTCTTCCTTCGGACCTTCTCTTCATAAAAGATTTTGGTCCGGATAGGACACTCATCTACAGATCAACCCGTAACCTACCAAAGGTACAACTCCGACTTTCTTAGTCTACACTTAGTCTCGCTTACAAATACCCTTTTCTTTCTTAACTTTGTTGCACTCCGAGTCTTTTCCCTCGGACAGCAACAAAAGTAAAAAAGAAAGGGGGGGGGGGGGGAGAGATTAAGTTAAGGACTATACGAAGCACGGATTACCCCTTTTTTCTGCTTACGAGAGGCGGATTGGACCAAGAAACAAACCATCCTTCTCACTCTCAAACAATAGTTCCACAACTATCTTCTACTAAGATACTTGGAAACTAGAGGGACATATGTTAATACGAAAATATGTCCAATCCGTCATAGGCGCCTTTGGAACGAATCATAAGGCCTCCCAAGTTGTCTAAGGAACCGAGACACTATAATCCGACCCTAAGGTCCGACACTAGGCCCCTCAGGTCCGACCCTAGGCCCTTCAAGTCCGACCCTTGCAGGTCCGACCCATCCTAGAGGAGAAGGACAGAGGGCTTGAACGGTAATAGGTCCGACCCCTCCAGTGGCCCGTAACCATGGAGGTCCGAGCTAAAAGGTCCGATCATCCGGATCCAACATGACAATCTCACAAGCAACCAAGTAAACTAGCACTAGAGAATAGGGGAGGTCCGAGCCACAAGGTCCGAATCGGAGGCATTGGACAAACTTATGGGAGTTCCCCATAGACAACCCAATACAGTCCGGACCTAACGTCCGGACCAACCTCCTCGAACCTCGACCCGCGGCATACCGTATCAAAACCTCTAAACATCTCTTGATAATGACTAAACTACCCCTAAAAGCCCAAAGTGGTATGGGCTAAGTGTCATTATTGGGCCATGGGCCTAATCAAGCCTTGGTGGCTCGATCAAGGCCTTACACTTGGCACGATCCAGAGGAGTCCTTCCTATTTGAGAAATTCCTATATATATGGCACACTCCCCCATGTTAAAAAAAGTAAGTCAGGTCCTCCTTACGAAACTAATCACGAACATTATACATAGTAGATCTTCAGTCTCTCTTGAGTAAAGTCTCAAACCGGTTCAACATTATACATTATATATGTTTAAGTATATTTGAAAGAGGCACTCTATATATATATATATATATATATATATGGTCAATTGATTAAATAAGAAGATTTGGTCTATAAAATGACACATAATTGTATGATGCTAAACATATGCAAACATAATAACATGTCGTACCTATAATGCCAAAAGTATATGGGACATCAGGACCAACGGCTGGGGGAGTGAAAAACCAGAAAGTTCTCGTCGTATTACCGATTCCAACTTCATAGTAGTACTTAGTGTCATACTGCCACAACAAAATAAAACATAATTCATATCAAAATCAACTATTATGTTTGTATATCTTTTTTCCTTTATAACATTCGAAGAAGATCAAAACTACACCTCTAATTTCCGAATAAAGCAATGATGGATGTAACCAGAAGTGTAATTGTGAAACTTGTAAGTAGTCAATTTCCCTTTTGCCTGCTTCTTTTGTACACTATTCTCAGCCCAATACAAAACCAAATTCGAGCCCGGTTCATTGACAGTAGTCCATGATATGATCACGGCTCTCCCCACATGATCTCCTTGTGTAATATGCACCTAAAGAACATGACAACCAATCTTTAAAATATTCAAGTAACACGAGATTATAGAACATTTATGAATTGTAGAGTTAAACATTAATTGAAAAAATCAACCTGTTGAGGCGCATTATAGCCAGGAGGAATCGCGAACACGTCGCTATTAAGTGGCATGTCCTTGGATTTTTCTTCTAACCTTACATACCTACTCGTGATTCCTCCACTGCATATATATGCAACATTGATCAGAATTGTTGCAACAAGAATCATTAGCGCCATTTTGCCCTCCGCACACATTTTTTTTATCCTGCACCTAGTTACTTTATCTTGTTCCACTCTACACGATAAGACTCACAAGATCATCTATGAACCGGTTGGTAAACAAGTGTTTAAATACCCATTCTTGAAAGTGGAATCGTAGCTTTAGTTAAAGGGAATATCCAACATTTTATTCCGTATCATGAAAATGTTCTATTAATAGTTAATGTAATCTTTTAAAGGAATATACAGTAATTAATGGTGTAACAATTCTATTAATAGTTAATGGTTTATTTGACAAGAATCTCTGTGGCTGTGAAAATTTCACATGTTACTTGAATTGCGAGTTAGATATAGTCATAGAAGTGAGATTCAAACTTTGCGGAACTTATGTAATGCACTAAGATCAAAGGTGATTCTGACATGACCATGCTTATTATTTTGGATGAGGCTCCCAAGAAAAATAGGCACTTCTTCGAGATCTGCATGAGTTGAGGATACTATGCATTGGTCTGATATGCCTTTTGCTATGTGACTTTGGAACGGAGTACTATTCTAACTAATACACGTCTATTTCAAGACTATATGAAACTTTAATAATTTAAGCAACACGAGTCCCTAAAGCAGTCTCTAGATAATTTATCTAGTGACGGATCTAAGTAATCAATAAAATCCTCCTTGTTATTAATCAACGTTTACGTTGTTAAAGTAACGAGTTATTTTCAAATATGAGAAGAGTAAGTCTCCTAAGAGACGGTCTCTAGATAATATTTTTAGAGACGGACTTATATTGTCAAGAAATCATCGATGTTACTTCTATGTGCTCAAAATTGGTGTTTTTCATATTACAACAAGACTCATTGCGTTAACAACATAAACATTTTAATTAATAACATGTATGATTTTCATGATAATATAGGCCGTCTCTAGATAAGTTGTTTAGAGACCGTCTCATGAGACTTTGTAATATGAGAAAACACCAATGTTGAGAACGTAGACGTTTTGATTAATACCATGAAGGATTTACTTAATGATTTACACATATCTCTAGATAAGTTATTTAGAGACCGTCTCTCAGGAGCTTAGTGCATGTGTGGCATGTCGTTTATTTTAGATGTTCATCAACTAAAAATTAAACATTTTGGCATTTGGCATGCCGTTTATACATTACCATCTTTAACTCACTTTTTCAATCACTCGTTTGGACTTTGTCTCTCTAGGCTACCCCCACACACTCTCTTTCGTCACCGCCGTCTCTTGTTTTCCGGCAATTTCGCTGCCTTTCTGACCTTGTAAGACCAAACCAAAGCCACCATCATATTCCACTCTTCCCGATCTATAATTGTATCTCAAAATATTCGAGTTTTGCGAGTTTGAATTTTCGTGACCGGCCTTTTCCGGCGAATTTGAACCTTGCATGAGCTAACCAAATACACCACCGTCTTCCACTTTTCCCGATCTATAATTCTATCAATTTTTTTTGAGTTTTGGCAAGTTCGATTTTCCGGCGAGTTGTTGACCGACTTTTTCCAGCGAGTTTCAACCCGAATGACCGATGTTTTTGTATATTTTTATTCCCCTCCATGAGATCTATCTATCCATGGTTTCATTTTCAATATTGAGGATGGTTAATTTTTCGGCGAATTCTCCGGTCACGTTTCCGGCAACTCATTTTTCATGTTTTCGACGTATAGTGTTCAATTGAGGTATGTGTGTCACTTGTATGATATCCCAGAGATCTTGAATCTCACATGCTCTAAGGACCTGCAGGCTGCAGCGAAAAAGAGTATGACCAACTGGTCCAACTGGAAATGTGTTCCATCACTTTCACACAAAGGACATGTATGTCTCTTGTTGTAGATAAAAAGATTTTGCATAGTACGTATACAACTTCAAAGCACTACATGAGAAGAAGTACGTTGGATCTTACAAACCCCATATTGATTTATGATATAAAATACAGACTATATACTCCTTAAAATAAAGTACTAGCACGAGAAGAAGATATTAAATCCTGCCTTGTCCAAAATGATCAATTATAAGTAGGGACTAGAGTAACTCAATCATATAAACTGCGAAAATTGTTTGACAAATATTGTAATCGAACAAAAAAAGTGTTCGACAAAATGATCCAAAAGAGAAGTACTCGTTACACTAGAAAAACTATTGGGACTGAGTTGTAGAAGTGTATTTCAAATGGAGGTATACACTGTTATCTCGTGCCTGGATTGTATTAATAACACTTTGTATACTTAACTGGACTACATATACAAGTCGCAACAATGTAAATAGACAAAGATTTGCAAATTATAGCTAATTTTGTATGCACTCTTCATTTTTCTCTCTGGATATCAAGACGACCTTTTCTCTGTGTCGGGAGGCAGTCGTGAGGCATTCACTTCTTCATACTTCTTCGGGAGGACTATGTATTCCTTTATCTTTTGACATTCATCCATTAATTCCAACTTATTTAGGTGCATTACGTTTTTTTTTCCCTTTTAACCACACGCTTTTAGACGCTATTTGTCACCTGCAAGTCGTCGAATCATCAATTGGATGCCAATATCTATTGTAAAACCACATGGAATCAGCTTCAACAGCGTATCCATCTTGATTACGGTGCCAACTGTAGTAAGCATGAGTGCGGTTCTTGATTCCGAAGGTGGCGTGGCCAAAGCTTGCTTCACGAAATGCTGAGTACTCAGGTTGTGGTTCAGTCATGCTGTAAACAACGAAGGTTACATTAGTTATGATATTCTTGTCCCATGACCCTGCACCCATTTTTTGAGTAATATATACACATGACACTATAACCTATGCAGTCTATCACTTCACAAGTTTATTGCATTCGGAAAAAATCTACATATTCTTACTTAGTGGCTAAGCCCTCAAGATTTCCTCCATCTCCAACGGTGACGTATACGGGTGCAGATGGGTCATTTATCGGACTGCAATTTCTATTTACAATATTGTACGCAATGTTAGACACACGTTCCTGCGATGGAGGAGATAGTCATTAAGTTACAATAAATGCATGATGATATACACTTATGACTTTTATGTTTATGTGGATGATGAACGTAAAGAGCATTCATAAAATAAAGCGGAATCACATACTGTCCGCTCATAAGCATGAACATGGCCCGCCATTACAACATCAACTTTGTATTCGACAAACCAAGCCTCGTACATTACTCGCATTGTCTCTCCTTCCATGTAATGATAACTGTTGCTATTGTACCATGGACTATGCATGAGAACTATCAACCATGGTGTCTCGGTCCTATTGACTTTTGGAAGCTCAGCTTGAAGCCATTCATACTGAGGTGTGTATTTCCCTGAAGAAAAAAGAAGGGTCAGATCTAGGTCAGATGTCATTATTCATGATTGTGTGGACACCTCTTCACACAAGATGTAATGACTGCTAGTCCTATGTTTCTCCAGATTCATAATCTACTTTCGCGTGTTGAGTGGTAGCCATAAAAATAATTGTATTGATTCATACCATATGCGGAATAGGACGCCAAAACAATGATATATGCCGAAGCTCTCTTGATAGAGTACCAGAAAGGAGCAGTATGAAACTCTGTACGGGACAAGATAACGGTGAGTGAAAGGCTTGAATGGCTTCTTTTCTCCCTACATTAAGATAATAGGTATTTTGTCATATCTCGAGAACAATAGCGAGAGATCAGTATATATTCTAAGACAAAAGATATAGTTATTCAATGCATATGGCATGAATTGGTCACACTAGCTCAAGGGTAATGTTGTAAGAACAAACTCACAATTTGAGGAGCAAAATCAAGTTCATGATTCCCCAGGTCAAATCCGAGGTTGATACATACACTTCTTTCAACAAACCTTCCCATGTATCCCATCTCACATTATCATGATTAGGATAGACGTCTGCATAACATAAATCTCCAAGAAATAACACTGCTTGTCCCTTGGCTGGATTTTGCTCATAATGTGTAAGAGTAATATTGGAGTCGTAACTTTGCCCAAGATCCCCTACAACAAGATTATAAATACAGGATACATGGTGAGATACATAAATGATAGTTCTCCTTTCAAAGTGAATATGCTAAATTACGGGCTATATTAAAAAAATGTTAAAGTAGCTGACTTATAGGACAAATTTTTTGATAAATGTGAATCGCTAAAAATGGTATATATAGAACTGTTGATTTACCTGTAGCTAGTATTTCATAGAATCAACTACATCAACATTCAATAGTAAGATATTTCCATTAAAATATATATATATATATATATATATATATATATATATATATATATATATATATATATATATATATATATATATATATATATATATATATATGGTCAATTGATTAAATAAGAAGATTTGGTCTATAAAATGACACATAATTGTCTGATGCTAAACATATGCAAACATAATAACATGTCGTACCTATAATGCCAAAAGTATATGGGACATCGGGACCAACGGCTGGGGGAGTGAAAAACCAGAAAGTTCTCGTCGTATTACCGATTCCAACTTCATAGTAGTACTTAGTGTCATACTGCCACAACAAAATAAAACATAATTCATATCAAAATCAACTATTATGTTTGTATATCTTTTTTCCTTTATAACATTCGAAGAAGATCAAAACTACACCTCTAATTTCCGAATAAAGCAATGATGGATGTAACCAGAAGTGTAATTGTGAAACTTGTAAGTAGTCAATTTCCCTTTCGCCTGCTTCTTTTGTACACTATTCTCAGCCCAATACAAAACCAAATTCGAGCCCGGTTCATTGACAGTAGTCCATGATATGATCACGGCTCTCCCCACATGATCTCCTTGTGTAATATGCACCTAAAGAACATGACAACCAATCTTTAAAATATTCAAGTAACACGAGATTATAGAACATTTATGAATTGTAGAGTTAAACATTAATTGAAAAAATCAACCTGTTGAGGCGCATTATAGCCAGGAGGAATCGCGAACACGTCGCTATTAAGTGGCATGTCCTTGGATTTTTCTTCTAACCTTACATACCTACTCGTGATTCCTCCACTGCATATATATGCCTCGGAGGTATCATGCACCTCCTCGATGTTAGGCTCCTGCGGATCCGGAACGAACGAAATTCAGTTAGGGTTACTCCTAAAATTATAACCTAGGTTGCGAATGAGGGATCAAATCTCTACCGGAAGTTCGGGCTCCTTCCCGGCACGGCCCGGACGGCGAGCTCCTATAGTCCGCGAGCTTGTCTCTTGAGCCGCACCAACACCCTGCACATTAGAGACTCGCAGGTAATCCCGATGCTTCGGAGACCTTGAACTCGGAACAACTAACTGAAGCAAGGAGCTTACCTCGGGCTCTTCTCGGCTCGGACGGGGAGATTGCCCCAGCTCTGCTGACTCGTCATCACCAACAATGTCTATCTCCTCGGAGCTGTCGGATAAAGATGACGCGACGGAGACATATCCCTCGGCCTCGGATCGGTTCTGACTATCACTCTCGGACATCCTAGGGAAAGGAGAAAGCAATTTCGTAAGCTTTAAGATGGCAGTCCGAGAGGCCGTATATGTATATTAAAAAAGGAGGAAAAAATTTAAAAATCGGGGACAAGAAAGCGAATCTGCCGGACGAAGTTAGTTCGGAGTCAGTAAGATGGTTCCTCGGTGTTAGTCAACATAACCAAAACATTGGTTATTAATAACCTACGCATCATGGGCATACATCCGAGCAGCTTAATGGAAAAGACGACTAACAAAGAAAATGGAATCACGAACGAAGAAGCAAACTTACTTGTATTGGATGGTTGGATGGAAGGTAGGCGACTTCGCATTTAAACACGCACTACGGACCTCTCTTGACTCACTTCGGATCGGGTGTAACTACTTCGGATATGCTCAAGAACAAAAATATTCTCTCTAAAAGTGAAGAATGAAAGCGACTTAGGCCCCTATTTATAGAGGGCTATATCTGGAACTCCAACCGTCACGATTTTTCGGGATTAAATCTCAATCGTAGATCAAAAATCATCCAACGGTGTAGTACAATAATACCAAGTGAAATAACGAATCGGTACAAAAAACTTACTTTGCGATAACAAAGACGCATACAACAAACTTCCCCACTTTCGGGCGGAAGACAACACTCAGGCCTCGGATGATTACCGTGGACGCCGGAACTTTTCGAGCAAAATCACTTGCCCACACATGGACCCTCGTCCACTCGGACGTCTTTCCTTCGGACCTTCTCTTTACAAGAGAGTTTGGTTTGGATAGGACACCCATCTACGGATTAACCCGTAACTTACCAAAGGTACAACGCCGACGTTCTCAGTCTACACTTAGTCTCGCTTACAAATACCCTTTTCTTTCTTAACTTTGTTGCACTCCGAACCCTGTCCCTCGGACAGCAACAAAGGTAAAAAAGAAAGGGGGGGGGGAGACTAAGTTAAGGACCTTACGAAGCACGTATTACACCTTTTTTCTACTTACGAGAGGCGGATTGGACCAAGGAACGACCCATCCTCATCGGTCTCAACCAATAGTTCCACAACTATCTTCTACTAAGATACTTGGAAACTAGGGGGACATATGTTGATACGAAAATATGTCCATTCCGTCATAGGCGCCTTGGAACGAATCCTGAGGCGTCCCGAGTTGTCTAAAGGACTCGAGACACAATGATCCGACCCTAGGCCCTCAGGTCCGACTCACCCGGGTCCGACCCTCCCTATAAAAGGGACAGAGTACTTAAAAGATACTGGGTCCGACCCTGGGTCCGACCCATCTAAGTCCGATACGGATGATCATTTGGACCCAACATGACAATCTCACAAGCAACACTGGCACTAGAGAGTAGGGAGGTCCGAGCCATAAGGTCTGAATCGGAAGAGTTGGGCAAACCTAGGGAACTCCTCCATAGACAGCCCAATACGGTCCGGACCGAGCGTCCGGACCAACTGTTGGTCCAGATAACGGCAAAGTAAAAGACTATAGGGGGGGGGGGGGTGAATAGTCTTTTAAAACTTTTGTCGATAAACACAGTTTCTCAGAAACCTGGGGGGTTTCTGATACTTAGATTCAGAGCGCGGAAGACTTTAAGATAGGTAAGTGCAGAAACAATAAGTGTGTGTGTGTGCTTTGCTGAAAGATAAATACAGAAAGGTAAATAACACAGCAATTATAGTGGTATCTGGAGGTGGCGTAATCCTCCAACTAATCCACTTCGGTCTTTCTGAGACCTAGAATTCACTAGAACAGATAATTGAGTTCACCTTACAAAAATTCTATTCTAAGTACAGTGGTATCTGGAAGTGACCTTTGCTGATAAGTTGTCATCTATTAAAATGTATCCGAGTATGATCTTGGATAGTACAGTTCTGAGTAAGATGCAACTTTTACAGATAGATAAAGTTTAGAAACAAACAGCAAGATTACAAAAGTAACAAAACATACTAAGTAAATTTGAACAACAGGAGAGTCCAAGCTCCAAGTAAACATTCTAAGATACTAGTCTTCAAGTCTTCAAAAATAACTTAGGTTCAGAAACCTCAAGTTCTTCAGCACCCTTTTTGAATCAGTTGACATAATCATCCACTTTTCTGCATTCTTGGACATAGTCATAAAGTATCCTTCTGACAGAAAGTTACATCTTTGGATAAGATACAAATTTCATGGTAACTCTTGCCAAGATTGTAGTTTTTCTTCAGAAAGTGTTTGACCCAGTAGTATTTTCCCCAGACCCAGGCATGGTCTACTTGCAGCTCAGATAGGTTGAAATACTTGTATATTTCTTCCAGATAGTGAATATCATCCAGATATTCATCCTTTGTCATGTAGAATGACTCATAGGGATGAACACCTAGCTTGTTCTGCTTGCTGTAGCTACCATCCAGTTTTCTTGTCTTGTGCACATCTTCTGGCTTGGGGTAAGGACAAGGAAAAGAAAGGTCCATCTTTCTGGCATCATTTCTCTTTTCAACCTCAAAGTTTAGCTAGGCATGAAGGTGCTCATGTTTTAGCAAATTTGGATTGCCTTCGCTCCATTTCGTGGATCTCGTTGAAGATGGGAGTTGAAACTTATCATTGACAAGTAGATGTTGCGGTTCGAATCCAATACCCTTTCTTGTTCGAATGCACCTATCTGAAGACTCTTCATTACTGGTCTTCACATACTCAATGTGGGCATCAGTTGGCTTTTCTTGATGAGTTTCTTTGTTTTGCTCTGCCAAACTGAATATCCCTTCTAGCCTTTCTGTTAGGTGGCCTTCTGTCAGGAGATCCTGTGACTCTTTCTTCCTGTCTTGAATTTGTCTTTGGTGGAAGTCCCTTGAATTGACTTGGTATTTCCAGAAGGGGTTCTGGCTGCTAATGGCCTTGCTGCCAGAGGAGGTTGTAAGGGGCTTGCTTGCCTTCTTCTTTTGTGAATTGGATGCTCATCTGTATCAGATTCATCCTCATCATCATCATTGATGTTCCAGTTGTGAGGCTTGCATCTCTCTTGACCTCTTACCTCACCTTCTTCTTGATTTTCTTCTTCAGAAGCTTTCTGGTTGTTCCCATCTGAGATCTTAAGGGACTTGGTACCCCTAGTGACCATACTTCTCAGCTTTCCATTCAAGTTGATCAGAACAACTTCTTCAAGAGGGTGTCTCCAGTGGTGTCCTTAATGACTAGTTGACTTGAGGAGGGGAGATTTGATTGTTTTCTTTTTCTTCCTCTGCCTTTCTGAGGCATCTCTCCTCCCCCCTTAGTCATGAATGACTGACTCATGATAGCATAAGCTTCAGAGAGTGATTCAAAGTTCTTCTGGAGGTTGTTATGCACCCTGACCAATTCTTGGATTTCTTCTTTCATGTCCTTGTTTTGCCTAACCAACACTTGCTCTTTTCTGTTGAGCTCTTCAAGAGGTTTTAGAATAGCCTCAGCTTGTTGAGTAGCAAAGGTAGCATCTGCTAGTGCTTGATTGGCATTGTTGCAGTCTTCTTCCCTGATCAGAGCTAAGTCTTTCTGAGAGAGAGCTATGCTGGTTGCTCCATTTAGCAATGCAGCAGCCAAATCTTTCATCTCTTCTGGGACTGACTGTAGGACTTGGTTGTCTTGAGCAACAAGTCTGTCTCTTAGTTCCAAGAAAACAGCTGTTCTTGACCTGTGCTCATCACTTCTTGGAGCAGAGAAAATTTGAGGAGCCAGAAGGGCTAGCTTTTCCTTAGTGATTAGCCTCTCATCTTCTGCTTGGGAGATCAAGTTTGGGTTTATTTCAGCATCACTCTCATAAACCTTTTCTTGGATTGTTTGCTGAGTGGCAATCTTTTGTTTGCCTTTGAGTATGCTGGCCTTCTGAGAAGTAGAAGGTCTTTCTGATGCAGCCTTAGCATAATGCTCTTCATCATCATTGTCATCCATGGCATCTATCTCAGCAGCAGTGACAACGATGGCATTTTTCAACAACCTTTGCTCATCTAGGAGTGCCAGTTCCTTAGCATTAGCTTCTCTGAGCTTTTCAAGTTTGGCTTCTTTTCTTCAATAAGAGCTTGACACTTTAAGTTGATTCTCTTCTCCTCTTCCAACTTAGATCTGAGTTGTTCAATCCTGAACTCAGTGGCTGTGATTTCTTCAATTGTGTCTTGTTCAGCCTGTTGGGTATTTTGATGAGACTTTGGTGGTGATGATGATGGGGCTTTCTGAGCATTGGAAGGAGTAGCCTTTTCTGCACTTCCTTTGCTAACTTTCTAAATCCCGCCGTTTCCAGGTTGGGGATCATCATTCTGATCATCATCATCATCATCATCCTTTTTTCTTGTCTTCTTGACTTGGATGCTCAGAAGGAGGTTCTTGGTAGTCATTCTCATCAGTTTCCTCCTCATCTTCAGAAACCAGGTTGATCACATAATTAGGAAGTGTGATCATCCTCCCATTTACTTCTTCTTGCTCAGAAGGGTAGGTTGTGAGCTTCTTTGGGCAAGCGGGATGGGTCACCATCGCTCTTGGGTTTGAGCATCAGCAGCTTGAAAGTCTGCTAGGAGTCTTTGTGCTACTTCATTTAAGAAGTTATCATCCATCAGAGTGGCAAAAGAATATGATTCTGTGGGAAACATAGCATGGATATGGTCTTCCAGATTGATTGCTATGGCCCTTTTCTCTGGGATGTCAATTACTCTTGCAATTTCAGAAAGATCGGCCTTTCTGAGTTTCTGCCATTGTCTGAAGCACTTTAGATGTTTCTTGAGAGTGTGCTTCTTAAAGGCTTGGAGTAAGTTGAGTGGCACTAGACTTTGAGCCTGTGTAGAAAGGGATCAAGTTAGTTTTGTTCAAATTACTTGTGTTAGTATCTGTGTGCAAAAGTAAGCTTTCTGAGCATACCTGTGTAGAAACACTAGGCTCATTTGCTTGGACTTCTGCTTGTTTGGGCACAGAGGCCTCAGATACCTTGATGTGAGGAGAAGTCTGATCCTCAGCATCCTGTCTTTCTGATTGAACCTGAGAAATAGAATCAAATATGTTTAGAAACTTGTTATCAGAAAAGATAAGTGGAAAAATGCTTTCTGAGACTTCACTTACTTCCAAGTGAGGAAGCTCAGTGGCACCTTTCTCAGAAACCTTGGGGGTTTCTGGAACCTTTTCTTCAGATACTGCTTGTTCAGCAGTTTTAGTTTCTCTTGGAGAAGATAAGATCACATTCTCTTCGTCCAAGTGTTCTTCTGATTGAGCCTGTAAGATAGAACAAACATATTGATTAAGTAGTGAATTTTACCAAAATTTTCTTAAGGAAAGTTTACTGATACTTACCTTCTCAACAGAAGGCTCAGTAACTACTTCCTCAGAGTGCTTTTCAGCCTCTGGAAACTCTTGGTGTTGGGGTGTTGGTTCCACCTCCACTACTTTCTCAGTTGTAGGCTAATAAGAGACATTTTAAGAATATGAGAACATAAGATTAGAGCAATTTTAAGTTAGTTATTTCTTGTTCAGAGATAACTTTACTACCTGTGGAACAGGCTCTTCTTGATGTTCTGAGGTTGGAGTAACCTCTTCTTGATTCAAGGGAGTGGACAAGTTTTCTTCCCCCTGAAATTGTGTCTCCAAGTTGGCCTGTAACAAGTGAAGCTTATGAGTAACAAGTTAACATTTTAATGTTGACAAGTTAGATACAAACTACTTTTGTTACCTGAATAGAGTCAGGCTGAGTTTGGGTCTCTTGGACTAGTGGAGTTTCCACAGCCTCTCTTTGCTCATTGTTGGTCTCCTCTACAATATCTTTCTGAGTCTCCATCTCAGTTTGATCCCTTTCTGAGAGTTGAGCTCTCTCAGAAGGTTGAGGAACCTGTTCAAGAACAGGGTTTTCTTTAGCCACATTAAGTGCTGGCATTGTGAATGTGGAAGCAATGTCAACATCTTCCATCACTCTATCTTCCTCATCCAGGCCTTCTTCTTCCTGCTGGACAGAGGGGCTCCTTTCTTTTTGAGGGGCTGAGCTTGATGCTCCTCCATGGGTCTCAATCCTGGACTTTTTGAATACTTGTGTAAGTACTACATCATCATCAGAGTCACTTGTCAGTTGGAGTCAACCCATCTATGATATTTCTATCATCTCTGGAGATTTCTGGAGCAGCCTGTTTCAGAATTCTCGGGGCTTTCTGGTGTTGCCTTTCTGGCCGAACAACATCTTCTGAGATCTTGTCTCCAGAAGGTTGTGCTTTTTGTACACTTTGGGACTTAGAGGCTCTCTTGCTTTGAGTCCTCTTTCTCTTGGCAACTGGAGGTTGCGCAGGAGCTTGCTCAGAGACCTCTTCACCTTCTTTGGCGACTTCAAGCTCTTACGCCTCTTTAGAGCTTTCTCGTGACAATTCTCTCCTTTTCTTCAAAGGCATGTCTGAAAAGAGAGTTGGTGACTGGGATTTCTTGTCTCTTTCTGAGAGTTATTCCCATTGTTTCCAGAATGTAGCAAATTCTGAGACCAAAATGCATATTGGCCTTTGTCTCAGCAAGGCCATTGATGATTTTAGGCTCAAATTCCTCAATGTGCCCAAGAAATTTGTTGAAGGCGTACTTCCCCCAATTGAAGTGGGTTTCCTGCCCTTCATGCTTCTTATTCAGAAGATGCATCATCATCCATCTCTCCATGCTTATCTGGTCTACTCCACCTTTGTTGCCATCAAAGCAACGGACCAGAATGAGAGCCAAAGTACTCCAGTGTTTCTGGAGATGACTGGTTCTGATGGCTTTCAGAACAAAGTTTGCTGGGCAACCCTTTGCATTTTCAATCTGGATTGCCTCAAATAGCTCCTTAACACTTTGAATCATGGAGGCATCCCTGATGTTGATGTCGTCGATTGTTCCTCGATTTTTCAATCGGAATAAGTTGCAGAAAGTCTTGCAGTCTAGGACAATTTCTTGTCCTTGAACTTCAGTCTGCATGTACTTCTCTTCTACATCATTCACAACTTTTGTGAAGATTTTGGAGTTGTTGTAGAACTCCAACACATCCAGTGTGGATAGTCCACTGGGTGCAGCACACAGAAACTTGTAGATATGGGAACTTTTCAACATTCCCAATATCAGTTTTCTATCTGCTTTTGAAGAAATGACTGCAGAAACATATTTCTTCACAAGAAAAGCTCCCCAATTCATCTTGTGACTTGGATTCCAGTCAGAAGGGGTAAACTCTCCTAGAAGGCGTTTATTCAACACCTTGAGTTCTTTTCCTCCTTGCTTTTCAACAGGAGCGTAAGATCTTGACCTTAGGGTTCTTGGTGGTCATCTTCTTTGGTGCCATCTCTTATATAGAGTCTTTGAGTGAGTGTTTACAGATGGGTTTTGCAAGAATAATCGAGATTAGTCTATCTTTTCAGAAGACTAAGCACAAGAAGTTGAGTTGCAGAAGAAGTTTTGCAGAAATCTTGAGAGATTTTGCTATTTTGATGCAAGTTTGAAAATTTCGGAATTGGTAAAAGTGTTTGTCTTTTGCCCAAATCCTATATATATAGCAGACAAAATGTACACAAATACAACATACATATAGCTGAATATGAATGCGTGTCTTTGCATCTGCATAGGCGTGGTACGTCCTTTGTACTTCATTAAATGCGTAGTGGGCCATGTCTGCATTTCTCAACAGACATTACTTGCTTTGTTTTAATCTCAACCGTTGAGATCAAACGTTTATGCATCAAGGGCTTATATTGAATATCTTGTAATGATATCAATCAACAAATGGTAATGTGCCGACTTGATGGATTTTTAATATGCTACATTCATTGTGTCACTTAATAAAGAGTAGGAACACTTAATCGTTTGAGCTTATCATTCTGAGTGTCAAGTCCTTATCTATATATTGTTTGTCATGAAAATGGTAAAAATACAAGACATTGGACATGTTTGACTCCCAGAACTTATGTTTTTTGGGCTTTATGTGTCTTTTCTCTTTATGACTAAATAGTTTCCTGAATTCAAGAATCAGAAACTTCAGTTGTTTGAATGTATTTGACCCACTCTTAGTAAGTAAGTTCTAGTCTTATTTACTCATTGAGTGTGTACCAACTTTGCCTTTCTGGATACCCGTTCCAGAAATGTTTTGCCTTTCTGAGTGTTGCTACTCAGAAACCTTTGCATCACTTCTTAACAACTTGGCTTTCTGAGAGCATGTTCTCAGAGGCCTACTTCTTTTCTACCTTGCTTACTCAGACTTTAGAGATTCAGGACATTTTTCAGTCCTTAGGTAACTCCATCAACCCAAGATTATGTCTTAAGGTCAAGAACCGGCTTTCTTGTAGGGGCTTGGTGAAGATATCTGCAAGTTGGTCTTCTGTGCCAATCTTGAGTATCTCTATATTGCCTTTTTCAACATGGTCTCTGATGAAGTAGTGTCTAACATCAATGTGCTTTGTTCTGGCATGGAACTTGGGATTCTGTGTGATTGCAATAGCACTTGTGTTGTCACATAAAATAGGAGTTTTCTCTTCATTGAGTCCATAGTCTCTGAGTTGTTGTTGAATCCACAGAATTTGTGTTGCACAACAACCAGCAGCAATATATTCAGCCTCTGTGGTAGAAGTTGCAATTGAGTTTTATTTCTTGCTAAACCATGAGATAAGTCTAGTTCCCAGAAACTGACAAGTTCCTGAGGTACTTTTCCTATCAAGCATTGATCCAGCATAATCAGCATCTGAGTAACCAGCCAAACTCAATCCACTTTCTTTAGGATACCACAAACCTACATCTCGTACCTTTCACATACCTTAATATTTTCATAGCAATGTTGTAGTGTGATTGCATTGGATTTGTTTGAAATCTAGCACACACTCCAACTGCATATTGAATATCAGGTCTGCTTGCAGTGAGGTAAAGTAGTGAACCTATTAATTTCCTATACTTGTGTTCTTCAACACTCTTATCTGATTCAGTATAGGTCATTTTGGTTCCTATGCTCATAGGTATCTTAGCATTCTTTTCAGAGGGCTTAAGATTGAACTTTGTGAGCATGTCTTTTGCATACTTTGTCTGACTAATGAATATTCCATCATTGAGTTACTTGACTTGCAATCCTAGGAAATAGTTCAATTCTCCCATCATGCTCATCTCAAACTTATTTTTCATGAGATTTGCAAAGTCATCACAAAGTTGCTGGTCCTTAGATCCAAATATAATGTCATCAACATATACTTGAACTAAGAGCAGTTTCCCATCATGATTTAAGGTAAATAAAGTTTTATCAACTTCACCTTTCTTGAAACCACTTTCCAGAAGGTATTTGGCCAAAGTGTCATACAATGCTCTTGGAGCCTGTTTCAGTCCATATAGAGCTTTCTGTAGTTTATAGACCATTCTACTTTCTGAGGAAACTTCAAAACCAGGTGGTTGTTCAACATAGACTTCCTCAGCAAGTTCACCATTCAAGAATGCATTTTTGACATCCATCTGATAAACTTTAAAGTCTTTATGAGCTGCAAAGGCCAGAAAGAGTCTTATCGCATCCAATCTGGCAACTGGTGCATATGACTCATCAAAATCTAAACCTTCAGTCTGGGTGAATCCCTTGGCAACCAACCTTGCTTTGTTTCTGGTTATTTCACCAGATTCATTCATCTTGTTTCGAAAACCCACTTGGTTCCAATCACGTATATTCCTTCTACAAATGGAACTAGTTTCGGACTTTGTTTCTTTCAACCGATCCAACTCTTCTTGCATTGCAGAGATCCAGTCTTGGTCTCTTAATGCTTCTTCAATAGTTTTAGGTTCAATGTTTGAGATGAAACATCCAAAGAGAGAATTAGCATTTTCGGCTATTGCTCTCCTAGTCCTAACACCTTGATTGATTGGTCCAATCACATCCTTTGCAGGATGATCCTTGATCCATCTCATCATGGGTTTGGGGCTAGTAGGGTCAACATCTATGTGATCTGAGTGTGAATCACTATGATTATGACTTGATACTTCTTGATTCTATGACATTTTGTACCCGTAAGGCGTTGAATGTCTGACACTTGCTCAGTGTGAGGGCTTTCTGGGACATGCCTGTCAGAGAGGTCATTTCTAGAATTAGCTCTCTGATGAACATCTTCAGTTTCCATTTCTGGAATTCTCATAGGAAATTCTTCATCATGTCTGAGAATCATCTGGTTATTACTAGGCATTTCATGCTTTTCTTCGTCAGAGTCATCCTCACTTTCCATAATGATGTTTTTCCTTTCTGAGGGTTCTTCTTCAGAATCCTTTAACATTAGTTCCTTGAACCTTTCTGAGAGTTCATCATCAAGGGGTGATTTCTTGCTTTCTTCATAGAATACAACATGGCGATTCTTCAATCTTCTTTCTTCTTTTGTTGTAAACTCGTAGCTTTGCTATTCATAGAATAACCAAGAAACACTCCTTCATCTGCCTTTGGTTGAAATGTTCTTAGATACTCTTTTCCATTGTTAAGGACAAAACATCTACAACCAAACACTTTCAGATGTTTAATATTAGGGGGTCTACCAACCAAGAGCTCATAAAGGGGTCTTGTCATGGTGTTTGTTTATCAAACATCTGTTCTGAGTGTAACATGCTGTGTTTACAGCTTCAACCCAATAAACTTCACTTATTTCAAAGGTCAAACATTGTCCTTCTTGCTTCTTTAAGGGTTCTATTTTTCCTTTACGCAACACCATTTTGTTGTGGTGTTCTTCTGAGAGGAAAGTTGATGTTGTATACCTTTCTTTGACAAAACTCCTTTATGTCTTGGTTGACAAATTCGATTACCATGGTGCATTACGATTGCAGATACCTTGTCATTTTTCATGACTTCAAGCTTATTTAGCAAATTTGGTATCTCCACCCTAGCATCAGATTTATGCTTCAGAAAGACAACCCAAGTGAATCTTGAGAAGTCATCTACAACCACCAGACCATACTTCTTTCCTGCATAACTAGTTACAGATGATTCAAAAAGATCCATGTGTAATAGTTGCAGTGGTCTAACACTAGAGTGTCTGGTTTTGGACTTGAAAGAAATCTTAGATTGTTTCCCCATCTGACAGGCAGAACAGATACAATCCTTTCTGAAAGATGTTTTGGGAAGGCCAACCACTAACTCTTTCTTGGCAAGTTTGTTTAGAGTTTTGAAGTTCAAGTGACTCATTCTTTTGTGCCATAACCAGTGCTCTTCTATGTGACCGGATTGACTCACCATGAGACATTCTTCAGTTGTGGCAGATGCCCAATCGGCAACATAAAGACTACCTTTCCGTCGAGCAACCAAGACTGTCTGCTTTGACTCATTGTCAATAAGTTTGCAAAACTTTGCTTTGAATTTCACAGTAAATCCCTTGTCTGCAAACTGGCTCATGCTAAATAGATTGTATTTCAAACCCTTAACATGTAATACGTCAGTAATTGTTAATGATCCCAATTTGACGTTGCCAAATCCCAGAGAGGGATTTAATTCTCCTCCAGCAAATCTGATGTCTGGTCCATTGTTGCAAGCTTTGTAATTGACCAGATTTGCTTTGTCTCCTGTCATGTGCTTTCCGCATCCACTATCAAATAGCCATTGAGCCTTAGTCCAAGAGGCGTTCTGCACAAAATAGGAAACAGGAGTTAGGTTCTTGCCTCAGAGATAGAACCACTTAGACTAAACATTCTTCCAGTAGGAATCCACATTTTAGTGAATTTCTTGGGAGTTTGTTTTTGTCTAACTTTATCAGAAGGAGAAACAATAGAATCAGTAATTTTGATCTCAATCTTCCTTCTTGGGGTGTTTCTAGGTGTTCCCTTTGGTGCTTTCTGGACCCTGGGTTTCTGGGATTGCTTTTCAGCAAACTTAGCCTTTCTGGCCAGGTTCCTTCTAGCTTTGGCATTCAGTTTTTCAGTGGTTTGAGATTTCTTCCACTTCTGTTTATTGCTACGTGCAATATCAGCCTTGCGCCATTGTTCTTGTCCTTCCTTATATTGTTGTAAAAGGACTTTTCCAATAGCACGATAGCCAATGCCATTTCGAACACCTTTGGCTTTCTGAATGCGGTCTTCAGAAGCCTTACTAGTTTCTGCACCATCTTTATTTTCATAAAATGGTACAATAGAGAATTTGCCTATTCCAGCAATTCTTCCTTTCCTAGTAATATAGCAATGTGGATGGTTACATGTCTGAGGGTTGTATTTCTTTTCAGAAACCATATCCACAAGTTTCTTGTGAACTTGTTGTTCTTTCAAAGGTTGGGTTGCTACTCCTTTTCCTTTGTCAGCTACCCTAGCTTTCTGACCAATGCTATAGGTGGTTGAAGAACCATTCTGTTGACTTTTTACAAAGGACAACCTTTCATCACTCTTCTTCAGAGGAGATGAATTATTCGATTGTTCATCGAGTCCAAGTCCACCTTTCTCAGAGGGATCTCTTAGATAGGATTGAACCTCAGTGAGAGTGTCACTAGCCTTTGCATAAGATTGGAAGGATAGCTCTTTCTTTCTGAGTTCTTCATTCTCAGAAAGCAGCTTCATCATTTTCTTAGTAAGTTCATCCAACGCTAGTTTGTGAGAATTTTCATTTTCAGATATCTGAGATTTCAGAAGGGCTATTTCAGCGTTCTTGTTCTCAGATACTCTGGTTAGCTTAGAAACCTCTTTTTCAAGAGTTTCTTTGCTTTCCTCTAGAATTCTGGTTTTGGATTGTGCTTCCAGAAATTCTTTCTCATAACGATCCAATTCAATACTGATTAACTCCAGATCCTCAATTCCGTCATCACTCTCATAGTACAGAAATTGTGAAATGTTAGTTACCTCATCAGCCATAAGACACATTTCAATGTTGGAGATGTCTGGACCAAAGAATCTCAAAGAACTCCACATTTCATTCTTCTTAAGGCCGAAGTCGATTACGTCGTGGGTGATTCCACACAATTCTGGTGATGGTAGGTTTGAGTTATCTGAATCTCCATCTTCAGAATCTGTCTCAATATCTAGAGCATCAAGTTGGATTTGAATCTTCTTCCTTTCTTCAGTCAGTAAGGCCCTTTGATTTCTTTTGTAATTTCTTCTGTCCTTCTTGTCACCTGTTTTGAGCTTGTTTAAAGCAGGGCAATCTCTTTTGAAGTGACCAGGCTTTTGACAATAGAAGCAGATATCATTTCCTATCTCTGCTGATTCAGTACTAACACCTTTCTGAATGGGGGTCTTCAGAGAGTTGTTTAGTTGAATGTTCTTGTACTGATGATAGTTTGGGCCAAGATGCTTTTTCAGCTTTTCTTTAGCTTTTCTTCTCTCAATCTCTTGACTCACAAATTTATTCATGTGTCTTACTGCAAGAGCATTTTCTTCAGATGCGTCTTTGGTATCTTTCTTTGCAGAAGTACCTTGAGAGACTAGAGCAGCACTTTGCAACTTCTCAGCTGTTTGTTCTCTCTGAGTTGTCTCATAATCTACAGTAGCAAGATGAGAGAAGAGCTCTACTGGAGTAATATTTGGCATCCCTTGATTGAAATAAAAGAACTTAGTGTGTTCCCAGTTATGATTGAGACTTATGACAATAGTCTTAATCTTTTATGGCTGGGAGTATCTACTGCTTTCACCAAGTGCAGCCATATCACTCATAAGAGTAGTAAATCTGAAATCAAGTTCTTCCAGAGTTTCAGTGGGACCTTGTTTGAAGTTTTGGAACTTCAATTTAAGAACTTCGAACTTGTTTTCTTTGGTTTTCTCAGTTCGCCGTATTTCTTCAATCAATTGCCAGGCAACTTTCGCCGTTTTAGCACCCCACAGTTTAAACTGTATGTGCTCAGGTGTCGATCTGATGATTATATTACGAGCTTGACCATCCAATCTGTGTCTCTTGGCATCTTCAGATGTCCAGAGCTCTCTTGGCTTGTCTTCATATATAATGCTTCCACGAGCAACATGACCACTATCACTAGCAGCCATGTCCTCGCTTCCATCTTCCTTGTATGAGGCTTTTCTTCCATCAGACACCTCAGTAACTTGTTTGAGTTGTCTGATTTTGATAGGCCCTTCATTGATGACATAGATCATCTCATCACTAACGGCCTCGAGATGGAGCATCATGTTGTTCTTCCATTTCTCGTAGTTTTCTGGCTTCAGAACGGGTGCATCACTCAGAGACATACCTGCACACTTAACACACAAATTATATAGTCCTCAGAAAGGGACAAAGTTCCTTCACCTATCTGGGGATCTAAGTTCAGTGTAGAAGGCTTGGGAACCTCTTGCTCTGATACCACTTGTTGGTCCAGATAACGGCAAAGTAAAAGACTAGGGGGTGAAGAGTCTTTTAAAACTTTTTCGATAAACACAGTTTCGAAACACAGGGGTTTCGATACTTAGATTCGAGCGGAAGACTTTAAGATAGGTAAGTGCGAAACAATAAGTATGTGTGTGTGCTTTCTTTGAAAGATAAATCTGAAGGTAAATAACACATCAAGTATAGTGGTATCTGAGGTGGCGTAATCCTCCAACTAATCCACTTGTCTTTCTGAGACCTAGAATTCACTAGAACAGATAATTGAGTTCACCTTACAAAAATCCTATTCTAAGATTCCTAAACAAATGGTTCCCAACCAAATGTTCCCCCTGAGTTATTCCCCAGCTCCTAGAGCTAAGTACTTCCTCTACTCAGATAACCTTGGAGTTATTCCTTGATTTCCCAAATCAAGTACTTCCTCTACTCCACGCCTTGATGGTGTTGGATATAAGGTTTGTCAGAGAGGCTTCTTGTATAACTTTTCAGTTATGTTTCCAGAGAGCCTAATAGAACAAGACTACTTAATACACTTGTTCAGTGTATGGCAATCATCTTCTTGACCCAAGTAATTGATGTCCGTTCTGGAGAATGAGCTTCAGAAAGATTATCTGATAGTTCAACTCTTTCACGAATAACAATCTCTCGTTAAGGTTCAGGACAACTTAGAACTACTAGTGATTCTTCAAGCAACAGAAAGCTTTTAGAAAGGGTAGTAGAGTGCTTGAGAGAATACTTTGCTAGATTGTAAGTTTGCAAGTTAGATCGTTCTTCGGTCGTATTTCTCAGCATCTAAGTGTGTGATATTTATAGATGAATTAGAGAGTCGTTGGGATGTTATCCGTTAGACACAATTCAAATTCAGTCTATACTTATCTTGAAATGAGTACTCGAAGTCCTTGTCTCATATCTCGAGAGGATCGTGCTTTAGCGGTTTTTCGCGATGCAATTAATGCACATGTACTATTTCTTGTCCTGTAGTCTTCAACGGATACATTAGCCTTTCTGATGGCTTGCATGCTCCATACTCATGATGTCATATGTTCCAGAATCATGTTTCAAAAGTAACTAAATGCACTTAAGAAAGGATTAAGGACATAGTCTTTCCGAGTGAGACTAAACCTTGGTGTCTTCATAAATCTTGTGCAATCTCCGGTCTTGTAATCTTCAGAAAAGCTCCATTGCTAGGATTGATCTTCATGGTCTTCTTGGAAATAAAAATTACACTCAGAGACCTATAATCCTAATCAAGATTTACTAGACTAAGAGTACTTAATCACCTTTCTGGCAAAGATAAGAACATGTGATGAATGATCAAAAATACTAACAGATATTCCTAACACCAACCTCTCCGGATCTTGAACCTCGGCAGACTATGTCACACCCTCTAAAACTCTCTCAATAATGACTGAACTACCCCTAAAAGCCCAAAATGGTATGGGCTAAGTGTTATTATTGGGCCATGGGCCTAAACAAGCCTTGGTGGCTCGATCGAGGCCTTACACTTGGCACGATCCAGAGGAGTCCACCCTCTTTGAGAATTTCCTATAAATATGGCACACTTCCGCATGTTAAGGTAAGTCATCGAACATAAGCTAATCCCGAACATTATACAGAGCAGATCTTCAGTCTCTCTTGAGTAAAGTCTCTAACCGGTTTGACGCTTGGCAAACCGGGTCCTAACCCCCCCTCCAAGCTACCTGTGCAGGTCCTTACGCATTGTCTCTTATCAGTACGACGGTTCTTACGGGCTCTTACTCTTTGGTTCTTACTCGAAGGTGGTCTAGGTAATTAGGGTGAAGTAAAGAAAGGAAAATTCATTAAGTGCCTCCACCTCCTCGACCATCACAATCGAAGGGCATGTGGGCAATGTGCCATCCTCATTCAACTCACCCTCCGGATCAGGATGAGTAACATCATCACTTGTCCGAGGGAATTTCACCCGGAACACGTCCTCACCCTTCTTCAGCCCTTCGGGCAACTCCTCTTCGGTCATTTGACGACTCGTACCCGCTTGACCAGCTGACTGCCTCCAAAAAACATGGGCGGACAGCATTTCTTCCTCTTCCTCCTCCTCGGAACTGACGGTGTCAGTCCGACCCTCCTCCTCCACTCTATCATCCCCGGACGAAGAACTCAGTTCTACCACCGTCCGAAGGGGAACAACAACCTGGACTCGATCCTCGACACCTTCTTCGAACATACACAACTCGGGTGGTGCCTCGGAGGTATCATGCACCTCCTCGATGTTAGGCTCCTGCGGATCCGGAATGAACGGTACTCGGTTAGGGTTACTCCTAAAATTATAACCTAGGTTGCGAATGAGGAATCGAATCTCTACCGGGAGTTCGGGCTCCTTCCAAGCACGGCCCGGACGGAGAGCCCCTATGGTCCGAGAGCTTGTCTCTTGAGCAGCACCAACACCCTGTACATTAGAGACTTGCAGGTAATCCCGACGCTTCGGAGACCCTAAACCCGGAATAACTAACCGAAGTAAAGAGATTACCTCGGGCTCTTCACGACTCGGACGAGGAGAATGCTCCAGCTCTACTGAATCATCCCCACCAACAATATCAATCTCCTCGGAACTGTCTGATAGGGACAACGTGTCGGAGACATATCCTTCAGCCTCGGATTGGTTCTGACTATCACTCTCGGACATCCTTGGGAAAGGAGAAAGCAATTTCGTAAGCTTTAAGATGGCAGTCCGAGAGGCCGTTTATATATATTAAAAAAAGGAGAAGAAATTTTAAGTTCGGAGGATAGAAAACGACTCTATCGGACGAAGTTAGTTCGGAGTCAGTAAGATGTTAACTCGGTGTTAGTCAACACAGCCGAGACACACTACGGTTATTACCAACTATAGCCTACGTATCATGGGCATACATCCGAACAGATCATATTTCCAACAGAAACGAAACAACAAACAAGGGAAATCGAACAACCACGCAACGAAACAAACAACTTACTTGTACTCGGATGGTTGGATTGACGGTAGCCGACTTCACACGGAACCACACACTACGAACTTCTTCTTACTCGCCTCGGATTGGTTGCAATTTCTTCGGATGCGCTGAAATACGAAAATCCTCTATCTAAAAGTGTTGGAATGAAAACTACTTAGGCCCCTATTTATAGAGGGCTATATCTGGAACTCCAACCGTCACGATTTTTCGGGAATAAATCCCAATCGTAGATCAAAATTCATCCAACGGCATAGTACAACAATACCAAGTGAAATGATGATTTGGTACAAAAAACTTACCTCGCGATAACAAAGACGCATACAACAAACTCCCCCACTTTCGGGCGAAGGACAACACTCAGCCTTCGGATGATTACCCATCGGGTGCCTCGGAACCTTTCTTAGCAAAGGCTGATTTCACTTACTAACATACGGACCCTCGTCCACTCGGATGTCTTCCTTCGGACCTTCTCTTCATAAAAGATTTTGGTCCGGATAGGACACTCATCTACAGATCAACCCGTAACCTACCAAAGGTACAACTCCGACTTTCTTAGTCTACACTTAGTCTCGCTTACAAATACCCTTTTCTTTCTTAACTTTGTTGCACTCCGAGTCTTTTCCCTCGGACAGCAACAAAAGTAAAAAAGAAAGGGGGGGGGGGGAGAGATTAAGTTAAGGACTATACGAAGCACGGATTACCCCTTTTTTCTGCTTACGAGAGGCGGATTGGACCAAGAAACAAACCATCCTTCTCACTCTCAAACAATAGTTCCACAACTATCTTCTACTAAGATACTTGGAAACTAGAGGGACATATGTTAATACGAAAATATGTCCAATCCGTCATAGGCGCCTTTGGAACGAATCATAAGGCCTCCCAAGTTGTCTAAGGAACCGAGACACTATAATCCGACCCTAAGGTCCGACCCTAGGCCCCTCAGGTCCGACCCTAGGCCCTTCAAGTCCGACCCTTGCAGGTCCGACCCATCCTAGAGGAGAAGGACAGAGGGCTTGAACGGTAATAGGTCCGACCCCTCCAGTGGCCCGTAACCATGGAGGTCCGAGCTAAAAGGTCCGATCATCCGGATCCAACATGACAATCTCACAAGCAACCAAGTAAACTAGCACTAGAGAATAGGGGAGGTCCGAGCCACAAGGTCCGAATCGGAGGCATTGGACAAACTTATGGGAGTTCCCCATAGACAACCCAATACAGTCCGGACCTAACGTCCGGACCAACCTCCTCGAACCTCGACCCGCGGCATACCGTATCAAAACCTCTAAACATCTCTTGATAATGACTAAACTACCCCTAAAAGCCCAAAGTGGTATGGGCTAAGTGTCATTATTGGGCCATGGGCCTAATCAAGCCTTGGTGGCTCGATCAAGGCCTTACACTTGCACGATCCAGAGGAGTCCTTCCTATTTGAGAAATTCCTATATATATGGCACACTCCCCCATGTTAAAAAAAGTAAGTCAGGTCCTCCTTACGAAACTAATCACGAACATTATACATAGTAGATCTTCAGTCTCTCTTGAGTAAAGTCTCAAACCGGTTCAACATTATACATTATATATGTTTAAGTATATTTGAAAGAGGCACTCTATATATATATATATATATATATATATGGTCAATTGATTAAATAAGAAGATTTGGTCTATAAAATGACACATAATTGTATGATGCTAAACATATGCAAACATAATAACATGTCGTACCTATAATGCCAAAAGTATATGGGACATCAGGACCAACGGCTGGGGGAGTGAAAAACCAGAAAGTTCTCGTCGTATTACCGATTCCAACTTCATAGTAGTACTTAGTGTCATACTGCCACAACAAAATAAAACATAATTCATATCAAAATCAACTATTATGTTTGTATATCTTTTTTCCTTTATAACATTCGAAGAAGATCAAAACTACACCTCTAATTTCCGAATAAAGCAATGATGGATGTAACCAGAAGTGTAATTGTGAAACTTGTAAGTAGTCAATTTCCCTTTTGCCTGCTTCTTTTGTACACTATTCTCAGCCCAATACAAAACCAAATTCGAGCCCGGTTCATTGACAGTAGTCCATGATATGATCACGGCTCTCCCCACATGATCTCCTTGTGTAATATGCACCTAAAGAACATGACAACCAATCTTTAAAATATTCAAGTAACACGAGATTATAGAACATTTATGAATTGTAGAGTTAAACATTAATTGAAAAAATCAACCTGTTGAGGCGCATTATAGCCAGGAGGAATCGCGAACACGTCGCTATTAAGTGGCATGTCCTTGGATTTTTCTTCTAACCTTACATACCTACTCGTGATTCCTCCACTGCATATATATGCAACATTGATCAGAATTGTTGCAACAAGAATCATTAGCGCCATTTTGCCCTCCGCACACATTTTTTTTATCCTGCACCTAGTTACTTTATCTTGTTCCACTCTACACGATAAGACTCACAAGATCTGTCTATGAACTGACAGTTGGTAAACAAGTGTTTAAATACCCATTCTTCGAGTGGAATCTGTAGCTTTAGTTAAAGGGAATATCCAACATTTTATTCCGTATCATGAAAATGTTCTATTAATAGTTAATGTAATCTTTTAAAGGAATATACAGTAATTAATGGTGTAACAATTCTATTAATAGTTAATGGTTTATTTGACAAGAATCTCTGTGGCTGTGAAAATTTCACATGTTACTTGAATTGCGGAGTTAGATATAGTCATAGAAGTGAGATTCAAACTTTGCGGAACTTATGTAATGCACTAAGATCAAAGGTGATTCTGACATGACCATGCTTATTATTTTGGATGAGGCTCCCAAGAAAAATAGGCACTTCTTCGAGATCTGCATGAGTTGAGGATACTATGCATTGGTCTGATATGCCTTTTGCTATGTGACTTTGGAACGGAGGGAGTACTATTCTAACTAATACACGTCTATTTCAAGACTATATGAAACTTTAATAATTTAAGCAACACAGAGTCCCCTAGAAACAGTCTCTAGATAATTTATCTAGTGACGGATCTAAGTAATCAATAAAATCCTCCTTGTTATTAATCAACGTTTACGTTGTTAAAGTAACGAGTTATTTTCAAATATGAGAAGAGTAAGTCTCCTAAGAGACGGTCTCTAGATAATATTTTTAGAGACGGACTTATATTGTCAAGAAAAATCGTCGATGTTACTTCTATGTGCTCAAAATTGGTGTTTTTCATATTACAACAAGACTCATTCCGTTAACAACATAAACATTTTAATTAATAACATGTATGATTTTCATGATAATATAGGCCGTCTCTAGATAAGTTGTTTAGAGACCGTCTCTCATGAGACTTTGTAATATGAGAAAACACCAATGTTGAGAACGTAGACGTTTTGATTAATACCATGAAGGATTTACTTAATGATTTACACATATCTCTAGATAAGTTATTTAGAGACCGTCTCTCAGGAGCTTAGTGCATGTGTGGCATGTCGTTTATTTTAGATGTTCATCAACTAAAAATTAAACATTTTGGCATTTGGCATGCCGTTTATACATTACCATCTTTAACTCACTTTTTCAATCACTCGTTTGGACTTTGTCTCTCTAGGCTACCCCCACACACTCTCTTTCGTCACCGCCGTCTCTTGTTTTCCGGCAATTTCGCTGCCTTTCTGACCTTGTAAGACCAAACCAAAGCCACCATCATATTCCACTCTTCCCGATCTATAATTGTATCTCAAAATATTCGAGTTTTGCGAGTTTGAATTTTCGTGACCGGCCTTTTCCGGCGAATTTGAACCTTGCATGAGCTAACCAAATACACCACCGTCTTCCACTTTTCCCGATCTATAATTCTATCAATTTTTTTTGAGTTTTGGCAAGTTCGATTTTCCGGCGAGTTGTTGACCGACTTTTTCCAGCGAGTTTCAACCCGAATGACCGATGTTTTTGTATATTTTTATTCCCCTCCATGAGATCTATCTATCCATGGTTTCATTTTCAATATTGAGGATGGTTAATTTTTCGGCGAATTCTCCGGTCACGTTTCCGGCAACTCATTTTTCATGTTTTCGACGTATAGTGTTCAATTGAGGTATGTGTGTCACTTGTATGATATCCCAGAGATCTTGAATCTCACATGCTCTAAGGACCTGCAGGCTGCAGCGAAAAAGAGTATGACCAACTGGTCCAACTGGAAATGTGTTCCATCACTTTCACACAAAGGACATGTATGTCTCTTGTTGTAGATAAAAAGATTTTGCATAGTACGTATACAACTTCAAAGCACTACATGAGAAGAAGTACGTTGGATCTTACAAACCCCATATTGATTTATGATATAAAATACAGACTATATACTCCTTAAAATAAAGTACTAGCACGAGAAGAAGATATTAAATCCTGCCTTGTCCAAAATGATCAATTATAAGTAGGGACTAGAGTAACTCAATCATATAAACTGCGAAAATTGTTTGACAAATATTGTAATCGAACAAAAAAAGTGTTCGACAAAATGATCCAAAAGAGAAGTACTCGTTACACTAGAAAAACTATTGGGACTGAGTTGTAGAAGTGTATTTCAAATGGAGGTATACACTGTTATCTCGTGCCTGGATTGTATTAATAACACTTTGTATACTTAACTGGACTACATATACAAGTCGCAACAATGTAAATAGACAAAGATTTGCAAATTATAGCTAATTTTGTATGCACTCTTCATTTTTCTCTCTGGATATCAAGACGACCTTTTCTCTGTAATCAGGAGCAGAGTCGTGAGGCATTCACTTCTTCATACTTCTTCGGGAGGACTATGTATTCCTTTATCTTTTGACATTCATCCATTAATTCCAACTTATTTAGGTGCATTACGTTTTTTTTTCCCTTTTAACCACACGCTTTTAGACGCTATTTGTCACCTGCAAGTCGTCGAATCATCAATTGGATGCCAATATCTATTGTAAAACCACATGGAATCAGCTTCAACAGCGTATCCATCTTGATTACGGTGCCAACTGTAGTAAGCATGAGTGCGGTTCTTGATTCCGAAGGTGGCGTGGCCAAAGCTTGCTTCACGAAATGCTGAGTACTCAGGTTGTGGTTCAGTCATGCTGTAAACAACGAAGGTTACATTAGTTATGATATTCTTGTCCCATGACCCTGCACCCATTTTTTGAGTAATATATACACATGACACTATAACCTATGCAGTCTATCACTTCACAAGTTTATTGCATTCGGAAAAAATCTACATATTCTTACTTAGTGGCTAAGCCCTCAAGATTTCCTCCATCTCCAACGGTGACGTATACGGGTGCAGATGGGTCATTTATCGGACTGCAATTTCTATTTACAATATTGTACGCAATGTTAGACACACGTTCCTGCGATGGAGGAGATAGTCATTAAGTTACAATAAATGCATGATGATATACACTTATGACTTTTATGTTTATGTGGATGATGAACGTAAAGAGCATTCATAAAATAAAGCGGAATCACATACTGTCCGCTCATAAGCATGAACATGGCCCGCCATTACAACATCAACTTTGTATTCGACAAACCAAGCCTCGTACATTACTCGCATTGTCTCTCCTTCCATGTAATGATAACTGTTGCTATTGTACCATGGACTATGCATGAGAACTATCAACCATGGTGTCTCGGTCCTATTGACTTTTGGAAGCTCAGCTTGAAGCCATTCATACTGAGGTGTGTATTTCCCTGAAGAAAAAAGAAGGGTCAGATCTAGGTCAGATGTCATTATTCATGATTGTGTGGACACCTCTTCACACAAGATGTAATGACTGCTAGTCCTATGTTTCTCCAGATTCATAATCTACTTTCGCGTGTTGAGTGGTAGCCATAAAAATAATTGTATTGATTCATACCATATGCGGAATAGGACGCCAAAACAATGATATATGCCGAAGCTCTCTTGATAGAGTACCAGAAAGGAGCAGTACTTTCTGAAACTCTGTACGGGACAAGATAACGGTGAGTGAAAGGCTTGAATGGCTTCTTTTCTCCCTACATTAAGATAATAGGTATTTTGTCATATCTCGAGAACAATAGCGAGAGATCAGTATATATTCTAAGACAAAAGATATAGTTATTCAATGCATATGGCATGAATTGGTCACACTAGCTCAAGGGTAATGTTGTAAGAACAAACTCACAATTTGAGGAGCAAAATCAAGTTCATGATTCCCCACAGTCCAAATCCAGGGTTGATACGCCACACTTCTTTCAACAAACCTTCCCCATGTATCCCATCTCACATTATCATGATTAGGATAGACGTCTGCATAACATAAATCTCCAAGAAATAACACAGCTTGTCCCTTGGCTGGATTTTGCTCATAATGTGTAAGAGTAATATTGGAGTCGTAACTTTGCCCAAGATCCCCTACAACAAGATTATAAATACAGGATACATGGTGAGATACATAAATGATAGTTCTCCTTTCAAAGTGAATATGCTAAATTACGGGCTATATTAAAAAAAATGTTAAAGTAGCTGACTTATAGGACAAATTTTTTGATAAATGTGAATCGCTAAAAATGGTATATATAGAACTGTTGATTTACCTGTAGCTAGTATTTCATAGAATCAACTACATCAACATTCAATAGTAAGATATTTCCATTAAAATATATATATATATATATATATATATATATATATATATATATATATATATATATATATATATATATATATATATGGTCAATTGATTAAATAAGAAGATTTGGTCTATAAAATGACACATAATTGTCTGATGCTAAACATATGCAAACATAATAACATGTCGTACCTATAATGCCAAAAGTATATGGGACATCGGGACCAACGGCTGGGGGAGTGAAAACCGAAAGTTCTCGTCAGACACGATTCCAACTTCATAGTAGTACTTAGTGTCATCATCGCCACAACAAAATAAAACATAATTCATATCAAAATCAACTATTATGTTTGTATATCTTTTTTCCTTTATAACATTCGAAGAAGATCAAAACTACACCTCTAATTTCCGAATAAAGCAATGATGGATGTAACCAGAAGTGTAATTGTGAAACTTGTAAGTAGTCAATTTCCCTTTCGCCTGCTTCTTTTGTACACTATTCTCAGCCCAATACAAAACCAAATTCGAGCCCGGTTCATTGACAGTAGTCCATGATATGATCACGGCTCTCCCCACATGATCTCCTTGTGTAATATGCACCTAAAGAACATGACAACCAATCTTTAAAATATTCAAGTAACACGAGATTATAGAACATTTATGAATTGTAGAGTTAAACATTAATTGAAAAAATCAACTTTGTTGAGGCATTATAGCGGGAGGAATCGCGAACACGTCGCTATTAAGTGGCATGTCCTTGGATTTTTCTTCTAACCTTACATACCTACTCGTGATTCCTCCACTGCATATATCTGCAACATTGATCAGAATTGTTGCAACAAGAATCATTAGCGCCATTTTGCCCTCCGCACACATTTTTTTTATCCTGCACCTAGTTACTTTATCTTGTTCCACTCTACACGATAAGACTCACAAGATCATCTATGAACCGGTTGGTAAACAAGTGTTTAAATACCCATTCTTGAGTGGAATCAGTAGCTTTAGTTAAAGGGAATATCCAACATTTTATTCCGTATCATGAAAATGTTCTATTAATAGTTAATGTAATCTTTTAAAGGAATATCTGAGAATTAATGGTGTAACAATTCTATTAATAGTTAATGGTTTATTTGACAAGAATCTACGTGGTATGAAAATTTCACATGTTACTTGAATTATGGAGTTAGATATAGTCATAGAAGTGAGATTCAAACTTTGCGGAACTTATGTAATGCACTAAGATCAAAGGTGATTCTGACATGACCATGCTTATTATTTTGGATGAGGCTCCCAAGAAAAATAGGCACTTCTTCGAGATCTGCATGAGTTGAGGATACTATGCATTGGTCTGATATGCCTTTTGCTATGTGACTTTGGAACGGAGGGAGTACTATTCTAACTAATACACTATTTCAAGACTATATGAAACTTTAATAATTTAAGCAACAGAGTCCCTAGAAACAGTCTCTAGATAATTTATCTAGACGGATCTAAGTAATCAATAAAATCCTCCTTGTTATTAATCAACGTTTACGTTGTTAAAGTAACGAGTTATTTTCAAATATGAGAAGAGTAAGTCTCCTAAGAGACGGTCTCTAGATAATATTTTTAGAGACGGACTTATATTGTCAAGAAAAATCGTCGATGTTACTTCTATGTGCTCAAAATTAATGTTTTTCATATTACAACAAGACTCATTCCGTTAACAACATAAACATTTTGATTAATAACATGTATGATTTTCATGATAATATATGCCGTCTCTAGATAAGTTATTTAGAGACCGTCTCTCATGAGAAAAACACCGATGTTGAGAACGTAGACGTTTTGATTAATACCATGAAGGATTTACTCAATGATTTACACATATCTCTAGATAAGTTATCTAGAGACCGTATCTCAGGAGCTTAGTGCATGTGGCATGTCGTTTATTTTAGATGTTCATCAACTAAAAATTAAACATTTTGGCATTTGGCATGCCGTTTATACATTACCATCTTTAACTCACTTTTTCAATCACTCGTTTGGACTTTGTCTCTCTAGGCTACCCCCACACACTCTCTTTCGTCACCGCCGTCTCTTGTTTTCCGGCAATTTCGCTGCCTTTCTGACCTTGTAAGACCAAACCAAAGCCACCATCATATTCCACTCTTCCCGATCTATAATTGTATCTCAAAATATTCGAAGTTTTATGAGTTTGAATTTTCGTGACCGCCTTTTCCGGTAATTTGAACCTTGCATGAGCTAACCAAATACACCACCGTCTTCCACTTTTCCCGATCTATAATTCTATCAATTTTTTTGAGTTTTGGCAAGTTCGATTTTCCATGAGTTGTTGACCGACTTTTCCAATGAGTTTCAACCCGAATGACCGATGTTTTTGTATATTTTTATTCCCCTCCATGAGATCTATCTATCCATGGTTTCATTTTCAATATTGAGGATGGTTAATTTTCCGGCGAATTCTCCGGTCACGTTTCCGGCAACTCATTTTTCATGTTTTCGACGTATAGTGTTCAATTGAGGTATGTGTGTCACTTGTATGATATCCCAGAGATCTTGAATCTCACATGCTCTAAGGACCTGCAGGCTGCAGCGAAAAAGAGTATGACCAACTGGTCCAACTGGAAATGTGTTCCATCACTTTCACACAAAGGACATGTATGTCTCTTGTTGTAGATAAAAAGATTTTGCATAGTACGTATACAACTGCAAACCACTACATGAGAAGAAGTACGTTGGATCTTACAAACCCCATATTGATTTATGATATAAAATACAGACTATCTACTCCTTAAAATAAAGTACTAGCACGAGAAGAAGATATTAAATCCTGCCTTGTCCAAAATGATCAATTATAAGTAGGGACTAGAGTAACTCAATCATATAAACTGCGAAAATTGTTCGACAAATATTGTAATCGAACAAAAAAGTGTGCGACAAAATGATCCAAAAGAGAAGTACTCAGTACACTAGAAAAACTATTGGACCGAGTTGTAGAAGTGTATTTCAAATGGAGGTATACACTGTTATCTCGTGCCTGGATTGTATTAATAACACTTTGTATACTTAACTGGACTACATATACAAGTCGCAACAATGTAAATAGACATAGATTTGCAAATTATAGCTAATTCTGTATGCACTCTTCATTTTTCTCTCTGGATATCAAGACGACCTTTTCTCTGTAATCAGGAGCAGAGTCGTGAGGCATTCACTTCTTCATACTTCTTCGGGAGGACTATGTATTCCTTTATCTTTTGACATTCATCCATTAATTCCAACTTATTTAGGTGCATTACGTTTTTTTTCCCTTTTAACCACACGCTTTTAGACGCTATTTGTCACCTGCAAGTCGTCGAATCATCAATTGGATGCCAATATCTATTGTAAAACCACATGGAATCAGCTTCAACAACAGATCCATCTTGATTACGGTGCCAATCAGTAAGCATGAGTGCGGTTCTTGATTCCGAAGGTGGCGTGGCCAAAGCTTGCTTCACGAAATGCTGAGTACTCAGGTTGTGGTTCAGTCATGCTGTAAACAACGAAGGTTACATTAGTTATGATATTCTTGTCCCATGACCCTGCACCCATTTTTTGAGTAATATATACACATGACACTATAACCTATGCAGTCTATCACTTCACAAGTTTATTGCATTCGGAAAAAATCTACATATTCTTACTTAGTGGCTAAGCCCTCAAGATTTCCTCCATCTCCAACGGTGACGTATACGGGTGCAGATGGGTCATTTATCGGACTGCAATTTCTATTTACAATATTGTACGCAATGTTAGACACACGTTCCTGCGATGGAGGAGATAGTCATCAAGTTACAATAAATGCATGATGATATACACTTATGACTTTTATGTTTATGTGGATGATGAACGTAAAGAGCATTCATAAAATAAAGCGGAATCACATACTGTCCGCTCATAAGCATGAACATGGCCCGCCATTACAACATCAACTTTGTATTCGACAAACCAAGCCTCGTACATTACTCGCATTGTCTCTCCTTCCATGTAATGATAACTGTTGCTATTGTACCATGGACTATGCATGAGAACTATCAACCATGGTGTCTCGGTCCTATTGACTTTTGGAAGCTCAGCTTGAAGCCATTCATACTGAGGTGTGTATTTCCCTGAAGAAAAAAGAAGGGTCAGATCTAGGTCAGATGTCATTATTCATGATTGTGTGGACACCTCTTCACACAAGATGTAATGACTGCTAGTCCTATGTTTCTCCAGATTCATAATCTACTTTCGCGTGTTGAGTGGTAGCCATAAAAATAATTGTATTGATTCATACCATATGCGGAATAGGACGCCAAAACAATGATATATGCCGAAGCTCTCTTGATAGAGTACCAGAAAGGAGCAGTACTTTCTGAAACTCTGTACGGGACAAGATAACGGTGAGTGAAAGGCTTGAATGGCTTCTTTTCTCCCTACATTAAGATAATAGGTATTTTGTCATATCTCGAGAACAATAGCGAGAGATCAGTATATATTCTAAGACAAAAGATATAGTTATTCAATGCATATGGCATGAATTGGTCACACTAGCTCAAGGGTAATGTTGTAAGAACAAACTCACAATTTGAGGAGCAAAATCAAGTTCATGATTCCCCACAGTCCAAATCCAGGGTTGATACGCCACACTTCTTTCAACAAACCTCCTTATCCCATCTCACATTATCATGATTAGGATAGACGTCTGCATAACATAAATCTCCAAGAAATAACACAGCTTGTCCCTTGGCTGGATTTTGCTCATAATGTGTAAGAGTAATATTGGAGTCGTAACTTTGCCCAAGATCCCCTACAACAAGATTATAAATACAGGATACATGGTGAGATACATAAATGATAGTTCTCCTTTCAAAGTGAATATGCTAAATTACGGGCTATATTAAAAAAATGTTAAAGTAGCTGACTTATAGGACAAATTTTTTGATAAATGTGAATCGCTAAAAATGGTATATATAGAACTGTTGATTTACCTGTAGCTAGTATTTCATAGAATCAACTACATCAACATTCAATAGTAAGATATTTCCATTAAAATATATATATATATATATATATATATATATATATATATATATATATATATATATATATATATATATATATGGTCAATTGATATAATAAGAAGATTTGGTCTATAAAATGACACATAATTGTCTGATGCTAAACATAAGCAAACATAATAACATGTCGTACCTATAATGCCCAAAGTCTATGGGACATCGGGACCAATCAGGGGAGTGAAAACCGAAAGTTCTCGTCAGACATCGATTCCAACTTCATAGTAGTACTTAGTGTCATACTGCCACAACAAAATAAAACATAATTCATATCAAAATCAACTATTATGTTTGTATATCTTTTTTCCTTTATAACATTCGAAGAAGATCAAAACTACACCTCTAATTTCCGAATAAAGCAATGATGGAGGTAACCAGAAGTGTAATTGTGAAACTTGTAAGTAGTCAATTTCCCTTTTGCCTGCTTCTTTTGTACACTATTCTCAGCCCAATACAAAACCAAATTCGAGCCCGGTTCATTTACAGTAGTCCATGATATGATCACGGCTCTCCCCACATGATCTCCTTGTGTAATATGCACCTAAAGAACATGACAACCAATCTTTAAAATATTCAAGTAACACGAGATTATAGAACATTTATGAATTGTAGAGTTAAACATTAATTGAAAAAATCAACCTGTTGAGGCGCATTATAGCCAGGAGGAATCACGAACACGTCGCTATTAAGTGGCATGTCCTTGGATTTTTCTTCTAACCTTACATACCTACTCGTGATTCCTCCACTGCATATATCTTCAACATTGATCAGAATTGTTGCAACAAGAATCATTTGCGCCATTTTGCCCTCCGCACACATTTTTTTTTATCCTGCACCTAGTTACTTTATCTTGTTCCACTCTACACGATAAGACTCACAAGATCTGTCTATGAACTGACAGTTGGTAAACAAGTGTTTAAATACCCATTCTTCGAGTGGAATCTGTAGCTTTAGTTAAAGGGAATATCCAACATTTTATTCCGTATCATGAAAATGTTCTATTAATAGTTAATGTAATCTTTTAAAGGAATATACAGTAATTAATGGTGTAACAATTCTATTAATAGTTAATGGTTTATTTGACAAGAATCTCTGTGGCTGTGAAAATTTCACATGTTACTTGAATTGCGGAGTTAGATATAGTCATAGAAGTGAGATTCAAACTTTGCGGAACTTATGTAATGCACTAAGATCAAAGGTGATTCTGACATGACCATGCTTATTATTTTGGATGAGGCTCCCAAGAAAAATAGGCACTTCTTCGAGATCTGCATGAGTTGAGGATACTATGCATTGGTCTGATATGCCTTTTGCTATGTGACTTTGGAACGGAGGGAGTACTATTCTAACTAATACACGTCTATTTCAAGACTATATGAAACTTTAATAATTTAAGCAACACAGAGTCCCCTAGAAACAGTCTCTAGATAATTTATCTAGTGACGGATCTAAGTAATCAATAAAATCCTCCTTGTTATTAATCAACGTTTACGTTGTTAAAGTAACGAGTTATTTTCAAATATGAGAAGTGTTGACACGGAAATGTGTCCAATCCGTTAAGGGCGCCATAGAGCGTGTCCTAAAGCGCATCACGGCTTAACTAACCAATTCAGTACTGGTCCGACCTCACATGGTCCGACCAATGTGAATCGACCAGTACGCTGAAGTCACTACATCTCCACAGCTAGTCCGAGCTGGCTAAGGAAAGGACTTCCAAACCTGACCATGACAGTACAGAGATGCCTAACGGACCGTACGAGAGAATCTCGGACGCCACCATTACATTAAGACCAAACGTATATAACATAACCACTGAGATACTTTCGTGAGACTCTTGGCTCGGACATCCAGAGTTACCCAAGGGCAGATCAACCAAGGATGACCGTCTCAGGGACTAACACGACCCAACAAAGAATAAGACTCTCGGAGGGAAAAGGTCCAAACTACCCTCCCAAACCCACTTTGCGGTATTGGACTACTGTTCACTATTGGGCTATGGGCCAAAGGGAGCATTGGTGTCCAAATCTGAATCATACACTTGGCATCATCTATGAACCTCTTCATAAGTACATGATAACTATAAATATAGCATAAGGTCCAAGACCTTGAGGTAAGCAATATCGAAGCAACTATCCCTAAGTCTCCTGGGACATAATACCTTTCCCATTACTATTGCATTGAGAGCTATTATCTCTCCTTTGAGTAAAGCCTCCTTCCGGATTAACTTTGGCAATCCGGGTAACCCATTCTAACCCCCCCCCCCCCCACTTAGTCCTTTCAGGTGCTCTTGCTCGGACAAGCCTTCTCTTGGACTTCAAGTCGTAGGTGGATCTTAGATTACGTTACTTGCAGTAGTAGTGTTGGTTTTCGAGGTTTACCCCTCAACATTTTGGCGCCGTCTGTGGGAAACTTTACAAAAAGATCTGTGTTTGTGTTGTGCTGATGGCTAGAACGAGATGAACAGCCCGGACTAGTGCTGCAGGCATGGGAACACCACCACCACGCCCACGAGGACGTCCGCCCACCCGGGGACGAAGGGCCGCAGTGGCTGGAAGGAACCCTGGAAGGAGATATCCGAGCGATGGGCGGACCGCCAGCCCATCCTCGGATGAGGAAAGAGACGCCCCGCTTAGAGGAGGCCAAAGCGTCCCTGTGAATATCGTGCCTATGGACCATGGAGAAGGGGTAGCACGAGCTTCTCCGGCATAAGCTCAAGGCCCTACCACAGGTCAACAGTTTACGATGCCCGATGGTCGCGTTGTCCGCACAAGCGACCTCGGACTAAGCGAAACTCAGTTTGATAGGTTGCTCACGATTATCCAAGGATGCCTGGGGTCTAACAATGCCCATCCTCAGCAAGCCACTTCGCCAGTGGTTACTCCGGTTCAAGCGGAGCCCGCCTTGTCAAGAAACAGACAGCGTCCAATCCAACAGAGGTTGGGAGATCAGCCGCACCATGAAGATTTGTGAAATCTTCTAGACCGACGGGCCTCTGCTTCGCAAGTTCGGGGCGAAGGAAGCCCGAATGGGAGGAGAGAATACCAAGAAGGAGGTAACAGGCAGCCAGGAGGTTCGCGACAAGCTCCCATGAGGAACAGGGATCATGTAGCAGAAACCATTCCAGTTGTCCGGCTAGACGAACTCCCCGCGGATGTCGCAGTCCATCCACTAGTGAGAGGTCATGACAATGATGAAATTTACGCCCAACAAAAAGCTTTGAAACCCAAATCGAACCTCGGACGTCGGTAAAAGACCACGAGATCACTACAAGTGCACCAAACCTACGTGTGATGATATCATGAGGGAAAAAAGAAAGAAACTTCGGACCAAGTGATTCCGAACTTGGAATACTACTATGGGATACTTGTCCGACAAGGTCACAACAAAGAAGATGGATTCCAAGGGGCTGAGTGACAATACTAAAGCCCTTACGTTCTCATCCACCCTCTTCGGCACGGCTATGGATTGGTACACCGCTTTGCCAAACAAGTCAATAAGGTCGTATGCAGATCTGTCTTCAAAATTCTTAGCACGATTCAGAAAATCAAAAAGAAGAAAACGTACTATAGAGCACCTGGCTGAAGTCATCCAAAGGGAACAGGAATATCTTCGAACTTTCCTAGATCGCTTCAATACAGAAGTACTCCGAGTTGAGCCCCATAGTATTAAAGAACGGGTCCGTCACCTGTACGCTAATACTTACAACTCCGAGCTGCGGAGGAAGCTCTCTAGTCAGGAAGTGAGGAGCGAAAAGCACTTGGATGAAATCTGTGAGGAGGTGATGTACGGAGAAGAATACCGAAGGAACGTACCAGTCCGAGCAGGATCGAAGAAGGCAAAGGAACCGCAAAAACAAGAGCAACGCCAGGGGAAGTTTGACCCGAAGAAAGATCACAGAGACAAAGGCATTTACAGGGAGAGGAGTCCGCCCAGGAGATTCGCGGACTACACGCGCCTCAATAAGCCGAGATCCGACATCTTGGCCACTATTGTTGAGAAAAAGTTGGACGTCCAATGGCCAAAGCCATCCCACAATCGGAGAAACTTAATGCGAAGGATACCAAATTTCACAAGAGCAGAGGCCATGAGACCGACGATCGTATCCGATTAAAAGAGGTCGAACACCGGTGAGAGAAGTTGAAGGAGCACATATATATGACGAGCCCTCCAGGCACGACAGAACGGAGCGGAGGAGGGAGGATAATGCTGCTGACCCACCACCTCGCCCACTATCTTTGCCACCTCCGCCAGTAGGTTATCCGCCACACAGGGGAGGACATCCGTCTGGATCTGGCGAGACGGAAATGGAGAACCCTCCGTACAGTGGAGTGATCAACACTATCGCAGGCGGACCCTCTGGAGGTGATAGCAGGAATGCAAGGGAGCGGACCGCCCAAAACCTTCGGAACAATGACAGGGCGTACGGTGCCCCCGCGATTCAAGGAACAAATGCAATATCTTTCGACGATAGCGAAATTCCCCCTCCTACAGCAGGAGGCGAGGAGATTGACGACCCGGACGTTCCTCTTGTAGTTTCGTTGACCATCGCGACTTATCGAGTGAACAAAATTCTGGTGGATACCGGGAGTTCTTCGAATATTATCTCTAAGAGGACACTAGATCAGATGGAGTTGGGAAGAATCCGCTACGACAGAGTTCACACCTCTATACTAGGGTTTGGAGGAGGAACTGTTCGACCACTAGGAAGTGTTACGTTACACGTTTCACTCGGAACCTTCCCGGCCAGGGTAACACAGTCGGTCCGATTTGTCGTGGTTGATCGGACCTTCGATTATAACGCCATCTTTGGGCGCCCAGGACTCAATCAATTCCGGGCTATCTCATCCACCTTACATAACAGAATGAAATTTCCTACTCCCTTCGGAGTAGGAGAATAGGTAGGAAACATCCGAGAAGCTTGGGAGTGTTACATTATGTCCACGAGAAGGGCATCTGCCCCCGTTTTGGCAGTCACGGTGACCTCCGATCCGAGAGTTGTTCTCTCGCCCAAACAGGAGAATCCGCAGATAGGGGTAGGAAGCCCGAAGGAGAAATTCCCCAGAACTGCACGGATCGAGCCTCACGAAACTCTCAAGGAAATCGAGATTTTTGTTGGAAGCCCGGATAAGAAGACTATAATCGGGACAGAGATGAGCACAGGATTGGAGATGAAACTTATTGCTTGTCTCCGAGACAACAGGGATGTATTTGCTTGGAGTACTGATGATTTGAAGGGAATAGATCCGAGAATCACTGTTCACCGTCTGAACATGGATCCCTCGATCAAATATATCCGACAGAAGAGGAAAGACTTTGGCCCGGTCAAGGACGCAATTATATCTGCGGAAGTTGACCGGCTCTTGCAAGCCGGGCACATTGAAGAAGTTAGATACTCGGACTGGGTCTGTAATGTGGTACTCGTCGAGAAAGCCCCAGGGAAGTGGAGGATGTGCAATGACTTCACAAGGCTCAACAAGTTTTTCCTAAAGGATCCTTATCCCCTACCTCGCATAGACCAGTTGGTAGATTCTACCGCGGGATGTGCGCTCCTAAGCTTCATGGACTCATACCAGAGCTTCTATCAAATCCGGATGGCCAAGGACGACATCAAGAAAACAGCCTTCTTCGCGGCAAGAGGGGTATACTGTTTCAAGGTGATGCCATTCGGGTTGAAGAACGCGGGAGTTACATACCAGCGGTTGGTGAATAAAATGTTCAAGGAGGAGTTGGGCAAGACTATGGATGATATGCTTGTTAAAAGTAAGATGATATGCTTGTTAAAAGTAAGACCGAGGAAGAGCATATTGAGCATCTCAACAATTGCTTTTCCATTCTTCGGAAGTATGGTATGAAGTTGAACCCCGAAAAGTGTACGTTCGGGGTGAAAGGAGGAAAGTTTCTGGGATACATGGTCACAGAAAGAGGGATAAGTGCAAACCCCGAGAAGATCAAGGCAATCCTAGATTTGCCCCATCCGAAGAACCTCAACGAGGTACAACAGCTTATTGGGCGTCTAATGTCCTTAAGTCGTTTCATTTCCCGATCAGCGGAGAAGAATCTTCCGTTCTTCAAAATCCTCCGGAAAGGAGAGAACTTTGTGTGGACCGCAGAATGTTCTGAGGCTTTCGAGAAACTGAAAGAGTACCTCCATTCCCCTCCACTGCTCTCCAAGCCCGTCGAAGGAGAACCGCTCTACCTCTACCTAGCAATCACGGAAGAGGCAATGAGCTCCTTATTAGTACGGATTCAGGCTAACGAGCATTTGCCGATTTACTATCTTAGCAAAGCCCTTGCTGGGGCGGAGACAAGATATGTTAAGATCGAGAAACTCGCATACGCCTTGGTTTATACCGCCGCATTTTAAAACCTTATTTTAAGTCTCACAAAATAGTGGTACTAACTGCGGAACCTTTGAAACAGGTCCTAGGAAAGCCCGACCAATCAGGACGACTCTCTAAGTGGGCGATCGAGCTAAGTGAATACGACATTTGCTACCAGGCTCCGTCAGCCAAAAAGGCTCAAGTCCGCCGACTTCTTCATGGATTATCCAGAGAAGGATTCAGAAAGTCCACGACAAGGTGTGCTCGAGTGCTTAATCACCAAGCATATTATCCAAAGCCGATTCGCAAAGTTCAACCCGGAAAACCTCAAGGAAGCCCAGTTCATCAATCGGCCCTTTCCTTTGTCGGATGGGAAACTCGGTCAACCAAATGTTTCTACTTGGTGATGTTCCCGAAACCCCAAAGTCGGACAACATCGAACGGAAATCACGGGAGGGATGAACCAGAGCGGAACATCGGCACTCGCAGAGATCTCCAAACCAAAAACATCCTTCCGATATCGGACATTGAAGTGGATGGTTCTTCCTTTGGAAGAGTGGGAGGAATTGAATCTACCTTAAGAGCTCAGATGGCGGAACTCGACTATCGATTTCCTTGGATTTCAAAGTTACCAATAATGAGTATGAGGCACTTTTAGTGAAGCGTCTAGCCAAGTCACCCAAGCCCGGAAGGTCAAAGCTTACGGACTCACATTGTCGAGGCCCAATTTTCAGGAAGTTTTGCCACAAAAGGTCCCTCGATGATCAAGTATCTTGAGCTACTCAAGAATGAGGCCAGCCACTTCGAGGAATTCACCTTGGAAAAGTTTGACAGAGCTTGGAACGAAAGAGCTGATGCCTTGGCAAAATACGCATCTGCTACAGCGGCTTTGGACACAAGGAGAGTAATTCTACTCACCATTACTGACTCATCCGTCATGAGTCCCAAATGGTCATGATACTTGACACGTGAAGAAACCGGATGACCGACATTTTAACTATCTCAAGGACGGATCTTTGCGGTCGATCCGAAAGAATCAAGGAGTGTGCAATGCGAGCAAATAGATATTTTATAATGGGTGATGATTTGTACAAGAGATCTTTTTCCGGACTCACGAGATGCTTGAACCCACAAGAAGCATGACTTTGGAAGCGATACACAACGGAAGCTGTGGGAGTCATTCTGGGGGGAGGACTCTCGCCCAGAAAATCATACGACAAGGCTACTATTGGCCTACCATCGGTAAAGATTCCGCCAACCACGCCCAGAGATGTCAGGATTGCCAATATTACGCAAACATCCCACATCGCCCGACGAACCCTATGATTCCGGCAATCATAGCGTGTCCATTCGATCAGTGGGGTATCGATATTGTCGGACCATTCCCGAGGGGTACCCAATAGAAAAAAATTCTCATTGTGGCGGTAGAATATTTTACCAAGTGGGTAGAAGCGGAGGCTGTAGCGACCATCACGGAAAGTCGAGTGCGGACCTTCATTTGGAAGAATATCATTTGCCGCTTCGGCCTACCAAGAGTCCTAGTCTCGGATAATGGTGCCCAGTTCTCAGGACATAGGCTCAAGGAATGGCTGACGTCCTTCAAAATCGAACAACGTTTCACATCCGTCGGATACCCACAAGCCAATGGTCAGGCTGAATCCACAAACAAGACAATAGTCAAAATCCTGGAGAAGCGTTTGAGAACTTCCCGAGAAAGTCAAGCGATGACTGGAAGGCGTGCTATGGGCGATCGTCAACCGCATTTGCGACCAAAGAAACTCCATTCTCCTTGGTATATGGTTCAGAGGCAGTCATACCATCCGAGATTGTTGTAGAGACTTTGAGAATCCGAGAGTTTGAAGACAAAGCAAACCGAGAAGCTCGGATATTCGACCTGGACATGCTTGATCAAAAAAGGTCTGAGGCACTGGCGAATATCCTTAGGTATCAGGCAACTGCTGCCCGAACCTACAACAGGAACATTCGTGCGGCTAACTTGCAAGTCGGGGACCTGGTGCTTCGACGAGCCGACATTTTGAACAATATCGGGAAACTCAAGCCCAAGTGGGAAGGACCCTACAAGATTGTCGGGGCAAGGGTGAATGGGAGTTATGAATTAGAAGATGAGAACGGACATCCCCTCAAGCGTCCGTGGAATGCTAGAAACCTTCAGAAGTTCTATGCATAAAGATAATTGCGCGGATCTCCATCATGTCGATTGATCATCTCAATTTCAACTACTTGTTACACGGAACTCCGTCAGTTCTGTTTCCTTTTGGTCCTTTTACCATTGGCCATAGAGCCCGCAAGTTGTAATTGAATTTCCGACAAATCAATACAACCTCTATCTTTCGATTTGTGATTTTTTGATTTACGCATCTGAGATTTACCGTTCGTTTAACAACAACGAAAGCAGGAGATTTCATTCATACAAAGACGGATTATACATAATCTTATGCAGACAATTTACAATCCCGGATCGATTATCCGGACTTACGGACGCAATACGAAAAATGCAGAAAAACGTCTCTGGAGATACGTCATCTCCCAGCAAAGATCGTTCCCCCGCCGGGAAAAACTTCTTCCGTGTCAAGCGGCAAGTCTGGTTTCCGCGGAGGCCAGGAACTCGATCTACCTGCACACAAGAGAATGGTTAAACGTGATGGAATCCTTCAGGATACCACCAAGACATGGCAATGCAAGTCCTGTGACCGGAGAAAACAAAGTGCAGACAAGAAGAGATTTCCGCCTCACCGGCTTTAGAGACTCAAACTCTCTTGAAATCCGGAAACCATTTCCAATATAAGAGAGATTTGAACCACTAAAGTGGGGTTGGAAGAAAGCAAAGGAGACGGACGGATATACATTTAAACCGAGATCTATGCCTTTCGGTGACTGATCTTCAACAATTTTCCCCTCTAGACCCACGCCACTCTCAAGCTCAGGATGAACGCCGACTTGAGAGTGGACGGGAGTCAAGAGGGGGAAACTATTCAAGAGATCGTCCTCTTGCTATTGAGTAGATTTGGAAAGTGGAAGTTGGATTTGCACGACCAAGGCCAAGAGGGATCCGCAGTATTTATAGAAGTGACGAACCAATAGGCGTCCGACACGTCAGAACTTCGACGTCGACAATGGGCTTAAACTATTCATTTGGGTCGAACAGTGTTGGGCCAGACAGGTTTATCCAATCAAGCCTAAACAAGCCCATCAACTACGTCCGAGTTTCTTAGTCATTTTACAAAAATATGTGCGTCAATATCATCCGACGAAGTCTGCACAAGAAAAAGATGGAGATCCCATCCGAGGAAAAATAGTTCGAATTTCATAAACAAAATTATTCGAACATTTACATAACAGAAGTACAATCTGGAAAGATCCAAGGATAAGTACATGCATCCACGGGGCATACCCCGCCTTGTTCCTTCACCAGACTCCGGAAGTCGAGCCTTGGGACTCCGAGCCTCCACCTCGGCCCTGACGAGCTTGCTGCTGCATACGAATCCTCTTACGGATCAGCTTCAGCGTCCGCTCCCTCTCTTCCTCGGCTCGCCTCCTAGCTATTCCCGGGCATAGAGGTTGATCGCCTTCAAAATCAAGGAGGATCGGGTCATCTGCGGTCCCCGTACCCGGGTAAATTGGTGGATGCATGTGCCCACAAGCACAATTTACCCAGTGTTGATATTCCTCGTCTTCAGATTCCGACATCCTGGAGAACTCCGGCTTTTGTGGATGGCTGGAATCAGTGAAACAAAACACAAAGCGAAGAGGGGTACAGCAGTGAAAAAAGGAAGAATTACCACACCCTTATTTATACTTGCGACGGATCCTCAAGATCTCGCCACGTGTCGACAATCCGACGACGGGGGAGATGAAAAGACGAAGTTATAATGACTATTTCACTGTTTCACCTTCCTCCTTCTAGAAGAATTAGACATCCCAAGGGGCGAATAGTCCGAGTATCGAAAAGATGATGGTCTGATTTCTACATCAGATGCCATCTACAGCGGTCCGTGCTCTTAAGAGATGGGCAATTTATAATAACTCAGCTTATGAACAACAGATAAAAAGGAACGAAGAAGAGAGCAAGTAATAGTTCGGAAGCATAGGAGGTTCAACTCCTCGGATGAAATACGAAACATTGTTATAGTATGTAATGACATTCCGAGATTATCAAAAGATGCAAATCCAACAGAAAGATTCAGCAAATACAGAATTTCAACGGGGCATACCCCGGACTTCTCACTGAGGCCCAGCTTGGCTCGGACCAGCTTCACCAGCTTGAGGCGGATCGACAGGGGGCATGTTGGAGGTGGCTTGTGCGTGAGGGATTCAACATTGAACAAGTTGAAATCATGGAAGGCCAACGACCGGCAAGGCGGAGAACCACTTCTTCAGAAAGCGGTAATTGTCGAAAGGTACAAAGCATACCTTTCGGAGAGCATCCGGGACCCATCTCGGGAGGAAGGGCCCGCCATTTCGGATCTCGATCTCACCTTCCTCGATGGCGAGTTACGCAAACTTCCTTGACGCTAACGTTTCATCCGAGACGCTGTCTACAGGGACTTCCATGCCATTAGCATCCGCAAAAGGGATTAACCCTTCCGTCTTCCAGTTAAAGTCCGGTGGAAGTAGTCCCTTGGACTGCAGTTGTCCGATAGCGGACACGATCCCGTCCAGGCGGGAAGCATCGGATTTGTCCGCCATCAAGAACTTGAAGGAGTCGGACTCCATGAAGTCACGACCAGCATGAAGACGGGCATATTGGAGGCCTCCGAGCAGTATATCCTTGGAATCCAGAAAAGCCTTCATCGACTTGTCGCCAAAGTTCTCCTGCCAGTCGAGGTCCGCCTTAATTTCTTCCCAGCTGGCCTTCAGCTTATGGAACTTCACTTCTTGCTCTTTCAGCTGCATCTCCAATTGCTTCGCCTTCTCCGCCTCATCCGCGGAAGTGGCCACAGCCTTGTGGAGGTCCTCCTCAATGGTAGCGTTGATGACCTTCCATTGCATGGCCACGAACAAATGAAAGCGAGAAGTCCGTAAGAATATAAGTTGCACTTTTATCATACTAAGAACAAACCAAGGAGAGCATCCAAAGATTACTTACCCGTTGGTATAGCCCATCCAGCCCTCCGACCCGCTCAACCTCAGGGAGTCCGCAAGCCAGCTCGTACTCCTTGTCAAGAGTCAATAACAGGAAGAAAATGGACAATTGCTGTCTCTTTGCTGCGGGAGGAGCCTCCGAAGTTGCTCCTCTCTTGCGTCCCGAGGTAATGGCATCCCGCATCAACACCTCCCGTTGTGGTGCAATGAAGCACAGGACTTCAAGCGATGGCGCTCCGAGTGACGGGGGCTTTACCCTTGTCGGGCACCGCCAAGGCCTGAGAATCCTCTCCAGCCTTGTTTCGCCTTTCTTCCTCCGCAGCAAAAACCGCGGCATTCTTCGGATCTGGCATGGGAAGACCCGCGGAAGTGTTGATGATTCTGGTCCTCTGACCAGCGGCGACCTCCAGGGCTTGCTGCTCTCTCTGCAACTTCTTCTTCTCGCGGAGTGTCGACATGATATAGTCGAACCAATAAGCTACACAATAAACCAGAGGCGTTAGATACAGACGGGTTAAAGAAGAATTATCAGAATTGCGGAAATACGTAATCAAAATAGAGTATATTGAAGAAGAAAGAACGCCAAGTTTCAAGTCAACGAATCCTTACTAAAGTCCGTCTTCCCTCCTACATCTACTGCACCTGTTAGTCCGCACAGGTAGGGAAGTGGCTGACAGATTAATCCGTGAAACGGATAAGTAGGTGGGTCATGCTTTTTGTGGATTGCCGCCACCCACGGAGCCACATTCTTCGGAAGGGGACGCCAATCCGGGATACTCTCTCTAAGGAATTTTGTGGGCAGCCCCCATTGTTCCCTCTGTCTCTCGGACATCCCTGGCTTCAAAGCCATCCGTACAAAAATGTACCTATCCCACCACTTCGATCCGAGCGACGAAATGGAGTCCGAGATAAAATTGTAAGGTTTCCTATTCATGAAAGTATAGAATAGTGGATTCCCCGGACTGAACGAGACGTGGAAGAGCTGCCTAAAGTTCTCAAAATTTACGGGCTGCCCTTTCTTCTTACAAAAAACTACAAAGCAAATAAGGTTACCCAGGGACTTGGGGATAACCTGACTCGGACCTATACCAATATGGTTCAGAATGTTTTTCAGCTCTGTGGCAATGGGAATCTTCCATCCGCAGGAGAAGGCCACCTCATGCACGCACATATATCCAGCGGGAGGGTTATAGAATGCATGCCCGGGTTCAGGGATCATTATTTCTACGGAGTCAGGGATCTCCCATTTTCGCCTCCATTCCGGAATCTCCTCAGGTTTGACCCTCGATGGACAGGTAGGAAGAAGCCCGTCCGCGTTTAGCTCTCCGAACTCGTCTGCTATCACTACTGCGGATGCGGGACGAGGAAATTTGATCCTTGCCGCCTTGGCACCACGACCTTCAATTAATGGAAGACTGGATTGAACGGGCGCAGCAGGGTGTAGTGCAATCCGCCGACTGGATCGTCTAGGGGGACGAGCGACAGGAGATCCTTCTCCTTCTTCTTCCTCTTCCTCACCATCTTCTTCCTCCTCGACGATGACACCTTCGGGTCTCCCGGATGTGCCTGGGTTGGACGGACCTGTTTCCGCTACAACACGGTCCTCCACCCCAGCCTCGAACATCTCGACTTCATCAGCCTCCCGACCACTGTCGCCTTCCCGCTCCGCACGCAGTTCGCACGGATCCCAGGATGTCCCGATGCCACCTATGGTCCGAGATTGGACTAACGACCTAGTCCTAGCAAGGTCACCCCGGTCCGCTGAAACACCGGCAAGGCTCGCCGCACCGCTAACTCCGTGCCAAAGATCGTAATCTGGACGACCCAAGCTCCACAACTACAAAATCTCCCGCGGACAAGGTCAGATCCGCGGACCCGGTCCCCAGATCCGCGGACCTGGTTCTGACTATCGCTCCCGGACATCCTAGGGCAGAAGGAAACAAGTCAGGAATGATGGTGTTGATTGTCCGAGAGTTCGTTTAGGTAATTTCTTAAGTCAAAGAAAGCCTACGGATTTCTACTTAACGCGCCGCAGCACTATCACCTACCTTACCCAAAGACGCCGAAAGGCAAATTTACGCAAGATTGTGTGCCGATTGGCACCAACACATTATCAAATAAGCATGCATAATCAAATTTTGGTTACAGTTGGCATACACACGAGATGCATCAACAAGATACTGGCAATAAATTGGCATGCGACAGTACGGAGGAGAAATTGTTTCAACTAAGAGCGTTGCTAAAGCCTATCACACGCAATATCGGCAAGAACAGACTCGACAATTTCATATCCGAGCAAGGCAAAAACATATGAGCACGAAATAAGCATATCGTGAAAAGAAGACAACTCAGCAAAATGAAGATGTACGTACTTGATAAAGTTGATTTGATAAGTTTGAACGGACGACTAAGCCTTGCTGCTTCTCCGAGGGTACGGATTCAAAGAAGAAACCTTCAAATTTTGCGACTCTTGCTTGCTCGGATGTGTCTTCAAACGCTCGGATTGCTTTGCGATTGCTCTAAATTTCAAGATTGCTAAAAGTGTGAAAGTGACTGATGGGCTGACTATTTATAAGGGCAATTTGGGGATAGCCAAGAGTCACATCGCTTGGATTTGAATCCCAGCCGTTGGTCCTCTCCAATCCAAGGGTCATGAAAGTGGATGGTCACAAGATGCGTCGCATTTAATGCTTTGATGACGTCACATCAATCGGACTGGGAACCCCAACCGTTGATGTCGTCCTGATCCAACGGTCACGTCCCTTGACTCGGGATCTTTCTCCCGTGGGCCGAACGGACAACCTATTGGACCTCTTGGGCTTACGGGAGGACCAATTCAACAATCGGCCCAATGGACAGCTTCCGGAGGGCTACGTCAGATCCTAACCGTACTCGGACCCATATATCTCGGATACAAATACCTTTTCCTCTACAGTCCCAGCTATGTGATAACTCGGACTGTAGACGGAAGAGGGGGGGAAAGAGATATATTGAATCCTTGAGGACACGGACGACGGATCCCGACAAAAAGGATTTTCTTCCTTTTTCTTTTAACTAACGATTCGGACACGCTCCACAGACACGACTGATCCCTCCCTCATAGTTACCAACTATCTTCTACTAAGATACTTGGAAACTGGGGGGGACATATGTTGACACGGAAATGTGTCCAATTCGTTAAGGGCGCCATAGAGCGTGTCCTAAAGAGCATCACGGCTTAACTAACCAATTCAGTACTGGTCCGACCTCACATGGTCCGACCAAAGTGAATCGACCAGTACGCTGAAGTCACTACATCTCCACAGCTAGTCCGAGCTGGCTAAGGAAAGGACTTCCAAACCTGACCATGACCGTACAGAGATGCCTAATTAACGAGAGAATCTCGACGCCACCATTACATTAAGACCAAACGATATAATGAACCATCGAGATACTTCCGTGAGACTCTTGGCTCGGACATCCAGAGTTACCCAAGGCGATCAACCAAGCAGATGCATCCGAGGGACTAACACTGTGAACAAGATACTCTCGGAGGGAAAAGGTCCAAACTACCCTCCCAAGCCCACTTTGCGGTATTGGACTACTGTTCACTATTGGGCTATGGGCCAAAGGGAGCATTGGTGTCCAAATCTGAATCATACACTTGGCATCATCTATGAACCTCTTCATAAGTACATGATAACTATAAATATAGCATAAGGTCCAAGACCTTGAGGTAAGCAATATCGAAGCAACTATCCCTAAGTCTCCTGGGACATAATACCTTTCCCATTACTATTGCATTGAGAGCTATTATCTCTCCTTTGAGTAAAGCCTCCTTCCGGATTGACTTTGGCAATCCGGGTAACCCATTTTAAACCCCCCCCCCCCCCCCCCCACTTAGTCCTTTCAGGTGCTCTTGCTCGGACAAGCCTTCTCTCGGACTTCAAGTCGGAGGTGGATCTTAGATTAGGTTACTTGCAGTAGTAGTGTTGGTGTTCGAGGTTTACCCCTCAACAAGAAGAGTAAGTCTCCTAAGAGACGGTCTCTAGATAATATTTTTAGAGACGGACTTATATTGTCAAGAAAAATCGTCGATGTTACTTCTATGTGCTCAAAATTGGTGTTTTTCATATTACAACAAGACTCATTCCGTTAACAACATAAACATTTTAATTAATAACATGTATGATTTTCATGATAATATAGGCCGTCTCTAGATAAGTTGTTTAGAGACCGTCTCTCATGAGACTTTGTAATATGAGAAAACACCAATGTTGAGAACGTAGACGTTTTGATTAATACCATGAAGGATTTACTTAATGATTTACACATATCTCTAGATAAGTTATTTAGAGACCGTCTCTCAGGAGCTTAGTGCATGTGTGGCATGTCGTTTATTTTAGATGTTCATCAACTAAAAATTAAACATTTTGGTATTTGGCATGCCGTTTATACATTACCATCTTTAACTCACTTTTTCAATCACTCGTTTGGACTTTGTCTCTCTAGGCTACCCCCACACACTCTCTTTCGTCACCGCCGTCTCTTGTTTTCCGGCAATTTCGCTGCCTTTCTGACCTTGTAAGACCAAACCAAAGCCACCATCATATTCCACTCTTCCCGATCTATAATTGTATCTCAAAATATTCGAGTTTTGCGAGTTTGAATTTTCGGTGGGCTGTTGACCGGCCTTTTCCGGCGAATTTGAACCTTGCATGAGCTAACCAAATAAACCATCGTCTTCCACTTTTCCCGATCTATAATTCTATCAATTTTTTTTAGTTTTGGCAAGTTCGATTTTTCGGCGAGTTGTTGACCGACTTTTTCCAGCGAGTTTCAACCCGAATGACCGATGTTTTTGTATATTTTTATTCCCCTCCATGAGATCTATCTATCCATGGTTTCATTTTCAATATTGAGGATGGTTAATTTTCCGGCGAATTCTCCGGTCACGTTTCCGGCAACTCATTTTTCATGTTTTCGACGTATAGTGTTCAATTGAGGTATGTGTGTCACTTGTATGATATCCCAGAGATCTTGAATCTCACATGCTCTAAGGACCTGCAGGCTGCAGCGAAAAAGAGTATGACCAACTGGTCCAACTGGAAATGTGTTCCATCACTTTCACACAAAGGACATGTATGTCTCTTGTTGTAGATAAAAAGATTTTGCATAGTACGTATACAACTGCAAAGCACTACATGAGAAGAAGTACGTTGGATCTTACAAACCCCATATTGATTTATGATATAAAATACAGACTATCTACTCCTTAAAATAAAGTACTAGCACGAGAAGAAGATATTAAATCCTGCCTTGTCCAAAATGATCAATTATAAGTAGGGACTAGAGTAACTCAATCATATAAACTGCGAAAATTGTTCGACAAATATTGTAATCGAACAAAAAAAGTGTTCGACAAAATGATCCAAAAGAGAAGTACTCGATACACTAGAAAAACTATTGGGACTGAGTTGTAGAAGTGTATTTCAAATGGAGGTATACACTGTTATCTCGTGCCTGGATTGTATTGATAACACTTTGTATACTTAACTGGACTACATATACAAGTCGCAACAATGTAAATAGACATAGATTTGCAAATTATAGCTAATTCTGTATGCACTCTTCATTTTTCTCTCTGGATATCAAGACGACCTTTTCTCTGTAATCAGGAGCATAGAGTCTTGAGGCATTCACTTCTTCATACTTCTTCGGGAGGACTATGTATTCCTTTATCTTTTGACATTCACCCATTAATTCCAACTTATTTAGGTGCATTACGTTTTTTTTTCCCTTTTAACCACACGCTTTTAGACGCTATTTGTCACCTGCAAGTCGTCGAATCATCAATTGGATGCCAATATCTATTGTAAAACCACATGGAATCAGCTTCAACAGCGTATCCATCTTGATTACGGTGCCAACTGTAGTAAGCATGAGTGCGGTTCTTGATTCCGAAGGTGGCGTGGCCAAAGCTTGCTTCACGAAATGCTGAGTACTCGTTGTGGTTCACCATGTAAACAACGAAGGTTACATTAGTTATGATATTCTTGTCCCATGACCGCACCCATTTTTGAGTAATATATACATGACACTATAACCTATGCGATTATCACTTCACAAGTTTATTGCATTCGGAAAAATCTACATATTCTTACTTAGTGGCTAAGCCTCAAGATTTCCTCCATCTCCAACGGTGGTGGCACGGTGCGAGATGGGTCATTTATCGACCGCAATTTCTATTTACAATATTGTACGCAATGTTAGACACACGTTCCTGCGATGGAGGAGATAGTCATCAAGTTACAATAAATGCATGATGATATACACTTATGACTTTTATGTTTATGTGGATGATGAACGTAAAGAGCATTCATAAAATAAAGCGGAATCACATACTGTCCGCTCATAAGCATGAACATGGCCCGCCATTACAATATCAACTTTGTATTCGACAAACCAAGCCTCGTACATTACTCGCATTGTCTCGCCTTCCATGTAATGATAACTGTTGCTATTGTACCATGGACTATGCATGAGAACTATCAACCATGGTGTCTCGGTCCTATTGACTTTTGGAAGCTCAGCTTGAAGCCATTCATACTGAGGTGTGTATTTCCCTAAAGAAAAAAGAAGGGTCAGATCTAGGTCAGATGTCATTATTCATGATTGTGTGGACACCTCTTCACACAAGATGTAATGACTGCTAGTCCTATGTTTCTCCAGATTCATAATCTACTTTCGCGTGTTGAGTGGTAGCCATAAAAATAATTGTATTGATTCATACCATATGCGGAATAGGGCCAAAACAATGATATATGCGAAGCTCTCTTGATAGAGTACCGAAAGGAGCGATTTTCGAAACTCAGACGGACAAGATAACGGTGAGTGAAAGGCTTGAATGGCTTCTTTTCTCCCTACATTAAGATAATAGGTATTTTGTCATATCTCGAGAACAATAGCGAGAGATCAGTATATATTCTAAGACAAAAGATATAGTTATTCAATGCATATGGCATGAATTGGTCACACTAGCTCAAGGGTAATGTTGTAAGAACAAACTCACAATTTGAGGAGCAAAATCAAGTTCATGATTCCCCACAGTCCAAATCCAGGGTTGATACGCCACACTTCTTTCAACAAACCTTCCCCATGTATCCCATCTCACATTATCATGATTAGGATAGACGTCTGCATAACATAAATCTCAAGAAATAACACTTGTCCCTTGGTGGATTTTGCTCATAATGTGTAAGAGTAATATTGGAGTCGTAACTTTGCCCAAGATCCCCTACAACAAGATTATAAATACAGCATACATGGTGAGATACATAAATGATAGTTCTCCTTTCAAAGTGAATATGCTAAATTACGGGCTATATTAAAAAAAAATGTTAAAGTAGCTGACTTATATGACAAATTTTTTGATAAATGTGAATGGCTAAAAATGGTATATATAGAACTGTTGATTTACCTGTAGCTAGTATTTCATAGAATCAACTACATCAACATTCAATAGTAAGATATTTCCATTAAAATATATATATATATATATATATATATATATATATATATATATATATATATATATATATATATATATATATATATATATATATATGGTCAATTGATTAAATAAGAAGATTTGGTCTATAAAATGACACATAATTGTCTGATGATAAACATATGCAAACATAATAACATGTCGTACCTATAATGCCAAAAGTATATGGGACATCGGGACCAACGGCTGGGGGAGTGAAAAACCAGAAAGTTCTCGTCGTATTACCGATTCCAACTTCATAGTAGTACTTAGTGTCATACTGCCACAACAAAATAAAACATAATTCATATCAAAATCAACTATTATGTTTGTATATCTTTTTTCCTTTATAACATTCGAGAAGATCAAAACTACACCTCTAATTTCCGAATAAAGCAATGATGGATGTAACCAGAAGTGTAATTGTGAAACTTGTAAGTAGTCAATTTCCCTTTTGCCTGCTCCTTTTGTACACTATTCTCAGCCCAATACAAAACCAAATTCGAGCCCGGTTCATTGACAGTAGTCCATGATATGATCACGGCTCTCCCCACATGATCTCCTTGTGTAATATGCACCTAAAGAACATGACAACCAATCTTTAAAATATTCAAGTAACACGAGATTATAGAACATTTATGAATTGTAGAGTTAAATATTAATTGAAAAAATCAACCTGTTGAGGCGCATTATAGCCAGGAGGAATCGCGAACACGTCGCTATTAAGTGGCATGTCCTTGGATTTTTCTTCTAACCTTACATACCTACTCGTGATTCCTCCACTGCATATATCTGCAACATTGATCAGAATTGTTGCAACAAGAATCATTAGCGCCATTTTGCCCTCCGCACACATTTTTTTTTATCCTGCACCTAGTTACTTTATCTTGTTCCACTCTACACGATAAGACTCACAAGATCTGTCTAAGAACTGATAGTTGGTTAACAAGTGTTTAAATACCCATTCTTTGAGTGGAATCTGTAGCTTTAGTTAAAGGGAATATCCAACATTTTATTCGGTATCATGAAAATGTTCTATTAATAGTTAATGTAATCTTTTAAAGGAATATCCAGTAATTAATGGTGTAACTATTCTATTAATAGTTAAAGGTTTATTTGACAAGAATCTCTGTGGCTGTGAAAATTTCACATGTTACTTGAATTGCGGAGTTAGATATAGTCATAGAAGTGAGATTCAAACTTTGCGGAACTTATGTAATGCATTAAGATCAAAGGTGATTCTGACATGACCATGCTTATTATTTTGGACGAGGCTCCCAAGAAAAATAGGCACTTCTTCGAGATCTGCATGAGTTGAGGATACTATGCATTGGTCTGATATGCCTTTTGCTATGTGACTTTGGAACGTAGGGAGTACTATTCTATCTAATATACGTCTATTTCAAGACTATATATATGAAACTTTAATAATTTAAGCAACACAGAGTCCCCTAGAAACAGTCTCTAGATAATTTATCTAGTGACGGATCTAAGTAATCAATAAAATCCTCCTTGTTATTAATCAATTTTTTGTTGTTGTTAAAGTAACGATCTCCGGCTATGCCAAACTCCAATCTCGTACCTCCAGCTCCGATCTCTAGCTCAAGTTCGATCATCAACAGAAGAAGAAGAAAAGCGATTAGATCGCAGAAGAATAAATGCAATTAGTCCCTTGTTTTTTTTTTTTTTTTTTTTTTTTTTTTTTGCCCAAAAAATCGTGCAAGCCGCCGGTTCACCGGTTTCCGGTTCCCACCGGCTTGCACGGTTTTTTGGGGAATGACTTTTTGCCGGCTATATAGTGCTAGTTCAGTTGTTCACCGCTAATTTTCCGGTCCAACCAGTCTGACCGTCCGGCCCGATCCGACTTTTAAAACATAGGTTTAGTGTATCAGTCTTTATTTCGGAGATGGTGTACAACATCTAAATATTTGTAGTCGTTTAGTTACAATTAAGCAGCACTTTGAATTTATAACAACACAAGACCTACTAACCAAAACACGCAAACACAGTAACGCAACATAATCTTGGCTGACTCAAATTTTCACAACCTTGTGCAAATTTAATGTCTTTGTAGACCATTACATCCCGTCCCAAAATAAATGTCATATTTTGGGCACGGATGTTAAAGAGAAATAAAAAAAACCGTAATAAAGTTTAATTTGGAGCTTATTTGGCTTACAATTGTATAAACATTATATTTGTAACGGTACGAATATAAATGGAATACGATACATTTTCCTGTACAGATGGATTGAATTTTATAAAGGGAAATTAAGTATAAAATAAAGTGATGAAATTAAAACTTCAATTGGTTTTCAAATAATATAGTGTTTCAGTGTTTCAATCGAATGACTAATGTTTTGTCTTAAATTAATATAAATGATTCAAATAAATTTTATAATGTGTGACATGTGTAAATATTTTAAAATGGTTTGTTTAAGTTAATTTAAAATGATCGTTTTCCAATGTTTATAAATCATTCCATAGAAACTAATTGAATTTTGTAAAATCTACTAAAATAAAAAATTTATTAAATTATAATTTTTCTAAGGGGAAAAATACATAGCCAGTATAACGTCTTTGAACTAAACTTACAAATGAAAATATAATAATAAAGTTTGATTTTGGCTTATTATATTTACCATTGCATTTGTTATATTATTGTTATGATTTGAGTGTTCAATTAGGTTAATTAAACTAGTGAAGTAATGAAAATTTATATAGCTAATAGTAATTGTTTACTTGTTCGTATACAAAAAGTGGGTCCCAAATATGTTGGGCCATATCCAGAGGGCCTCCTTGCATGTTTAGATCCGATCCTGAATATAATGGAAGTTGATTCGAGTGTCACACTCCTACTGGAATAATAATTTGGAGTTCATAATGTAGGAGTTATGTTGTATGTAGGATTTGATTTTTGTTGTTTTTGTACTTGGAATAAAAGCTACCTTTGTTCAAAGAAAAAAAAAAAAAACCTTAAAAAATTCAACCTATCACTTCATTTTATACATATCAATTCTTTCTCACACACTCTATATAACAACCTTATAAACCTATAAATTTAACTCTATCTGAAACACCATTTTATATAATTCATCTTATCAATTAAAAGGCTAACTCACATTTTCAAATTTATACCAAATAATCACTAGGGCGGGGATGAATATACCTCCAATTTTGCAAGAAAATTGGGGCAAAAGGGGCAATTGTATATATGGTGTGAAGAAACACTGTGTATCGAATGTGACGAATACAATAAAGATAAGAAGTCTATTTTTACACAATTGATTCGAAAAGGTTACAAGTCTGTTCTTGTCCAATTTTCACATATCACATTCCATACATTGAGCCCAAACTCTCGGGGCTCATACCGGCCCAAAATCAGGACAAATCCAGCTCGTAAAATCTACGCAACCCTCTGTTTTCTCCAGACAAATAATCTGCTGCCACGTACTAATACACCAATAAACATCGAGTTCCACCTACACCGCGAAGCAGGTGAGACAACCTACTTTAGTTTGAGAACAATTATTTTATTATTTCTATACTATATACGTATATAACAATGCTATTACGCTTGCATCTTTGTTTCTTCTTCTTTCTTCTTCCTGCTCAGACTTATCCGAAATCGAGGTTCTGTGTCTTTCGTCGCTACCCTATCGAACCCTACATTCCGGATCAGGTAATTCTTCGTCTCTTTATCATCGATCCTTCTAGATCTGTTTAATTACTATCGATTTCTGATTTTTTTGATCGGCATGGTTACTTGATTCATCGAACCCTAGCTTTCAGTTTCAGCTCATGTTTCGAATAACTCGTACTTTACTGATTCATTCTCGATGTATAATAAGTGTTGAGATTCCATCGGTTTTTTCATGGTGCTTTCGAGTTGTAAATCCTTAGCTCAGGATGATTTGTATACGTGATTGAATCGATTAATTGTAAAATTGATTGAATAGATCTGTACCTATGATATTTGAAAGTTATAGGTATTGTCTGATTATTAGGAGGTCAAATTAGAGATTAAGATGTTTAACGTTTGTTACTTTAGAAATTAGTCTTGTAGGATCAGAAGGATTTTCATTGTTTGAGATTCTCATAGTTGATTCGCATAGTAGGTAGTGCTTTTGCAATTCTGTATCTGAATTGGACTGTGGTATCGACCATGTTATGTTACATGCTTTCCTTTTGATTCAGGTCTGAGCATCATCAAAATCTTGTTTGAGGAATTCAGTTTACTGCACCGCTTTTGCAAGATCAACTCAGTTTCATGTCTGATCTTGACATTCAAGTTCCTACTACCTTCGGTATGCTTCATTCACAAGTCACTGGTTATTGAACTTTTATAAGACATTAAATGATAAGCATGCCAAGTCCTGAAGGATGGAATGAGTTTTCTTGGTTTGTTCGCAGGAGATTAGAATCCTTTTACTTGATATTGACCAATTTTTGTTTTCAATGTAATTGATAGATCCCTTTGCTGAGGCAAATGCTGAGAACTCCGGTGCTGGCACAAAGGACTACGTTCACATTCGCGTTCAGCAAAGAAATGGTCGTAAAAGCTTAACAACTGTGCAAGGATTAAAGAAAGAATTCAGCTATAACAAAATCCTCAAGGACCTGAAGAAAGAGTTCTGTTGCAATGGGACTGTTGTTCAAGACCCAGAACTAGGCCAGGTCTGTCTATACTTCAATAAAGCGATTCAATCTTTTAATTTTCATCTGTCCTGTTTTGTTCTTGTTGGTTTTTATATTAAATTGGTCTTTTGTTTTAAAGGTTATTCAACTACAAGGTGATCAGAGGAAGAACGTCTCAGCCTTTCTTATTCAGGTAATTACCGTCTCCTCCTAGATTTGCTCAACCGTATTCATCACTCAAGACATACAAACCATACTCCTGAGTCCTCATCATACATGTCTGTGATCTAACACTTGTCGGAAAAAATTTACTTACTATTCTAACAAGATTATTTGTTTGGTTTGGTAAAACAGGCTGGAATTGTCAAGAAGGAGCACATCAAGATTCATGGTTTCTAAGCCGGAGTATACATTAATATAGTGGCCTTCCAACTTCTTATGAGTGTTTTCATGTCCTGTCAGTTACTTTGAACTTGGTTAATATTCGGCTTATGACCGTTTGTCTGCCAGTGAAGTACAATTATCTCTAAGGTTTTCAATTTGTGTCATGTGTGATGGTGACAAGTTCTCTTTTACTAGTAGTATTAATGGACTTGAATAATAATGAGACTGTTGTCGAATCATCCTTGAGTTTTTCCTTTTACTTCTTTCAATCTGTGATCTAATCCCAGGACTAGCAGTCGCCCAAATCTCACATTTCATGATAATGTGATATTCCATTAAAAATATATACTATTAAACTCCTGAGCTAGCTGAAAATATGCTAGTGCAGTTTCTTTGTTTGTCTTGGAAAATTATGTTGAATCTAGAAAGACAAGTGAGATGAGATTTGATAATGGTTGAAATGGCCTCTGAAAGTTTCTGGTGAAATAAAATTTCAGGTTTATCTGACAAAAGTAAGCAATCAGTTTGTGCACTATCTGCTAGTAACATCATGTAATCCAACACATTGTAATGTCGCATGCATGTAATCTGGGTGTCTATTTAACGGATTGGTAGCTCCACAGTTTGAAAATTCCCCAACTTACCCTCATCAATATAGGTTATTGGAATGACTATCTTGGCCTAGATTTTAGTATTAGGATTAAGAGGCCCTTTGGCATAAGATTAAAGGGTTTATGAGTTCTTGTTTGCAATACAATTATTCCACCACATGAAATTGAGTTATTATCCATCTATTAAAGGTTTGTTAAAGTCCCAAACGGCAAAAACTTGCTTTGTTGCAGAACGAAGTGTTGGAGCATATTAGAAGGTCATTATTGACACAGCTTAGTATTGCATCAGAAGCTTATTAGTAAGGCTGGCCTTACTAGAAATCACTAACGTCAACTAGGGCATTTAACTGAAGGAAGTGCAGGAGCATATTTCGTTTCTGGTCTTGCTCCTGCATAACGTAGAAGGAAATTGCCCCGTGTTTCAGGCTTTCAGCTGCGATTGGGATTGAGAAATAGGGTCCCAGAATCATCGATTCTCATTAATGGTTATCACATTGCTTTCATTCTATCATAAGCAAGTTCACAAAACACTCAGAACACAGTAACATGGAATTTCACAAAACATGGATCTTACATTTTTCGATTTTAGTTGTCCCGTATTAATTGGGTGCATTGTGCTTCCGCCTTTTATGATTGTGATGGAAAACAAACAAAACGTACTGTTAAACGTTTATGTCAGGTATATACAGTAACAACTAAATCTTGGGTTGGCTGGAGAATGACTCATCTTTATTTTGGCTACGGGATTTGGCCGCCATCAATAAAGCTTCGATACATAGTGGCTTTAGATAGAGGATTACTAGTACTATTAAATTTCTAAAAAAAATGATAAACACACTGCTTCCAAGTCCCAACAACCCCGAATATCTTTGATTTGCACCTAAACTAAAAATGAAAATAATTTGAAAGAAGAGTTGTAAAATGTCCTGTTATTGTAAAATAAACATTGTTAATCATTTATTATGTGTGGTGTAATTTTCATTTTTAGTAGTTTTACGAGACGCCTAAAAGTGAAAACCGATCTAAGGAGCCATGGACTATTAACACTAAAATTGTGAACAATGCATATAATTGAAAACCGTATTTGTCCTTTGGGATGAGTTTCCCGACCAAGTTTTGGGAAAAATTTATAGGTAATCTTCAATAGTAACTCTCTAGAAAGACGGTATCTAGATAATTTATTTATAGACGGACTTATATTGTCAAGAAAATTATCGATCTTATTAATCAAAACACCTATGTTATCAACATTGATTTTTTTTTCATATTACAATGAGGCTTATTTCGTTAACAACATAGACGTTTTGATGAATACATATATAACATAGGCTTATGTTATATATCTTTACTATTCTAAAAGAGAACTACCCAAAGGTAGTTCTTACACCAATTAATTTAATTTTGACCAATTGATTAATTTTGACTTTAAATTTCACCTATAAAAATAAAGCTAAAAAGGAAAAAAAAAAAAAAAAGGGAGTTGCACATCATCTCCCACTACTTCCACCATTATAATCACCAAAATTTATATTTTTATTAATTACTCATATAATTAACATATATTATGATTGAATTTTTAATTAACTAAGTATAAGTTTAAATATATATTATGATATTTATGTCATGCATATTTAAATTTTAATATGAGACTCATTTATTTGGCACTTGAATTTTCACGTGCACAATTTTACTAGTATATATATATATATATATATATATATATATATATATATATATATATATATATATATATATATATATATATATATTTTTTGTTTGTTTTTTTTTTTTTTGCAATATATGTTTAGGAAATCAGAAGATCAGGAACACGGGAATCATGAAAATAATTTAGTAGTAGTACGTATACAATGTGATAGATCTAGTCCAATGGCAAAATCATGTAGATTTTTCTATAATGCGTATTCTACATGCTCTCAACTTTTCTTTGCAAGGCTCTAGGATACAATGTTACATGTCATTACCCTGCCGATATTTTCTAGTCCAAAATGCCAAAACCACAAATCATGTGGGTAAAATTATTATCTAGTTGGTAACTGATGGTAACCAGAGAGGTGACTTAAATTGAAAGGTAATATCTCTCCCCGATAACGTCATTCAATATGTTTTCCTATAATTTTAGGTGAAAAATTTAAAAAGAAGGATAAAATATAAAATGTGTTTGTAGCAAATGTGTAATTGTGTGAAATTGTAATATATTATTTTATATTCATTGATTGTATGGTATATTCATTTCTTAGTAACGTATGAAATTATCTAAGACGATTAAAAATGAAAAATGTTTGAAGTGATGTGGGAGTGCAGAAATAATACATAAATTGTTATTAAGGGGGAGGGAGGGGGTGTTAATTGGTTTGTTAAAATATACATAAATCGGGAAATTCATCAAATTAGCCAGATGATCAACTATCAATTATGTTCGAAAACATAACAAATTTATTTAAATTAAAATGATCAAATAAACTGGTACATTATACTCTTGGTGATAAATTCATACCATTATACCAAACATAACAGCTATGGTCATGTGTGTAATGTACCCCTTCCGTATCTGATAGCTTCATATATTAGGGTTGATCTATTACTAATAAAAATGAAGATATGAAATTATATAGTATGCCCTATGCTATCACCTTTCTTTATAAGAAGGCTGTTCAAATTTCAAATGAAACTAAAGTAAGATCAAATTAAAATGGCTTCAGTACATGATCATCACCTTCTGCTTAAATTCCCCAACAAAACTCCACTATTTAGTTGCAAAATCCTCTTCTTCACTAGTTTAATTTTCACGATAGTCATTTCATCTGTTTTTCTCATTGTACCAAATCTAAAAACCAGAACAAACCACAACAATTTGCTGCCAGATCTTTCACACTTGTGCCATAAAGCTTCAAATCCTAACGATTGCCAAGTTTTCTTGTCTCAAGTTGCATCCAATGAGGCCAAAAAACCTCAAGATGATGTTATATCACTACAAAAGTTCCTGATGCAACAGGTCCATCACATGAACCTTGCAATTTCGCAGACTGCGAAAGCTCAACATCTCATACATGGTCGAAACGAGCAGGGGGCTCTATCCGACTGCCTAGTGCTGCTCAACCTATCGGTTGATCTCATGCTCGATTCAATCAGAGCTGTTTCAAATGGAACTAGGACGTCTCAGGCTGATGCACAAGCATGGCTGAGTGGTGTGCTGACCAACCATGACACATGCTTCGACGGGCTTAATACCCGTGAGAAAGAGTCAATAGGGCGAGTTCTTGAAGACCTAATATCGAGAGCCAGGGCTTCATTAGCTATCCTTGTCGCAATATCCTCCCAGCCTGATTCAGGGTTCCTGGATGTTTTCGTGGAAAAGTTGCCGTCCTGGATCATTGCAGCTGATAGGAAACTGCTCCAGAGCTCGGTTGATGCGGTAAAAGCTGACCTGACGGTGGCGAAAGATGGTTCAGGGAACTATAAGACGGTTAAGGAAGCAATTGCAATAGCACCGGACAAGAGCAAGACGCGGTATGTGATCTATGTGAAGAAAGGAACGTATAAGGAGAACGTTGAAGTTGGGAAGAATAAGAAGAACGTGATGCTAGTTGGTGACGGCATGGATTCTACGATCATAACTGGTGATCTTAATGTTGTTGATGGCTCCACAACATTCAATTCTGCTACTCTTGGTAAGTGTTAGATGAGATGAAATTCTATCATGTTTATGACGGGTTTTTGTTTTTTTGTAAGTTGAAGCATTTCTGTTTCTGTGCAATGCAGCTGCAGTAGGAGAAGGATTTATCCTCCAAGACATCTGCATTCGGAACACTGCCGGACCTGAAAAGCACCAAGCCGTGGCCCTTCGCGTTGGTGCAGACAAATCCATCATCAACCGCTGCCGCATAGACGCCTACCAGGACACTCTCTACACGCATTCTCTTCGCCAGTTCTACCGAGAGAGCTACATTACTGGAACAGTGGACTTCATCTTCGGCAATGCAGCAGTAGTATTCCAGAAATGCAACCTAATTGCCCGAAAACCAATGAAAAGCCAGAAAAACATGGTCACGGCTCAAGGCCGAACTGACCCGAACCAGAACACAGGTACTCAGTGTAGGAAACTCTGAAGATAGCAAAACAAGAATCAAAAGAATAATGCAAGTCGTGCAACTTAAAGTATTATTCACTACTAGTCGAATATCCTCCCAGCTAGGATTAAATGCACTCTAAATTTCAAGATTATAATTTCTCCCTCCTAATTAACTTTATTCCTGGCTCCGGTCTTGCAGGCATATCAATCCAGGACTGTGAAATAAAGACTAGTACTGATCTTGAACCGGTTAAAAGTTCGTTCCCAACATACTTGGGTCGGCCCTGGAAGGAGTATTCGAGGACCGTGGTGATGCAATCGTACATTGGGGATCATATTGATCTGGCAGGTTGGGCAGAGTGGAGCGGGGATTTTGCATTGAAGACGTTATATTATGGGGAATACATGAACCGGGGACCAGGTGCAGGTACAAGCAAGAGGGTAAAATGGAGAGGGTATCATGTTATTAAGGACGCGGCTGAGGCAATGAAGTTTACAGTGAAGGAGTTGATTCAGGGTGGTTCTTGGTTGAGTTCCAGTGGAGTGTCTTACACTGAAGGGCTGTAGAGAGAATCAAGTCCTGTTCTGAATATGGTTATCTCACTTATCTGTAAGTTTGTATCATATTGAGTTTGTTTCTTTGTTTTAATTGTAATAATATTGTTGAGACCAAAGTTATGATTGTAATATTTATTTAGATCTTGAAACTAAATTGGCCTTGATGTATTGTAATAACCAATAAAAGGAATGTGGATTCATGTACAAATGTCTTGATCAGATCATAGTGGATATAAATAGAAGATATTGAAAAGGGCTTTTAAATCAAGAAGAAAAATGAAGAAAAGATTCTGACAAGTAACAGACTTCATATGTAGCAGTTGTAGTTGATGTAAATAGTATTGTGATATGCAATAAACCATGAAAATAGGTAGAAACTAGAGGAAGAGAAAGCTGTTGAAATAGAGTTCATACAAAATTCTATGGACTGATATAAGCCTCAAGTTTTAACTGTATCATCCTAACAACATCTACTCCAATTTCTGTCATTACCATTCCTCTTTATCACCTTCTGCACCGTGTCCTCTTTCACGGGGCATTGGCCGGTGATCTTCAAATCTGAAACCGCCGGCTCAATTGAGCCTCCGAGCTCTCTTTACATCGAAAACTAACCAACAAAAACAAAAAAAAAAAAAGAGTTTTCCTCAATGTTGAGGGAATCAGGAACACGAATTTCATTCATAGCGTTCCCTTGCATTGCACTCGTCCTGTTTCTATCCATCTCGAAATGTACCTCTCAAGATTATGATACCCCTTCCACCCCGCCTGCCCAGCCTAGGGAAGTACAAAGGTGCAATGGAGTCTTTCTGTCCTACAATTTCCAGGGCCGCGAAAGATCCTACCCTATTGTTAGGAACGTCTCGGCTCAGGCTTGGGCGTTCCAAGGCACGGCCACCATCTTGAATACTGGAGCTGAAGAGGTGAAAGCGTGGCAGATGCATATTGGGTTCCGGTACCATGAGCTTCTGGTTTCGGTTGAAGGGGCCACAGTTGTTGATGGGGGTGATTACCCCATTCGGGTTGGCAGGAACGGGACGATCCTTGCAGGATATCCGATGACAGATTTGAGAACTGCTATTGATACTGCATCAGATTTGACTCAAATGCAGGTGCAGGTTAATATCAGAGGAACGCAATTCGGGTTAGCTCCGAGAGTTAATCCGATGCCTAGGAACATCAACCTTGTTAATGAGGGGTATATCTGCCCTGCAGCCACTCGTAGAGGTATAACCGGATTGCATCTATTAGATTTTCTGGTTGAAAATTATCTACATCGCTTGAAAAAGTTGACACAGATGTGTTATGAATGTTGAACATTGAGACGGTCTTATCGTTGCCAAATGTTTCTTTTTTCGGTTTATTGATGCATCCATAAGCCTAATGGACCTGAATGGCATGTGCAGGTACTTACATGCATGTCTGCTGCAGGAAGGATCCAAGGTTCAGAGCAAGGAGAACAAGGCCAACCAGATTCTCCGCCCGTCGTTATGGTGATCTCTCCTTCACATATGATGTTCTTAGAGCTTATGATAACAGGTATTCAGCCCAAGTCACAATAGACAACAACCATCCACTTGGTAGTCTTAACCAATGGAACTTGACATGGGAATGGATGAGGAACGAGTTCATCAACGAAATGAGGGGAGCCTTCACGCGGGAAAGGGATCCTGCAGAATGCATATATGGCCCTCAAGGACAGTACTACAGGGATTTCGACTTCTCCACTGTAATGAGCTGCAGCAGGCGCCCTGTTATCGCTGACCTTCCTGCTGAGAGAGAAAACGATGATAGGGTCGGTAGGTTGCCCTACTGCTGCAAGAATGGAACCCTTTTGCCTAAAACAATGAATGAGACAAGAGCAAGAGCCATTTTCCAAATGGAAGTATTCAAACTCCCACCTGATCTGAACCGGACGGCGTTCAACCCTCCTCAGAACTGGAGAATCACTGGTCGGCTCAGCCCCACCTACAGGTGTGGAGCTCCAGTGAGAGTGGAGCCAACAGAGTTTCCAGATCCTTCAGGTATTGCTTCGACAACCTCTGCCATTGCCAGCTGGTATGTGACTTGCAACATGACCCGTCCGGAGCCCAGACAGTCGAAATGCTGCGTCTCCTACTCGGCCTACTACTCAGACGCCGCAATTCCTTGCAATACTTGTGCTTGTGGTTGTGATGAGGAGTCAAGATGTGATGCGAATACAGCCGCACTTCCTCTTCCAACTAGTGCCCTTCTCGTTCCCTTTGCGAATAGAACGGCACAAGCGAGAGCATGGGCAAGTATGAAAAACAGGCACCTTCCAAGAAGGTTGCCATGTCCGGACAACTGTGGTGTGAGCGTAAATTGGCACATTGATTCAGATTATAGTGATGGATGGACAGCTCGGGTCACGTTATTTAATTGGGAGAACAATGCATATGCTGATTGGTACACTGCAGCAGTTCTGAGAAAGGCGTACCCTGGATTCGAAAGGGCATACTCGTTCAATGGGACGAGCCTGCCTGATCAAAGAGCCATTTTCATGCAGGGTCTTCAGGGGCTGAATTACTTGGTTGGGGAGGTGAACGGTACGAATCCGGCTAGGGACGCACCTGTTCCAGGAAAGCAGCAAACAGTCATCTCATTTAAAAAGAAAAATATACGTGGTTTGAATATTGCAAACGGGGATGGATTCCCTTCGAGACTTTACTTCAATGGTGAGGAGTGTGCCCTTCCAAGAGAGTTACCCAGACGCAGTAGTTCCCATCGGTCTTCTTCTAGTCTGCTTTCAGCAGTTTCATTTGCTGTTGTTACTTTTATGATCTTGACAGTTCACTTACACTAAGGAACTTGTCCAAATTTTCAATATGATGCTTGATTCTCCTCCCATGGTATGTATAGCTATGGAGTATTACTTCAAAATCCAAATCTTTCATCCCCATTCATTTATCTGAGTTGTTTTTTTTTCTCTTCTTTTGCTGAAAATGGAGGTGCTTCTAAGAGGATCATGAACCGCCGAAATGGATGCGATTATCGTGAGAATACAAGTTTTACAGCAAGCAGATGAAGAGATTGTAATTTAGTTTGGGGTGGAAATTTGTATTGCACTATACTTATCCTAGCTTACTATATACTGATGAACGAACATCTTAATGTTAATTATGGTTTTGTAAGAGTTTTGCCGTTTCACATCTTTTTGTGCTTTCCAGGATGTCAGTAGAATGGACATCCATCACACAATATACTATATTAGAACTTCATTTTAGGATACCTTTTGCTGTTTTAGTTCTACTTGCTTTCTTGAGAACGTGATGAACATTGAAGGCAAAGATTTATAGCTGATTAATCATTTGTTTTCTGATATGTTGGTATATTTTAAGGCTAGTAATACTTTCATTTGCCTTTCAAGATTTTAAAGAATTTGACTATCAGTAGTGTATATTGACAAACACAAAACAACTCATCTAAGAGGAAATATAAACAGAAAACATATATGCTTCTGAATTCTGATGGAGCAACCAACCATGTATCACAAAAGTCATTGTTCGTTTATGAATGACTGTTCCTTTCTGAAGATGCGTCTTTCAAGGATGCTATATGTTTAAATCATTGAATTAACTTTGGAAAGGGTGTGTAATTGCGTATCAGAGAAAGTGGGCTTGTTTATTAATCATCATATATTCATCATACAGTAACATAGTCAGAGTAGAGTTCAGTTGTCAGCAGATTCTAATTAGAAGCTGAGTTGTGAGACTGTTAGACAGAAATCGGAATAATTCAGACTTCAGATGAAGACATTAAGAATGTGATCTAGTTAAACTGGATTTTCCATGTGCGAGTTGAAGCGTATTGGGAAGTACTAGTGAACATGGAACTCGTCTCTTATATTGGCATATATCTGAGCCGATAGCAGTTTAACTTGTGTTGTTGAGCTGATAGCTCATCTTTTTTCCCTTTTCTTTTTTAGGGGGACACTTATTGTTCATGGTGAATATGGTCTATTGATGACCAGTAGTATCGCAATAAAATGTGAAACCACAAACTAGCTAAGTATCTTCTGAAACAGCAAGGCAAAGAAAACCAAGTTTGATTGGTTTGGGAACAGGATCTGAGTTTGCTTTAGCATCAGGTAACTGGTGTGAAATTTACAAACACTGAATATGGAGGGAGCCAGATATAATACCAAAGCTTGATTCTTTTTATTGATGTTGATATCAATTAGATAATGTACACACATCTTACATCTGTTTTTCACAACATTCAACAAATAGAAAACGATGCTGATGCCAAATTACAGACCAGCAGACTACTCTCCTGTCTAAAATGTTGTTTAGAACGTATTAAACAACAACAATTTCACGTGTAATTTACAACTCCTCTACTTATATGCATGTTACAGTCCTGCAGATTACAGATCTGATCTTGCAGATTGGTAGGACTGGAATGAAGTATTTAACCTCTTCGTATGTCAGGTCAAAAAATATACTTGGTGTTTCCTCCTCCATCATGCTGTATTCTTAGCCTGTAAGAGGTGAACCGAAACCAGGTGAGTTGGAAGGCGGGAATTCATAAGAATGAGCGACAACCATTTCAATTGGGGCCAGTGTTGCATCATGCATGCATTACTGCAGGACTAAGCATCTCAAGTCTTACCTTCTTGAGATACTTTTTGTGAAGCTTCATAGCACCAGTGCAAGCTCTTTTTGCGTCAAGGTTACCAGTAATATCATTCAATATCTGACAATATAAAATGAAAAAGATCGTAAGCTATGTATGACCAATCATCCATATCGTGACAGTTCAATACAAAGTTGCTAATTAGTCCCATACAGTCCAAGTTGGTCGCAGGTTTGGAGTCATAAGGAGTGTCTGAGTGATAATTAAGAAAGCCAAATATAGCCAATATGAAAGGGAAAAGCTGAAATGATGCAAAAACCAATTCCTCGAACCTCTGAAACAGAAAGTAGATGTTTATAACACTAACCTTAACAACATCATCTAAGCCCCGGGCTTCAGTCAACAATTTAGAGCTCTTGTCCTTGAGGACACTGGCCACAAGGAAAACTGAAATAGGGAGAGGTGCAGCAGCAGTTTTGCCTCCATTCTTCATGTTTTCTCTTTCATACTTTCCACATTGCCTTGTCGACTTATGCTTTCCTTTAGATCCCTCAGCTTTTTCACTAGCTGATTCCTGATCCTCGTACAGCGAGAATAATTCAGGATCATACTCTAATGCCCACATCATCTGCCCAACATTCAGAGTCACAAACAATTTGGTAGACGAGAAAATAGCTTATAAATGAGAAGCTTAAACATCGTAAAAAAGATTATTGGAGAATTTGCATGAGAGCTTAGCTCATGATTCGTAACATTTCTACCACTTTTTCCTTTGTCTGGGGGGGGGGGTACTATTATCTCAAAGAATATAAGAGCAATTCAAATGTCTTCAAATTATAGTATAAGCAGAAGAAAAAAACAAAAAAAAAAAAGTGAAAAATGTGTAGAAGTTACCTCCCAAAGGTATAATGAGTCTCCAAAAGAGAACTCTCGACGAAACAACACCATAAGCATCCGGAAAGCAAACAGGTAATCACCCCCACCAAGGTGTTCTGTTAGTAAGATGACAAAAAAGACTTTACTCTTTAGTTTCTTGTAACACTTGCTGAATTCAATGAATAAGAACTCCAACATCAGAGAGCCACATAACAGACGTGTACTAAAACATAGGAGACGTTTCAATTGAAATGTTAAAAAGATGGAAAGTATCTGAATAGGATATATTGATATATTACCTAAATGTTGATGCAGTTTAGGGTCGACAACTTGTGTTATTGAAGCCAGATTGCTAAGCTGCACCTCCACCCCTACAGAGCTGTCGGTGCATCTGAAATTTCGTCGCTTTAAAGAAAATTCAAATATCAAATATCATAAGGAACTAGTAAGGCACAGACAACAACAGAAAGAAAAATATAAACTAAGAGATGCAAACAGATAGAAAAACATAAACAAAAAACTACACAAACAACTTTTTATGTATATTGGCAAAAGGATCTAAACCATAACGTATGACATCAATAACTTAAACCTTGATAGAAAATCAATGAAGAGAACATTTGAAATTTGGATAGTTTTTGGTCATATGGAAAAGCAGACTTGCAGAATTCAGGTGAAAGATTGAGTCTGTGGAAGAGGAACTTGATGCCATCAGATAGTTAAGTGGTACTTCATATGGCTTATGTAGACACATCTATGAAAAACCAGGTGACATCAGCAGTTATAAATATAATAAAATAGTCGGTAGAAAAGTAAAATAAAGAAGGATGCAACTCAACCACTTTCCCATCAGTATTATATACAGAATCATATGAATACATAAGCATGGATGGGTCATTTGGACATTCCGCAATGAGTGACTTAAAAACAGTTTGGTTATTGGTGCATAATGTGAGCGAAGAACCTTGTCAAAGAAAACAATTTGAGTAAGTTTGGTCTTGTTTATTAGTAAAACGTTAGACAGCAAAAGATTTTTTTTTTTTTTGAGATAAGACAGTAAAAGATTAATTGACGTGTTATTTATCAACAGATGGGAAATGAATAAATAACATCATATCAAATAAACTGCAGATCATGTATAAATTTAATACCATGATAGGATATTGAGAAATTAAGATTTAAAATTTAAGCAGTACACATACGGAAACTGAAGGAGTGGTTAAAAGATCATGAACAAAATAAGCAGACAATGTTAAAGGATATGTGAACATAAAGAAAAACAAAGGAAGCTCGTGGTTAATAGAAACTTGGCATAAGAGAATAAGATAGCATTGTACATGAAAACAACAAAGAGTAAAAAGATGGTACCAATCTCCGCATCAAGCGCTCAAAGCACCAAAATGAATCAGCTTCATCGTCGAGCAGCATAATCATTGGAGAGCAAAGATCACTCATCCCTGCTCATAAATTAAAATATCAAAGCTATAAGCGAAGATCCGAAGTGAAAGGCAAGAACCAATCCTCAAACCCGGCCCTAACCCACAAAGAAAAAGAAAAAAAATACATGAACTGGTGTGTACTATTATACTTTTATACAACTTTCTTTGAATTCATTTAGTATTTTCCGTATCCTCCTGTAATTATAAATTTGTCTTATTTTTTCCCGATTTTCCGTCGATCTAATTGGACTTTCTTAGAGGTTTTTTTTTCAGTATTAACAAATATGAATGTGTTGGCGTGTTAATTATACTGCAACAGGAAGAGTATGTGGCTATAATTTCAAAATGAGATTTATTTGCCACACAAAAATATGATATTCATTTATTCTGTGAATATATTCATACCATGTAAAGCATGCTACATTGCAGGAAAAAACACACTAATTCTAAATGGAGGCAACAAGTTACAAAAGGATAGCTATTTTTTTAATTCCAGCTGATCAGAAGTGAGACCCGGTAGTTCAATCTCGGTCAACATGAGCTCTAAGACAATCTTTCAGACCAAAATCTTGCCATGGGAGTCCAATAAATAAATTACACACAGGATTGTTTTTTAGTTGGATGTTACACAAGGAACTGTAAACCTCTTGTTTAGACACACCTGTCTGCTGCTGTGTATCAAACTCAGGGAATCAAAGTAACATATATACACATGCATGAAGAAGACAAGGCAAAATGTGAAAGCAAAGACCGTGTAGATATTTTAATAACTAACCTTGGCAATAACCAACATCCAAATCTACCCATGCATAGACAGCCAAAATATCCCAAAGTTTTGACAAATTTTCTTGCTTCTCGTAAAATACAAGTGTCCTGTCTGTACGGACTACATCGAGACCTGCCATAATTACCAAACCACGTTTAGAAAAGTAACAAACTTGACAAAAGATCTTCCACGCATATGTATACACGAATTCATGTCTGTATTCCCATGTCCCCATTGGAGAGACAAGATATGATTTAGCAAAATAAGCACACATGCCAACTAACCTATTTGATGTAATGTGAGTTTCCATTGGATTTCTTTCTTGTCCACAGGTGCACCGTCATTTGGTGGTTGTGGTCCACCTGTCAGCAAAATAGAACTTTGGTCATCTGCAGATAATTGCACCACGATGAGGAGACTATCTAAGATTGCATCCTTACCATTTCCCAAATTAATTTGCTGAAGTACAATAGGATCCAGAATAGGCTCCCCCTCTTCTGTGATTATTGGAGCAGTGATAAATTTCCCGCTTCCAATTAACGGAAACATATGACGACAATCTTGTTTGTATGCCACATACTTCAATCTGAGAGGAGACAGGGGAGCCATACACATATGTTAATGCAGAATCTATTAAACCAGACAAGGAAGAGAAATGGCTACTCTAACAACTTCATAAAACGAGAGAAACTCAAGTATAGAGTAAAACACTAATTTTGACCATGTGAAGTACACAACTAGGCGATAATAGCTGAATTCCCGTGTGTTGAAGGATTGGGCATTTTTCCGACTCCTTGTGCTTATTATGTTTTACACTATTTCCAATAATTGTTTTCAATTTGAATGTTTGCGATCAAGCTATAAAGGAGCACAAGGACTTGCACTATTTCCAATACTTGTTTTTAATTTGAATGTTTGCGATCAAACTATAGCTTGAAAGGAGCACAAGGACGAATCATCATCGAATGCTATCAGAATCAGTCTTTCCTTACAACTCTTTTGATACCAATACGAATTAATCGGATCAGATTAATGTGATTTAATTCCATGCATGGAAGTATGTAACAGAATCTGTAGGGACTTCAGGTGAATATGATAATTTAATTCTCATGTTACAGATGTCAAAGTACCTTCGCCGTTGTCGTATCTCTTCTCGGTCCTCATAAGAGCTCATGGGATCGTAACAGCCCAATAAAAATTCCCAAACTTCACCTCTAATTGACGGGTGAATCCCCTATTTACGAAATAATGAGATGATCACTTCAAAATATATAATGCAAGCAAGCACACAAAGAAACCATCCGTAAGATATTTCTAGATTGCATACATTGAATCTCTTTTATGCAGGAACTCACAAGAAAGGCATAATTACTTTATATTCTTGTGCAGAATGAAGATCAGATTTGTGGCAGCCACAAAAGACATGCCAAACAATAAAGCATAGAACCCATTTGTAAAATATTTCTTGATTTGAATAATCTTATGCAAGTAGATCGAGTTAACATCATAAAACATTTAATATCTACTTATACATGAGAAGAATTAGCTACATTTACTCGAGAAAATTAGTAGCAAACTAAATATTAACAAAATGGAAACAGAAGCATACCCCACGTTGGATTCTACTGAGCGTCTTGCCTATATCAAGATAACCTTCGGGAGAGAAAGCAGAACGCCACTTCCGCTCACTTAAAGTTTTACCAGCCTAATAATGAGGAAAAAGAAGCAGGTATTAGCATAGTAGAAGATGAAGTGACACAGAGACAGCCGCTAAATAGAATACCTAGTAATCCAAATACAAATCCAGGCATACAATTAAGCCCTACAAATTTTAACAAATATAAGAGAAATAAGATGCATGTACTGTAAATATCAATAATCATTATGATAATTAAGTTATAAATGAATGCACTCTCTCTAGCTGTCTTGAAACTTGACAAAGTCCTAAATGAACGGAGAAAAGGAGTGAAATTAAGCAAGGCCCTATATCCTTCCAGGAAAACAGAAAACGTAAAACTTCGACACTCTTTAGACCTTGTCAACCTAAAAGCTTAGAAATGGTGTAACATGTAAGAAACCATTCATGAACAAGATTGAGTCCAGGTTCATGGCATTTCTTAGTAACATGACGTATTGGTTGAAGATTATTGTATTCATATAATCAGCACTTAAATTTCTCTTCATGCTCTATAATAATTCTTCTTTTTCACCCAATTCATGCTTAAAAACATCCACCTCTTTTTTCACGAGCATGTTGTTAGCATAAATAATAATAAATGTATTAATACACTTCATGATCTTATACCTTTGTACAATACTCCCTCCGCCCCGCTTCGTTAGTCCATTATTCCTTTTATGTACTTTATTATTTATCTCTCATATTTTTCCATTATTTATCATTTCTCTCCCCTATTTCTCATACTTTCTCCATTCTTTATCATTTCTCTCTCATACAACAAACAATAAACTATTGAAATTCTTAAAATCACCGCCGAAAAGAAAGGGTCTAACGAAGCGGGGCGGAGGGAGTATTATTATTACCAAAACAGTGAAAGTTGAACTTCAAATTTAATGCTAAACACTAACTTAATCTAGTTTTTACTTGGGTATAATTACGAGTGCGCTTGTTCCAGTTCGAGTTTAGGCTCTGAAGCTAGCAACTTCAGAAGTTCCCATGCCAATTTCAACTCCCTATGTGCATCATGGGTAATCCGTATTAAGTACTACTAGTTCAAAATTGACTTAAAACTTAATAAACCACATTTTCAAGATAGACTAAGAAAACCGAATAACCAACAATGATTCTCAGCCTGATGAAAGAGCATTATGTCTCACACAATGTATACGCACAGCCTGATTCACCAAGCTAGATAACAGAATACTAACTACATTCTAATATTTTGTAACACCATAATCTTGTCATTGAACAGCAGATTAATAATTACTTCATTATTACATCATTCGACGAGCCAAAGGAATAAGGAGAGAATAACAAAATGCTGAATTGGATGAAACAAAACAGAAAAGAAATGAATGAATTACCTTGATTCTGAACTTGCTTTCAGGAACATCAGTGCATTCAGGGCGGACCTGATAATAATCATCAGCTGGAGTTCCTGGATCCCTCCACATTTTTTCACAAAACAAACACAAACCAAAAACAAAAAATCAAAAAGAATTTTTTTTTTTTTTTTTTTTGGTTTTTTAAATGGAAATTTAAAGGTAAGCTAGAAAATCGAAAAATTCAAGAATGAGGGAAAATGGGGTGACATTACAGTATAGGAAGAAAGCAAGCAGATAATCAGTTGAAAAGGTTCCCTGATCAATAGGTGTTCAGTTTCAACTACAAATCAGGGGACCCTTTCAAACAAAGAAAAGAAGCAATTTTGTTGTAATGTCTGTCAGTATTTTTTTCTATCTAATTTACTATCCCGTCGTCCCATGTTTCTCACTTTGACTTTTTGCAGTCAAACTTTTTCAACTTGAAATACGAATTAATCTTAAACAACAAATGTAAAATGTTCAATTAAATTATATTATAATACTTCAGGGACTAAAGTTAAATAATATAATTTAATTGAACATTTTACATTTGCAGTTTAAGATTAATTCGTAGTCAAATTTGAAAAAGTTTGACTGTAAAAAGTTAAAGTGGAAAATATGAGACGGGACGGAATAATTATTATTACTATACTACTCCCTCCGTTCCATTATTAACTTCCTAACTTTCTTTTTTTGGCGTTTCGTTAAAAACTTTCTAAACTATAAATGGAAAGCTTTTATTCTACTAACTAATTTTTTATTATATCTATTTCCTACTTTATTATCATTTTATTCAATCTCTCTCTTATTTTATCATTCACTTACAACTTTACCAATACAATACCCCATACAAACTAATATTTTATTAATTCTACTTAATATTAGAGAAAATAAAGAGCTAGGAAGCTCTTATTGGAACGGAGGGAGTATAGTATAATAATAATAATAATAATATACTACAAATATCCAGAATTTAGATGAAAAAATCACCAGAATCAGCAAAACCAAGAAAAAGACTAACTTTTTTTGTGATTCCTTGCTCAGTTGCTCGTGTCAATGGCGTCGTAGAATTTGGTGGGTGGGTTTGGTTGATCCGAACCGGTTATAAATCCGTCCACTTTTCATTAACTCAAGTTGGTGGGAACCCAAATCAGTTAGTTGGCCCCATTTAATTGAATTCAAACCCTCCCTCCCAAATATTTATTAATTGTAGTTTATGTCCTTGATTTCAAATTTTTTTTAAAAAAAAATCAGCTTTCTGAAATGGTATGTATTGTACAGAAATTCAAATTAAGTTTCATAAGAACTCATAGTTAAGCATACTCCTCCAGTTTGCACACTGAGTGATGTCAAAATGTGCGGGAAAGTATATGTGTTGGTATAGTGAGACCATCATATCACTCGAAGAGCTGTCAATGAGTAACTATGGTGGTTCAAAGAGTCGGGGTTCGATCGATTAGTGGTCGTAACGTTACAATTTTCACAATCGGATCTTGAGTAAACTGTTTAGAAAAATGTCTTACACACTAGTTGTTTAGTTTTGAACATCGTACAACTTTGTTTCTTTGGTCAACAATTGTTGCAAGTAACTGCAAACAGTCAACAATGTGTATATGGAGGCTTTGTTGAAGCTGAAGGTTGGTAAACTTGATGCAAGCGGTACATGGAAAGTGAGGAATCATCAATGCCTTTCAGGATTTGATTAGCACGTCTTTATTGGTGTTTATGCTGATTACTGACCTACTGTTGTTTTACCAAAAAAAAAAAAAAAAAAAAAACCTACTGTTGTTGATTAATCAGTTCATTCACTTGCACCATAATTTCATAATAGAGTTGTGATTTTTATTGTTTCTTGAATCAAGTGTTGATGGGAGAAGTTTTTTGGCAATTGATAAACAGTTGGCAATGGTTGAACCTTCATATCTGAACTCCTGAAAGTGCTAAACTTATCAATTTTGTTTCATAGTATTAATTAATCTTGTTCCAGATACCATTTCCCAAGTGCAAGACATGAACATTCTTGATTATGATCAAGCAAAGCACAAAACTAGCAGAATAAGTCCTTAATATGTCCTTATCCTTTGGTCTGAAAGCCAAGAAATCATAAAGTGGAACAGAATCTACAAAAAGAAGCACAAGCTTAAGTCCTACAGTTCCCCAAAAGTTGATTCAAACTCCCCTACAAATACCTTACTCATCATCATCCACAACAATCACCTTGACATCACAACAGCCTCAAATTCTTCTGCAATGACTCGAAAAGCCTCTTCCGTCTTCGCGTTCTTGAGTGTTCTGTTGTTTATTCAGAACTGCAATGCGTATGAGTTCAAGGTGGGAGGTCCGAAAGGCAGCTGGACAGTTCCTAGTGATCCTAATGCTTCCATGTACAATCAGTGGGCTGAGAAGAACAGGTTCCAGATTGGTGATACTTTGCGTAAGTTACTATAAGTGTTGGTTTTATCACCATGTTTCAGCTTTCGTTTCTGTATCAGTTATCCTATCACTCATTTCAACTGAGACGAACTACATTCGCCTGACTAGTTCATCGACAGGGCTATATGATATATACGGTCACTAACATTTGCTTCTTTCTCACTTAAATGTAGTATTTGTATACGACTCCAGCAAGGACTCTGTACTGCGTGTAACCAAAGAGGACTACACAAGCTGCAAAACAGCATCTCCTCTTGAAAAGTTCACTGATGGTCACACTGTTGTTAAATTCGATCAATCAGGGCCCCATTATTTTATCAGCGGAGTGTCTGATAACTGCCTCAAAAACGAAAAGTTGCACGTTATTGTTTTGGCGGATAGAAGCAAGAAATATAACGGACCCACAGCTTCGCCTCCTTCACCATCCGCAAAAGTACCGGCACCCACAGCTTCGCCCCCTTCACCATCCGCAAAAGTACCATCACCAGCAGCAGCACCCTCAGGCGAAGTGTCCCCTTCCGATTCTGTCCCTTCTGAAGAGTCCTCTCATTCTAAGAACAGTGCTGCTTTTGTCGTCGGCAGTGGGGTTGGAACAATTGCTGCTCTCTTCTGCTCATGGATTGTGTCAGCTATTTGATGTTTGAAATTTGAATTCTTGGAGTTGAAAATGTCATCTTTCTTGTTTTTCCTTTTCGTAGATAAATTGATTGTTGGCTTGATAGGATTGAGAAATAAAGTGAGTGATGTAAAGGAATAGTATTTCATTAACTGAATAATGTACAGAAGGGCATCAGTCGTTTAAGACTTTAAGTTGAGCTACAGATACTTGTATGGATGTGTACTGTCTGAACATGCCTGAGATTTACAACGCTAATTTTCTTGTTCTTCTGAACTCCAAACCTTCAACTTATGGAAGAAAGTCATTACTTCTCAATCTATCTGATACTATGACTTCATCTATCACGAGCTTATAAACTAGCTGTTAAACTAGATGAGTTCATTTAAGAACAATAAAGTATATGACCTAAATGATGGTCAACTAGTTGAATTGATAAACTACCTGACGTCACGCAACAGTTCCAACCCTAGTTTTTGTTTTTTGCTTGCTTGGTGAATAGCAGTCAAGCGCCATACCTACTTCATTCTCAAATACTTTATTAGCAAAGATGTTCGATTTCACCATGCTGGAAATTTCATTATGAGCGAATGTGTATGAATATTTAGTCCCATCATAAAATGAAAGAGCAAAGGTTTCAGACTGAAAGACAAACAAACCAAAGAAAGAAAGAACGGAACCAGAAAATTGATACTATGACATACAGAATGAGATAAATGTTTAAGGAACTATCAGTGCTACCATGAGAATAGCAACACAGCATAACCGTAGAAGGCAACTGTGAAAGTAACTAGACTGTTATCAGTTTATAATTTACCTTAGCTTCCCAACTAAAGGGTGTGTACTAAATTTTTGTTTGTTTTACATGTTTGGTCTGATCAAAAGTTTTTTCCTAGTTCAACCTTTTTCATCATCTTCATACTATGGTGCAGGATTGAGTCCAGGATCCCAGCCACCTGAAAACATTGCAACAAAATGTACAATGCAATCAATCAGCTTTAGCTAAGATTGGCTAGACGGATTTTTTGAAGAAATAATATGAGACATGTAATGGCATGAAAGCACCAACCGTGAAAACACCTCCAATAATGGCACAAACATTTGTGATGAAGTGAGCAAAAGATTTCGAGTTTACACTAATTAAGACCTGAATTTTGACAAGAGAAAGATAATGTAAGCTGCGGGAAGATTTACTACAGTTGAACATGAGTGACATGCATAGACTGGGATAAAACAATACCTGCATTGGTGATGGCTCAAAATGGAATTTGGCAACAGGGATATCAACACTGTGCACCAAACTACTGTGAGCGGTATATTCATACTCTTCAACTATTTTAGATGATCGTGTCATCACTTCAGATTTTACGACTTGGAGATAATGTTCAACCTGCAAGTGCATGATATGTTTAACAAATGGATCAGAGATGAGTTAGATAATTCAAAAACATGCTTTATCTACTTCACAGGCTCAGAAAACATGTACAAAATCATGATAGCTATTTACTGAGAACACTGGGGCTGATGTTCCTTTTGGGTGGGGATTAGGATGAAACTGGAAAGGAAAAATATTTTATTTTTTTTGGAGAAATGGACGGAAATTGCAGTGATATTATATTTAGCATCAACATCAAAGTTCTATTGTAGATTCAACTTTTATGTCGTACCAAGAATAACATTCTTCAGTTGCCAAAAAAGAATAGTGATCCTAATTAGATAGAGCATCACTTGACAAAGTAATCACTCATTTCTACAGCAGCAGGGCAAGAGGAGCCAATATGACAATATTCAAGGTATAAAAATTGCAGTTAATGAAGAACTGCAGAAACAGAATAGACAATACCAAGGGGAAAAAAGGAACAAAGAGAGAAAAAAAAAAATAATCTTGTTCAAAAGTAGACAAAGTAATAGAAGAGAGACTCACTGTCACATTTGCATCAGAGTCACTTGGATTGCTGATATATGACAAACCATTCAACCTGTCATGGCTCAGACCAATATATGGCATAAGTCGCTTCAAGTCACTCATTACACCTGGAGTGATCTTTTTACCAAAAGAAAAATGGGAAATAACATGTGACATGTTCATCTGAGATGCATCAAAAGAATGGCTAGCAGAACGAGCTGATATTATAAGATTTCCAGGAACCTGCAAAATATGTACCAATATAAAGATTCTACACAAGAATGTTTATTTCCAGATATCCCCTTAAAATAGAAACAGATGAAAGATTATGGTAGCATGAATCTTAGCAGTCAGAATGTATGCATGTAGGACATAAATGGTGCCCTGGTGAGCCTTCACCAAATGGGGTACTCTCACCTTCTTTACACGTACAAAACCCTCAATTCTACATCCTCCTGATGAAGGTGCAGGCCTTTTAATTTCATCTTTTGTAACATTATCTGAGCTACCTAAAGCTTTTGGTGTCTGCAAAGTAACAGATGCAACCAATTCCTCCATCGTCTGCAAGGTTTAAACTTTCTTAATGATATAAAGAAAGACATAACTTGAGGTCACTAACCTCATAGACAATTAGAATGGTTATCGAAACAGCCAAGATATAGTACAATCTCCGCAGTGTCTGATATCCCAATTTTCTATATGAATAACACATTTAATAAGAATATCATAAGCATTATCCGCACCTTGACTAGGCTTTCTGTATCTCGATCGCCATAGTACGCCTCATGATCATGGTGCCCATGATTGTCTCTGTAAGAATACCGCAAGGAGTTAACAAAAGAATGGACGTTCAAGTGCAAGGTAGCTGAATGCTTGTGGATGACAGGCAAAAAATCTCAAATGAGAAACAATATGTATCAGGTTTCCACTAATAATAAAAACTGAGCTGATGGAGACAAATAAAATCCAATGGAGGTTTAATGTTGCTGAATGCTTTTTAAGGGAATGCAAGAGGCCCAGTAAAATTATTGGATTACAAACAAACCCAGTTAGTTTCCGAATTAGAAGGGGAAATTTCATGTGCTCCTGCTAGATGCCACCCTCGCACATTGTCCCCAGAACTTCCAGATATGTCATTGAAGGACAAAATTTACACATGCAAATTGTATTTTTTTGACTCTTTCCTGATGTAGGCAAAAAAATAATCAATGAAATACCCATATTCTCCATGCCCTTTTAATTACATTCTGGTCAAAAGTTCATCGTATTCAACATGGGCCAGAATTCGAGTGAAAAACAATCCCCCAAAAAGTTCAAATTCTCAAATAATAAATTCCAAGTTTATAAAGTTCACAAAGTTTTACTCAGACCACCAGTCCACCACCACCATTTCCGGCCAACACGAAACTACCTCCACCACCGTCGGAAAAAATCAAGTTGCTTGAATTAGAGCTCCACTAATTGAGTTTGTTGCTGCACGTATGGGAGCTGTTTGCAGCACTGTTTTGGAGCTGTATGCACAGGTCCTTTTTCTTTTTTTCTTCTGTTAAATTTTACTCCTTTCCGTTCCATAACAAATGTCTCCTAATGGACTACTCCATTTACAGATGTATATCTTCTTTCCTTTTTGGCAAATTCTACACACATGCACTTTTTCCAGAAGCAATTTATTATCATATTTTATGCACACTAAATTCTCCATACCCAAATGCAAATGAGACATTTGTTCTGGAACGGAGGGGGTAACAATTTCTTAGTTTTCAATTCAATTTTTGTGAATGTCTCCATAACTCTTTTGGATTTTTATATTTTTATAATTACTAACTATAGATTCTTTCACGAGTAAGTCTCCTAGGAGACGGTCTCTAGATAATTACAAAAAAAAAACCCATTCCGTTAACAACATAGACGTTTTGATTAATAACATGGATCATTTTCTTGATAACATATCTAGAGACCGACTCTCAGGAGACTCTGTGTTCTTTCAAATGTGTTTATTAGATTAGAAATTATTGATACATTTGTTAATTTTTTGTATCAAATTTTTAATTTTTTTTATTTTCAAATAAGGTTGCAAATATGAAGGGTTTACAGCAGCAAAATAGACCTTTGGCAAAAAGTCAATGTAGAGTTTAAATTTTGGACCTATTTGCAATAACTCAAACTATAGGGACTAATATGTAATTCATACATCTAGTAGAAGTTATACATGTAATTCATTGAAATTAAATTAGGATGAAAATGAGGGAACATCAGTTCTGCAGGCAAATTTACAGTGAAAATCAAAATGCAGTTCATCTCTCTGTATGTTTAGGACCTACCACAAGAAGAAAAACATCACAAATAGGGAAAAAGGTGGAAGCGCGATCATCTTTAAAAGCGTATTTTGCTAATTTTTTTTTTTTTTAAATTATATATTCCAAGGTTCGTCTAAAACAGTAAACCTAAGCCCATAACACGAGAACCATGACTATCTAAAAAACAAACCTTTGGGCCTTTTGTAACTCATTGAACTCAAGCCCATCAATCTATCTACTCATAAATATTTAACTTCATCACGGTTACATCCTCTCTAAGCAGTTTCCTACAGTACGTGTTTCATATTTCTTCCCCATCTTATGGTGTTAATTCTGGCTATGAGTGTAGGCTTGCAAGTTTATTCTCTCTTCAGGTATCATATGGTATTATTGAATGGACTGAGAAAACACTTGAAGGCTGAAAGAGATAGAGATTATATTTGTCGAAAGGGGGAATGGTTATGCTTATTAAGTCATTACACTAGCAAACTTGCCTACTTATTTTATATCCTTATTCTCTATTCCTTCGGTTGGAAAAAATTCACAGATTTTCTTTGTAGAGGGGGTAGGGAGGCTGAAAAGTTTCATTTGGTGAACTGGCAGAAGGTTTGTTCCCTTCAATTGTGGTGGTCTTGGTCTTCGTAGACTTATTATATTTAACAAGGCTCTTCTTGGTAAATAGCTGTGGAAGTTTGCTATTGAGAGTAGCTTATGGCGCACTGTGATCATAGAGAAATATGGTGACTCAGAGGGAGGTTGATGCTTTAACGAGGCCATGGATCTTATGGGATGAGCTTGTGGAAGTTCATTAGGAAGGAATGGCATGACTTTCATGAAAGATTAAGGCAGTGGGTTAGGGAATGGGCCAAACACGAAATTCTGGTATGATTGTTGGTGCAGGGATCAGCAGTCGAAAATGCCCTTCCCCCCATTATTTAGTATCTCGAACAGCCCAGAGACAAATGTAAACATGCTGATGGATTTGAACAATGGCTACATGTATTGGAATGTGACATTTAGAAGAGATCTACATGATTGGGAAGTTGAGATATTTGATGCCATGATGACCTACTTATATGGAGTTCATGTCAGAGTTGGGAAGTTGGATAGAAGTAATGGCCGCTTTCGAAAGATGGGTTCTCGGTAAATAGTTACTTCGACTCCCTGGGGCCTCACTTAGAATTAACTTATTACGGAAAATTATTTGGAGTACATTTTCCCCCTCGAATGGCCTTTTATATGGACAGTGTCATTGAGTATGGTGTTAACGACGGTTAATTTATGGTGACGTGGTATGTTTGTCTTGGTGTGGTGTTAATGTGCAAGTTGGATCAGAATTCGTTGAAAATCATCCCCTGTTGGTTGTTTGGTGTATTTGGAATCAGAGAGACAGCAGGTGTTTCGACATATTTTTGGGTTGTCAGTTTGCTGTTTCACTGGGCAGGCAGTAACCCTTTGCTCGATATAGTACTCTAGTCTCATCTGTCTGGGTTGTACACTTCATGTGTACTTTTTTAAGTCATGTGATATTACCTTTCACTTGTTTCTGTATCACTTTATATCTCAGTAGCCATGGAAAAGAGGACAGCTAAATAGGGAACACCTAAAGCGTCAATTGATTTTTACTAAGGAGCCTGTAAGCGCACTGGCGTGCTTCGAGCACCAAGAGGCGGCCTGTCTATATGCTTTAGGTAAAAACCATCTCAACATTCAGGGGGGATTTCATAATCTAAGTACTGTGTTGTTGCTGTAGGTTATTTCCTGTGGGCCGGCTTAGTTACTAATGACTGCTCACCTGGTCAGCATGAGCCCACAAACCAACACATGTCATTTTCAGCATAGTGACTAGTGAGTATCATTATTAGTATTAAACTAATCATTGTATAACATGTTAGACAAGATTGTGATGGAGAAGAACCAAATTATGAAAGTGATTTTAAATCTCCTCGACTTAGATTAGAGTTCCACCACTTTTCCAACAAATTTTTCTCCAGGAAAAACTGTTTCCAGTCAAGCCAGTGAAGAAGCTCTCTTTCCCCCAAGTTACTCATTTCAATCATTTTCCTTGGAAACAAACGGAGTTTTAATTTCTAGTTATCAAAAATAGCATAGTCAAATTAATCTAAGAAGCACCTGATTAAAGGGCTCTGATAAAAACAAACAATTACTTACTTTACATCACTGCCTTTCCGGAAAATGCGAATAGATGGATACCCTTGAATGTGATTCCTGCAAATTAGAATTAATAGACTATTAACAGATAAATGGCTGGATGAAAGCAAGATTATTAGATATCATCACTAAATCAAAACTCGACGGTTACACTCTAGAACTTCAGGCTAATGTTAACAGTTATTACAGCAGAACACCTTCTAAAGTGATCTTTCAAACCTAGAAAATGCAACTGTATATGCCAAAACCTGATGTTATTGAGGTCAAAAAGTGTTAAATAGGCTTTTGGCAGGATTAGGCAGCAACCATTGAGTAGCCAAATCAAGGACAGTGATCTACCTTAGATCCACCAAAAATAAATAGAACAAGTAATCATGAAAGGTATGATCAAGGAAAATATATTCAAATGAACATACAGATTAATCAGATTTTAAACACCTGGAAGGCAGGAAAAATATCCACTGGTATGTATTTCAAGATACAGCATGCAGCATATGTGCATCACTCATATTTATAAGCACAATATGGAAATACTCCTCAACCTAGAAAAGGTATGATCTCTAGCCATAGTATGTATATAAAAATTCGCACTATTATAAAACTTGTTCTGCTCCTTCCACGTAATGAATTCAAGCTTTACGCATAAAAGGTTAGATTCCACATCTTAAAATCATAAACACAAGAAGCTGATTACTAGGAAGATCAGTTTCAACACAGAACACCTGCAAGAGAATCCTATCATGAAGCACAAATAAATATTTGCTGCTACAAGTTTAAGCTCACATTAAAATACAAGCATCTGTGAGAATAAAAATATACTACCATGTAATGACAGGACCAGATATAAGAACTATACTGTATCAGTTACCAAAGGACAGTTCACAAATATGGAAAAGGTACCTTCTGCACAACTCAACCTCTTCAGTGCAGTCAACCCTCCCCATAAGAATGCGTCCATCAATTTCCGGGTCATGCCTAAAAGACATAGCTTAAATGAGCTTTGTGATGAAGTAGTATTCTAAGTTCTAACATTGCTGACTCTATCTTACCATGAAGAAAATGTGAGTAAATGACAAACAGAATTTACCTCTCTCTCATAATTTTGGCTGTTTTCTCCCATGAACCTTTCTGAAACAAAAGTTACAGAGATGGAATCATATATAACCTTTAACTGATGTTTATTTGATTGCAAAACAAATTTTTCAAGCTACTGGTGGATGAGAATACAAGGCCAACAATAGTTCAGGAAAAGATTTAAGGGAGGACTTGAGATTACCAGGAGATTGCTCCAGTAGCACCACGGGGCAAAGAAATTTACCACTAATATATCATGACTGGGAAGAAACATCATTATTCAACATATCAGCAGTCCATAAATCACAATTGCAGTCCATACAGATGCAATGAACAATGATAGAAGTGATGGATATATACGACAGAAAATTAATCAAAATATACTTACTGGTGTGAAATTCTATCAAAATTGTGTGCATTGAGGGAAACAGAACCTTCTGCATACTCTTCATCATTTTCCTCATCATGCTTTACTGAATTAACTATTTGGCCCGACCGAAATTCAGGTCCAGTAGGATTCAAATTTGAATCTATTGAGTACTTGCGAATAGTCTTGGTTATATTCAACCTATTCTGAGGAAAATCCAGCAATAGTTAAGTAAGTACTCTTTGTAAGCTACAAGGAAATAATATTATATATTATTAGAACATGAAGAAAAGCCAAAGAAATATTACTGATAATCCAGTCATCTTGACAGCGACACAAAACCATGTAATTCAGCTACAGATGGAAAAATACTTCAAAGAAAATTACATAAATCTAAAGCTAAAGAAATTTACTGATAATCCTATTGAAATCGAAGAATCACAGATGCTTCAAAGTTCAAACCCTATTATTGTTCCTCAATAATTCAATATCGAGTTTATATACACCAGAGTGAGAGAAACAATTTATGCATGCAAAATTGTTATAAGATTGTATATATGGATGATCTTAATTAACCATATTGAGAGCCCCATAAAAACAGATAACAGTGTTTCACTCCCATTCCTTGACATGTAAAACATTGCAGGTATATCTTAAATTATTTGCTTGAAGGTTGAAAGGAATTTCACTTTTTCAATAATGCATCAGATCATGATTCTTGACTGTTCTTTTTATGGTTTCCTTGAAGTGCAATTCTTTCCATGTAAAAGTACACTATAAAAATTCAATGAAAGGAACTTACAGTTCCCAAGACATCACTGACATCAACAGATGCAAATTCACAGGACAATGCCGGAAAGCTGCAAGACAAAATTAAGAAAGCACTGGTGCTTTAATAATGAAGGCAGTACAGTAAAGAAAGAAGACCTGATACTTCACCAAGTAACTGTGAATGTCACGAGACAGGTAAAAAAAAAGTCCCTCTACTTTTTTTACACGCGTTATAAATCTATGTACTGAAAGCAGTAAGACTAACACTATTTGAACAATATGGTGGTCAATGAGAGCATTAAGAAAATTATCTATGTACCCAAACCAGTGAACGTAACAATGCCATTTGAACATTATGGTGGTCAATGAGAGAGCATTAGGGAAAATATCTGCCAGAGTGTCATCTAAAAACTTCTTCCCACTCTCATTTATATTAATTGCAATTTTACAGCTATACTCCGACAGTCTGTACGCTTTCAGACGAGGAAATTCTTGTAAGTAATACCAAATAGTTAAACCAAAAAATAATTGCAAAATTCAAGTCCACCTCATATTGAAAGAAATCCGTAAAAAGTCTCCATCAGAACTCTTGTCAACAATGACTGCTGTTGAGGTACTCACGCTCATATATTCATTCAGTTCCTGCATTTGACATTCAGAGAGCAGTTTACATTTGGTATAGGTTAGATGAGTATAAACCGGTATAACTTAAAACAACAGAACTGACAGGACTGTATCTTACCATTCCAAACAAAAATATCATAGACAAGGCTGCTATAATTGACAATCCAGCACCTGACAATGATGCCTCAGTCAAGTCTCTAGGAATTTTTCTGGATGAACAGAAGAAACAAGAGAGGCATTATAAATCCAGTGAAATAATGGACTGACGGACCATTATAAAAACTTGGTGGCTGTTCTTACCATGACACATTATGTCTAAGTTTCTTTTATTTTACTGCATGTATTATAATATTTTCCTCCAATGTTGAAAAACGTATCCTTCCAACTTCCAAGCCTATATGCTTCTTTTTATTTGGGTTTTTTTTTTTTTCCTTTTCTAGGGTTCTTTTGAATCTTGCAATTTAAATATTATAATACCTTAATAGATAAACTTCATAAATTTGCCAGCACTTGTATAACATACAATTTTATCTTTGGTTGGCACCTTTTGGTTCCTTCTAGTTCTCTAAGCTTCTTTTTGCTTCATGCTAATGAGTGAGTAGATAGTCAATAGCTTACATATGTTTTTGGTCTTTTGTTCAACTTGTTTATTCCATTCACCTTCTTTTACATAATCATGATAGTAAAAACATGATAGCAACAAGTCCAGATGGACAAACTCAAGCCATTCTCGATAGAACTAATACATAAATAGAGTGAAATAATAATACACAAACAAATTTTTCATGTTAACAGTTTCCATTTTTCCAACCTAAATTATGTAATATGATAGTAGTTTTTTACATCGTCTCCACGTCCGATACTAATAATATAAGTCATTTGATGATGTTTGCTAAAATCTTTATGCTAATACATTATTATGTCGTAGACAGAAATATTGAGATGCCCAAGTTTTCCAGTGACCTAACACTCTCTTGGGTGATTTAAATACCCAGACAGATCATCGAAGATGCCATTGATCTCCTAAATGTCAATACAGGAACAAAGTATTGCCCCTAGCCCAAAATCCCAAAATCACCAGTTCCTGCTTGATAATAAACCTACTCTCACGTGGCTGTCTCCCCGGTGTTGGCTCATTGGCAATAGAAATGTTATGTCTAGTGTTGATTAACATAGTTTATAAACTTCTCTTCACATCAGAGCACATCACATCTACACGAGGCTCACCCAAGCACTCCATTTCTCAGGTGGAGTGATTAAAATTACAACCATTCCAGTAACAACAAGTCAACAACACCCAAAAAAAACTATCTAGAAACTTAGTTTCAGTATCCAACCAATTCACTGATCAATTTAAATCTTACTTAGTATCTTACACATGAAAATGCAGCAACAAAAACAGGAAAATGAGCTAATAAAACCAATCGAATTGGTGAGAGACACAATACAAGCCTAGGGGAGAATGGTAGAATCTCAATCATACAGGAAACAAGTGAAACAAACTCGATCAAACAATGAAATGAGCCGTTAGCTAACTGACCTGTAGAAATCCACAGATTTGATTTTAGTCGCCGAAACCATGGCTAATGAGTGGTCGATTGCAGATATTTGGAAATGAAAGATCGATAGATCTTCGGATTGGGAGCGAATGGGTTACGAAATATACATTCGCTTTCGGCTCCTGTGCGTGGTGTACGGAAGCTGCCGGTCCAACAGAGAGTGAGCGAATCAAATTTAACAGCCTAAATTATCATATTGATACAATTTTTATTCTTCTTCTACTATATATCCAGCCATGCTGCAATAAATAGGATAATCTTTGGGGGAGATTCTGCAATTACTAACAAATGTGAGTGGTCTTGTTATACTGTGGATAGTCGGATGTAGGGCTTTAAACGAGCCGAGCCGATAGTCAAATCGATCATTGCTCGTCTGATTTTGATATTTGATCGGAATCGGCTCGTGATCGACGATCATCAAATATTTGAGCTCGAGATCGGTTCGTCCAGTTATTGGAAAGATTGGGAACGGCTTGATCCCTAGTCGAAGGTAGCTTATCTACGGCTTGTTGTACGATAAAGGGTTCGAGTAAAGTTCGAAACCTAATTTAGTGCTCGTTTTGTTATTGAGTCGAATTGGATTTGACTCGTTGATACTCGATTCAATTTTTTTAATGTAATTATTGGACAACGAGTTCGACTAAAGCTCGAACCAAATAAGTCGAGCTCAATATTCGAGCTCCAAAAATTAGTTCGAGTCGAGTTGAATCAGCTCAATTACAACTCCATAAATGAGATATGTGGCTCGTTAAGTGGCACTAGAAGTGGAACTTAACCATCCTTTCGGGCAGAGTCCGCTATTTACGACTCGAGCTCGACTTGTTTCATGAGATAATCGAGATGAGTTTGAACTGTGTTTTATGCTTGGTTTTTAGATTTACCTAATAAGTTGAGTTATACTTAGCTCGAGCATGTTGGTGTTGAATAATTTAGTCATTTTATACTACTTTCGTCCCACTTTCATCTTTATGTAGTACTCCATTTTTTTTTAGCAACACAACTATTATATATATTACATAAAGTGAACTGTACAAGGGCTTGTATCGATGCACGAGGCATCCGATACGAGTCTAGTGCGCGAAGTACAACGATCAGAAACTAGTAACATAGTGAGCCAAGCAGGGAAACTGTCCCATACATGTAAAATTGGGGTTGCCTGGTCAACACTATCTAGACTATGATCCATAACACTACTACTACTACTAACAACAGAACTAGAATACACACTAGGGGAGCTTCCACATTTGGCCAAGACATCTGCTACGTCATTAGCCTCCCTGTACACAAAAGATAGTCGTACTTCCTGGAATCCGAGTAGCTGGTGCCTGATCTCATGGATCAGCTATCGGTGGACGCCCGCTGGGTCCTGCCTCCTGCACAAAGAAGAAAATAAATAGTGCGAATCATTTTGGATAAGCAGTTTACATATGTTTTTCTGGAGAGCTAGCATCAAGCCTGTCCTGAGAGCTATAATTTCCGCCATATTATTATATGTCCAGCCTATGTACCCAGAAGCTGCTTGGACAAACTCCCTAAGCTGGTTTCTAAAAATACATCATATCCCGGCTCGACCTAGGTTACCCAGGGCGGATCCGTCAGTATTGAGGCAGATAAAACCAGAAGGTGGTGGATTCCAAGGACACTGAACTGCTATTTTTGGGGACGACGGTTGTGTCGCCCGAGCCGCTAACTCACGGTTGAAATGGATATAACGGTGGCATAACTGATTAAGGTTGATGTTCTAGCCTTGGAAAAGTTTAAGGTTGCGAGCGTTCCAGAGAAGCCAAATTAAGGTAATATACCGGAGTTGCTGTGGGGAATTGAGCGGGAGGTTAAACAGTAGCTCAACAAGGGAGCCCTGATTTGGGTGCCACCCCGTTGGCCAGAACGAGGCTCGTAGAGGTGCAAAGAGCGGGCACGAGAAGAAAATGTGGTTTGACGTTTCCTCGTGTTGAGTACAAAGGCTACACATGGGATCCGGAATGATTGCTTGGCGATATAACACCTGTGCCGTGGGTAAACGATCTTGCAGCGCCAACCACAAGAAGAAGCGGATATGCGGCAAGGTACGGATTTTCCATATTCTGTGCCAAGGCCAATTTGGGCCAATTGTGTTTGGCACTGCGAACAGATTGTAGGCTGATTTAAGCGTAAAATTGCCCGACGATTCATACGGCCAAACTTGTACGTCTGGACTTCCACCACTGGAAGGCAGAGGTATACAGCTATAATATCACGTACTATGTCTGGCGGTAGAGCTTGTGCCAGTTAAGCATGATCCCAGTGTTCATTCGCTATGAAAGAAGCCAGCAAAGTGCGGGAGGGAACATTGATGAACCGGCGGTTAGGTAACCAGTGGTCATGCCAAAAGTCAATGCTACGTCCATCGCCTATCTGCCAGAGTAGGGTCGGTGTCAGAAGGTCCCAGTGTTTGACCAGCGATTTCCAGAGCCAGCTATGGTGGATGATGTGACAATGAAATGTGCGATATAGCATGCTTTTAGACCCTCATTTTTTGCCTTAGATTCAATTTTTGTATCGTTTTATGGTTAAATACCAACTTCGTCTGTATTTTGTAGGTCATGATCGTGTTTTTGAGGAATTGCACGATTTCAGGCGCGAAAACGACATAATTGTGCGAAATCGAGAAAGTTAAGCGAATACGCCGGATTGGTCGTTGCACGGAGTTCAAGGAGTCAAAAAATGTCATGCGACCAACCAACGCGAAGATAATTGAAGATGCAACAACATTGCAGAAGACCACTTTTCGAGGAAACGAAGTTACGAAGCCCGAAATCGAAGAACGAAGAAAACAGATTTGAATATGTAGAAATCGAAGATGGCGGCCCCCAGGGGACCGCATAATCCTCTCAACGGCCCCCAGGTGACCGCAGTCATGAGTCTGTTTTCTCTGGGCCATTTTTTCTAGCCTGTCAGGCTAGAGCCCGCCTTCCTAAACCTTCCTTATTGATCAATGGCGGCCAGAGCTCGGATTTTCAAGTATAAATAAGACCTCAGGGGTCTCATAATTATACACTGCTCATAAAGTAGCTATCCTGAGAGAGAACCAGTCCTCGGGGAAGTGAAACCCCAAAACATCTTGCCGTCAGGCACCCAGAAGGAGGAAACCCTAGAAGCAGCACGAAGACATCAGAGACTAAGCTTCTTCTTCTTCTTTTTCTTCCTGTTTTTCGATTTATGTCTATACCATGAGTAGCTAACTTTCTCTTATAAAGGCGAACCACCGTAACTCTGCTTTTGCTACTTCTTTATATACCGCGATATATTAATGGAATAATTATTAGACGTAAATCGTGGTTATACAACTCTATACATCCTTCGTGGTGTGATGTTCTGCTGAGTGACACGGTAGTTTCATTGAACATAGTAGGGGTACTCGTGCCGACTGCGCCTTAGCACAGTAGTATTATGCCCTGCTGTCGTTAGAGGTAATCGCGTAGGATTTTAGCTAGGAAGTTGGGAATAGCATAGCCGAGGGAGGTCGGGGATCCTTTACACCTTTTCCATCATCGATTACATCTCATCAAATTAGGGTTTACTGCAATTTAATTAATCTGTCTGTGATCAATCTGTTTACTTTTCTGCATACAATATACAAACGTTATTTGCTTGTTCCTATGCTAAGTGTCCGTGGAGAACGACATCCCGGGTCATATTTCCGCTATAAACTGTGGATTTGAGGACTTCTGACTTATAAATTTAATCTTGATTGTATTTAGGGATTACAGGTTCTGAAACGAAAATCGAAATCTCTGAGTGCACATCAAAATTTGGCGCCGTTGCCGGGGACACGTGACCGCTCAAGCAAGTTTCGATCGTCCGAGATAAGTTGAAATCTTTCTTTCGCTTTTTAATTTACGCACTACCTTTTAATTCGTATAGCATAAACCCAAAAAAAATATATTAAAACCTGTGGGAATCGACCTCCACAATAAAAAAAAAACCAAAAATATTTTCTTTTCCGTATTAGTTTACTTTCTTATTAAAAAATCTAAAAACACGTAATTTTAGATTTCTGTTTATTATATTTTTAGTATTATCTATCAATATCTGCAAAGGTTTGTCTGTTAGTCTTTATGCAAGGCAGGAGAAGCACGGGAACACCAGTAGTACCGGTTAAAGACGACATAGATAAGCTTGAAAGGAGAAAAGTGCCTGCTACCATCATGGAGTCATCTAGCAACATGAGTGGAGAAGGAAACAGCAACGACAATCCATCTGGGAATGTCGCAACTTCTGAACTTGAACAACTGCTTAAGATTCGACTGGATATCCAAGCTGAGAGAGAGGAGCTGGAATAGGAAAGGCTAAGGATAGCCGATGAAAGATTAAGGTTAGATGAGAACCGAAGAAGGGATAACTACGCAAGGGTGGAACTGGTAGACGAAGACGATAGACCCATGTGCGACTATGTTATGCCAAAGCTTACACTGCATGCCTCAAGCATCTATCTGGAGAGGATTGCAAGAGAATATGATCTAAAAGGAACTCATTTGAACCAACTACCACACTTCTACGGGAACCCAACTGAGGACCCGATGCACTTTATGAGGGAATTCTACGCAATAGTTGGAGGTATACCATTGAATGGGCTCACGGAATGTCAACTTAGAAGAAGGGTTTTCCCTAGTTGCCTTAAGGACAAGGCAAAGAACTGGCTTATTTCACTACAACCAGGTAGCTTAACTACATGGGACGATGTTTTCAATAAGTTTATGCTCAGATACTTCCCATTGAAGAAGACATCTGATCTGAAGAGCCAGATCCAATTCAACCAATTTGACGGAGAAACCTTTCACGAAGCGTGGGAAATATATAAGGATCTACTTGACAGATGCCCAATGCACTCTTACGCGCTATTTGACAAAGTCAACAACTTTTACAAGGGAATTGACACTACAAGAAAGCCTGTTTCTAGCCACGGTAAGCTAGCGACGGATTTAACGACGGATAAGCATTTCCGTCGTTATGTTTAACGACGGATAGGCTTATCCGTCTTTATTTAACGACTGATAGTCGTATCCGTCGTTAGCACTAGCGACGGATAATCTATCCGTCGCTAGATTCGTTGACCAAAATGGGAAAAGAAATAAAAAAATGGAAAAAGAATTTTTTAAAAAAAAAAAATAGAAAACTGAAACTCTAGCGACGGATAGGACTATCCGTCGCTAATAGCGACAGATAGTCCTATCCGTCGCTAGAGTTTCAGGTTTTTACGGGAAGCAGAATGCTTCCCTCCCCATTTTTTCTTCTTCTTCCTTTCTTCTCCCCATTTCGGCCAAAGCCATTCCGGTCCAAATCTCAACCATTTTGTCCATTCTTCGTGTCCATTCGAAGCTCGTGAATCAAGGAGGTCAATTATGCCGTCAATCTCAAATTCCATCTACTCATTTCTCCGGATTCGAAGGTAAACCCTAATTTTTTATATTTGGGGATTTTGTTACTTTGGACTAATTTGAGCAATTGAATGTAAATGGAGAGTATATAGTACTTAGTTTAGATGTAATTAGGTAATGTTTTACCTTTGAGATGTGCAATTGATATATATTGATTGTGAATTTGAATTTTTAGTATAATGTTAGTATGTTGGGCTTTTAATTAATTTGATATTGGTGTATATTTAGTAAAATTATGAAGATTTAGTACCTCGTTTTGAAACCCTAACTTTTTGACATATTTGGAAAATTTAGTTAATTTAGACTAATTTAAGCAATTGTATGTTTACTAGCTAGTTAATTAACTTTGAGATGTGCAATTGTTTGAATTGTTAATTAGTATAATGTTAAGTATGTCGTAGTTTTGATTGAAGTATGTTAAGTATGTTAATTAAGATTTGCAATTGTTTCATTTGATAAATTTATACATGTACTAGATCATAAATTATGGGGTGTGTGTGAAAGGGGCTGATCAAAATGGAGGTGATGATTTGTTTGATTTCTATGGAAAACTTAAACGAATTGTGAGGCTTGAATATGCCAGTGTGCCTCTGAAAAGAACCGTTCTGTTTGATGTCGACTGGTATGATCCCGGTCAAAATGGTACGAGGGTACACGAGCAATATCAAATGGTTGAGATTAACCATAGGAGGAGGTACCATACTAAGTACGAACCTTTTATCTTGGCAGATCAGGCACGTCAAGTGATGTTCATTGAATATCCAAGCCTAAAACGCGATAAGGCGGACTGGTTGGCAGCGATACACATACAAGCCCGCTCCAGAGTTGAGTACGTTCGTAAGGACAAATCAACTACCAACTCGTACCAAGAAGAGGTTGTCGATGAAACAGCGAGAAATCCTGTAGACGCTCGTGATGAGTACATTGACTTGCACGAAGACATATATGTAGACTTAACCATTGGTGACGAGGATCAGAGTATGTGTGTAATGTAGAGTAGTATATGTATCTTAATTGTTATATGCTTACTTTTCCCATTACATGCCAATTTATGTCTTCATTTATACTAATACAATTTGTTTGTGTTTGTCATCTGCTTTTTGCAGATGCCCCGGCAAAGAAAGTGTAGTTACCAGATTCCCAGCTCTAGTGGGACCGTGGTTCAAGATCGATCACGAGAGTAGCCACAGTGGATCGGGCAACTACTCTCATGTTAGTCAGACTCCCAGTGGATCGAGCATGGGGACGTCTGGTGGTGGTTATGGGCCAGGACAGTACCCACCTGACGGGTGTCCATATACCGAGATCGTCGATGGTGCTACGTGGGAGGGGAAGTTGGTGTTGTTCCCTATTGGCAGGAGGAAGTAAGTATTATATATACATTTGTAGAACATAACTTAAGATAAGTGTTTATATATATGTCACATGAATTGTCTAATAAATATATGTACTCTTCTATATGTCATTCATAACTGCAGGTTGTGGCCTCAGCAATCTTCAGACGACCTGCATGAGATATTCAAGCTTAGGAGGGAGTTGCCGGGCCAGGGAAGCGAAAAGTGGAGCACACTCAAGGCTGAGACGAAGCACTTCTACTTTGATGAGCTTCGGGTAAGCTTAAATGTTACAATTTGTTGTGGTAAATGTTACAATGCTTTATTTGTAGAGAGAATCGATTAATGAACTAGTTTACTAATTTGTGTGGTATGTTAGCCACTTAATTGGGTGATATGTTAGTCACCATTGTGTTAGTAAATTCTAGGACAATTTGTGTGGTATGTTAGACACTTAATTTGGTGATATGTTAGTCACCATTGTGTTAGTAAATTCTAGGACAATTTGTGTGGTATGTTAGCCACTTAATTGGGTGATATGTTAGTCACCATTGTGTTAGTAAATTCTAGGACAATTTGTGTGGTATGTTAGCCACTTACTGGGTGATATGTTAGTCACCATTGTGTTAGTAAATTCTAGGACAATTTGTGTGGTATGTTAGCCACTTGGGTGAAATGCACCATTGTTTATCTTGAAATTGTGACCTTGGGGCATTAATTTTTACTTTGAATGGAATTGAAATGTAGAAAAAATACTACATTCCGACTGGCCTTATTCCCCAGATGTGGCCTGTTTTCGAGAGTTTGGGCTCTGACCTGTATAGGCATATGGTGGCTGACATGAAAAAATACCGAGACAAAGGAAAGCCGCCACAGTATAGGCATATTGGGGACGAAGAGTGGGCTATGTGGCATGAGTATTGGAGCATTAATCACGTCGAGGATCGATCCTACAAGAACAGTGGCCCGAGCCATGAGATGGTAAGGCTCTGCCAGCATCACTTGGTCACGAATTGTCACCGATCGCTGGATGTCGGTAGTATATATATGTGTGTTCTGATTACAACATGATTTGTACACATGTGTATTGCTTTCATTTATACCAATTTACCACTTGTTTGCATTCCTACCAACTTACTAACTACTTGTTGCAATATATAATGTTCTTTAGCTGAACCTGAACCAACCCAAGACTTGCCTAGAGCAAATGAAGATGGGGAAGTTCAAGAACGGCGTTTGGGTGGACCAGAAGTCCGAGCTTATTGCGGTATGTGTATTTGCTAAGTGTTACAGTTGTATATGCATGCATATTATAAATTAAATATGAAATTGTAGCTCATTTCGTATACACTTGACTATTACAGAGTGAGGTGGAGTGGATCATTGCGGAGAGGCTACTCGAGGGTGAGGAGTTGTCCGTGGAAGAACAAGACCGGATCTTTCTACAGGTCAACCCACCCGACAACAAGGGTCGGGTTTATGGTCTTGGTAGTTATGGCGAGACACTGACGCAGAGCTTCTCCGTGTCCCAGCAGAAATCTCAGGGACATGGTGGTGTTTACACACAGGGGCAGGTCGAGCAGATGGTGAATGAAGCAGTGACTCCTCTCCAGACTGAGATTGGAAATCTCAGGGATGAGCAGGCTAGTATGAATCAGATGATGGAAGAGCTCTGCCGCTTGTATATGAGCCAGAATACCCCCGGCCCCTCGTCTTAGTGATGTTGTGATGTTTTGGATACTTTTTACTTTGTTGGATATTTGGATTTATATTCAGATATGTAGACTTTATTTTGGATAATTTGTTTTTTGGACAAATCGTTGTTGTTAATTAATGCAATTTCCCCTTTGTGACATATCACTATTATATTTGTTGAAAAAACAGGTGAAAATTATAAAATAATTTTTAAAAAAATTAAAAAAAAACAGTAGTTTAGCGAAGGATAATTATCCGTCGCTAAACTACGAATTAGGGCTGCAACGCCCTAATTCGTTGTTTAGCGACGGATAGTTATCCGTCGCTAACTACGAATTAGGGTAGCACTCCCTAATTCGTTATTTAGCGACGGATAATTATCCGTCGCTAAACAACGAATTAGGGCGTTCTAGCCCTAATTAGATTAGAGACGGATAATTATCCGTCTCTAATGGCGACGGAGGGTCAACGACCTATCCGTCGCCAATTCCGTGGCTATTAGCGACGGATAAAAATTCGTCGCTAATTCACCTTAGAGACGCCCGTCATTAAGACAGGCGTCTATCCACCGCTAAGGCCTTAGCGACGGATCAGCAGTGGCTTAGCGACGGATAACTCCGTCGCTAAACCACTGTTTTCTTGTAGTGTGACTCTATCAGCCAAGCACTCATCGATGGAGCATGTCAAGGAAACCTGCTAGACGCACCCCCAAGAAGGATTTTGGAAGTGTGCGAGAACCTCAGTGAGAACTTTATGCATAAAGGACGAGGAAGAAGGGTGGCTACTAAGGAGGTCAGGGCAATCGAGGAAACCCCTTGGAAACAGATTAATAGAAGAATTGAAGCCATAGAGATAAGGATGTGAAGGAAAGATGCTGTGAAGGAAGAACCGGAGGAACCGACACAACTAGAAGAGGCACACTACGTGCAAGAATCGAGGAAATGGAGACCAAGAAACCAACCGGTAAACAACTTTATCCCCCAACACCCTCTCTTATCATATCGTACTGGACCTAGCTTGAACCCACCCGAAATACCACCTAGACCACCCACTATGGCACCTGTTCCCACACCACCACCGAAGCCGTCGCAAAACTTGCTCAAACCATCCTCTATGAAAGAAAAGATAGATACTATAATGAAGGAGGGAGATATCGGGAAATTTGTGAAGCAGCAGGGTGAGTTTACCGCGAGGACCAATTCATTTATCGCCAAGGCTGAGGATAACTTCAAAAGAACCGACAACACCTTGAGTGGAATAGAACTGAAGATTGGTCAAATCGCCAAGTAGGGGAACTGCAACAGAACAAAGATAAGTTGCCGGGTCACACCGAGAAAGCCATGGTGATCGTTGAAGCTGCCAAGGTAACAGGAATCGGAGGAGAAAACCGTACAGAATCTGAACGAAGAAATCCCGAAGAGACACAAGGTAAAAGCCTCAAACCTTCTCCTACGGCATTCGGGTGTGAAATAGACTCTCCTGCCGAAGAAGAAAGGGTCAAACCAGTCTTACCAAAGAAACCTGACCCGGAGCTTTCAACATAAATGTTGTCATCAAAGGAAAAACATTCACAAGGACCCTGGATCTAGGAGCCAACATTAATATGATGCCACTCGCCATCTACAAGAAACTCAACTTAGCAGGAATGGTGGAAGCAAGAACCGACATACTGGTTGTCAATGGCTCTACTACAACTACATGTGGCAAGATACATAATGTGATTACTAAGATGGAGGGGATCGATATTCTTGTGGATTATCTCATCGTGGACTGTGAAGACCCAGACAATGATACCATGCTTCTGGGAAGACCGTTTATGGCCACCACTAACATCATCATCAACGTGGCAAGAAGGGAGATTTCGATGAATATATCGAATCACCGGATAGTAATGGGAATTCCGAGCGAGACTTTGGAGGAAGCAAAGGCAACAAGGATCGATTTCGCCACATGAGACTGGTGGATGGACACTGAAAAAGAATTGGTGGTTCCTTTTGAAGATTCACTAGCACCGATGAATCTGTTCAAGACATACTGGGAGACAGGAGAAGAATCAAATGAAAATACTCTTCCATCCATTCCCGACGAGTACTTTGGGTCGGAGGACGATACCTGGAAATGCAGATCTGCCAAGAGCGATGGTGAATGGAATAGTCCAAAGGAAAATAACGACTACTTAGAGTTCAGTTTTCATGTCAACGAAGATCTGGAGCTAGATGAGATCGAGGAAGAAGAAATGAAATGTTGGATAGAAGATTCGAGCTACACAACAGAGGAATGGATGGACAAGTACTTCAACGGGATCGAGGGTTTAACCCTCGACAAATAAGCCATCATGAAAACTGGGGTCGAGCTATAAGACCTAAAACAAGCGCTTCTTGGGAGGCAACCCAAGGTCACGTTTAATTTACGCACTTGCATTCACGTTTCGTTTCATTTTTTTTCTCGTTTTCCGCACCAAAAAACTTTTCAATTTTTTTTTCATTTTCCTCATTTATTAGTTTAGAATCTTACTTGCATTTCAAAAAATCAAAAAATCAAAAAAGAATCGAAATTACGCGACTCACTGCGGTCACCAGTCGACCGCAATGAGTTGTGTGCAGCTCACTCTCCTACTTTTTAAACCCCCATTTCGATTTTCTTCCCCCCCCCCCCCCCCCTCCCCCCCATTTTTCTTCCAAACTCTTCATAATCTTCACATTTTGCACTTACCCATTGCATCCTTAGCTTATATAACCATGAACAACATCAAGTGCCATGAAGAAGACACAAGTGGGAGAATCAAGCAAGAAAAGAGGAAGGCCCGGGAAGAGTGCTACTCGTCCTTCACTCTCGAAGGAAGCCCAAGCATGGTTGGAAGTAAACATAAACCGAGGAGTAGCCCCCGAAAGAAACATCCAAATCAATTTCCCCTCAAGAAAGAATTTCACTTGGATGCTCACGCCATTAGATGCACAAGGGTGGGGACCCTTCACCACTTGTCTTGATGGTTCCAACCTCAACATAGTCAGGGAATTCTATGCGGAGTTCTCTCAACTTGAAGTAGACGACCTGGATGAGGAGAGCGAGCTGCCTCCTATCACCATATGGGGAGTCGAGTTCACATTCGGACCTCAGACTATCAACAAGTTCTATGAGATACCAGAGAAGGACAAGAAACCGAATCTTCTGGAGCCTCCTCACTCTGACTTGAGCTACGAGGAAGTGAAAGATGAGATCCACCACTTGCTTTTGAGGAATGATTATGAGGAGGACGACATACAAATGGAGAAACCGAAGACAACCCTCAACGACCATGCCAGGTTTTGGGTTCAATTTGTACGCTCAAACCTCAGACCCAGGAAACGCGAATGGGGAATTGGTGAAGAGGAGGCATTGTTGGTCTACTCAATAATGACAAGACATTACGTTGATAACGGGCGGATCATTATGGAAGAAATGCTCTCGCTTAAAGGAAACCACATGAGGAATCTCCCATTCCCAGGATTAATAACAGGGATATGTAAAGAGCGGGGAGTGGAGATGAAAGAGGCAGGGAATGTGGCTCTGACTGAACCATTCACTATAAAAAGGATCGAGCGGATGTTTATCACACACCAGGAAGCGGTTCGGGAAGCAAGGGATAGGAGGAACGAGCATCAATGAGCATTTGATCTGGGCCAAATGCAAGCTTTCTTAGATCATTGACAAGCTAATAAGCAAGTAGAGATAAGGCAGCAAGAGGAGATGAACGCTATCTGCCAAAGAAGATAATGGAATTCATACATGAATTGCCTTCAAGCGCAACAAAGAACTTCCTTTTTTGAAGCAAGTTATGCGAACTACCCTCGGCATAATTACCCACCTTGCTACCCTCAACCACCGTTCCATCCGCCACCTGGCACAGGACCGAGCCAATACTATGGAAGCCAGGATAACTTCTTTACTCCACCAGTGGATGATCCTCCGTCCTAGAAGCATTTCTCCATGGAAGCACGGCATTGAGAGGGGAATATCTTTTTTTTTTCTCTTTACTTTCCTAGTTTTCCTATCTGCTCTTAGCTAGGTTTGGGGGAGGAATTTGACTGCTACTTGCTAAATTACTCGATTTGTAATAACTTTTAAATACTCGCACTTAGTAGTTTGTAGTTTAATTTCTGTTTTAGTTCCAGTTTCATTTTTATCTACTGCGTCTAAGGTCTTTTACTTTATGAAAAAAGTTTTGATCTGTGGGAGAGTACTGAGTGTGAACCATGACTAGGATGAGGGGTTGTGGATTTATTTTCTTGCTTCGCTGCTTGCTAAATATATGCTCTGACCAAAACCGACCCATGCTACTTTGATGAGTGAGTTTACTTGCTACTCTAATTGAAGTCCTGTGTGCAACCGTGTGAACACTGCTACCCTTGAGTCCTTATTTGTCAGCAGCATGAATATGATTAGTAGTACTCACCTTTTTGAATCCTTTTCTATACCTTTCGCTAACCCCGCTGAAAGCTTCTTTAAGCCTTCATGAAACTCCACCATATATCCTATACATGCTTTACTTAAGCGATGACAGCAACCTACCGCCGAGCTTGAACGAAGAAACAAAGCAACGAGTTCCAAAGAATGGAGGAGAATCATGTTTTGATCATGATCGAGAATTGGTTGAGGGGAAAGTAGAGAAGAAAACCCTAACCCTAGTTCGAGAAATTGGTTTGGGGGAGAAGTGGAAGATGAACATCATCGAAAGGTAACCTTGTTGCCCCTACTATTATATTACCGGTGCTAAAAATCACTAGCTCTTGCTCCAGAAAAAATAGAAAAGAAAGTACCGAAAAAAGCAAAGGTACAAAAGTCTCGGAGTGGATTTGTGGTCCTCGTGATCACCGTTTTTGTGTTGGGCATGTTACAGATACTACCCAAATACCGGCGTGGCCCTAAAAAGCTACATATCCGTGAAGGTTGATGGCATGTATACCAAACCAGCACGCACAAAAGTGCGAAATTCGGTAAAACAGACACTACCAAAAAATGTAGAGACTAAAAAAGCCCAATGATGGCCAACCAAAAGTATACGAGTCAGTAAAACGACTGCAAAAATAGTATGTCAAAAGAAAAAGAAAAAGAAAAAAGAAAAAATAAAGGAGCAAGTAGTCTATGTGGAAAGCAACCGATGAAGTAGTTACGATGATAAAGGACAAGTTGAAGATTTGTCATTGAGAGAGGAAAAGGTTGAAGGGAGGAACTCGGTGTCCAAAAGGATAAGTCCCCCTGAAATACCCTTTGTTCTACCTTGCTATCTTTTAATGATGCTTAGCCAAACACTCCTCTATATTATCCTACCTATTTTACTTACCAAGCCAACATGAGTACTACTTTGATTTATGCCTTGAATTTTGGGAGCAGGATTGCATACCGCGAGGTAATGATTTTGAAAGTACACCTAGAAGGACATTGGGTTACACTTGTAACCGCTGGCTGTAGTGAGTGATGCTTACTTGTTACTTGTTTATTGTGGAGTCATAAAAGTTGGAGTTGAAACTAAGCGAGTCAGTAGAGCTTGAAACCCTAGAAACTGGCTTCTTGTCTACGTGGTGGTTTATGCTTGTTGCTCATTTCATGGTCACTTCTTGATTATCGTTATTGCCTTGCTCAAGGATGAGCAAGAAACTGGTTTGGGGGTGTGATGTGACAATGAAATGTGTGATATAGCATGTTGTTAGACCCTCATTTTTTGCCTTAGATTCAATATTTGTATCGTTTTATGGTCAAATACCAACTTCGTGTGTATTTTATAGGTCATGATCGCGTTTTTTAGGAATTGCACGATTTCAAGCGCGAAACGACATAATTGTGCGAAATCGAGAAAGTTAAGCGAATACGCCGGATTGGCCATTGCACGGAGTTCGAGAAGTAAAAACATGTCATGCGACCAACCAATGCGAAGATAATTGAAGATGCAACAACATTGTAGAAGACCACTTTTCTAGGAAACGAAGTTACGAAGCCCGAAATCGAAGAACGAAGAAAACAAATTTGAATCTGAAGGAATCGAAGATGGCGGCCCCCAGGGGACCGCAAAATCCTCTAAGCGGCCCCCAGGTGACCGCAGTCATGAGTCTGTTTTCTCTGGGCCATTTTTTCTGGCCTGTTAGACTAGAGCCCGCCTTCCTAAACCTTCCTTATTGATCAATGGCGGCCAGAGCTCGGATTTTCAAGTATAAATAAGACCTCAGGGGTCTCATAATTCTACACCGCTCATAAAGCAGCTATCCTGAGAGAGAACCAACCTTCGGGGGAGTGAAATCCCAAAACATCTGGACGTCAGGCACCCAGATGGAGGAAACCCTAGAAGCAGCACGAAGACATCAGAGACTAAACTTCTTCTTCTTCTTTTTCTTCATGTTTTTCGATTTGTCTTTACATACTATGAGTAGCTAACTTTCTCTTGTAAAGGTGAACCGTTGTAACTCTGCTTTTGCTACTTCTTTATATACCGTGATATATTAATGGAATAATTATTAGACGTAAATCGTGGTTATACAACTCTATACATCCTTCGTGGTGTGATGTTCTGCTGATTGACACAGTAATTTCATTGAACTGAGTAGGGGTACTCGTGCCGACTTCGCCTTCGCACAGTAGTATTATGCCCTGATGTCTAGAGAGGTAATCGCATAGGATTTTAGCTAGGAAGGTGGGAGTAGCATAGCCGATGGAGGTTGGGGATCCTTTACACCTTTTCCATCATCGATTGCATCTCATCAAATTAGGGTTTACAGCGATTTAATTAATCTGTCTGCGATCAATCTGTTTACTTTTTTGCATACAATTTACAAATGTTATTTGCTTGTTCCTATGCTAAGTGTCCGTGAAGAACGACATTCCGAGTCAGCTTTCCGCTATAAACTGTGGATTTGAGGACTTCCGACTTATAAATTTAATCTTGATTGTATTTAGGGATTACAGGTTCTTCAACGAAAATTGAATTTCTGAGTGCACATCAGTGGGGACGAGCAATGGCGTGGGAGGAGGAGGTAGTAGGAAAGTACTTGTCCTTATAAGCTCGGGCCCAAAGAGAGTCAGGTTGTAACATTCGCAAAGCTAGTTTGAGTTGAAAAGCCGTATTAAGCGTAGCAAGGTTGCGGATCCCAAGGCTGCCAACTTGTTTAGGGGTGCACACAGTCGCCCACCGCACGCGGCCCCGCTTGGTCCCGTTTCTGGTGGCATTCCAGAGGAATTGCTTATTGAGAGAATTAAGCTTTGTAATGCACGCCTGAGGGAGTTTGGCAATAGACATGCAATACGCCGGGATTGTATTAGTAACTGGTTGAATTAGAGTAGCACGCCCTGCGTATGACTGGAAACGGGTATACCAGGTATCTATTCTAGTCGTAACTCTATATATCAATGATGTGGTCAAAGAGATAAGATTTCTTTCTCCCAATTAGGAAAGGAACTCCAAGATACTTGTCCTTGCATTTATTCAGTGTCATCCCAGGGTAACAATAACGTGTCGTTTGGTTTCTAGCGGGGTGTTGGGTGAGAACATAATTCTAGATTTCTGCCAGCAGACGGATTGCCCGGAGGCCGCGACGTACGCGAGGAGGCAGTTTTTCAGTTCATGAACCGATCCGGGGCCTGCCTTACAAAAAACCATACAGTCATCAGCGAAACAGAGAATTGGAAGTGGGGGTCCCCCAGGGCTTGGGCGGAGTGGTTGTAAACACTAGGTGGTAGACCGCCGCAACAGGAGGTGTACAAAAAGTTCTTGACAAATGATAAAAAAATATACGGGGAGAGTGGATCCCCCTGCCTAATTCCGCGAGATGGGGCCCACGTGTCCGAGAGATGGTTATTGACTTTAACTTGGAACGTACTGGACGTCACGCAGGCCATTATCCACTGGATCATCATGGGATGAAAGTTAAACTTTTGAAGAGCAAGGCGTAGGAAATTCCACTCCAGTCGATCGTAAGCCTTTTCGATGTCTAGTTTAAGGGCCAGGTAGTACTGGCGCGAGCGACATTTCCTTCTCATCGTATGAAGCAGTTCATGGGCCAAAAGCACATTGTCGCTTATCGCGCACCCCGGAACAAACGCATTCTGGTACGGAGAGATGAGCTTGGCAAGCAGAGGGCGTGCGATGAACAAGAATTTTTAAATGATTTTATAGCTAACATTGCACAAGCTGATTGGTCAGAATTGGGAAGTTTCGGGTTAGGACCCTTCAGGAGTAGCACAGGGTGAGTGTGATTTATATTTTGTGCCATCGTGGCTGTTCGAAAGAAAGTTTCAACCATTTGTGTAACTTGAGTTCCCACAATATCCCAATATTGTTGATAAAAGTGGACATTTAGACCGTCCGGTCCCGGTGCCTTGTCAGGCCCAATGGACTTCACTGCATCCCATATCTCCTAGGTGGAAACTTGTGCAATCAGGGTAGAGTTGTCCTCATCCAACAGGCGGGGAGTTGTTATTCTGTCAAACGTGCTAGTTGACGAGTTCTGGGAAATAGCTTGGTCGCGGAAGAATTTAAGAAAAACCTGGGTCATCTGGTGTGGGTGGGACACCCAATCCCTGCTCGTAGTCTGAATCCCATGGATGAGGTTGCCGCGACATCGATGAGAGGCGGAGGCGTGAAAAAATTTAGTATTAGCGTCTCCCTCGCGAATCCAGTTTAACCTCGATCTTTGTACCCAATAAGTCGTGATCTGGCCACGAATACAGTTAAACTCTGATCGTAAAGCTTATTCTTGCGGCCCAAAACGAGTTAGATGGATTTGTCTATCCATGAGGGCAAGTTGCGATTTGATGTCCCTCAGTTGAGATTTGAGATGATGTAGCTCAGGCAGAGGCCACTTTGGTACTTCTCGAGCCAAACTCGCTACAATGTCAGGAAACGTTCTCGCAAAACCAGGAGCGGTTTGAGAAACCCAGAAGGGATGAAGTAGCATGCAAAACTTGTTATCCTGAGTCTAACTATTCTCGAAACGGAAAAGCTTCGTGGGACGGGGATAGACGTCACAGGTGTCGATGAGAAGTGGTTTATGATCCGAGACGCTCGAAACCAGATGGCGAACAGTAGTACTTGGGAACCGTCTAATCCAGTCATGATTAGCACACGCCTGATCAAGGCGCTCCGTAATGAAATGCCGACCAATACTCCGATTTGACCACGTAAACCACGAACCAAAGAAACCTAATCCTCTAACCGAGCAGAAGCTAAAACAGTTCGGAATTTATTAATACGGGACCAGTTAGCCGATCTACCTCCTAATTTTTCAGACGGATGCAAAATAGCATTGAAATCTCCAGTAACTAACCAAGGACTAGTAACACAAGAACTGAAACGGAGTAAATTATTCCATACCTGATCCTGTTGGGATGGTCGAGGGTAGTTGTACACTCCGGACACTAAGACAGGCATCGGGGACTGGGTCGCCTCTGGGTTGAACACAGTAAGCCTGAAATGCGCTGATTGACCAGTTTGGGTAGCACTGTCTTGTAACTCGGCCAGAACCTCATCTCTGTCCCATAAGAACCAAACACCGCCAGCCTGCGGAGTATCCACTGGAGGTGGGATGATATTCCTGCCAAACAGATGAAGAGGGTCCGTAGCTAACATCGAGGCCTCGAGCCCCATCCTAGTGTCCATGACTATCGTCATGATCGATTTATACTGCTGAATGTAGTCTGTCAGAGCCGTGATAACCTGAGGCCGATTGGCCCCTCGAACATTCCATGCAAAGACCCGCATGGTATCACTGGGGAAACATCCCCAACGGGACTTGGTCTATTGCGTTTCCTAGCGGTATAGGTCGGGTCCCTGGAAACCCTACGTTTCCCCTCGGCAGTAGGTGCAGTGAATGAGAATCAAGTGGTACCCCCGAGTGAGGCATAATGGTGCTCCAATACCGCACCGAGATGTCATCCAAGGTCATCGGCATCGAAAACAGGACCGGGACCTCGTAAAAGGCCTGGATGCGGAATAGGTGGGTGCTCAGTGGTATCAGGCGATCGTTGAAGGTTGTCTCCAACTCTGCTGCTAACCTGATGAGATCCGTCCTGGGCGGAATCAGGGTCACTGTCCCGTCTGGCTGAAAAGAGAAAAACGTCGTCTCTCCGTGAGTCGGCCGTGGTCCCTAATTCGTGGCCAGGGGCCTGAGAACTGGCCTCCCCATGATCACTTCTGTCAACGATGGCCAAGAAGCGATCGGCATCGGATCCAGTGGAATTTGTGGCCCGAGTACTATCACTCCCACAAGTGGCGGAGGAGGGATCAACTGGTGTGGAAGAAAATGTGGTAGGGGCGGAGTGGGCGGGTGGCTCGGGAACGGTGGTGATGTCTGAACACTGCGGCGACGATTGAGAGCCGCTGCACGGTTGGTTTGAGCAATCTGAACGGGACTCGGCCGTCCTTGAGGCCGTGGCGCATGTGGCATCCTGGGGCGGGCGATGGCGGCACCACGGGTGTAGGAAACTCGTTCATCATGATGCCGGGATAAACAGGAGCAATCCATCTCGGTTGGGCTGGTGGTGGGGCGAAGCCATTGGCCATCGGAGTGGTTCCGTTCGCTAATGGTGGCGACAGAACAAATGGTGGGGCATGGGGGTTGAGTGGTGGAGGGGGTCTCGGAATTGTTGGTGGTGACGGAATTGGGGGTGGAGGAGGAGTGGCGGCTTGTCGATCGTAGTCCGGCGGAAGAGGCGGTGGGTGAGACATGATTTTGGCGCGAAGAATCTGTAAACGGTGGAGACAAAGTGGAGGCAAGTGTTGTGGAATTTGAATGATTGATGGGGACATGTGTCAAACAAGGAGCTAAGGAGGAATTAATGTTAGTGGAGTGAAGTGCAATTGGGCTGCTGATTCTCGATTGGGCTTTCTTCATCTTGGGCCAAGACATCAAAAGCATTTGACATAAGCGGACTACTACTTATCGGCCTGCTAGCTCGATTTTTGGGCCTCCAAATTGATTTCGACTGTGATCGATTGGTCTGATTTTCTTAATTTACTCATCCATTTGCCCTATTCGAGTCATCCCCAACTGTCACTCCTCCCGTGGCATCCGATGGGTTCCTAGTTGATTGCAACGAATTCGTTCTCCGTCCTCGATTGACCTTGTCCATTTGGTTTGGGCCTCCTAGTAATAATTTTCCATCCTTCATCTGGGGGCTTGGGGTATGATGTCGAAACGCTGGCACAAGCTTGCGAGTTTGCCATATGACAGAGTTGTGTTGTATGACCTACAATACCACACGAAAAATAAAATTGAACCTTCATTTCATAAGCAATAGATTGCACTTTGTTACCAATTTGGATGAATTGCGGCAGTTTTGTGCTTGTATCCATTTCGATACAAATCCTAGCATAGCGCCCCCGGATGGACTCAATCGTGTGTGTGTCAAACTTAATTGAAATTTCCAATGCTTTGCCTATTTTGTAAAGCGCATCCATGTGATAATATTCAATGGGTAATTCATGCAATTGGACCCAAACAACCATACTCTCTATGGTGTTGTTGACTGGAGTAAACTCCGACCGCCAAGTTTGAACCGCAAGGTAGTGATCGAACAGGAACCAGGGTCCACCTGCCAAAGCCAAAAAATAATCATCACTATTAGCCACTTTAACTGCATAGCAACCCTTACCAAGTACAGTTACAGAGATTGGATTTGTAGTTTTCCAAAGATTCTGCATATGGCGAGCAATGGAGTTAATAGTTCGTGTGATGCCCACTGTTCTCACGAGAAGAGCTTTGGTCTTAGGTTTATAGAACATCTATAATTCCATATGAGAAATCGACCACTGGTGCCTCCGGGAATTGGATATGTGACGGTTTAGCTTGTACTGGACGTTGTGCTTTGTCTAGAGCAGCCATCCAAGCCGGGAAATAGTGATGAGGCGTGGCACTCTGAAGCTTTGCAGCATATGTTGGAGTTTGTTGTTGTCTGGCATCGATGCTGCAGGGGTCACTAGACCGTTGAACACAAGCAGATTAAGTGGGAAGACTCCTCATCTGTGATCTGTTGGGCCATGGATCTTTCTCAGAACAGTGCTACTCACTTGTATAATCCATAGGCTGTGCACTACCGACATCCAGTTGCTGTAAACTAGGTGGAACAGGGCTGGAATCCGGTGGTTTTTGACCGAAGAAGGAAGAAGGATTGGTGAAGTCGGTTGAGAGCATACCCAATTAGAGAGGAAAGTTGTTTATTTTTATATATAGTACTCCATTTGTCACACTAATAATGTATCATTTTGCAATTTTAATGTCCCATTGATCAGCTTGAAATATTTAACTTTTGAAAATATAATCCCTGCATGAAGTAAACACATTCACAACTTTACCACAATTTATCAATTATCAATTTTTTTATTGTTTTTATCCAAAAGCCCCTTACTCACATTCTTGGTAGCACCCAAAGTTTCAAAGAGTTTAAAAGGATCGAGAACGTTAAATGTACACCTTTCTTTTCGAATATCCATCCACAAGAACTCCAGAGTTGAGCGTGTTTGCACTGTAGCAATCTTAGGATGAGTGACCAACTGGTAAGTCTCCTGATTCGCACGCGAGAGAAAAGTGAGGCGGAAAGGACATAGGTTGGTACATTGGGGCTAAACCATCTATAAGAACCGGTGGATTAGTGGCTGGGTCGTTACAAATGGTATCAGAACCACAAAAATACAAATATTTTATTGTCTAGACTTCCCCAGAATAAGACATAAATCATTTTTCGAATGTAGAAAACTCTATTAGATTCACGACTCTTGTACATTCCCTTCCCCTCATACATGTATAATGCAAATTTACCTTCAACATCTTTAATCAAAGAATTAGGATCTTCTAGTTCGTGAATTAAGAAAAACTAAAACGTCAAAGAACGATAATTGAGCTCAAAGCGTGAGAGCGAGCTCGGGACGCAATTCGATGACCTTGGTTGAAGAATTATGTGACCACGGTAGCACCCAGAGTTTCAAGTTAAGTTTCATAACTTAAAGGGATTAAGAACGCTACCCATACCAACAAGGCGCACTTTTTTTTCTCCATTTATTTGCCATTTACGAACAATTATAATATAATTTTATATCCTTCACCTTTAATAATAAAGTTAAAAAGTAACTTAAACAATTAAAACAACTAATGGAAGATTAATAATATGATAAGCTACTTTTCAATTTCCTTTTTTTTTTTTTTTTTTTTTAATTTTCCTTTACATCAATGATCACATGAGGGCAATTGTGGAAAATTAAAGGGTTAGTTAAACGATAAGTTGGTGAAGCATGTAATCTCCTTTATAGCTGATTTTACCATGATTCATTTGGATCGTGATATAGAAGAAGATCTTTACACCTTCTCATCTACTAGCGTGCCAATGACGTGGCAAGTGAATCCACAAACCGGTGTCGTTTCCAGCTCGATAAATTAAATTACAGGAGCAGCTCTCGTCTCATGGTGAAATTAAAGCAGTAGTACTTACTATTCAAAGAATGGCAGCAGTTCGTGCGATGCTCGGAGCATTTCGGAAACACTCATTATCAAATTGTGCTCCTCTATACTCATCTCGATCTGTAAGTTTCCTTGTAATTCAATCAACTCATCACAACCTGAAATGAACAATTTAATCCAATGATTGATTCATCAATCCATAAATCAATAGTTAAGCACACTGGTTTTAGCGGAGCACGAAGGAGGCTCTGTTAAAGCTTCATCGTTGACTGCTGTAGAGGCTGCTAAGTCTCTGGGAGAGGACAATCCTGTCTCGTTGCTGCTTGCTGGTTCCGGTCCCTCTTTACAGGAGGCTGCTGCTCATGCTGCTTCCTTTCATCCTTCTGTTTCTCAGGTAGTCATCTACAATTAGTTTGTTAATCTTTCCTTTATTAAATTGTTGCTTGATTCGATTCGTGCTTCATTTGATTTTTTTTATATCTCTTTGTGATTGAGTTGCAAGTTTCATAGGAGTTCGATTATATGTGTACGGTGTAAGGGTATAGAAATATAATAATATGCTGGAATGGGTTTGCTTGGTGGTAGTATGTTAAGCTATAATGGTGGGTAAGACTTTCAACGCTAAAAGGTAAATAAAGTGAACCATGATTGGCATTTGGCAAGGCTATGTGTATAGTATTAGCTATACAAGGATACAGCTAATGTGTATTTTCGTTGCAATAGTAAAGAAAGATTACAACCCTCATTTAGAAAATTTAAACACTCACTAGAATTGTAGGGATAAATGCCAGGATTCTTATGAGACTCGGTTTGTACAAAGTTGGACTGAACACAAGGTATTTCCCGGTTTGAATGCTTTGCTGCAATCCTTTACCCTTTTATCCCGGCATTATAGATTCAGAATAGAATGCGTATATACAGAAGGTTGTGACAAACTCCACGTGTTACTGAGGCTTTTCCTACCCTCCCCATATTCGTACTCCTTTTTGTTTTTTGTTTTGTTATTTACGCTTACCTTTTCTCCGTTGTTTTCTGGGACACCAACTGTCTTGTTGTTGTTAGGCATTTTTTCAGATCTTTATTCGTGCATATCAGTCATTGTAGCATTCTTTGGAGATGAGAAAGAGGCACTGATGAGTGATGACTGATGTACATTACAGAAGTATAATGCTGTGAAGTGTAAACAAATTAAGTAATATCCAGGGGAATATACTTTTCCTATGTGCTCTAACATATGGAATAGTTAAGCTGCATTTGGATGAAATATACCTACATATGCAAAGTATTTTGAAAGAGAAGTAGCTGAAGTAGGCTGTGAAATTGAATAAAGTGCTGCAAGTTTCATCATTTCTGCATTTTGGGGGGAGTTTGATGTTAGTGAGCATCTTTTGACATGCACAACTAGTCACTCACTCCTAGTACCTAGTCTGCTGGATTTCAAACTTCTTTTGATGTTTGTCATTAGGTCCTTCTTGCGGATTCGGACAAATTTACATATCCACTGGCAGAACCATGGGCTAGACTAGTGCATGTTGTGCAGCAAAAACGAAAATACTCGCACATTATTGCATCATCAGGTTCTTTTGGGAAAAATATACTCCCCCGTGCTGCTGCACTTCTGGATGTTTCTCCAATCACTGATGTTATTGAGATCAATGGATCTAATCTATTTGTCAGGTGACTTATTTCAGTTCCTTCGAGTAAAAAATCTTGTTCTAGCTTGAATCCAAGCTCGTGTTTTAGCAGCATCTCACGAGTGTAAATTAATACAATGTCTTTTTCTTACCCCATCTTTTTTCATATGGTAGGCCAATTTATGCTGGCAATGCCCTTAGCACAGTCCGTTACACTGGTCTAGAACCTTGCCTATTGACCATAAGGTCTACGTCTTTTCCATCCATTTCAATTCCAGCAGAATCTAATGCTGCAGTAATTGAAAATGTTGACCTCTCAACCTTCTCTGAAGGTTGGTTAAATATTTTTTGCAAAACATGACTTTGTTCTTTTACATCTTTCTGCGGAATATAGTGTTGGGTTGCCATCTCTTCAGTAATCTTTTCCATCTGATTTGAATGTTCTTCTGGTTCCTGAAATTGAAAATGCTAGATTAGCATATTTGTCGTAATGTTTTTAGACTTATAATTAGAATTTTCTTTCAGATGATGCAGTTGGGAAATCAAAGTACATAAGGCTCTCCTCACAAGATACAGAGCGTCCAGATCTCGGAAGTGCACGCATTGTGGTCTCAGTAGGACGAGCTATAAAAAGTGCCGACAATATCAAAATGATTGAGAAGCTTGCTGAGAAACTTGGGGCAGCAGGTTTTTGCTTAAAAGCTTATAGATTACAAGTACTCTGCTTCAGTAATATCTGATCTTGGTTCCATCATAATATAATAATTACTGGAAGCTTTTTTCTGCTGAACTAAAGTTTATGCTCTGTGTTTCCATTACTTCCTGTATGTATTTGAAGCTTTAGTCCACCAGTCTTGTTACTTCTGACTTTTGAAAACATTTGACTTCTTATTTTTGTAGTTGGTGCTACTCGTGCTGCTGTTGATGCGGGATTTGTTCCGAATGAACTCCAGGTTCGGCATGAAATTTTATTTTGGCTTTCCAAGTGCACATTTCTAATGTTCTCTGTGTATGATTTGATAAATATTCTCTGCTGCAACAAGTGGCTTCCTATCGCTTTCACATTTGTTCATTGCAACCATGTCCCGACTTCATTGCACATATGACTTGGTGTAGGGGTTCAGTTCCGACTTCTGTGATATGTTATAGTTTGGCACTTGAAATTCTTGTGTAAACTTTAATCATCACCATAAAGTTATGATAGAAACAGCATGTAATTCAAAATGTATTTTAGTCCATATGTAAAGCGAATGGTTTTGCATTATGCTGTTTTTGATATTTTAAGCATCTGCTTTTGCTGATGCATCAGGTTGGTCAGACTGGAAAAATTGTTGCTCCTGATTTATACATAGCAATTGGTATTTCTGGAGCCATTCAACACTTGGCAGGCATAAGAGATTCTAAAGTCATTGTTGCTGTGAATAAAGATGCTGATGCACCTATCTTCCAGGTCTGGGTCTAATCATGTCTCATCTCCTCCCCCTTCCCCTTGTTTTTCTAATCCAAGAAAGGCAAACTGATCAGTATGATATTGATGAAATTACTTTTGTGAAAGCTGAATGGCAACCGGTGAATAGCGCCAGGTAGAGAGAATACTTTGTGCTTTGTTTGGGGTTGGGGGGGGGGCTCTGGCTCCTCTCATGTACAAACTTTGCCTTGTCCAAATAACTATGACAAATCAGATGGACTACCATGTATTACCTGTAGTGTGGGAAAATAGTGGGCATTCTTTCACGTACAAATGTTACCTTGCCTGAATAACTCTGATAATGGGACCCGTCCCATGGCATGTTTTCAAGGAACTGAGTGGTAGAGAACCTTTATATCACTGAGAGGGTGCTTGGTAACCCATAACTTGGCATGCTTTCTCAGTACTACTTTCTTTTGTTTGGTTGGATAAGTGAGAAATGATACTTATCACCTTGCTTGTCTAGAATTAGAAGTAATAGTGCCCCAGATGAAATAAGTTACTAAACATTTTATCTCAAGTTATTAAAAAAAAACTCGCATCATTGTTTCACAATTCTTATGCAACTTGGCTAATGATTTTGGATTGACAAATGCAAGGCCAAAGCCATAGATATTAGAATCTTGCTATTACTTGCTGATGTTAAACGGTTAAACCAGGATACAATATACCAAGTAGGCCTTTTATTTTCACACTTAGGTTGTCTTTGCTCATATCTAGTACTACATTTATTTAGAAAACTATCTATCCTTCCATTCCAAGTATTAAGCTTATAAGTAACCATATTCCTAAAAATTATATTAGCCATCAATTGCTTGATTACACACTTTCTTTCAACTTGAGATTTACCTCAAGTGAGCTGCATGTACTCATTAATCATTATACTGCTGTTGTTTTTGCGTGTCACTTTGAATCTGTTTACAATGATGGACTTGTTTATACACTTTTATAATTTATGAATATCGTGTTATGCTATGTTTAACAGCTCAAAATGCTTGAATTGCAGGTAGCTGATTATGGACTTGTGGGAGATCTTTTTGAAATCATACCAGAATTGTTAGAGAAAATTCCTGATAAGAAATAATGACCAACATCGTTTTAACGCCAGCTCCTACCGTCACCTAGAAAAAGATAAGGTGAAAGATATTTAGTCATAAACATTGTACTTTCTGTTCCTTTCTGTTCGCTACGCTGTGTCTTGGTGCTTCAGTTCAACCTTAATTTATCAAATCTCGAAAGGAATGATGCTTGATTCAAAGAGGGTAACTTTGGGACCCCAGCTATGGACAAGCCTGTACAAGCCGATGTTTTCTGGAGGCACAAGAGAGTTTTTAAGACAATGCTCTTTAAGTTCAAGAGGATAGGATAACACTAAGTCATATCAAAGAAAGTCATGGTAGATTCTTTAATCTAATGGTGATGAAGCACCAAGACACTTTGCAGTTGGTAAATAAAATTTCTGCTATTGCTTCAAGATTCAGCTAGGATGTTGACAAAACTCTAGAATCAGTTGTTTATCATTGTAAGTTACATTAAGGCACTGTTCTCTTCGTCTGCAAACTCATTCAGTTCAGTTCAGATCCATTTATTCAGTTCTGTTTAGTTATATTTTATACTATAATTCAGTTCAATTCAGTTTAGTTCAGACGAAGAGATCAAAGCCTAAGTATGCTATAAATGGAAAAATATTGAGGATTCCTAAATCCTAATGCCATGCCTCAACCGTGTACCGGAGAGCTCTACATGTACAATATTGTACCTGGTCAAGGAGCCTGGGGCTAACCATGTTAACATGGCTCAGTGATATTGTAAAAGGGTATACTCTACTAGTCTACTGCATGCTCTTTTTTATGCTAAATTTGTGACTAGCCAAATGTTTTACGCTCACTGACTTTTAGTCTAGAGGTACTGCAATTGTTGGGTAAAGTAATCAGAGCGCATCGAGACTATGTTATAAGTACACCAAAATGTAGTTAGTAATCTTTTAATCCCACAAAAATTGTGTTTTTAGACAAATTTAGCACCAAAATGTATACCTATCATCGATTATTTATTGCTTTCTACTTTCTAGTATTTTCAGTTAGTGTGTGGATTTAGGCTCTGTTATTTTCAACTGAAAACTCGATTCGATTGGGCCCATTCGATTCAAATTTCTCTTAAGTTCATTAAATTCATATTATTATTATTATTATTATTATTATTATTATTATTATTATTATTATTTTATCATTTATTTACACAACCCATCTTTTGTACGAGGAAAATAAGAAAATTTATCCAATTGAGATATTTTCAACCTTTTTCTTTCTTTCTTTTTAACACGACTTTTAGTAGATCAATGAAATAAAAAGTATAGCATTTATTCAATTACCCTTCTTTTCACCGTAAAAGTTGAGTTAAGATAAGAACTACGAACTCGAGAATCATTCAAATTGGTTCACATACTTTGTACGTACATCTCTAACAAAAAATCGATACGTTCTTTTATTGGAAGATATTAGAACAATAAGAACTCGAAGATACGTTGAGTTTTTTCTCAAACTTAATAAATAAAAAACAAGTTATACCAAACTAAAGTCAAATCAAACTCTACAAATTACGCACAAAAAAGTATAAAACAAAGTTATGTTAGTCAAATATACTTAATTTATTTTTATAATATACTTTTATTATATTCTTTTGTCGTGTAATTTAAGTAATCTGAACGCCCGTAAAAAGTCTCTTACGAATTTATTAATGGACGGATGTAGTATTCATTATTATTAAAAATGGGACAAATGTAATTTCTTGATTCGCTTCGTTTCAACTCGCTTCGATTCGGTTCGATTCGATTCGATTCAAGAATTTCAAATTTGAAAATAACAGATACTTAATACTTTAATGCCCTCTCAAGTGAAAAGGCCGTCACATTACTAATGAGCTTTCCTTAATCAAGTGTATGTAAGCCAATCAGGGTTAGTAACCTGTCACTATTGCATAACCTCCTGCTATATAATGAAGTATCAATTTAATACTAGTATACCATTTTAAACATCTCGGTGGTGGTGAAGTTGTCACATTTCAATTCATTTCATTTTTTAAGCAAACTTACTACTTGTAACATATACATATTCACATCTTTACTAGCTATACTTATCAATTATCTATTCATTCAATACCTAAAACAACTCTATTTTCACCTTTTGTTTATTCGTTATCACGTTAACCTACCTAGCTACTTGTACTATATCTTCATATTATACCTACTAAATACCGCATCAAACGTTAGTAAGTAATTAGGTATATTAAACCAATCTGATGATGATTATCACTTACTTTATTGTGATAAACTAACAATATTGTTGGTGCCTTAATACGATGCTAGCTGCAATGAGGAGCTGGATTATTGAGTGACTGGGTTTAATTTAACCAATAATTAATTAGTTATTTCCTGATAGGATGCATGAACAATGCTTGAATCAAAAATTATTTTTTACACTAATATCTTTTGCCTATTTTTGAACTTAACCCACAACCTTTATTTTTTTACATTTTACACCAAAACGTTTAGCAAAAATTTGACGTTACACTAAAAATTGACGGCCGTAAAGTTTGTATTTTAAATCACACCAAAACCTTTTCAAAAATTTGCACCTGCTACCAAAACCTTTTTCAAGTTTTTTAAATCACACCAGAACCTTTTTTGATTTGTTTGAGTTATCAAAATATTTGTTCGCATGAATTGTTTGGGGTTGCTGGTCTAGTGGTGGTAGGATTATGCATCATATTCGCCGTGACTTTTGCTTTTTACAATCAAATTCTTCATAGAAGTTGTTGGTTCAATGTAGAGATTTAAGGCATGTAAACTACATATGTGTCTCTATCAATTGTGTATCTTCTTGCGTTTGAATCTAAAAAACGACACAAAGCTACCCATATATGTGGAACGAGCATATATTTTTGGAGCCTTCTTTTTTTTGTAATTTTATCAAATCAACTAGGAGAGATGGAATGTTAAGAGAGTTCGAACACTTAGTTTTATAGGTAGAAAAAAAACATATGTATGCCGAATAATGTACTAATAAATTTTGTCATGCATTATCCGTGTACTCTGGAATTTGACATTCACCAGATAATTATGCAGTATCTTATTGTTATATTTATCATAAAAGAAAATTATTGTTATATTTAGCAAACAAAGGAAGAAACTGTGTTTGGCAGACAACATACACTAGTTTATCAGTTTATGGAGTAAGTGATAAGAATTGATCATTCTCTTTTAAGTTTGATAGATGCTCGTTAATTTTGTTTCAAGTGATATTTATTTTGGAATTAAGTTCAATGCATAACAATAACAATAATAATAACAAGTATAATAACAATAACGATGATGACGACGACAACAACAACAAGAACAATATTATATGGGATAGGAGGTTTGTTGTTTAGCTCATGTGGTTGTAAAGTAAAGTGTCGTTGTTGGTATATGACTCGCATTGTAATCCTTATTTTCCTGAACACTTCTGGTGTTCTTTTGGTTGAAATAAAATTTTCAAAAAAACTAATTATTATTATATAGAAAGGTTCTGGTGGCGAGTACAAGTTATTTCAAATATTTTGGTGTAATTTAAAAATAAGTTAACGGTAATTTAACGGTCATACAACCTTTGTGTAAAGTCAAATTTTTTATAAACTTTTTGGTGTAAAATGCAAAAAAATAAAAGGTTATAGTATAAATTCAAATTAGCCCAAAAGGTTTTAGTGGAAAAAAAAATTTGCTCAAGAATTTATGTATCTATGAGTACCTAATCAACACCAGTCATGCTAACTTCTATTCCATTTCATATATATGTCGATATAAATATCACATTTTCTATAAATTATATATCCATGTACACCACTCACTTAGACTCACATAGTCACATTCACTTTATTTTCGATTTTTTTTACTTATTTTATACTCGTACTACCTTAAACTTTATGCCCGGTTGCTTACTTAGTCACACCTACCACCTATCAAAGTATTACTCCCTCCATTTCAGAAAAGGTATTACATTTTTACTATTCAGCGGTTAACTGTCTTTGCGTTTGATCACAATTTACTCTTAAACGATATTATTAAATAAATTATTAAAATTACATAATGAAAATTTAGTAATTAAATTTTTATTATATGATTTTATTAAATTATTTACTATTATCGTTTATAGATATAAACTCAAAAACTAATTTAAAAGTCAAAATGTAACAATTACTCTGAAATGGAGGGAGTAATAACAAATATTTAGTTGGAGTATAATAATAAAAACACAATACGTTACGCATGTACAGTGTTCAAATGTATTTAGATATAGTAGTATAGCATAACAAGAAGGATCAAGTTTAGTGACTTGAATTTCAGGAAAATCTTAATTTGAGGTGTACAATAAGTGGCAAATTATGAAATTTTGAATTCAAAACTTCAAAACTGAAGTAAACTATAGTATTTGTTTAAGTTGACACTGTTAGAAGGAAACAAGTAAAGAGTGAGAAATGAAATTAGAATATGAGAAGAGCCATGCACAAGATTATAAGTGAGTAAGTTCCAGAATTAGGTATTGTGACAGTGGGAATGAATATTAGCCATGATTGTAAATGACATTCTAAATCTTCTGCTGTATAAGACAATGCAGTCCTTTCTTCTCCACTAATTTTTTTGTACTCTTCGTCAAATATTAATACGCTACATTGACTTTGCTGTTTCAGTACTCATCATCATCAGTCTCTAATAGTTTTTACACATTTAAAATTTGAATTTTTGGGACTGTCAATGACCTCTCAAACGGTCATTTGCATGCATATACTATAGTTAACAAGGTAAAAATACTGCATCAGATAAAAAAAGAACTTACTTTGGGACTTGTATTATGTATTTTACTCAAAGTCTCTAACATTATTGTAAACGTTTGGTATGTTCAGTTCAGGGATAGGACATCTAACACATGATTAAATATTCAGTGCATGTCTTGTAATGACAACTAGTTGTATTTTAGTATGTTGTACGAGTGTACTATAAATTGATAACATCCCCATTACTTTACTACCTATTAATCATACATGTATTATTCCCTACAATTTAATTATTATTTATCTGATTTTCTCAGGTTGCCATTAATTGAACATGGTAATTGCATAAACAAACATCATCTGATTGATATGATCGATCAAGCTAATTTTAGTAGAAATAAAATTCAATCTCTCTCATAATCTTTTATACACAACGCATAATCAACCGGAAAATAAGTTTCAGAAAACCCCTCTTTCTCTTCGCTTTTCATGACCAGCGCATCAAATTTTATGGCAACAAGCAAGCGATTTTTCCATCAGGAAGCAAGCATCAACAAGCGATTTTTCCATCAGGAAGCAAGCATCAACAATCATTTATGAGATAGATGTTGTGAGTTCAGATTCTTGGTTATCGTTTGACAGTTTTGATTTTGAATATATAAAACTGCAAATTGAATATGATTTAGTTGAAGTCATCGAATTCTAAATATTTAATCATTTGGCCTCTTTTCCTAGTTGAAGTCATCGAATTCTAAATATTTAATCACTAGTAAAAGTTTAAATTGCATACTGCATATCTACACATGAATCATCTGCAACACCCATTGATTAAGGGAGTAATTTTTTGTTGTGATTTTTTCAAAGTTGTTGGTAGTAAATACTCTGAGTACATTTGCAGAATCTTTGAAGATCGATCAATGTAGAGTCACTATTAAGCAAAATAATGAAAGTAAAGAGTACTAGTGGATTGTTGAGGAACAATATTCGATGGTTTGTTTTGAGTGTGATATTGAAATGATAGCAATAAAAATAACAAGAAATTAAAATGCAGACGTGAAAACCGAGCATCACACTGTTTTGGGAAAGAAAGTTGTTGTAATTTAATGACATGCCAACTAAGAACAAATTGACATGTTCTATTGCTCACAAACAAATTGAATTCAATTCCTTCTTCCCTTCATTTTCATTGTCCAATGAGGGGATTTTTATAGGATAGGGGTAAGTGAAAACTGCCATACCTCTCATAGTCTGTGAATCCTCATGTCACAAATTTAAAAAACATCATTATAATAAAAATTTCACTGTTTTTACACTTCCAACATCTAATAAATCGAAGACTGGACCAGATTATCAAGTTCATTCCATAATCCTTAGTAGTAGTACTTGAGAAGTAAGGTCGCATAGGTTATATGGCGATATGGTCCGTATAGTAAGAATTTTGTTATTCCAATAGAAAAAGTGAAATATGTTAATAGGCCAATCGCCAATTATGAATCGTCGTTATAAAGAAGCAAAGGATCCATGATCCATTAATCATATGAAATGACATACTACACGGCTTACACGGCACGGACCATAATATATATATAACCGCTTTAATTTAATGAAGGTGGATCATATCACATCGAATGTAGAAAAAGAGAAAATCATTGAATGCGTTGTTGTTTTTGTGTGAGTGAATTTATGGCAAGACAATGCTTCGTGTGCTGTGACCGCTCTGCTCTGCCTTGCCTTTTCTTGGACTTTGCCTTTTCTATATATGGAGTTATGGACTACACTTGCCATTAATCGAAAAATTCAACTATGGTCTGTCTCACTCTCTCACCGTGAATAGCCCACATCAGTATGTCACATCGCTACATTGATAGAAATGAGATCATTGGTAGCATCACGATTTAACAAACTCCATTAATCTTATTTTACCTTCGATTTGCCAACCATCATTGTCTCCTTTTCCTTATTCACTTTTGCCACTGCAAATAACATCAACCCAACTCTAACCCGTTATAATGAATCAGTTTTGGTTAAAATGGTGGAGAAATAATAGTATGTGATTCTATCGGGTGTATTTAATGCGCACAAAAGGATCAGCAACAACAGATTTCCGATGTTATCTTCATTTGGTTTGGGAAAAATGGGGGGAAAAAAGGGGAAATAAGATTTTCTTGAAAATATAAGGGAAAAACAACTTTCCTTATTTAGTGGCGATATACATATTTGATATAGATTTTCATAAATTTTTCATGATTTCCTCAGAAATACTAAATGGTGAAAAAACAATATTTTCCCCTATTTTTTTCTTCCTTTCCCTCATTTTCATTCAAACCAATGAAGCCTAAAAGGAAAACACCGACAAACTTTGAAATTACGAATGTAATTTTTGATAATGCTCATCCTAATTAGTTGCACCTAACATACAAAATGGAAAAATTCGACCCCGGTCTTATCCCCGATGGTCTCACCCTCTCATTGTAGCAGTGGGACCCACAGTACCCACATATTTATTGCTAGTTGGATTGCAAAATATACTAATAGTGCGTTTGGGTTATAAGGGGGTAATTGATTTGTGTAAAAAGCATGGTTAAACACGATAATTGGACGAAGTATATTGTTTGGTTGCAAAATAAAAGATGGTATTTCAGACTCCAAATATCACTTTTGAGTAATGAATCATGTAGAAGGGGATTATAGAAAGGAACAATTGCAAGAACGGTCGTAATATTCAGAAATCACGAATTACCTTTCCATACTAGACTTGTTTTTGCAAACCAAACATGATATTACCAATAAGGCTCATAAACTATCCCTAAATACCCATGAAACAAAACACTCTCTAAAATTTCAACTCAAATGACAAGTGATAAATTCTTATCCACTCGTGATTAGATGGTGTTAATTTGTAAAATTGATATGAGGGCGAATTAATCCAAGTAAATAGTGATTAGTGAATCCGGTAAAAGATGTTCACTTTATCTGTTCATCATGTGACCAGCTTGAGGAAAACAATGAATATTAGAGGGACCTTTTCGTCCTGACAAGGGAACAAGAGCATCCAGCTATTTAACATTCGCGGTAATAAGATGGGTAATTCACGATCCACTAAAAATTCAATTTTAAGTTGTGACTCAGGAGTTAATATTTGATGTTTCGTGTTCGATATTAAAGTGTGATTTGGAGTTCAAGAAAAGTACTTAACTATACCGAGAATTATAGTGCATAGTGGATAAACAAACACGATTTGACACAACTTAACTTGAGTCGATAACCAAACATGCGGAAGGTGTTGAGTAGTAGTAAGCTGAATGTACAAGTCCTAGTGCAAATGTTGGATCCCCTAACGTGATTTCCTCCAATTCTCCCAATGAACTGCGATGTAAATATGCAATTTCTGAATAGGAAAATATTTTATTATTATAATATCCTGAAAAAAGGAAAAGGCAAGTTGTGAACAAACAAAAACTGAGTGAGTATTCATTAATTTCATTCCCAGCTTGTTCAAAATCTCTGCAATTTTCAACACTCGAGGTTTTTGCATTTGCACGCCTCTTTTTCGCCAGAAAAACAACACTAGCATTGCACAACTTCAATAAAGACAAGCCTTCTCTGCCTTCCCTCCTGAAAAGTAGTACTAACATTATGTTTCCTTTTTACAAAATGGTTCTTGAATTGAGATATTTAAACACATTCTCTACAATTTAATAACTTAAATGTTGTTATGTAATAATATAATGAATGTCTATTAACCTCATTCACTCCTCCATGAATCCTTTTTGTAACTCTTGTAAGTTACAATACCAATAAATCACCCCCACTAATGTGTATACATTATGATGAGATTAAATCTCCTTCTACTTGTAGCCTATAAATAGTGGCTCATGATGTATGTTGTAGGGACTTGTATCACTTGATAATAGAATGCAATGTTCTTCTATTCTACTCTCTTCATTCTTATTGTTCTTCTTTCCTATCATAATAGCTATATAATTTCTAACACGTTATCAGCACGATAGTGCTCAATCAAGAGTTTGAAACCATCTCTCCTTGAAAACTATGTAGTAAAAGAAAACCAAACATTTTCTTCTGCTGAGATCCAAATTCATACATTCTCATCACATGATATGTGTATGTCTTCTAGAAATGATGAAAGAAAAGAAAGGGGAGGGAAAGAGGAAGCCACTTGCAAACGGCTCAGAGACTCATGGATTAAACCATTTTACTCTATCTCTCTCTAATTAACTAATTCATTTTATGCATGTTTACACCCTTATTGCATCTCAATATTTGATTATAATTTTTGTTTCATGATGACTTGACATGTGGTGTACGTGACGATTGATCAAATATCTACCGGTCGAGCTACTTAACACGGGAACTGTATTTGCAAGAGCATTGTTTATAAGGTCTCTACCCTCTACTTATCGAAATACATATCATTGGACCAATGATAATCAACAGTCAAAGTAAGTTTAATATGTTTTGTTTCTTCACTTTCTTGAATTTATTTTACTCATCATATGATATCATTTAACCTATTTAATTTTCTTGTTAGTAGTGAATCTCATATTCACACTTATATTTTTGATGAACCTTACAATTGGTTAATAAAATTACAATATAGTTTACCATATTCCCTTAAGTGAATATGAGATACAAAACCTTGAAGGTTACGATTATTGAGAAATAAAGTGAATGTCAAATTATCACTCACACGGATATTTGATCAAATGTTTTTTTTTTTTCAAGAATTGCAAACCACCAGAAGTGACTACCAATTGATGGTTCGAAATCACTGAAATTCCTTTGTTAAATATATATGTCCACATACAATCAAATTGGACGACCGAGAATAAATTGAGAAGCGAAAAGGTAAATTTCGCGCGTAGATTTCCTGCACAGCGCAACCTTTTTGTAAATTTAACTCCAGATTCATTAGCCACTGGATCGTTCTCAAATTTTGTCACCATATTAAAGACACCTTTTTCTTGAATTTCACTGGAGAGATCATCGTTTTGAACTATGAGGCATCGGGAATCTGCGGTCGAACATAGATATGTTTTTCATATCATGTTTGCGATAAGAATTAAAATAATAGTCTCGTCATTGGTGAAGATAAATTTTATTTATTTATTAAATTATATATTCATTCGTATTATACAGTTGATAATATTCCCCGAAGTGAATATATGATACAAAACATCATAGACCGGAAGGGTCAAGAATTGATGGTTGAGAATTTTCGAAATCTTCAAAGAAGTATGGAATAACCAACCGGCGTAATTGGGATATATCAATGTTCAAATCACTTATGTTGTGAAATAATCAACCGGCGTAGTTAAGATATATCACTGCTCGAAATTACATATGTTGTGAGACAATTACTAATGATAATATGCTAGAAAAGCATACACTACTTTTAATTTCTCTAATATGTTAATGCATTTGCAATATAGTGAGAAAAAAAGGGGCATGCTTCATTACTTGAAGCGAATATGACAACAATATATGAGGCAAGCGAGGCCAAAATATGCTTGAATGATAGTGTTGGATGATATTGCATCAACACATCGCATATTCAATAATGTATGTTCATGAAACAAATGATGGATATCACTTTTAAAGTTTGGAATGACCAGTTAACCATCCCGGCCGGATCAATGGTGATGAAAATCCATGTGCTATTTGCTCTAGAGGCAAATTTATTACAAAACCATCATTTGAAAAGGTTTATATAAACAACTTCTATTGAGTAAAATACATATGTCCAACAAACATATGATAAGCTTGTCATATCTCGTAAGATATATATAATTACCAACCTGAAATTGGTAAAACATCTATGGTGCCGTAAGCATTTGAGGGGAGCATTATATTGTAAATGCTCATGTTTTATATATCCTCAAGAGATGGATTATGTCGAGAATACATAACGAAAGTGTATGGCTTGATTTCATCATCATATAAGAGTTTGTACTCTCTCACGGAACTGAGCTCAACAACATATAGAATTGACATTATTTATCTTGCCAATATTTATTCCTATCATTGCTCCCGAAGTAGCAATCGTGTGCATACTAATGGATCTTGAAGACCACTATAAATTTGAAATTTATTGGTAAAGATATACCCCTAGCTCACAAGAACAATGTTTGGTCTCGTCTCATCTTGTACAATAAATAACATATACAATTTATGAATCTCCTTTCCCAGAAGTGATTGGAGATACTTAAAAAAAAATTAGAGGGTTGCAAAATGAGTTATGTCAATTTGGTATATTGAAAATGAACCACCATTATTTGATCTATACTCAAATACATCTATGGTCAAACCGCAAGATGTGCTTGGAGAAATAATAAGGTTTTTAACGAGGCAACATTTTAAGCGCATATATGATGGAGATTTAGAACTCATTTACTTGTGACAAGATCTTTTGCAAAGTTTTCAAAGTGAACACTATATTCTATTGAAGAAAACTTAAAATATAGTTTGAAGAAATTTAATTATTCAAGTGCTCGAGACGTACGTTCTTCTCATGAAGATAAACGTATATATCAACAAATTTCTTGTGTTCTTATTCTAACCATGCAGAAACACTAAGGACTTATGTGACAAACAATATATGGACCAGAGGGACATTCGATGCACATCGAAAATAATTCAAATACATGGTGGATGAAGTTCGCAATGAAGCACTTTACGTTCAACGTATAATGTTGATAATGTCGATCAACAAATTGTCCAGAAGATAATATGAATATGGTGGATATAAATGAAATGATGCACTCATGAGGGGGAGCAAATACACACTGCACTCTTTTCCTTGATTAAGGTTTTTCCCACTGGATTTTTCTTAACAAGGTTTTTAACGAGACAGTATTAACAGAGCGTATTTTCTTTTAATAAGAATGATGTACTCTTTTTTCCTTCACTAGAATTTTTTCCACACGGTTTTTGCTAGTAAGGTTTTAACGAGGCACATTCTCAAGTCAATGGACATTCAAGGGGGAGTGTTATGTAATAATATAATGAATGTCCATTAACCTCCTCCACTCCTCCATGAATCATTTTTGTAACTCTTGTAAGTTACAACACCAATAAATCACCCCCACTAATGTGCATACATTATGATGAGATTAAATCTCCTCCTACTTGTAGCCTATAAATAGTGGCTCATGATGTATGTTGTAGGGACTTGTATCACTTGATAATAGAATGCATTGTTCTTCTACTCTACTCTCTTCATTCTTATTGTTCTTCTTTCCTATCATAATAGCTATATAATTTCTAACAAATGCTTGTATGTTTCTTCTTTTTAAACCGGATTTGTCACCGTGTGTGTTATATCGAGTGGAGTTTACTTGCTCACATGTTTTACAATTTATCTTAATATTAAACATGAAACCATAGTTTGATGTAGGGGTGAGCGCGGACGGGTGTGGGCGGGTTTTTACGAAAAGTCAAATCGACCCACCTATGACGGGTGATTATAATTATAAACCGAGGTGGGTAGAATATTTTTCCAACCCGCGACGGTTCGGGTGATAAAAATGGCGTGCGGGTGGCGGGTGAATATAGATAAAAATGGATGTAGTAAAAACTTGCAACTTGTGCAGAAGTAGATGTGCAAGAAAAAGAAAAAAAGAGGGTAGTGATTCTTTTGAAGTAGTTATCATTTTTTACTTCATTTTAAAGATTTTCACGTATTAATGGATGGAATTTTGACCCGAGAAGTTGCCAACTTATGTTATTTTGCTTGAATACATGACATAAGCTGAAAAGAACGAATAGTGAGTGCAAAAATGAAGACGAAATAGTGCTTAAAGAAAAGAGTTGTAGGCTCAATTAAAATATATCCATACTCAACGACATAAAGGGAGATGCAACTTCTCTAGTCGATCGGTGTCCTTATACTTAAATTCACAAACATATACCTACATGCATATATACATAAAAATGGCGGATGGGTCGCGGGTTGCACCAATCCAATCCACCACCACCCACTAATGATGGGTGAAAAAAAATTAACCCACCACACATTTAATAAAAAAAATAGTTGACGGATGCGGATCAAAGGAGGGCAGTTTGCGCGGGTGAATTGGGCGAGTGGGTTTTTTTGCACCGCCCTAGTTTCATGCATAATTTATAGTACTAGTAGACTAAACAATTGAGATGAAATTCCTTAGATACCTTCCACATTTTTCGATTAGGTGTCATGGAATAGTTAGTCAACTTTTTTATAGTGTTACATGATACACTGGCATTGTAACATTATTAAAGGGGGGCGCTAAATCAAAACTAACATTTGATACATTGAGAGTAATCACGTTTACATTTGATCTCGATTTAAAACCATTAGAAGAATAAGAACAAAAAATTTTGAAATCTTAATTTAAAATTACAAAATATTAATGATCTTTTGATAAATCTGAAAATAATGGAATATAGGAAAATAAATGTGAAAATTATAGAATAGTGATATAAATTCTAGACAGGACAAATGAAATAAAATATTCTGCAAAAAGACCATTTTGCCCACCATAATTCCACATTAATAAGCATATAAATAAATCTCTCTCTACCGTTAAATTCAAATTCCCTCTTAAAACCCTTCTTCTTCTTCTTCAACCTCACAAAGAAAAGCAATCAGCTAGAAAACCATAGCAACAAAAATGTCAACAAGAACTGCATCAAGAAGAACCTCAAGGCGCCACCCAACTCCACCGCCTCCCAGCCCCAAGATCCTCCATTTCCCCCGTAGCCGCCGTACTCGCCGGAAACTGCCCAAATCCAACATTAGAGCCAGCAATAGTAACAGTGACCTTTTTCATCAATCAAGAAAAGTTGATAAGCTAGAAAACCTTTTTCTTCAAGAAAATCAAATCCCAGTAGCCTTCTTCAACTCACAAATGTTCCAGAGGAGAGAAAGAGTGGAAGAAGATGAGGATAAGGAGCTAGGAGACTGTGATGATAACAGGGGAGGAAGCGTATTGGAGGAGGAGAAGTGGAAGTTTCAAGCTGAGATTTTGAGGGCTGAGTGTAATTTCCTCAGAATGGAGAGAGAGTTTGCTTTGAAGAAATTGGAGAGGAACAGAGTTAAGATGGAGAGGACTCTTAAATCAGCTGTTCAGACTCTTGTTTCGGTACGAAAAATCAATTTTTTTCCATTAGTCCAATTTGTTGATCTATGGCCTTATTTTGGAGTTGTGTTTTTTCTTTTTAGTAATACATAGTACTGGTTTGTGTGATGCAGGGGAGGAAGAAGATTGTTGAAGGGAAGAGCGTAAACTTGGTTTTGGAGGAGGAAATCGAAGATTTAGCGGTGAAATTGGAAGAATTGCAGAGGAGTTCGAGAGTGAAGGGTTGTGAAGTTCCGAATTGCAGTAATTTTGATAAGAAAGCTTGCATTTTGCAGCATAGATTGGAGAAGATTGGAGGCTTGCCCGATCGAGATCTCCCTGAATCGAACTTGTCGATTGATGTAAACCGCAATGTTGATAAATCGAGCAGCGTCTCAGATGCCCGAGTCGAGAATAAATCGACTGATGTAAGTGCTTGTACACTACTTACATTTAAGTTGGTTGTATTTAGTTCATTCAAGAAAAAAAATGCATATGCAGATGATGATGCTGAAGAAGAAAGTGGATGGGATTTCGAAAGGGATGTTAGATAGAGTTGAAGCAGAGTATGGTTCAATGCTTTCTAGTACAGCAAACAGTTCTGTAGCTAGCTCAGCTTCCATTTCCAAACGAATCGATCAATTTTCCGAGTTTTCAGCTTTTTCGACAGGCCAGGTTCACCAGGCAAGTAAAAACAAGATTCTTCTTTGTTTAAATGTTGCCTTGATTTTGAAATGTGTATGATTTCAAAATGGGACTGTACTTGGAAAGTATACGGCTTGTTTAATTATTTGGTTCAACTTTTTTAAGTACATGCAAAGTAATTCTTTAGAGTAAGTGTTGGTATTGTTTATTGCTAGTAGTAACAAAGAGTTTGTATTATTGTAGAAGATAATTTGGTCCTTTACACACTTTCCAAAAACCAATGGTTGAGTTGTTACTATGACAGAAGTTAGGTTTGGTTGGACCACAGTCCCAAACCCAATACATGATTCTGCCTCAGTGTTCTTCTTATGCTGTTTTTTATGTTGTCTGAATTGGCTACCAGAATGTGTGCGTATGGAACTGTCTGACAGATTTTGAATCTATTGGTCAACAAGTTCTTGATTCAAAATACATCAGTGTATTGTAACACAATTTGAATGTTGACTATTTCCTACTTTGTGCATCTTAAATATGTTTGAGATTTAAAAGGGGGCTCACTAAGGTTGTATGTATCTCTGTGTCTAGCAGGACCAAATGCTGCAAGAGGAGCACAAATGCACGGGACGGTGCAAGGCTATTGTGCGTAAGATCGTGGAACAGGTGAGAGCCGAGACAGAACAATGGTCTCAAATGCAAGATATGCTGGGGCAGGTTAGGGGCGAAATGGAGCAACTTCAAACGTCACGTGATTACTGGGAAAATCGAGCACATAATTCAGATTACGAAATTCAATCCCTTAGACACGCAGTAAGAAAGAGCATTACTTTCGAATGTTCTGGACTTAATGTCTTTCAGCCCTTATAGTTCACATTTATCTTTGGTTAGGTGGAAGAATGGAGAGATAAAGCTCTAAGTTGTGAAGACAAGGCCAATAAGTTGCAACTTGAACTATTGGTAGCTAAAGAAGAGCTTCAACGGTCGAAACAAGAATTATGTTCAAGTCGTAGCAGAGATATGGTGACTCCACTGCGAGATATGCCTCAGGCTCCTTTGGGAAAACAACTTCGAAAGGAAAAGCACCTATCAAGTTTTCGTTTCAAGGAAAATAATCATGATATTGACGAGAATATTTGCAATGAAATGGGAGATGAAACCAAGGGAGCGGCACCAACAAAAAATTCGCCACCAATTACTTTAGGAAAGCAACTCGCAAAAGAGAAGCGGATGCTTATACGTCGTCTGAAAGATAATCGCCAAACAACTGAAGAAGTTGGGGGTAGCCGGAGAGTGAAAATATACGGAAACAGCAAAATAGGGATGGAACGTTCACCTTTACGGGATATTGAAAATGCACCATCACCCTTAACAAGACAAAGCAGAACAGATTTTCCTTTGCAGAGCCATGAGAAGTATTCCATCACAGGACAAAGGTACAGAAAGTGAGAGGCAAAGGCATCACCTTTTTTCTTTTCTTTTCTTTTTGGTAGTTCTGGAATCTTTAGCTTTGACCACTGGTGTAGAAGTAGCCAGTTTTGCTCTTGGAATGATGAATAAAATGAGCATTTTATCATTTTTGCTAATCTTCATAGACAGACACACCCTATCTATACATTAGATTCTTTATAGTCAGGTACTTTAACTTGATGAGAAGAATAAATATTTTTCACATGAGACCTTTGTTCACAAATATATCATGCACAGCAGCAAGTTAGTAGAAGTACTCATGTATGATTGATGTATATAAATATATACTCTGACATTTACAACTAGCTTTTTGTTTACTTGGAATACGTATACATTTACGAACATGTATGCCCTCGGATAAATGTATTATTAAATTGATGTTGCAATCTCCTGGTGCATGAAGATACAAGTTTTGAACTGATTCTATGTAACTATTTGTAAAATTTGACAATACAAACAACAGTCCTAGATAGAAGCCCTTTTCTTCAAGTCTGTGAAGGCAGTTTCCTTGTCAACAGCAACCATTTCACGCTTCGCAAATATATTCCTCTTCACCTGAACACAAGACATTGTCATGTTAGAATCAAGAACATCAATGTACCGCAAATAATTTAATCAACTCATGTTGTAATGAATAGGATTTACCTCCGCAAAATCCAGTTTACCCTTGTCTTTCATGAACTGGCTCATATATGATACCTGCAGAACCAAAAAGACGTAAACACAATCAGAAAATGTTAGCAATTCATCACATATAACATTCAATATAATACATGCTGAATAATCAGACTATCTATCATAAATTCATAATTATGTAGCGGACGTACGATCAGAGAAGATGGAAAAGGAGAAAGAAAAAGAAAAATACCTTGGGGCTATTTACAGGAGAACTTGCTGTGTCTTCCAACTCAAGATCCAAAACAGGAATGACAGCTGTGTTCTTCTGCTTCTTGAAACTGTTCTGTTTAGCCATAACCTTGATCCTACTATTGGGTTTACCGGATGAAAATCCTACATTTAAATTCTTGAACTTTTTCAATGGTGAAGAAGCAGCATCAGAAACTAGAGATGGAGTTTCGCAATCAGAAGAGTAATTAGAATGATCATGGTCATGCATGAACTCTTGAATGTAGAAAGTCCAGCTACTTTCTTCAGGAATATCATTCATCTTTACATCATCATGATCACCACTATAAGAATTCTCCATATTTTTTATGTATATGTAGATAAGAGGCAATTGATAAGATAGAGATGATGATGATGATTATGATAAGGTTTCTTGAAGAAGCAATGAGAAAATGCAAGTAGGGTGTTGTGTATATATAGTGAAGAGTTAGTTAAATTGTTTAAAAGAACATGATGAATATATTAATCTTGGATGTAGGTGATTTGACAAACTGCAATGGCAGATTAAGAAATGATTAGAGATGAAAAGGTTTCATTGACCTTGTTGTGGTGTTGGATTAGTGTATTATCAACAAAGATTTGAAGAATCTAATATTTTTTGTTGCACTTCATTTTCAAACCCTTAAGTATGATTATCTTTGTGAAAGATTGAAGAAGTCTGGAAAGGTGAATATTGTAGTTGAACAAGACTGTTTCTTTTAGTACTATAAATTAATATTGTGCTCCTAATTTAGTGGTTTTTAGATAATGTATGTGCAAGGGGAGAGTAAGCCAGCCGGCTGACATATGATTAACAACCATAGACCTGTTTATGTTAATGCCAAACATGACATTGTGTTGACAAAAACTTTGTCAAGTCATTAACTTAATTGTTATACTATTAATTATGATCATGTACTGACATAAGATGTTGTGTCATGATTGAGCTAATACTGATCCTTCATTTGCTAATGTTTTGAAAGGCAGATTAGCTAGTAATGGTGGTGATTTTTGAAGAATTAATAGTTGGCCCAAATAATTTTTTCTGGTCCATTAATACTATCTATTTTGTCCCAAGCCCATGTGAAACTCTAATAGTCCAATACTCCATCTATATTAAGCCTTTTGTGTGTGTGAGAAAGAAAGAGACAGAGCAGCCAGCTTGAAGCCGCCTCCAACCCCTTCACATGAACATACATTCACTCCTTTTGTCTTTCATAAAGTTAGTTCACCTACTATGTCATTTAAATTTTCAATTATATTGAATGCTTTGATGTTTGTGAGGCTTAAAGAAGGATTGCTATCTTACTCAGTAACTTATGCAGTTTAACTAAGTCTTCTAGGCAAACTTGTACAGTTTAACTAAATCTTCAATGCCTTTAGTCTTCCTGCTGATGTTTTTTCGCAACGTATTGGTCTTCTCAGGAAGGTGTAAAATAAAAATTACATTCAGAGACTTGATATTATATATAAGTTCACGAGTTCTAATAGTCTCGGTACAGTTCCTCTTTTACATTGCCCCTTTAAAAACCTGTGAACTAATAGTGCTACTTACCTTGATCTAATAGAAATGTCTCTTGCTCATCAAAATCTAATAATCTTAAGCTAACAGTAGTGCTGACTACTCTTGCAGCACTGGGAGCCAGTAGCAGTCAGCGTGCCACGTCCAATCGCAGGTACAACCAAGATGAGGTGAATCGACGGCTGCAAGAGTTGCGTACTGAGATGTGGAATACTGGAATGAGTATGAGGCAACGTTGACAACACAAAATGAGCGGACCAACCTCCTTGCTCAACGTGTTGCGTAATTGTATGCTAACCATGAAGGCCTCCGTACCCCTCGATTCGGCTTGAACAAATTGTTTCTTATGTAAACAATTTATGATGTAGGATAATATTTCAATACTTGTACAATGCTATTTAAATTTTTATTATATGATTTTATTAAATTATTTATTATTATAATTTAAGGTAGGTTGTGGTCAAAGCCAAATACAATTGACATGTCAAAGTCAAAATTGACAGTTTTCTTTGGAACGGGGAAGTAAAATTATTTATATATTTTTCTGTTAAAACATGTACCAAGGGCACACAAAGTTAAACCTGGGACAAAAAGAGGATATAATTACACGGTAGAATTGTACAATTAAGTATAATTATCGAATCAACTTAGATTCAATTGGATTCATTTGTAATAAATTAAATCAACTTATCTAAAAAAACACCAAACTAATTTAACCTTCTCATCTACTAGTATCATTTTTCTTCTTTAGCTTTTTGTACTTCTAATTACTCACTCTCAGTTCATTTACATTTACAACACAATAGAAAAATAATTCAATTCAACAATAGTCATTTTATATCTTTTTTATTATATAATTCAAGCATAAATTGATTTTTAAATAATATACTACACATTTTTCCGGTAATCTTAATCATCTCAAATTATTAAGTGTCACAACAATACACGTAGTGTGTTAATTATAGTTATAGTCAATAAATACTCATCTCTAGCTATATTATGATTATCTTTGACTATTCTTTTCTATTTTTCTCTTACTTTCTAAAGATACAAAATGGATTATATATTTATCACATGTTACTTTCTATATTTTTATCTAATATTTCTTAGAATATTACACTAATCACAAGTGTCAAGTATAATTTTTTGAAACACGGGGAAGTGTTAGATTCACCATCCTTCTCTATTTATTGCATATATTTGGATTTCCTATTCTCTCTATTTATGTTGAGCCAAACATAAGTTATTTACAATGAAAGCTAAACACTTGTCTTTAGCCCTCATGTTTCTAGCAACTCTAATTTTGTCCGGACAAGGTTGTTTTCTTACCCGCAAAATTCATGTTAGCATTGCTAATAATCTTCCTCCAAATTCTCAAACCTTATTCTTGCATTGCTATTCTAAAGACGATGATCTTGGAAACCACTATCTAAGCACAAATCAAGATTTTCACTTCAGCTTCTGTGAAAAACCTTTCGCGACTAGGTTCCTCTGTCAAATTAAATGGGAACAGAAGTCGATGACGGCTGAAGTGTTTTATGCGTTATGGTCTCATAGTCCTTGTGATGGGAATCGCTGTGATTGGAAAGTTAGGAATGATGGTATGTACATGGGCGGAAAAAATATATACCCATGGTAAATTCGGATCAAATTTGATTATATTTTCAAAGTAGTATAATAATTTACAAAGTGTGACTTAAATCTGTGATTCATCCGTCCATATTACTTATTCAATTTGGATCTGGTGTGTATATTTGTCACTGTTTAGGCAAAGGTTGTAGAGTTCGACGTTCAAATACTATCGACGTATAAGTTTTCGCTTTCATTTATTAAGTAGAAGGTGTAGGATCTGAATATGTAAGTTTCTCCCTTTATTTATTAATATTAATGTTTTCTCTTTTTTCAATCACAAATTCATTTATCGTAGAAAATTAAATGCTTACTACATACTGCGCGCACACACATTCGATGAATGGATAGGCATAAAAGTTCACCAGACTTGTTCTCATAAATTAGTTGCGAAAAATTCAAAAAAGGAATTAATTATCTGCTCAAAAGTAATATACATGTTTCTGTCCGGGGACGGAATCCTTGGATCACTTGCTCTGATGTACCATCACATGTAATATTTGGCTGGGTGCATGTTACACATTATCCTGCAGCTTGGAGTGTCCAAATTGCCTGGATTATACAGGAAACGCGCAAGAAATTTGTAATAGTTTAAGGATCCAGATTTGACACTAAATTAATGCTACCAGGAATTCCAGTGTTTATAAAATACCTGTTCTGCTGTAACTTGAACCGATGTTCTGAAGACACTGCTCTTTGGTACCCAAACACAGACTTATACTTGACATTAAATAAACAGCGGAAATAAACAAGACAAGATATAAGTTTCTTAGCAGATTATATTACTATAATCCACCGAGCCTCAAGGCAAAAGTATCCACTAATCAATGATGATAATGAATACAAAACTAGTCTAGATTTATTCTTACGAATATCTCTAGATGCAAAACAACCGAGTAGACGTAAAGAGCTACCTCTACCAATCTACCTATCAATCTCTAACCTATAGAGAACACTAGATAGATACAACTCGGAAAACCTTAGACAATACACGAATCTATATAAATATTCTTGAAGAATAATAAGCTTGCTTCGCGTAATTATCTTCAATGCCGACTCATGTATATATATATGCTTGATAGCCACTCCAGATAAGTAGTAGAGTCCTACATTGATTCTTGTTATAACCTTGTAAGTAGAATCCTACTCGGATTCTCCTTCCTTCCTTGACACACACGAATACACACTCCTTGTTCTACTCATCTTCGATTTGCTCAAATCTCCTAGATTCCATGAGATCTTGTATTCTAAAATATCTGCACATAGAATACAACTAAAACTGTGGAACAATATTAGAGTTAGAATAAAGGTAAAAACTATACTAAATATAAATATTGAAGTGTGACTTATCAACTAGTGTGGCGAGAACACTGAATCCACAGTGTTCTTAAAACACTAGTACAAATACTGTGAATGTTATCAAAACACCCCCGGTAGTCACACTTACATTCTTAGTTTTTGCCTTTCTTCACATCACCTAAAACCTGTAACACAAGTCCACAATATATACTAACCAAAACAATATAAACGTAAGAGAAATTTCTCCCCCTCAAATTCATAACGATCTAGAATTCAGAATATTACAGACACAAAATAAACAAAAATAGAAGTAGTGTAGTGTCTGAATTAAAACAGAAAAAATAGAAAAAGAAAACATAATTCCAAATTCCAATGGTGTTTGCAAAACACCACTATTCTCCCCCTTGATGTATGGAAAGCAAAACATCCAGATTAGCCTGCAGCTGCTGCAATCCCGCAATCTGCTGTGCAATGAGGTCCCTCTGAGCTTGTAGCACCGCCCTAGGTACCGGAAGCATCCCGTCATCTCTTGCTTCTCCACCACTACAAGAATCCATCCGTAACGGGATGGAAAGGGGCGACGGATAAAATCCGTCGCCCCTGTAGCGACGGATCGCTACTTGGGGCGACGGATAAAGGTTATCCGTCGCTCTGTAGCGACGGATAAAATTATCCGTCGCTACAGAGCGTTGACCAAAATAAAAAAAAAAAAAATTTTAGCGACGGATAGATTTATCCGTCGCTACAAGGCCGGAAAATTTAAAAAAAAAAAAATTAGCGACGGATAGATCTAGATCTATCCGTCGCTAAAAACCTAAAAAAAATATAATATATCTCCTCCACCACCTCCTTTTCTCCACTACTTCTCCTCTCCTCCTCCTCCCACCACCACCTTTCTCCTCCCACCACCACCATCCTCCACCACCACCATCTCCTCCCACCACCACCATCCTCCACCACCACCATCTCCTCCACCACCTTTCTCCTCCCACCACCACCATCCTCCACCACCACCTTTCTCCTCCCACCACCACCATCCTCCACCACCACCATCTCCTCCACCACCTCCTTTCCTCCACCACCATCTCACCACCACCACCACCACCTCTCTCCTCCCACCACCACCACCCTGCCACCACCACCATCCTCCACCACCACCATCTCCTCCACCACCTCCTTTCCTCCACCATCCTCCTCCACCACCATCTCCACCACCATCTCCACCACCACCACCTCTCTACTCCCACCACCACCCTGCCACCACCACCATCTCCTCCACCACCACCACCCTGCCACCACCACCATCTCCTCCACCACCACCACCCTGCCACCAACACCACCACACCCACACCACCACACTGCCACCACCGCACCACCATCGCCGAATTAATCCAGATATCTGAATATAAAAATTGTATCTGGATTTTATTTTTAAAAAATGGGCACGGATAGATCTATCCGCTCCATAATCATTTTTTTTTTTTTTTTTAAAAAAAGGTCAATCCGTCGCGAATTGGACGACGGATTTTTATCCACGCCAGCTCAGGGGCGGATTTTTTATCAGTCGCCCGATCCGTCGCCAGTGGGCGGATAGTCATTGGCTGCAAGCGGATCTATCCGTCGCTCATGATTTTGTAGTGCACCAGCCGCATCAAACCACGGTAAGTCCAAATGATGAGCTCCTCCAAGCATGCTATGGGTAATTTTCATGACTCCAGGTGTGTCAAACACATCCTTAGCCCTTGGAGTAAAACCTTGCCTCGTATGTACCCAGAAGAGGAGTGCTGGATAGGGCAATACAGTGGTGCCTTTGTAAGAGAATTCGGCAAGATGAGCAAAAATTCGTGAACCCAGATTTACTGGAAGACGTTTTTTTAACTTGTACAGGAGCACTGCCATGTCCTGGGTCACATAAGTGGTATGTGAGGTAGGTATCCAATTTGAAGGTGAAACAGAACAAAGCTCAAGGCTGTGAGCTTGGAGGAGAGACGGCCACTCTTGGGAAGCCATGCTTCAACCTTCCCAGCAGTGAGCTCTTGGATCACCATATCCAAATCCAACTCGGTTTCATCCTCAACCACCTCAGGGACACCCAAAGCCTGATTCAACAAGGCAGGACTTATCTCATAGATACGCTTCCGTACAAACACCTTATGCAACTCAGGGGAGTCATCATCATCGAAACCAGGAGGCAAGTTACAGTACAACTCCTTTACAGTATTAGGCACAAACTCATCAAGAGAACTAACAGATTCAAGCAAATGACGACTCTCTAAAAACTGATACACCATATGCAATCGAAAATCCGAAACAAAAATAGTCCTTTCGACCAAAACCTTTTTCTTCTCAAAATCACAAAACAGGTCATGAAGATCCTTTGTATAAAAGACATTGTCATAAGAAAACTTAGCTTCATAGCCCCTAGGAGATGCAGATGAAGAGGGGTTACCTTTTCGCTCAGTTTCCTTTGACGAACCTGGTTTGTTGACAGAAGACTTGCCCTTGCTAGCTTTTTCCTTAGCCGGCTTAGAAACCAACTCTTCCTCATCATCATCATCCACCGTGACCACTTCTGGTGTTGTGGGCACATCCTGAGTAGGTACAGAGGGAGGGGGTGTGTCAGCAACACCTGTGTCGGCTGGCATGGACGTGGGTGTGTCAGAAACACCAGATCTAGGGGTCTCCATTGATTCAAAAAGTGGCGGTAAAATCACCAATGGGACAGGCTCTGGAGATGCAGCAGTAGAAGTAGGGGATTGGTCTGTTGGTGGAACCCTAGTCCTCGCATATTCCGATTCCGCTTGAGATTTAGAATCCATTGGTGTCAAAACCAATTCCCGGCAAGGATTGGGTGTTGGAGAAGGTGAGCTTGGTACTGGTGAGCTGAAGGTGGAAACCCTAGGTTTCTTGGGAGCTTTCGGGGGTTGGGAGAATTTCCTTTTTGCCGATTTCTTGGCGGATTTGGGGGCCATTGAGAGTGAAGGAAAATAGAGAATTTGAAAATGTAAGAGAGAATGGAGGTTGGGAGAGGTGAGGGACTGTGAGAATGTAAGGGAGAAAGAGGAGAAAGAGGAGAAAGAGAAAAGAAATAAAAAGAAGGGGACGAACAGACGTGGGAACAGGAAAGCTGGTAGTGGGAAGCTCGAGGTGTGTGCGGTGGTTAATGGGAGTAATGGGAGCACATTGCTGTAATCATACTAAAAATAGGAAATTAGCATTAAAGAGACACAATAGTAAATCCTTTGAGTAATCAAGGATAGTGAGTAGTACAAAATCATCAAGTGATAAAAATTAATATTTAAGAAATAATTCTATTTTAATGGTACAGTAACCAACAAAACTAAGTCTCAATACTAACTAACTCAACATAAACGTAGTACTCAATGTAACACCCATAACCACATGCACCCCATGCAGAGAGAGAGAAAGAGGGGGGAGGGAAACACATAACAGTACTAGCAGTCTTAAGCATGGTGTGTCCTGAACACCCCAACTTAAAGACAAAGAGAAACTCAAACTGAACTGAAAACACAAACCTCCACATAGAAGGAGAAGGAGAAAGAAAAATGTTGGCAGAACACACACATGACCATGGTGTTGTCAGAACACCTAATCACAGACCATTAGATACACAAACCGAAACTTTTTATTATACTCCAGCAATCCAGCAAGATAACAAAATTTGAAGCAAGTGTTTTTTTTTTTTTTTTGTTTATTATTAGGGTCATTTTCATAAACACCCCTTATTGTTTGCTCCAATTACAGATTAGTACCCACTGTTTGAAGTATTACAAATGAACCCAAAATCCACATCCGGCGTTGACTCCGGTGCCTATGTGTCAATGCTAGCTTAGTTGGCTGCTTGTGTGGCATGACATGGACTCCATGTCATTAAATGTTTCTGATTAATTATATTCAGAGGGACCTATTTGTAATTGATTTGATGACGCATGGGTTCATTTGTAATTGAATTTTAACTAAGTTTGGTGAAGTAATTGTTAGAAAATATTTATAAATTTATAATTTATTTATGTTTTCATGCCTACTAGACTACAATTACATTTTTTTTTTACCTGCACACTATTTATGCCTTGATTAAATATGCATATCGAAATGACTATATTATTCAATTTTAACGTTTCTTTTTTTTGGAAACATCCACTTATTAATTTGTTATCACTTTCTTTCCTACTTTATATATTCTCTCTATCTTATTTTTCTATTATATTTCTTACTTTTTACCATCTACTTACTATTTATTCTATATTCCTTAAAATTCACACAAAATCAAATGATAAACCTTGTAAAAGGACGGAGGGATTACTCTCTAGTTTCACTAAAAGTTTTAAAATTTATCATTTTGGGCCTTTTTTTCAAGATTTACTTTTCCGTAAATGGAAATCCACTAACTACACTTATTAATTTTTCATTTTCTCTTTCATAATTTATATATTATCTCTCTTAATTTTTACGATCTACTTACACTAGCTATTTTATCAATTAAACCATCTTTTACTCTTTTTCTTAAAATTTGTGCAAAACTCAATTGTCAAGCTTTTACATAAATGGCGGGAGTAATATATTGTAAAAACTAGGCTTCATTATATTATAACACAATAATTTAGAACTGTTTTTACAGAAAAAAAAATTTATGAACTCCACATTGAATTTGATGTAAGTGAAATTAATATATGAACTTAAAAATAGATTGCCTACAGATAATGACATGTGTCAGTAGTACGATCTTAATAATTATATTGAATTAGTTATAAAATATTGTATACTTGTATCAATAGTACAATTTTATCCTCACTAGGATTTAATATTAATGATGATATCAAAGTAAAAATCAAACAAATTTATAATGGTATCAGAGTAAAAATAAAAAAAATTATTAACAAATGAATCACATAAAGAGATGTACTTGTCTAGAAGAATGGATTATAACGACAATCTTAATTATAATAAAATCATTTATTATGGTGGCAAATCGAATCGATCCTCACTATGGCATATTTTATATAATAAAATAATTAATTATAGTGTCATTAATACGTTTAATAATACTAAAACACTTTGAACAAAAAAGGTATGGATATATCAAACTAAATTTACTATTGGTCTAGGAGAATGAAGAAAGAGATGAATAATTTATCAAGAAAATGGAAGATGAAGCCTAATTTAAAGACCAAATTTTGATAGGAAAAAGGGTAAATATGTATATGAAACTAATTACATATAAACCCAACATGAATTAATTAAACAAGAAAAATAAATGATGACATCACTACAAAAATCAAGAGCATGGCACGGATAGATCCGTCGATGCAGCCAATATCCGTCGCCCGGGCGACGGATAAAAAATCCGTCGCCCCCCTGGAGCTGTGGCGACGGATAAAAATCCGTCGTCCAATTCGCGACGGATTGACCTTTTTTTTTTTTAAAAAAAAAAAAGATTATGGGGCGACGGATAGATCTATCCGTCGCCCCATTTTTTTTTTTTAAAAAAAATAAAATCCGTATACGAATTTTTATATTCGTATACGGATTAATTCCGGCAGTGGTGGTGCGGTGGTGGCAGTGGTGGTGCGGTGGGTGTGGTGCAGGTGGTGGTGGGAGGTGGTGGTGGTGGAAGGGTGGTGGTGGTGGTGGCAGGGTGGTGGTGGTGGAGGAGATGGTGGTGGTGGCAGGGTGGTGGTGGGAGTAGAGAGGTGGTGGTGGTGGAGATGGTGGTGGAGGAGGATGGTGGAGGAAAGGAGGTGGTGGAGGAGATGGTGGTGGTGGAGGATGGTGGTGGTGGCAGGGTGGTGGTGGTGGGAGGAGAGAGGTGGTGGTGGTGGTGTGTGGGTGGTGGAGGATTGGTGGGGGTGGTGGTGTTGGTGGTGGTGGAGGATGGTGGTGGTGGGAGGAGAAAGGTGGTGGTGGTGGGAGGAGAAAGGTGGTGGAGGAGATGGTGGTGGTGGAGGATGGTGGTGGTGGGAGGAGATGGTGGTGGTGGAGGATGGTGGTGGTGGGAGGAGAAAGGTGGTGGTGGGAGGAGGAGGAGAGGAGAAGTAGTGGAGAAAAGGAGGTGGTGGAGGAGATATATTATATTTTTTTTAGGTTTTTAGTGACGGATAGATCTAGATCTATCCGTCGCTAATTTTTTTTTTTTTTCCCGGCCTTGTAGCGACGGATAAATCTATCCGTCGCTACATAGCGACGGATAAAGGTTATCCGTCGCTCTGTAGCGACGGATAAAATTATCCGTCAGCGTTATTGAAATTAAAAAAAAAAATTTAGCGACGGATAGATTTATCCGTCGCTACATTAGCGACGGATAAATCTATCCGTCGCTAAATTTTTTTTTTTTAATTTTGGTCAACGCTCAGAGCGACGGATAATTTTATCCGTCATCTGAGCGACAACCTTTATCCGTCGTCAAGAACGGATAGAATCCGTCGCCCAAGTAGCGATCCGTCGCTACAGGGGCGACGGATAAAATCCGTCGCCCCTTTCCGTCCCGTTACGGATGGATTCTTGTAGTGCATGGCAGTACACATCAGCAATGGCGTGTGTCTCCGGCGTGACATGGCCTCCGGCATTGACTTTTGGGACTATATGTAATTAGTTTCCGAAATCAGTTCATTTTCAGGAATCATTTGTAATTCTTCAAACAGAAGGCGATAATTTGAGATGAGGCTATATATGAGTGGTGGGTTTTGTAAAAATCCCTAATTATTATTATTATTATTTTTATTATTATTATTTGACAAGGGTAACAAATTGAATGAAGGCAGTCGGAACTCCTAACATGCCAACCGTACCACAAGCCTTTTCAGCAACGTGGGTGAGTACATAGGCACTGAATGAGGACAGTCGGAACTTCAACACCCCAGTAACCCAATGCGTACAAATTTGCCACATCACCTTTTTAGAGAAAACCTCAAGTCAAGTAGTCACACCGAATGCAGGCAGCCGGAACTCCTCACACCCCAGCACAACTACCGACTATATCTGGTATCCCATCAACAACCATGACGTAAAAAAAAACAAGCGGAGTTTTATTTGTCTAGAGAGTGGTAAAAAACAATCCAGAATCAGGTGACTTTAACCCACAAATCACATGGTGTTCTGCACACACACGAACACTTTATTTACAAAAAGGAGGCACATGTATCAAGATAGTTAAGAGCTCAAAAAGTCAAGAAATTGAGAGAGCGAGACACAAACATGGTTAAAACCTATAGTAACTGTAAGAAAGAGAAGCGGAGAAGGATTTAGAACAAGATTATAGCACATAATACCACAAACAATACAAGTGTGTTCCGGTGGTGTTGCAGACACACCATAGCACTCAGACTTTTAGACTATGCACATTCCAAGAGATTTCCTAAGACTAAAAAAGCATCCAGGGGTTTGGTAAAGATGTCAGCTAACTGAATTGTGGTTTCTATATGTTGAATATCAATAAGCTTTGACTCGACCAAATCACGCAAAAAATGGTGTCTAATATCTATGTGCTTTGTTCTAGAATGTTGGACAGGATTTTTGGATATATTAATAGCACTCAAATTATCACAGAACATCAGAAGAGTATCACTTTCCAAACCATAATCATGCAACATGTGATTTAACCATACTAATTGGGTTACACAACTACCTGCGGCTATGTACTCGGATTTAGCGGTTGAAAGAGATACACAGTTCTGTTTTTTACTGTACCAAGAAACTAGATTATTCCCTAAATAGAAACATCTACCACTCGTAGATTTTCTATCATCAAGATCCCCTGCCCAATCAGAATCACTATAACCAACAAGATTGGCATTAGTGTCCCAAGAATACCAAATTTCCAAAGAAGCAGTACCAGAAATGTATCTACTGATCCTTTTAACAGCTACTAAATGAGAAGCACGAGGATCAGCCTGATACCTGGCACATACACATACGGAGTAGATGATGTCTGGTCGAGTGGCTGAGAGGTATAGGAGACTGCTAATCATGGAGCGTTACAGGGTGTGGTCAACACACTCGCCTGCATCATCCTTGGAAATCTTGATACTTGAGGACATGGGTGTCTTGTAGGGCTTTGCTGCAGCTAACCCAAACCTTTCCACTAGGTTTTTAGCATACTTTTCCTGTGATAGAAACATCCCATTGGGTTTCTGCTTGACTTGCAAATCTAGAAAGAAGGAAAGTTCGCCAATCATGCTCATCTCGAATGTACCTGTCATAGTTTCAACAAACTTATCTAGAGTAGACTTGTTAGTTGAGCCAAAAACTATGTCATCAACATAAATCTGAGCAACACACACATCTTTCTGAGATCTGAGAATAAACAAAGTCCGATCACCTTCACCACGAATGAAACCAAACTTTAACAAAAATTCTGTAAGTCTATCATACCATGCTCTAGGTGCTTGTTTTAAGCCATACAAAGCCTTATCAAGTTTATACACATACTCAGGATGATACGGATTAATGAACCCTTTGGGTTGTTCAACATAGACCTCTTTGTCAATGTATCCATTTAGAAACGCTGCCTTAACATCCATTTGATACAAGGTAATGCGCAGATGACAAGCAATAGCAAGAAGTGAACGAATAGACTCAATTCTAGCCACAGGAGCAAAAGTCTCATCAAAGTCAACTCCTTCAACTTGTGTAAATCCTTGAGCAACTAATTGTGCCTTATTCCTAACAATTATACCATTTTCATCGCTTTTATTCTTAAAAATCCATTTAGTACCAATTATATTGACATTATTGGGGCGTGGAACAAGAGTCCAAACTTTGTTTTTGGTAAATTGTAAGAGTTCTTCCTGCATTGCATTTATCCAATGAGTATCCTTAAGCGTCTGATTCACATTTTTTGGTTCAAAGGAAGACATAAAACAAGAAACTTGCACCTGATCAGTAGTGTGTTGAAAACACACATGAAGATTTACCATCTTTTTGTAATCCAAGCATTCTTTGACATGCGTTTTCATACCATCAGTGAGCTCACCAATGACCTGTGTGGATGGATGATCTTTTCTGATTCGTGGCGGAGGATCAAGCCTTGCATTGTCACCTGTCGGATGATCTTCAAATACTACGCCTGTTGTGTTGTCACCTGGTGGTGTTTCCAGAACACCAGCTGTATTGTCTGCTGAAGTACGTTCAGTACGCATGCAAGGAGATTTAGATGAATCTTCATCTTGCTCAGCATCTGATGTGTCTGACCCACTGTCAACCTGTTCATCAGTTGGAACTGGGACTCGAGCTGCTTTTGGTGTGTTGGACACACTGGGTACTCCATCAGTGGGTGTTTCCACAACACTGTACGGTTCTTCCTCAACCTGTACTTCTACATCACTAACACAATCATCAAATACAACATTGACTGACTCCATAATAGTTCTGCGTGTAGGGACATAGATCCTATACGCATGACTATTTACGGAGTAGCCAACAAAAATTTCCTTTTCACTCTTAGGATCAAATTCACTCAATTTGTCCCTATCATTTAAGATATAGCAAGTGCACCCAAACACACGAAGATGTGCAACATTGGGCTTCTTGTCTTTGATAAACTCATAGGGAGTTTTGGTTGTTCCTGGCCTAAGATAGACTCTATTGGTTAGATAACATGCAGTATTTAAAGCTTCAGCCCAGAGACGTTTGGAAACTTTCATAGAGTTCAACATTACCTTAGCCATTTCTTTCAAAGTCCTATTCTTACGTTCAGCTATGCCATTTTGCTGAGGTGTTTTAGGAGCAGAGTACTCATGAAAAATCCCATGTTCATCACAAAAGTCAGCAAAAGATTTATTTTCAAATTCAGTTCCATGATCTGATCTAATGCGAAGAACAGACGAACCATACAAATTGACTATACTAGCATGCAGTGTTTTGAACACACCAAAGGTTTCTGATTTTTCTATAAGAAATTTAACCCAAGAATATCGAGAAAAATCATCAACAATCACATAAGCATATCTTTTACCACCAAAGCTATCAACTTCTACGAGACCCATTAGATCCATATGGAGTAGTTGAAAGCACTTACTATTACCGACGTATTGTCCATCCGTGAGTACTGGACTGTGAGGAGCTTTTGTTTGTTTTCCTTTGAGACAATCCTAACATACTATCTTCCCTGGACTACTCAGCTTTGGAAGTCCTCTGACTGCTTCAATCTTGATCAACTTCTCAAGATTCCTGTAGTTTACATGTCCAAGCCTTTTATGCCAGAGTACAACATCTTCCAATTTGGCCTGATTGCATTTGACTTGATTGTTCACCACGTAGAAATTGTCCTTGGACCTGGTGCCTGTCATAATATAACGATTTCCAGAATCGAACACCTCACAAGTGTTCTTACTGAACAGTACCATTAGGTTATCATCACACAATTGACTAATGCTGATTAGGTTTGCCATCAACCCTTTTATCAAGAGAACTCCTTTCAATGGAAGGAATCCAGGAAGATTCAGGACCCCTTTACCAATTATTCTACCTTTGGCCCCACCGCCATATGTTACAGTACCTGTAGTTAGTTTCACAAAATCACTAAGATGTGACTTTTCTCCAGTCATATGACGAGAACAACCACTATCAAAGTACCATGCACCTGCAGGGTTAGATTTCAATGCAGTGAAAACAACTGTGCTATGTATCTTAGTCTTGATTTTCCAAGCCTGTATCAATTTGTTTTCCCTTTTCTTAGCTATGACTCTGATTCCAGGTGTTGTTGAGACACTCTCCACAGATTTTCCTTTTTCAGTATCAGGAACTGGTGTTGGGACAACACTGAGTTCATTGTTTTCTTTGTTACTGTGTTCAGCAGGTGTCTTGACAACACTGTCATCAGAGTTGGTTGGTTTACCTTTTTTATTAAGCAATTTATAGCAATAAGGCTTGATGTGACCTGGTTTTGAACAATTTTCACAAATAAAAACCTTCTTTTGTTTTTGTAAAGTTTTCTCAACAGTTTCTTTGGCTTTGACAAAAATTGGTCCAGTAGATAAAACCAACTCAGATTTAGACATAGGCAAAACATCATCAATAGGCTTATGATAACCAAGACCAGTAGTTCCATCATTTCCAACACTGAGTATTTCATCAAGTTTAGAGGTACCGGAATTGATCTTAGCAAAAGTAAGTTCATGCTTTTCTAACCTTGATTGTACCTTTTCAAGTTCAGCCTCTTTTTGGGTAAGAATAGCTTCCAGACGTGAGACTGTATCTTTGAGAAACTTGTTTTCCTTCTTGAGAGCTTTAGCATTCTTGATCGCCTTCTTCCATCCATCAATGAGATCAGCATAGATGCTCTTCAGTTCCTCCTCTATTTCTTCATTGCATGAATCATCGTCAGATTCGGTACCTGTACCTTCATTAAGATCAATACTACTACTCATGTATACGGAGTTAGTGTCCTCATCAAAAATATCTTCATCAGTATTCTCAAAACACACATAATCTGGAAAATCTGCAAAGAAAACTTCATGAGCATCTTCAGTGTTCTCAGCACACCATGCATCATAATCTTCATCCAACAGGACTGAAGAACGTAGGGCTGAAGTCTGAATGTTATCCTCTTGTGGAGTATCTTCATCTTCTTCAGAACCTGTATTATCTTCACTTACACATACCCAATAAGCACCTCCCTTGTTACGAAGGGTATTAGCACATTCATTAGCAAAGTGACCATAGTCTTCACATGCAAAACACTTCTTTTTCTTTAGTTGGTTAGCTTCTTCAATAGATGGTTTCTTATAAGCTGGTTTAACAACAGATTTAGAAGAATTACTACTTGAACCTGCTTTGAATTTGTCCTTAAGACTGCTTTTCTTAAAACGTTAACAATAGCATTAAGAAGCTTATTATCAATAGTTTCTTCATCAAAATCATCATCAGATACATCAGCAACTTTTATTTGAAGAGCAACAGTTTTGTTCCTATCAACACTAGGTGGTGGATCAGACATTGAGATCTCATAATTCAAAAGTATGTTCATCAAATTTTGCAAGTCCATAGTTGACAAATTGTTAGCAGTTTCAATAGCAATTCTTTTCATCTCATAGCGCTTAGAAAGAGTTCTAAGAGCCTTAAAACCATCTGCTTGTTAGAGTAAGGATCACCCATTATTTGACTCTCATTAGCAATATCTATCAGTTTTTCAAAATACTTAGTTATGCTTTCTTCATCAATCATTCTTAAATTCTCAAATTTACTACTAAGCAATTGAGATCTAGAAAGTTTGACACTAGCATCACCCTCACAATGTGTTTGAAGAATTCCCCACGCAGATTTAGCAGAAGTGCATGATTGAATCAACTTAAACATGTGATTATTAACATGAGCAAATATACTATTAAGAGTTTTTTCATGAAAAGTAGCATCATTTAACTCTCCTGGAGTATATGTCGATTCTGGTTTGGGCAGGACATCACCATCTTTATCTGGCTCCAGCATGGGAACACGGTAGCCTTCAGTGATACACCTCCAAGCACGAACATCGATGGACTTGATGTATGTTCTCATGCGTATGCTCCAGTAGCGGTAGTTCAGACCATCCAAGATAGGTAACCTGTTGGCATTGGGGTTAGCAAAATCCATCTCTTTAGAATCAAATCCAAACACCAATTGATTTGGTGCCTAGCTTTGATACCAATTGTAATAGTTTAAGGATCCAGATTTGACACTAAACTAATGCCACCAGGAATTCCAGTGTTTATAAAATACCTGTTCTGCTGTAACTTGAACCGATATTCTGAAGACACTGCTCTTTGGTAACCAAACACAAAATTATACTTGACAGTAAATAAACAGCGGAAATAAACAAGACAAGATATAAGTTTCTAGCATATTATATTACTATAATCCACCGAGCCTCAAGGCGAAAGTATCCACTAATCAATGATGATAATGAATACAAAACTAGTCTAGATTTATTCTTACGAATATCTCTACATGCAAAACAACCGAGTAGACGTAAAGAGCTACCTCTACCAATCTACCTATCAATCTCTAACCTATAGAGAACACTAGATAGATACAACTCGGAAAACCTTAGACAATACACGAATCTAATAAATATTCTTGAAGAATAATAAGCTTGCTTCGCGTAATTATCTTCAATATCGACTCATGTATATATATATGCTTGATAGCCGCTCCAGATATGTAGTAGAGTCCTACATTGATTCTTGTTATAACCTTGTTAGTAGAATCCTAGTCGGATTCTCCATCCTTCCTTGACACACATGAATACACACTCCTTGTTCTACTCATCTTCGATTTGCTCAAATCTCCTAGATTCCATGAGATCTTGTATCCTAAAATATCTGCACATAGAATACAACTAAAACTGTGGAACAATATTAGAGTTAGAATAAAGGTAAAAACTGTACTAAATATAAATATCGAAGTGTGACTTATCAACTAGTATGGCGAGAACACTGAATCCACAGTGTTCTTAAAACACTAGTACAAAGGTGGAGAGCCAAGATGCTTAAATTAGCCTTTGTTGAGACAGTTTACTTGATTTGGAAAAGTCGGAATGAAGTAATTTTCATGCAAAAACCTTTGGATATACAGCTGGTGGTTTCAGAAATTTCGCATACTATAGTTCCTAGGTGCTGTTTAAGCATACATCTGAAGTTACATGTTAATATGGTGTCTATGTTAGATGTTTGAGATTACTTGTTGTTTTGTTGGTTGTATAGGTGGAGTTTTACCTGGATCTCTTAGGCTGTACTGAACTGATCGATCATACTATAGTTGCCATGAGTCGTATACCTTGATGTAAAACATTTGCTACATCTTGTAGCATTTTTGGTCTCTTTCCAATAAAGCATGCAATCATTAGGACATGCATGAATTTTCTTATAATCAAGACCTAGATGCTTGATAATCTTCCACGCATCCACATAAGTGTCTGGGAACGAGTCATTCTGAGGCAGGGCAAGTTTCAAGACCTCCATCAACGCTGAGAAAGATGTATTGCTCCAGCAGTAAGTCGTCTTCAAACTGAATAGTCGAAGTATCAAAGACAATAAGCTGAATTTACACCCCGGATACAGTTTCTGATTGGTATTTCGAAATACATCAAAGAAAGTCTTTGTATCACCATCAATTTCAATATTCCTCAACTCCTCACTCTCCTCAAAGTCATTGCTATCCACCCAATATCCCAATGCCTCTTGAAACATACCATCCAAATCATCTTCATCATCCTCACCAAATTCAACATCTTCATGGATGTTACTTGAGACATTCCCATGAGATCTCCAATCTGTATAAGTCTCAAGAAAGCCATACATAACACAATGCTCATAAATCTGTTTTCTGTTTTGCTTGATTAAATTCTTACATCTGACACACGGACATCAAACTTTATCCTCCAAGCTCAAACCATCGAAAGCAAAACTAAGAAATACTTCAACACCACTCAAATACTCAGGTAGAATTCGATTTCTATGTTTTATCCAACCTTTATCCATAGCTAAGGATATGTACCTAAAGACGATAAAAATATGAAACTCATTCCTAGAAACATATACAATACAAAAGGAAGAACATCGCATGTAATCAAGCAAAAATCACATTGAACAACATTTGCCAATACACATAAAGCTTTATAGGATCGTGCAGTCGAAATCTAAACTGATAAGTTAGAAAAGCCCATAAAGTTGCACCCTTTACAAGAAAATGCTACTTAATCCATTTCATTTATGAGAAGCTGCCAAAACATAGTCATAGATATTTCAAGTTCATAAGCTTAATTCTTTCTTGAATATCAGATACTAGCTGTTGCAGGAGCCTGGAGATTTTCTACTAACCTCCCGGGAGAACGCCACGTATTCCTTATTGGACTTGATTCTCCAGTTTCTTACAGTGTACTACCATCCCGTCAGTAACAACAAAAAAAGGTATTCAAATAACAAATCAAGAACAATCTTCAGGTAGGTGAATATACCAATCACAAATCAAGAACATCCATAAGCTTACTAAAACTTAGTTGGGGCAATTTATCAAACAGATTGTATGCAAGTTAATTTGGAGTACTACTAAAGAAGAGAAAATAAAGAATTGAAACAGGAAGCAAAAATTGGTTAATGAGGTTTCTCTTCTTGGGAAAATTGGAAAAGAGAGAAGGCAATTGGAGTTTGGACCATTCTCTCAGAAGCCGCAATTCGTTAATGCTGTAGAACTTGGAGTTGGAGAATTGTCATAAACTTCAAAGTCAATTTTGGGAATTAGGTTTTAATCAATTTTTTTGTCCGTAAATTTAGTTCAGGTAGAATTAGTTAAGATGGAAAATAACTTTCAGTGTTTCGGTGCAGTGGTAAGTTCAAAGTATTTTGAACATAAGGTCACATGTTCGATTTCACTCCTCAACTTCTTTTCACTGTTTATTTCAAATAAATCATCTATTATTTGCGACGGTTAGTCACTAAAAACCGTTGCCGCTATCTACATTTGCGACGGTTATTAACCGTCGTAAAAACTAGGCGTCGCTACAAGCCATATTTGTTGTAGTGTGATTTGGATAATCAGAAAGTATTGCTCGGTTCCAAAAAAAAAAAAGTAAAATACATGTTTACATATATAAAAATAGAAAACTGGAACTAAGGCTTTCATTTGGTCCGAAGGAAATTGGGGAAAAGAAACAAAAAAATGGAAAATAAGATTTTAAAAAAATGTTATATATATTTTTTTTGGATGACATCGAGAACCCGTAGCCGCTACCCTTCGGGTGCGCACTGGGTAAATCCCACGGGATCACGTAATAGCCTGCAAACCACGGAAGTCAAGTTAAACCACAATATATTGCGACAGGCTAGCGCACTGGGTAAACCCCACGGGCTCACGTAATAGCCTGCAAACCATGGAAGACAAGTTAAACCGCAACAAATTGCGACAGGCTCAGACCCTGAAGGCATAAATCGCATAAATTCGCTCCCCGTAGAGTTTGAACCTGTGACCAAGAGAATATTATCCTCCATTTTAACCAATTGAGCCACACTTGCGGGTTAAAACAAATGTTACTCACTCCGTCCCGCAGAACTTCATACATTTGTCATTTTTAGCCGTCCCACAGAACTTCATACATTACTAAAAAAGGAAGTTACCCCACACCCAACAAATAATAAACAATTTCAATTTTGCACACAAATTACACCTTTTGCCACTCAAAGTACAACTTTGTCCACTTTTTTCATACTTTATCATTACTTTAACATTTCGCATAAAACTGTGCGCCAACCCTATGTATGAAGTTCTCCGGGGCGGAGGGAGTATATTGATAAAGTTGAAAGTATAAAAGTAAGTGAGAGAATTTTTTGGGAGAATTACAAATTGGTGTCATCCCCAAATTTTTTCTACTAATTAGTGATACATAATATCTTTATTACAATTTAGTGTCTATACATCTAATTTCAAAGATGCCCTATAACTAAATACTAAATATATTATATATTTAAGGGATCTTCAATCATCTATTAGAATCTGTCAAGCACCATCAAAATAAATGATTGTTCTCATTTACCAGCATTTAATTGCAAGCATCATTTAGCATTATATTACAAGCATCATTTAATATGAAACAAGCATAATATTATACTGCAAGCATCATTTAGCATTACATTACAAGCATCTAATACGAAACAATTATCATATTAGTACTGCAAGCATCATTAATTAGCATTAAATTACAAGAATCATATAATACAATCATCCAATTAATACGAAACAAGCATCATATTAGTACTGCATTAATCATTTAGCATTAAATTACAATCATCATATAATACAAGCCTCCAAAACGAAACCATCATCATATTAGTTACACAGGCACCATTGATACATCAAGGTATCAAGTATCATTCTCCAATAGTTACAACATGCATCAAGCACCATTAAGAAAGCATCCAAATTTGAATGAGGAAAACAAAAATAACTCAATGCAACCCACTAATTGAACACATTACAATAGAATTAAGTTAAGGAGGTACGATGTCAATAAGGAAACATGAACAGAAAAAAAAAACGTGATTATGGAGGATGTAGGAAGCTAGAAGGTTGATTATTGTGATGATAATGCTTGTATCAATTAGCATATGCTTGTATTAATTAGCAGATGCATGCTTGTTTCAACTGGCGTGTGAACGTGTTAATAATGGTGTGTTAATTAGTATTTTGATTTAGTTTCCTATAAATAAGGGATTGATTTTATCAATAATGGTGTATTTAATTTCAAATTTACTAAAAATAATAAAATCATATTAGTGTAGAAAGTTTATCACCAATTTGTAGTAAGTTTTTTATACATAACTAAAGTGTAAGAAGTTTTTGAAAGTTACACTAATTTGTAATTATTCCTATATATAAAGTATATGAGAAAAAAGTGATTATAAAATTAATAAGTTATGATAGTGGATTATCATTTAGGCTTCATTTGGTTGGATGGAAATGGAGGAAAAGAAAAAAAAGAAAAAATGAGAAAATATTATTTTCCACCATTTGATATTTGTTAGGAAATTCTGGAAATTTTGTGTTCTGCACAAAATAAGGAAAGTTGTTTTTTCCCTAAACATTTTTCTAGAAAATCTTATTGTTCCCTATTCTTTTTCTTTTTCTTATTTCCCACAAACCAAATGAAGCATTAATGAATAAACGTTCAAAATGAAAATTTGCAAACCTTTTAATGAAATAGAGGGAGTATTTAATTTCACTGTTACTAAATTAATTTTGTACTTAAAATTTCAATTTACTTGTAATATACATATTACACTAAATACACAAAATTATTTTACTGTAGTACATGTTACTTTCTATATTTTTACCTAATATTCTTAGAATATTACACTACTTTAAGTGAACTTTGACAACCCCTCCCCTTTAAATACGAGCTAGATTCATCAACCTTCTCTATTTATTACATTTTTCCTACTGTTCTTATTTCAAGGGGCCAATCTTCTACATATACTGCATATTCCCCCTCTTCAACGTCTCTCAAGAAGTCAATATTCTCCATTTGTCTAGCCAAAACATAAGTTATTCACGATGAAAACTAAACACTTATGTTTAGTTCTCATGTTTTTCGCAACTCTAATTCTGTCTGGACAAGGTTGTTTTCTTACCCGCAAAATGCACGTTAGCATTGCTAATAATCTTCCTCCAAATTCTGAGATCTTATTCTTGCATTGCAAATCCAACGATGATGAACTTGGAAATCATTATCTAAGCACAAATCAAGATTTTCACTTCAGTTTCTGTGTGAAACCATACGTTACTTGGTTCCGTTGCGACCTTAAATGGGAAAAAAAGGGGATGTATGTGGAGGTGTTCAATGCGTTATGGTACACTCATAGTCCATGTCGTGACGGGTATTGTGATTGGAAAGTATTGAGTGATGGTATGTACATGTTCGGAAAGAAATATTACACATGGTAATTTGAGAACATAAATTTATAAAATAAAATTATTGCAATTTGCATGTACTTTTTTAGACTTCGTAACAACCCCACATATATATTAAAAATTTATGTTATAAGGATATATAAAAAAGAAGTGAAAGCGTTTTGTAGCCGAGTGACAAGCTGAGACACCCCGTATCAACAGGTCGCGGGTAATTAAGCAGAACTGAACTGAATTGTAGTATAAAATATAACTAAGCAAAACTGAACTGAACTGAAATTAATGAGTTTTCGGATGAAGAGAATAGAGTTTTATTGATGATAAAATTTATTCAAGAATAAATATTGTAATTGTAATGTTATATTTATAAAAAAAAATATATATATAAAAAGAAGTCTAGCTAGCTAGATTAGAAAATAAGAATAAGCAAACACCCCATTAATAAAAATATACTTAACCAATTTATGCATTTTATCAAACACACTGTGTGTATTGATTACCATTTCATCATGACTAGGCGAATTTAGTAAATTAACATGGTCGGTGACATCAATTCACACAAGGAAATACAAGTTGCACGTAACTTTTGTTTTTGACGTGTTTTGTCCAAATCACAAATATATATATATATATATATATATATATATATATATATATATATATATATATATATATATATATATATATATATGATAAAAGTGATAATGGGAATGGAAGAAGAGATATGCCACCTATGTAAAAAGTTGACGTGGCAAATCAAAGCCAAGAAAAAATGAATTTTTAATCATCCTATATTTGAACTATTAATTGAGTTATATTTTGAATTCATTTCCACAACACGGTCAATTCTCTACGAATCAAATCATGGTTGTTATGTTTCCCTAATTATATGGGTTTTTAAAATTAAATATAGTTCAAAGTGCCATTATTATCCACCAAAAAAACTAAGCAAATTGAATTATGCAGCATAAATAAGACTTCTCTATATTTAGACATTACATTTCATTAGAATCCCATTTTACTCACCTAACAGTTCGGTTGGTTACATATATAACTAAGAAGAGTTCCAATAAAATTCCTAAAATCTTGCAACTTTTCCGATTTATAACCTATAGAAGTATCATTATTAATTCACATGCTACATATCAAAGAGAATATCACTATTTTTAGTAAATTCCTTCCATTCACAGATTGACACCTAAATACGCGCCTTTTATATAGAACAAATCTTTATATTGATATAACGTCATTTTACACGGTATAATTGAACACATAAAACCTAAACTACCAAAATTATGACTCGAACCTGTGTATAAATTCGTCTAAATCTAGGTCAACTGCATCTCAACTTCTGATTTTGAGAGACGATGAAGATGATGAAGATGCCAAAGGGTTTCTTCAATGCAGACATGCGACATATGAAGTAGGATTAGATTGATTCATAAATCAAGGTTCTTGATTCTAATATTTATATTGTTCTTGCTCAACAGTTGCTACTCCAAAACAAGTCAGAGAGCTTATGCAAAGTTGATGGTCTCACGAACGATGAAGTAAAGAGTCATTTGCAAGTAAGTTTCGTCCATGCATTTCTTGAAACTTAGTTCATTCGTCTAAGTTAAAAGGGATTTTCTATATATCGTCAGTGTCGCCTTGACTAACTTCAGTCACTTATTTTGATCCATTAGATTATAAATTTAACGTTGAAGATTGAATTATCTGCACATGGCCTCAAATATTTACGGGCCCTAATTTCAGTATCATGGTAGTGATAATATATGATTTTGTTTCAAATAACACTTGCAATGTTACATTTTTAAAGTGATATATTATGTATATTATTTTATTAGGAAATAAAATTTGAATTTTATACTATATGAATCTTTTATTATTTTTAATTATACTGATATGTGGGGCTCATTTTGAAAATTTCACATGGGGCCTCAAAATCTTTGGACCGACCTGACCGAGTATTTGGTGAAACATCAAAGGCAAGCACGTCAGAGTCTGGTTCCATGGTGACTCTAGGCATGGCCGATGAATATGATGAGTGAGAGCTGCTTGAAAAATCATATTCACTTATGTGACTGAGAGATGATCCGTGGATAAATCATCCACCAAGAATTTTGCAGATACAAAAAATATATACATGGTGACAATAAAGCTATACATTACATATTACCTATAAACGATTTTGAGGAAGAGTTATGTGAATTAAGCTATCTTACATTAACATTCAGATTCAGTTATCACTTATTCGGTAATTTACACATACTTTATATTTGCAAAGTATTGAAATACACGTGTATTAGTGATAGACCTAAAAGATGGATTGATGTTCTTTAAGTATGTTTATAGTGTTTTAAACAATATGAGTAATGTTTTTAAAGTAAACATTTCATATCATTTTTCGTGTATAGATGTTTTTAATAAAACCTCTAATGTTTTTTTTATATAAAAATGGTAGTCCGTCTATTTTAATCTTTCCATAAAACCGTCTCTTATGAGACTTATTTTTACTTTATACAATGTAAAATGGCAAGTTGAAAAGGAAAATAAACGGACTGAAAGAAGCAAAAGTGCGTGGCTCTAGATTTGTGTACATTCAATTGACTATTTGACAAATATTTATCTAATTGTTGGAATTATAAGTTCGGAGATGTTATCCATCGCGACTTTTGAGGTATTAGGAGGTGGTACAATTTATGTGTTGATTTTATGGTATTAGTGGTGTTTATAACTACTCGCACCGTTTCACTAAAATTGTAACAATTGTGTTGAACATAAAAAAGATATATAAAAGTAATATATGTGGTCCCATAAGTATAAGTATGTTGTTAAGAATGAGTATAAAATATTAATTGAGTGGAAAAGTACATGTGGCCCCAAATATATATTGTTAAAAATGAATTATATTATAAAAGTAATTTCCATAATAGGAAATGTAACACTTTAATAGAAATGTCCATAACGAAAAATTGTAACACTTTTACTAAACGGATGGAGTATTTTATTATAATGTGTGGTGATATTTTTAATTAATTATTTTTGTTTTAAAGTAATTAGTTGAGTGTTTTACCCGAGTTGAAATTCGGAGTAGTTGAATAGTAACTCAATTGGAGTTAATTTTTTAAATTTCGTGTTTGATATTGAATTGTGATTTTTAAAATGTTTATTAGCATATTTGAGTTTTGAAGATTTAAGTTATAGAGTTGATGAATAGTAAATCAACTCGAGTAGCGTAATGTGGAGTGGAGAAACAAATACGAAAATCTGTTAAAACTCAACTCGAGTCTAGAGTATGTTTTATATAATAAATAAAATGGAGAAAAGACAAGCGAAATTCAAACCATGTACATTCTATTTAAGATTGACAAATGTCACATGTTAGATTGGATTTTAATGAGTAAATTGAATTGATAAGATTTAAATTGAATATTGCATATAATACTATTGTTAGGAATATCTGTTAGCATTTTGATCACTCATCACATGTTCTTATCTTAGCCAGAAAGGTGATTAAGTACTCTTGGTTCACTTGAACTTTGTAAAAGAGGAAATCACTGAGTATGATTAGTCTAGTCAATCTTATATTAGGATTATAGGTCTATGAGTGTAATTTTTATTTCCAGAAGACCATGAAGATCAATCTTAGCAATGGAGCTTTTCTGAAGATTAGAAGACTGAAGATTGCACAAGATTTATGAAGACATCAATGTTTAGTCTAACTCAGAAAGACTATGTCATTAATCCTTTCTTAAGTATATTTACTTACTTTTGAAATATGATTCTGGACATATGACATTATGAGTATGAAGCATGCAAGCCATCAGAAAGGCTCATGTATCCGTTGAAGACTACAGGACAAGAAATAGTACAAGTGCATTAATTTCATCGGTAGAAAAGCCGCTGAAGCACAGTCCTCTCTGAGACATGAGACAAGGACTTATGAGTACTCATTTCAAGATAAGTATGGACTGAATTTGAATTGTGTCTAACGGATATCATTCCAACAACTCTCAAATTCATCTATATATATCACACACTTAGATGCTGAGAGATATACCTTAGAACGCTCTATCTTGCAAACTTACCATCAAGCAAAGTATTCTCTCAAGCACTCTACTACCCTTTCTGAAAGCTCTCTGTTGCTCGAAGAATCACTAGTAGTTCTAAGTTGTCCTGAACCTTAACAAGAGATTGTTATTCGTGAAAGAGTTGAACTATCAGATACCCTTTCTGAAGCTCATTCTCCAGAACGGACATCAATTACTTGGGTCAAAAGAGCGCATCGCCATCCACTGAACAAGTGTATTAAGTAGTCTTGTTCTATTAGGCTCTCTGAAAACATAACTGAAAAGTTATACGAGAAGCCTCTCTGACAAACCTTATACCAACACCATCAAGGCGTGGAGTAGAGGAAGTACTTGATTTGGGAAATCAAGGAATAACTCCAAGGTTATCTGAATAGAGGAAGTACTTAGCTCTAGGAGCTGGGGAATAACTCAGGGGGAACATTTGGCTGGGAACCATTTGTTTAAGAATCTTAGAATAGGATTATTGTAAGGTGAACTCAATTATCTGTTCTAGTGAATTCTAGGTCTCAGAAAGACCGAAGTGGATTAGTTGGAGGATTACGCCACCTCCAGATACCACTATACTTGCTGTGTCATTTACCTTTCAGATTTACATTTCAAAGCACACACACATACTTATTGTTTACGCACTTACCTATCTTTAAAGTCTTCGCTCTGAATTTAAGTATCGAAACCCCAGTTTACGAAACTGTGTTTATCGACAAAAGTTTTAAAAGACTATTCACCCCCCCCCCCTCTAGTCTTTTACTTTGCCGTTATCTGGACCAACAAGTGGTATCAGAGCAGGAGGTTCACAAGCCTTCTGCACTGAACCTAGATCCCCAGATAGGTGAAGGAACTTTGTCCCTTTCTGAGGACTATATAATTTGTGTGTTAAGTGTGCAGGTATGTCTCTGAGTGATGCACCCGTTCTGAAGCCAGAAAACTACGAGAAATGGAAGAACAACATGATGCTCCATTTGGAGGCCATTAGTGACGAGATGATCTATGTCATCAATGAAGAGCCTATCAAAACCAGACAACTTGTTTCTGATGGAAGAAAAGCCTCAGACAAGGAAGATGGAAGCGAGGATGCGGCTGCTAGTGATAGTGGTCGTGTTGCTCGTGGAAGCATTATGTATGAAGACAAGCCAAGAGAGCTCTGGACATCTGAAGATGCCAAGAGACACAGATTGGATGGTCAAGCTCGTAATATCATCATCAGATCGACACCTGAGCACATACAGTGTAAACTGTGGGGTGCTAAAACGGCGAAAGTTGCCTGGCAATTGATTGAAGAAATCTGTGCCGGAACTGAGAAAACCAAGGAAAACAAGTTCGAAGTTCTTAAATTGAAGTTCCAAAACTTCAAACAAGGTCCCACTGAAACTCTGGAAGAACTTGATTTCAGGTTTACTACACTTATGAGTGATATGGCTGCACTTGGTGAAAGCAACAGATACTCCCAGCCAGAAAAGATTAAGACTATTGTCAGAAGTCTCAATCACAACTGGGAGCACACTAAGTTCTTTTATTTCAACCAAGGGATGCCAAATATTACTCCAGTAGAGCTCTTCTCTCATCTTGCTCAGAGACTATGAGACAACTCGGAGAGAACAAGCAATTTGAAAAGTTGCAAAGTGTTGCTCTAGTTTCTCAAGGTACTTCTGAAAAGAAGGATACCAAAGATGGATCTGAAGAAAATGCTCTTGTAGTAAGACACATGAAGAAATTTGTGAGTCAAGAGATTGAGAGAAGAAAAGCTAAAGAAAAGCTGAAAAAGCATCTTGGCCCAAACTATCATCAGTACAAGAACATACAAATGAACAACTCTCTGAACACCCCCATTCAGAAAGGTGTTAGTACTGAAGCTGCAGAAATAGGAAATGATATATGTTTCTATTGTCAAAAGCCTGGTCACTTCAAGAGAGATTGTCCTGCTTTAAACAAGTTCAAGACAGGTGACAAGAAGGACAGAAGAAATTTCAAAAGAAATCAAAGGGGCTTCTCGTATAACTTTTCAGTTATGTTTTCAGAGAGCCTAATAGAACAAGACTACTTAATACACTTGTTTAGTGGATGGCGATCGCTCTTCTTGACCAAGTAATTGGTGTCCGTTCTGGAGAATGAGCTTCAGAAAGGGTATCTGATAGTTCAACTCTTTCACGAATAACAATCTCTTGTTAAGGTTCAGACAACTAAGAACTACTAGTGATTTTTCAAGCAACATAAAGCTTTCAGAAAGGGTAGTAGAGTGCTTGAGAGAATACTTTGCTTGATGGTAAGTTTGCAAGATAGAGCGTTCTAAGGTATGTCTTTTCAAGCATCTAAGTGTGTGATATATATAGATAAATTTGAGAGGCGTTTGAATTGTATACGTTGTGCTCTCTATCAAATTATATCCGTTTATATCTTGAACTATGTACTCAGAAGTCACTATCTCATTCTTCAGAGAGGACTTGCTTTTTGCAGCATTTCTGCCGATGCATTTAATGCATAGTACTGTTCATTGTCCTTTAGTCTCAACGGATACATGAGCATTTCTGATGGCTTGCATGCTCCATACTCATGATGTCATATGTCCAAAATTATATTTCAAAAGTAAGTTAATATACTCAAGAAAGGATTAAGGACATAGTCTTTCTGAGTTAGACTAAACCTTTGTGTCTTCATAAACCTTGTGCAATCTTCGGTCTTCTAATCTTCAGAATAGCTCCATTGCTAGGATTGATCTTCATGGTCTTCTTGAAATAAAAGTTACACTCAGAGACCTATAATCCTATTACAAGATTTACTAGACTAATCATACTCAGTGATTTCCTCTTTTACAATGTTCAAGTGAACCAAGAGTACTTAATCACCTTTCTGGCTAAGATAAGAACATGTGATGAGTGATCAAAATACTAACAGATATTCCTAACAAATTTCCCCCTTTTTGATCAGTCATCCATGACTATCTTTTAAGTCCTATTACAAATTTGTAATTTTGGAAGAGAAAACAATCCACCACTTAATCATTTCAAATGATATTCAATTTTAGTTGAATTAAGTGCAGAAAGTAAACATCAACCAAATCACAAGAAGTGATCTTTGCTGATAAGTTGTCATCTATTAAAATGTATCTGAGAGTATGATCTTCAGATAGGTACAGTTTCAGAAAGCGATGCAACTTTTACATATAGAGAAGTTTAGAAACAATCAACAAGATTACAAAAAGTAATAAAGCATACTAAGTAAATTAGAACAAAGGAGAGTCCAAGCTCCAAGAGAGTATTCTAATGTTACTAGTCTTCAAGTCTTCAGAAATGCAACTTGGGTTTAGATACCTCAAGTTCTTCAGCACCCTTTCTGGATCAGTTGACATGATCATCCACTTTTCTGCATTCTTGGACATAGTAATAAAAAATCCTTCTGACAGAGAGCTCTATCTTTCTGGGTAAGTCACATTTTCATGGTAACTCTTGCCAAGCTTATGATTCTTCCGCAGAAAATGTTTGACCCAGAAGTACTTTCCCCAGACCCATGCATGGTCTACTTGCAGCTGAAACAGGTTGAAATACTTGTATATTTCTTCCAGATAGTGTATATCATCTAGGTATTCATCCAATGTCATATAGAATGACTCATAGGTTGAAACACCTAGTTTGTTCTTCCTGTTGTAGCTACCATCCAGCTTTCTTACCTTGTGTACACCTTCAGGCTTTGGGTAAGGACAGGCAAAAGAAAGATCCATCTTTCTGGCTTCATTTCTCTTTTCTACTTCAAAGTTTAGCCAGGCATGAAGGTGCTCAGGTTTTAGCAATTCTGGCTTGCCTTCTCTCCATTTCAGGATCTGGTTGAGGATGGGAGTTGGAAATTTATCATTGACAAGTAGATGTTGTAGTTCCAGAATCCAATACCCTCTCTTGTTTAGAATGCACCTATATGAAGATTCTTCATTACTGGTCTTCATATACTCAATGTGGGCATCATTTGGCCTTTCTTGATGTGTTTCATTGTTTACTCTGCCAAACTGGAAATCCCTTCTTGCTTTTCTGTTTTGTGGCCTTCTGTCAGGAGATCCTCTAACCCTTTCTTCACCTTGAAATTTGTCTTTGGTGGATGTTCCTTGTATAGACTTGGTGTTGCCAGAAGGAGTTCTAGCTGCTAAGGGCTTTGCTGCCAGAGGAGGTTGTGAAGTAGTTGCTTGACTCCTTTTCTTGTGAAGTGGATGTTCATCAGAATCATCCTCATCATCATTGAAGTCCAAAACTGGAGACTTGCAGTTTTCTTGGCCTCTCACTTCTCCTTCTTCCTTCTCTTCTTCTTCAGAAGTCTTCTTCTCTTCTGAGATTCTAAGGGACTTGGCTCCCCTAGTTATAATACTTCTCAGCCTTCTGGCTGGTTGATCTGGAACAACTTCTTCAGCAAGGGTGTCTCCAGTGGTGTCCTTAATGACAAGATAACTTGAGGAGGGAAGATTTGATTGTTTTCTTTTTCTTCCTCTGCCTTTCTGAGGCATCTCTTCTTCCCCCCTTAGTCATGAATGACTGACTCATGATAGCATAAGCTTCAGAGAGAGTTTCAAAGTTTTTCTGGAGATTATTGTGCACCCTGACTAATTCTTGAAGTTCCTTCTTCAGCTCTTTGTTCTGTCTAACCAGTTCCTGCTCCTTTGTGTTGAGCTCTTCAAGTGGCCTTAAGATGGCGTTGGCTTGCAGGACAACATGGCTGGCTTCATTCAATGCTGCATTAGCATTGTTACAATCCTCATCCCTGACCAACCCTAGGTCTTTTTGAGAGAGAGCTATGCTGGTTGCTCTGTTGAGTAAAGCAGCAGCGAATGACTTCATCTCTTCTGGGACGGATTTTAGCACTTCTATGTCTTGGGCAACTAGTGTCTTTCTAAGTTCTAAAAAGACACTGTTCCTTGCACGGTGCTCTTCACTTCTTGAACTACTTGGTGCAGAGAATATATGAGGAGCAAGTAGGGCTCTCTTGTGCTGAGTGATAAGTCTCTCATCTTCTGCTTCAGTAATCAAGTTGTGGGTTTCAGCATCACTGTCATAATCCTTTTCTTGGATTGTTTGCAGATTGAAAATCTTCTTCTGCTTTCCATCAAGTGTCCTGGCCTTCTGAGAAGATGTAGAAGGTCTTTCTGATGCAGCCTCAGCATCATGCTCTTCATCATCATTGTCATCCATGGCATCTATCTCAGCAGCTGTGACAACAATGGCATTCTTCAGTTTTCTTTGCTCATCTAGGAGTGCCAATTCCTTGGCATTAGCTTCTTCGAGCTTCTTGATTTTGGCTTCCTTTTCATCAACAAGAGCTTGAGTCTCAATGTTGATTCTCTTCTCTTCTTCCAATACCTTTCTGAGTTGTTCAATCCTAAACTCAGCAGCTGAAATTTCTTCTATGGCATCATTGTGTTCAGCTTGTTGGGTATCTTGATGAGACTTGGGAGGTGATGATGATGGAGCTTTCTGAGCAATTGAGGGAATGGCCTTTTCTCCACTTTCTTTGCTAGCTTTCTGAATTCCGCCTTGTCCAGGTTGGGGATCATCATTCTGATCATCATCATCATCACTCTTGTTCTTTGTTTCTTGGTTTGGATGCTCAGAGGGAGGTTCTTGATAATCATTTTCGTCCATCTCCTTGTCATCTTCTGAAACCAGGTTGATCACATTTGGGAATGTAATCATCCTCCCATTAACTTCTTCTTGTTCAGCAGGATAAGTAGTGAGCTTGCTGGGCAAGGTAGGTTGGGTAACCATCTGCTCTTGGGTTTGAGCATCCGCAGACTTGAAATCTGCTATAAGTCATTGTGCTACTTCATGCATTAGAGTGGCAAATGAGTAGGACTCTGTAGGGAACAATGCATGGATATAATCCTCCAGATTTAGGGCAATTGCTCTCCTTTCTGGGACGTCGATTACTCTGGCTACTTGGAAAGGTCAACTTTCGAGTTTACGCCATTGCGAAGCACTTGAGATGTTTCTTTAAGGTGTGTACGGAAGGCCTTGAGTAAATCAAGCGGCACTAGACTTTGAGCACTGAAAGAAAGTGTTCAAGTTAGTTTTGTTCAAACCACTTGTGTTAGTATCTCAATGCGTATGAGCTTTACGAGCATACGTGTAGAAACACTAGGCTCATCTGCTTGGATTTTTTCTTGCTTGGGAACAGAGACCTCAGATACTTTTGGTGTGAGGAGAAGTTTTATCCTCATCAACCTTTCTTTCTGCTTGAACCTGAGAGTTAAAATCAAACATGTTTAGAAACTTTTAACAGAAAAGATAGGTGGAAAAGTGATTTCTGAGACTTCACTTACTTCCAAGTGAGGAAGCTTAGTAGCATGTTCCTCAGAAACCTTGGGGGTTTCTGGCACCTTTTCTGCAGAATCTTGCTTGTTCGGATTTTAGTTTCTTTGGAGGAGATGACACAAGCTTTCTCCATCCAATTGTTCTTCCGGTGAGCACTGTAAGAACAAACATAAGAGATTTTAGTAGTGGGTTTTCCAGAGCATTCGTTGAAGAAGACTATCGATTACTTACCTTCTCGTGAAGGCTCAAAATACTTCCTCGAAAGCTCTTGACACGGAATCTCTAGGTTTTGGGGTGTTGGTTCCACCACCACTACTTCCTCAGTTGGAGCCTAAGAAGAGACATTAAGAATATTAGAACATAAGAGCAATTTTAGTTAGTTATTTCTTGTTCAGAGATAACTTTTACTACCTGTGGGACAGGCTCTTCTTGATGTTCTGAGGTTGGAGGAACCTCTTCTTGATTCAAGGGGGTGGACAGGTTTTCTTCCCCCTGAAAGTGTGTCTCCAAGTTGGCCTGTAACAAATACAGCTTATGAGTAACAAGTTAACATACAATTATGTTGACATGTTAGATACAAACTATCTTTGTTACCTGAATAGAGTCAGGCTGATCATTGATCTCTTGGACTTGTGGTGATTCCACAGTCTCTCTGTGCTCATTATTGTTCTTCTCTGTAGTATCATTCTGAGTCTCCATCTCAGTTTGATCCCTTTCTGAGAGTTGAGCTCTCTCAGAAGGTTGAGGAACCTGTTCAAGAACATGGTTTTCTTCAGCAAAATTAAGTGCTGGCATTGTGAATGTGGAAGCAATGGAAACATCTTTCATCATTCTATCTTCCTCACCCAGGCCTTCTTCTTCCTGCTGGGCAGAGGGGCTCTTGTCTTTCTGAAGAGCTGAGCTTAATGCTCCTCCATGGGTCTCATACTTGAATCTTTTGAGTACTTTTGCAAGTACTTCATCATCCTCAGAATCACTATTCTGTGTTGGTGCAGACCCATCTATGATATTTCTATCATCTCTGGGGAGTTCTGGAGCATTCTGGTTCAGGACTCTTGGGGCATTCTGGAGTTGCCTTTCTGGGCGTCCAACATCTTCTGAGACCTTGTCTCCAGAAGGTTGTGCCTCTTGTATGATTAGGGACTTGGAGGCTCTTTTGCTTTGAGTCCTCTTTCTCTTGGCAACTGGAGGTTTAGCTTTGCCTTGCTCAGAGACCTCCTCACCTTGCTGTGCAGTTTCTTCTTCTTCTGCCTTTTTGAGTGCATTCTCAGCAGCAATTTTCTCCTTTTCTTCAAAAGCGTGTCTGAAAAGAGAATTGGTGACTGGGATTTCTTGTTTCTCTCTGAGAGTGATTCCCATTGTTTCCAGAATGTAACAGATTCTGAGACCAAAGTGCATATTAGCCTTTGGATCAGCAAGGCCATTGATGATTTTGGGCTCAAATTCCTCAATATGTCCAAGGAATTTGTTGAAGGCGTACTTCCCCCAATTGAAGTGGGTTTCCTGCCCTTCATGCTTCTTGTTCAGAAGATGCATCATCATCCATCTCTCCATGCTTATCTGGTCTACTCCTCCTTTGTTGCCATCAAAGTAACGGACCAGAATGATAGCTAAAGTACTCCAGTGTTTCTGGAGATGACTAGTTCTGATGGCTTTCAGAACAAAGTCTCCTGGGCAACCTTTTGCATTTTCTAACTGGATTGCTTCAAATAGCTCTTTGACGCCTTGAATCATGGAAGCGTCCTTGATGTTGATGTCTTCAAATGTTCCTCGATTTTTCAATCGGAATATCTTGCAGAAAGTCTTGTAGTCTAGAACAATTTCTTGTCCTTGGACTTCAGTCTGCATGTATTTTTCTTCTTCATCATTCACAACTTTTGTGAAGATTTTAGAGTTGTTATAGAACTCCAGTACATCCAGTGTGGATAGTCCACTGGGTGCAGAAAATAGAAGTTGTAGATATGGGAATTCTTCAGCATTCCCAATATTAGTTTCCTTTCTGGTTTTGAAGATATAACTGTTGATACATATCTCTTTACTAGAAAGGATCCCCAATTCATTTTGTGTTTAGGGCTCCAGTCCGATGGGGTAAACTTTCCCAGAAGGCGTTTATTCAACACCTTAAGTTCCTTTCCTCCTTGTTTTTCAGCAGGAGCAGAGGATGTTGCCTTTTGCTTCTTGGTGGTCATCTTCTTGGGTGCCATCTCTTATATAGAGTTTAGAGTGAGTGTTTTTCAGATGAATATTGCACAATTAATAGAGATTAGTCTATCTTTTCAGAAGACTAAGCACAAGAAGTTGAGTTTTGCAGAGGGGTTTTGCAGAAATCTTGAGAGATTTTGTTGTTTTGATGCAAGTATGAAATTTCGGAATTGGTAAAAGTGTTTGTCTTTTGCCCAAATCATATATATATGGCAGACAAAATGTACATAGATACAACATACATATAGCTGAATATGAATGCGTGTCTTTGCATCTGCGTAGGCGTGGTACGTCCTTTGTACTTCATTAAATGCGTAGTGGGCCATGTCTGCATTTCTCAACAGACATTACTTGCTTTGTTTTAATCTCAACCGTTGAGATCAAACGTTTATTCATCAAGGGCTTATATTGAATATCTTGTAATAATATCAATCAACAAATGGTAATGTGCCGACTTGATGGATTTTTAATATGCTACATTCATTGTGTCACTTAGTAAAGAGTAGGAACACTTAATCGTTTGAGCATATCATTATGAGTGTCAAGTCCTTATCTATATATTGTTTATCATGAAAATGGTAAAAATACAAGACATTGCACATGTTTGACTTTCAGAACTTATACCTTTTGGGCTTTGTGTGTTCATTTCTCTTTATGACTAAATAGCTTTCTGAATTCAAGTGTCAGAAGCTTCAGTTGTTTGAATGTATTTGACCCACTCTCAGTAAGTGTGTACCGACCTTTGCCTTTCTGGATACCCGTTCCAGAAATGTTTTGCCTTTCTGAGTGTTGCTACTCAGAAACCTTTGCATCATTTCTTATCAACTTGGCTTTCTGAGAACCTGTTCTCAGAGGCCTACTCACTTATTCAGTCTTTAGAGATTCAGGACAATTTTTCAGTCTTTAGGCAACTCCATTAATCCAAGATTATGACTTAAGGTCAAGAACCGGCTTTCTTGTAAGGGCTTAGTGAAGATATCTGCAAGTTGGTCTTCTGTGCCAATCTTGAGTATCTCTATATTGCCTTTCTCAACAAGGTCTCTGATGAAGTGGTGTCTAACATCAATGTGCTTTGTTCTGGCATGGAATTTGGGGTTCTGTGTGATTGCAATAGCACTTGTGTTATCACAGAAAATGGGAGTTTTATCTTCATTGAGTCCATAGTCTCTGAGTTGTTGTTGAATCCACAAAATTTGTGTTGCACAACAACCAGCAGCAATATATTCATCCTTTGTGGTAGAAGTTGCAATTGAGTTTTGTTTCATGCTAAACCACGAGATAAGTCTAGTTCCCAGAAACTGACAAGTTACTGAGGTACTTTTCCTATCAAGCATTGATCCAGCATAATCAGCATTTGAGTAACCAGCCAAATTCAATCCACTTTCTTTAGGATACCACAAACCTACATCTACTGTACCTTTCACATACCTTAATATTTTTCATAGCAATGTTGTAGTGTGATTGCATTGGATTTGTTTGAAATCTAGCACACACTCCAACTGCATATTGAATATCAGTGCTTACAGTAAGGTAAAGTAGTGAACCTATCAATTTCCTATACTTGTGTTCATCAACACTCTTATCTGATTCAGTATAGGTCATCTTGGTTCCTATGCTCATAGGTATCTTAGCATTCTTTTCAGAAGGCTTAAGTTTGAACTTTGTGAGCATGTCTTTTGCATACTTTGTCTGACTAATGAATATTCCATCATTAAGTTGCTTGACTTGCAATCCTAGGAAATAGTTCAATTCTCCCATCATGCTCATCTCAAACTTACTTTTCATGGATTTGCAAAGTCATCACAAAGTTGCTTGTCCTTAGATCCAAATATGATGTCATCAACATATACTTGAACTAAGAGTAGTTTCCCATCATGATTTAAAGTAAATAAAGTTTTATGAACTTCACCTTTCTTGAAACCACTTTCCAGAAGGCATTTGGCCAAAGTGTCATACCATGGTCTTGGAGCCTGTTTCAGTCCATAAAGAGCTTTTTGTAGCTTATAGACGATTCTACTTTCTGAGGAAACTTCAAATCCAGGTGGTTGTTCAACATAGACTTCCTCAGCAAGTTCACCATTCAAGAATGCACTCTTGACATCCATCTGATAAATTTTAAAGTCTTTATGAGCTGCAAAGGCCAGAAAGAGTCTTATTGCATCCAATCTGGCAACTGGTGCATATGACACATCAAAATCTAAACCTTCAATCTGGGTGAATCCCTTGGCAACCAATCTTGCTTTGTTTCTGGTTATTTCACCAGATTCATTCATCTTGTTTCTGAAAACCCACTTAGTTCTAATCACAGATATTCCTTCTACAAATGGAACTAGTTTCCAGACTTTGTTTCTTTCAAACTGATCCAACTCTTCTTGCATTGCTGAGATCCAGTCTTGGTCTCTTAATGCTTCTTCTATAGTTTTTGGTTCAATGTTTGAGATAAAACATCCAAAGAGAGAATTAGCATTTTCAGCTATTCCTCTCCTAGTCCTAACACCTTGATTGATTGGTCCAATCACGTATTTTGCAGGATGATCCTTGATCCATCTCATCATGGGTTTAGGGCTAGTAGGGTCAACATCTATGTGATCTGAATGTGAATCACTACGATTATGACTTGATACTTCTTCAGTATCTGTGACATTTTGCACCTCAGAAGGGCGGTGAATGTCTGACACTTGCTCAGTGTGAGAGCTTTACAGGACATGCCATCGGAGAGGTCATTTCCAGAGTTAGCTCTCTGATGAACATCTTCAGTTTCCATTTCTGGAATTCTCATAGGAAATTCTTCATCATGTCTGAGAATCATCTGGTTGTTACTAGGCCTTTCATGCTTTTCTTCGTCAGAGTCATCCTCTCTTTCCACAATGATGTTTTTCCTTTCTGAGGGTTCTTCTTCAGAATCCTTTATCATTAGTTCCTTGAACCTTTCTGAGAGTTCATCAGCAAGGGGTGTTTTCTTGCTTTCTTCATAGAATACAACATGAACTGATTCATCAATGTTCTTTGTTCTTTTGTTGTAAACTCTGTATGCTTTGCTATTCATAGAATAACCAAGAAACACACATTCATCTGCCTTTGGTTGAAATGTTCTTAGATACTCTTTTCCATTGTTAAGAACAAAACATCTACAACCAAACACTTTAGATGTTTGATATTAGGGGGTCTACCAACCAAGAGTTCATAAGGGGTCTTGTCATGGTGTTTGTTTATCAAACATCCTTTTTATGTGTAGCATGCTGTGTTTACAGCTTCAACCCAATAAACTTCACTTATCTCAGTGTCAGCTAGCATTGTCCTTGCTGCTTCTTTAAGTGTTCTATTTTTCCTTTCTGCAACACCATTTTGTTGTGGTGTTCTTACAGAGGAAAGTTGGTGTTGTATACCTTTGCTGGTACAAAACTCCTTAATGTACTGGTTGACAAACTCAGTACCATGCTCTGTTCTGATTGCAGATACCTTGTCATTTTTCATGACTTCAAGCTTATTCAGCAAGTTTGGTATCTCCACCCTTGCATCAGATTTGTGCTTCAGAAAGACAACCCAAGTGAATCTTGAGAAGTCATCTACAACAACAAGACCATACTTCTTTCCTGCATAACTAGTTACAGATGATTCAAAAAGATCCATGTGTAATAGTTGCAGTGGTCTAACACTAGAGTGTCTGATTTTGGACTTGAAAGAGATCTTAGATTGTTTTCCCATCTGACAGGCAGAACAGATACCATCCTTTCTGAAAGATGTTTTGGGAAGGCCAACCACTAACTCTTTCTTGGCAAGTTTGTTCAGAGTTTTAAAATTCAAGTGACTCATTCTTTTGTGCCATAACCAAGGTGCTCTTACAGTGACTGATTGACTCACCATGAGACATTCTTGATTGTGGCGAGCCTTGATCAATGACATAAAAGACTGCCTTTCCGCCTAGCAACCAAGACTGTCTGCTTTGACTCATTGTCAATAAGTTTGCAATACTTTGCTTTAAATTTCACAGTAAATCCCTTGTCTGCAAACTGGCTCATGCTAAATAGATTGTATTTCAAACCCTTAACATGTAATACGTCAGTAATTGTTAAGGATCCCAATTTGACATTGCCAAATCCCAGAGAGGGATTTAATTCTCCTCAAGAAATCGATGTCCGGTCCATTGTTGCAAGCTTTGTAGTTGACAGTTGCTTTGTCTCTGTCATGTGCTTTCCGCATCCACTATCAAATAGCCATTGAGCCTTAGTCCAAGAGGCGTTCTGCACAAAACATGAAACAGGAGTTAGGTTCTTGCCTCAAAGATAGAACCACTTAGACTAAACATTCTTCCGGAGGAATCCACATTTTAGTGAATTTCTTGGGAGTTTGTTTTGTCTAACTTGATCGAAGGAGATCTGATAGAATCAATAATTTTGATCTCAATTTTCCTTCTTGGGGTGTTTCTAGGTGTTCCTTTTGGTGCTTTCTGGACCCTGGGTTTCTGGGGTTGCTTTTCAGCAAACTTGGCCTTTCTGGCCAGGTTCCTTCTAGCTCTGGCATTCAGTTTTTCAGTGGCTTGAGATTTCTTCCACTTCTGTCTATTGCTACGTATCGATATGCGCCATTGTTCTTGTCCTTCCTCTTATTGTTGCAGAAGAACTTTTCCAATAGCACGATAGCCAATGCCATTTCGAACACCTTTGGCTTTCTGAATGCGCTCTTCAGAAGCCTTACTAGTTTCTGCACCATCTTTATTTTCATAAAATGGTACAGTTGAGAATTTGCCTATTCCAGCAATTCTTCCCTTCCTAGTAATATAGCAATGTGGATGGTTGCATGTCTGAGGGTTGTGTTTCTTTTTAGAAACCTTATCCACATGTTTCTTGTGAACTTGTTGTTCTTTCAAAGGCTGAGTTGCTACTCTTTTTCCTTTGTCAACTACCCTAGCTTTCTGACCAATGCTATAGGTGGTTGAAGAATCATTCTGTTGACTTTTTACAAAGGTCAACCTTTCATCACTCTTCTTCAGAGGAGATGAATTACTCGATTGTTCATCAAGTCCAAGTCCACCTTTCTCAGAGGGATCTCTCAGATAAGATTGAACCTCAGTAAGAGTGTCACTAGATTTTGCATAAGATTGGAAGGATAGCTCTTTCTTTCTGAGTTCTTCATTCTTAGAAAGCAGCTTCATCATTTTCTTATTAAGTTCATCCAAGGCTAGTTTGTGAGAATTTTCATTCTCAGATATCTGAGCTTTCAGAAAGGCTATTTCAGCGTTCTTGTTCTCAGATACTTTGGTTATCTCAGAAACCTCTTTTTCAAGAGTTTCTTTGCTTTCCTCTAGAATTCTGGTTTTGGATTGTGCTTCCAGAAATTCTTTCTCATAACGATCCAAATCACTCTTGACCAACTCCAGATCTTCAATTCCATCATCACTCTCATAGTACAGAAATTGTGAATTGTTAGTTACCTCATCAGCCATAAGACACATTTCAATGTTGGAGATGTCTGGACCAGCAATCTCAGCAACTCCACACATTTCATTCTTCTTAAGACCGAAGTCGATTACATCGTGGGTGATTCCACACAATTCTGATGATGGTAGGTTTGAGTCATCTGGATCTCCATCTTCAGAATCTGTCTCAATGTCTAGAGCATCAAGTTGAATTTGAATCTTCTTCCTTTCTTCAGTCAGTAAGGCCCTTTGATTTCTTTTGAAATTTCTTCTGTCCTTCTTGTCACCTGTCTTGAACTTGTTTAAAGCAGGACAATCTCTCTTGAAGTGACCAGGCTTTTGACAATAGAAACATATATCATTTCCTATTTCTGCAGCTTCAGTACTAACACCTTTCTGAATGGGGGTGTTCAGAGAATTGTTCATTTGTATGTTCTTGTACTGATGATAGTTTGGGCCAAGATGCTTTTTCAGCTTTTCTTTAGCTTTTCTTCTCTCAATCTCTTGACTCACAAATTTCTTCATGTGTCTTAATGCAAGAGCATTTTCTTCATATGCATCTTTGGTATCCTTCTTTTCAGAAGAACCTTGAGAAACTAGAGCAACACTTTGCAACTTTTCAGCTGTTTGTTCTCTCTGAGTTGTCTCATAGTCTACAGTAGCAAGATGAGAGAAGAGCTCTACTGGAGTAATATTTGGCATCCCTTGATTGAAATAAAAGAACTTAGTGTGTTCCCAGTTGTGAATGAGACTTCTGACAATAGTCTTAATCTTTTCTGACTGGGAGTATCACTCATAAGAGTAGTAAATCTGAAATCAAGTTCTTCCAGAGTTTCAGTGGGACCTTGTTTGAAGTTTTGGAACTTCAATTTAAGAACTTCGAACTTGTTTTCTTTGGTTTTCTCAGTTCCGGCACAAATTTCTTCAATTAGTTGCTAGGCAACTTTCGTCGTTTTAGCACCCCCACAGTTTACACTGTATGTGCTCAGGTGTCGATCTGATGATGATATTACGAGCTTGACCATCCAATCTGTGTCTCTTGGCATCTTCAGATGTCCAGAGCTCTCTTGGCTTGTCTTCATACATAATGCTTCCACTAGCAACACGACCACTATCACTAGCAGCTGCATCCTCGCTTCCATCTTCCTTGTCTGAGGCTTTTCTTCCATCAGACACCTCAGTAACTTGTTTGAGTTGTCTGATTTTGATAGGCCCTTCATTGATGACATAGATCATCTCATCACTAGTGGCCTCCATATGGAGCATCATGTTGTTCTTCCATTTCTCGTAATTTTCTGGCTTCAGAACGGGTGCATCACTCAGAGACATACCTGCACACTTACAACACAAATTATATAGTCCTCAGAAAGGGACAAAGTTCCTTCACCTATCTGGGGATCTAGGTTCAGTTCAGAAGGCTTGTGAACCTCCTGCTCTGATACCACTTATTGGTCCAGATAACGGCAAAGTAAAAGACTAGAGGGGGGGGGGGTGAATAGTCTTTTAAAACTTTTGTCGATAAACACAGTTTCTCAGAAACATGGGGGTTTCTGATACTTAAATTCAGAGCGCGGAAGACTTTAAGATAGGTTAGTGTAGAAACAATAAATATGTGTGTGTGCTTTGCTGAAATGTAAATACAGAAAGGTAAATGACACAACAAGTATAGTGGTATCTGGAGGTGGCGTAATCCTCCAACTAATCCACTTCGGTCTTTCTGAGACCTAGAATTCACTAGAACAGATAATTGAGTTCACCTTACAATAATCTTATTCTAAGATTCTTAAACAAATGGTTCCCAACCAAATGTTCCCCCTGAGTTATTCCCCAGCTCCTAGAGCTAAGTACTTCCTCTACTCAGGTAACCTTGGAGTTATTCCCCGATTTCCCAAATCAAGTACTTCCTCTACTCCACGCCTTGATGGTGTTGGTTATAAGGTTTTGTCAGAGAGGCTTCTCGTATAACTTTTCAGTTATGTTTTCAGAGAGCCTAATAGAACAAGACTACTTAATACACTTGTTCAGTGGATGGAAATTTGCTCTTTACTGACCCATGTAATTGGTGTTCGTTCTGGAGAATGAGCTTCAGAAAGGGTATCTGATAGTTCAACTCTTTCACGAATAACAATCTCTTGTTAAGGTTCAGGACAACTTAGAACTACTAGTGATTCTTCAAGCAACATAAAGCTTTCAGAAAGGGTAGTAGAGTGCTTGAGAGAATACTTTGCTTGATGGTAAGTTTGCAAGATAGAGCGTTCTAAGGTATGTCTTTTCAAGCATCTAAGTGTGTGATATGTATAGATAAATTTGAGAGGCGTTTGAATTGTATACGTTGTGCTCTCTATCAAATTATATCTGTTTATATCTTGAACTATGTACTCAGAAGTCACTATCTCATTCTTCAGATAGGACTTGCTTTTTGCAGCATTTCTGCCGATGCATTTAATACATAGTACTGTTCATTGTCCTTTAGTCTCAACGGATACATGAGCCTTTCTGATGGCTTGCATGCTCCATACTCATGATGTCATATGTCCAGAATTATATTTCAAAAGTAAGTTAATATACTCAAGAAAGGATTAAGGACATAGTCTTTCTGAGTTAGACTAAATCTTTGTGTCTTCATAAACCTTGTGCAATCTTCAGTCTTCTAATCTTCAGAAAAGCTCCATTGCTAGGATTGATCTTCATGGTCTTCTTGAAATAAAAGTTACACTCAGAGACCTATAATCCTATTACAAGATTTACTAGACTAATCATACTCAGTGATTTCCTCTTTTACAATGTTCAAGTGAACCAAGAGTACTTAATCACCTTTCTGGCTAAGATAAGAACATGTGATGAGTGATCAAAATACTAACATATATTCCTAACAAAGGGCCTTACTGACTGAAGAAAGGAAGAAGATTCAAATTCAACTTGATGCTCTAGACATTGAGACAGATTCTGAAGATGGAGATTTAGATGACTCAAACCTACCATCACCAGAATTGTGTGGAATCACCCACGATGTAATCGACTTCGGCCTTAAGAAGAATGAAATGTGTGGAATTGCTGAGATTGATGGTCCAGACATCTCCAACATTGAAATATGTCTTATGGCTGATGAGGTAACTAACAATTCACAATTCCTGTACTATGAGAGTGATGATGGAATTGAGGATTTGGAGTTGGTCAAGAGTGAATTGGATCGTTATGAGAAAGAATTTCTGGAAGCACAATCCAAAACCAGAATTCTAGAGGAAAGCAAAGAAACTCTTGAAAAAGAGGTTTCTGAGCTAACCAGAGTATCTGAGAACAAGAACGCTGTAATAGCCTTTCTGAAAGCTCAGATATCTAAGAATGAAAATTCTCACAAACTAGCCTTTGATGAACTTAATAAGAAAATGATGAAGCTGCTTTCTGAGAATGAAGAACTCAGAAAGAAAGAGCTATCCTTCCAATCTTATGCAAAGGCTAGTGACACTCTCACTGAGGTTCAATCCTATCTGAGAGATCCCTCTGAGAAAGGTGGACTTGGACTTGATGAACAATCAAGTAATTCATCTCCTCTAAAGAAGAGTGATGAAAGGTTGACCTTTGTAAAAAGTCAACAGAATGATTCTTCAACCACCTATAGCATTGGTCAGAAAGCTAGGGTAGTTGACAAAGGAAAAGGAGTTGCAACCCAGCCTTTGAAAGAACAACAAGTTCACAAGAAACATGTGGATAAGGTTTCTGAAAAGAAACACAACCCTCAGATATGCAACCATCCACATTGCTGCATTACTAGGAAGGGAAGAATTGCTGGAATAGGCAAATTCTCTACTGTACCATTTTATGAAAATAAAAATGGTGCAGAAACTAGCAAGGCTTCTGAAGAGCGCATTCAAAAAGCCAAAGGTGTTCGAAATGGCATTGGCTATCGTGCTATTGGAAAGGTCCTTCTGCAACAATATAAGGAAGGACAAGAACAATGGCGCAAGGCTGATATTGCACGTAGCAATAGACAGAAGTGGAATAAATCTCAAGCCACTGAAAAACTGAATGCCAGAGCTAGAAGGAACCTGGCCAGAAAGGCTAAGTTTGCTGAAAAGCAACCCCAGAAAGAGTTGAATTTCAAAACTCTGAACAAACTTGCCAAGAAAGAGTTAGTGGTTGGCCTTCCTAAAACATCTTTTAGAAAGGATGGTATCTGTTCTGCCTGTCAGATGGGGAAACAATCTAAAATCTCTTCAAGTCCAAAACCAAACACTCTAGTGTTAGACCACTGCAACTATTATACATGGATCTTTTTGAATCATCTGTAACTAGTTATGCAGGAAAGAAGTATGGTCTGGTTGTTGTAGATGACTTCTCAAGATTCACTTGGGTTGTCTTTCTAAAGCACAAATCTGATGCTAGGGTGGAGATACCAAACTTGCTGAATAAGCTTGAAGTCATGAAGAATGACAAGGTATTTGCAATCGAGCATGGTAGTACTGAGTTTGTCAACCCGAGACATAAAGGAGTTTTGTACCAAGAAAGGTATACAACACCAACTTTCCTCTGAGAACACCACAACAAAATGGTGTTGCGAAAGGAAAAATAGAACCCTTAAAGAAGCGGCAAGGACAATGCTAGGCGACCTTTGAAATAATTGAAGTTTATTGGGTGAAAGAACAAACACGATGCTACACTCAGAACAGATGTTTGATAAACAAACACCATGACAAGACCCCCTATGAACTCTTGGTTGATAGACCCCTAATATCAAACATCTGAAAGTGTTTGGTTGTAGATGTTTTGTTCTTAACAATGAAAAAGAGTATCTAAGAACATTTCAACCAAAGGCAGATGAAGGTGTGTTTCTTGGTTATTCTATGAATAGAAAAGCATACAGAGTTTACAATAAAAGAACAAAGAAGATTGAAGAATCACTTCATGTTGTATTCTATGAAGGAAGTAAGAAAACACCCCTTGCTGATGAACTCTCAGAAAGGTTCAAGGAACTAATGATAAAGGATTATGAAGAAGAACCCTCAGAAAGGAAAAACGTCATTATGAAAAGAGAGGATGACTCTGACGAAGAAAAGCATGAAATGTCTAGTAACAACCAGATGATTCTCAGACATGATGAAGAATTTCCTATGAGAATTCCAGAAATGGAAACTGAAGATGTTCATCAGAGAGATAACTCTGGAAATGACCTCTCGGCGTGCATGTCCCGGAAAGATCTCTGCGAGCAAGTGTCAGACATTCACCGCCCTTCTGAGGTGCAAAATGTCACAGATACTGAACAAGTATCAAGTCATAATCATAGTGATTCACATTCAGATCACATAGATGTTGACCCTACTAGCCCCAAACCCATGATGAGATGGATCAAGGATCATCCTGCAAGAGATGTGATTGGACCAATCAATCAAGGTGTTAGGACTAGGAGAGCAATAGCTGAAAATGCTAACTCTCTCTTTGGATGTTTCATCTCAAACATTGAACCTAAAACTATACAAGAAGCATTAAGAGACCAAGACTGGATCTCAGCAGTGCAAGAAGAGTTGGATCAGTTTGAAAGAAACAAAGTCTGGAAACTAGTTCCATTTGTAGAAGGAATATCTGTGATTGGAACTAAGTGGGTTTTCAGAAACAAGATGAATGAATCTGGTGAAATAACCAGAAACAAAGCAAGATTGGTTGCCAAGGGATTCACCCAGACTGAAGGTTTAGATTTTGATGTGTCATATGCACCAGTTGCCAGATTGGATGCAATAAGACTCTTTCTGGCCTTTGCAGCTCATAAAGACTTTAAAGTTTATCAGATGGATGTCAAGAGTTCATTCTTGAATGGTGAACTTGTTGAGGAAGTCTATGTTGAACAACCACCTGGCTTTGAAGTTTCCTCAGAAAGTAGAATGGTCTATAAGCTACAGAAAGCTCTATATGGACTGAAATAGGCTCCAAGAGCATGGTATGACACTTTGGCCAAATACCTTCTGGAAAGTGGTTTCAAGAAAGGTGAAGTTGATAAAACTTTATTTACTTTAAATCATGATGGGAAACTACTCTTAGTTCAAGTATATGTTGATGACATTATATTTGGATCTAAGGACAAACAACTTTGTGATGACTTTGCAAATCTCATGAAAAGTAAGTTTGAGATGAGCATGATGGGAGAATTGAACTATTTCCTAGGATTGCAAGTCAAACAACTCAATGATGGAATATTCATTAGTCAGGCAAAGTATGCAAAAGACATGATCACAAAGTTCAATCTTAAGCCTTCTGAAAAGAATGCTAAGATACCTATGAGCATAGGAACCAAGATGACCTATACTGAATCAGATAAGAGTGTTGATGAACACAAGTATAGGAAATTGATAGGTTCACTACTTTACCTTACTGCAAGCAGACCTGATATTCAATATGCAGTTGGTGTGTGTGCTAGATTTCAAACAAATCCAATGCAATCACACTACAACATTGCTATGAAAATATTAAGGTATGTGAAAGGTACAGTAGATGTAGGTTTGTGGTATCCTAAAGAAAGTGGATTGAGTTTGGCTGGTTACTCAGATGCTGATTATGCTGGATCAATGCTTGATAGGAAAAGCACCTCAGGAACTTGTCAGTTTCTGGGAACTAGAATTATCTCATGGTTTAGCAAAAAGCAAAACTCAATTGCAACTTCTACCACAGAGGCTGAATATATTGCTGCTGGTTGTTGTGCAACACAAATTTTGTGGATTCAATAACAACTCTGAGACTATGGACTCAATGAAGAGAAAACTCCCATTTTCTGTGATAACACAAGTGCTATTGCAATCACAGAGAACCCCAAGTTCCATACCAGAACAAATCACATTGATGTTAGACACCACTTCATCAGAGACCATGTTGAGAAAGGCAATATAGAGATACTCAAGATTGGCACAGAAGACCAACTTGCAGATATCTTCACCAAGCCCCTACAAGAAAGCCGGTTCTTGACCTTAAGACATAGTCTTGGGTTAATGGAGATGCCTAAGGACTGAAAAATGTCCTGAATCTCTAAAGCCTGAGTAAGTGAGGTAGAAAAGAAGTAGGCCTCTGAGAACATGTTCTCAGAAAGCTAAATTGATAAGAAGTGATGCAAAGGTTTCTGAGTAGCAACACTTAGAAAGGCAAAACATTTCTGGAACGGGTATCCAGAAAGGCAAAGGTTGGTACACACTCAATAAGTAAATAAGACTAGAACTTACTTACTGAGATTGTCGCGTGGTTTTAGGTGAAAGATTTTAATAAATGATAAAGCATAAAAACGTCAATGATAGTGCATATTGTTGCGATCATTCCTTCGACCATCTACGCGATATGAAATTTCATTTCACTTATTGCATGGTTAGATTTTGAAATTATTGCATGTCCAAAAAAACGATAAAAAAGTCAGTCTTCTATTTTACTTCTTCCATATACGTACAACTATTCAATTATATTATCGATTGAATATCAGCTTACACTTTAATAATGAAATAAATAACATATTATGATTTCATTTGCCTGAAAGATGATATACATAGTTATTACTCCCTCAGTTTCTGTAAAAGTGAAACAATTTTGATTTGCACAATTTTGAAGAAAAATGTGATCCCCAAAAGTATGTGATTAAGAATGAGTTTGATATATTAATTGAGTGGAAAAGTACATGTGGGCCCAAAAATATGTGGTTAAAAATGAATTGTATTATGGAAGTAATTTCCATAAAATGAAATGTAACACTTTTAGTGAAACGCCCAAAACAGAAAATTATTTCACTTACAGAAACGAAGGGAGTATTATTATAAAGAAATTGAAAGGTTATTATAATAAATTGTATGTTCGTACAACTTATAACAATTGTAAGCCGTATAGTTACGGAATAATACCAAAATTTAGGCTATGTTCTATTCATCTGAACATAATTGAACTGAACTGAACTGAACTGGACTGAACCGAACTTATTTGTAATAAAATAACAACTAAGCAAATCTGAACTGAACTCGACTGAAATAAATTGAAATTAGTGAGTTTTCAGATTAAGATGACAGAGCTCTCAAATATACCGTTGCACTAATAATAACACTCTAATAAAAGTTAATGTGTGTTTGCAAATACTTTTACCGGTGATTTTTTGCTTGACTTTTCTCAAAGTTTAATAAAGTTAATTTTAAGTAAAAGTTAATAGTGTTTAATATATTATTTTTGAAGTTGTAAAAATATAAGTTTTATGAAGATGGACTCTGCTTTTTTTATATAAAACTATCAACATTGACAACATAGACATGCATTTTAATTAAAACCATGAATGATTTGTTTAATAATATAGGCCAGTTTTTAAAATAGTTGTATGAAAAAGGTCTTTGTAAACACGTTTGTTCTAAACTATCATATAACTCTGATGCTTTCTTTGTGTGGCTTAATATTTATAATTTATAATAGTTTCAAAAAATTATAAAAGAATAAAAAGTCTGTAGGTGTGTAAGTTGATGACGCATATGAGTTTTAAATACTCTTTAAATTATCCCGCAATAATTTATTTATATATTAAGAAAATGGAAAACAAAAATATTTCATCGTGCATATATTAACAAGAAACAAATTTGAAAATATTCAACTGGATTATTTAGTGTATTTTTGAATAATGATTGAGTTTAAGAAGACTATTTACTAATAATGGGTAAATATTAAAAAAGAAAAAAAGTGCCCCATAAAGAAAGAGAAAATGTACTCTAGGTCGAGACATTTTCAGTTTTAAGTAAGCAAAATTGGTATTGTCGGATCAGTTTATACTTAATTTATCAACCATACAATTAGGAACTCCGACCCAAACATTGGCCAAACAATTGTAAAGTTTAATTGGAACAAGTCTTCTAAAAACAATCACAAGTTTACGACCTAGAAAAGTAAAATTTCGATACCAATAAATATAACAACTATCCATTTACAATATTAAACCTACATATGTACAAACCATTTAGTGTTTCTCTACGTCCTCTTTATACAGACGATTTGCACTTTGATACATCTTCGTGTACCATCAAACTTAGTTAGAAAAAATCATATACAATAAGTTATTAAATTTCACATCATATGTGGATAAATGACAAACAATTTCCCTATTATTGATTCAAGAGTATACGTTTTTCTATACATGCTTACTAACAAGAGTCAGGGACACTTTTGAGGTCATATTGACCTATATCTTACTACACTGGTACCTACTACCAAAACAAATGCAACGAATATTATTGTGCTCCACCCAACGCAACCCGCCAACAAGTCAAGAGAATTTTAGCAGTATAATCCCGTTGTTTTACTTTTAAACGAGTCGACTTCTATCAAACCTGAATTCAACCCCGTTCGAAATAATGATGTTCAGGTACGATCTGACATATAGTCGAACCCGTTCAATACCTTTGTAACAAGATCCGAATCCGCAACATTTTATGATTAAGTTAGTAAAAACTACATTTTTCCCTGGGGGTGGTCTGCAAATACTCTCTCTAGGTAGGGAAACTTTCTTCGATCTTCTCTCTACTTTCTTGATCCATAACAGGCCGGGAGGATCGATACTCTAGGTGGAAAAACTCTCTTCGGTCTTCTCTCTACTTTCTTGATACTTTGTTTATCTCCATGACGGGACGGACCGGGAAGGGGGGGTGTGGAGGGAAAAAAACAACCATAGAACCGCGGGGTTGTTGGGAACTGGAGGGGGGCGGGGGTTGGAAAAAAAACGTAACATGTGAAATTATGTTTGTATATATATATTTTTTGTGTGTGTGGGGCAGGGTGACCACATACCATTGCGGGGTTGTTGGCATCAACCATATTAATTGTGTTGCATACTTTTGTATTTTATTTCGGTTCCGTTTCAGGCATTCTAAAAAATATGTTGTAATAACTTAAGATCCCGGATTGGTACTTGAAACAAGATCAATAGACAATGTTGCCAACAATGTTGTTCAACATTGTCTTCAACATAGCAAACAGATGGCAGCGGATGAATAAGAATGAAACTTCTATTACCAAGCCAATATATAGAAAAATATATTGGCAGCGCCTTAGGCAAAATATCTACTGACAGGAAAAGTAGATCTAATCAACTAGGTTTAATACAATCACAAACGATTGATTAAACAACCAAAACTAGCCCTAGAAGAATCAACAGTAAAAAGCTATTCTAGGTCGATGTTTGAAAGAGTTATTCCAACAATGAATACTCTTAGACAAACTCTAAAGCTAGCAGAAAACAAGAAGCCTAAACTCTTTTAATAAAATCTCGATTGATCATCAAGAAAGGCTCGAACATTGCTTTGCTGAATCCTTGCATATATATACTTGAGATGTCGACCTCTTCCATCTATGTCGAAAGGCAATAGGATCTTGGCAAAGGCAATTTTTCCGTTTACTTGTTTTCTTCAAAATGCGCATAGAAGGAAATTTCCATATTTCAATTCTTCATAAAATATATTCCTTCTTGCTTTCACCACAAGCTGTTCTTTTTCCTTAAATCAATTCTTGTTCGTTTTGTCAATACTTCCAGTCCAAGTATCCTGTCCAAAGTGCTTTGTCTTCGATGTCTGCGGCAATGCTATATCTTCAATGTTACGCCAACATTGAATTCTATCCTATCACAATGTTATACAACATTGATAATCCTGCAGCTTCACAAACAACAACAAACACAAACTTGGAACTGATTATTGAAAGACAAGATTATCAAAATATAAGTGCATACTGCACTTTCAATCTCCCCCTTAATCTGAGTCTTTCATCACAAAACAAAACAAGAGATCAGATCATAGAAACATAACTAAGAACTACTAAAGATCTATTCTCCCCCTTAACCAGACATCTTAAGAAATATTCAGGAGAATTTAAAATATTACAGACCCACAAAAAATATAATTGTTCAACACAGACTTAATAAGAATGAACTCAAGTTATCTATTCTCCCCCTTTTTGTGAGGAAAGAAAAGAAACTAGAGTACTTCTAAACTTCAGATTGTTTGAGATCTGCTCATCAAGCCCTTTGATTTGCTCCAGAATCGACTTGTCTGCCGTTAAAATACCTGCAGACAGAGTTTCAATGTTAGGAGTCAATGTTGTCCCAACATATAAGTCAACATTGGAATGTTGAGCTGCAACTACAGAGCTTTCTGGTGCATCAGTTTTGCTAGTAGAAAGAGGCATATTCTCCTCCACATCCATGTTCACAGAAACATCAGGATCTACGCAAGGAAGATCACAGATCCTGTCATGTGTTTCTAGTAGTTGTTTGGTGACTGTGATGGACTTAAAGTTGGAATGATAGACATCATTGGCTTTAACCTCAATACCCTGCATCTGAAGAACAGCAAATATAGTGGATGGAAGAATCAAATGGCCTCTGCTCCCTCTATTCTTAGAATTTTCTAGATGCTTGAGAATCCTTTCTCCCAGATTGACATTGTAACCCATTTTAATCCTGTAAAGCAACATGGATGCCTCTTGGCTGAGCTTGTTGTTATTGGAAGATGGCAACCAGTTGTACAGGCAGATCCTGGCAAGAACAGATACTAGAGAACAACAATATTTCAGATCTAGAGTTCCAGTAGGCCAAGATTTTAATTTTCCTGCAGTTAGCTCTCTTGCAATTTCATCCATAGTTACCTCCACAGGAGTCTCAATCTCATCCCTATTTCTATGCAGCACAGTATTGATATCCTTAGAAGTCAAGAAGAATACATCACCTCTCAAGTACACACAGTGATGCTTACCATGCCCTTCACTACCAAAATTTTCAGATAAATGGGCATAGAATTCTCTTATGATTTCAGGAACAAATGCAGCATATTGAGTAACAGCATAATAGAGATTCCTTTTCTTCAGATAGGCAACCAAGTTATACTCTTCAAATGAGTCCTCTTTAATTATCTTCTCAACATCTATAGCATTGTTTTTGATTTTCTCATATTTTTCTAGATTCTTGTTATCATAGAACAAATGAGAAACTGCATCTTCATCCCAATCAGAACCATCTGTAAACACAGGTTCAGAGGATAGATCATTTACCTCAGGGTCTTCAATCTGGTCTTCTCCAAGAATCACATCCTCATCATCAAATGATTCTTCTTCAGATTCTTCCTCTGTCTCAGCTTCATAATCTTCAGAGTCAATCTGAGCTTTCATCTGAGTTTCTCAGATCTTCTTCTTCAACCATTGACTCATCCTTAGAGTCATCTTCAGTTTCTGGCTCATAATCCTCCATATCATTAGAGCTTTCATCATTGTTATCATCATGAGCAGCTGATGTTGCAACAACATCCTCATCTATATTCATTGGATCACTCTCAGTTTTCTCTGGGTCATCTGACTGCCAATCTTCCACTTCAACTAGTTCAATAGTAGGCTCATCTGCGGGTTTCTCAACATTTTCAGAATGCATGCTGGTCTGATTCTCATCATTCAGGCCATCAGTAGCCGTTTCCCCTGTTTTGTCAGGTTGTTGTACATCATCTTCTTCAACAGGTGCAGGGTTTTGGGGGTTTTCTGTCAGATCTGCATGTTGAATTTCGGGATGTCCAACATCTTTCCCAGCATCCTCCATGGGAGCATCTTTCTCTATCCCCATTGGGCTTTCATCATCATCCCTCAGATCTTGTGGCAAGTCGACTGGCATGCTCCCCAATTTAACAAGGGTTTCTGCAGCAAATTCAGAGGGGTTTGATGGTGATGACTCTGTTTGGGTTTTTGGAGATGGTGGTTTTGGTACAGGGGATGAGGGTTTTTCAGCACTATCTTCCGAATCCTCACAATTATAGACTGGAATCTCAAAATCGGCCGGTTCAGCACGAATGGGAAGAGGATAAGCTTGCTCCCCCTCAGGTGTTTGCAATGAAAATCCGGGCAAGACGGGTTTTGTCGGGGACGACATTGTTTGGGTCGTGAAGGTAGAGTTGAGGAAGAAAGAGCGGGAGAGGAGTTTTGGTTGAGAGCGACAAGAGAGTAAGGTGAAGGGTTTTGGGAGTAAGAAGTAAATACAGGGAAAGATTTTTTTTTTTTTTTTTTTTTTTTTTTTTTTTGTTAGAGAGTGGTTTAGAAGGATGGCAGTTTTGTGAGTGGTGGAGAAGTGGGTTAATGAGAGAGGTAGTGGTAATATGGTTGGAGGAGTGTTTTTGGTTGGTTTGCTCAAAGGATCATAATCATATATATCAAAAACACAAACCAAGATCTGTACACAGCTGTTAATATGAGATTAAGGAAAGCAAATGACCACCGTATCAATTAGGTCAAGAATGAAGGAGGTTCTCAAAACTCAACCTAGGGAGGTACATTTTTGTTTTAGGAAGCAAATCAAGGTCAGATAAGAGTAAGATATTATATTTTACACTTTACATTTTATCAGATTACCCAAGACACAAAATTACTCCCCCTCAAACCCAACCCAAAACACAGAAAGAGCACACAAAAACACAGCAAAGAAGGTACTTCCAGCACAGGCAATGTTGACCAGGATGTTGGCTCAACATTGATGACAACATCGGAATATCAGACCACTCTTAATGTAAGTCAGCCAGGAAACCAAGTCTCAAGATGTGCAGATTCGATTAACACCACTGATACTGCAGGCGAAACAGAAGGAGAAAGGAATACCAAAGAAACACACTCAACATTGCCTTAAAAAGTAAATTGATCAATTAACAGAATTGTGAGTGGGGGTGACCATGAGACTGTGAACCATGTCAAATAATTGGAACACGTATGAATCCGCTCCAAAGCCGAAGCCTATGCGGAGTTAGGCAAACACACGTCTCATGGCATAGAGATCACTCAGTTTACCACAGTGGGTGACTTGGTACTCAGAAAGTGAACCAGCAGCATTACGAGAATCGGCACTTTTGTGCGTGTCGGTTTCCAGTACAGGCCATCAACCCTCTCGACATCTGACACATTGGCCACGTCGATATTTGGATAGTATTTGGAACCTGCCCAACACGATCCTCGACGGAAACACTTCGAGCCATTTTTATCATAATTCATTAGATTTATTAAGCACAAAGAGCAGGAGGCAAAATCAAGTGCAAGTCAAGGTACGAGAAAACATGGCCAAAAAGCAGCAAAAGTGGGTTTTACATAAAGCAAACACACAGGAGACTCGATACCTTTCAACCTTGGTTTCAAGCAGCCTTTCAAAACCTAAGCATCACCACTGTAAGATACAAATAGGAACAGCCATTGACCAGCACAGAAGCACAAAAAACACATAGACACACAAGAATAAGAAAGAGAAAAGACTAAAATAATAAAAGAAAGACAACACTAGGTAAACATAGAAGACAATGTTGACTAGGATGTTATGTCAACATCGCTTGCAGCAAATCCTATCAAATAGTGCAAAGGCCAAGAGACCTTCTCAAACTGAAGAATCTCTCTTTATCAAGGGGCTTTGTGAAAATGTCAGCTAACTGATTTGTGGTATCAATGTGTTGTATGTCAATTATTTGTTTGGAGACTAGATCTCTAAGAAAATGATGTCGAATGTCTATATGCTTGGTGCGTGAGTGTTGAACAGGGTTCTTGGATATGTGAATGGTACTAAGGTTATCACAAAACAGCAAAAGAGTGTCACTTTGAAACCCATATTCATGCAGCATATTGTTCAGCCAAATTAATTGAGACACACAACTCCCAGCCGCTACATATTCAGATTCAAAGAATGAGAGAGACACGCAATTTTGTTTCTTACTATACCATGACACAAGATTTGGTCCAAGATAAAAACAACCTCCACTAGTTGATTTTCGATCATCTAAGTCACCAGCCCAATCAGAATCACTAAATCCCAATAGATTAGTGTTTGAATCACATGCATACCATAGTCCAAGATTAACAGTTCCTGATATATATCTAATGATTCTTTTGACAGCAGTTAAGTGAGATATTTTGGGTTTGGATTGATACAGCACACACAAACAGAGAACATGATGTCCGATGCGGTGGTGAAAGATACAAGAGATGCCAATCATTGATCTGTATAATGTCACATAACATCGTCCCCAACATCGGTTTTGCTGAGTTTCAGAGATGTAGCCATGGGAGTGCTGCAAGGTTTGGCATGTTCCAGACCAAATTTTTTGATAAGATTCTTGGCATATTTCTCTTGAAAGATAAAGAGGCCTTCCTGTTTCTGCTGTATCTGGAGCCCCAAGAAGAAACTGAGTTCACCAATCATACTCATCTCAAAAGTTCCTGTCATGGCTTGAACAAACTTATCTAGCAAGGAGAGGTTTGTAGCACCAAAGACAATATCATCAACATAGATTTGAGCAATGCAGATGTCTTTTCCTTTCCTGAGGATAAACAAAGTTTGATCTCCCTCACCTCTTTTAAATCCTAACCCAACTAGGAATTCTGTCAACCTAGCATACCAAGCGCGTGGGGCTTGTTTCAATCCATACAAGGCTTTTCTTAGTTTAAAAACATGGTCAGGATAAAAAGGATCTTCAAACCCTCTAGGTTGTTCAACATACACTTCTTTGTCAATGTAACCATTCAAGAAAGCTCCTTTAACATCCATTTGGTTGAGTTTTATGTTAAGGCAACATGCTAAGGCTAGGAGCAAGCGAATGGACTCTAGTCTAGCAACAGGAGCGAAGGTCTCATCGAAATCAATGCCTTCCACTTGGGTGTAACCTTGAGCAACCAATCTGGCTTTGTTTTTTACAACTATCCCCTTTTCATCACTCTTGTTTTTGAAAATCCACTTGGTGCCTATAACATTTATATTATGGGGGTGGGGAACAAGAGTCCAGACTTCATTTGTTTGAAACTGACGAAGTTCATCTTGCATTGCTTCTATCCAAAAATCATCGAAGAGCTTCTTTCACATTTTAGGTTCAATTAGCGAAACAAAGCACGAGGAACTCTGAGTGACATATTTCACAAAGTCCGAGTGTCTCCTTGTAGTTTTTGCGTGTTTCCCTCAATGTCCTTCCTCTGGATTTCCAATTACTTGGGAACTGGATGATCTTTTAATTCGAGGAGGAGGATCCTTTCGTGTGTCAGGAGACATAGGAGCAGCATTGTTGCCGGATGTATTGTCAGATTCAGCCTCAGTTTCATTATGAGGATCAGCTTGTTCTTCATCATGAGTGTAAATCTGGGATGTTGAATTTAATGTTGGGTCATCATTGCACAGAGGGGATGTTGGCACAACATTGCCCACAACATGGGTTCTTTCATTTTGATCAACAGCAGGAGTCACAGTTTCCGATACGTTCTCATGTGTAGAAGAGTCAGAGGTTGATTCAATAACTGCTCAAAGACTGCAGAGATCTTCTTACGGGCATAGGGCTCGAGTCATCAAAGGAAACATTCATGACTCTTGTATAGTCTGCAATCTAGGATTGTATATTCTATAAGCTTGACTATTTTGAGAGTATCCTACAAAGATTCCTTTATCACTTTTAGCATCAAACTTCCCTAGATGTTCTCTATCATTGAGTATGTAACACACACATCCAAATACATGAAAGTACTTGAGATTGGGCTTTCTACCTTTCAACATCTCATATGGAGTGGTTAGAGAACCTGGATGAAGATAGACACGATTGATTATGTGACAAGCAGTGTTCACAGCTTCAGCCCACAACCGTTTTGATAGGTTCATTGAGCTCAACATCACTCTGGCCATTTCTTGAAGAGTCCTGTTTTTCCTTTCAGCAACACCATTTTGTTGTGGTGTCTTAGGAGCTGAGTATTCATGCATGATTCCTTTCTTTTCACAGTACTTATCAAAGAATTGATTCTCAAATTCTTTACCATGGTCAGATCGAATTCTTTGAACAAGAGTAGATCTGATTCTGACATTTTGTATGCCGTTTTGAAGGATTCAAAAGTTTCTGATTTTTCTTTCAAAAAATTGACCCAAGTGTATCTAGAGAAATCATCAACTATAACATAGATATACCAGGCTCCTCCTAAACTTTTAGCTTCTATAGGACCCATGAGATCCATATGCAGGAGTTCAAAGCAGTTAAAAGTACCTCTTTGTTGTCCTTCAATCAGAAGTGGTTGATGTGTCACCTTGGTTTGTTTTCCCATAAGACAGTCACCACACACATGTTTCCCTACATTGGTAAGCTTTGGCACTCCTGTTACCACATTATTTTTTATGATCTTCTCCAGATTTCTGTAGTTGACATGTCCCAATTTCTTATGCCACAGTATTGCATCATCATGTTGAGCAACATTGCATTTGAGAGAAATGTCCATCACATAGCAGTTGTCCTGTGATCTCACACCTGTCATTACGGTTAATTTGTCCACACAAGTATAAACTTTGCAAGAACGTTTATTAAACTTGACTTTCAGATCATCATCACACAGGTGGCTTATACTAACAAGATTAGCAGTTAACCCTTCAACAAGAAGAACATTCGAGAGTTTCGGATATCCTTTAAGGCACAGTGTTCCCTTTCCAAGTATTTTGCTTTGGTATCCTCCTCCATATGTTACCGTACCTGTCTTTTGAGCTACAAAGTTTGACAGATTTGACGGGTTACCGGTCATGTGCCTAGAACAACCACTATCGAAGTACCATTTTCCTGCATTGTTAGGGGAAGTAGCAACAGAAAAAGCAACATTGCAAGTATGATTTTCTTTAGCTACCCAAACATGTTTCGAAACACTCTTGTGTTTTCTTATCTGTCCTGGAGATTTGTCTTGTTTAGGAGAACTAGGAAGGTGCTTTAGAGTCTTAAGATTACATCTTTCAGTCTCTGTTGAAGTGGATGTTGTCACAACATTGCGACTAGCATCACTGTTTTGTCTGCTGGAAACTGGATGGGAGGGAATTGTGGAGGGATTACTGAGGTTGGAGGTCTCAACATGTTCACTCTTTAAGTCTTTTTGGTACTTGAAGCAGTAAGGCTTTTTGTGACCTGATTTAAGACAGTAAGTGCACACAAACAAGGCTTTTTCTTTGACAAATATAGGACCTTTTATGAGCTCAGAAAGAGGTTTGACAACTTTTGAGGTATCAGTGTCAACAGTGTCGTTCATGTTGCTCCCAAGTTCATCATAACTACTTGTATACCCTAAACCAGTGGTCCTATCATTGTTCACATCAAGTAAGTCTAGAAGTAGAAGAGTTCCATTTTGCAATTACCTTCTTTTCATTATCTAGCTCAGAGATTACCTTGAACAGCTCAGAGTCCTTCTTTGTTAATTCAACTTCTAGTTTGACAATGGTGTCTTTCAGATTGTGGTTCTCCTTCTCAGTTTTCTTGAGGAGTTTTCTGAGAGTCTTCCATTCACTGAAGAGTTTCTCATACATCTGTTGCAGATCCTTCACCATTTGATCTGCATTACCTTCCTCTTCTGAAGGACTATCTATATCAAAATCCACAGAACCATGTAGACATAAAACATTAGATATTCCTGACTTCTCAGGTTTGGTTAGTGCCAAAATTTCACAGTTCTCAGAGTCATCATAGTCAAAGAAGATTTCTATTGCTGATGTTGTCTTGACAATGTTGTCACAACATTGGTCATCAACATGGTAAGTGGATGAGCGGAGAGCTCTGGTATTGGTGGTTGAATCATCTTCTTTTTCTTCATCTTCCTGTTCTTCATCTGAGTCATCACTGAGACAAGCAAGAAGATTCTTTTTCTCTTTTCTGAGATTGTTAGCACATTCATTTTGATAATGACCCCACCCTTAGCATTCAAAACATCTAATCTTACTCAGAGGAGTGCGATCGAAATCAGATTCAGAGCTCATTTTGGAAGCAGAACCAGTTTTGAAAGTATTGTTTTTCTTTTTGAAAGTTTTAGTTCCACTTGAGGATCCTTGACCAGAGTTTTTCCTGAATCTAAGTTTGTTGAACTTCCTTACAAGATTGTTGAAAGCTTCCTTAGTCATATTGTCAGACTCATCACTACTACTATCAGGCTTTGAAGGTTTTGCTTTAGAAACAGAGTGAAGGGAAATACTATGAGTTTTCATACCTTGTCTCTCATTTTCATTTAATTCAAAGTTTTTCAAATTGTTCAACAGAGTATGAAATTCCATAGTTGCCAAGTTATGAGTGTCTTCCAAAATAGTGACTTTGGTATTAAATCTTGAGGAAAGAGATCGAACAGCTTTGGAAACAAGTTGCCTATTAGAAATAGCTTCTCCCAGTCTTTGGACTTCATTTGAGAGAGTCAAAAGTTTTTCAAAATAGGAGTCAATGGTTTCTTCCTCCGCCATTCTTAGATTTTCAAATTGAGACCAAAGCATTCTAAGTTTAGTTTGTTTGACACTAGCATCCCCTTCACAATGACTCTGAAGTAATTCCCAAGCTTGTTTTGCAGTAGTACAGTTTTGAATGATTTTAAACATATGAGAATCTACATGACCAAAGATAGCATTTAAAGCTTTTTCATTATAAGAGCTAAGAAGTATGTCACCTGCAGAGAAGCGTTCTTCAGGTATGGGGACAATGTCACCATCAGCATCAGGTCCTTCAGTTGGCCAGGTGTATCCTTCCAGAATGGATCTCCAAGCACGGCCATCAAGGGACTTGATGTATGTCCTCATCCGAATTTGCCAGTAATGGTAGTTGGACCCATCAAGCACAGGAGGTCTATTGTAGTTTGCATCCATTGTAGTAGTACCAAATCCAGACACCAGTAGTTAGGTGGCTAGCTCTGATGCCACTTGTAATAACTTAAGATCCCGGATTGGTACTTGAAACAAGATCAATAGACAATGTTGCCAACAATGTTGTTCAACATTGTCTTCAACATAGCAAACAGATGGCAGCGGATGAATAAGAATGAAACTTCTATTACCAAGCCAATATATAGAAAAATATATTGGCAGCGCCTTAGGCAAAATATCTACTGACAGGAAAAGTAGATCTAATCAACTAGATTTAATACAATCACAAACGATTGATTAAACAACCAAAACTAGCCCTAGAAGAACCAACAGTAAAAAGCTATTCTAGGTCGATGTTTGAAAGAGTTATTCCAACAATGAATACTCTTAGACAAACTCTAAAGCTAGCAGAAAACAAGAAGCCTAAACTCTTTTAATAAAATCTCGATTGATCATCAAGAAAGGCTCGAACATTGCTTTGCTGAATCCTTGCATATATATACTTGAGATGTCGACCTCTTCCATCTATGTCGAAAGGCAATAGGATCTTGGCAAAGGCAATTTTTCCTTTTACTTGTTTTCTTCAAAATGCGCATAGAAGGAAATTTCCATATTTCAATTCTTCATAAAATATATTCCTTCTTGCTTTCACCACAAGCTGTTCTTTTTCCTTAAATCAATTCTTGTTCGTTTTGTCAATACTTCCAGTCCAAGTATCCTGTCCAAAGTGCTTTGTCTTCGATGTCTGCGGAAATGCTATATCTTCAATGTTACGCCAACATTGAATTCTATCCTGTCACAATGTTATACAACATTGATAATCCTGCAGCTTCACAAACAACAACAAACACAAACTTGGAACTGATTATTGAAAGACAAGATTATCAAAATATAAGTGCATACTGCACTTTCACATGTACCTGTTACTAATTAACAGGTCAGGTACGGTAGGACCTGATACAAAATATATGTTATTAACCGTCGGGCGGCGAACAGGTTAAAGCTGAATCCAACCCCTTTCAAAGCATATCCGTCATCATGAGTTGTATTTTTACATTTTTCTATAGTTAGCATAAATAAAGACTCAATGATATAATATTGGCCGGATGGAGAAGGACTACCGACCGACACCACGACCCACGTTGTTTACACAGATTTCACTAACTTATTTTCTCGATAATTTATTTTATCATCCCCTTTCTATTTATTATTAAAGTAAACTATACCGTGGCATCGCCACGGGTTAGTACTAGTACATTGAATAAAAAGGTACTCCCTTCTATTCATAATACAAAACGTTTTAGATTTTTCAAACAAACTAAGACAACTTTCCCTTCATCAATAATCTATATATATATATATGATAAAAGTGATGGTCTAGATGAAAGAAGAGCTATGTCACGTATGCAAAAAGCTGATGTGGCAAATTCCCTCCAAAAATAAATACTCCCTCCATTTCAGAGAAAGTGTTACATTTTGACTTTGACCGGTTGTTGTTACGGACATGTGTCCAATCCGTTAAGGGCGCCATAGAGCGTGTCCTAGAGCGCATCACGGCTTAAATAGCCAATTCAGTATTGGTCCGACTTCACATGGTCCGTCCTAAGTGAATCAACCAGTACGCTAAAGTCACTACACCCTCACAGCTAGTCCGAGCTAGCTGGGGAAAGGACTTCTAAACCTGGCTACGTCAGTACAGAGATGCCAAACGGACCGGACAAGAGAATCTCGGACGCCATCATCACATTAAGACCAAACGTATATAACAGAACCACTGAGATACTTCTGTGAGAATCTTGGCTCGGACATCCAGAGTTACCCAAGGGCAGATCAACCGAGCAGATAGATCTGTCTGAGGGACTGACACGGACCCAACGAGCGGAACAGTATTCTCAGAGGGAAAAGGTCCAAACTACCCTCCCAGGCCGACTGATTAGTATTGGATTACTGTTCACTAATGGGCCATGGGCCAAAGGTAGCATTGGTGTCCAAATCTGAAGCGTACACTTGGCATCATCTTGTGAGCCACCTCATAAGCATATGATAACTATAAATATAGCACAAGGTCCAAGACCTTAAGGAGAGCAATATCAAGGGAAGAATCCCTAAGTCTATTCCAAAAGGTTATCATAATCCCTCATAACTATTACATTGAGAGCCTCCAACTCTCTCTTGAGTAAAGTCTCTTACCGGATTGACATAGGCAATCCGGGTAACCCATTCTAACCCCCCACTTAGTCCTTTCAGGTACGCAAGCTCGGACCAGTACTACGTCGGACCTCAAGTCGGAGGCGGGCCTTAGACTAGGTTATTTGTAATAGTTTAGGTAGTTAGTGTTAGAGGTTTTACCCCTCAACACCGGTCAACTGTCTTCGAGTTTGACCACAAATTACTCATAAACGATAATAGTAAATAATTTAATAAAATCATATAATAAAAATTTAATTACTAAATTTTCATTATATAATTTTAATAATTTATTTATTAATATCGTTTAAGAGTAAATTGTGGTCAAACACGGAGACAGTTGACCGCAGAATAGTAAAATATAACACTTTTTCTGAAATGGAGAGAGTAGTTTATAATTCACTAATATTTGATGCATAGGTCAACTCAAATCTGATAATTTGTTTCTCCTCAACGCTTCCTTTAACAAAATCCATATATTTAGTTGTTAAACATTCCTATTTCTATGGCTTGAGATGAATGTTTGTTACACGGCGCATGAACCAGCATTTAAACTTAGTTGTTAGTCTCCCCTATTTCTATGGCATTAGTTGGCGTGACATACTTCAAATACATAGATAGATTCTACTGCCAAGTGCCAAGATGTTTGTTAAGATTTGGTAATGATATTTAAATTCCCTAACAAATTGCAGGGGACGTTTCTATACGTGCTTCCTATATAATTTCATTTCAATCTCCAGCCAACCCGCTCATTCTCCAAACCCTTCGTGAGTAATATTATTACAAAAGAGTAATGTCCATCTCATCAAGTACGATACATTCTCATATTCTAACTTTACCAGATGATGTGTTAATTGTCATTCTAGAAAAAATATCGACTCAATCAACGGATGCATGGGTAAGAATAACTTCCAGTTTTTTATGATTTGCTTTACTTACATTAATAATTCATTTATCTTTTCAATCTAACTTAATCGTGGTTTTTATTTACCATTTGTCCCCGATTTTATGAGTTGGGTAACGGACTAAGTGTTCTGAAAAATATACAGATCGAACAAATAGTAATTGTTCCTCAGCCCATGATCGATAAGATGGCTGTAGCAGATAATCCGGAAGCCGTATTAAGAAAGTCACTGGTATGTAAACAAATAAGATAAAAAGAATCAATCTCCATAATTTTTGCGTACTGCATATTGCTTTATTAATTATGATTTTTGTACATTTCAATCACAACAAGCATATTTTGTACATATAATTCGATAAACGAAAACTTGATACACATTATTATTCTTGGTGTGGTCTAAATTCGAAGATTGGTTGGGCGCTAAGTATATGTTTTCTGAAAGTCTGATAGATAATTTGTTGGACTTTGTGAAATTGGCCCAGCCAAAGATAGAGATTTATGTTGTGGCATGGAACGTTGTGGTACGGATCAAGAGTAGGCAATTGGTGAATTCATGACGTACAACTTCTCGGGTTGGACCAGTTCCCTAATGCATTGATGAACCTCAATTAAAGAAGCTCTTAGTTCTGGCAGTTTGGTTCAAAGCGCAAGTACGGTTCAGTGAGGTGAAAGTGTTGTTTGGTTGGTGATGCTCTTTTTGATTGATATCAGGTGTATGTATTCCGGTTTGCAATTTAGAAGGTCCATGTAACTAAATGTATTTGGCACATTTTGTGCTTCTGAAAGTAAATGCAATACACTCTTAACAGGTATGTTACTGTAGTACCCGATACAAAATGTATGTTATCAACCCGTCGGATCCCGAACAGGTTAAGCCTGGATCCTACACTTTCAAACCATATCCGTATGATGAGTTGTATTTTAACATTTTCTATAGTTAGCATAAATAAAGACTCAATGATATAATATGGATGAAAAAGGACTACCCACCGACACCACGACCAACGTTGTTTGCATAAGTTTGACTACCTTATTTTTCAGTCATTTTATTTTATCCTTCAATTTCTTTTTATTATTAAAAGTAAATTATACCGTGGAATTTTGTGGAATTAGTTGTATTTTAGCCAGTATATGTTTCATTGTTATTTTTTGTGTGTTGACTGCATATTTAGTGTTTATTAAATCTCATATAACTTTATCTACAAAAATCCAAAAAAATATTTTGCCACGACAAGACGAATCCATAGACACCAATCTTGAATACTAATTAATTAAATAAATTATTTTATTCATTAAAGTAAAATATAAATTTATTAAATAAGAAAAAAAGAAATAATAAAATTTTAAAAATAGAGCATTTATTAAATTATTCAATCCAATGTAGATTTTTTTGAAATTAGTTGCATTTTCAACCAGTACTTTTCAACTAGGCTAGACTTATCTTACATTTGAATTCGTCGTGACAAGACGAATCTATAGACACCAATCTTGAGTACTATTATTAATTAAATAAATTGTTTTATTCATTAAAATAAAATATAATTTTATTGAATAAGATAAAATGAAATAATGGAATTTTAAAAATTAAAAATGACTCATTAAAACACATTATAAATAATTAAAACACATTATAAAAATAGTATGGTCGTATGGATATATATATATATATGTATGTATATATATATATACACACACATACATATATGTATATATACACACACATATATACATATATATATACATATATATATATGTATATATACACATATATAGATATGTATATATATACATATATAGATATGTGTATATATACATATATATGTGTGTGTATACATATATATATATATATATATATATATATATATATATATATATATATATATACACACACATGATCCGCATACTATTTTTGCACTTTCGATTATTTTGGGCACCTTTGTATATTTTTCTACTATATTCTAAAGTTGATGGTTTACTTTGAAACACACATGATCCGCATGTGCATAAATGATACTTGGAGCGCTTTCTAATTACTTGGACATTTTCTAATACAAAATTAATGTAAGAAGAAACTCATTTTAAGTTGTATTAACCCTTTACGTTTCTTTTTATTTTTGAATTTAAGTTTCGACTTTTCTCTAAATATTTATGTATGAAAGATAATGAATAGTCGAGGAGATAGTGAATAAAGTAGAAGATGTGAGAAGGTAAAGAATAAATTAATAAATTAATTTTCAATTTTTAGGCATGTGAAGATGAGATTTATCCATATATTATAAAGACCAGTTTTTATCATCAATTCTAGCTACTTTGGCCTCAAATCAATGTGAGAAATACTTTCATTTTTTTGGATTAAAAAATTACAAAACAATTATAATCAGCGTAAATTTATTTTTTATTCCAAGTTAATGCGTATTTGGTTCTGTTACATTTACAATTTTAATCAATTTTTGGTTACATAATTCTGCCAATGATATTCAACCTTTGTAACTATTTATAAATGTGATCAATCAAATCTTCTAAATCCCATAATTCCATCAAAATCGCCACCCACACACTAATTTTCTTAATGGACATGAATCCAGATAGGAGGACCTTTGGATCTATGCTTGACATAGTCCCTTCAACTGATCTTCTAAGAATGTTCTATAAATCGTGTACTAGACATGCTCTTTTCAATTCCAAAAGATAGAAAAGACACACATGAGCTAATTGGTGGTGTGTTGATCTTTACATGTCTATCAACAACATTTTACATGTGAAGACTTTCAATTTCCTTTTCTTTATGTATAAGATTCGATCGGTAGGATGAGGTAATTAAGGCTTCTCTTCTCTACGATCTCTGGCTGGAAAAACTGGTTCTATCCAACCCGAATTTTAACCCGTTTGAAATAATGATGTTAAGGTCCGGTCTGGTATATACTCGAACCCGTTCCATACCTTTTTACGATTAAGTTATTAAAAACTACATTTTTTTCCCGCGGAGGGTGGGGGGAGGCTGCATATACTCTCTAGGCGGGGAAACTCTCTTCGATTTTCTTTCTACTTTCTTGATACATAACGGGCCTGTGGGATCTGACACTCTCTAGGTGGGGAAGCTTTCTTCTATCTTCTCTCTACTTTCCTGATCTCGGGATCATTGATACTCTCTAGGCGGGGGAAATGTCTTCGATCTTCTTTGTACTTTCTTGATCTCCATGATGGGCCGGGAGGGGTGGGGGTCCGACAGATACTCTTTAGGCGGGGAAACTCTCTTCTATCTTCTCTTTACTTTCTTCATCCATAACGGGACCGCCGGTGGGGGGGGGGGGGGACAACCGTACCATGTAAAATTATGTTCGTAGAATAATAATTTTTGTGTCTTTGGTGGGGTGACGCATACTACCGCGGAGTTGCTGGGAAACAATGGGTTGGAAAAAACAACCGTAACATGTGAAATTACGTTTATATAATATTTGTGTGTGGTGGGGTGACCACATATCACTGCGAGATTGTTGGGAACAACTCTATTGATTGTGTTATATACTTTTGTATTTTATTTTGGTTCCGTTTGAGGGATAGATTTTTTTGTAAAAAAATATATACCTGTTACTAATTAACAAGTCATGTACTATAGGACCCTATTTTTACATTTTCTATAGTTAACATAAATAAACACTCAATGATATAATATTGGATGAAAAATGACTACCGACCGACACCACGACCAACGTTGTCTACAAGGAATTTTGACTATCTTATTTTATTGATTAATTTATTTAATCATCACATTTCTATTTATTATTAAAAGTAAACTATACCGTGGCATCGCCACGGGTTAGTACTAGTCTTGATAAAAGACTGAAAACAAAAATGTTGTTGTTTTGAATAAATAAACCCACCAATAAAATATGAGAAATATACTTAATTTTTGAAGAGTCCAACACAAAACAAATACATAACAATAGAATAAATGGGTTAGATGCATCGAAAGTGGTGAAAACACCAAATCAATTGGTAGAATCTTTTAAAACATTTTATATTAAGTAACTTAATAAGCCAAAACATTTTATAAAAAGAATAGGTGGGAGTAATTTGTTTTACCCAACATTAGTCTGACTGTTTGGGAGTGGATTGTAAAATTGGATTTTAGCAGAGTTTCGAAAAAACAGAGTTTGTGAATAGTAACTGGATTTAAGCAGAGTTTCGAAATATAGTGTTTGGTAGTGGATTGTGATTATTATAGGGTTCAATATGTTATTTGAAATATGTTATGTAAGAGTGTGTAAGAATGAAATGATGTGTATTGGGATTGAATAAAGTAAGATTGGATGAATGATTGTTTAAAATAGTTAAAATGATTTGTATTATTTGTGTTTGTGGAAGAATTGATTGTATTTGAATTAAATATAGTTTTCTAATGGAAAAATAAACAATAATTAAATAAATTTTAAAATTCAACTTTCTAACACCTTCATAAAAATGTAAGACCATGGTTGTATATTGTTGAGCCATACTAATTTGGTTATACCATATCCGTCCCGCAAGGCTTTATACATTTGTCATTTTTAGCCGTCCACAGAACTTCATACATAACTAAAAGATGAAGCTACCTTACACAAACAAATAACAAACAATCATACTTCACACAAAAAAATCACTTTGACACACAAAAATATACTTTTCTTAACCTTCTTTTATCTTTTATCTTTTATTTTATTTTTTTACTCTAAAACTATGCGCCAAACACTAATGTATGAATTTCTCATTTTTTGAGGGAGTATCTACCAATATAAAGATTTAAAGAATCAGTTATTAAGACATACACATTCGTGTTACAGTCCCAACGTATAAGGGAGTTTACAATTAACGACACTTCAAAATCAAATACTCCACCCCTCCTTCTTGCATATTGTTGTTTATCGACATCGAGCCGAGCATCTTAAATAAGAAGGTTCGAACTCTGCTCATTAATCCTACAATATTTCATACATTTACAATCTGTAGACGTCCCACAAAACTTAATATACATTATTAAAAAAGAAAACCACGTATTCCACGCACAACAACTAATAAACAAATTTAATTTTACAATAAAATTATACATTTATGTCAAATTCATGTTTATTATATATTTTTATTTTCATGTTTTATTATTTATTTTAATTTTTCATGTAAAACTACGTAATCGTCAATCTATGTATAGAGTTTACAGAGATGGAGAGTAACAATTAAGGTTCACGTGTTTGTGTATGTTATCATGACAAAGTAATGGTGTTATACTATCGTAATTCACTGCATTGGCTATAATAACTATACATACTTTGTAGTAATAGATATGACTATGTGTCTTATTATATTAATAAAGAATATTCTTATACATAATTTTCAATTAGCAATTCAAGTTGAGGTAGATTATTTTAAAAATAAATTTTGTTGTAGAGAGAAGAGAAAGAAAAGTAGAAAACAATGGGCAAAAAGTGAGACTAGATTTACAGAGAGAAACGTAAGTGGCTAGGCTACAGCTAGATGAGGATGAGTAGAGTTATAAAACTCAATTTGCAACAAACTCAATTAAAATGAAGAACCAAAGATCAAACAATGTAAAGGCTATTTTAAAAGATTTATCTCTTCTAAAATTGGCTTCCAAACAACCTGAGTGTCATCTATCCGTCAAATAGAGATTCGTCGAAGGAAATTGCATTTCAGATGCACGAGGCTCATATATATAATTTAATGAAATAGAGAATCATTCAATGATTCGTTAAATGGGTTAGATAATCTCCTGCAGTTCAAACCCTCTCAAATCCCCATCAACATTCAACTTACTTTAGACTCTCTAACACTTTCTATAAATCCCACCCTATTTGGAATTTTCTTTTCTCATTTCTTTTTAAATTGAAATTATAGATTACTCCCTGCACGTCTTAACTTAAATTTGATCAATTTCTATAAAATATTATTATACACAAAATACTAATATTGAAATACAAGATATATCCGAAAAGTGCCAAAAATACCTCCACGTGAAACTATAAAAATTTTAATGTAAATATCATTTAATATTATAAAAAATAAGAATTAAATGAAAGAAAGGAAAAAAAATAGATAAAGAAAAGTAAAAAAAAAAAAGAAAGAAATTTAGATGAGACGTGGTCTCATATTATATCAACCCTAAGATCACTAGTTGTTGAACTCCTAATTTTTTCTCCTCAAAATACATGTTAATTCATCTTCTATATCATATCTATCATCTTTATATTTTTATGTTAATTCATCTTCTATATCCAAATTTGCAACTGCTGTTGCAACTCCATCTCCAACTCTTGTTCGAGATGGTGTTTTGACATTTTATCACTTTATTACTTATTTTACCTCAATTTGAGTATAAGGAATATTTTAGGGTGCATTACATCTGGATCTATGTTAGACAAACAATAACATGTTAATAACTTCTTAGATGAATTTAATTACATATGAGTCCAAAATTTTGAATTTTTTCGAACTAAATGCTGGAAATGTCATATTTACCCTTGTTAAGAAATTGGATTTTGGGAGAGGCCAAATAAACTTAGTTTTTTGTGTAGTGTTTTGCAATTAGTTCAAACTTAATTGAAATTTTAAAAAATAATTATGGGTTATATTCAGAATTCAAACAACAATTCCGTTCAATTGAATGTAACACTTAATTATTCAGGGGTTAACCTTGCAATTTATGAAAAAAATAAAAAAAAATTAAAAAATCCACAAATTTCTGCCATGAAGCTGCATGGTGGAGCTTCCATGGCGATTCCAGCCGTCCATGGCATCCATGGCAATGGCTGCCATGGTTTTTTTTTTCATTTTCATTTTTGTTTTTTTATTAATTATGTTTAAAAAAAATTCAAAGTACATGGAGTTAAGGCTTGTTTGGGAGTAACTATTTGTACAACTTAAGTTAAGTTGGACAACTGAAAAATTGAAATTTGGACCCAAATACAATTATTAGAGTAATAGGGGTTTGGATGAGAGTAGAGGTGTTATTAAGACGGGTAAATTCATTCAAGCGGCTGGCCCGTTCATGTATTTATCCGGTCCGGGCCGAATTTTTGATTGATCGGGCAAACATGACCGCTCCGTGCCGGTTCACGGGTTGGGCCGGGCCGGGCCTTTTTTTTTCCCCTTCCACTGGAACTGTTGAGGCAATGAAAGATCAAATTAGATTCTGCAGATGGAACTATGGATTAAGGCTTCTTCAACAACATGCCAAATCCAATCTCATATCATACACAACACAGTCCAAGAAAGTCTCTGCAATGATTCCTAACAAGAAGATTGGGGAAAATGAGAAATTGAAGCAATCCAAATTAATAGTCATAAATCATAATGCATAAACTAAAACTTAAAATTTTATTATAAAGAAGAAATTACAAAGTTAATAGCAAAATCAGACTAGTACATAATACTACTCATGATTCATGAAAGTTGGCCAAGAAATCATGTCGAATAGACGTTTCGACTGTGTTAGACGATATCTCCTCCTCGGGTACAAATTCATCTTCAAGATTATCAAAGTGACCCCTCATGAATATGTCATACTCATCGTCGTCCGCCTCCAATTTAAACTTAGCTTCATTGGTTCGAGTTTCGGCATCAAGCATATCTTTCCACATGACACAAAAGCGTATCGATTTTGGAGTTAATCGACTCCTTTTATCCGATAGTGTGCGTCCCGCTGCACTAAAACAACTTTCCGAAGCTACGGTGGACATTTGTGAAGCCAATAGATCACGCGCTATACGTCTCAATACGGGAAATGATTTTGCATCGTCTCTCCACCAATTAAGAACATTGAAACCGGTTGTGTCGGGATGTTGGCCTCCTCCAAAAAAATAGAGCACTTCATTGACACTTGATTTGCTTGATGTTGTTGTTGTCGTTGATTTTTCTCCAAGTAAAGAACCAAAGATCCCACGACCTTGTTGGCCACTACTTTGTGATTCCAAAGTCTCGCGTATCGGTTGTGCATCATCATTGTAAGCATCATATAATGTTTGAAACATTTTATGAATTTCATCTTTCACGGCAAGCTCATCAAATGTTCTTTCGGTACCTATGTTGGTATGATACATTTTCAACAATTGAATGCACCCATCGATTTTGCATCGAGGATCTAAACAAGCGGTTAGTATAGCAATCTTAGGCACTAATGAAAAATATTTTAACCATTTTGCCAACATTCCTTCAATACTTTTCCCAACAATGCATGGTTCTTTAAATTGGAAAATAACTTTGTAATATGGACCATATAGGCCAACATCAAATTTGAGGTAGGATAAAGTTGACCCGACATAACTTCGCTAACTTCTTTGAATTTTTGAAGGAGCGGACCAAGAACATCAACAACATAAAAATCATCCATTTTCAAATAATTGTTTGTCGGGTCCATTTGATCATTTCCAACTACAAAATCCGAACAAGTTTCAATAATTTCATTTGCATAAGTTCGGCATTCTTGCAACATTCGAAATGTGGAGTTCCACCTAATTTTGCAATCAAGATAGGGATAGCAATATTTTTTTCCATTGAGCACAACCAACTCCCTATACTTTTGAGTTCTTGTGGAACTAGAGGTAATATGCGACAAACAAGATCTAATTTTTTTAATAGAGCAAAGAATGTGACTTAAACCATCTTTCACACACAAATGAATAATATGACAAATACATCCAACATGAAAAAGATTACCATCAAGAATTGGGTTAAGAGATGTTTTAAGCATACGAACCGCAGACAAATTGTTACTTGCATTATCAAAGGAAAATGACAAAGCCTTCTCTTTTAAATTCCAATGTGTAAGAGTTCTAATCATTTGACTATGGATCTCTTGACCCGTGTGTGGATGTGGTAGTTCAACAAAGTCAATAATACGTTTTTGCATAATCCAATCATCATCAACCCAATGAGCAATAACACACATATAACTTAGATTACACCTACCAGTCCACAAATCGGAAGTAAATGAAAACTTACAAGACAAAGAATTAAAAACACCGTTTAAAATTCCACAATCCTCTTTAAATAAACGCATGCCATCATTGTAAAGAGTACTACGCGGAATTCTTTTCCATTGTGGTTGTAAAGCAGTTTGCACATAATTTTCATAAACAGGGTCTTCCGCAAAAGAAAACGGGAGTTCTTTTTGGACCACATACCTTACCGTGCATTCCCTAGCCCGCTTGTGACTGTATCGCCAATTTTCGACTTGACCAGCTGATGACCTTTGTAAATGTTGTTGACTCAATCCTTCGCCACCATCGTCATCCCATCCTGGATGTTTAGCAAAATGGCGTGACAGTACTGTGCGAGCCATTCCTGTGAGTAAAAGTTTGCGCACAAAGACGACATTTTGCAATTTCCTTCTCCTTATCTTTGTCAAATAATAACCAAACTTTACTAGTGAGTTTTCGTTTTCTGCCCGATTCTAAAGACGCATCACTAGGCTCAGCAGTGTCATCATCATCAGAAACACGAATGGGTTCTTCTGATGCACTATTACTACGACTGAACATAAAGTTTTCATACTCTAATCTACTTGTAAAAGTCATTGGTTGACCATCAATAGTAGCCTTTATAACATTTGAAGAAACTGATTTTGAAGATGAACTATTAGCTTGAGAAGCTTTTGATTTTTTCATTATAGTGATAAAAAAAACGAATACGGTAAAAAGTAAAACTAACTAACAGAAAACAGAGTAACACTGTAACAGTACTACTGGTCACTGGACTTGAAAAAAAATTCAGAAATCGGAAATTCGGAATAGAAGCTTGTTGTAGAATGTAGACTTAGAGATTTAGAAATTAGAAGAGAGTAAGGGAAAGGGGATTAAGAAGAAAGAGTAGAAGTGTAGAAGATTAAGATTAAACTCACCTATTTAAATAGATGAGGAGGACTCGGAATTCGGAAACATATGGAAGAGAGCAACGTTCTTCCGACCGTTGGGAAGAAAGAGTCGTTGGGAAGAAAGAGCCGTTGAACTGATGAACTGATGAGAGCAGCGTGAAGATGATTAGATGGTTTGGGGCTTTGGGCGGCGTGAACTGATGAACTGATGAGAGGAGAGCAGCGTGAAGAATAGGAAGATTGGGTGGGTTAGGTTTGGACTTTGGTACTTGGGTTGGGCTTGGGGCTGGGAAATACCTATTGGGCTTGGCCTTACACTCCAAAATTCAAATTCCAAACTGATCCAAAGTCCAAACTCCCTAAAGGGAACGGTTCTTACCGGGCTAAACGGATCGGGCCTTACCGGTTCACGGGCTTATTCGGTCCCGTGCCGGGCTGGCGGTTTTAAACGGTTACGGGCCGGTCCGTGTCGGGCCTACAAAACATAAGCCCATATGGCCCACATAACTTAAATGTACATGGGCCGGTCCGGGCCAAATATTAAACGGGCCGGTCCGGGGCGGTTTTTAAGCGTGCCGGGCCGTGCCGGACTGTTCTGCGACCGGCCCAAATAACACCTCTAGATGAGAGTGACGTCTCCAACAAGAATCCTTATGGTAATAGACTCAATATTTTAATAGTCCTGCAACTAGTGATCTAATTTCACCAGATTTACTCCTACATTTAAGCTACTGGGGATGTAGCCTTATAACTAAAATTCCGACATGGACAAATTAAGTCGTTCTAGCTCTCTATGTATAGAGGTTCCAAGAAATGTCACATTAACCTGTCCCGTCCCATGTTACTCATTTTGACTTTTTTCGGTCAATCGTTTTCAACTTTGACTACGAATAAATTTTAAACGGTAAATGTAAAATGTTCAATTAAATTATATTATGATACTTTAAGGACTAAAGTTTCATAATATAATTTAATTAAACATTTTACATTTCTGAGTAAGATAATTGTAGTCGAAGTTGAATCTTATTTGGAAAAAATTAAAGTGAATAACGTAGAACGGAGAAAGTAGGATATTTCGTTTAATTATAGGTGGCTTACTTCACGACGCTAATGAATTGACTTTTGCAGCACATACAATCGAAAATATAGAATTGGAAATAGAAGAATGGTGTTCAATGGGTCCAAGATCATCAAAATGGAATTTCATGAAGTTATAGGGTCAAAAGCACCAGCACAACAATATGGCTTTTGCCCGTTGAATAATGAACAAGTGTACGAAACTAAACTGGGCGTAAATGTCAATCTGCATCACTCAGCCAAAATACAACATAAACGCAACATCTCGTTTGTACCAAACAGTACATTTTACAAAAAATACAATAACTTTTACTAAATCACAACAACTACCAAGCATTTAAAAAACCGGTCAAATTAAGACAACTTCTATAACGGACTAAAAAACTTGGGAAGCTTAAGTTTGATCATAAATTGTGTGTATTGTCTAACAATCTCGTATTCCAAAACAAGACCCTCACTTTTTATTTGGATTTTACACAAATATCAAATACATACACCAAAATGCATCCAAGCATTGTAAAAATAATAATGAAATATTAAATGGTGTTGTAAAACACCCTACCAATCACACCCTCAAATCCACTTTCATTAGTATGACAAAATTAATTTCTATGTTTATAACCGAAGGGGCATTATATTTATAAGGAGAAACACCTGAATTTGTTTTCAAAACATATGCTTATTGGACTTCTAATTTTCAAGGCTAAAAAAACCCGGGAAAAGCCCGATATTACAAACACTAAAACAGTACCTATATAAAATATTAAAATCCATTGAAATTTAAACCAAAATACAAAAAGACAAAGGGGATATATTCCACTGATCAATCATAAACTGAACAAATTAATATGATGGTTGGTTATGAGCATTAAAAATTGCACTATTATTGTTACAAGGATATATAAAAAGAAGTCGTAGCTAGCTAGATTGGAAAAGAAGAATAAGTGCAGCGGATAGTTGCCGCACCCTCCATGTCTGTGAATTAACAAGTAAATAAAGGGAGATGATTTTGGTGAGGTAATCATACACGAGAGAGAAAGCAAATTCCAATAGCAAAACTAGGGGGGGGGGGAAAAAATCGATTTTTATCATGTAGCTTCGATTTTGATGCACTCTAGTTATTCTGCTCAATTTTGCATGCTTTTGTTTCGTTTTTATCCAATTTTGATACTATGTTAGTCAAAGTTAACTTAACCGTTAACATGTAGGAATAAAGATGGATTAGATTGTGATTTCTTGAATATAGAGAGAAGATGATGATTGAGGGATTTATCTCAATTATTCGAATGAATCGCCTCACTTCACTGCCTCTTCGTGATGTTTTATCAGAGTTGCAGCATAACGGAATTGATGAGTTGGCCAGTGACATTTGCGTAATCTGAGAATCCTTTGTTACCTGTCTAACGACTATTTCAACAAAAGTAAAACGTACATAACTAATTAACGGAAAACGGGATAGTTTGGCAGTTTAAGTCGCTTAATAACTCACAGTAATACACCATCATCACATATCTATTTCATGCTTTGTCATTTATCAATGGAGGAGCGTTTGTAACTTCTTTTCGACATGGACCCTGATTGATAAAGAAAGAGCCGCCTTACTTTATATGGTAATAAACACACTGTTCTAAGAACCCAAGGAATCAAAGAAGATCTTTTTTCGGAAGTCTAGATCAGATCTTTAACGCCCGATGTTAGCTGAGTTGTTAAGCTCCATGAAGTGCCAACCGGAGCAGTTTGAACTCTGTTATTGGCGGAGTTTGAAATACTCTGTCCTATGACAAAGCACCCATTTATATTTCTATTAAAATATTTTTCTAAAAAAAATCATAAAAACATACTATTATAATTAAAATATAACAAACTTATGGACAAATTTGGAAGTTCATTAAAAAAAACTTAAAGGGTGATGTCTAAACTTTCACTAATGGAGGGGTTAATTTGTTAGACTTTTAACGGTCCGGATTTAAGTGTGATTAGGTATATTTAGCGGTGTTTGTATAAATTTCCCATTATTGAATTCAAATTCAATGATGAACACTCATCACTTGGCCATGCCTGTCCCGTGAAGAGAACAATAATTAACATGCCGATTAACGACAACCGTTGTAATCTTGCCTTTAGATTTTATTTCTCAGATAATCCTTTCGATACTTTTAAATAACGTAGTACCATTAACGCGCAGGAAGATTTTAATATAATGTTAGTGCATGAATTTCTTTGGTTAATTGTTTTGCGTCATCTCATTTATCATTTACACTACTACATGACTATCAAACCATCTGCACCAATTTTACACACTTCAAAAATCATCTCCTTCTTTTTTCTCTCCCTCTCTCAAGTCTTTGCCTGAATCTGCAATTTCAAGTGTCAGCTCGTAGATTCATATGTTGTATAATTTGCAAGACATTTTGCTAATTACAATCGTATGCATGGCAAATTCATCTTAAAAATCGAGAGCCAACTCTCACCATAGCCGTCCTTATTTTTTGTGTTGTTATACTCCAGTTCATACATACGGTACACTACCCCTTATTTACAAAAAGCCAACAGTCAACAGAAACACAATACTTGAGAATATAAATTTCGATACTTGATAAAAAAAAATACAGTAAGTTTAAGTTTCAGTTGTGTGTTTGTCATTTTTATTATTTGTAATCTCTTTTATTTTTGCAATCAAAACATTTCAAATGTTATAAGTGGTGTTTTATATATAATTTATAAATATTAAGAATATATGAAAAAAATAACCATTACGAAAAGAAAATAAAAAGAAAAGAGAAGGAGAAAAAATGAAATAAAAGGAGATTGAAAAGGAAGACAAAAGGACAGGAAAAACTAAAAGAAATGAAAGAAACAGAAGAAAAACTAATGGATTTCTAAAAAGCCGTCTGATCTCCAACTTAAGAGACTGACTCTAATGATCTCTTGACCGGTGATGGTCCAAGGAGTTACGATGGCATGGTCGGTGAGTCGACTGCCTCCTAAATTAGCAGTCATACACTTGAAAGTTAGTTGTATTGTGTACTTAATACTCATACATACATACTATTTTTTTCTCAACTTGTGTTGTGGCACGAGATGCACGTACCACTCTAGTCAACCTATCCACACTTCAACCTTTACTTGACAAAATATCATGTCATTGTCACATTTCTCCAAACACAAATACATGTCCATCTATATGATGTATTCGAACCATATACAACCGTATATGTTACGTGATTACGTCTATTGTAATCAATTTTTTCCTTTTCATACTCATCTAAGTTTCGCTATTAGATCGTCACAAAAACACAAAAGGGTGCCTTCCTCCACCGCGTTTGATATGAGTCGAACTCGACATCTTTCACTTTACACTCAGAGTTAAGTTTTCTCAACTTAAATTCAGTTTTACTAAAAATGTCATGTTTGTTTATTCACTTTTCACTATGCTACTCGAGTTGAGTTAGTATGCATCAATCAATATTAAAACTCAACTTGAGTTTAGTTACTATTTATCAACTTCAAACTCAACTCAAGTTTAGTTTGGAAATGAATACCAAACACCACGTCTCTTGACAAAACCATCTCATAAAACGTGTTTCATAATTTTGTTATGGTTTCACCCCGACTATATTATTTGCAGCTTGATCAAAATAAGACTTATTTTGCCTTAGATATAAGATGTAAGGGGAGGCTCGATTGATTTGGTTCCGTAACTGCATACAGTGCTAGTGTGTGAAAGTCGAACACTACAAGAAATCTTGATTAGAAGTTTGTGAAAACGTACTTGTTCTAAATCCCGATATGTTAAAATGTGGCCTAATTCAAGTCCATATTGTTAGGAGTTTCACCTATGTGAAAAGATTTCGTCATTCTGATGTTATGCATTTCCTATTTTCTACTACTTTCAAAATTGTTCGACATGCCACGCTTGTCATATACCTATCACACCTTGTATCTGATACTACAATGCACACATAAAAAATTTGTATTGATGCAACCCTGATGCAAGCTTATGAATCGTACATTATTGATTATGCGAAACACTCAATTAGAAAAATGTATAAATTACAAATATCTGCACATTCATTAGAATTAGGTACCCAATGAAAAATTTGGTGAAACATCATATCAATCCAATGGTATAATTAGTTGCCTTAATAGGATATCGTTCGCTTATGTATCACTTTCAAAGCAATGGATACCTACCTGCATTGTTACATCTTTTGTGACACAATGAATAAGTACATTTGCCAATCTCGCCCGCCCATGTCTAAAATTATGGGTTGGTAACTACCGATTTGTCAATAACGAATACATAAAATAACAATCAATGTTCGTCGCTTATTTTAAATGTAACAATCAACTTTTACAAATACACATTCATGTTTCTTGAATCCGGTACGAGTTAATAAAATGCCTATGGTACACCATTCATGCATAGTCAACAATGTCTCGCCGGTAGTCTCACTTTCCGATTACGACAATCCGTAACTAATTGAGATTTGAAATGGAAATGAGAATATGGACAATATAGAAAACTAAAATTGGAGGAGTCAAAAGTAAATTCAGAGTTCTTGCTTGCCACCCTAAAGTTTGTCAAAGAAAGACCCTAATTTGTCTCCATATTCATTGCCGCCACCAAACATAGTATACCAAATTGAGATTTCCAAGCACAGTACTACAAGGTATTTTTGCTTTTCAATTTTCATCATCACAATAATTCAAATTTTAATTAATCTACTTTTCTAAACAGAAAGATCCATATTAAATAAAATCATACATTTAGGGTTTTTTCTTTTCTATTTTTGTTTTCCATCTTCATAAAAAGAGAACCTTGGGCATAATGGGCATAATGGTTTATACTGTTTGTGAGAGGATTTGCAGAAACCTCAAAATAGACGACTGAGTGAGTTTCTTGTTATTCTTCCCCTTTGCTTAAATCAGCTGTTAACAACTATACACTTGTTTCTCTCTTTTTCTTCATCTTTGTTACTCCCAATTCTTTTTCTTGGAATTGTCGACACTGTATAAGTGAAAACCACCTCAGAATTCTTCTCCAACTGTGATTTCTTCCCAATTCATACTATGATCTCTTCTCTAAAACAGCCCACTCTGCCCTTTCACGGCACGGATTTTCTCCGGAGAGAATCCCTCCGACGCTCCAGTCTGACCTTTTCTCCACCTCTTCCGA